>CM019063.1:156358951-157585441 GCA_009667805.1 Leptobrachium leishanense | reverse complement strand
CACAGCCTATATGATTGTGTGTATTCATGCTGAAAATGCATTACATACAAACTGCGCATACTCTCAGTTACTTGTTGTCATATTGATGATGTGCGTCATTCTGGTGTCTCCCCGTAGGCTCTTGTGCTACCCAAAGTGATGCCATATATCTTTCCGCCATTATGACGCTAACCACAACTATCTTGTATAACTCTCTTAAGAGGCATCAAAAACACAGGGCACCTAACTCTGCATCATTTTGGCTTTGAACATCATGGACATTTTGCCATGATTACCCTAAATTGGATCTTATCAATGTCAATACAGTCACATCCTTGTATAACTCATGCTGACTATGCTGTATAGTGGCTTTCAGTGCCCAAGAGTGTGTTTCATTTGTATGATTCTTAATTCCTATGATTGACACGACTATTCCTTGACTTTGCTGTCCTTTCTAGTCCTGACTTAGGTATAGAATTAGACAGACAAGCAATTCAGCCAATCTCAACCTAGGCTTGTCTTTGACCCTCCTAACCTGTTTGCAAGTATTTCCTCTCTAGTCTAAGGATATCCTTTTCCTTTTCTGATCATTACAGGGTTGGTACTAGTTTTAGATCTCCTACCTGGTCAGTCTTTGTGTTTATGGGGTTGCGATCAAGAATGATTAAAGAGACACTCAAAGGTTTGAGACCTAAACGGATTACACACAGGACCAAAGAATCCAGCCCATACCTCCTCTACACACCTATGTTCCTCACAAATTGAAGGCCCTAGCCTGTGAGTGTAGTTGCTTCTATTGTCTGAAGAACAATATATACCAAAGAAAGTAAATACATACTTTGCTTACTGCAAGAGCTAAAAAGGACATTGCATTCTATATTTTATAACCACATTTGACATGAGGCCAAGTACTATCCATCAGATTACATAAACAGACAGTCCAAATAGTAAACATCATTCAGTTGGTTAGAAATGCATGAAGCCTGATATATTGCTTCAAAACATCTTACAACATGCTAGATGTTGTGTAATGTTAAATATTAACAAAGAAACTCCCTTTAATGCTTTTTCTGCTGCCAGACCAGAATAAGTAATTGTGTTTGAGTGGCCACTCCAGGGGCTCTTCTAGACTAAGATGAAAGAAAGCAATTGCTCCTCTGTGTGATATGCAATTGTCCTCAGTGTCCCACACCCCTCTTAAAATCATTCTGGCTGAAGAGATACTGTATCTATTTCATTTTGATGTGATTTTTTGTTTTCATGTCCTGTTTCACGCACAGTTACACCGAATCTGTTGTGATTTCATTGTAACTTATTTATACCACTGGAGCTCTGATATGCGGTCTTCAAGAACATGCAGTGAAGTGTTCTTATCCTCAAAGCTCACCCAAATCCCAAATGTTTTGGCAACGTAAAAAGACCAATTGAAATATTGAGCCATCTGGTAATCTCATTGTGTCCTTTTTTTTTTCCCGAACGCTTCAGACGATACTTGCAAAACAGCTGCTTTCTCAATACCCCCCCTAAGCCTGATGAGGTTAATAATAACGCAGAATGCATATGTACAGTATTAGCTTTCATGGTAACATGCATAATTAAATCCCCAGAAGAACAATAGAGCTTTGGGGGAAGCAAACTTCCTTAATGTGCTGGGCAAGGAGCCAATTTCTAGCAGCTGTTGAGGTTTGATGTACAGATTTTGGTTAAGTGAATAATTTATCACGGTTATTATCTGCAGTGTGTAACATCTCGGCAGTTTGTACGTCTGCACATATGCCTCTTGAGATTTTTTTACGTTTTACCAGATGCTTCAAGGTCTTGTGTCCTTTCTGATTCCTTAACACTTTGTATTGAAATGTTTCGTGCCGAGTAGGAAAGTAGGGGTTAATCGCACTTTGCATAGCTCTGTGCAGAGTTAAAAGAGGCTTTATTAAGCAATTCCCCAGCATCAGCTATGCAAGTATAGTAGATCACGTGTCAGCGAGATACATTTGGGATGAGCGATGGGAATGATTCAGCGTGAGGCTGCAAATGGATATTTAATCTTCTGTGGAAGGAAGCAACTGGCTCAATTTGCTTACGATATGTTTCTAATTAATATCGTTTTTATCCATGAATGAATTCAATCTTCGTTTATTGCTTTCCAAAAGCCTGTAGGTGGAAGAGGCTCACTCCCTAGCAGTGGAATTGCCTCTGCGGGGGCTATGCTTCAATTCCCCTTCCCATTTTCAGGATAATTTGCTCCCTCTCCAATTAAAAATATTAATTTATAAGGTTTTTGGCATTGTTACAAGTCAGGGAATCAACAAGGCAATTGCATATTTTAGGCAAAAAAAAAGACAAGGGAGTAAATTCCATAGTGAACGCAAACTGTAGCGTTCGGATTAGTAAGCGATAACGGCAGGATAAGTGACTTTAACGCAGTGTTTCCCAAAGTTAACCTGTCCTCGGGACCCTCCGCCTCGCCAGGTTTGCCATATATGTGAAGCACAGCACAGGTGATATGATTTTCTGCTCAGTGATTGCAGGATTCCGTCTGTATTTCCCCAAGGTGTTCTGCAAAATGTGGCCTGGTTATGTGTCCCGAGGACAGGTTTGGAAACGCTGCTTTATCGCATGCTCCCTATATTACCTTCCTGATGCTAAATCTGTGAAATATTTGTTAGCACATTGGTGATTTTTGAGCTTACTATTCGTTACGCATCCAATACTTAACACGGGGAGCTCAATCAATGATTAGCATTAGGATAAGTAAGGTATTACAAAGGGCTAGAGCTAATTAAATTCCAAAAAGAAAAATATGTCCAAATTCCTTTTTATTCTGCTGCTTGCACTGGCAAATGATGTTGAATCCAACCCTGGTCCAATAGCTGAAACCATATTTATCTCCCCACTAAAAAAGGCATCTCCTTTGTGCATTGCAACATTCGCAGTTTACTCCCTAAACTGGATCAGCTTAAAGCTTGGTGCTTCTATTACAAACCTAAAGTCATTGTGCTGACAGACTCATGGTTAACCCCTAAAGTGCCAGACTCTGCCATAGCAATACAAGGGTATTCATGCTCTAGAAAGGACCGAGCCAAGAGAGGAGGGGGAATTGTTATCTATGTTGACAACTCCATAAAGTTCACTCCGTTGCAGAATCCTAGCTCCCCGGCCACATTTGATTTCCTTTCTGGTACTATTGAGATCCCGTTCAGTAAAACAATTATTGTTGCTGGATTCTACCGCCCACTGAGTTCCCCAGTGCACTCCCTTTCTGACATAACCCAAATCCTTAGTAAATTAGCAGCTCAAAACCAAAAAAGTGAACTGCTGGTCCTCGGCGACTTTAATGTTGATTGGCTGAATCCTAAAAACAATAAACACTGCTCACTGGTTAAGGCTTTGCAGCTAACACAATTAATCTCCTCCCCCACTCGCATTAATATGAAAAGCCCTAACCACACCTTGCTGAACTGGATTCTCTCCTGATGTCCTGATCGAATACAGAAGGCAGGCATTCTCGCTAACAGTTTCAGTGATCACTGCCTAGTGTACTGTGCGCGCAAAATAAGGGCCACAAAATGTCCACCAAAGGTAATAATCACCAGGTCTTTCAAGAAATTTAATCTTGAATCCTTCCTAAATGATCTCAAACAGCTCCCATGGTACAGACTAAACCTAATCCCAGACCTGGACTGTGCAATTGAATACTTTCAATCCGAGCTCCTGAAAGTCTGGAACACCCATACCCCACTGCGCAAAGTGCGAGTAAAAGCGGCCCACCTCCCCTGGATTACAGCTGACCTCACACATATGTACCAGTTTAGAGACTCCCTGTGGTCAAATTTCAAGAGTACTGGAGCCATGAACGATCACTGTGAATACCGAAAATGACGGAATGCATGCACAAAACAAACAAAAATGGCTAAAGCCCAATACTTTAATGAAAATTTAACAATAACCTATCAAACCCTAGAAATTTTTGTAAAACCATAAGTAACATACAAGCACCCCCCGTCCACTCCCAACTGGCTGCTGTCAAAGTAAACAACCAAACTGTACAACACCCTCTAGATGTAGCAAATGCTTTTAATAATTATTTTGCTGGATGCACCACCACCCTGATTGCTAAGCTAGGAAATGACACGCAATCACAAAGGCCGCACACAGGTCAGGCCCCACCAACTGTGCAAAGACCCTGTAACGCAGAGAAATTCAGTTTTAGACCAGTGCCTGTCAGTGTCATCACTAAACTTCTCCGTAACCAAAAAATTAAATAACAGTCTGGACCTGATCAAATCCCAGCAATGCTGCTGAAAATCAGTGCGCCAGCAATTGCAAAACCTGTCGCAACCCTAATCAATGAATCACTGGCGACTGGATACATACCCAAACTCTGGAAGACTGCAACGGTGGTACCTATCCTTAAAAGTGGAGACAATACTTTGGTATCCAGCTACCGCCCAATATCACTGCTCCCTGTAATGTCAAAAATTCTGGAAAAATGTGTCTACACTCAATTATGTGATTATTATCAGTATCGGAACTATTTAACCCCAGGTCAGTCAGGCTTTCGTCCAAATCCTTCAACTACAAATGCCCTTTTAAAAGTTTGTAATGATATCCAAGCGGGCATGGAACAAGGAAACCTAACTGGAGCCATCTTCCTTGATTTTGCCAAGGCCTTTGACACCGTAGACCATGGCATCCTATTACAAAAAATTAAAAACTCCGGTATTGGTGATAGCACGCTAACCTGGTTCCAATCATATGTGTCTGATCGTTCGCAATATGTGTCCATTTCTGACAGCACTTCCCTTCTCCTCCCAGTCACGTGTGCTGTACCCTAAGGCTCGATATTTGGCCCCCTGCTATTCACAAAATTCATAAATGATCTGCCCAATGTCTGCAAAGCCTCAAATGTACACATGTACGCAGACGACACTGTAATCTATACCAGCCAACCAAATCTCCCGCAGCTGAAGGCAGTGCTGCAAGAACAATTCACAGGGGTAGAAAAGTGGATCGCAGATAACAAACTTTTTCTAAATGCTGACAAAACTGTTACAATGCTCTTTGGAACCGCACCTAAGGCTAGGGTCAGACAAAAGCATTTTTCCCCGCGAACGTGAAAAAGTGCGTCCGAACGCATTGACGTATTTTTTCACAGAATGCGCAAAAACGGTCAGACGACGCGCATTTTCAGGCGTGATTTTGTACGGATCGTCAATAAAACTCTTTGTGTCTGGACGTTATGTAGGCTGGACATTAGCAGTGTCTGACATCTCCTAATCTCGCACACACGCCGCTATGCCGCAGCTGCGCACTCAGTACGTCAGTACTAGCGGTTCTGCGTTCTCAAAAAAATGCGTTCAAATTCCACTTGCGTTGCACGGCCGGACTTTCGTGCGGCCGTACATCATATATTGGCCGTCATTGCCCGTCATCTGCTGCTAGTGCGGCCGTAATTATGTGCGCCAGAACGCACGTTAAAAGTGCGCTGGTCTGACCCCAGCCTAAACTACACAAATTGCAAACACCCCATCTGTGTGGGGACATGATCAAATGATATGCTGACTACAGTCACTTCTCTCAAATATCTAGGTATGTGGTTAGACCCAAATCTATCTTTTGGCCCCCACATCGAAAAACTCTCATCTAAACTCTACCTCAAACTAGGTGCCCTGTACAGAAACAAATCCTACTTGAGCCCCGCGGTAAGAAAGCAGATTGTACAACAAATGCTTATGCCAGCCATTGAATATGGAGATGTAGTTTATGCAGCTGCCCCTCAAACACACCTCCAGAAACTTACTACATTGTAGCACAAAGCGGCAGAATGAGTTCTACAATGTAACTACATGACCCACCATTGTGACATGTTAAAAGAACTGAACTGGCCATCGCTGGAATCTAGACGCACCCTTCACCTTTCCAACCTGGTGTTTAAGAGCTTTTCTGGGAAGCTCCCACCCTAGCTGACTAGGCTGATTGCCCCAGCAGTTCCCTCATCCTATAACCTCAGATCCAGGACCAGCACCTTACTTGCAATACCGCAATACAAAAAGAAAGTGTCTCGATCCTCATTTTCCTACAGAGCACCGCAGTTATGGAATAACCTCCCAGACGCCATCAAATCTTCCCCCAGTCTAAAGTCCCTTAAGAGTTCCCTATTAACATACCTCAATACGGAATGCGCCTGTAAACATGTAACATAATGACTTTATTTCCTACATATTTATTTTTCTGTTAATCTGTATATTGGTTTTGTGTTAATTTCTTGCATTTTACTACTATGTATTTCTGTAACCACTCAATGTTCTTGAACCCAGGACATACTTGAAAACTAGAGAAATCTCAATGTATCCTTCCTGGTAAAATCCTTTATAAATAAATTAATTAATGTAGCGATGCACTAATCAAAATTTTAGCAACACCTAAAAGCTGGTGCTAACTAATTCCGCTTTTGCAAAATCAATTGGCACCCCCTAAAATTCGTCCAATAAATCCGATACCCTTTCTCATCGTGACGAGAAACGTGACCCAATCCAGTTTCTTGACCCTGGGAGCAGCACGATCTCATGGGAGTGAGATTGCGCAGGGCTCACGGCCCGGACATGCAATGCCCTGTGGAGTCCTATGGACTCGAAGTGATACTCGCAGCAATGCGGAAGTGAAGATCACTGCGTGTAGCGCTGCAACAGCCTCTTTATCCCCCCCTTTTTTTTGTGGTACACAGAAGCTGGCCTTTTGCCATTGAAACATACTGTTATTCCTACCTGGTAACTATAGACATAGGATGCACATGTGCATTGGATCATTACACATCAATCATATGCTGCTAACTCCCTACCTGCTACCTGTAGGGATGTGCTAACATACACGGAACCACGCCTGTTCTACACCTGCCTCAAGGTAATTGATTTCATTCCTTCAATATATAAAGAGCCTGCTCCACCAGGACCTCTTCTGCTTATCTTTTGTTATGCTGCCAGACTGAGCATTACTGCCTGCATGCTCCTGAGGATGCCAGTGTTTATGGTGAAACGCGTCGAGTGATGGAGTGCTTACTCCCATGCAGATTATGTTTTTGATTTTAATATTTGTTTAGTTTCTGTGGCTTGGTGTTAATCTTGGGGTGGGTTGGCTCTAAGCTGGCAGTGCTCCCTGCATTGATTTTGGGCCTCAACCTTTGCTTTACCTATTGCAATTTCATTTGCCACTCATCCTATTGGGAACTCTCTCTATAGTAGGCTTCTCTCTGTCCTATTATGCGGACCCACAAAGGCCCGTTTCTTTACTTTGATACGAGTTGACAGAATTCAGACTGTTTGTACCCCCTACCAGAGACTTCTCTAGGTGCACCTAGTACTCTATGTGGCATTTATCACACTGACTGGAGCCACAGAGAATTTTTATCCTTTCCTTGATTCGTCTTTATGTTGCTGTTTTTTTTTTAGTTTCCAATTAAAGATACATTTTTCTTACAAGCTCCTATCTCAGTCAATCAATATCCTTTGTTCTATCCATGCTCCAGGGTTACTCCCATTTCTGTTGCTGGATATTGATGGTCACTATCCCTGCAGGGGTTTTCGTTCGTGCTTCTACTTATTTACCTGCCTTAGTATAAACCATATATTTCCAATCCTGCCCCAGAATATCACACTAAAATAGGGAGGCTATGAGGAAACCTGCAGGCGTAGGTTCTCTCTGTTAGTCTCCCCACTTTAGCAATAGGGAGGGAATAGGGCCCACTGAATTTTCTTTCCATGGCTTGGCTGTGCCCTTTATCTGGTTAAAGGAAGGGGAGGGGTGTCTATGAATTGGTGGGTTGGTTGCAAGTTGTCTTTTGGAAGATGGTGGGTGCCGGTTGGTATACCTATAGCACTAGGCTTACATTGACAAGGAAGGGAGAGCCTTTGATATTGTCAGGAACCAAACACTGGAGCAAGAAGGTATCACAGGAAAACCCATGCTTGCATTGCTCCATCCATATCCTAATGCCTGGCTAATCTTCTCCATGCTGTGTTCCTAGAAACGCTCCAGGTTTATCCACATTTCCATCACAAATAGTCACAGGTGCTTTCACTCCAAGCCTGTGGGGAACAGGTGCTTCAGGGAGTTGCTCACTAATCACAGTGCTTATGCATTTTGTGTATGTATGTATGAGTATGCTGTCTAGGTCAAGGGTGGCCAACCCATGTCGCACCACGTGCTACATTTGATGTATATCATCTTGACGATCTACTTTTGATATAGATCATCTGGAACCTGACACTCCTCCTTAACCTAACCTCTCCCCACGGTTGCCAGACAGATACAATAATTATGTATCTCTGTATATTTCAAATAAAGTACGGGAGAAAAATATTGTCAAACCAATAATTTTGTAACAGAACACTATAATCATTCAAGATCTAGTATATTAAAAATACAATTACTTGCAAAGAAAGAAACATATTTCAGCATTGCCTAATTAGATGCCTGCGCTGAGATGCTACACTGCTTAGCCAGTTTATTGAATTTTAATAATATTGCAAAAAGTGGCATGTGCCACTTGGAAAGCCTCTGTGTACCACTTGTGGCACACGTGTTGTTGGTTGGCCACCCCGATCTAGGTGCATCCTTAAGCCTGTCTCTGCCACTGTGCGTCCAGTGACCTTTGTCGCTGTGTTCCGTGAGCTTGAGGCTATGCCTCCTGTGATCTATGCATGAGACTATTCCAGCCTGCTGTGGCTTGCCACTCCAGTGTCCTGCTGCGTTTTGTGGTCCTCTGATCTGGTGATCTTCTGCACTGTATGCTAGGTCTGCCCCGCTGTCCAGCCCAGTTTGTGTCTGCCCAGCCTGGATCCTTTGTCTGCCCAGTCTCCAGTGTATCCAGCCTGTGTCCAGCCTCCAGTATGTCTAGCCTGGTCACTATGTTTGTCCAGCATACAGTGAGGTCAGCCTGGCCCCTGTAAAACCAAGAATCCTGTGTCTACCCAGCCATGGTCCTGTCCTCCAACCCAGCCTCCTGTGTCTATCCAGCTGTTTTCCTGTCAAACCCCTAATTTCTGCCAAGTACCAGCCTGCCAAATAAACTCCCTGCCAGGAACATTACTTGTCAATTCGCTTACATCACTTTATCTCACTACACC
This sequence comes from Leptobrachium leishanense, assembly GCA_009667805.1. Lineage (NCBI taxonomy): Eukaryota > Metazoa > Chordata > Amphibia > Anura > Megophryidae > Leptobrachium > Leptobrachium leishanense. Next base: position 157,576,340 of record CM019063.1, on the reverse strand, counting down.
TGACAGACATGCTATTTAGTCAGCCAACAGACCAGTTTGCCTGGCTTCCACAACCATCAGTCTGGGCCTTGTCATACCCCTACAAGCTTACCCTACAAATGGGAACACAATTTAGATAAATTATTCCTTTTATAGCAAGTAATCAACTCCTTATTTCTGATTTTTGATATAGTTACTTGATATTTTCATTTTAGATATGTAGGTATTAAACATCCGGTATTCTGAAATCATAAAAACAGCTTTAATTTCCACAGCCAACATGAAGGCCAACAGCACCACCTAGAGTTGTTGTAATAGACTTCATTCTCCATGGTTCTATACGCAGATGAGAGCAGAGAACTGTACAAATTCAGCAAAAGTGTAAGGTAAACTAGGATGCATGGTTAATCTGATTTTTTGATTGTTTGTTGTTAGATATGATGGATAGTTAAGGGGCTATTTAAAGAGAGCCAAATTGGCTCTGAAATTGCACTGGATGGTGAATTTATTCAGAAAGCACCAAAATTTTAAGATATATCGGTGCTTTCTCGTTTGGCACACTTCAGCAATTTCATTTTGCGACCATGCGGTGGATTCACTATTCACCGCAGGGTCCTGAAGTGTGCCGAACATGGAGTCGAAGACCGCTGAATGCTGCCGAACTGCAGAAAAAAACCCCGAACTATGCTATTCTTAAAAGATGCTTAAACCAATAAAAATGCATGTAAATAACAAAAAAGGTCCTATAAAAAAAATAAAACGGTCTGTTACAGAATAATAATAAAAAAAAAGACTAAAAATAAATAAATTGGGAATCAAAAATTTTGTCTAAAAAAAAAAAATACGTCTAGCAGGGTTATTCAAAGAGAATCGAAAAGTCACCGGAAGTTCGGTGACTTTTCGTTCTCTTCAATTCGGTGAGATTTGGCGATCCCATTACGGTGACCCTGCGGTGTATTCAGCAAGCACCACAGGGCTGTTGTAGTGCAGGGAAAAGCCGCCGCAAACCCACCAAACACTCACCGCAAAACCTGGCGAACGCACACCAAAACCCGCAAAAACATCTGGATTAACCCCGCCGAGCACGCCGGAGAAACCCGAGCAGCCGCCGATCACAGCGCAGAGCAGCCGCCGGAAAAACCCGACACCGCAGACGAATGGAGTAAGCAAAAAAAACCAAAAAAACAGTACGCTTGAATGTTTGAAAAGTGAACCGCTGTTTGCAAAGAAACTACTGAGCGAAAATGTTTGAAATTTACGTATAAGATCCAATGAATGATAATAAAAAGGTCTGTTACAGAAAAAAGAAAAAACCCTAAAAAATATTTTCACCAAAAAATCCCGAAAAATGCCTAAAAGATCCGAAAAAAATCTATAAAGAGACTTTAGACTGCAGAATATTATAATCAACGGTTTTAGATATTGAATTAAAACAGGAATATTAAGCCTATGGGATTCGCCTGAATAAACCTGCCGAATTAAACCACCAAACAGCAGGGCAATTCGGCAACTTTTCACTGCTTGTTTTTGTTCTCTGAATAGATAAAGCATTGCTTCACTATGGGGGTTTCACTGCCCCCGAACAGGCACCGTATGTGCAGGCAATTCGCCAGGATTTGGCAAACTGCCTCTTCTCTGAATAGCCGAATGGTCAGGAAAGGTAACCGAACTATGAATTTCACTGTTCAGTTACCATTCGGCCATAATTCGAATCTCTTTGTATAACCCTGAAAATGTTCCAAAAAAGTCGGTTTGCTGAAAAGGAAAAGAATAAACGGTTGAATAAAAAAAATAGGTGAAAAGAATATTTTTTTACATTGAATCCCATAGGATTCGCCTGTTGAAACCTGTCGAACTGAATCACCGAAATTCAGGGCAGTTCACTGACACTTCGGTGCAGTTTGGCGTTTTCTTAATAGTTTAAATATTACTTCTCCATGTGACAATTTCGCTGCCACCGTAGACCAGGAAAATTGTGGTGTTCTGTAAACTGCACTGTATTTCGCTAGTATTTGGCGAATTGACCGCTTTCTGAATAGACTAATTGTCATGAAATTGCACCGTATGGTGCAATTCGGTGGCAAGTTTGTCGGCTATTGACTAAAAGTGTTTGATGCATGATGATAGACCAAGAGCTTGGGCTTGATAAGGTTAAAATGAGAGGAGTGAAGCAGCTGAGAAACGGAGCCTATATAACAAGGATATGGGGTGGGCGGGTGGGAAAGCAGAGGGAGGGATGGGAGTGAAGGGTGGCTGTGAATAAGAAAATACTGAGTTTAGAAAGATGACCACTGCACACAAAGAATTCACAACAGGGAGGAGGAGAACAATCAAAGAGGGGAAAAAATAATAATCAAGTAAAGCAGGCAAAATATTCATAGGGCAGTTTATCAATCTTCAAATACTGTTGCAAAATTATAAACTGGTCCCACTCACCTGGGTCAGAGCCTTTGACCTGGACTCAAGTTAATGCGCATCCAACACTTTTATCCAGGGAGGTAATCAGCCCTTTGTATGTGGAGATCCTGGATCCAGACTGGTCTTAGAAAGGATGCACCTTGCCAAAATGTGCAAAAGTTATTTATTAAAGAATAGTAAAAAGATAAACGGCAAATAGATAGATACATAAATTAAAACGGTATAATAAAGTACTGATGTGCGTTTTGCTGACTTGCTGTCAGCTTCGTCATTCAGTGTAAAGGGTCTATGTCCAAGAAGCATCTTTTTATAGTTTATAAATGGTGCCAGATGTACTGCGTCTCAAAACCCATTTTTCTTCTGAACAGCACATCACATTTTATGACCAATCCCTCTCCTCACCTCCATACCATGGCAATGCAGGTTTCATAGCTTGCTTCACTACCATGTACGTCTCCATTTCTGATACAAACATTAGCATTAGTGATTCTGACCACTAAAAAGATGGTAACTGGTAATTCCTCCCCAGCTAGATTTTAAGCTCTTGTAAGCAGGACCCTCCACACCTTTGGTTCCTACGCTTGTAAAAGCAGTGCAGAAACTGTTGGCACTTTACAAATGATGATTATTATGATGATTATTTTAGTGTCACGGACCTGACATGGCGCTCCCCTGCTTGAAGCCACAGACAGACTTTATTCCCTTTGTGTTCCCCTGTTTTAGGTCCTGTCCCCGTAAACAATGTTTATTCCCTGTGTTTTGCTCTGTGGACTTTATATTGCAACTGTTACCTCCTGGCCCCTTCCCTGTTTGGGAGCACGCTCCCCGTTAAACTGACTGTTCCACTGTGACGTGCGTCATTTGAACTTGGAGATGTGTTTTGGAGGTGCAGGCCTCTCTTTTGTGCAGAATGTTTATACTCTGTTGGGATGCCCCAAGGTTCAGTACTGGGCCCTCTACTTTTTTCAGTCTACACTGCCTCCCTAGGGAAACTGATCAGCTCCCTTGGATTCCAGTACCACCTATACGCTGATGACATTCAAATTTACCTCTCCTCACCTGACCTCTCTCCAGGTCTCCTGGATCGAGCCACTGACTGTCTCTCCGCTGTCTCAAATTGGATGGCTTCCCGCTTCCTTAAACTCAATCTTTCCAAAACTGAAATTCTCGTCATTCCTCCCTCCAAGAAGAACCCAATACCACCTATCTCTCTAGGGGTAAATAGAACACCCATTAACCCAGCACCCCAAGCTTGCTGCCTTGGCGTGACTTTTGACTCTGACCTAACATTCTCTTCCCACATCTAGACAGTGACCAAATCCTGTTATTTTCAACTCAAAAACGTTGCCTGTGTCCCTTTCTGACACAAGATACCACAAAAGAGCTGGTTCATGCTCTTGTCATTTCACGACTTGACTACTGCAACTCGCTCCTTATTGGCCTCCCCAACTCCCGTATCGCCCCTTTGCAATCTGTAATGAATGCCAGGGCCAGGCTCATTTTTCTCACTAAATGCACCTCGCGTACTTCCCCACTCTGCCGGGCCCTCCATTGGCTTCCTGTATGTTTCAGGATACAGTTTAAAATACTGATGCTCACGTTCAAATCACTCTAACTCAACCTCCCTACATGTCTTCATTACTCCGCAAGCACGTCCCATCTAGACAACTCCATTCAGCAGGTGATCTCCACCTGTCATCTGTCTACACACGCATGGCCAACTCTCGCCTCCAAGACTTCTCAAGGGCAGCACCAGTCCTATGGAATGACTTGCCTCGCCCTATCAAACTCTCCCCTGACCTTCAAAAAATCTCTCAAAACCCATCTCTTCAGATTAGCGTACAGCATCACTGATGCAACTCGCCCCTCTGCTCACCTACTCACACTTGATTGAAGTCGCTTCTATGGCCCCACCATTCCCAAACCACTGGCACTAATGATCCTGCTATCTAGTGCATTCCTCTTATCTTCCTCAACCCCAATCCCTCTAGACTGTAAACTCCTATGAGCAGGGCTCTCTACACCTCTTGTTTCCATCCTATGTCCGCTTATATGTATTTTGTTTCCTTTGGTTATTGTAAAGCGCTGCAGAATCTGTTGGCGCCATATAAATGATGACAATAATAATAATGTTGAATCTGTGATTATGCAAGAAGGCTATTGTCTGTTTATCTGCTGCATGTTTGAGGAGTTGTTAATCTACCCATGTCTCAGGTAAACACTGTCCCAATCTGATGTATTGGGACAATGGTTTATGTAAATTACTGTGTGTGAATACTGATTGCGAATTTGTGTGCTTCACCCTGTTATCTGTTGCTGAGGGAAGTTTGAATGCTGTACCATAAATACCCGTGTTTTTGTGCTGATTAAAACAGTCTCCTCTTTGAACATACAGCTTGCCTGGTGTCTCTTTCAGAGCTACAACCCTCTGACCTGGGAAGGCACTTAGTGGCCATCTGAAATTCATCTGCTGGATCAAAAGAACGGATCGGCTGCTCGGGGCATTGAATCTGGATCGATTCGAAGGTCGGGCCAATCTTGGTGAGCAAGTGTCTGGAGAGCCGGACAGGCGGACAGAGGGGTCCGTCACATAGTAATAATAGGATTCAGTCAAACCATGTGGTCATGCGCTGTGAAAATACTGGTGGGTATTACTCTAATTTCAAGATGTGATAATTATTTCATTCATTGAATGCAATGAATTTCAGAATTTAAACATACAGGTTTATTCAAAGAGAATCGAAAAGTCACTGCACGTTCGGTGACTTTTTCGTTCTCTTCATTTCGGTGCGATTTGGCGATCCCATTTCGGCGACCCTGCGGTGTATTATTATTCTTTATTTATAAAGCGCCAGCATATTCCGCAGCGCTGGTGTATTCAGCAAGTACCACAGGGCTGTCGTAGTGCAGGGAAAAGCCGCCGCAAACCCGACGAACACTCACCGCAAAACCCGGCCAACGCACACCGAAACCAAAAACATCTGGATTAACCCCACCGAACAATGCGAAAAAATCCAGAAAAATCCTAAAAAAATCTATAAATAGACTTTTTAATGCAGAATGTTATAAGCAATGATTTATTAGATATTGGATTAAAACTGGAATATTTTTAACATTGAAGCCTATGGGATTCGCCTGAATAAACCTGTCGAATGAAACCACCGAACAGCAGGGCATTTTGGCAACTTTTCACTGCTGGTTTTCGTTCTCTGATTAGACGTAGCATTGCTTCTCTATGGGGATCTCACTGCCCTCAAACAGGCAACGAACAGGTACCGTATGTGCAGGCAATTCGCCAACATTTGGCGAACTGCCTGCTCTCTGAATAGCTGAATGGCCAGGAAAGGTAACCGTACGCTGAATTTCACTGTTCGGTTACCTTTCGGCCACAATTCGGATCTCTTTGAATAACCCTGATAGTATTTAATTATACTTTGCACTATTTTTTAATCAAAAGCAAGGGAAAATAATTTGGCACTAGCCATTCAATCCCAATCCACCAAGTCTGAATTTCCATATAAGAGTACCTGTGCTACTAATATTTGCATTTTAAGCCACGTTCGGTATAATTATTGGATATATGAAAAAATAACTTGAGGATAAAAATGAAGCTGTAATCAAAACCGTGTTAACTAATCAGAGGAGAAAATCAATCAAGTGGTAAAATAAAATCATGAAAGTCAACACACAATGCATTATTATAATGTGCTAGCATAATACAAATAAAAGATTTATTTAACATAATTGATTTTATGAGAAATACATTATTAACTGAGATAAGAATTCATCAGTGCTTAATTACGGAGGAGACAGGGCTATATTAAAAGGGGAAAATGATAAAACATACCAATTTCTCATCGTCTGTTGATTCCATTGAGGTACTTTGTAAATGGTTTGAATATATAATTCACCACTGTTTCGAACATTAAATTATTATGAAATTAGAAAATGATTTCTAAGCTGAAATTTGGAACATTGTTTCTAACATTACACTTGGGGGTTCTTTAACAACTTCCAACACATGCTGGAACATAAGAGAGAGACTTTAGATAGTCGGGTAGAAAGAAGAGGTCAGTAGTTACGCGATGGAGAGATACAAGTTGTTGTGCTTATGCTGCCAATGGACCTGTTGTCTCTAGGACAGCTTTACAACTAAGGCTGGGGACAAATTACCGTTTTGCATAGTGAAAGGAATGTCCGTGAGAGTGGACGTTCCTTCCACTCTGACACCTGTCTGGCCACCTCGCTAAGCGCAGTTAGCGCACTCAGCGCTGCAAGGCTCGATCCTCCTATGAAGAATCGTGCTTTGCAGTCGAATGCACGTCGTAGAGCTTCGACAGGGAGGCTTTTAGAACGTCTGCAGCAGGCCCGCTGTAGTGCGTGCAGTTCGGAGGAGTTTCCCCCACCCAAACAGCTGTCAATCTGCAGACAGGATTTTGAATATGCTGTCGGGGAAAAACTCTGAGACCGATAATCATCGATGATCATCCCATAAAGGCACCTTGATAAAGGCTCTGAGGAGCCGAAACGTCAGTTTCCTTTTTTAACCCTTTTGCTGCTGAGGCTTTTCACACCTCTGTGCTGAGGTCATTTTTACCGGTTTTGCTCATCATGTTTAAACGTGTTTTGAAGGCTTATTTTAGTATATGACCCAGACATATTATATATCGTTCTTTCCGTCAGACTCGGTAGATTCATAATATGTCATTATTATAGGTATACGTTATGTCATGTCTGTATATTATAACAAAAAATGCAATAAAATATGTATTTTCAATAATTTACAACTTGTAAAGTTTTTTTTTTTCACATTTTAACATGCGAGCAATTGCGGTTATATTTTGTATGGGGTGTGCTTGTTAAAAAAATTAGAGATGGGGTCTCGTTACATTTTTTTTGGGGAAAATTACACGATTTTTAACAAACGCACCGCATACAAAAATCGTTAGTGCAGCATCATTGTTCACATTATAATTGAAATGGGAACAATATTGCTGCATTAACAAACCAAAAAAAAGAAAAAAAAATGTTTATTTTTTTTTATAATTTTTTTTTAAATATATTTTTATTTTTAATTTTAATTTTAATTTTTTAAAAAAAACTTTTTTCACAGTAGTATTTGGTATCGTTGGAACGGCCATGCTCTGGCCGATCCAACCATACCAAACTTTAACCCCTAGCTGCCACGGATGCACGATGACGCCAGTCCTCAGGGGGAGTTCCCGGAGGCTTGGCTGACATCCAAGATGTCGGCCAGCTCCGGGAAAGGATCACGAACCGGCGCTTTTCAGCGCCGATTCGCGATCCAGCTCCCCAGGGGTTAATGCCAGACACCATTTGGAAGGGCAGGCTGTGCCCTTCCAAATGGTGCCTGGGTTAACCCCCGTTGCGGAAGGACCTCCCGAAGGACCTCCCCCCCTCCCTTTCAGGCGCCTCCTCCGCACATGCGGGGGGTGCGCCTGAATTAGGTGTCATCGCGCTGCCGCGATGACACCTAATTTCATCGGCGGCGGTTCCGGATGCTGGGCTGACATCGAGGATGTCAGCCCGCACTGGGGGGGCCAGCGATCGGCCGGAACTCGGCCGAACGCTGACCCCAAAGGGAGGACGCGCTCAGCGCGTCCTCCGCACAGCGGGAGCCATGTGGAGGATGCGCTGAGCACGTCCTCCGCATGGAAGTGGTTAATGATTTCTCAACAAAATTTTTTGCATTTTACATAAAGTCCCAGAGTACTCCTAATCTTCCGGTTGCTATATATAATTATATATTATATATACACAGTTGTGTTCAAAATAATTCAACCCCCACTGAAATTGAGTGTTTTGGCCAGTTTGACATTGATTTTGATCATTCAGTCATCTTGCTTACAATTAAATCAAAGAGGCACGTGTAGGTCAGACAAATATAACATAACATTTATAATGAAATAACCACAAATGTCTTTTCTGTGCTCACATCATTATCAGTTTTATTCAACCCCCAAGTGACATTCATTCTTAGTACAACATCCTTTTACAGTTATAACAGCTTTTAAACGTGAAGCATAGCTTGACACAAGTGTCTTACAGCGATCTACGGGTATCTTCGCCCATTCGTCATGGCAAAAGCCTCCAGTTCAGTCACATTCTTAGGCTTGCACACTGCAACTGCTTTCTTTAAGTCCCACCAGAGGTTCTCAATCGGATTTAAGTCAGGTGACTGCGATGGCCACTCCAAAATGTTCCAGCCTTTAATCTGCAACCATGCTCTAGTGGACTTGGAGGTATGCTTGGGATCATTGTCCTGTTGAAAGGTCCAACGTCTCCCAAGCCTCAGGTTTGTGACGGACTGCATCACATTGTCATCCAATATCTCCTGGTACTGAAGAGAATTCATGGTACCTTGCACACGCTGGAGCTTCCCTGTACCTGCAGAAGCAAAACAGCCCCAAAGCATGATTGACCCCCGCCATGCTTCACACTAGGCAAGGTGTTCTTTTCTTCATAGGCCTTGTTCTTCCTCCAAACATAGCGTTGATCCATGGGCCCAAACAGTTCTAATTTTGTTTCATCAGTCCACAGAACACTATCCCAAAACTTCTGTGGTTTGTCCACATGACTTTTTGCATACTGCAGTCGACTCTTCTTATTCTTTCGAGACAGCAAGGGGGTGCGCCTGGGAATTCTGGCATGGAGGCCTTCATTACGCAGTGTGCGCCGTATTGTCTGAGCTGAAACTTCAGTACCCACATCTGACAAATCTTCTCTCAGTTCCTCAGCAGTCACACGGGGACTTTTCTCCACTCTACGCTTCAGGTAGCGCACAGCAGTCAAGTCAGCATCTTCTTTCTGCCACGACCAGGTAGCGTTTCAACAGTGCCCTTTGCCTTGAATTTGCGAATGATGCTTCCTATGGTCTCTCTTGTATGTTTAACATCTTTGCAATCTTCTTATAGCCATTGCCCTTCCTGTGAAGAGTAATCACCTCTTCTCTTGTCTTCCTGGACCATTCTCTTGACTTCACACCATGTTTGTAACCACACCAGTAAATGTCTAAAAGGAGCTGAGTATCAAAGTCATTTTAAAGCTGCCTAATTGGTGCTTATTGTGCTTTATTGCTGCTCCGTGACATCCACAGGTGTTTTCAATACCTGATTGAAAACACTTGAATGAACCTCTGTTCTTCAGAGTGGTAGTCTTTAAGGGGTTGAATAATTGTGTCAATGAAGAATTCACAAAAGAAACATTTACTACTGTATTACAAAACCAATTGATGTCATTTTAGTTGCATATGGTTCTTTAAAAAGTCCTTGTAGGATTTCATTCTGAATACAATTACAAATGTACACTAAAGTCCCTAAAACCCTTTACAGCATTGGGGGTTGAATAATTTTGAACACAACTGTATATATGTATATATATATATATATATATATATATATGATAAAAAATTAGATGCATTTATATTGCTGTGTATTTACATGATTCAGTTACAGTTACAAGTATTTAATAAGTGCCAATAAATTCCTTGGCGCTGTACAATGGGGAGACAGAATAACAAATATACATACACGTTACACATGCGGAACAGAAGGAGGAAGGACCCTGCTCAAGAGCTTACAATCTAAGAGGAGAGGGGTGACCCATTAGGTGAGGGTTAATAGGGTAGGTGGAGTGGTGGGTTACAGGAGGGCTGTATGGGAAGAGGAGCAGGAAATGACAGAGGGGGATTATGGAGTGAGCCGATAGGCTTCTCTAAAGTAATGTGTTTTCAGAGACTTCTTGAAGGACTGGAGAGACAGGGAGAGTCTGATGTTGCGGGGGAGGGAGTTCCATAAAAAGGGGGCAGCTCGGGAGAAGTCCTGAAGGCGAGAGTTAGGGGTGTGGGTACGAGAAACTAATAGCATCAGATCAATGGCAGAGCGAAGTGGTCGGCATGGGATATACCTGCTAATAAGAGAGGAGATGTAGGCAGGGGCGCGGTTATGGAGAGCTTTGTATGAGAGAACCAGTATTTTGAAATGGATTCTAAAGGAAACAGGAAAGCCAGGGTAGAGATTGACAGAGGGGTGAGGTGTGAGAGGTGCAGGAGGTGGGTGTGTAGGAGTCTGGCGCTGGCATTCATAACAGACTGCGAGGGATAATCTGGGATCTCCTAAGGCCACAGAGAAGGCGGTTGCAATAGTCAAGGCGGGAGATAATAAGTTTAGTAGGGTCTGGATGGCACACACCACCGCAGGAAGACTCAAGTTGGTGCTGCTTCTTCATGAAATACCCTGGCAGCATTCTTACGATGCCCTGTTTGTCCCAGGCCAGTACCTGGAACCACTATGGCTCTTCTGCAGGCACCACGGGTGCTTCCACTAATGAGCCCAGTGTTCCCCTTCATAAGGGTGAAGTTCCCATAGTACGGTGCTTCTGCATTTATCTACACCATGGTTTCTCAACTCCTGTCCTCGGGACCCACTACAGCCCAGATTTTGCAGATCACCTTGGGGAAATGCAGCTGAATCCTGCAATCACTGAGCAGCAAATTATATTACCTGTGCTGTGCTTCAGCTAATCCCACAAACCTGACCTGTTAGTTGGTCCTGAGGACTGGAGTTTCTACACATTGTGTATTTTCTCCTAAAGCCTGCTCCTTGTCTACCCTGCCTCCTGTTTATCTCAAGCCTTCAGCTATGCTCCCCTAGCCTCCAACCTCCTGCTTTGTTATCAACCGTGCTCGCTACTATGGACAATATACCCTTCTACCCACTGTGCCTTGCAACCCACCCTCTGCCATTAGTGTTCCTGCCCGTCATCTATATACCCCAGCTTGTCTTGTCTCTTGTGTGCATCCAATCAGCCCTCTTCCTGTAATGCATAAAAAAAATAATCAAGAAATGAACTGCTAAGGTATAGGATAGAGAGTTTTTGACTCGCTGATTGTAACATAGGAATAAATTTAGGTCCAGGGCTCCAGGCATGTACTACCCATTGGTACTCTAGGGAGATGACTTAACCCCTTTACTACCAAGTGATTTTACAAAACACCATTGTCAGAAACCAGTGTTATTTTGTAAAATCATTTTAAATTCATTATAAAGTAAGAAATATTTGAGTTTATACCTATTATATGTCTTACTATAAATAACCTATTTTTGACCAGTAGATGGCGCCATCTACTGCCAAATTGAGTTAGAGGTTTTAACAGCACGTCTATTTTCTTCTATTTCTCCTGCATCAGCTGCTGACAGCTTCTGAAAGCCCGATATTTCAGAGCTTTGAGCAGCTGATTTTACAGTTTTAGCTCTTTGGGCATTATGCCCACAGGACTAAAACTTTGGGGGCACCTTCTGCAGCCCAAAAGCAAACTAAATTTCATTAGCTTTCGGGCTGGCTGTAGATCAACATACCGAGATATCTCAATAACAGGGCACCAGATGGTGCCTTTCAAGCCGAAGATATCTCAATATCGGTAGTGAAGGGGTTAATGGGTTAGGTTAGAACGTTCTCATTGTCTGTAAAACCGATGCAGTCTGCCCCACAGTCTCATGTTGGGCCTGATGTGCTGGTGAGACCCTTTGCACATCAGCCTCACCTTAGGACATGGTGGGCAATCAACCTCAGTGCCGCTGCGAACAACTCCGTTTCTGCACAGCGATTGGTTGAGTGATCCAGTTGGTTTATATACTATTTTTGTCTGTGTATGCATAATTTAAGTGGACCTGTTTGGATGAAGTCCAGGGCTGATTTTTTTTTCTCAGTCCAGCCCTGTTTAGGTCTATATGGAAAGGTCTGTTTAGGCATAGCGATTTGGCCTTGCGGAGACAATACAAACTATGTGAAGCTTTTACTGTTGTCTTCTCGTATCTGTGAAGTGAATTGCCTTGAAAATAAGGAAAATACATATTGTAATTTGGGCCAAGGGGTGCCTCCCTCTTTTTTGTATGCTTCACTATGTATGTTTTTTAACCTTTTATGTTGATTTCGTGTTTTTTGTCTATTCATTTGTTAGAAATAAAGCAGTTGTTGATTTAATGCATTTAGATGGAGTCTCCTTAGGAGAGGCATTTTTCGTGGGTATGATTATTCACATTACTTTCCTTGCTGTTTTTTTCTTGTTTTTTGTGCTTTATTTGAATCTAAGGTTAAGCCCTAATAGATACTGGAAGTATCCGCCCTTTTTAAAATATTTTAATCCGCTTTCTGTCCTTCCTGTGTGCTGTCTCGTGTCTCTCGTGTTGACCTCTGAATTTGTATCTCGTTCCTCACTGTCTTTGTCTCTACTCCCTGCCTCTTCCCATAGTCAGCCTTTTCCTGCCCTGTTCCTTACCATCCTCCCATATACTTTCTATCAGTCTCATTAATATTATTTGTCTATGGTTGCTGAATAAACCCCCATTTGGACCTCATTCAAGTATCTCCGCTCACCTGTCAATGCATAATGGGTTCATACCCTCACCCCCATACTCCAGATCCTGACACTAGTACTGACTATAATTCGATTAATGTTTTGAAATTTTTAATCTTGTAATCAGCACCATGGAAAAGGACAACTTGTCTACAGGCTCATATGTAATATGAGTTTGAGGACCCTGCATTACAAACACCCATAATTTTGGTGAAATATTTGTGTTATCTCATAGAATGAGGGAGTGCGTAAACCACAGGTGATGGGTCGGTGTTTGCCTAAGGAAGAGAGCTCAAGAGGTCCAGCATGGGACCCAAACATTTCTGATGGTAACCCTATGAACAAACACCACTCATTTGGCGCCTGTAGACATTGGACGCTTTTCCAAATGAATTCTTTTTAATGTGATCCTTTTGATAAATATTAACCTGCCACTTGTTATGTTACGTCTAGGGCTAAATTGTACTGCCACTCAACATTCTGGCATTTACTTTTTAAAGGACACACAAAAAGGATTTGTGGCTTCAGAATAATGAGCCTGCGAACAAACTACATCAGAATCAGAATTATGCATGCCTGAAGCAGATGCCCAAAGCCAAATCCATTTTGTCAAGGAAAATTCAAGCATAAGACATAAAGAATGTGATGATACTGTAAATTAAGTCCTCAATATTCTAGCTTGAGTGAAACACCAATTACAAGGAAAATAATAAAAGGTTTAATTAAAAAAATACAACTGGGAACAAATTAGGACTCATCACTCCGAACACATGTTTTCTGACATCTTCAATCTAAGGAAAAGTCTGGATGCGGACCAGTCATAAATTCATAACATGTCTGTCACTAGGAAACAAGGAACAGTGACTTAAATTATGCACTGCGCATATGCTGTATTATTACTTATGAGGCACAGTAATGTATTACATAACCACATAAATTGAGATTAGTTTTGTAGAAAATGGATCTGATAATGGCTAGCGAGAGAAGAAATGAAGTGATTAAACTGGTTCAGTGAACTAATATAATTCATTAAAGAAAGTAGACTATTAATGTTAATTCATAGAAAATATAACAGTAAGGGAAAGGCAATCCATGTTCAGAAGATAAGGGTAATAGTAGCACAAGAATGGAAATGATTGCTATATTAGTACTAGAATGGAATACATTTTTTTATTATTATACAATTATTGTATTTCTGGTCCATGCAATAACTTTCATAATTATTCATTATTGCCTTATTTTGATGAAGCAAATTTGACTAGGATCTTTAGAATTTAGTTTAAGTAATTCAGGTCTTTGATGTTAAAGCAATCTACTACAGTTTTACTGTGTGTGTTGTGAACCCAGCACATCTCTGGGGGAGCTGTAACACGGTCATCTAGGGCAATTATGGCACTCAAACACAGTCTCATGTAACTTAGAGTTTATCTTGGCACTCCAGCAATCAAACAAAATATAACAGAAAACAAAATCTAACTCATTTGAGTGCTGACTAAACAATAAAGCATTCCTTACTAACTTGGGAAAATAACCAAAAAGTATCAGTGTGTATATATATATATATATATATATCCTTTTAATTAGCAGGTGGGGGAAACCTTGCAGAAAAGGGGAACAATTTAAAACACATATTTTCCTCCTGGGCTCAAACACCCCAAACCCCTCTCACAAACACAGGGGGAATATATACACCACCGCAAACCATTCCCCTTGCCTTATCACAGTGTATATACAAGGTTATTCAGAGAGATGTGAAAAGAAGGAAAATGACTGGAGACTGGAAAATTCTAGGTCAAAATAGCTGTTTTGGAAAGTGAGATAAGTGGGAGAATGTTTCTGGTTTGGCTATTTTGACCTAGAATTTTCACTTCTCTAGCCATTCTCCTGCTTTTCACCTCTCTCTGAATAACCCTGAAAGTTTTTATTATGCTGAATCCGTGCCCAAGTATTTATATTTGAAAAATATATAGGGGGATACTGTATTAAAAAAGCTATACAATTAATCAAAATAAAATATGTATATACAGGTGGAGCACCCCTTATCGGAATCCTGAGCATTCTGGATTTCAGATTCTTCAGGATTTCAGAATCTGGGAAAATCCTATGTGAATAAAAGAGATTGCAGTCGGAGAACCATGATTCCCTTTCTGCTGCACGCTCTGGGGCTGCCCAGTCAGTGTTCTCCGAGCAAAATGCCACCCGTTGGAGAATCTCAGAGGCTCCCAGCATGTGCAGCTGTCTGCTGCAGGGCTCGAGAACCACCCATCTGGTGTGTTCTTAATCGGAAAATAATAAAATCCGGATGGCTCCAAAAATTCTGGTATTCTGAGTTTTCTGGATTCTAGAATTCCAGATAAAGGGTGCTCAGCCTATACTCAACATATAAAAAAAATAAATAGAGGCAAACAGGAGTACAACAATAGACGTATAAAAACAGTATTGCCAAAACATTGATAGCAAAGATCAACTTTGTTGGAAATCCAGAGATAAGGACACCTACATGGATGTTAGTTAGATCGACCAGTTATGTTATTATATCCAAGGCAACAAATTTATGGCTGCCTATGGACTATTTTATTTAATTATATGATTTGCTATTAACAAATTTGGGATTCGGCTGTGTGCAGAGGACATCCCCCACAAGTCATAGGGTCTCCGCAGGGAAGGGAGAGACCCCAGCTGTTCATGACTGAGTCCCTGTAGACCTCTCCCAGCACAGTGACGTCATTGTGCCAGCACGAAAATACTTCAGATTCAGGCGTCCCTCAGGCAGAGCCAGGAGAGTGCCTGAAAAGGAGGGGTCCTTTGGAACCCTCTCCCTCCTGATCAGTAATAGTAAGAAACTTAAAGGCATCACTGGAAAGGTCACAGTCTGAGCTTTCTAGTGATACCTCTCTTTAACCCATAAGGTGCCAGTCCATGAACTGGCGCCAATAGCGGACTTCTCCCAAAGGTGGCTGCCATCTTGGATGTCAGCCCAGCCTCTGGGGACACCCTGCTCACTGACATCATTGCGTATGGGCATGATAAAGTCAGTAAAGGAATTAACCCCTTGCTGCCCAGGGATTTCCCTATGGTGGAGATAGGGGGTTCCTTTGGAGCCCTGTATCTGCTGATCGGTGGCAGCTAGAGGATGGCCTTTCCAATGATACCAAACATGACCAGGTTATGTGTAAAACTAAAATAAATAAATAAAAATGTATTTTTTTTTCTTTTTAATGCAGCACTATTGTTCACTTTTCAATTATAATGTGAACAATGATGCTGCACTAACTCACTATCTCATTTCCCGTAAAGTAAAATTTATGGGGTTATTCATAGAGCACCAAAATATCACTGACATTTCAGTGCCCTCTCGTTCTCTTGCACTTCAGGGAGTCAAAATTCCCCACCCTACGGTGTGTTCAGCATTCACCGCAGGGTCCCCGGAGTGCACGGAAAACCCACCGCAAACCCGATGAACACTCGCCAAACACTCACCAAAAACCTGCAGAAGCAAAGCACAAAAACCACTCCAAACACGCTGGAAAGAGACGACGAGCCGCCAATCGCAGCGCAGAGCAGCCACCGGAAAAAAAACGACAAGCTGACGAACCTGGTAAAAAAAACAGAACCCTTGAAAGTTTTAAGATTGAAACGCTGTTTGCAAAAAAACTAATGAATGAAAATGTCTGGAGTTTAGATGTAAGATCCTATGAATAGTAATAAAAAGGTCTCTTAAAGACAAATGAAAAAAAAGATTTCAAAAACATAAATGGGAAAAAAAATTTGCCGAAAAAAATCCAGAAAAATGCCTAAAAGATTCTAAAAATTTTTTATAAATCACTTTTTGCTGCAGAATAAAATAAACGGTTTATTGGATATTGAATTAAAACAGGAATATTTTTAACATTGAAGCCTATGGGATTCACCTGAATAAACCTGCCGTATGAAAACACTGAACAGCAGGGCATTTTGGCAACTTTTCACTGCGGTTCAGTGTTCTCTGAATAGATGAACCATTGCTTCTCTATGGGGATTTCACTGCCGTTGAACAGCACCGTACATGCAGGCAATTCGCCAAAATTCGCCTGTTCTCTGAATAGCTGGATGTCCCCGAAATGTTCGGCGACATTTCGGACCACTCTGAATAACCCTGTTAGTTTTTTCAGTTTTAGCTAGAGTTTCATATCTTCTCTGAAAAATACAGTGCCAGGTTCTCATTTCTAATTTTGTTTAACAAGCGTACCCGGCATAGAATATATAACTGCAAAGGCTTGGATGATAACATGTGAAATTTTTTTTTTAACATGTTGTAAATGATTGAAATCTGAATGGAAATTCAAATTGTTACATTTTTTTGTTATACAGTGAGCAAAAAAACTATTCGATCCCCTGCTGATTTTGTACGTTTGCCCACTGATAAAGAAACGATCAGTCTATAATTTTAATGCTAGGTTTATTCTAACAGCGAGACACAGAATAAGAATAAAAACATCCAGAAAAATGCATTTCATAAAAGTTCTAAATGGTTTTGCATTTTAATGAGTGAAATTAGTATTTGATCTCCTATCAATCAGCAAGATTTCTGGCTCCCAGGTGTTTTTTATACAGGTAGCAAGCTCTTAAAAGGACTGCTCCTTATCTCAGCTTGTGACCTGTATAAAAAAGACACATGTCCACAAAAGCAATCAATCTATCAGATTCAATGTTAAAAATATTCCCTTTTTAATTCAATATCTAATAAACAATTTATTATTATATTCTGCAGTAAAGTGTCTCTTTTTAGTTATTTTAGGATCTTTTTAGGCATTATTTGGAATTTATTTTTTTTAAACGTTTTTTTATTTTTATGTAACAGTACTTTTTATTATCATTCATTCATTGGATGTTATGTTTAAATTCCAGACATTTTTGTTCAGTAGTTTTTTTGCAAACAGTGTTTCATTAACAGGCGAACGTTTCACGAACATCACAAAAAGTTCAAAATTTGCCAAACCTTTGAACACTCGATGTTCGATTCGAACTCATGTTCATATTTAACCGGCAGCCCATCCCTAATCTCAAGGCAGCTGGGACCATAGTCACCAAGAAAACAATTGGTAACACACTACACCGTGAAGGACTGAAATCCTGCAGCGCCCACAAGGTCACCCTGCTCAAGAAAGCACATGTACAGGCCCGTCTGAAGTTTGCCAATGAACATCTGAATAATTCAGAGGAGAACTGGGTGAAAGTGTTTTGGTCAGATGAGACCAAAATCGAGCTCTTTGGCATCAACTCAACTCGCTGTGTTTGGAGGAGAAAGAATGCTGCCTATGATCCCAAGAACATCATCCCCACCATCAAACATGGAGGTGGAAACTTTATGCTTTGTGGGGTGTTTTGCTGTTAAGGGGACAGGACAACTTCACTGCATCAAGGGACAATGGATGGGGCCATGTACCGTCAAATCGTGGGTGAGAACTTCCTTCCCTTGGCCAGGGCATTGAAAATGGGTCATGGATGGGTATTCCAGCATGACAAAGACCCAAAACACATGGCCTAGGAAACAAAGGAATGGCTCAAGAATAAGCACATTAAGGTCCTGGAGTGGCCTAGCCAGTCCCCAGACCTTAATCCCATAGAAAATCTGCGGAGGGAGCTGAAGGTTCAAATTTCCAAATGTCAGCCTCAAAACCTTAATGACTTGGAGAGGAACTGCAAAGAGGAGTGGGACAAAATCCCTCCTGAGATGTGTGCAAACCTGGTGGCCAACTACAGTCTCACCTCTGTGATTGGCAATAAAGGTCATGTTTTGTGAAGGGGTCAAATACTTATTTCACTCATTAAAATGTAAATCAATATATAACTTTTTTGAACCCTTTGTTGTTTTTCTGTCTCTCTGTGTTAGAATGAACCTACCATTAAATTATAGACTGATCATTTCTTTGTCAGTGGGCAAACATACAAAATCAGCAGAGAATCAATCATTTTTTCCTCTCACTGTACATATAATAATGATATACTATTAATCTGTTGAGTCTGCTGAAAATAAGGATATATAATTTGTCTGGATCCTACAATAAAACTTGACATCAAATCGCATTTAAACATGATGAGCAAAAACCGGTCAAAATGAGCTCATCACACAGAGGTGAAAAGGGTCAGCAGTGAAGGGGTTAATGTTGCTCATCATTATTGAATCAGTTTATAGGCTTCTAGAATCTTAACAAGTATCACAACAATGTGATCACTGTGGATTTACAATGTGACAACAATCTTCAGATTCCCTCTACATTAAACCCACTACTGAAATACACCAACTAGGGGCGGGGGGTTGACTATTTTAAAAAAATAACACCTTATAAATACGCAGTGTTTGTGCTTACACATAAGAGTGTTAAAACAGTCCTTCATATCACCAAATATAAACTGATACAATTTGCAATATTGTCTCCAGAGATTCAATAACATTCGTAGAGAAAAAAAAGATGAGAAAACAGTTGTGCAGTAGTTACAATGCGATACAAAACAAAATGCTGCAATTAATAACAGAAAAGTAGCAATTGCTTCAGCAAACTCCTGCAATACAAACACAATCACTGGCTACATCAGCATTAATGGACAATTAGCTCTCACCAAACCAGTCAATACTCCTCTATGGAGTGGAGAGTTTTGCTAATGTGCACTTATGTCACAGTGTGAGATACAAATGATTTTAAATGCTTATGGGTATTTCAACGATAGCTGTGTTGTTTTACCAAAATACACAATAAACATTTTCATACAGTTGAAAGATTTTTCATGGGATGGTCTGCTGTGTTTGCATGTGTTTGGTTTCGGAAGCATATTCGAATGTCCTTAAATAAATTATATTAGATGGAGAATAAACAGTAACACATAACAAATGTTTTGCTGTTCACTGTCATTCATCTACCCAGACTTTGTACAGTGGGGCAAAAAAGTATTTAGTCAGCCACCAATTGTGCAGGTTCTCCCACTTAAAAAGATGAGAGAGGCCTGTAATTGTCATCATAGGTACACTTCAACTAAGAGACAAAATGAGAAAAAAAAATCCAGAAAATCACATTGTCTGATTTTTTTAAAGAATTTATTTGCAAATTATGGTGGAAAATAAGTATTTGGTCACCTACAGTACAGTACAAACAAGCATGATTTCTGGCTCTCACAGGCCTGTAACGTCTTCTTTAAGAGGCTCCTCTGTCCTCCACTCGTTACCTGTATGAATGGCACCTGTTTGAACTTGTTATCATAGAAACATAGAAAAATGTCGGCAGATAAGAACCTGTCGGCCCATCTAGTCTGCCCAATTACATGGATACTTTACCTGGATTTATCTTTTGTTTAGGATAGCCTTATGCCTATCCCATGCCTGCTTAAATTCAGTTACTGTTTTGGCATCTACCACTTCAACTGGAAGGCTGTTCCATGTATCCACCACCCTCTCAGTAAAATAATGCTTCCTGATGTTACTTTTAAATCTTTGCCCCTCAAATCTAAGACTATGTCCTCTTGTTTTGCTACTTTGTTTCCTTTTAAATATACTCCCTTCCTCTACCTTGTGGATTCCCTTTACGTATTTAAATGTTTCTATCATATCACCTCTGTCTTGTCTTTTTTCCAAGCTGTACATGTTAAGATCATTAAGCCTTTCCTGGTAACTTTTCTCCTTCAAGCCGTACACCATTTTAGTAGCCCTTCTCTGAACTCTCTCTAAGATGTCTATATCCTTCTGGAGATACGGTCTCCAGTACTGCACACAGTACTCCAAGTGAGGTCTCACCAGTGCTCTGTACAGTGGCATGAGCACTTCCCTTTTCCTACTGCTAATACCTCTCCCTACACAACCAAGCATTCTGCTAGCATTTCCTGCTGCTCTATTACATTGACTACTTACCCTTAGATCCTCTGCAATATTAACCCCTAAATCCCTTTCCTCAGATGTTGAGGTTAGGACTGTATCAAATATTCTATATTCAGCCCTTGGGTTTTTACGTCCCAGGTTCATTATCTTGCACTTATCCACATTAAAACTCAATTGAGACAGCTCCGACCATTTTTTAAGTTTACCTAAATAATTTGTCATTTGGCTGATCCCTCCAGGAACGTCAACCCTGTTGCAAATCTTTGTGTCATCAGCAAAAAGACATACTTTACCATTAATACCTTCTGCAATATCACTAATAAAAATATTAAGGAGAGTGGGTCCAAGTACTGACCCCTGAGGTACCCCACTGGTAACAAGACCTTGCGCCGAATAAACTCCATTTACCACAACCCTCTGTTGCCTGTCACTCAGCCACTTCCTAATCCATTCAACAATATTGGAATCCAAGCTCAAAGATTGCAATTTATTGATAAGCCTTCTATGCGGAACAGTATCAAAAGCCTTACTTAAATCTAAATAAGCAATGTCTACTGCACCACCTTTGTCTATTATTTTTGTTACCCAATCAAAAAAATCAATGTATTAATGTAGCAGCATATGAAATGAATATGAATCCATCCACACACTGCGGGGAAGCATCTCTCTGCGGTATAATTTATTTATACGTCTGTGTTATATCTATGTATGATATTATGTATATCTTTGTATATTATTTATAACTTAGTTAAAATGAAATAAAATTAGAGTTTTCATTTTTCAATAATTTACAAGTTGTAATTTTTTTTATGACATTTAATTTTTAACATGTGAGCGTTTATGGTTGTAAATATTTTCTATGAGTTGCGCTTGTTAAAAAAATTAGAGATGGGGGACTTGTTTTGTAAAAGAATTTTTTTTGGGTGAAAATGCTTACACAATTTTTAACAAACGGGAGGCGCAACCCATACAAAAATAATTAGTGCAGCTCAGCATCATTGTTCACAATCACATTATAATTGAAATGGGAATGGGAACAATATTGCTGCATTAGCAAAAAAAAACTATTTATTTTTTAAAATTTATTTATTTACTATTTAATAAAAAAAAATTTAATATAAAATTAACAGGGTCAATGGTCATGTTTTGGACTTGGTGTGGTTGGAAAGGCTATGCTCTGGCCCATCCAACAATACCAAACATTAACCCCTAGGTAGGTGGCGCCACGGCACGGATTGGGAGATCGGGGGGTCATTGGAATGGAACCCCCGATCTCCACCATTGGTGGCTGGCAACCTAGGGGGTTAACTCCAGAATTTACTCTATCTGACATCCCGATGTGAAGCATCGGGACTTTTGCATTAGATTTCGACCATTTTTATTTTTTTAACTTTTGGATAGTCGAAAATCGAAATCTATCCAAAAAGTCCCAATGTTTCACATCATTCTGAACTTTGTTTGGATAGAGTAAGTCCGTGGGCGTGCGGCCGTTAAATGTATATACATTAAAATTTTCTAACCATCAGCACACTGGATGGATATATAGCACTGTTTTAGTCCAGCGTCCTGATCCTGAGGCACTGTTTTAGTCCAGCGTCCTGATCCTGAGTTCTTGACCGTTAGAAAATCTGACTGCCCCTGCCTGCCAGTGCATATATGTTATTTCCATTGATCCGATATTTCTGTTGATATGATAATTCTGTCGAGATACGATAATTCTGCCGTAGTCAGATCATTTACGTCCGTGGTTTGCGCATGATGATGGAATATGTCCATGATGAGATACGCGCGTTTGTCCGTCTCCATTACGGCCTGTCGTAAACTTTACAGAGCCATTGTATGTAGAGTTTGAGAATTTTTTGGACAGACCAAAAAAACCCCCATCCCATCATGGCTCAAACTCAAAGAGAGTCCTATTGGACAGACACGTCATCCCCTTCCACCCCAGAGACACCCAGAAGCGGGCCAGCAACATGGCATTTGAGGAGATGCCGGTGGAGCTGGTTCGCAATTTCGCATCTTCGAGAAGCGTGACTATGACTGCTGTAAGGGCCCTTACGGCAGGAAGAACAATGTCCGCAAGGACCGTATCCTGGCTTGCACCACCCTCCTGGAAAAAGGACCGAAGTAGTAACGAGTCTAACGCGACCAGCTGAGGAAGCGCTGGTCTGACCTGTCCTGAAGACGCGTGAGGATTGAGGCACATCCGGCGTGTCATAGCCAAACGTAAGTGTTATGTTATCTTATTTTGCAAAACGCTGCACGCAAACTGTTGGCGGCACTATATAAATCCTGTATAATAATAATAATGTGCTTGCATGTGCTAATGTGCACATAAATACGTTGATTGATCTAGTCCTTTTTTTATGCAATGTGCGTACTGTATAGCTTTGCATATTTTCAGGACTCATACATGCTTTTTTTGGTTTTGCCATAGCTCTTCTTTTTTGTGATATTACGTATTTGTGAAAATTGTGATATTTGATGTATTTAGATGAATGTGTTAATTTATTTAACAAGCGCAACTCATATAAAATATAACCGCAAACGTTCGCATGACTTAAAATGTGAAAAAAAAAACTTTACACATTGTAAATTATTGAAAATTCCATTTTTTGGTTATAATACAGACAGGACATGACGCATACATATAATAATGATATATTATGAATCTGCCGAGTCTGCCGGAAAGAATGCTATATAAGATGTCTGGGTCATATAATAAAATAAGGCTTCAAAACGCATTTAAAAAATAATTAAAATTAAAATTTTCGGAACGGGTCGTTCAATCGTTCGCGCATGCGCGAACGAACGATTTCCGTACGTACGACGGGTCGTAAATTTTACGTTTTTTTGCCGATATTATCGGATTTTAGATAGGCCAAAGTTCAATCTTCCTTTACATCCACCATGATGGCAGCAACCGAAGCAGGCTCCCCCAACGCTAGTCTGAGCCCAGACATGGAAGATACCCCAGGGTCCTCCAGAAGAAAGAAGAGGGCATCTAACATGTCGTTTATGGAGATGGTGGAACTTGTTCGAATTTTTAAGAAATACGATTATGACTGCCGTAAGGGCCCTTACGGCAGTAAAAATAACAGCCGGAAAAAAAACATACTTGGGAAGGTACGTCGGACACTGCTTGATAAATTCGAAGTTGCTCGGACCGATGACCAGCTTCGTAAGCGTTGGTCAGATTTGAAGACGCGCAAGGAGGAGCAGATGAGTGAAATCCTGCGCGTCATAGCCAAACGTAAGTGTTATGTTATATATATTGTAAAGCGCTGCGCAAACTGTTGGCACTATATCCTGTATATAATAATAATTGCTTGCATCGTGTGCTAAATCTAATGTGCACAGAAATACTTTCTCTTTTTTTCTTTTCTCATACTTACACACATGCATTTTGCCAAAGCAATTCTTTTTTGTGATTATTTACAATACAATTTTAATACATGAAAATTCTGATATTTATTGATGTATTGTATTGTATATGATATGAATTAGTATTATTTATTTACAATGCTGTTATTTTGTGGGGGTTTTTTGGCACTGTGTGACATGTGTGTGTGACTGTGTGCTGTCACTGTGTGTACCAGGGGAGTAACTAGAATCACAGGGCCCCATTTCAAAATGTTTTATGGGCCCCCTCCCCCGCATGCAACCTAACACTCGCATAGTATACCCCCCAAAAAAAAATAACACACGACCACCACTACACTGACACTCATGCATGTTTATTTATTTTATTTTATTTATTTTAATATGATTAAATAAATTTGTGAAATGCATATCAAATTAGCGTATCACATCCATAGAATTGTCGTATCGTATCGCCAGCAGAATTATCAAGTAGAAAAAGTTCAAAATCCGAACGAACCGAATCGAAATGAAAAAAACGGTGCTGCAGTGCACATCACAAGCCTACTTCTTCCGAAAAACACGAAAATTTCCAAAAGCACGAACAAAAAGTCCATACAAAAAATGAGCAGACCCGAAATCTCGAAAATGACCGATATCCCGAGGAAAAAGTCGATACGAAAAACGAATCAAATCAAACCGAACCAAAACGGAAATCGGCAGAAACGAAAATTTAAAAAATCCGAACGAACCGAAAAAAAACCAGTGCACAAGTCTGCTTTTCTTTTCTCGTTTATGTATCTAAAAAATGTTTTGTCCCCCTATTTTACTGACTGAGCTATTTTCTCTTCTACATGTGCTTTGGAAGCTCTTATAAATTGCTTTGCCTCTTTCTGCCTAATCTTATAGGTTTGCCTATCTTCTTCACTCTGAGTTTTTTTATAATTATTGAATGCTATCTTTTTGTTCTTCACTATATGACATACTTGAAAACGAGAGAAATCTCAATGTATCCTTCCTGGTAAAATCCTTTATAAATTTTGGCCACTTCTGTAGAGCACCACAGTGGTTGCTTCCCCTTTTTGTTTTTGCTAACAAGCCGAATGTAATTGCCTGTGGCCTTCAATAATGCCTCCTTTAAATAATCCCATTTCTCCTGGACTCCCTTTAAACACCTCCAGTGTGATAGTCCTGTGACTCATTCACACAAAATCCCATTTTAGAAAAATCTGTTTATTTAAAGTCTAAAACTTTTTGTGTGGTGCGGCTCCATCCCTGTTCTTATATTAAACCACACTGACTGGTGATCACTAGATCCCAAATTTTCACCTACAACAACGTCTGATACAAAACCTCTATTTGTGAGTATTAAATCCAATATGGCCTCTTTACGGGTCGGCTCAACTACTTGTGTTAGAGATAATCCCAGTAGGGAGTTTAGAATATTTGTACTCCTGGTGTACCCAGCAATTTTGGTTTTCCAGTTCACATCAGGAAGATTAAAGTCCCCCATGATAATAACTTCCCCCTTGTCATTTTGTCTATTTCCTCAAACAGCAGATTATCTAGCTCTTCTACTTGTCCAGGGGGTCTATAGATCACACCTACACAAGCTACTGTATGATTGCCAAATGTTAGCAGTATTTAAAGACACCTGTCCACAACCTCAAACAGACACACACTCCAAACTCCACTATGGTCAAGACCAAAGAGCTGTCAAAGGACACCAGAAACAAAATTGTAGACCTGCACCAGGCTGGGAAGACTGAATCTGCAATAGGCAAGCAGCTTGGTGTGAAGAAATCAACTGTGGGAGTAATCACTAGAAAATGGAAGACATACAAGACCACTGATAATCTACATCGATCTGGGGCTCCACGCAAGATCTCATCCCGTGGGGTCAAAATGATCACAAGAACGGTGAGCAAAAATCCCAGAACCACACGGGGGGGACCTAGTGAATGACCTGCAAAGAGCTGGGACCAAAGTAACAAAGGCTACCATCAGTAACACACTACTCCGCCAGGGACTCAAATCCTACAGTGCCAGACGTGTCCCCCTGCTTAAGTCAGTACATGTCCGGGCCCGTCTGAAGTTTGCTAGAGAGCATTTGGATGATCCAGAAGAGAATTGGGAGAAATGGGTCAGATGAAACCAAAGTAGAACTTTTTGGTAAAAACGCAACTCGTCGTGTTTGGAGGAGAGAGAGAATACGGAGTTGCATCCAAAGAACACCATACCTACTGTGAAGCATGGTGGCGGAAACATCATGCTTTGGGGCTGTTTTTCTGCAAAGGGACCAGGACGACTGATCCGTGTAAAGGGAAGAATGAATGGGGCCATGTATCGTGAGATTTTGAGTGAAAACCTCCTTCCATCAGCAAGGGCATTGAAGATGAAACGTGGCTGGGTCTTTCAGCAGGACAATGATCCCAAACACACCGCCCGGGCAACGAAGGAGTGGCTTCGTAAAAAGCATATCAAGATCCTGGAGTGGCCTAGCCAGTCTCCAGATCTCAACCCCATAGAAAACCTTTGGAGGGAGTTGAAGGTCCGTGTTGCCCAGCGACAGCCCCAAAACATCACTGCTCTAGAGGAGATCTGCATGGAGGAATGGGCAAAAATACCAGCAACAGTGTGTGAAATCCTTATAAAGACTTACAGAAAATGTTTGACCTTTGTCACTGCCAACAAAGAATATATAACAAAGTATTGAGATGGACTTGAGAGATTGACCAAATACTTATTTTCCACCATAATTTGCAAATAAATTCTTTAAAAATCAGACAATGTAATTTTCTGGATTTTTTTTCTCATTCTGTCTCTCATAGTTGAAGTGTACCTATGATGACAATTACAGGCCTCTCTCATTTTTTAAAGTGGGAGAACCTGCACAATTGGTGGCTGACTAAATACTTTTTTGCCCCACATATATATATATATATATATAGAAACACAGTTACATGTTTGCATCTCAGGGCTTCATGTTTTGACTGATGGAGTTACATGGGGCTGAATCCTGTGGTAATGTTTACCTGCCTGGGGTAACTGTAGTTCCTTGCTTGTCAGGACCAAGAGCTGATGATTGACATACACAAAAAACACTGTTGTGGTTCCAACTTAGGACCACAGGGTGGTGTTGAAAACCAGATCCCAAAAGATCCTAACCCACCTCCAAGTTCATACAACAAAAAAAGCACCCGTGCAACCAGATGCCTACCGGGATCTAGGTCCCTACACAGTAAATTTTATTAATATCAAACACAAAAAAAGTCAATAAACCACATGCACTAGAACAATGGTAGAACAAAAGATACGTTAGGACATCATGTGCATATATAATGAAAAGGATATCTTACTGATAATTCATCTGAAGATTATCAAAACATTTCATCTGGTGAGTATGTACAGTGGCAAGAAAAAGTATGTGAACCCTTTGGGATTACGTGGAGTTTTATATGAATTGGTCATAAAATGTGCTCTGATCTTCATCTAAGTCACAACAATTTGAAAAACACAGTCTGCTTAAAATAATACAATACAAACATTAGTTTTCATGTTTTTATTGAACAGAACATGTAAACATTCACAGTGCACGGTGGAAAAAGTATGTGAACCCCTAGCCTAATGACTTCTCCAAGAGATAATTGGAGCCAGGAGTGAGCTAACCTTGAGTCCAATCAGTGCGATATTATTGGATGTGTTGCTGAAAGCCGTCCTGCCCTTTGAAAACACACACCAGTTTTGGGTTTACTGGTTTCAAGAATCACTGCCGGATGTGAACCATGCCTCGCAGAAAAGAGCTCTCAGAAGACCTACGATCAAGAATTGTTGACTTGCATGGAGCTGGAATGGGTTACAAAAGTATCTCCAAAAGCCTTGATGTTCATGTGTCCACGGTAAGACAGACTGTCTACAAATGGAGAAAGTTCAGCACTGTTGCTACTCTCCCTAGGCGTGGACGTCCTGTAAAGATGACTGCAAGAGCACAGCGCAGAATGCTTAATGAGGTAAAGAAGAATCCTAGAGTGTCAGCTAAAGACTTACAGAAATCTCTGGCACATGCTAACATTTTTGTTGACACATCTACAATAAGGAAAACTTTAAACAAGAATGGAGCACATGGGAGGACACCATGGAGGAAGCCATTGCTGTCCAAAAAGAATATTACAGCACGTTTGAAGTTTGCAAATGAGCACCTGGATGTTCCACAGCACTACTGGCAAAATATTCTGTGGACAGATGAAACCAAAATTGAGTTGTTTGGAAAAACACAACACTATGTGTGGAGAAAAAAGGCACAGCACACCAACATCAAAACCTCATCCCCACTGTAAAACATGGCGGAGGGAGCATCATGGTTTGGGGCTGCTTTGCTGCCTCAGGGCCTGGACAGATTGTTGTCATGGATGGAAAAATGAATTCCAGAGTTTATCAAGACATTTTGCAGGAAAATGTAAGACCATCTGTCCGCCAACTGAAGCTCCGCAGAGGATGGGTGATGCAACAGGACAATGACCCAAAGCATACAAGTAATTCAACAAAAGAATGGCTTCAACAAAACAAAATATGCCTTCTGGAGTGGCCCAGTCAGAGTCCTGACCTCAACCAGATTGAAATGCTGTGGCATGACCTTAAGAGAGCGATTCACACCAGACATCCCAAGAATATTGCTACTCTGAAACAGTTTTGTGAAGAGGAGTGGTCCAAAATTACTCTAGATCGTTGTGCAGGTCTGATCTGCAACTTCAGGAAACGTTTGGTTGAGGTTATTGCTGCCAAAGGAGGGTCAACCAGTTATTAAGTCCAAAGGTTCACATGCTTTTTCCACCATGCACTGTGAATGTTTACATGTTCTGTTCAATAAAAACATGAAAACTAATGTTTGTGTTGTATTATTTTAAGCAGACTGTGTTTTTCAAATTGTTGTGACTTAGATGAAGATCAGAGCACATTTTATGACCAATTCATGCAAAACTCCACGTAATCCCAAAGGGTTCACATACTTTTTCTTGCCACTGTATCTATATCTAAGGTACTCAGTCAGATAGACACCAAGATATGAGTATATAAACAAAAAAACATGGTTCCAACATCGCCAACATGGTTCCAACATCACCCTCAATGGTGACTACCATATAAAGATTCCAAAAGGAGGTACTATGGCAGGGGTGTCAATATGGTGCAGGCAGCCTCCTTGTGTGGTTATAAAAACATACACAGAACAATTCAGAAACTCAAAAAGACTGCTGCAAATCAAATATAAATAATCACCAGCTCTGTCTCAGATACCCCCTTCCCCGTAGCTCTTCCTGAATACCTATCAAGGATTGCTGAAACGGTGATGCTTCATGGCTCACCAAAATAAGCATAATTGCAATACACATGCAAAGACACCTCTATCCTAGACAACTATTAAAAACATGAACGTCTCTGGTCTACTGGTCTTTTAGCACCTTTGGCAGACAGCCATTAACACTTGCATTTAGTGTATGCGCCATCAAAAAGCCTTAAAACATGACCCACTGTATCTTCAGTCATACAAATATCTTCAAATCCTTTGTAATCAAACTAAAGGAGTAAGAAGTATTTGTATCACAAGTACGTTCACACAAAAAAGTTAGCTAAGAGTACTGAAAAACATCAACCTGAAGGATAATGAAGTAATGTCTGTAAATCCATGAGCCATCTTGAGAATAATCATCCAAGCATTACAGAACTTTATGGTAAAATAAACAATATAAAAATAAAATATTCAAAAACATGGGGGGGGGGTTATTCAGACAGCACCGAAATGTCGCCAACATTTTGGTGCTCTCTCGTTCCCCACACTTCGGGGAATCAAAGGAAGCTCCCCACCCTGCAGTGAATTCAGCATTCACCGCAGGGTCCCCGGACTGCAAAGTATATCTGCCGTAAACCCATCGCATTCCCGCCGAAACCCCACTGAAAACCCACAGGAACAGCCACAAAACACACCAAACACGCTGGAAAAAGCTGCTCAGCCGCCGATCACAGCGCAGACGAGCCGCCAATCATAGCGCAGACCAGCCCCCGGAAAAAGCCAACAAGCTGACGTGCAGGGTAAAAAAAAAAATGCGCTTGAAAGTGTCAAAATTGAAACGCCGTGTGCAAAACACTACTGAACGAAAATGCCTGGAATTTACATATAAGGTCCTATGAATGATAATTAAAAGGTCTGTTACAGAAAAAACACTTTAAAAAAAAAAAATGGGAAAAATTGTTTGGCGACAAAATCATGAAAAATGCCTAAAAGATCCTAAAAAAAAAATCAATACATGAGACTTTTTACTGCAAATTAAAATAAATGGTTTATTAGATATTGAGTAAAAACGGGAATATTTTTAAACCTATGGGGTTCGTCTGAATAAACCTGCCGCATAAAACCACCAAGGCACTTCGGCAACTTTTCCCTGCTGTTTGGTGTTCTCTAAATAGATTAACCATTGTTTCTCTATGGGGGATTTCACTGCCATCGAACAGGCACCATACTTGCTGACAGTTCGCCATAATTTGGCAAACTGCCTGCTCTCTGAATACTCGATTGCCCCAAAATGTCACCGTATGGGGAAATTCCATGTTCGGTGACATTTCGGGGTCAGATCGGCTCTCTCTGAATAACCCTTTATATAGTCAAATGCTATTGCCTTTCCAAATTCAATGTATCAAAATTAGCATTTGTTTGGTTTGGTAAAAATAATATTTTTCTTTTTATCTGTTAAAAACTAGCACACAAATGGACTGATGAAATACCATCATGCGTGCATAATAAAATATGTATTGAGTTGTCACATAGCCACCAGATGGTAGCATTTAACTTTTTAATGATACAATAATTGACTGGAAATGAAAGACATAATTTCAGGGAATTTACTGTAGCTTGGTCTGCATACAGTTAGCATTATGCATGCTCAATAATTACAAATACATTCCAAATTGATAAAATCCTGAAATTAAAGATCATTTGTTTTGTAAGCAATGCCATGTACTCCAATTGCCAGCCAGAATATATCCACGTTTGGTATTCAGAGGCTGATAGGTGACAAAGGTAAGGGCATTACATCTTTAATAGCAACACATACAATGTATTTCCTTGCTAAATAAGAATATGTAGTTTAACCAAGGACTGCTTGTTTCCATTTTTCACTGCTATAAATTGAAGGTAAGTGCTATATGCAGGTTCATAACATACTGGGAATGATGGATAACCTAAGCATGTCAGGTATGTGCAGTACATTTTCTATCAGGTGCAGCTAACATTTACTTGTAACATCCATCATTCCCTGATCTCACATTCCATGAATTCTAATGCCCACTCCTTTACCTGGGTTCCCTAACCCTAAGCTTCTAACCATATTTTGAAACCATAGGGTATTTGAGCTTAATTAAGCCTGAGTTTCATGGTTTCTTTACCTTTTCTCTGAAATGTTAAATAATGGAATGCTGAAATCTGCTCATTAAATCCTTGCTCGTGACATTACTTGATCTGTTTCTATTCAGTGATGTGACATATGAAAATCCATGACAAACTCGTGTGTGAAAAAATGATACTGTAGATCTGTGAGTGTTGATTACAAATTTAAAATAGATAGATTTTTCGTACATTCAGTTGAAACTGGCACAACTCCAAATAAAAAACACAAACATGCAGATTTACAAGAGATATTTAGCATTTAATAAAATCAGTATTTTGAGATAAATTTCATTAGTTTGGAATATTAGTGAAAAAGTGCTACTACTCAACCAGCTTCAAAAAAACATCCAATTACATGCATAGGTTGGTCATGTTATATGTGGAGATTGGCTACATTTCAAAGCCTGTAGTTAAAAAACAAATTGCTCTCACCCAGCTCTCCTGGCACATGTAGTTATACATACATAATTCATGCATTTCATTATTAGCTATAGTGAGAAAAGCTTCTTCCAAGGACACATGACATACATCTGTCTCTCTATATGTAGTGTCACCCAAATCTACCTCTCCTCCCGGAACTCTCTCCCCCTGTGTTAGATTGTGTTATTGCCTACCTATCTGCTGTCTCAAGTAGATGGGCACTTGTCTCTTAAAGCTCAGCCTCACCAAAACTAAACTTCTTGGGCCCTATTCCAACTTTGGTGTGTACTTAACCAGAGCTGTTGTAAATTGAGCAACGCCATAGACTTTAATGGTTCTGGATATTGCTGGCGCTTAATAAATGCTTGTAACTGTAATTTATTGTAACTGGTAAGTTTACAACAGCTCTGGATAAGTTTACAACAGGCTTGGAATAAGGCCCCTTGTCTTCCATCTCTCTAAATCTAACACTCTTGCACCTATTTCCCTTCAGCTGAATGGCACCATCATTAACACACCTTCATAAACTTACTACATTGTATAACTCATTTTGACACTTTGTGCTATAATGTAACTACATGACCCACCATTGTGACATGTTAAAAGAGCTAAACTGTCCGTCGCTGGAATCTAGAGGCACCCTTCACCTTTCCAACCTGGTGTTTAAGAGCTTTTCTGGGAAGCTACCACCCTACCTGAATAGGCTGCAGTTCCCCACCAACTATAACCTCCGATTCAGGACCATCACCTTACTTGCAGTACCACAATACAAAAAGAATTGGCTTGATCCTCATTTTCCTATTGAGCACCGCAAATCTGGAATAACCTCCGAGACACCATCAAATCTTCCCCCAGTCTAAAGTCCCTTAAGAAATCTCTATTTATAGAGCTCGATACAGAATGCACCTTTAAACAGGTAACATACTGAATATATTTCTTACATATTTATTTTATCTGCATTTTGTGTTATTTTTTAATATCTAGCATTTCATTACTTTGTGTTTCTGTAACCTACTGTAAAATTTGAATGTTCTTGAAACAAGGACATAATTGAAAATGAAAGAAATCACAAAGTACTCTACCTGGTAAAATACTTTATAAATACAGGTTGGTCCATATATATTTGGACACAGGCACAGTTTTCATATTTTTGGCTCTGTATGCCACCAGAATAAAATTAAAATGAAACAATCCAAATGAATTTGAAGTGCTGACTTTCAGCTTTAATTCAAGGGGTTGAACATAAATAGCAAGTACAAATTTTAGGAACTGTAACCATTTTTATACACAGTCTCCCCATTTTCAGGGGTTCAAATTAGACAAATGAATATAATCATAAATATAATGTTCATTACTAATATTTTGTTTAGAATCCTATACGGGCAATGACTGCCTGAAGTCTGGAACCCATGGACATTACCAAAGACATTCAGGGTTATTCAAAGAGATTTGAAAAGTCAATGCACGTTCGGTGACTTTTCTTTCTCTTCAATTCGGTTCGATTTGGCGATCCCATTTCGGCCACCCTGCGGTGTATACAGCAAGCACCACAGGGCTGTCGAATTGCAGGGAAAAGTCACCTCAAAACCCGCCGACAACTCACTCATAGTTTGGGCCAAGAAAGTTACAAAAAATACAAAATACCATGTCTGCCAAGCACCTGCTGCACTGCAAGTTCAAAGGCCAGAACACCACTGCTTGTAGGGCAAAGTGGATCTAAATGGCAGCACCTCCTTCAGCTGCACCACGCTCCTTCCTGCATGATCTGGCACACCATTCATTCAGAGAGGGAGAGCTCTGAATGATCAGATGAGCAGCAAAGCATAGGTCTGAGCTGCAAGACAAGTAACCAGCACATCCGGCACAGCATGTTTGACTCTGGTTTGAGCTTTTGAAACCTGGAACTTGAGAGGCAAAGTATGGGAATGAACTGTGAACAGTAAACAAAAACTGATCAATTGGCGACCTGTCACAGAAGTAGCAGGTCCTTAGTCAAGGAGCGAAAAGAGGGAATATGCCAGCAACATAAGGAGAGTGATAATTCAGCTAGCAACCTCCTGCCATTCTCCTGGTAAACATGACAATTCAGGTGGATTGGTATTGCGTTCCCTTTGAGCATAGACAGGCTCATGAAAGAAGGCAAGATGCTTGTTTTGGTGCAAACATAGGTGGGGGAGTCCTTGGTTGTGACAAGGCAAAAAGGGAGTCCCCATGCATATTTGAGCCTCTGCTCTCTTAACACTCTTTCACAGGTCACCATTCTCTATATTTGGCAAAAGTGATAAAGGCCTTGGAAGTTCTGTAAGATAACATCCTCATACTGCATTTCTTCTCCTTGTGCGCTTTTAAGATCACCTCCATGGCTTATAATAATGCAGGCGGAAAATGATATCTCTGGGCTGGGAATTTTGGGAGCTTCTGTGGCAAAGGGCCCTAGGGATCCAGTCCATCAAGAACCTATTCGCCTGTAAATTCAGCAACTCATATTTCACTTGGCTCCTACCGAATTGGGACACATGTCCTTTTTTCTTCATTTGAACAGGTGTTCCCCATGATGCAATACTAAGATATCAGGGTTATCCCCCTTACTGGTAGGGAGATTATTCTGCTCGGACCTGTCCCTTTACACAAAAATTCTCTCCATATAGAGTTGTCGTATCAATCCAGCAACACATTGAAAAATTCCTACGTATCTCCAGCTGGTCTGGAGTTACCTCCTATGAATCCCCTCAGGCGCCAATTGTTTCTTCTGGATCAGTTTCATATGTCCTCCATCGCAGCCTCAAGTGTCTCCATCCTGTCCAGTAGCCGCACTGATGGCCTGGTCCACAGCTGCCTCCACTCTGGATTCCAGGAAAGCCGTGTGAGTCCCTAGGACTAGTGATGAGCCGAACCACATGTTTGGTTCGTATTCGAACTCGAACAATTTCAAAAGTTCGAGTTCGAACACGAACCGAACTCAATGCAAGTCAATGGGACTCAAAAGTTCGATTTTTAGAGTGCCCTCCAAGAGGACATATATGCAAGATATTTGCCATAAAAGGTGTAATGGGGTCCAGGTAGTGCCCTGGAAGACAGGAAACAAGGACGAAAAGTAAAAAAAAACATTTTTAACCCCTTCACTGCTGAGCCATTTCACGTCTTAAAAAAAACACATTTCTCTTTTTTTTATTATTACTTTTATTATTATTTTTCTTTACTTTAAACATGGTCATGTTTGGTATCGTTGGAGAGGCCATACTCTGGCCTTTCTAATGATACCAAACATGACCCTGCTAGGTGCCAAGTCGGGAGATATCGGAGTTCAAAGTAACCCCCTATCTCCACCTCATCTTTCCTTAGGAGTCAATGAGGACGTTTCCCACACGTCCTCAGCAGTGAAAGGGTTAAAGGAACAGTGAGTTTTCCAAGAAATAAAGGGTAAGATTAAAAAACGAAAAATTCCTTA
Organism: Leptobrachium leishanense; assembly: GCA_009667805.1. Classification (NCBI taxonomy): domain Eukaryota; kingdom Metazoa; phylum Chordata; class Amphibia; order Anura; family Megophryidae; genus Leptobrachium; species Leptobrachium leishanense. The sequence continues at coordinate 157,541,059 of CM019063.1, read as the reverse complement.
AAATATCGTGCCTAGGAGGTCCCCATAACCTGCCCGTGAAGTGGCGGATTTGCAGGCTGTATAGAAACATTTAAAAACACAAAAATGACATTTCAAATGACGGTAAATGGTTTTCCTTTAATCTATTAATAAACAACTGCTTGGGGCGGTAGCCTGTATGAAAAGAGGAGACATTTTAGGACACGCAGAACAAATTTAGTGATTTTTTGGCTAAATTATGGTGAAACTTATGCAGGCTTTGGATGAAAGTAACAATAGGTGCTTTAAAATTGGGCCTTTAGTGTCGGCAACAGTGTCGTCACACCGTAACCCCTCTGTGGTATTGTGGAAGAGTGCAGGGTTGGACCCTGCGGTCCAATATTAAAATGATATGAATATGGTATAGGCGTCAGCGGCACCCAAATATTGTGCCTTTGGTGGCAGCAAGTGCCTTCACACCGTAACCCCTTTGTGGTATTGTGGAAGAGTGCAGTGGTGGAGGTTTTTGGAATGCAGAAGAGATCCCCGATCTATTCAGTTCCGTCAGCATCAGGAGATTGATAGCTGCTGATCCAGGACTGATTCATTTTTAGAAATGTCAGCCAGTCTACAGAGTCAGTGGACAGACGCACTCTTCTGTCTGTGACAAAACCTCCAGCAGCACTGAACGTCCTTTCAGAAAGCACGCTGGATGAAGGGCAACCTAGTAGCTGCAGATCATATTGGCTAAGTTCTGGCCAGTGATCCAATCTCAACACCCAGTAAGCCAGTGGATCACCTGCTGTAAAAAGGTATCCAGGTCTGCCCTTGCCCCTAGGAAGTCCTGTACCATATGGTGAAAATGCTGGCAATGGGTGCCTACATTTGACGTCCCTGGGCGTCGTGGACTAAAAAAAATTAAAAAGGCATCAGTCAAGCGGCCCCTGCCTTCACAGCTCTTCCTCTGATCATCCGCAGCCTCAGAAGCACCTGCGTCATCACTTGGTAATCTACCAGTGCCTGGAAAGGTGTTAAACAAGTGTCACTTTAGAGCGTGCTCAAGTTGTTTCATCCGGTCCTCCCACTGTGCGGGCAGGATGAGCTCTGCAACTTTACCCTTGTATCGTGGATCAAGAAGGCTTGCCAACCAGTAATGATCCCTCTCCTTGATAGCACGAATCCTGGGGTCCTTTAGCAGGCTTTGCAGGATAAGGGAGCCCATGCAGCGTAGGTTGGAGGTGGCATTAGCTTTCGAGTCTTCCTGGTCAATGAGGATGACCCCATTGTGTACTTCCTCCTCCCAGCCACATACTAGTCCTTGGGTTTCTGGGCACACAAAACCCTCCCTTGAGGAATCCCCACCTTCAATGCCCCCACTACTTAAATATTCCTCCTCTTCCTCATTCTCCTCATCCTCATCCTGTCTGATCTGAGGACCCGCAGGAATGCTGTCTGCGTAAAGACTTGGGCCTTGAGAGCTAGGGAATGCCTCCTCTTCCTCCCGCTGCTATGCTCCAGTCTAGTGCCACATCTATAATTCCCTGCAGAGTGCGCTCCAGCAGGAACACTAAAGGAATTGTGTAACTGATGCATGCACTGTCCCTGCTCACCATCCTCGTTGCCTCCTCAAATGGTGACAGTACAGTGCATGCATCCTTGATCATCAGCCACTGTGGGGGGGGAAACAAATTGACCTTAACCTGCCCTTGTGCCATACTCACACAGGTACTCATTGATGGCCCTCTGCTGCTTGTGCAGATGCTGCAGCATTGCTAATGTCGAGTTCCACCAGATCAGACGGCTTGTGGGAAGGTGGAATTCTCTTTGAATTTGTCAGGCAAACACTTGCTGGGAATGACCATCTGAAGTGGCTGCAGACTTTTCTGGCCTGGCTGAGAAGCTCTGCCAGCCCTGGGTACCTGGTTAGGAAACGCTGTACCACCAGAGTTAGGACGTGTGCTAGGCATGGTAAATTCGTCAACTTACCCTGGCGTAGGGCGGAGAGAAGGTTGCTGCCATTATCACAGATGACCATTCCCAGCTGAAGCTGGCATGGTGTTAACTATCTCTGCACCTGCCCCTGTAGAGCTGACAGAATTTCTGTCCCGGTTTGGCTCCTGTCCCCTAAACAAGTCAGCTCAAGCACAGTATGGCATCTTTTTGCTTGAGCCATTGCATAGCCCCTGCCACGCGTTGGTTTAACTGCCACTTTGCCAGAGACAGAAGGAGGAGGAGGAGGAAGAGGTGGTGGAGCAGACAGACCTCATACAAGCAGCTTTCTGGAGGCGTGGTGGATGAACAAGCTCCAGCACAGAGCCCTGTCCTGGATCCCTCCCAGATGCAAGCAGAGTTACCCAGTGTGCCGTGTAGAAAATGTAACGGCCCTGTCCATGCTTGCTGGACCACGTGTCTAAAGACATGTGCACCTTGCTGCTGACTGCCTTTACCAATGACTCCATAACATTGTGCTCCAGATGCTGGTATAGTACTGGAATGGCCTTCCGGTAAAAGAAATGGCATTTTGGAACCTGCCACTGTGGTACAGCACATTCAGCAAATTCACGGAAGGAAGCAGAGTCCACCAGCTGGAAAGGCAGCAGCTGTAATGCGAGTAATTTTGCTAAGCTGGCATTTAAACACTGTGCTTGGGGATGGTTGGGACTATATTTTTTCTTACGCTGCAGCAGCTGGGGCAACGTAATCTGACTGCGTAAATCTTCAGCTGATGGGATGCTGTCACATTCTGAGGAAGGACCTGGTACACCCATTACTGTAGCATCATCCCTGTCAGTGGAGGTTGTAGGCAATGACATGGCAGGACATATAGTTGGGGTAGAGACAGATGAGGAGGAGGAGGACCTATGCAAAGTGTTGTGCCAACGGAATGCGTGGCAGGTGGTCATATGTCGCCTCAAGCACCTGGTACCCAAGCGTGGGATGTCTTTCCCACGCTTGATCTTCTTCTGACATAGATTACAAATAGCAATGGTGCGGTCTGCTGCACATTTCTTAAAGAACTCCCAGACAGCAGACTTCCTGTACATGTGCTTTGAGACAACAGCACTCTGCACCTGAGCAGCTGTGACTTCTGATGCCTTTGACTGGCTACGGTTGGTCATAGAGGACGTTCTGCCTTGTTTTTGTTGTGCCTCCTCCTCCCTTGACTCCTCTGTTCGATCAGGCACCCAGGTGGAGTCAGTGACCTCATCATCGTCATCACCCCCCCCAACATGAGTGCCAGTTATTTGTGTGTCACTGGCACCCTCTTCCTCTAGGTTGATTATACTCCCTTCGTCAACCTCAGAGTTTGAATCAGAGCACTATAGTTGCTGCACATCCTCAAGCAGCATGTCACCGTCATTGTAGTCAAACAATTCAGCTGACTCCGTGTGTGATAGTGAGGCTATGGCGGGAGTAGCTGTGGACATGGAGGCTGAATTAGATGTTTTGGCAGCTGAGGTGGACTGTTAACCACTACAAGCCTGGCTGGCAGAGGACTCGGAAGATGAGGATGGCCTGGTTAGCCAATCCTGCAAGTCCTCTGTATGTTGCTGCTGCTTAAGACGGCCAGCATCAGTTAGACTAGGACAAGCGTGCCCCTGCAGAGGATGCACCGCGTCCACGATGACCAGAGGCACAGTCTCCCGACATAGAGGCTGCTTGCCCTCTTATCTGTGTCTGGGACCGTCTGCCTGTCCTTTTTGGTCTTTCTGATATGGTGAGTGATATATAGATTAAAGATATACAGAACTCTGATTCAACTCTGGTATAAAAATTGGAGATATGCAGAACTCTGATTCAACTGTGTTATCTAGATTAAAGATTTCCAGAACGCTGGTATAACTCAGTGAGACATCCTGATAGCTGGCAGCAAGTGACAAGACAGATTAAAATTCCCAGAAACCACCTATAAATCAGTGAGACCCCCTGATGGGTGGCAGTGACAAGACACAGGTTATAATTCCCAGATATCAAGTCTGTGAGACCAGAACAAAGAAATTTAGTGACCACTCCCAATAATTACAATAAAACTATATGTATGTGCCTGATTAATTATTTCATCTTGTGAGTGCCAATCCAGCGGGGACATAATATATTAAATGATGTATCTGATCTGCGCTATGTGTGTATTGATTTGTTTTGCAGATTATGCTTCACAATTCCCTTTTCTTTACATAACAAGTCTGTGAGACCCCCTGATGGGTGGCAGTGACAAGAGACAAATTACAATTCCCTGGAACCTCCTATAAATCAGTGAGACCCCCTGATGGGTGGCAGTGACAAGACACAGATTACAATTCCCAGATATCTGCTAGAAGTGAGACCTCCTCAATAGCTGCTGGCAGTGAGAACACACAGATTACAACAATTCCCAGATATCTCGAAGTGAGACCCCCCCAATAGCTGCTGGCAGTGAGAACACAGATTACAACAATTCCCAGATATCTTGTAGAAGTGAGACCCCCCCAATAGCTGCTGGCACTGAGAACACACAGATTACAACAATTCCCAGATATCTTGAAGAAGTGAGACCCCCCAATAGCTGCTGGCAGTGAGAAGACACACTAACAGAACAATCTCCTCTCAAAAAACACGTGCTCAGGCTGTGTTAAGCGTTATATAGTGTGCTGCAGGACTTAGCTCTGTGAGCCCATGATTGGGCAAAATTTGCCCAATCAGGACTGAGCCGTGATTGGCATAGTCTTGCACCTGTCTTGCACCTGATCTGTGGGCAGGTGCAAGGCTGTAGCCAATTACAAGCTTCAGGCCAGTGGAAAAGTGCATTGTGGTCCATTGTGGGGCATTGTGGGCGAACTCGAACCGAACACGCAGAAATGTTCGGAGTTCGGCGAATAGCCGAACGGCCGATGTTCGATGCGAACTCCGAACAGATCGAACCGAACAGCTCATCCCTACCTAGGACCTGTATGTCTGCTTCACCGCTTGGGATCTGCGGCATTTCTCCCCACCAGGAATTTTTGGACCTCCAACACCTTCTGGAGCAAGGTGCCAGGCTTCCGTCACTCCCTCCAGCGAGATCGGCAGAAATCTTGCCTCGAGTGGGCTTTGCACCACATACCGTGGCACCCCCTGACCTTCCAACACATTTTTTTCTATAGTTGTGAATCCTGATGGTATGGGGACCCCCAGGATCCAGTTGGTCAAGGTTGGTGAGGCCAGGTACCGCTGTGCTACTCGTCGCAGTAGCGGGAGCACAGTGCTTTTGCAGCCTTTCTCATACTCACCCAGACTCCACCCCCCCAGTAACACCATACATTTCTATTTGCAGTTCATTTCAGTTAAATTAGGCGTTAAAAATAAACGTATCTTAACAGTTTTTCAAATTCCAAATGTTATTCAATTGTATTTAATGAAAGAAGTGTAAATGTATGTAAATGACCTCAAATTTTACTTTCATAGCTCCATCTGTCTCAGAGGGAAATGCCCTCTGATGTCTTTCCAGAAATCTGGTCAATTTAAACCAAAAACACTTTACAGAGCCATCTCTCACCTACAGCAATAAATAGCTCTGGCAGATCGGAGGGAATTGCACATCTGAGTCACATCAGTCCCCAATTTGCAGCTTTGTAAATTAATCATCAGCTAAAGTGCAAACATGCTAACTGGTTTGTGTTTAAATTAAATAACCGTTTCATTTGATTGCGTTACAACCTAACATGAATTATAACTGTAATAATTTGTGTAAATAAACAGCACAATTGAATTAGAACAAAAATAGTTAGTGCTTCATAAACCTATACTACCCAATGTGCAACCTACAATAGGGAGTCGCTAATGCAAAACTTTGGAGACTCCTTAACCATTAGCGGCTCCTTGTTAATGGCCCTATTCTGAGTGAGCCATTATGTTAGCGGTCAACTTGTAATATGAAGTAGCCAAACGCATCATTACCCTGGAGAAGCCAATGCAAATTTAATGGTCCTAGGAACACTTTATCCCTTTCCCTTCCACTGGGGTCCTGAAGAATGGATTCAGCGCCAAGAGAGATTGGATTCACCCTGCCTGGAAAGCTGATATTCAGCGCTCGCTGATCTTCCTTCTAGGCAAAGTGTGTTCACATTGAACCAACTGGATTCACACTCAAGCATCCACCCTTCCCCCATTCATGAGACACCTACGACTTCAATGTAAGCCACAGGTTGTCAGATCCAGAGCAGAGGGAGTCTGGCATTGGATTACAGGTACGTAGTCCTATCCTTCCCCTGAATCCAACTGCAAGCCAAACTCACTGCAATCTCTCCCTCTGTATTAAGCCAGCAAGCCACACTTCACTCCAACCCTTCCCCTGAATCCAACTGCATGCCAAACTTCTTGCATTCTCTCCCTCTGTATTAAGTCAACAAGGTATTCTTCAAATCAACAACATTTTTGCCATATTTCTGCTAGTTTATGTATTTTATTTTTCCCCCTTTTTTGATAGTTTAATTCTGTGCTGTTTCTCAGTCTGTTCTGCTCCTACCTGTTGTAAATTCTTTGTGTGCAATGGTCTTCTCTCTATACTCTATTTTCTTATCCACGGCCACACTTCATTCCATTCCTTCCCTCTGCTGTTACACCTGCTTGCCCCATCCACCCAGACCCTATCCTTATTATATAGGCTCCTTTTCTCAGCTGCTTCACTCCTCTCAGTTTAACATTATCGTGTCCAAGCTCTTGGTCTATCATCATGCACTATGAGGTTTTTGTTTGTTTCAATGGCCATTGCAATGTAAGCTCACTCGCCACTTCAAGATAATGTCCTGCTAATGCAGCACTTTCTACAAGTGCTCAGCCAGACATCCGTGAGCTTACAACCTAAGGGACTAAGGCAAGTGACACAAAAGGGACAGGGGGAGTGCGGAGATAATTATCAGAGAGAGTATAGCAGACAGTGCATGATGATATACATAAATACAGAAAACATGGCGTCACGCCCATACTCTCCAGAGCGGCAGCAACTGCCAGGAGTAACAGCCCAGTTAATGTATAAAACATAACAAGGAAAAAAAGTGTCATCTGCGCTCGTTTCTATGTATTCCATGTACAACAAAACACTATGAGGTTTTTGTTTGTTTCAATGGCCATTGCAACGTAGACTCACTCGCCACTTCAAGGCACCTCTTTGTAGAGTGAGTACCTAACAAATGTAACCAAAAGGCCGCTCTACTGAGCAGCTCCAAGCCCCTCCTGCTGCTTTTCAGCTAAGGAGAGGCAAAGATATGGTGGGTTTTAATTATACACGCACCAAACACTTCCCATTTGGGATTAAAAACAAAAACATGGAAAGAGGAACAGCTGCAGAATGACGGACTGGTGTTACAAGCATGATATACATAAATACAGAAAAAATGTGAGTATGGGCGCGACGCCATTTTTTCTGTATTTATGTATATCATGCTTGTAACACCAGTCCGTCGTTTTGCAGCTGTTCCTCTTTCCATGTTTTTGTTTTTAATCCCAAATGGGAAGGGTTTGGTGCGTGTATAAATAAAACACACCATAGCTCTGCCTCTCCTTAGCTGAAAAGCAGCAGGAGGGGCTTGGAGCTGCTCAGTAGAGCGGCCTTTTGGTTACAATTGTTAGGTACTCACTCTACAAAGAGGTGCCTTGAAGTGGCGAGTGAGTCTACGTTGCAATGGCCATTGAAACAAACAAAAACCTCATAGTGTTTTGTTGTACATGGAATACATAGAAACGAGTGCAGATGACACTTTTTTTCCTTGTTATGTTTTATACATTAACTGGGCTGTTACTCCTGGCAGTTGCTGCCGCTCTGGTGAGTATGGGTGCGACGCAATTTTTTCTGTATTTATGTATATCATCATGCACTGTCTGCTATACTCTCTCTGATAATTATCTCCACACTCCCCCTGTCCCTTTTGTGTCACTTGCCTTAGTCCCTTAGGTTGTAAGCTCACGGGATGTCTGGCTGAGCACTTGTAGAAAGTGCTGCATTAGCAGGACATTATCCTACAGGCAGGGCCGTCTGTTCCTTATGTTTTATTATTTATTATGTCACCTGTTTGTGCTTCCTCATTGTAAAGCGCTACGGAATCTGTTGGCGCTGTATAAGTACTTGTAACTGTAACTCGAGGGCATAGGCATGCGCACGGGGTGTGTCTGTTGTGCCCAGGCACACCCTAATGTTGGATGAAGAGGTCCTGTTTCACCTCCTACATTGACATTTTAGATGTCCCTTAAAAACTGACTCTGATTACAGGATTGTTATGGCTTATGAAAAATGTGTCTTTTGTGCAAAAACTTCTAAATGTAAATTCTAAATTAATAAATGTTCCACTGGTGCACACCCTAATGTAACTGGCTGCGCCAGGCTGTGCCAGTGATTGAGGGGTAATCTGGGAGGCAGCGGACAGGGAGGGTCAGGAGAGGCTAATGTTGAACCCCTTTGTCCCCTACTATTTTAACCCTTGCATGTGCCTATAATTATAATAAATCAACTTCTGGTTTTGTATATTTTAGGAGGAAAAGTTATTTTTTCTAAGCTCAAATTTACATCACAGAAAGTGATTTTCATTTAAACATGCATTTGCTATCATCAGGTACCAGCAGAATTTAGCTCACTTGTTTGAAATTTAGTTTATCATAACACTTGTAGGAAAATGGAGGAAACCACAATAAGAAGCTACACATTGCTCTGTACACTATAATTATCCACTAATACCGCACAGCAGGATTTTATGAGAATTGTAGTTTAAATCTCACCTGATAACAGTGCACAACTTCATACAAATCATATGAGCTGTGATATTTAGGGGATAAGTTCAGCAATGTCATAGATCATTGGACATCCTGGTTGCCACTTCCAGTTCCAGACAAAGCTCACTTAATATGATGATATGACGAGTAGACAATATAGAAAATTTGAGGTTTTCTTAAAAGGGACACCTAGCTACTAGCAACCATAATATTTTAATTTGATTTAAATAGTTATGGTGAGCTGTGTGACCCCCTCCTTCCCACCCTCAGCTGGCCAGATGGCCTTTGACTGAGTGCCTTCCAAAGTGGAGGGCTTCCCTCTGCCTGTTAGGCTGTCAACCAGCTCAAACTGTGATAACCTTCCGGGTTTGTGATAAGCACTGAATGGCAAATGCTTTTAATGCATCTGTATTGTTTTAATGATCTATAATAAAGTAAAAGAAACAAAAAAATACAGTTTAGTAATAAAAAATGACCATTTTCCAAAGTTGGTGAAATGTAAACCTATAGATGTAAGAGGGCACTGTTGAGTTGCAGTGTTTGACGTGGCAGCCAGGCTTCATGGGAGAGAGATTAGATGTGTGAATTATGTTACTCATAATCTATTATACTAGGAAGTGCCAGAAGAACAAAATTACATTTTTATCTCTTCAGTAAACACATGATGTACTTCCTCCACTCTCACTTTATTATTTCATTAGAAGGATGTTACTATATCAAATATAGGCAGGAATATACTTTGTGGTGATGAATAGGCTAGATGTTCCTCCAGTGACAGAATCCTCTCACATTCCTCTTTCATTCTACAGACTATGTGCTGAGACGCCTCATTTTACTACTTTGATATTGCAGAATAAAATAATTGTACAAGTTGAATTGATAATACAAAAACATTCTTATTTACAAAGTACTGTAAATTTGCTAATTAGAAAGTTACGCCAGACATACTGGGTTATTCAGAGAAAGGTGAAACTCTAGAGAACTTTCGGAGAAGTGAAAATTCTAGGTCAAAATAGCTAAACCAGAAAAATGCTCCCATTTAACTCACTTTCCAAATCAGCTATTTTGACCTAGAATTTTCACTTCCAGCAGTTCTCCAGAGTTTCACCTTTCTCTGAATAACCCCGATAGTTATTCTGGAACCCCATGGTCAAATGCAAGAAGTGAATGTCACATGCAGGATATGATTGAAGTCAGATAGCTTTAACTCATCGGGCTAAATTACATTCCTAGCGCTAAAACGCGATGCCTCTCCCTGCTCCCGCCGGACTGAGGTGGCGGACAGAGCCGCGGTCCTCGCCGTGGGCAGGAGGTGAGTATATTGAATTTTTTTTTGGGGGGGGGTTTCTGGATACTGCTAACGAATTTTGCAAAAGCGGAATCCGTTAGCACCAATTCCTGGCTCTGGTTAACTTTGATAATCGCAGCCGGACATTAATCAGCGTTAGGACTTTGTAATCCTAACGCTGAGTAACACTTACTGTACTGAACATGGGGAGCGCAAAGTACAGTATCCTCGCGCTGAAAAGCGCAAGATACCAAACGCTAACGGGTTACTTAACCCGTTAGCGTTTGGATTGTAATATGCGGAAACTACTTTGGCTAACGCATTCATATGCAGCATTAATTATACCGCAGAGAGGCGCTTTCCAGCAGTGTGTGGATTCATATGCTGCATTAATTATACCGCAGAGAGGCACTTTCCAGCAGTGTGTGGATTCATATGCTGCATTAATTATACCGCAGAGAGGCGCTTTCCAGCAGTGTGTGGATTCATATGCTGCATTAATTATACTGCAGAGAGGCGCTTCCCCGCAGTGTGTGGATTCATATGCAGCATTAATTATACCGCAGAGAGGCGCTTTCCAGCAGTATGTGGATTCATATGATGCATTAATTATACCGCAGAGAGGCACTTTCCCGCAGTGTGTGGATTCTTATGCTGCATTAACTATACCGCAGAGGCGCTTCCCCGCAGTGTGTGGATTCATATGCTGCATTAATTATACCGCAGAGAGGCGCTTCCCCGCAGTGTGCAGATTCATATGCTGTATTAATTATACCGTAGAGAGGCGCTTCCCCGCAGTGTGTGGATTCATATGCTGCATTAATTATACCTCAGAGAGGCGCTTCCCCGCAGTGTGCAGATTCATATGCTGCCTTCATTTTAATTTATTTTTTTCGTTTTAAATCATTTGATTTACCGTATCGACAGTATTATCGTATTGACTGAAATACCGTATCGACAGAATTATCGTACCGACAGATTTATCGTATCGACAGAAATATTAGATCATCCAAAATACCATTAGTGTAAGTCAAAACGAATAGACCCTTTGAAGCTAATAGAACAGACGATCCGATATCACGAAAAAAAGTCGAGAAAAAAACGAGCTGATCCGAAAACACGAAAATGTCCGATATCGCGAAAAAACAGTCGAAACGAAAAACGAGCAGAAACTAAACTCGACTGAAATTAAAATTTTAAAAATCTGAATGAGCTGAACCGAACAGAAGAAAAAAATAAAAAAAATAAATAAATATCGGTGCACATCCCTATTTATATTAATGTGCATATTAGTAGTTAATCTATTCAGAGAATACTGAACTGCACCAAAGTGTCAGGGAGATGCCCTGATTTTCGGTGATTCAGTTAGACAGATTTAAACAGGCGGATCCCATAGGATTCCATGTAAAAAAATATTATCGTTTCTATTTATTTTTAATTCAACCGTTTATTCTTTTCATTTTCAGCAAACAGTCTTTTTATTTATTTATTTTTTGGAACATTGATTAATTTTTGTATTTTGGGGAAATTTTTGATACAATATTTTTTTAAAGGCTTTTTTTGTAATTCTGTAACAGACGATTTTATTATTTTTTAGGATCTTTTTTATTATTTCCACACATTTTCATTGGTATAAACACCTGTCAGAAGAATAGCAGAGTTCTGTTTTTTCTTTTTCCCTGTAGACCGGCAGTGATGAGCTGAACACCGAGTTCGGTTCACATTCGAACTCGAACAATTTCAAAAGTTCGAGATCGAACTCGAACCGAACTCAATGCAAGTCAATGGGACTCGAAAGTTCGATTTTTAGAGTGCCCTCCAAGAGGGCATATATGCAAGATATTTGCCATAAAAGTTGTATGGGAGTCCGGGTAGTGCCCTGGGGGACAGGAAACAAGGACAAAAAGTGTAAAAAAAAAGGTTCTCAGCCAAGGACTTCTCAGGCAAGCCTCCAATATGGCAGGGATTATTATTTCATAAGAAATTTATACGAGACACAAATATCAATCGTTTATATTTCCTAGAAATTCTCCTAAATTCTTTTAATTGTCTGTTTTGCTTTGAAGAAAACAATCAATAATCGGATAAAAACATATATATATTTATTACGTATACAAAAAAGTTTCAAAACTCATATCATACACAAAAATTTATAAACCACAATCCATCAGCACATAAAAACTAGCTTCACAACAGGGGCTGACTGGCAACTTTTGGCCCAGGGGGCAAGTAGAACCCAGAGGCCCATAGTTCAGCAACCTAGGCCCTTGTGTATGAGCATATCACAGAGCTCCACAGCAATACAACTCACGCTCATACACACCGCACATTACTGTGAATTTTATTGCTGTGGAGGTCTGTGATACGCTCATACACACTGCACATTACTGTGAATTTTATTGCTGTGGAGCTCTGTGATATATGTGGTGGTTATGAGAGTATCAAAGAGCTCCACAGCAATAAAATTCACAGTAATGTGCAGTGTGTATGAGCGTATCACAGACCTCCACAGCAATAAAATTCACAGCAATATGTGGTGGTTATGAGTGAGTTTTATTGCTGTAGAGCTCTGATACAATAATGTGCGGTTTGTATGAGCGTTTCAGAGCTCCACAGCAATAAAACTCACGCTCATACACAGCGCACATTACTGTGAGTTTTATTGTTGTGGAACACTCACACAAACCGCACGCACATTCCTGTATCAGAGCTCCACAGCAATAAAACTCACAGTAATGTGCGGCATGTAGAGCGTATCACAGAGCTCCAAAGCAATAAAACTCACAGTAATGTGCAGTGTGTATGAGAATATCACAGAGTTCTGCAGCAATAAAATTCACAGTAATGTGCGGTATGTATATCATAGAGCTCCACCACAGCCTTTTTTACACCTCCCCCCCACATTCCACTCCCCCCAGACCATTTCCATTCTTTTTTACACTCCTCCCCCAGCAGGTCCCTCACTTTATCTCCCCCACAACAGCATCCAGGTCACTCACTTTATTCTCCCCCACAGCAGACCCCCTCAAATTATTCTCCCCCACTGCAGCATCCAGCCCCCTAACTTCATTCTCCCCCACCACAGCATCCAGCATCCCTCACTTCATTCTCCCTATCAGCCAGCAACCAGTCCCCTCACTTCATTCTCCCCATTACAGTCAGCATCCAGCCCCCTAACTTCATTCTCCCCCCGCCACAGCACCCAGCACCCCTCATGTCATTCTCCCTATTAGCCAGCATCCAGCCCCCTAACTTCATTCTCCCCATCAGCCAGCAACCAGCCCCCTCACTTCATTCTCCCCATCAGCCAGCATCCAGCCCCCTCACTTCATTCTCCCCATCAGCCAGCAACCAGCCCCCCTAACTTCATTCTCCCTATCAGCCAGCAACCAGCCCCCTCACTTCATTCTCCCCATCAGCCAGCAACCAGCCCCCTCACTTCATTCTCCCCATCAGCCAGCAACAGCCCCCTCACTTCATTCTCCCCATCAGCCAGCAACCAGCCCCCTCACTTTATTCTCCCCATCAGCCAGCAACCAGCCCCCCTAACTTCATTCTCCCCATCAGCCAGCATCCAGCCCCTCACTTCATTCTCCCCATCAGCCAGCATCCAGCCCCCCCTCACTTCATTCTCCCCATCAGCCAGCATCCAACCCCCTAACCTCATTCTCCCCCACCACAGCATCCAGCCCCTCACTTATTCTCCCCATCAGCCAGCATCCAGCCCCCTCACTTCATTCTCCCCATTAGCCAGCATCCAGCCCCCCCTCAATTCATTCTCCCCCACCACAGCATCCAGCCCCCCTCACTTCATTCTCCCCATCAGCCAGCAGCATTCAGCCCCCCTCTCACTTCATTCTCCCCATCAGCCAGCATCCAGCCCCCTCAATTCATTCTCCCCATCAGCCAGCATCCAGCCCCCCTCAATTCATTCTCCCCATTAGCCAGCATCCAGCCCCCCTCAATTCATTCTCCCCACCACAGCATCCAGCCCCCCTCACTTCATTCTCCCCATCAGCCAGCATCTAGCCCCCTCACTTCATTCTCCCCCCCAGTCAGCAGCATCCAGCCCCCCTCAATTCATTCCATCCCCATCAGCCAGCATCCAGCCCCCCTCAATTCATTCTCCCCATTAGCCAGCATCCAGCCCCCTCAATTCATTCTCCCCACCACAGCATCCAGCCCCCTCCCTTCATTCTCCCCATCAGCCAGCATCCAGCCCCCCCTCACTTCATTCTCCCCATTAGCAGCAGCATTCAGCCCCCCTCAATTCATTCTCCCCATTAGCCAGCATCCAGCCCCCCCTCAATTCATTCTCCCCATTAGCCAGCATCCAGCCCCCCCTCACTTCATTCTCCCCATCAGCCAGCATCCAGCCCCCCTCACTTCATTCTCCCCATCAGCCAGCATCCAGCCCCCCTCAATTCATTCTCCCCATCAGCCAGCATCCAAGCCCCCTCAATTCATTCTCCCCATTAGCCAGCATCCAGCCCCCCTCAATTCATTCTCCCCACCACAGCATCCAGCCCCCCTCACTTCATTCTCCCCATCAGCCAGCATCCAGCCCCCCTCACTTCATTCTCCCCATCAGCCAGCATCCAGCCCCCTCAATTCATTCTCCCCATTAGCCAGCATCCAGCCCCCCTCAATTCATTCTCCCCATTAGCCAGCATCCAGCCCCCCCTCAATTCATTCTCCCCATTAGCCAGCATCCAGCCCCCCTCAATTCATTCTCCCCATTAGCCAGCATCCAGCCCCCCCTCAATTCATTCTCCCCATTAGCCAGCATCCAGCCCCCCCTCAATTCATTCTCCCCATTAGCCAGCATCCAGTCCCCCCTCAATTCATTCTCCCTTAGCCAGCATCCAGCTCCCCCTCAATTCATTCTCCCCATCAGCCAGCATCCAGCCCCCTCACTTTATTCTCCCCATCAGCCAGCATCCATTTATTCAATTTCACCCCCACAGTCAGCAGGCCAGGTCAGACATTGGGCAGCACCCACTCACCATCAGCTTAAATCCTTTAATTGATTCTCTGGCTGGATGTGTCCTGGGCTGGCCTGGCTGCTCCACTGTCCTCCAGCTATTCTGTCCACACTCTGCAGGCTCCATTCTCACTCTCTACCAAGCCCTCCTCTCCTCTATGCATCACATGTGGGGAGTGCATCACGTGAGGGGGAGGAGCTAACACAGCGTGCCTTCCCAGCTCGTGTTTTTAATGTGGAAGGCAGGTTGCTTTAAGAAGGAGAGGGATTGCAGCGGCCGGAGGGGCATCTGCCCCCCTGCCCCCCGGCCCAGTCCGCCCCTGCTTCACAATATATGTATCTCCTGTTAGTAACTGCATATATGATTAATATCATTTACCTTATCAGTTAGTAACTAATACACAAATGGTTAATAAACATTTCTGCTTAATACAACATGCATTTCCCAGCAAACAATGTTAAACCAGCTAGATCTTATAGAGATATATATCTATACTACATGGATCAACAAAAGATGAGCTAATTTAGAATGATAATAAAAACTTAGTGAATCCTCCCCTAATCTCAAATTTCTAATCTTTTGCTTTTTATTTTGTAGTTATATAATTCCTTGCTTATTAATTTCAATCACAGTAATTTCCAAATTCAATATATATATTTGTATCAATCCTACAACAGTTTCTTTTAGGATAAATCCTTATGTCCACTTCTTAAGATCTCTGTCTGCAGAATAGAAATATTTAGATTTTGGAGCTACCAAGAATCTGAGAAATCACAGTCTGTTGCAAGAAATACTACAATTATATATAATTACATTAATTCCTTAATTTAAATAGCTGTCATACATTACCTCTCCAATCTGGATTTTGATGAGCCTGCCTTAGAATTCTTTGTGTAATGTTGTTTTTGGAATATGTGACAATTATCTATATTAGATAATCAATGCATGTGAGTTAGAGATTTGGTGAGAGTCTTGAGTGCATTGTCCCGGAATGGTCTGCTAGCGATGTGTGTTAGTGTCACGGTGGGTCAGGGGATGGGGCGCCTGGCAGCAGCTTCCTCGCTGCTCGCTGGCCAGGCGCCGAATGTAAACGCTTCCGGGTGCGCTCACGTGGGACGCCGAGGGGCGGGGCCTGGCGTTATGACGCGGACCCGCCGGGTTTAAAACCCAGTCTCACCATTTTACCGGTGCCCTGACGTGGTATTCACCTCCCGCAGAGCTCTTGTGAATATTTGGCTATTACCTGTGTATGACTCTTGGCTTGGGCAAACGAACCTCCTGTGTATAACCTTGGCATTGGCAAACGAACTCTCTGTGTATGACCCTTGGCATTGGCAAACGAACCCTCCTGTGTATGACCCTTGGCATTGGCAAACGAACCCTCCTGTGTATGACCCTTGGCATTGGCAAACGAACCCTCCTGTGTATGACCCTTGGCATTGGCAAACGAACCCTCCTGTGTATGACCCTTGGCATTGGCAAACGAACCCTCCTGTGTATGACTCTTGGCATTGGCAAACGAACCTTCTGTGTATAACCCTGGTATTGGCATTTACTCTGCTCTAGGTTCTGCCCTTAACGTTGGTACCGAGGTCAGTCTATGTGGCACCCTAAGCACACATCAGATTATCTCTGCTATTACTAAAGTCCTAGGGAGGACTTGTGATCTGTTCTGTACCCCTGTCTGGTGTTTCCCTTTCTTTATCTGTTACCTGCTTAATTGTCTATATAGCTTTGCCGACCATTCAAGGATCGGAAGAGTAGAAAGTGAGCTACATAAAGAGATCAATATCTTGGTAGTCAGAAGGATTCGTGACAATACTCTATTCCATACCTCTGTCTGGTGTTACCCCTTGTTTATCTATTGTCTGGTTAATTGTCTTTCTAGTTTTGCCGACCATTCAAGGATCGGAAGGGTAGAGAGCGGTCTGCGTAAAGGGACCACACTTTTGGTAATCAGAGGGATCCGTGACATTACGTCAGGGCCAATGGATCCCGCAGACCTCTCTAACCAGCTGGCACGTATCGCAGCCAGACAAGAGGAACAAGACCATAGGATGGACCAGATTTCTCTCGCTCTGCAAACCCTGTTAAATCGGTCCAATACAGGTACCACAAACCCTCCAGATCCAGTATTACCTAGGGTCAGTTCCGTCCCCCCTGAAGGACATAGGCTTAGTATGAAGGCACCCCTACGCTATGATGGTACACCAAGCCTATGTCGGGGTTTTTTGACTCAACTCGAGATCTTGTTTGAGAACAATCCAGGTTCTTGTATGTCTGATAAAGCCAAAGTAGGATATCTGATTAATCATTTAACAGAAAAAGCTTTATTGTGGGCTACGCCGTTGTGGGAAAATAAGAAACCCATCATTTATGACTATGAGGGTTTTACCTCTGAGTTAAAACGTACCTTTGATCCCTCTAGAAGGGCTACCAATGCGGGTAGGTCCTTGTTTTCACATCAAACAAGGTAATAAGAGGGTCGCCGACTATGCCATAGAGTTTAAGACTTTGACTTCTGAGGTACTTTGGCCGAACGACGTTTTAACCTTAGCCTTTACCGAAGGCTTGAACGAGGCTTTTATGTTTGAGCTGGCTCCCTTAAAATTACCAGAAAGTCTGGACCACCTGATAGATTTCTGTATAGCCATGGACGATCAAATCAGGGAAAGGAGACACCCCAGAGATAGACCCAGAAGGGTCTTGCCTCCTTTACCCTCGTTACCCAGACACACCAGTACGTCAGGTGGTTCGGAGAATGTGAAAACAGAGTTGCCAGTCGTTGAACCCATGCAAATAGGGAAGACAGGTATTTCAGAAGCAGAAAGAGCGCACAGAAGAGAAAAGGGGCTCTGCTTCTATTGTGCAGGGGCAGATCACTTCCGCCTTCAATGTCCTCAGAGACCCAGGGTTAGCAGGGCTGAACATAGCAAATTAGGATTCAGAACAGGAAACCCCAGGTTATCGGTTCTCTGTATGCCTCCTTTGTGGATAATGAGAAAAAAAAATCCAGGATTCTGTTACCGATCTCCCTAACCTGGGAGGGGTTCACCTCAAGACTGAGGCGTTCTTAGACTCTGGGGCCTCAGGCAATTTTATGGATAAGAATTTTGCTGCCAAAAACCTCCTACCTCTGGTTCTCAAGGAAAGACCTCTAATGGTGGAGGCCATAGATGGTAAACCCCTGTCATGTCCACATATCACTCACGACACAGTCGATGTATGTATGAAAACAGGAGTTTTGCACCAGGAAACAATAAGATTTCAAATTATTGAATCACCCTCATGTCCTGTCGTTCTTGGGTTTCCATGGCTAACAGAGCACAACCCAGTTGTCGATTGGGTCCAGAGAGACATAAAATGTTGGGGTCAGAGTTGTCAGTCTAAGTGCCTAGGCAGAGTCAATGTGATTGGTAGCCTCAATATTGCCACAGCCCCTCCTTTGTCCACAGAGGTCCCTGAATGTTACCTGGCATTAAAGGAGGTGTTCTCTAAAGCCAGGACTGAGGTCCTACCACCACATCGTCCATATGACTGTGCCATTGATTTACTCCCCGGTACGATGCCTCCTAGGGGTCACGTATACCCTTTATCACAAAGAGAGAACGACATTATGGAGGAATACATAAGGGAGAATCTGGAACGAGGATTCATTAGACGGTCCTCCTCTCCAGCAGGAGCAGGTTTCTTTTTTGTTTCCAAGAAAGAGGGAGATCTGCGACCTTGCATCGATTATAGGGGTTTGAATAGGATCACTATAAGAAATGCATATCCCATACCTCTCATAACAGAATTGTTCGACCGATTAAAAGGGGCCCGTGTCTATACGAAGCTTGATTTACGCGGAGCGTACAACCTGGTCAGGGTTAAAAAGGGAGACGAATGGAAAACGGCTTTTAATACACGTAGCGGGCATTATGAATACCTGGTGATGCCTTTTGGGTTGTGTAATGCGCCAGCCGTCTTTCAGGACCTTATAAAACGACACTCTAAGGGAGTTTCTGCAAGAATTCGTCATAGTATATCTGGATGATATCCTGATATACTCTCCTGATGTGGACACTCATCATGTCCACGTGAAACAAGTCTTGAAAAAACTATTGAAGGCTGGATTGTACTGTAAGCTAGAAAAATGTCTATTCGACATAGTAACTGTGCAATTCCTTGGTTATATAATAACCCCTGGGGGTTTTCAAATGGATCCTAAGAAGCTCTCAGCTATTCTTGACTGGCCTCTACCCCAAGGACTTAAAGCCATTCAGAGGTTTCTGGGGTTTACGAACTATTACCGAAGGTTCATTAAAGATTTTTCGGCCTTGGTGGCCCCCCTCACGGCTATGACAAAGAAAGGGGTGGGAAATCAGAAATGGACACCTCAAGCCACTCAAGCCTTTGAGGCACTAAAGCAAGCGTTCACTACTGCCCTGTTCTCCGACATCCAGATCCGGCTCTGCCTTTCCAAGTAGAAGTTGACGCCTCCGAACTAGGTCTTGGTGCAGTCTTGTCCCAAAGGGAGGCTCCTGACAAACCCTTGCATCCATGCGGCTTCTATTCTCGGAAGTTGTCCCCGCAGAGAAGAACTATGACATTGGAATAGAGAATTGTTAGCAGTCATCGCGGCCTTGGCCGAATGGAGATACTTATTAGAGGGGTCTAAGGACCCCATCGTTATCATAACCGACCATAAGAATCTCACGTACATTGGAGATGCCAAACGTTTAAATTCCAGACAAGCGAGATGGTCATTGTTTCTTTCAAGTTTTAATTTCGTGCTTACCTATAGACCTGGGTCCAGAAACATTAAAGCAGACGCATTGTCGAGACAGTATGAGTCTTATGAACATAATATCCAAGATCAGCATCCCATTGTACCCCAGGAAAGGATATAGCCGCTACCACGATTAGTGTCTCGTCTCCTCTAATGAAAAGGTTGCAGACCGTCCAGGGTGCAGCTCCTGGGGGAAAACCTCCTGCGAGACTCTTTGTACCTGAGAACGAAAGAGAGGAAGTACTTAACATCTATCATGATAATAAAACTTCCGGGCATATGGGTATCACCAAGACTGTGTCTAGTATCAGTAAACTCCTCTGGTGGCCCACGTTGCGCCGAGATGTCAAAGATTACATTGCCGTGTGCGAAGTGTGCACAAGGCAGAAAAGTCCCAAAACAGCACCCATTGGCTTACTCCAGCCTTTGCCGATCCCGAACGACCCTGGTCACATGTAGCCATGGATTTTATAGTAGAGTTACCTGAGTCAAGAGGGAATACAGTGATACTTACGATCATAGATCGATTTTCCAAGATGGGCCACTATGTTCCTCTTCGGAAACTACCTTCGGCAGCTGAACTGGTGCCCATTTTCATTGCCAACGTGGTCCGCATACACGGTGTCCCTCTGGAGATTGTCTCTGATAGGGGGACCCAATTCATCTCCGGATTCTGGAGAGGGTTTTGTAAGAACGTGGGGATAGACCTCTCTTTCTCTTCGGCTTATCACCCCCAGACCAACGGAGCAGCAGAACGAGCAAACCAAATATAGAGAAATATCTCAGGTGCTTTATCTCAGAACAACAAGATAACTGGTCAGACCTGCTACCATGGGCAGAATATGCTTTGAACAGCGCAGTGAGTGAATCCACAGGACATTCTCCTTTCTTCGCTGTTTATGGTTTTGATCCTCCC
Organism: Leptobrachium leishanense; assembly: GCA_009667805.1. Lineage (NCBI taxonomy): Eukaryota > Metazoa > Chordata > Amphibia > Anura > Megophryidae > Leptobrachium > Leptobrachium leishanense. The sequence goes on along the minus strand of CM019063.1, from coordinate 157,520,423 downwards.
GTGCTCCCCGCCACGTTTCCTGATACCACGATTCCTGCTTTAGATGAGCAACTGGCATCATTGAAAGAGACTTGGGGGAGAGTGAGACGGGCACTGGAGGAGAGTAGTGCCATCCAGAAAAACTAAGGCCGACAGACACAGGAGGCAGGCACCCGTGTATCAAGTTGGGGACAGGGTTTGGCTGTCTTCACGTAACATCAAGCTCTTAGTGCCTTCCATGAAGTTGGCTCCTAGGTATATCGGCCCCTATAAGATTCTACGGCGACTCAACCCTGTCTCCTATGCTTTGGCGTTACCCCCCATTTTAAGATACACAATGTATTCCATGTAAACCTTTTGAAGCCGTTGTTATGTAACCGGTACACCAAGGTCCATGCTCCACCGCCTCCTGTCTCTGTGGAGGGCGAGGAGGAGTTCGAAGTTAAGGCCATTCTGGGTGCCAGGATGTCTAGGGGGTCTTTGCAGTACTTGGTCGATTGGGTGGGTTACGGTCCGGAGGATCGTTCTTGGGTACGGCTGCGGAAGTCCATGCTCCTAGGCTAGTGAAGGCCTTCTATTTGGCGCACCCCGTGCCCCTGGGGGTCGTCCAGTGGCCGCCCCTGGAGGGGGGTTTCTGTCACGGTGGGTCAGGGGATGGGGCGCCTGGCAGCAGCTTCCTCGCTGCTCGCTGGCCAGGCGCCGAATGTAAACGCTTCCGGGTGCGCTCACGTGGGACGCCGAGGGGCGGGGCCTGGCGTTATGACGCGGACCCGCCGGGTTTAAAACCCAGTCTCACCATTTTAAACCGGTGCCCTGACGTGGTATTCACCTCCCGCAGAGCTCTTGTGAATATTTGGCTATTACCTGTGTATGACTCTTGGCTTTGGCAAACGAACCTCCTGTGTATAACCCTTGGCATTGGCAAACGAACCCTCCTGTGTATGACCCTTGCATTGGCAACGAACCCTCCTGTGTATGACCCTTGGCATTGGCAAACGAACCCTCCTGTGTATGACCCTTGGCATTGGCAAACAAACCCTCCTGTGTATGACCCTTGGCATTGGCAAACGTACCCTCCTGTGTATGACCCTTGGCATTGGCAAACGAACCTCCTGTGTATGACTCTTGGCATTGGCAAACGAACCCTTCTGTGTATAACCCCTGGTATTGGCATTTACTCTGCTCTAGGTTCTGCCCTTAACGTTGGTACCGAGGTCAGTCTATGTGGCACCCTAAGCACACATCAGATTATCTCTGCTATTACTAAAGTCCTAGGGAGGACTTGTGATCTGTTCTGTACCCCTGTCTGGTGTTTCCCTTTCTTTATCTGTTACCTGCTTAATTGTCTATATAGCTTTGCCGACCATTCAAGGATCGGAAGAGTAGAAAGTGAGCTACATAAAGAGATCAATATCTTGGTAGTCAGAAGGATTCGTGACAATACTCTATTCCATACCTCTGTCTGGTGTTACTCCTTGTTTATCTATTGTCTGGTTAATTGTCTTTGTAGTTTTGCCGACCATTCAAGGATCGGAAGGGTAGAGAGCGGTCTGCGTAAAGGGACCACACTTTTGGTAATCAGAGGGATCCGTGACAGTTAGCCTCGGAGTGCCTCATGTCCTGGAATCTGCATGCATTGTGGTGTATGTCTCAAAGTACTGGACATCTGAATGCATTGTGGTGTATGTCTCGGAGTGACTGCAACCAACATTGCCGCTTCAATTATAGTCAATTTGACGTCACTGGCAATATTATTCATTATATCAAATATAACATTTACTATCCTCTAGAGCAGTGGTCCCCAACCCTGGTCCTCAGGGCCCACTAACAGGCCAGGTTTGCCAGATATCTGAAGCACAGCACAGGTGTTATGATTTGCTGCTCAGTGATTTCAGGATTCAGTCTGCTTTTCCCCATGGTGATCTGCAAAATCTGGCCTGTTAGTGGGCCCTGAGGACCAGGGTTGGGGACCACTGCTCTAGAGGGCAGTGTTGCACTTATTAATTAAAACTAACATTTCATTTTTATATGTCTTATCTCGTGTCAAGAGGTCAATTTGGACACAAAGACCTTCTCTCCGAGTGTAGCCCTTATGTCTCTACATGTCATAATTAGATTTATTTCCTCACTCCTTTCTAAATTTTACATTCCTCTCTAGTTAAATCACAGAATCTCTTCTTCAGTAATCATCTATTTACCAATTCTATACTTATACAATATTTATTGGAGCATATATTTCCTACTGTAAATATAATAAAATATACCTTGATTATAAACATATATTTTGTGAATATATTTTACCTTACGAAGATTTTAACTCTTATTTTCCTATACCCAAAAGACAAAATATCTTTGTTTTAAAGACTTAAAACAAGTCAATAAATTTAAATGTGACATGTCTGTACTTTGCTTGGGCATTATATCACACAAAGACATTTTAAGGTTCCTTCATGTCTGGTATTTCTAGAAAAGATTTCACCTAGCCATGAACTCTGTAAAAAAAAATCTGTTCATTTCTAACTAGGGAAATTTGAAAAAGAAAAGACTGTCTTTAAAAACAAAATGGCTACAGACATCCATTTTAAATTTCTCCTTCTGTAATATACCCGACAGGTGGCAGCAAGTGCCTTCACACCATAACCCATCTGAGGTATTGTGGAAGAGTGCAGTGGTGAAGGTTTTGGTAATGCAGAATAGATCCCCGATCTCTTCAGTTACATCAGCAGCTATAACAAAACCGGGTCAGCAATGTTTAGGCACTTGTACTGCGCTACTGTATATGGTGAGAATCGGCCCACACCAGAAGCAACAGGAAGCTGTCACGGATCCCCCTGATTACCAAGATGGTGGTCCCTTTACGCAGACCGCTCACTACCCTTCCGATCCTTAGAGTGGTCGGCACGTCTAGACAGGCTACTAGGATGGTAGTACAGAGCACATACAACATACAAGGGGTGGTCTGGTGTGCTTGGGGTGCCACACGGACTGACCTCCGTACCAGAATAGAGGAGTGATACAAATGCCAGGGGTCGAGACACAGAATAATCGTTTTGCCAATGCCAGGGTTCGGTACACAGAGTAATCGTTTTGCCAATGCCAGGGTTCGGTACACAGAGTAATCGTTTTGCCAATGCCAGGGTCGGTACACAGAATAATCGTTTTGCCAATGCCAGGGGTCGAGACACAGAATAATCGTTTTGCCAATGCCAGGGGTCGGACACAGAATAATCGTTTTGCCAATGCCAGGGGTCGGACACAGAATAATCGTTTTGCCAATGCCAGGGGTCGAGACACAGAATATCGTTTTGCCAATGCCAGGGTTCGGTACACAGAATAATCGTTTTGCCAATAACACACAAGAGCTCTGCGGGAAGTAACTACCACGTCAGGGCACCAGTGAGAATGTGAAGCCGGGCTTTAAACTTTGCGGGTCCGCGTCATGCGCCTGGCCCCGCCCCCCGGCGCCCCACGTGTGCGGAAGCGTTCCGCGATATCACTCGGCGCCTGGCCGCGAGCAGCGAGAAGCCGCTGCCAGGCGCCGCAGGCGCGGGGTGTGCGGGGGCCACCGTCACAGAACCCCCCCCTCTACGGGCGGCCACTGGACGACCCCAGGGGCACAGGGATGAGCCAAATAGAAGGCCTTCACCAAGCGAGGGGCATGAACCTCAGTAGCCGGAAGCCAAGAGCGGTCCTCCGGACCGTAACCCACCCAGTCCACTAAGTACTGAAGAGCCCCCCTAGAAACCCTGGCGTCCAGAATGGCCTTAACCTCAAACTCCTCCTCGCCCTCCACAGAGACCGGAGGAGGGGGGACATGGGCCCTGGTGTATCGATTACACAAAAGCGGTTTTAAAAGGCTCACGTGGAACACGTTGTGTATCCTGATATGGGAGGGCAGTGCCAAGGCATAGGAGACCGGGCTGAGTCGCCGCAGTATCTTGTAAGTTGTCGTGGGCTAGTATTCTTCATCGATGGCACTAAGAGCTTAATGTTCCGCGAAGAAAGCCAAACCCTGTCCCCGACTTGATACACAGGTGCTGGTCTCCTACGTCTATCGGCCTTCGTTTTCTGGACAATACTGCTCCTCTCTAGTGCCTGTTTAACCCTCCTCCAGGTCTCAGTCAATGACGCCAAGTGCTCATCCAGAGCAGGAATCGCGGTATCAGGAAATGCAGAGGGAAGCACGGGAGGATCAAATCCGTAAACTGTGAAGAAAGGGGAATAACCACTGGCTTCACTCACGGCACTGTTTAGGGCGTACTCGGCCCAAGGTAGCAGGTCTGACCAATTATCCTGTCGTTCAGATATGAAACACCTGAGATATTTCTCAATATTTTGATTTGCCCTTTCTGCTGCCCCGTTCGTTTGGGGTGATAGGCCGAGGAGAGGACAGGTCTATTCCCACGTTCTTGCAGAACCCCCTCCAGAATCTGGAGACAAACTGGGTCCCCCTATCAGAAACAATCCCAAGAGGGATACCGTGTATGCGGACCACGTTGGCGACGAAAATGGGCACCAGCTCGGCTGCTGACGGTAGCTTCCGAAGAGGAACATAGTGACCCATTTTGGAAAAGCGATCTATAATCGTGAGTATAACAGTATTCCCTCTGGACTCGGGTAACTCTACTATAAAATCCATGGCTATCTGCGACCATGGTCGTTCGGGAATAGGCAGGGGCTGGAGTAAACCAATGGGCGCTGTCTTAGGACTTTTATTTCTTGTGCACACCTCGCATACGGCTATGTAATCTTTAATATCCCGGCGCATCGTGGGCCACCATAGCAGTTTTTGGATGCTAGCCACCGTTTTGGTGATCCCCATGTGTCCAGAGGTTTTATTGTCATGGTAAATTTAAGGACTTCTTTTCTCTCCTTCTCAGGTACAAAGAGCTTCGCGGAGGCCTCCCCCGGAGCCTTATCTTGGATAGTCTGCAATCGAATCATCAGAGGGGATGAGACACTGATCGTGGTAGAGGCTATAATCCTTTCCTGAGGTACAATGGGATGTTGATCCTGAACGTTATGTTCATAGGATTCGTACTGTCTAGATAACGCATCTGCTTTAATGTTTCTTGACCCAGGTCTATATGTGAGGACAAAATTAAAGCTTGAAAGGAATAATGACCATCTCGCTTGTCTGGCATTCAACCGTTTAGCGTCACCAATGTACGTGAGATTCTTATGATCGGTAATGATGACAATGGGGTCCCTAGACCCCTCCAATAAGTATCTCCACTCCGTCAAGGCTGCGATAACTGCTAACAACTCTGTTTCCGATATCATAGTTCCTCTCTGCCGGGACAACTTTCGGGAATAGAAGCCGCATGGATGCAAGGGTTTGTCGGGTGCCTCCCTTTGGGACAAGACTGCGCCAAGACCTAGCTCGGAGGCGTCAACTTCAACTTGAAAAGGCAGAGCCGGATCAGGATGTCGGAGAACAGGGGCAGTCGTGAATGCCTGTTTGAGGACCTCGAAGGCTTGCCTGGCCTGGGGTGTCCATTTCTGATTCCCCACCCCTTTCTTAGTCATGGCCGTGAGAGGAGCTACCAAGGCCGAAAAGTCTTTGATGAACCTTCGATAATAGTTGGTAAAACCTAGAAACCTCTGGATGGCTTTAAGACCTTGGGGTAGGGGCCAGTCGAGGATTGCCGACAATTTACCAGGATCCATCTGAAACCCCTCAGGGGTTATGATATACCCAAGGAAGTGCACCATCTCTATATCAAATAGGCACTTTTCTAATTTGCAGTATAAGCCGGCCTTCAATAGTCTCCTTAACACTTGTTGCACATGGGCGTGATGGGTCTCCTTATCTGGAGAGTATATCAGGATGTCATCGAGATACACTATGACGAATGTTTGCAGAAAATCCCTTAGGGTGTCATTTATGAGATCCTGAAACACAGCTGGCGCATTACATAACCCAAAGGCATCACCAGGTATTCGTAATGCCCGCTACGCGTATTAAAAGCCGTCTTCCACTCGTGCCCCTTTTTCACCCTTATCAGATTGTAGGCCCCGCGTAAATCGAGCTTCGTGTATATACGGGCCCCTTTCAGTCGGTCGAACAACTCTGTTATAAGGGGGATAGGATATGCATTTCTTATGGTTATTCTGTTTAAACCTCTATAATCTATGCATGGTCGCAAGTCTCCCTCTTTTTTGGAGACGAAAAAGAAACCAGCTCCTGCTGGGGAGGAGGACCGTCTAATGAATCCACGCTCAAGATTCTCTTTTATATATTCCTCCATAATATCGTTCTCCTTTTGCGACAAGGGGTATACATGTCCTCTGGGAGGCATAGTACCGGGGAGTAACTCTATGGCACAGTCATACGGGCGATGTGGTGGTAAAACCTCAGTCCTGGCCTTCGAAAAAACCTCCTTTAATGCCTGATAACAGTCAGGGACTACTGTGGATAAAGGAGGTGCTGTGGCGATATTAAGGCTACCAATAACGGTGACTCTGCCCATGCATTTCAACTGGCAACTGGGACCCCAACATTTTATGTCTCTCTGGACCCAATCAATCACCGGGTTATGCTTAGTCAACCATGGAAACCCTAGGACGACGGGGCATGAGGGAGAGTCAATAATCTGGAACCGTATGGTTTCCTGGTGCAAAACCCCTGTTTTCATGCATACCTCTATGGTGTCGTGGGTGATATGGGGACATGACAAGGGTTTCCCGTCTATGGCCTCCACCAGTAGAGGTCTTTCTTTGAGAACTAGAGGCATGAGGTTCTTGGAGGCAAACACCCTATCCATAAAGTTGCCTGAGGCTCCAGAGTCTAGGAACGCCTCAGTCTCGAGGTGTACCCCCTCCCAGGTTAAGGAGATGGGCACCAGAATCCGGGTTTTTTTTTTCTCGTTATCGACAAAGGAGGCATAGAGCGAACCGATTACCTGGCTAGTAGGTGTTCTCTGGCCCGGCTTGCCAGTGTCACCCCTGCCACCCTTGGGTCTTTGAGGACATTGAAGACGAAAATGCCCTGCCCCGGCACAGTAGAAACAGAGCCCCCTTTCCCTTCTGTAAGTTCTCTCAGCCTCTGAAATACCTGTTCTACCTATCTGCATAGGTTCCACGACCGGTAGATCGGTTCTTACTGGCTCTGGAGTACCTGACGTATTGGTGTGTCTGGGTACCAAGGGTAAAGGAGGCAAAACCCTTCTGGGTCTGTCTCTAGAATGCCTCCTGTCCCTAATTTGGTCGTCCATGGCAATACAGAAATCAACCAAATGGTCCAGATGTTCTGGCAACTTCAAGGGAGCCAGCTCAAACATCAAGGCCTCGTTCAGGCCTTCGGTAAATGCCAAGGTTAGAACGTCGTTAGGCCAGTGTACCTCAGAAGTCAAGGTCTTAAATTCTATAGCATAGTCGGAGACTCTCCTATTACCTTGCTTAATGTGGAATAAGGACCTGCCTGCATTGGTGGCCCTTCTAGAGGGATCAAACGTACGTTTTAGTTCAGAGGTAAAGCCCTCATAGTCATATATGACGGGCTTTTTGTTTTCCCACAATGGCGTGGCCCACAGTAACGCTTTATCAGTTAAATGGTTAATTAGGTAGCCTACTTTGGCCTTATCGGATACACAGGACCCTGGATTGTTCTCGAATAGAATCTCTAGTTGGGTCAAAAAAACCCCGACACAGGTTAGGCGTACCATCATAGCGTACGGGCGCCTTCATACTGAGCCTACACCCCTCGGGTGAGGCCGAACTGGCCCTAGGTACTACTGGTTCTGGAGGACTTGCAGCACCAGTAGTGGATCGATTCAACAGGGTTTGCAGGGCAAGAGCAATTTGGTCCATCCTGTGGTCCTGCTCTTCTTGTCGGGCTGCAATTCTTGTCAACTGAGATGAGAGGTCTGCGGGATCCATTGGCCCTGACGTAATGTCACGGATCCCCCTGATTACCAAGATGGTGGTCCCTTTACGCAGACCGCTCACTACCCTTCCGATCCTTAGAGTGGTCGGCACGTCTAGACAGGCTACTAGGATGGTAGTACAGAGCACATACAACATACAAGGGGTGGTCTGGTGTGCTTGGGGTGCCACACGGACTGACCTCCGTACCAGAATAGAGGAGTGATACAAATGCCAGGGGTCGAGACACAGAATAATCGTTTTGCCAATGCCAGGGTTCGGTACACAGAGTAATCGTTTTGCCAATGCCAGGGTTCGGTACACAGAGTAATCGTTTTGCCAATGCCAGGGTTCGGTACACAGAATAATCGTTTTGCCAATGCCAGGGGTCGAGACACAGAATAATCGTTTTGCCAATGCCAGGGGTCGAGACACAGAATAATCGTTTTGCCAATGCCAGGGGTCGAGACACAGAATAATCGTTTTGCCAATGCCAGGGGTCGAGACACAGAATATCGTTTTGCCAATGCCAGGGTTCGGTACACAGAATAATCGTTTTGCCAATAACACACAAGAGCTCTGCGGGAAGTAACTACCACGTCAGGGCACCAGTGAGAATGTGAAGCCGGCTTTAAACTTTGCGGGTCCGCGTCATGCGCCTGGCCCGCCCCCCGGCGCCCCACGTGTGCGGAAGCGTTCCGCGATATCACTCGGCGCCTGGCCAGCGAGCAGCGAGGAAGCCGCTGCCAGGCGCCGGGGGTGTGCGGGGGCCACCGTCACAGAAAGCAACAGAACAGGCAGGGAATACACAGCAGAGAATAGTCAAATGACAGGCAAAGTCAGCAACAGATCGCCCGTCCTCAGAACAAGCAGGGTCAGTAGACAAGTATACAAACTTGTGATTCGTAAGCTAGCGATGCGGGAATAGTAGGCTGGGACACACTTGAGACTGTAGCGATTGGCCATAGCCTAGCGAAGCGAGGAGAAGCAAACATTTTGCAGGCTTGACTTCAACTCCGCTCCGCCTCACAGCGTGTACACTGCATTACGTTTGCTTCTCTCCCGCACTGGACAGTAATCCACTAACTAAATTAAAATGTACACACAAAACCGTTCTACCCCAGTCACTCTCCAGGTACCCCCCACTTTTTCCCAGTACCCCAGTCTCTCTCTCAAAGTACCCAGTCACTCTCTCCCAGTACCCCCAGTTACTTCCCCCCAGTCACTCACTCTCTCCCAGTACCCCCAGTCACCTCTCCAAGTACCCCACTTTTCCCGTACCCCCAGTCTTCTCTCTCTCCAAGTACCCCGTCACACTCTCCAGTAACCCAAGTCACTCTCTCCCAGTACCTTCAGTCACTCACTCTCTCCCAGTACCCCCAGTCACTCCAACTACCCCACTTTTTCCAGTACCCCAGCTCTCTCCAAGTACCCATCTCACTCTCCAGTAAACAAGTCACTCTCCCCAGTACCTCAGTCACTCACTCCCAGTAGCCCAGTCACTCTCTTTCTCTCCAAGTACCCCCTCTTTCCCACAGTACCCCCAGTCACTCTCTCTCTTCTCTATTGAACATCCCCAGTCACTCTCTCCCAGTATACCCAGTCATTCTCTCTCTGAACCTCCAGTCACCCTCTCCCTGTACCCCCTCACTGTGTGTTGGTCACGCTGCGTTGGTGTCCTACAGTGTTTGCCTACCTGCATGAAGTTGTTGGTGGCCCAGGGGAGCTGTCCTGGGGCTTAGTGGAGACCGATTTTAAATGTACTGCAGGGCAGGCACCTCCCTCCCTCCTTCCTGTTCAATGGCTGCAGGGCTGCCAGCGGTGGGGGGCTGGCACAGGGCTTCAAAGGGGGCTGACAAGAATGGTACAGTGTTCGGTGAATAATGCTGCGCTGCTTCATGTGACTCATGTCAGCGTTAAGGAGGAGTCAGAACAGGACCAGAATTCTGAGTGCTAGGTCACCGCCGGTGTGGCAAAACTGGCCAACACCTTGCTGATCCCTGCTGGAAAATATTAGTGGTTCAAATTTCTTTTGAAATTTTGCGCCCCCTAAGAAAATTGCGCCCGGGGCGACCGCCCCCGAGGCACCCCCCACGCTACGCCACTGTGTATCGCCCCTCAATGACCTTCCCTTTCCTTATGTCACAATATCTATCTATCTATCTATCTATATATATATATATATATCATACCTGCCCATACATTCCCTTATAAATTTGCTAAAGATATACACACAAAAAAAACAAACCACTGCCTGAGACCCAGCGCAGCCCACATACTGCCCCCCTCTACCTGGCTGAATGTATCTAATATATATAATTAAATACATTCAGCCAGGTAGAGAAAGAAAAAAAAGTTTTTTTTTTATGTTCCCGGGGACATTTAAAAATGTCCTCGGATTTTTTTTTTTACCTTACCTTAGCCTGGTGGTCAGTGGGGGCTCCCTGGATCCTGGTTGTGGGGGGGGGGTCTGCCGTGGCCGCAGGTGCAGTGGCTCCCTCCCTGCGCTGCCTGTCTCTGCCATATGCACCCAGGCGGCTAGCCCGCACAGTCGCAGCTCTGTCTTCCGGCAGCCGCATGCTCTTCAAGTGGATCCTTGGGAGGCCTCGGCAGGCTGCCCTCTACAGTGCCTGATGTTTTAGTATGTTAAAAATATTCCCGTTTTAATTCAATATCTAATAAACTGTTGCTTATAATATTCTGCAGTAAAGAGTCTCTTTATTTCTAGATTTTTTAGTATTTTTTAAGCAATTTTTATCCTTTTTTCAAATATTTTTTAGAACCTTTGGCGAACGTCCCAAAAAGTTCGAAGTTCGCGAACTGTTGAACGGCCGATGTTCGATATGAACTCTGAACAGATCGAACCAAACAGCTCATCCCTATAGACCGGCAGTCAGTTTGGCGCTCTTCGGCGGCGTTTGGTGGTCTGATCGGCAGTCGGCGGACTTCGGCAGTTCCACATTTCGTGCACTTCGGGAACCCTGCAGTGAATTGTGAACTCACTGCAGAGTCAACGCACTGGAATCACTGAGGTGCACCGTACAAGAAAGCACCGAAATTTCACAGAAATTTCGGTGCTTTCTGAATAACCAATTAAAACACAAACCTCTGCACCACTGCAAGGAGAGCGGAGGTAATTTGGAGCATTTATCTTCAATACTTAAACTCCACAAAGTCAAATTAGGTGTCATTGGATAGGTCAGACTCTGGCCTTTCCAATGATACCAAACATGACCACGTAAAATATAAAAGAAATAACAATAAATTATTATTTTTTTATTTTTTAATATTTTTGTTCCAAAGCAATGGCAATGTCTTTGTCACTTATAAAATAAAAATTTCATCTGCCATTACTCACCTTCTTATGTCCCATGCTGGGAGCAAGTTCAGTGTTTTATACATAGCCATATCATTCATAAAACACAATCCTTCAAAACACAAGCAAAAATATTTGGTTTTTTTTGTTTCATATTTTTTCAGAAAAATTCAGTAACAGGTTTCCATTTAGATTTTTTTTTGGACAAGAGTGCCCCATAGAATATATATAACAACAAAGGTTTGGGTGATGAAATGTGATAAAAGTATTTTGCACGCTGTAAATAATTGAAATCTGAATGAAAATTTAAATTTTCATGACATTTCTTGTTCTAGGATTCTGACGGGACATGACGCACAGAAATAGAAATGATATATTTTCTTTTGAATCTGCTGGAAAACAGGATACATAAATTGTCTGGTTTCTATAATATAACATTACTTCAAATGGCGTTTAAACATGATGAACGCAAGACATTTAAAATGAGGTCAGCATACAGGGGTGAAATGGCTCAGCAGGGAAGGGCCAAGGCCACGATTTAGAACAGAAGAGAAAATCAGTGCGGAGACAACGAGTAAGATCAGATATGAGTGGCAGGTGCACTGTAAGTGGGACCAAGTTGTTGCACTATGGGCTCTGGGCTGTACTTGCCCTCTTAGCCAAAAGTTGCCAATCAGCCCCTGGTAATGGCACATTGGGTAGGTGAGAAGAAGAAGGCAGAGGTACATCCAACTCTTCTGCCTCAGGTCCATTGAGGCCTTAATCCACCACTGACTATAATGATTTACAAAAGAACCAACGTTTGCTCATACATGAAAAAACTTACAAAATTCTAAATGCAAACAGAAGCTTTACTATACTAAGAAATGTTTAATGATTGAACTATAGAATTTCGTTACAAAAGAAATAGGAACTAGAAGCTCTGGTTCTGCAGAACACAATAGGAAACACAAGCAGGACAAAAAACTGAATCAATTTCTCAGAGCAAGAAGGAAATGTCATTTAACACCTAACAAATAATGATTGACCACTTGCTCCCCTTGCCTGTCGAAACATTATGATTGAAATGAAAAAGAACCAAAGATTATATACAGAAGTATGGTATGATGTGATGAAATACACTGCTTGGAACTAAAGAATAAAATAGATATTTTAACTTTGTAGCATGCTAGTAAAGAAATGCTAGTTACTCTTCTAGGTGTACACTGTGTCTCAAGAATATGCAAAAATGGACTGTCTTTCTTTAACGGTGCATCATTTATGGTAATTTAGCATTTTAAGAACCTTTTATATTAATATCAACAGAATGTACTTTATAAGGTCAGTGAAAAGGCAATTAATTCATGTACTCTCTCAACAACATCTGTCATTCTGCCTTATTATTTCAATTATGTCATTAATCTTTGTCTGTGTTATTTTGTTTGATGGACTTATTCCTAAGCATGCGTCTTTTAAGGAAAGCATTGTTAAGTCACATAACTTATCTGTTGTTCATTAAGTATGAGCAGGGTTGTATGCAAAGGCACAGGTCAACTAGGGCAGGATAGCAGATTTGAGAAGGAACTAGCATTAATTTCCTAAGGACCTTTTTCTTGGAGGTCCAATATACAGTATTTTGTATGTCTATGGTTATAAAAGGGAGATGCAAATCAATACAATTCCAAGCAAAGCATATATAATAATGTTGATGAAATCACTTGGTGTATCTTTGCACAAAATTACATTTTTATTTACATAAATTGCCCCAATAGGTTCTTGATCTTTATCTTAGTTTCATATTTATGTTTGTGTTAATATTTTTATTTTTTTTATTTTTTATTTTTTAATTATTTATTTCTCTCTCAGCAAGCATTCTTACGTCGCTTCCCCACCCATCAGACCCAGGCAGCAACTCACTCTGGTTTCTCCTGGACTTGAAGAACACAGGCCTCCATCGTTCCACTAAGTAAATTTTTCCCAGCAAGGTGATTTCTCAGACTAATTTCTATCACCCATACTTAGCCTCCTATGCTTAATATGACTGCACTGTAACTTGTCAGCGTGTGTGTGTGTTTATATATATATATAATTTTTTCGTATATATTTATAGGATATATGTATTAAGTGTGTGTGTGTGTGTGTGTGTGTGTAATATATTATAGTTTTGTATATACTTATAGGATACATGTATTAAGTGTGTGTGTGTGTGTGTGTGTGTTTCTCCATATGTATTCAGTCCTGTGCTGGTAGACCTAATTGCTACTCTGAGAAAAATATGCATACATATATACAATGTATTCAGTATGTGTAGCTAGGCACATTTGACACTGCTCAATTAACCTTAGAACCATTTGTTATTATCTATTTCCCCCCCCCCGTTCTGAACCACTGAGTTTACGAATTTTATTGCACCCCAAACCCCTTCTGATCTTATGTGTCTTTTTATTTTTTTATTATTTATTTCTCTCTCAGCAAGCATTCTTACGTCGCTTCCCCACCCATCAGACCCAGGCAGCAACTCACTCTGGTTTCTCCTGGACTTTGTTCCCACCCTACCCTCCCCTCACCCACCCACCCCATAGTTTTCATTTGATTTATACCCTCCTATCACACTCCTTACACAGCTGCAATACATTCCCTCATTAAATCCCTGCTTTCTCTACTCTCGCCCACCCAACTACTCTCACCCCCACCTTTCTCTATAATGTATATACCACTACTACTTCTCTTTTCTCTCGCCTCCCTTCTCTCCAAAGCTACCCTCGCCCTCTATACACCTTTCCAATTTCCCCAGGATGGAAATCAAGTCCCTATACACCCCAGCCTACTTGGTTCTTCTAACCTGTCAGCTGAGTGCTGGTGGAGAGTACTAAAGTCCAGCCCTCCTACCCCCACACAGAGATTTAATACTGTGCAATTACAGTATCACCAAAAGAAAACTCTGTCCAAATTTCTATTCATTCTGCTACTTTCCCTGGCAAACGATGTGGAATCTAACCCTGGTCCTATAGGTGACACAACCTTTAGTCTCCCCACTAAAAAAGGCCTCTCATTCGTGCACTGTAACATCCGAAGTTTACTCCCTAAATTGGATGAGCTTCAGGCTTGGTGCTGCTATTACAAACCCAAAGTCTTTGTGCTCACAGAGTCGTGGTTAACCCCAAAAGTACCAGACTCTGCCATATCAATACAGGGGTATTCATGTTATAGAAAAGACAGAGCAAAGAGAGGAGGGGGAATTGTTATTTATGTTGAGGAGTCCATAAAGTTCACCCCCTTACAGACTTCTAGCTCTCCTGTCACCTTTGATTTCCTCTCTGGTATAATTGAGATCCCATTCAGTAAATCAATCATTGTTGCTGGGTTGTATCGTCCACCGAGCTCTCCAGTGCACTCCCTCTCTGACATATCTCAAATCCTTAATAACCTACTTGCCCAAAACCAAAAAAGTGAACTGCTGGTCCTCGGCGATTTTAATACAGATTGGCTAAATCCTAAAAACAATAAACACTGCACACTATTTAAAACTTTGCAGCTAACTCAATTAATCTCCTCCCCCACTCGCATTAATATGAAAAGCCCTAACCATACCTTGCTGGACTGGATTCTCTCCTCATCTCCTGATAGAATACAGGAGGCAGGCGTTCTTGCTAATAGCTTTAGTGACCATTGTCTAGTGTATTGCGTGCGCAAAATAAAGGCCTTGAAATCTCCCCCAAAGGTAATAACCACCAGGTCTTTCAAGAAATTTATTCTTGAATCCTTCCTAAGTGATCTCAAACAGCTCCCCTGGTACAGGCTAAACCTAATCCCAGACCTAGACTGTGCAGTTGAATACTTTCAGTCTGAGCTCCTGCAAGTCTGGAATTCCCATGCCCCGCTGCGTAAAGTGCGAGTAAAAGGGGCCCATCTCCCCTGGGTTACAGCTGACCTCACGCATATGTACCAGTTTAGAGACTCCCTGTGGTCAAAGTTCAAGAGTACTGGATCCATGAACGATCACTGTGAATACCGAAAATGCCGGAATGAATGCACAAAAGAAACAAAAATGGCTAAAGCCCAATACTTCAATGAAAATTTAAACAATAACATATCAAACCCCAGAAATTTTTGGAAAATCATAAGTAACATACAAGCACCCCCAGCCACTCCCAACCAGCTGCTTTAAAAGTAAACAACCAAACTGTACAACACCCCCTAGATGTAGCAAATGCTTTTAATAATTATTTTGTTGGATGCGCCACCACCCTCATTGCTAAGCTAGGAAATGAAACGCAATCAGAAAGGCCGCACGAAGGTCAGGACCCACCAACAGTGCAAAAACCCCGTAACCCAGACCTATTCAGTTTTAGGCCTGTGCCTGTCGGTGCCATCACTAAACTTCTCCGTAACCAAAAAATGAAATACCAGTCTGGACCTGATCAAATCCCAGCAATGCTGCTGAAAATCAGTGCACCAGCAATTGCTAAACCTGTCGCAACCCTGATTAATGAATCACTGGCAACTGGATACATACCCATACTCTGGAAGACTGCAAGGGTGTACCTATCCATAAAAGTGGAGACAATACTTTGGTATCCAACTACCGCCCAATATCACTGCTCCCTGTAATGTCAAAAATTCTGGAAAAATGTGTCTACACTCAATTACGTGATTATTATCAGTATCAGAACTATTTAACCCCAGATCAATCAGGCTTTCGTCCAAACCATTCAACTACAACTGCCCTTTTAAAAGTTTGTAATGATATCCAAGCGGGCATGGAACAAGGAAATCTAACTGGAGCCATCTTCCTTGACTTTGCCAAGGCTTTTGACACAGTAGACCATGGCATCCTATTACAAAAACTTAAAAACTCTGGTATTGGTGATAGTACGTTAACCTGGTTCCAATCATATGTGTCTGACAGGTCTCAATTTGTGTCCATTTCTGACAGCACTTCCCTTCCCCTCCCAGTCACGTGCGGTGTACCCCAAGGCTCGATACTTGGCCCCCTGCTATTCACAATATTCATAAACGATCTGCCCAATGTCTGCAAAGCTTCAACTGTACACATGTACGCAGACGACACGGTAATCTATACCAGCAAACCAAATCTCCCGCAGCTGGAGGCTGTGCTGCAAGAAGAATTCACAGGGGTAGAAAAGTGGATAGCAAATAACAAACTTTTTCTAAATACTGACAAAACGGTTACAATGCTCTTTGGAACTGCACCTAAACTACACAAATTGCAAACACCCCATCTATGTGTTGGGACAAAATCAAACGGCACACTGACCACAGTCACCTCTCTCAAATACCTAGGTATGTGGTTAGACCCAAATCTATCTTTTGGCCCCCACATCGAAAAACTCTCATCTAAACTTTACCCCAAACTAGGTGCCCTGTACAGAAACAAATCCTGCCTGAGCCCCGCGGTAAGAAAGCAGATTGTACAACAAATGCTTATGCCAGCCATTGAATACGGAGATGTAGTGTATGCAGCCACCCCGCAAACACACCTCCAGAAACTTACTACATTGTATAACTCATTCTGTCGCTTTGTGCTACAATGTAACTACATGACCCACCATTGTGACATGTTAAAAGAACTAAACTGGCCATCGCTGGACTCTAGACGCACCCTTCCCTTTCCAACCTGGTGTTTAAGAGCTTTTCTGGGAAGCTACCACCCTACCTGAATATGCTGCTTCCCCCAGCAGTTCCCTCATCCTATAACCTCAGATCCAGGACCAGCACCTTACTTGCAATACCGCAATACAAAAAGAAAATGGCTCGATCCGCATTTTCCTACAGAGCACCGCAAATATGGAATAACCTCCCAGACGCCGTCAAATCTTCCCCCAGTCTAAAGTCCCTTAAGAGCTCCCTATTAGCATACCTCAATACAAAATGCACCTGTAAACATGTAACATAATGACTACATTTCCTCCATATTTATTTTTCTGTTAATCTGTATATTTGGTCCTGTGTTAATATCTTGCATTTTACTATTTTGTATTTCTGTAACCACTCAATGTTCTCGAACCCAGGACATACTTGAAAACGAGAGAAATCTCAATGTATCCTTCCTGGTAAAATCCTTTATAAATAAATAAATAAATAAATAAATATAGGGTGGATAACAGGAAAGCATCTGGAGTTCAAAAGTCAGGACTGAATATCATTCTGAATAGGAGAATAGGGAGTGTATTCCAACCCTGGTGTAACTGTAACCGCAGCTGTTGCGTACTTACAAGAGCCATTATAGGGCTAGATCACAACTAAGCCCTTAAGCTAATGGCTGAATTCTTTAGGCATAATGGCTCCAGTATTACCATGATGCGAAATTACAACCTGTATTCAAGACCTGCTGTTACGATGGCTTACTGAAATGAATGGTTCTTACAGTGAGAAAAAGAGAGGTTTGTGAGGGTCCTGAGAATGAGATATGACACTAGTGGCCTGCTCTAAGGTGCGGCCCGCTCAGGTCTTGCAAGGTTTTAGCTCGATTGTGTCTTTACAGGGACAACTGCTCCATATGCAAATCATACTGCTACACCCAGAAAGGTGGCCAGTACTGAATTACCAAGGGCATCATCTCTGCACGAGATTGTGCAGTAACCCCCGATGATCTTGGGTCTTACACTTCAATATAAAGGGGAGTGAAAATCCCTTACTTGAGATAGCATGGTGTACAGGGCAACACGATCCGCCATTTCCTCAGGCCGTGAGCAGCAGAAGACTCAAATAGCTCCCAGTGACCTTCTGAAGCTCCTGGGAGTCCCTGCTCAAGCAGAACTCGGGCAGAGTCGCGATGAGCTCCATGAAGTCCTATGGACTATCTGATACCTATGGCAGTATTGGACATCAACTGGAAAATATTCTGATACAGCAGATCAACTGGAATAGAGCTGTTAATGGCAAGCTGCAAATGGTAACAGGCTCGCACAGCTTCATTTATGGTTCTCCATTAAAATCTAGATTGTGATCTAGTCCATAGTCTATGAAGGTATTACTGCATCCAGGAGACCCCCCCTTTCCTCCTTATATATTGTGATATTACCCTTGTCCACAGACTTGGGTCTTGTCAGCCAAGAGATGCCAATCACGATAAGACTTGTAGTGGCTGTTGAGCAAGGGGAATGGCACACTGTGTAAAGGTGTGGCTGAATACAGGTTGAAAGTAGGAGCCACGCAGCATTTCTAAAGGCACCCAGGCTTGTAGAAACCTCCCTAACACCCTAAAGGGTACACCATTTCTGCTGAAATATTAGTGCAGTTCTCATTGCTTTCCCATTTCGATAACTATGGCTTTTGAGAATACTTTATCTTCAACACAGCTGCTATGCTAGTGTGAGCAGTTTACTTAGCATGGAGAAGAAATAAACATATAGGAGGTTTGGGGCACAGCCTTTTCCTCACTATAAAGTGCTACAAATAACGTAAAAAACAGATCAAACCAGGGACGTGTGGTGAGGTCAGTGGCTGGTGAGGCACTGGCTAGTATCAGAGCCAGATATACAGAAAATTAACTAACTTTCAGCGGTTTGTATTTAGCTGTAAATTATCTTTTACTCATTTACTGTACCCACACATATTATATACTGTTTTCTCGTCATTAGATGGACTTTCTAAAGGGACCATTATTTTCATCATATCATCTACTTTACTATTAAAAAACATAAAACATGATAGAAAAAAACAGTTTTTCTCTGCCTGTCCTACTCTGTATCCGCCACTAGGGGGAGAAGAGGGAGCTGCCTGGGCCTGTCATATTCTGTATTCGCCACTAGAGGGAGCATAGGAAGCTGCCTGGGCCTGTCATACTCTGTATACGCCACTAGAGGGAGCAAAGGAATCTGACTGGGCCTGTCATACTCTGTATCCACCACTAGCGGGAACATAGGCAGCTGCCTGGGCCTGTCATACTCTGTATCTGCCACTAGAGGGAGCATAGGGAGGTGCCTGGGCCTGTTATACTCTGTATCTGCCACTAGAGGGAGTAGAGGGAGCTGCCTGGGCCTGTCATATTCTGTATTCGCCAGTAGAGGGAGCTGCCTGGGCCCCTTCCTGTCGATCAGAGGTCAGCCTCCAATGCAGGTTTTTTTTTAATGGCTTGGACCAATGGTGCTTTCCCATTGGTCCAAGCTATTCCATTGCTCTGTCAGTGCCTCTCTGAGCCCTGACGAGCAGTGTTCAGGACGTAGGCAGCGCGCGTCTGTTCCTATTTGAACAGACTTGCAGTGCAGACTTCTTTGTGCAGATTACACGATTAGCGTAGTGGAGAAGCATACCGCTATGCTAATTGCATAGGCTGTAAAAAGAAGGCGCACAGAGGAAGAGGACGGAGCCGACTGCGGGGGAGCGTGGAGCAGGTAAGTATATTCTCTTTTATTATCGTAACGTTTAGTGGCAGGCGAGGCTCTGCCTCACCTGCCTATCCTGACGGCACATCCCTGGATCAAACCTATCATCAGAGTGTAATGTCTCTTATATCAATAACAGAGTCATATTAACTCTATATTTATAATGTGGTGACAATGTACTTAAATGTTAAGTCTAAGCTGCAAGATCTGTAAATTTGTCTATTGACACAATCAAACTGGTCTTTAAAAGTGTAAAGGAAATGTGTATATTGCAAAGCAAAAATTCTATATTTAAAAGAAAAAGTGCAATAAAAGCAGGTAATCTTGTGTTTAATTGAGCTTTGTGACATTGCCTGTAAAATGAGTAAACATGTAGCACATCAGTCTTTTTAACTGTCTGACATTAAATGAATTCAACATAAAATTGATTGCAGTCATAATAAATCTGACATTTAAATATACAATGAAACTCGTGTGAAGGGTAGAGTGCTTTGAGATGATTGGAATACAAATGCTCATTTCTGAAAATACTTTTAGCGTTACCACATTGTGATATACACTTCACACACTTAATAAATGTTCTTGGAATGAGCGGTGAACTACCAGCACCTGGCTTTGGGAATTGCTTTGTGGCTGGAAACCGACAAATATTTCTAACGCAGAGCAATAACTTTACATTAAACACCATTTCATGGAAACCCCTGCAGGCCTCCTACACTTTCACTGAGTTTTACACTATAAAAATCTATTTTAGAGGTAAGAGGTGAAAACAAGGCAAACACTGCAGGGAGGAAAGTGTCAGTACTACTACCTCTGAAGAAAGGCCCCCAGCAATAACCCAGACACGTTGACTGCTATTGTCTACACATTATAGTTCTGTTTATACAGTATACAGCTTCATACAATTATTTCACATGGAGACACAATATGTTGTTTGTTATATTCTGACCTTGTGTAATGATATGCAATACATCATTTTATTTGATGACACAGTCCATTGCATGCATGTAGTATTATATTAATACATATTGTCTTGCATATTTCTTTCTATATCGTAATTGCAAAATGCAAAGACATGCCGTGTATTGAACGGTATATTCAATAAACTCTTGCTAAGCAGGCTCTGACCAAGGGCTCTTCGATTATAAAACCTTCAAATGAACCTTGGAACCTGCTGGTTGGAAGTAGATGCCTTGAGATATACTACTGGTCCGCCCCACATCTTAAAGATGTCCTAAACGGTTCAGGCTAATGTCAGATGAATGCATTCTGAGCACACTGTGCGTCCGTGCACAACTGACGCACTTTCTGACTGTTGATACTGTAGACACCACACGGGGCTGTTTTTTTTGACTGATGTCTTTTTTGATTGATGTAGATGGGAAAAAAAATTTATATGTAAAATGAAAAAAATTGATACATGATATGAAAAACCACTTTGTCCGTCAAAAATGCTGGACGTCAAAAATGCAGTCTGTCTGACTACATTCCATTACTCACACACAAAGCTACACTCTGTGCGTCCGTCCTAGCAGTTTGACGTTCTTGCCTAAATTGCGTCCGGTGCCACGTGCGTAGTGCGTCCGCACTTCTGTGAGGACGTACTTCGTGTGTGGGTCTCTATTGATCATAATTTTATGCTACAACAGATGTTAAAATGTGCAGCAACACGGACGTGATCACTGCGTTCGTCTGACACGGGCCTAAGGGGGAGTGTTTGTCAGTATACTCCGGTGGTATAAATGTATGTGTCTATATACTGCGTGAGGCTGCATTCAAACCTAAACAACATATATTTTATAAAAGGGTGCTACTGAGACCAATGAATTCAACATATACAGGGTTATTCAGAGAAAGCCGATCTGGCCCCGAAATGGCACCAAACAGTGAATTTCCCCATACAGTGCCATTTCTGGGCCATTCGGCTATTCAGAGAGCAGGCAGTTCGCCAAAGTTTGGCAAACTGCCAGCAAATACAGTGCCTGTTCGAGGGCAGTGAAATCCCCCATAGAGAAGCAATGGTTATTCTATTCAGAAAACACTGAACAGCAGAGAAATGTAAGTGAAATGCCCTGATGTTCTGTGGTTTCATTTGGCAGATTTATTCAGGCAAGTTTCATAGGTTTCAATGTTAAAAATATTCCCGTCTTTATCCAAATCTAATAAACCATTTATTCTTTTAATCTGCAGTAAAAAGTCTCTTTATTTTTTTTTTAGGGGTTTTGAGGGATTTTGTCTGAAAATGTTTATACTGTTGTTTTTTAAATAGCGTTTTTCTTTTTTCTGTAGCATTAATTGGACCTTAACAGACAATTAGTTCGGACCCAATAACAAGATCGGGTCCAAAGTAGAGATGGAGCTAGTAAACCAGCGTGAATAGGATTGAACCTTAGTTAACAATTAACTAAATAGAAAACAAAACAAAAATTGGGGCTATTTTATCTTGCCTAATGGCTGGTGTACTGATGCCACTGGTAGCTGGTAACTTAAATCAATAATGTGAATAGAATAAATCATTCGTACATAGAGACTAACGATAAACTTTATTAAGCATATATGGTAAAATATTGGATAGATGTGGATGTGATGTTTCGGCAAGTGTATGATTATTGTCGGTGGATACCTTATGGCAGTTTAACTCTTTGCCCTATATGACGATTAATATCGCTCTTAGCATACAAAGGGACCATTAGGATAAATGTTGTTCATGTGGATATCAACATTAATAGGGTAACCGCATGATTAGCTGGTTCTACACAGATAATTATACAAAATCTAACAGCAAATAGTGTGTTATTGCATGTAATGCAATCTGATAATGACTGGCAGTGGAAAAAACAGTATGACAGTATCCCAAATTTTTGAACACTTCAGGGGAATACGTGTTTTCTGTGATCTACGTGTAAACCTGTAGTATATGGTATTCTTAAACAGCTTAGCTACGTGTTAATAGATGAATAAGAGACTCCTACCAGAATCGATGTAATCGGTATCTGGAGTTCAGGCTGCCTAAATAATGCTAATGCACAATATTCCTGTATGTTAGCGTTATGTGTATAGAGCAATCTGTTCGGTTTGCAAGATTGCAATTGAAGATCCCAATATCCGGAGTTTAAACTACCAGAATAAGACTGTGCTCAATTCGCCCGCACATTGGCGTTTATTGAGCATAGAGCGAAATACAGTTGGGTTTGCAAGATTGCAATTTGAGACCTTAATGTCTGGAGTTCAAGCTACCAGAATAAATTGTATTCAATTTGCCCACACATTAACGTATTGAATATAGAGCGAGATGCAGTTATGCTTGCAAGGTTGCAGTTGGAGACCTCAATATCTGGAGTTCAAGTTACCAGAGTAACCTTGTGCTCACATTGGCGTTCTGAGTATAGAGTAGAATGCAGTTTAGGCTTGCAAGGTTGCAATTAGAAACCCCGGTATCTGGAGTTCAAGCTACCAGAATAACCTTGTGCTCAACTTGCCCGCACATTGGCGTTTCTGAGTATGAAGCAAGATGCAGTTCGGCTTGCAAGATTGCAATTAGAGGCCTCAATATCTGGAGTTCAAGCTACCAGAATAACCTTGTGCTCAATTTGCCCGCACGTTGGCATTCTTGAGTATAGAGCAAAATACAGTTAGGTTTGCAAGGTTGCAATTGGAGACCCCAATGTCTGAAGTTCAGGCTACCAGAACAAGTTTGTGCTCAATTTGCCCGTACATTGGCGTTCTGAGTATAGAGCAAAATAAAATTATGCTTGCAAGATTGCAATTGGAGACCCCAATGTCTGGAGTTCAAGCTACCAGAATAACATTGTGCTCAATTTACCCACATATTAACGTTCTGAGTATAAAGCAAGATGCAGTTGGACTTGCAATATTGCAATTGGAGACCTCAATACCTGGGGTTCAAAATACCAGAGTGGCCTTATGCTCAATAACATTGTGCTCAATTTGCCCTCTTATTAGCGTTCTAAGTATAGAGCAAGATACCGTTATGTTTGCAAGATTGCAATTTGGAGACCCCAATGTCTGAAGTTCAAGCTATCAGAATACCTTTGTGCTCAGTTTGCCCGTACTTTGGCGTTCTGAATATAGAGCAGAATACAGTTATATTTGCAAGATTGCAGTTGGAGACCCCAATATCTGGAGTTCAAGCTACCAGATTAACATTATGCTCAGTTACTATCTTGCTCTATACTTAGAACGCTAATAAGAGGGCAAATTGAGCACAATGTTATTCTGGTAGCTTGAACTCCAGACATTGGGGTCTCTAACTGCAATATTGCAAGCATAATTGCCTCTTGCTCTATACTTAGAATGCCAATGTGTGAGTAAATTGAGCATAAGGCCACTCTGGTATTTTGAACCCCAGGTATTGAGGTCTCCAATTGCAATATTGCAAGTCCAACTGCATCTTGCTTTATACTCAGAACGTTAATATGTGGGTAAATTGAGCACAATGTTATTCTGGTAGCTTGAACTCCAGACATTGGGGTCTCCAATTGCAATCTTGCAAGCATAACTTTATTTTGCTCTATACTCAGAACGCCAATGTACGGGCAAATCGAGCACAAACTTGTTCTGGTAGCCTGAACTTCAGACATTGGGGTCTCCAATTGCAACCTTGCAAACCTAACTGTATTTTGCTCTATACTCAAGAATGCCAACGTGCGGGCAAATTGAGCACAAGGTTATTCTGGTAGCTTGAACTCCAGATATTGAGGCCTCTAATTGCAATCTTGCAAGTCGAACTGCATCTTGCTTCATACTCAGAAACGCCAATGTGCGGGCAAGTTGAGCACAAGGTTATTCTGGTAGCTTGAACTCCAGATACCGGGGTTTCTAATTGCAACCTTGCAAGCCTAAACTGCATTCTACTCTATACTCAGAACGCCAATGTGAGCACAAGGTTACTCTGGTAACTTGAACTCCAGATATTGAGGTCTCCAACTGCAACCTTGCAAGCATAACTGCATCTCGCTCTATATTCAATACGTTAATGTGTGGGCAAATTGAATACAATTTATTCTGGTAGCTTGAACTCCAGACATTAAGGTCTCAAATTGCAATCTTGCAAACCCAACTGTATTTCGCTCTATGCTCAATAAACGCCAATGTGCGGGCGAATTGAGCACAGTCTTATTCTGGTAGTTTAAACTCCGGATATTGGGATCTTCAATTGCAATCTTGCAAACCGAACAGATTGCTCTATACACATAACGCTAACATACAGGAATATTGTGCATTAGCATTATTTAGGCAGCCTGAACTCCAGATACCGATTACATCGATTCTGGTAGGAGTCTCTTATTCATCTATTAACACGTAGCTAAGCTGTTTAAGAATACCATATACTACAGGTTTACACGTAGATCACAGAAAACACGTATTCCCCTGAAGTGTTCAAAAATTTGGGATACTGTCATACTGTTTTTTCCACTGCCAGTCATTATCAGATTGCATTACATGCAATAACACACTATTTGCTGTTAGATTTTGTATAATTATCTGTGTAGAACCAGCTAATCATGCGGTTACCCTATTAATGTTGATATCCACATGAACAACATTTATCCTAATGGTCCCTTTGTATGCTAAGAGCGATATTAATCGTCATATAGGGCAAAGAGTTAAACTGCCATAAGGTATCCACCGACAATAATCATACACTTGCCGAAACATCACATCCACATCTATCCAATATTTTACCATATATGCTTAATAAAGTTTATCGTTAGTCTCTATGTACGAATGATTTATTCTATTCACATTATTGATTTAAGTTACCAGCTACCAGTGGCATCAGTACACCAGCCATTAGGCAAGATAAAATAGCCCCAATTTTTGTTTTGTTTTCTATTTAGTTAATTGGACCTTATATATTAATTACAGAAATTTTCGTTGAGTAGTTTTTCTGCAAACAGCGTTTCAATTTTGATACTTTCAATTGTTTATTTTTTTTACCCTGTTCGTTGGCTTGTCGGCCTTTTCCAGTGGCTGGTTGGCGCTGTGTTCGGCACATTATCGGCTTTTTACGGACGTGTTCGGCGTGTATTTTGCGGCGGTTCGAGTGGTCCGATACTTCGGATCACATCGGATGCGGTTTTCCGGCAGAATTTTGCCAGTGTTTTGAACATTATTGAGTGGGTTTGAGGTGGTTTTGCAGCAGTTTTACAGCTGATTTTCGAGTCCCTTCCCTGCATTCCGGGGACCCTGCGGTGAATGCTGAATTCACCACAGGGTCCGTGTCACGGAATGGCCCAGCTGCCCTCAGCCAGGGGCGGTGCACAATGACATTGATATGGCCATGAACACTTAGGTGCGGTGGCACGCACAGAGTTTTGAAGTTCTTTTATTTAGATGTGGTTATGTGTGGTGTAATAAAGTGTCCCCGTTGGTTATTGTGAAATGTGTTCCCTTTGTCTGCCTTGCCCGCCGCCATTTTCCGATCGCCTCGTGGTTGCAATCAGATTATTCGAATCGGAAAATGGCCGATTCGGACCATCCGGTCGAATCGTAAAATGGCCGATTCGGACCATCCGGTCCGAATCGGCGACTCCCCGATCCATGACGGCCAATGGGTAGTGTGAGGGCGGGCAGGGATTCCCATTGTATTCATAATTTGTGTAAAGTTGATAAATGTAGGTGCTGTGAATAATAAAGCCAGATCTACCAGTGCATCCAGCCTCGTCTGATGACTTTATTTCTCCGCCGCATACATTGTCTGAGTATCCCCCGCGGTCTCAGGGTGCGGTGTCCAGCAACGATCCGAACCGAATCGAGCGCCCTGTGCCTGCATCGAGCATCAGGACAGAGGCGCAGCGTGAGGTCATCGAGTACATTCAACCGGGATCCGATCCGAAAGGCGCGGCCGCGTACCGCGCTTCGGTATACCCAGGGATCGAGATAAGATCCGAACAGTCAGCCGCTTCCGTGAGATCCGTAACGTTCTCCGCAATCCGATCCGAAGATTCATCCGCACCCAGATCCGAAACGTTTCCCGCTAAGATCCGAATATTCTTCCGCGGCAGATCCGATCTCCATATTCGGACGGCCGCTCCGCAGACGTCTCCCGCATCCACAAGGTCAGTGAACCAGCCGCTCGAGACGCTGAGGCCCGTGTGGCTCAGTGGTCGGGCTGGTTCTACACAGGGGGTCCCCTCCACCGCCCGTTAACCCTTCCCCAGGGTCACGCCAGGCCGCACGAGACGCCGAGTGCCGCATCACTCGGTAGTCGGGCCAGCGGTAAGCGCCGGGGGCACGCAGATAGAGCACACCCGCAGGCGGACAACATCCCATTCCGTCATACTGGTGGCAGCGGTGGGATAAGCTCTCTGCAGACCCCTAGGAGACCCTCACCATGACCGGGTACGGTGCCTACAAGCGGGACGTCCTGCGTGGCATGCTGGAGAACTGGGGAGGCGCCCCGGGCTCCAAGAGCCGGGAGGCCATGATGGAGGAACTAAGGAGGATGGATCAAGAGGCGGCATTCGCAGCGTTACCTGCTGACATCGCGCCGGCACCCGTCCCCACCGAGCTCGATGACAGCGATTTTCACCGGAAGGTGCGGCAGCGGGTCATTATGATGGGACCGCCCCATCGGAGGCTGCTATGCAGAATCTGATTCGGGAAATCAGTCAGGAAGAGGAGCGAGAGAAAGATCGGCGCGCACGAGCTGCGGCTGGCGGAAGTGCGCAGCCGACGGAGCAGCCGTTCCCCTTCGGACCGTTCCACCGGGCGCAAAGTGCCTTTTCAGGCGTTCAAGGAGTTCCGGAAGCAGAGGAGGAGATAGAGAGCTACCTCCAGGACTTTGAGCGCCTGTGCCAAGTGCACGAAGTGCACCGTGCCGACTGGGTGAGGATTTTGGCGTGTAAGCTGACCGGTCGGGCCGCAGAGGCCTACCGCACGGTGCCAGACGAAGAGGCCACCAGTTACCTGCACGTAAAGCAGGCGCTGCTGAGCAGGTTCGCCGTGACCGCGGAAGCCAGCCGGGTGAAGTTCCGGAACTCTCGCCGGCCAAGTGGCGCTACCCACGTTGAGTGGGCCCATCGGTTGCAGCGGGACTTACGCACCTGGTTCTCGGGTAGCAGAGCGGAGTCCGTGACCGAAATTACCCAGCTGCTACTGCTCGAGCAGTTTTTCGAGCACACCCCCTCCGCTATCCGGGAGTGGGTGCGTGACAAGAAGCCCCAGACAGTGCAGCAAGCGGCTACCTGGGCCGACGAATATACGGACACTCGGAAGATGTCCGGGGGGGAGCGATCCCTGCCCGTCCGACCAGTCCTACCTGCTCCACCACCCCCACCACCGGCTGTCCGGACGCCGGCAGCACGGCCCACCAGCCGGCCCAACAACTTGGCTAATGTCTGGTGCTACGGGTGCAATCAAGATGGGCATTACAAGCAGTATTGCCCCAACCGATCGGAGTCGACTCGACCGCCCGCCAGACCGTCGTCGACCGTCCATTGCTGCGACGCCGAAACCCCGTGGCCGGAGGCCCTGGAGGAATGGGAGCAGTTACATGAGGCCGACCCCGTGCAAGTCGCCGCGGACGACAACCGTCGTCATCACCGTCAGGCGGTGTGGATAAACGGGCGGCCCGCTGAGGGGCTGCGGGACTCCGGGGCTACCATTACCCTGGTCCGGCCTCACTTGGTTCAGTCGAACGACCGTCTGCAAGGCACCATTGCAGTACGGGTGGCCGGGGGGAAGGTGCTCCGGCTCGAGACGGCTCGGGTTCACCTGGACTGGGGGAACGGGGAGAGAGTGGTGAGGGTGGGGTGTTGAAGCAACTGCCGGCCGAGGTGCTCCTTGGCAACGACCTGGGGCGGCTAGTCTCTTCCTACTCCGCAGATGCCGCTACCCCGGTGACCACTAGGCAACAGAGCCAACGCCACGGCAGGGGCACTCCGAACGGGACCCAGGTGAGATCCCAACCAAAACCTTCCGACCTCCCAAACCTCCCCGACCGCCCAGACCTCCCCAACCTCCCATACCCCGACGGGTCCCGACTCCTCCCTTCCCACCTGACCTCCCTTCCCCGTGGAGTTCCCCGGAGACGCTTCGCCACCAGACCCAGACCGACCCCACGCTACAGTGCTACCGGGATCGGGCCAGTCAGGGCCTGGACGACCAAAGGAAGGACAGGATAGAGTGGGAGGATGGGCTGCTTTACCGGTACACCGCGAGGGAGGGGTCCAAGAAGAAGCAGGTTCCGCAGAAGCAGATGGTGGTGCCCCAGGGCCCTAGGCAGGAGCTTCTGCGCTTGGCTCATGACATCCCCCTTGCAGGTCACTTAGGGCAGACGAAAACCCGGCACAGGTTGGCACGCGCGTTTTTCTGGCCCCGCCTTAGCGAAGACACCCGCGACTATTGCCGCACCTGCCCAGTTTGCCATAAAACTGGGAAGGCCGGGGATCACCCGAAAGCGCCCCTGCGCCCCATGCCCATCATTCAGGAGTCCTTTAGCCGGGTGGCGGTCGACATCATTAGGCCGTTGCCGCGGCCCAGTGTCACCGGTAAGAGGTATATACTTACCGTAGTGGATTATGCCACCCGGTACCCCGAGGCTGTGGCCTTGGCCAACATCCAGGCGGACACCGTAGCGGACGCGCTCCTACGGGTGTTCACGAGGGTAGGGTTTCCCCGGGAAATCCTATCCGATCAGGGTACCCAGTTCACCGCTGAGCTCACCCAGCAGCTCTGGCGTCTCTGTGGTGTTAAGGCGCTGCACAGCGCCCCGTATCACCCCCAGACAAATGGGCTGTGCGAGCGGTTTAATGGGACCCTGAAGCAGCTCATACGGGCCTTTGTGCACGAAAGCAGGGATTGGGAGAAGTATCTTCCCCACCTGTTGTTCGCCTACCGGGAGGTTACTCAGGAATCCACCGGATACTCCCCCTTTGAGCTGCTGTATGGGCGCCAAGTGAGAGGACCCCTGGATCTGGTCAGGGCTCAGTGGGAGGGGGAACAGGAGGAAGATGGGGTTCCTGTTTTGGATTACGTTTTGAAGCTCCGGGAGCGCCTGGCAGAACTCGCGGGGTTCGTACAGGAGAACATGGAGACGGCCCAGGCTCAGCAGAAGGCGTGGTACGACCGTGCTGCTTGCAGTCGCTCGTTCCTCGTGGGGCAGAAGGTTCTGGTTCTGAAGCCACAGCGGCAGAACAAGCTGCAGGCGGCCTGGCAAGGTCCCTACAAGGTGGTAACCCAGCTGGGGGATACCACCTATGTGGTTGTTAGCTGCGCAGACACCAGAATCCAGCGGACGTTCCACGTCAATATGCTGAAGGCCTACCATGAGCGACCGGAGACGGTGGACGCCATATGCGCGCCGGCTGCCGAGGAGACGGAACCATTTCCGTTGGTAGAACTCCCGGGGTAGCCAAGCAGCCTTCCGGGGTGGATCAAGTGCAGCTTGGGAGGAGTTAGGGCCTGAAAAGCAGGCGCAGGCGCGGCAGCTGCTTCAAGACTACCCGGGGGTTTCTCGGCTCTTCCGGGATACACTGACCAGGCCATCCATCAAGTGGACAAGCCCGGTCAGAGACCCCTTCGGCAACCCGCATACCGGCTCCCGGAAGCGGTCCGCGAGTCCATGCGGGCCGAGATCCGGGAGATGCTGGAGCTGGGGGTCATTGAACCGTCGGCCAGCCCATGGGCGTCGCCTGTGGTCCTGGTGCCCAAGAAAGACGGTACCACCAGGTTCTGCGTCGACTATCGGCGGATAAACGACTGTACCATTACAGACGCTTATCCCATGCCCCGAGTCGACGAGTTGCTAGACCAGATCTCCCGGGGTCATTTTCTGACCACGGTCGATCTGTGCAAGGGGTATTGGCAGATTCCCCTTGCCGAGGAGGCGACCCCGAAGTCGGCCTTCATCACCCCATTCGGCTTGTACCAGTTTCGAGTCATGCCGTTCGGGATGAAGAACGCCCCTGCTATCTTCCAGCGGTTAATCGATCGCCTCCTCGATGGCCTCCAGGGATTCGCTTGCGCATACCTGGATGACATAGCCATCTATAGCCAGACCTGGGAGGAACACCTGGACCATGTAGGGACTGTCCTGGGCCGGATTAGGGACGCCAACCTGACCCTTAAGCCGGAGAAATGCAAAGTGGGGATGGCCGAAGTGCAGTATCTGGGTCACCGGGTGGGGTGCGGGATACAACGGCCCGAGCCCGCCAAGATAGAAGCTATCCTAGATTGGCCCACCCCTGTGACCAAGACCCAGGTCCTCGCCTTCCTGGGCACCGCGGGGTACTACAGAAAATTTGTGCCCCATTACAGTGACCTGGCCAAACCCCTGACTGACCTGACAAAGAAGTCCCTGCCCCGCCAAGTCCTGTGGTCCCCGGAGTGCGAACAGGCCTTTCGGCAACTGAAGGCCGCCCTGACCCAAGCTCCCCTGCTAGCAGCTCCCGACTATAACAAACGTTTTGTTGTTCACACAGACGCGTCCATGTTCGGACTGGGAGCTGTCCTAAGTCAAGTGGGGGACGACGGGGGGGATCATCCGGTGGCGTTCATCAGCCGGAAGCTGTTGCCACGGGAGGTGGGGTATGCCGCGGTGGAGAAGGAGTGCCTGGCCTTGGTCTGGGCCCTACGGAAGCTCCAACCCTATGTCTACGGTCGGTCCTTCACCGTGATGACCGACCATAACCCCTTGGTGTGGCTCAACCGCGTGGCCGGGGAAAATGGCCGCCTGTTGCGGTGGAGCCTGGCTCTTCAACCTTTCAATTTTACCATCCAATATCGGCCCGGGTCGCAAAACGGTAACGCAGACGGGTTATCGCGGCAGTCGGCCCGGGAACCAGGGGATTGGGGAGCCCCGACTACCCCAGTACGACCTGTTGGGGTCCAACCGGGTGCGTCGGACCTTGGGGAGGGGGAGGAGTGTCACGGAATGGCCCAGCTGCCCTCAGCCAGGGGCGGTGCACAATGACATTGATATGGCCATGAACACTTAGGTGCGGTGGCACGCACAGAGTTTTGAAGTTCTTTTATTTAGATGTGGTTATGTGTGGTGTAATAAAGTGTCCCCGTTGGTTATTGTGAAATGTGTTCCCTTTGTCTGCCTTGCCCGCCGCCATTTTCCGATCGCCTCGTGGTTGCAATCAGATTATTCGAATCGGAAAATGGCCGATTCGGACCATCCGGTCGAATCGTAAAATGGCCGATTCGGACCATCCGGTCCGAATCGGCGACTCCCCGATCCATGACGGCCAATGGGTAGTGTGAGGGCGGGCAGGGATTCCCATTGTATTCATAATTTGTGTAAAGTTGATAAATGTAGGTGCTGTGAATAATAAAGCCAGATCTACCAGTGTATCCAGCTTCGTCTGATGACTTTATTTCTCCGCCGCATACATTGTCTGAGTATCCCCCGCGGTCTCAGGGTGCGGTGTCCAGCAACGATCCGAACCGAATCGAGCGCCCTGTGCCTGCATCGAGCATCAGGACAGAGGCGCAGCGTGAGGTCATCGAGTACATTCAACCGGGATCCGATCCGAAAGGCGCGGCCGCGTACCGCGCTTCGGTATACCCAGGGATCGAGATAAGATCCGAACAGTCAGCCGCTTCTGTGAGTTCCGTAACGTTCTCCGCAATCCGATCCGAAGATTCATCCGCACCCAGATCCGAAACGTTTCCCGCTAAGATCCGAATATTCTTCCGCGGCAGATCCGATCTCCATATTCGGACGGCCGCTCCGCAGACGTCTCCCGCATCCACAAGGTCAGTGAACCAGCCGCTCGAGACGCTGAGGCCCGTGTGGCTCAGTGGTCGGGCTGGTTCTACGCAGGGGGTCCCCTCCACCGCCCGCTAACCCTTCCCCAGGGTCACGCCAGGCCGCACGAGACGCCGAGTGCCGCATCACTCGGTAGTCGGGCCAGCGGTAAGCGCCGGGGGCACGCAGATAGAGCACACCCGCAGGCGGACAACATCCCATTCCGTCATAGTCCGAAAATTTGATTCCTCGAAATGCAGGGAACGAGAGAGCGTTGAAATGTGGGTGACATTATGGTGCTCTCTGAATAACCCCTATGATATACATGCACTCCACTTATATATCCTATAAGACTGGGGTCAGATGAGCGCACGTTTTGCGTCCGTCTGACCGCTTTGTTTGCTGTTCGTTGTAGCTTTTCAAACGAGTCAATAGAAAACAACACACGAAGCACGTGCACACTTTTTCACACCTGGGCGACGCATGTTGCCACGGTTCGCCAAAATGGCATCAACGTGAAAAAGCTACACGGACGTAGAGAAACCCCTGCATACAGCTTTTTTCTTTTTCTCAACATCAGTCAAAACTAACTGATACAATGTTACCACAATCTCATCCGTTACAAAGTGCATCAGTTACTGTGCGCAATCAGTGCGCTCGTCTGACACCAGCCTTAGAGATTTTAAAAACACCTAGCTGAGGATATGTTTATAAATGATGGAGATTTAATTACAAAGTGTGATCACATGATATTCAAGTCCTCTATCATATCAATATGTTTCATCCCAGCAGGTCCCTATAATATACAAGCTAATGGCTGCCCTTATACCATTTAACCCACTTATAGGGATGAGCTGTTCGGTTCGGACGGTTCGGAGTTCGCATCGAACATAGCCTGTGCGTTTGTTCGCGAACTCCGAACATTTCCAGGTGTTCGCCGCGTGTTCGCCCACAATGCACCACAATGGACCACAATGTACTTTCCCAATGGCCTGAAGCTCGTAATTGGCTACAGCCTTGCACCTGACCACAGGTCTGGTGCAAGACAGGTTCAACACTATGCCAATCACTGCTCAGAGTCCTGATTGGGTAAATTTTGCCCAATCATGGGCTCACAGAGCTAAGTCCTGCAGCACACTATATAAGGTGCTGTACTCAGCGCTTCTGCACACATTTGAGAGGAGATTTCAGAGGAGATAGTTGTTCTGTGTTCTTACTGCCGGTCTGCCACGCTACTGGGGGGTCTGGGGGGGTCTCATTTCTACCAAATATCTGAAAATTGAGGTGATCTGTCTCTTGTCACTGCCAGAAAGTCTTTTTGGGGTCACAAATTTCTACAAAATATTTGGGAATTGAGGTGATCTGTGTCTTGTGACTCACTGCCAGTACCACGCAGTATTTTGGGGGTCACTAATTTTTACAAAATATCTGGGAATTGAGGTGATCTGTCTCTTGTCACTGTTAGCAAGTATTTTGGGGGTTACTAATTTCTACAAAACATTTGGGAATTGAGGTGATCTGTCTCTTGTCACACAGCCAGTGCCACGCAGTATTTTGGGGGTCACAAATTTCTACAAAATATTTGGGAATTGAGGTGATCTGTGTCTTGTGACTCACTGCCAGTACCACGCAGTATTTTGGGGGGTCACAAATTTTTACAAAATATCTGGTAATTGAGGTGATCTGTCGCTTGTCACTGCCACGTAGTATTTTGGGGGGTCACAAATTTCTACAAAATATTTGGGAATTGAGGTGATCTGTGTCTTGTGACTCACTGCCAGTACCACGCAGTATTTTGGGGGTCACTAATTTTTACAAAATATCTGGGAATTGAGGTGATCTGTCTCTTGTCACTGCCAGCAAGTATTTTGGGGGTCACTAATTTTTACAAAATATCTGGGAATTGAGGTGATCTGTCTCTTGTCACTGTTAGCAAGTATTTTGGGGGTTACTAATTTCTACAAAACATTGGGAATTGAGGTGATCTGTCTCTTGTCACACAGCCAGTGCCACGCAGTATTTTGGGGGGTCACAAATTTCTACAAAATATTTGGGAATTGAGGTGATCTGTGTCTTGTGACTCACTGCCAGTACCACGCAGTATTATGGGGGGTCACAAATTTTTACAAAATATCTGGTAATTGAGGTGATCTGTCGCTTGTCACTGCCACGTAGTATTTTGGGGGGTCACAAATTTCTACAAAATATTTGGGAATTGAGGTGATCTGTGTCTTGTGACTCACTGCCAGTACCACGCAGTATTTTGGGGGTCACTAATTTTTACAAAATATCTGGGAATTGAGGTGATCTGTCTCTTGTCACTGTTAGCAAGTATTTTGGGGGTTACTAATTTCTACAAAACATTTGGGAATTGAGGTGATCTGTGTCTTGTCACACAGCCAGTGCCACGCAGTATTTTGGGGGTCACAAATTTCTACAAAATATTTGGGAATTGAGGTGATCTGTGTCTTGTGACTCACTGCCAGTACCACGCAGTATTTTGGGGGGTCACAAATTTTTACAAAATATCTGGTAATTGAGGTGATCTGTCGCTTGTCACTGCCACGTAGTATTTTGGGGGTCACAAATTTCTACAAAATATTTGGGAATTGAGGTGATCTGTGTCTTGTGACTCACTGCCAGTACCACGCAGTATTTTGGGGGTCACTAATTTTTACAAAATATCTGGGAATTGAGGTGATCTGTCTCTTGTCACTGCCAGCAAGTATTTTGGGGGTCACTAATTTCTACAAAACATTTGGGAATTGAGGTGATCTGTCTCTTGTCACACAGCCAGTGCCAAGCAGTATTTTGGGGGTCACAAATTTCTACGAAATATTTGGGAATTGAGGTGATCTGTGTCTTGTCACTGCCAGCAAGTATTTTGGGGGTCACAAATTTCTACAAAACATTTGGGAATTGAGGTGATCTGTGTCTTGTCACTGCCAGCAAGTATTTTGGGGGTCACAAATTTCTACGAAACATTTGGGAATTGAGGTGATCTGTGTCTTGTCACTGCCAGCAAGTATTTAGGGGGTCACAAATTTCTACAAAATATTTGGGAATTGAGGTGATCTGTGTCTTGTGACTCACTGCCAGTACCACGCAGTATTTTGGGGGTCACTAATTTTTACAAAATATCTGGGAATTGAGGTGATCTGTCTCTTGTCACTGTCAGCAAGTATTTTGGGGTCACTAATTTCTACAAAACATTTGGGAATTGAGGTGATCTGTCTCTTGTCACACAGCCAGTGCCACGCAGTATTTTGGGGGTCACAAATTTCTACAAAATATTTGGGAATTGAGGTGATCTGTGTCTTGTGACTCACTGCCAGTACCACACAGTATTTTGGGGGTCACAAATTTTTACAAAATATCTGGTAATTGAGGTGATCTGTCTCTTGTCACTGCCACGTAGTATTTTGGGGGGTCACAAATTTCTACAAAATATTTGGGAATTGAGGTGATCTGTGTCTTGTGACTCACTGCCAGTACCACGCAGTATTTTGGGGGTCACTAATTTTTACAAAATATCTGGGAATTGAGGTGATCTGTCTCTTGTCACTGCCAGCAAGTATTTTGGGGGTCACTAATTTCTACAAAACATTTGGGAATTGAGGTGATCTGTGTCTTGTCACACAGCCAGTACCACGCAGTGTTTTGGGGGTCACTAATTTCTACAAAACTTTTGGGAATTGAGGTGATCTGTGTCTCGTCACACAGCCAGTACCACACAGTATTTTCTATTTTGGGGGTCACAAATTTCTACAAAACATTTGGGAATTGAGGTGATCTGTGTCTTGTCACACAGCCAGTACAACGCAGTATTTTGGGGGTCACAAATTTCTACAAAACATTTGGGAATTGAGGTGATCTGTGTCTTGTCACACAGCCAGTACAACGCAGTATTTTGGGGGTCACAAATTTCTACAAAACATTTGGGAATTGAGGTGATCTGTGTCTTGTAACTGCCATCAAGTATTTTGGGGGTCACTAATTTTCACAAAATATCTGGGAATTGAGGTGATCTGTCTCTTGTCACTGCCAGCAAGTATTTTGGGGGGCACTAATTTCTACAAAATATTTGGGAATTGTTATAATCTGTGTGTTCTCACTGGCTGCCACCCATCAGGGGGTCTCATTGATTTATAGGAGGTTTCTGAGACTTGTAATCTGTGGCTTCTCACTGCCACTCATCAGGGGGTCCCACATACTTCTAGCAGATTTATGCGAATTGTAATTTGTATCTTCTCACTGCCAACCTTTAGGGGGTCCCACATACTTCTATCAGATTTATGCGAATTGTAATCTGTGGCTCTCACTGCCACCCATCAGGGAGTCTCACTGATTTATAGGAGGTTTCTAAGAATTTTAATTTGTGTCTTCTCACTGCCACCCATCAGGGGGTCACACTGATTTATAGGAGGGAATTGTAATCTGTGTCTTGTCACTGGTTGCCAGCTATCAGGGTATCTCACTGAGTTATACCAGAGTTCTGTAAATCTTTATACCAGAGTTGAATCAGAGCTCTGTATATATTTAATCTATATATCACTCACCATGTCTGAAAGAACAAAAAGGACAGGCAGACGCTCCCAGACACAGATAAGAGGGAACGCAGCCCCTGTGTCGGGAGGCTGTGCCTCTGGTCGTGGTGGACGTGGTGCATCCTCTGCAGGGGCACGCTTCTCCTTTCTAACTGGTGCTGGCCGTCTTAAGCAGCAGCAACATACAGAGGATTTGGTGGATTGGCTAACCATGCCATCCGAGTCCTCCGAGTCCTCTGCCAGCCAGGCTTCTAGTGCTTTACAGTCCACCTCAGCTGACAAAGCATCTAATGCAGCCTCCATGTCCACAGCTACTCCTGCCGTAGCCTCGCTATCACACACGGAGGAGTCAGCTGAATTGTTTGACTACAATGACAGTGAGGTTGAGGAAGGGAGTATAGTCAACATAGAGGAAGGGGGTGCAGTGATGACACACAAATAACTGGCACTCATGTTGCCCCAGCAGCTGCAGCATACTGCCAAGTTGGCTCCAGTGACGAAGAGATAGGGGGTGAAGATGACATTGACGATGAGGTCACTGACTCTACCTGTGTGCCAGATCGAACATAGGAATCAAGTGAGGAGGAGGGGGAGAAAGAGGAGGAGGAGGCACAGCAAACACGAGGCACAACATCCTCTATGACCAACCGTAGCACTAGCCAGTCCAAGGCATCAGATGTCAGAGCAGCTCCGGTGCAGAGCGCTGTTGTCTCAAAGCACACACGCAGGAACTCTGCTGTCTGCTGGGAGTTCTTTAAGAAATGTGCAGCAGACCCCACCGTTGCTATTTGTAATCTATGTCAGATGAGGCTTAAGCGTGGGAAAGACACTGGACACTTGGGTACCACGTGCTTGAGGCGACATATGACCTCCTGCCACACATCCAGTTGGTGCAAAACTTTGCATAGGTCCTGCTCCTCATCTGTCTCTACCCTCACTGTATGTCCTGCCATGTCATTGCCTACAACCTCCACCGACAGGGATGATGCTACAGTAATGGATGTACCAGGTCCTTCCTCACAATGTGACATCATCCTAGTAGCTCAAGATTTACGCAGTCAGATTACGTTGCCGCAGCTGCTGCAGCGAAAGAAAAAATATAGTCCCAACCATCCCCAAGCACATTGTCTAAATGCCAGCTTAGCAAAATTACTCGCATTGCAGCTGCTGCCTTTCCAGCTGGTGGACTCTGCTCCCTTCTGTGAATTTGCTGAATGTGCTGTACCACATTGGCAGGTTCCAAAACGCCATTACTTTTTACGCAAGGCCATTCCAGCACTATACCAGCACGTGGAAGACAATGTTATCGAGTCATTGGGAAAGGCAGTCAGCAGCAAGGTGCATGTGACTTTAGACACGTGGTCCAGCAAGCATGGACAGGGTCGTTACATTTCCTTCACAGCACACTGGATAACTCTGATTGCAGCTGGGAGGGATCCAAGAAGGGGCTCTGTGCTGGAGCTTGTTCATCCACCACGCCTCCAGAAAACTGCTTGTATGAGGTCTGTCTGCTCAACCACCACCACCTCTTCCTCCTCCTCCTCCTCCTTCTCCTCCTTCTCTGTCTCTGGCAAAGTGGCAGTTAAACCGACGCCTGACAGGGTCTACGCAATGGCTCAAGCAAAAAGATGCCATACTGTGCTTGAGATGGTTTGTTTAGGGGACAGGAGCCACACCGGGTCAGAAATTTTGTCAGCTCTGCAGGGGCAGGTGCAGAGATGGTTAACACAACGCCAGCTTGAGCTGGGAATGATCGTCTGCGATAATGGCAGCAACCTTCTCTCCGCCCTACGCAAGGGTAAATTGATGCATGTACCATGCCTAGCACACGTCCTAAATCTGGTGGTACAGCGTTTCCTAACCAAGTACCCAGGGCTGCCAGAGCTTCTCATCCAGGCCAGAAAAATCTGCAGCCACTTCAGACGGTCATTCCCAGCAAGCGTTCGCCTGGCAGAAATTCAAAGAGAATTCCACCTTCCCACAAACCGTCTGGTCTGTGACATGCCCACCAAGTGGAACTCGACATTAGCAATGCTGCAGCGTCTGCACAAGCAGCAGAGGGCCATCAACGAGTACCTGGTGCAGAAGGACATGTGCGTGGCTGGGAGGAGGAAGTGCACGATACGGTCATCCTCATTGACCAGGAAGACTCGGAAGCTAATGCCACCTCCAACCTACACTGTATGGGCTCCCTAATGATGCAAAGCCTGCTAAAGGACCCCAGGATTCGTGCTATCAAGGAGAGGGATCATTACTGGTTGGCAACCCTTTTTGATCCACGATACAAGGGGAAAGTTGCAGAGCTCATCCTGCCCGCACAGAGGGAGCACAGGATGAAAAAACCTGAGGATGCTCTAAAGCGACACTTGTGTAACACCTTTCCAGGCACTGGTAGATTACAAAGTGCTGACACACGAGCTTCTGAGGCTGCGGGTGATCAGAGGAATAGTGGTGAAGGCCAGGGCCGCTTGACTAATGCTTTTTTAAATTTTTTTAGTCCTCGACGCCCAGGGACGTCAAATGTAGGCACCCATTGCCAGCGTCTTCACCATATGGTGCAGGACTACCTAGGGGCAAGGGCAGACCTGGATACCTTTCCAGCAGATGATCCACTGGCTTGCTGGGTGTTGAGATTGGATCACTGGCCAGAACTTAGCCAATATGCTATGCAGCTACTAGGTTGCCCTTCATCTAGCGTGCTTTCCGAAAGGACGTTCAGTGCCGCTGGAGGTTTTGTCACAGACAAAAGAGTGCGTCTGTCCACCAACTCTATAGACCGGCTGACATTTATAAAAATGGATCAGCAGCTATCAATCCCCTGATGCTGAAGTAACGGAATAGATCGGGTATGTCTTCTGCATGCACAAAACCTCCATCACTGAACTCTTCCACAATACCACAAAAGGGTTACGGTGTGAATGCACTTGCTGCCATGAAAGGCACAATATTTGGCTGCACTGACGCATGTGCCAGATTTATATCATTTTAATTTTTTGAACCGCATGGTCCAACCCTGCACTCTTCCACAATACCACAGAGGGGTTACTGTATGATGATACTTGCTGGCCTGGCACCAAAGGCACAATATCTGGGTGCACTGACGCCCATTACCAGATCAAAAACTTTTCAATATAGGACCACATGGTCCACCCCTGCACTCTTCCACAATACCACAGAGGGGTTACTGTATGATGATACTTGCTGGCCTGGCATTAAAGGCCCAATATCTGGGTGCACTGACGCCCATTACCAGATCAAAAACTTTTCAATATAGGACCGCAAGGTCCACCCCTGCATTCTTCCACAATACCACAGAGGGGTTACTGTATGATGATACTTGCTGGCCTGGCATTAAAGGCACAATATCTGGGTGCACTGACACCCATTACCATATCAAAAACTTTTCAATATAGGACCGCAAGGTCCACCCCTGCATTCTTCCACAATATCACAGAGGGGTTACTGTATGATGATACTTGCTGGCCTGGCATTAAAGGCACAATATCTGGGTGCACTGACGCCCATTACCAGATCAAAAACTTTTCAATATAGGACCACATGGTCCACCCCTGCATTCTTCCACAATACCACAGAGGGGTTACTGTATGATGATACTTGCTGGCCTGGCAGTCTTGCACCAAAGGCAGAATATCTGGGTGCACAGATACACAGTGCAGTGCATGCATCCTTGATCATCAGCCACTGCGGGGGGGAAAAAAAACAAGTTGACCTGAACCTGTCCTTGTGCCATACTCACACAGGTACTCGTTGACGGCCCTCTGCTGCTTGTGCAGACGCTGCAGCATTGCTAATGTCGAGTTCCACCTGGTGGTCATGTCACAGACCAGACGGTTTGTGGGAAGGTGGAACTCTCTTTGAATTTCTGCCAGGCGAACGCTTGCTGGGAATGACCGTCTGAAGTGGCTGCAGACTTTTCTGGCCTGGATGAGAAGCTCTGGCAGCCCTGGGTACTTGGTTAGAAAACGCTGTACCACCAGATTTAGGATGTGTGCTAGGCATGGTACATGCGTCAATTTACCCTTGCGTAGGGCGGAGAGAAGGTTGCTGCCATTATCGCAGACGATCATTCCCAGCTCAAGCTGGCGTTGTGTTAACCATCTCTGCACCTGCCCCTGGAGAGCTGACAAAATGTCTGACCTGGTGTGGCTCCTGTCCCCTAAACAAACCAGCTCAAGCACAGTATGGCATCTTTTTGCTTGAGCCATTGCGTAGACCCTGTCAGGAGTCGGTTTAACTGCCACTTCGCCAGAGACAGAGAAGGAGGAGGAGGAGGAGGAGGAGGTGGTGGAGCAGACAGACCTCATACAAGCAGCTTTCTGGAGGCGTGGTGGATGAACAAGCTCCAGCACAGAGCCCCGTCTTGGATCCCTCCCAGCTGCAATCAGAGTTACCCAGTGTGCCGTGAAGGAAATGTAATGACCCTGTCCATGCTTGCTGGACCACGTGTCTAAAGTCACATGCACCTTGCTGCTGACTGCCTTTGCCAATGACTCGATAACATTGTCTTCCACGTGCTGGTATAGTGCTGGAATGGCCTTGCGTGAAAAGTAATGGCGTTTTGGAACCTGCCACTGTGGTACAGCACATTCAGCAAATTCACAGAAGGGAGCAGAGTCCACCAGCTGGAAAGGCAGCAGCTGCAATGCGAGTAATTTTGCTAAGCTGGCATTTAGACGCTGTGCTAGGGGATGGTTGGGACTATATTTTTTCTTTCGCTGCAGCAGCTGCGGCAACGTAATCTGACTGCGTAAATCTTCAGCTACTAGGATGATGTCACATTGTGAGGAAGGACCTGGTACATCCATTACTGTAGCATCATCCCTGTCGGTGGAGGTTGTAGGCAATGACATGGCAGGACATACAGTGGGGGTGGAGACAGATGAGGAGTAGGAGGACCTATGCAAAGTTTTGCGCCAACGGGATGCGTGGCACTTATTCATATGTCGCCTCAAGCACGTGGTACCCAAGTGTCCGGTATCTTTCCAACGCTTAAGCCTCATCTGACATAGATTACAAATAGCAACGCTGCTCTCTACTGCACTTTTCTTAAAGAACTCCCAGACAACAGAGTTCCTGCATGTGTTCTTTGAGACAACAGCACTCTGCACCAGAGCAGCTCTGACATGTGATGCCTTGGACTGGCTAGTGCTATGGTTGGTCACAGAGGATGTTGTGCCTCGTGTTTGCTGTGCCTCCTCCTCCCCCTCTTCCTCACTTAATTCCTCTGTTTGATCTGGCACCCAGGTGGAGTCAGTGACCTCATCATCATTGTCATCATCACCCCCTATCTCCTCGTCACTGCAGCCAACTTGGCAGTATGCTGCAGCTGCTGGGGCAACATGAGTGCCAGTTATTTGTGTGTCATCACTGGCACCCCCTTTCCTCTAGGTTGATTATACTCCCTTCCTCAACCTCAGAGATTGAATCAGAGCACTGTACTTGCTGCGCATCCTCAAGCAGCATATCACTGTCATTGTAGTCAAACAATTCAGCTGACTCCTCCGTGTGTGATAGCGAGGCTACGGCAGGAGTAGCTGTGGATATTGAGGCTGCATTAGATGCTTTGTCAGCTGAGGTGGACTGTAAAGCACTAGAAGCCTGGCTGGCAGAGGACTCGGAGGATGAGGATGGCCTGGTTAGCCAATCCACCAAGTCCTATGTATGTTGCTGCTGCTTAAGACGGCCAGCACCAGTTAGAAAGGACAAGTGTTCCCCTGCAGAGGATGCACCACGTCCACCACGACCAGAGGCACAGCCTCCCGACACAGGGGCTGCTTGCCCTCTTATCTGTGTCTGGGAGCGTCTGCCTGTCCTTTTTGTTCTTTCAGACATGGTGAGTGATATATAGATTAATATATAGAGAACACTGATTCAACTCTGGTGTAAAGATTTTAAGAACTCTGGTATAACTCAGTGAGACACACTGATAGCTGGCAGCCAGTGACAAGAGACAGATCACCTCAATTCACAAATGTTTTGTAGAAATTAGTGAGCCCCGAAATACAGTGTGGTACTGGATGTGTGACGAGACACAGATCACCTCAATTCACAAATGTTTTGTAGAAATTAGTGAGCCCCAAAATACAGCGTGGTACTGGATGTGTGACGAGACACAGATCACCTCAATTCCCAAATGTTTTGTAGAAATTTGTGACCCCCAATATACTTGTTGGCAGTGACAAGAGACAGATCACCTCAATTCACAAATGTTTTAAAGAAATTAGTGAGCCCCAAAATACAGCGTGGTACTGGATGTGTGACGAGACACAGATCACCTCAATTCCCAAATGTTTTGTAGAAATTAGTGAGCCCCAAAATAATGCGTGGTACTGGTTGTGTGACAAGAGACAGATCACCTCAATTCACAAATGTTTTGTAGAAATTAGTGAGCCCCAAAATACTTGCTGGCAGTGACAAGAGACAGATCACCTCAATTCACAAATGTTTTAAAGAAATTAGTGAGCCCCAAAATACAGCGTGGTACTGGATGTGTGACGAGACACAGATCACCTCAATTCACAAATGTTTTGTAGAAATTTGTGACCCCCAATATACTTGCTGGCAGTGACAAGAGACAGATCACCTCTATTCACAAATGTTTTAAAGAAATTAGTGAGCCCCAAAATAATGCGTGGTACTGGTTGTGTGACAAGAGACAGATCACCTCAATTCACAATTGTTTTAAAGAAATTAGTGAGCCCCAAAATATTGCGTGGTACTGGATGTGTGACGAGACACAGATCACCTCAATTCCCAAATGTTTTGTAGAAATTTGTGACCCCCAAAATACTGCGTGGTACTAGCTGTGTGACAAGACACAGATCACCTCAATTCACAAATGTTTTAAAGAAATTAGTGAGCCCCAAAAAGATTTGCTGGCACAGTGACAAGACCCAGAAGATCACCTCAATTCACAAATGTTTTAAAGAAAGTTGTAAACCCCAAAAAAACTTGCTGGCACAGTGACAAGACACACATCACCTAAATTTCCTGATATTTGGTAGAAATGAGACCCCCCCCCAGTAGCGTGGCAGACCGGCAGTAACAAGACACAACTATCTCCTTTGAAATCTCCTCTGAAATGCGTGCAGAATCGGCGCGTGGAAACATTATATAGTGTGCTGCGGGACTTAGCTCTGTGAGCCCATGATTGGGCA
Organism: Leptobrachium leishanense; assembly: GCA_009667805.1. Taxonomy (NCBI): domain Eukaryota; kingdom Metazoa; phylum Chordata; class Amphibia; order Anura; family Megophryidae; genus Leptobrachium; species Leptobrachium leishanense. The sequence goes on along the minus strand of CM019063.1, from coordinate 157,476,489 downwards.
AAATTTGCCCAATCAGGACTCTGAGCGGTGATTGGCATAGTGTTGAACCAGTCTTGCACCAGACCTGTGGTCAGGTGCAAGGCTGTAGCCAATTACGAGCTTCAGGCCAGTGGGAAAATGCATTGTGGTCGAACATGAAGCGAACACCCAGAAATGTTCGGTGTTCGCGATCTCATCGAACAGGCCAAGTTCGGGTCGAACCCCGAACCGTCCGAACCCGAACCGCTCATCCCTAGTTCTTATCTGCCGACATTTTTCTATGTTTCTAATACTACAGAGGGGTTACTGTATGAATGCACTTGCTGGCCTGGCACCAAAAGCACAATATCTGGGTGCACTGACGCCTTTAACAGATGCATATCTTTTTAATATAGGACCGCAAGGTCCACCCCTGAATTCTTCCACAATACTACAGAGGGGTTACTGTATGATAGTACTTGCAGGCCTGGCACCAAAAGCACAATATCTGGGTGCACTGACGCCTTTACTAGATGCATATCTTTTTAATATAGGACCGCAAGGCCCACCCCTGCATTCTTCCTCAATACTACAGAGGGGATACTGTATGATAGTACTTGCTGGCCTGGCAGTCTGGCACCAAATGCACAATATCCTGGGTGCACTGACACCCATTACCAGATTCATATCTTTTTAATATAGGACCACATGGTCCACCCCTGCATTCTTCCACAATACCACAGAAGGGTTACTGTATGAATGCACTTGCTGGCCTGGCACCAAAAGCACAATATCTGGGTGCACTGACGCCTTTAACAGATGCATATCTTTTTAATATAGGACCGCAAGGTCCACCCCTGCATTCTTCCACAATACTACAGAGGGGTTACTGTATGATAGTACTTACTGGCCTGGCACCAAAAGCACAATATTTGGGTGCACTGCCACTGACGCCTGTATCAGATTCATATCCTCAGAGGAGTTACGGTGTGACGGCACTGTTGCCGACGCTAAAGGCCCAATTTTAAAGCACCTATTGTTACTTTCATCCAAAGGCTGCATAAGTTTCACAATAATTTAGCCAAAAAATCACTAAACTTTTTCTACGTGTCCGAAAATGTCTCCTCTTTTCATACAGACTGCCGCCCCAAGCAGTTGTTTATGAATAGATTAAAGGAAAAGCATTTACTGTCTTTTGAAAGGTAATTTTTTTGTTTTTAAGTGTTTCTATACATCCTAGAAATCCGCCACTTCATGGGCAGGTTATGGGGACCTCCTAGGCATGATATTTGAAGGAATTTTTCGTTTTTATTTTTAACCCTTATTTCATGGAAAACTCACTGTCCCTTTAACAACTTTTTTTTAAAACTTTTTGTCCTTGTTTCCTGTCCCCCAGGGCACTACCTGGACCCCCATACACCTTTTATGGCAAATATCTAGCATATATGCCCTCTTGGAGGGCACTCTAAAAATCAAATTTTCAGCCCCATTGACTTGTATTGAGTTCGAGTTCGGATTCGAACATTTGGAAAGTTCGGGTTCGAATACGAACCGAACTCGGGGGTGTTCACCTCATCCCTACCCACTTACTGGTACAAACTGTTGCAGGCTTGAACACCTATCCCTGAGCAGAGTGCTATCTCTGCTAAAAAAAAGCCATCAAGTATGGCATGGCATTGATTTAAGGGTTCTGTGTAAAAACAGACCCAGGATGCAAAAAAGTGAGACATATATCATTTACATGTCCTACTAAGAGTTCCTTGCTGCATATGGGGATTGTAGCAGAGGACCTCTGGGATGCAGTTCTTTGAATTGCTGTGATGTGCAAATGGCTTCTGCAATAATAAACACAACTAATTATAGCGTGAAGGCTTTTTATATCACTTTTTGTCCTCCACCACAACCCTTTTAAATACTGATTTGCCCAAGGTTCTGCTACTTGGTAAAGAAGGGAAGTGCCACTCACTACATGGCCATAGGCGATTAAACCTAGAGCCGGGAAACCTTTAGGCTCATTTAAATGTGAGTGGTATATACCTCTACCAGTAATAATCTTTGTCCAATTTGTCATAAGATCTCCTGCACCAAAGATTTCTCCGTGTGCTTCTCCCTTCTCTTTTATGAAATCGAGGACGTGAGAAACTTTCCACCGGAATAAGAAGGAGCACCACAAACATTGGGACTTCTGAGTATTTTGTATTCCATTTTCACAGACTGCTATACGCAATATTGCACTCAATTGAAATATTGGACACTTTTTGCACTGTTTGTGCATGTCCATCGGATTAGCATTGGCCATTTAATTTGTGCACTTTATTATTATCTACAGGTATCTACGTATCCTCTTATATGCACTATTGCACTAAGCCCTGTTTTTAATCTTTCAAGGCATCGCTGCACTTTATTTTGTTGCACTTTATTTCACTACTGTGCCTACTGTTGATGCACTTTATTTCATCATACAGTCAGGTCCAGAAATATTGGGACATCAACACAATTCTAACATCTTTGGCTCTATACACCACCACAATGGAGTTGGAATGAAACAAACACAATGTGCTTTAACTGCAGACTGTCAGCTTTAATTTGAGGGTATGTGCATCCAATTTAGGTGAACGGTGTAGGACATACAGCAGTTTGCAGATGTGCCTCCCACTTGTTAAGGGACCAAAGGTAATGGGACAGAATAATAATCATAAATCAAACTTTCCCTTCTTAATACTTGGTTGCAAATCCTTTGCAGTCAATCACAGTCTGAAGTCTGGAACGCATAGACATCACCAGACGCTGGGTTTCATCCCTGGTGATGCTCTGCCAGGCCTCTACTGCAACTGTCTTCAGTTCCTGCTTGTTCTTGGGGCATTTTCCCTTCAGTTTTGTCTTCAGCAAGTGAAATGCATGCTCAATGAGATTCAGGTCAGGTGATTGACTTGGCCATTGCATAACATTCAACTTCGGTCCCTTCAAAAACTCTTTGGTTGCTTTTGCAGTATGCTTTGGGTCATTGTCCATCTGCACTGTGAAGCGCCGTCCAATGAGTTCTGCAGCATTTGGCTGAATGTGAGCAGATAATATTGCCCGAAACACTTCAAAATTCATCCTGCTGCTTTTGTCAGCAGTCACATCATCAATAAATACAAGAGAACCAGTTCCATTGGCAGCCATACATGCACACGCCATGACACTACCACCAACCTGCTTCACTGATGAGGTGGTATGCTTAGGATCATGAGCAGTTCCTTTCCTTCTCCATACTCTTCTCTTCCCATCACTCTGGTACAAGTTGATCGTGGTCTCATCTGTCCATAGTTCCAGAACTGTTAAGGCTTTGTTAGGTGTTGTTTGGCAAACTCTAATATGGCCTTCCTGTTTTTGAGGCTCACCAATGGTTTACATCTTGTGGTGAACCCTCTGTATTCACTCTGGTGAAGTCTTCTCTTGATTGTTGACTTTGACACTTACACCTACCTCCTGGAGAGTGTTCTTGATCTGGCCAACTGTTGTGAAGGGTGTTTTCTTCCCCAGGGAAAGAATTCTTCGGTTATCCACCACAGTTGTTTTCCGTGGTCACCCGGGTCTTTTGGTGTTGCTGAGCTCAGCGGTGCGTTCCTTCTTTTTATGAGAATGTTCCATACAGTTGTTTTGGCCACACCTAATGTTCTTGCTATCTCTCTGATGGGTTTGATTTGTTTCTTCAAATTAAAGCTGACAGTCTGCAGTTAAAGCACATTGTGTTTGTTTCATTCCAACTCCATTGTGGTGGTGTATAGAGCCAAAGATGTTAGAATTGTGTCGATGTCCTAATATTTCTGGACCTGACTGTATATACAGTGGGGCAAAAAAGTATTTAGTCAGCCACCAATTGTGCAGGTTCTCCCACTTAAAAAGATGAGAGAGGCCTGTAATTGTCATCATATGTACACTTCAACTATGAGAGCCAAAATGAGAGAAAGAAATCCAGAAAGTCACATTGTCTGATTTTTAAAGAATTTATTTGCAAATTATGGTGGAAAATAAGTATTTGATCAATATCAAAAGTCCATCTCAATACTTTGTTATATATCCTTTGTTGGCAATGACAGAGGTCAAACGTTTTCTGTAAGTCTTGACAAGGTTTTCACACACTGTTGCTGGTATTTTTGCCCATTCCTCCATGCAGATCTCCTCTAGAGCAGTGATGTTTTGGGGCTGTCGCTGGGCAACACGGACCTTCAACTCCCTCCAAAGGTTTTCTATGGGGTTGAGATCTGGAGACTGGCTAGGCCACTCCAGGATCTTGATATGCTTCTTACGAAGCCACTCCTTCGTTGCTCGGGCGGTGTGTTTGGGATCATTGTCCTGCTGAAAGACCCAGCCACGTTTCATCTTCAATGCCATTGCTGATGGAAGGAGGTTTTCACTCAAAATCTCACAATACATGGCCCCATTCATTCTTCCCTTTACACGGATCAGTCGTCCTGGTCCCTATGCAGAAAAACAGCCCCAAAGCATGATGTTTCCGCCACCATGCTTCACAGTAGGTTTGGTGTTCTTTGGATGCAACTCAGCATTCTCTCTCCTCCAAACACGACGAGTTGAGTTTTTACCAAAAAGTTCTACTTTGGTTTCATCTGACCATATGACATTTTCCCAATCCTCTTCTGGATCATCCAAATGCTCTCTAGCAAACTTCAGACGGGCCTGGACATGTACTGACTTAAGCAGGGGGACACGTCTGACACTGCTGGATTTGAGTCCCTGGCAGCGTAGTGTGTTACTGATGGTAGCCTTTGCTACTTTGGTCCCAGCTCTCTGCAGGTCGTTCACTAGGTCCCCCCGTGTGGTTCTGGGATTTTTGCTCACCGTTCTTGTGATCATTTTGACCCCACAGGGTGAGATCTTGCGTGGAGCCCCAGATCGATGGAGATTATCAGTGATCTTGTATGTCTTCCATTTTCTAATGATTGCTCCCACAGTTGATTTCTTCACACCAAGCTGCTTGCCTATTGCAGATTCAAGTCTTCCCAGCCTGGTGCAGGTCTACAATTTTGTTTCTGGTGTCTTTTGACAGCTCTTAGGGCTTGACCATAGTGGAGTTTGGAGTGTGTCTGTTTGATGTTGTGGACAGGTGTCTTTTGTACTGATAACAAGTTCAAACAGGTGCCATTCATACAGGTAACGAGTGGAGGACAGAGGAGCCTCTTAAAGAAGACGTTACAGGTCTGTGAGAGCCAGAAATCTTGCTTGTTTGTACTGTACTGTAGGTGACCAAATACTTATTTTGCACCATAATTTACAAATAAATTCTTTAAAAAAAATCAGACAATGTGATTTTCTGGATTTTTTTTCTCATTTTGTCTCTCATAGTTGAAGTGTACCCATGATGACAATTACAGGCCTCTCTCATCATTTTAAGTGGGAGAACCTGTACAATTGGTGGCTGACTAAATACTTTTTTGCCCCACTGTATATATGCATATGCAAATGTTTCAATTGCATTTTAGTGTTTTGCACTACTGATGCGCAGTCAGGGATACCTGCCACACCTCTCTCATCTTTGTTTAGCACAGATTTTGGTTGTTTTTTCTGTGGTTTTTATCCCAGGGCAGCATCATATCACTTATTTATCATTATAACTGCATTTATTGGTAAAAACAATATATAACTTTATAGGCGCCCATGCTTTAGGGTATATAGCTTTATACCCACATCCCTTTCATCTAACTGTTTATGAATTCAGCATTCTTTTCAAATTTGTTTCATGTACTTTTCTAAGTGATCAGTGTGACATACTTGAAAACGAGAGAAATTTCAGTGTATCCTTCCTGGTAAAATACTTTATAAATAAATAAATAATTACATATATTTAGAACTTTCTTTTGCATGTGTTTGTTGACACTAGATTGATCTATCTATCCTGTGTTTATGTCTGTCTTAACTGCATTTGATGATAGTAGAGAGGTGCATGGCTATACTATGCTTCCAGTTGCTTTGCAATGTCTTATAGAGTTACCTGAAGTGAATTGTAAACACAGTGTTAATATCCATGTTCAGGCAATCCAGAAGCTCCTGTGTATTTTCTAGCTTTTTTTAATTACATTCCACATATGCTGGGTTCTCTCTGCTCCTTGAGGCTTAGCAATGCAGATCAACAAACAGCTGAGTGGAAGGGTTCATTAAATCTGGCACTGCATCAAGTATACTTTCTCTACAGCTGATATTCAGGCTCAGTCTGTTCTGTGATGTAGTTCAAGGTCTCGGAAAGGAATAACTTTGTAACTAATGATTTGCTGCTTTCTTTCTTTTTACCATAGTCACATAGTAATATCAGTTGAAATAAAGACTTCATCAATCAACGTTTCACACTTTTTTACAGAATTGCAGTGTAGTGCCACTCAAAACGTCACCCTCCACCAGATTCCTCTACAGCCAGTATCAGAAATAGTGGTTTCCCCAAAACCAAAAATAAACATACAGCTATACAACCTTATACAGCGCAAACCTAATGCATGTAAAGGTTATCTGGGGTTTCTCGATATTTCAAACCATAGAATGAGAAAAATAAAAATTATGGTGCAGTATGCATATATTATTATATGTATATAGGTATTGCAGGGATTCCACTCACAAATGAAGAGCCCCAACACTGGCTCTGAGTGGTATTGTGCCTGCTGAGGAAGCCGTTTTGTTATAAGTCAGCTGAGGAAGCCGTTTGTTACGGCGAAATGCGTCCTGGCATAATTTTATTTCATTTTTATTTTAAATAAATTTTTAAATGCTGTCCCTGCTGTCCTGATCCATTCCTGGTGGCTTTTTATTGGGTTTTTCCATCCAAAAAACCCAAAGGCGTCTCCTTAGAAGCTCCTCCAAAAGTAGGCTGAAAATCAGCAAAAAACGCACCGTATACTGATTGTCATAAGATCTGCACTAGGGGCTTTGTCCCTCTCCTCTCTATTTTGTTTTTTATGTGGAAACTGAGTCCCTATAAGGTGTGTGGGCCACCTGAGAGATATGAAGACAACGACCCCACAGGCGCAATACCACTCAGAGCCAGTGTTGGGGCTCTTCATTTGTGAGTGGAATCCCTGCAATACCTATATACATATGATAATATATGCATACTGCACCATCATTTTTATTTTTCTCATTCTATGGTTTGAAATTTTGAGAAACACTGGATAACATTTACATGCATTAAGTTAACGCTGTATCAGGTTGTATAGCTGTAAACTTTTCACACTTGACTGTTACTGCTTTTGATCCAAATGAAAGCCAAAAAAGTAAATTCTAAGGGCCCTATCACCTCCTTCAAGCTAATGCTAGCATTCACATTAGCAATAGCTTAAAAGATGTGGCAGTGCTCCACACAGATAACCTCTGATTCGCTAACGAGTTAAAAAACCCATTAGTGAATCGGTTTTAGCAGTTTGTACAGCGAGTTTACCGTACTTTGCGCTCCTATACTTAACATGGGGAGAGCAAAAGTGTAAGCAGAGATTAACTAGTGTTAGGATCACAAGGTACTAACGCTAGTTACTAAGAGCTGTCGCTAACTGAAAAAGTTACTACCAGCTCTGAGCTGCATCTAACTGACTCAGCTGCTGCAGAATCAGTAGCAGCTGAAAAGACCCCAAAAAAACACATACTCACCTCTCATCCCGCAGCAAGAACGGAGGCCCGATCCGGGAGGCCGCCGGGAGCAGTGTGACACTGGGGGAAAAAGTCACCAGTCTCCCTGCGCGATCACTCCGCTAACCTGCAGGATCTCGCGAGAGGCGAGATCCTGACGGTTATGTGACCTGGCAGCAGAAGCCTCTATGGAGTCCTATGGACTCCATGGAGGGGATGTTTGGGACGGCGCTTTGGCCTAGTGACCGATATGTGGCAGGCTGCTGGACTCAGGAACCTACCGTGATGCAAAGGGGAAATTAACGAACGCTAATTTTTCCCCTTAGCGTCATGGTTTTAGCTCAGGGGACCCGATAGGACCCTAATTGTGCCACAAAAGGACAAACTAAATAAAAATATATATGAATATCTTTGCCAGAAAGACCTTTTTTAATTGGATAAAGTTACTTCCTTAGAAAATTCTATATTTGTAGCCTTCATATGACATCTTCCTGTGACTAATTCGTAAAGCTGCCACTTTACTGAAAAGGTTTAAATACATAAACGACAAAAGCTGGTGACATTTATTTGTTTACAAAATAGTTTTTGTTTTCTCAAGGGAACAGTACAAGTACCTTTGACTCATCGGAGCCTGAGGTCACTCTGTGCCTGCTGAGGCTGAAAGAATAGGCCTGAAGTGGAACTAATGTCTGAGAACATATTATGTCCAAAAATAACCCAATACAGATGTTCGAATAGGTTGTGGAGCAGGTATGAAGAAATATATTGCGGATCTGGGTTTTTACTTTTCTTGCCTAGAGCTTGAACACTCTGAACATCTGCAGTTTGGACACTCAAACCACCAACGGTATGTAAAAGCAAATGTGACTGATGCTACGTAATGATAAATTGAAAATGATTATAATTCTCGATGCTGCATCACCCTGGCAAGAAGAAACGCAATCTATGCAAGAATACTATAAAACATTATTGCACATCATTTTCTTTAATTGGTTCTTTAATTTTCTTAATTCCTAAATTTTTGTAGTAAAAAATGACACTATCAGGTCTAGTCAAAGTAAGTTGAAACCCAGGAGAATGACTGGAGAAGTGAAAATTCTATGTCAAAATAACCAAACCAGCAAATTTCTCCCATTTATCTCACTTTCCAAATCGGCTATTTGGTCTAGATTGTTCATTCTCCTGGCAATTCTCCTGGTTTTCACCTCTCTCTGAATAACCCTGTATGTTAATTAAGACATGTAAAGATTAAATTCTAAGTTATGAAAAAATGCAGTCTAAAAGGCAGAGAATGGTACAGGGGAGCTGCAATACCCTGGATATGAGCATTTTCAAATATATCATGAAAAAAATAATAATAATGTGACTGTACCATCCATCACTTGAAGTGTGTTGTTCTTGAGCCCCAGCTTATTTTCATTTTAGAGCCATTTTCGTGATTGTATCTGGTACTTTTACTGTGTAAACTCATCTGATGATGTATTTGTTATGAGTAGTTCTGTATCCCCCGTTATTTGTATTCTGTGTTTTATACAATACAACATATATAATGTATGCGTTGTTTCAGAGAATGCATTCAGCGCATTTATAATCTGTTGGTGTCACTAGATTCTTCAATCTCATACATATGGAGGAAGAGTGTATCTTCAAACTATATTAATGTATAGGATATCTATTAGATTGTGCAATATCCTTCTTTCTATATTTTTAAAAAGCTAGTGACCCTATTGCTGTTACCTATAACAGGGAGCTGCTAAGAGGAAATGTCGGTGTAAGTACTAAATAGCTCGCTGTTACCGGCAATTCTGGCCAAGTCAAATTATTAGTGGCTTGAGTTGGAATATTTGAGAGCTACTAATCAGTACTGGCACCGCCACTGCTGTTATTACCTCCTGAGTCCATAGGACTCCATGGAGCCAAATACAACCCTGCGTAAGCTCTATTTGTTCCCAGGGTTCCACCGTATGTGGAGAGAGTAGGTGGCAGTGTGCCATGGATTGCCATTAGGTGTGCCACAGGAATTTCCTGTGCAGTGAAGTGTGTGAGTATCACAGCACTGGTAAAATGTGGGTGTAATTGAGCAATGGAACAAACGTGAGATGGATTATTATTGAGAAGCATTTCAAAAAGGATCTTGATATCTTAATACTTGCTTTTTAAAGGATCAAATATATATATGTAAAAAACTATTTGTAGGCATTATCTATTTTTTGAATACAAGCAATGTGTGGAATTTTTAGAGAAAGGGGTTAACCCTAATAGTATAGAATCGATTTCCAACAATTAATAATCTTTATTCGAAATTAAACACATATTACAAAAACAATTAAAAACCCATTAATATTTATCATTAAATGCAAACTGGCAACAATTATGAGATAAACCATTTAGGTCAGCCATTCCATCATTTATTAAATAGACCAAATGTCAATATCAATCCTAATAACATTCTATATCAGCATGAAGGAACTAAAACAATTGGACCCAAGGAGATGGTAGTTTTAATTTACTAAGTGAGGGGTTATCATCAAAAATATTATTTAGACCATTATGATATTACAATTCTGGTTGATCACCATAATTTAGTGGCCACCCAGGGTTGAGAATTTATCCACCATACATTGCGGGTTAATTTCATTCCTCAAATTCAAGCAGATTTATAAGTACCACTCCAATTAATGATCTAACAATTGTACTTAAAGATCATCGTGGTACTATACACATATACAATTTGGTGTATCGAGGAGGAGGTATTTGTACCAGAGGTTTTAAGATATATCTTTCCACCACACACTTAAGGTATTCACCTTCCTCAAAGGGAGAGAAAGGAAAGGGCAGCGGATTTTAGAGGCACCGCTATTCAATCTGACCTGCCAGGTCACCCAATTTACAACTCGATAACCAATTCCTGATGAAGCCGTATTGATAGACGGCGAAACGCGTTGGGTGTCCACTTTTTTAACTGTTGTCCTTTTTGTCTTAGCAATTGGCCAATTGGGATGGGTTTCTCAGGTGACCTTTATGAATTCTGACCGAAATTGGTGGTTATATATCCTTAATTGATTGGTGATCGAGTTGTGAATTGTGTGGTGGAAAGATATATCTTCAAACCTCTGGTACAAATACCTCCTCCTCGATACACCAAATTGTATATGTGTGTAGTACCACAATGATCTTTAAGTACAATTGTTAGATTATTAATTAGAGTGGTATTTATAACTCTGCTTGAATTTGAGGAATGAAATTAACCCGCAATGTATGGTGGATAAATTCTCAACCCTTGGGTGACCACTAAATTATGGTGATCAACCAGAATTGTAACATCATAATGGTCTAAATAATATTTTTGATGATAACCCCTCACTTAGTAAATTAAAACTACCATCTCCTTGGGTCCAATTGTTTCAGTTCCTTCATGCTGATATAGTATATTATTAGGATTGATATTGACATTTGGTCCATTTAATAAATGATGGAATGGCTGACCTAAATGGTTAATCACATAATTGTTGCCAGTTTGCATTTAATGATACATATTAATGGGTTTTTAACCAATTGTTTTTGTAATATGTGTTTAATTTCGAATAAAGATTATTAATTGTTGGAAATCGATTATCTATTTTTTGCTGCTTCTCTGTGCTGCAAAATGAAACGAATGAAAATTATTATCATCATTTATACAGCGTTAACAATTTCTGCAGTGCTTTACCATAACCAAAGGGAGCAAGATACAGATAAACGGACATGGGATGGAAACAAGAGGTGTAGAGGGCACTGCTCATAGGAGATTACAGTCTAGAGGGATGGAAGTTGAGAAAGACAAGGTGAGTTTTGCTGGCTGTCAGGAACATTAGTGCCAGCGGTTCGAGATTGGTGGGGCCATGGAAGTGGCTTCAATTATGATATGTGAGTAGGTGAGCAGAGGGTGGAGTTGCATCAGTGGTGTGGTACACTGATCTGAAGAGATGGGTTTTGAGGGATTTCTTGAAGGCCTGAAGATTAAGGGAGAGTTGGATAGGATGAGCTAAGTCATTCCACAGGACCGGACCTGCCCTTGAGAAGTCTTGGAGGCGAGAGTTGGCAGCGCGGTGTAGACAGAGGGTAGGCGATGGTCACCCGCTGACTGGAGTTGTCTAGACGGGATGTGCTTGTGGAGTAACGAAGACATGTAAGGGTCGAGTTATTGAGCGATTTGAACTTGAGCGGCAGTATTTTAAACTGTATCCTGAAATGTACAGAAAGTCAATGGAGGGACCGGCAGAGGGCGGAGGTACGTAAGGTGCATCTGGTGAGAAAAATAAGCCTTTTACCTGCATTCATTTCAGATTGCAAAGGGCAATATGGGCCTTGAGGAGGCCAAGAAGGAGTGAGTTGCAGTAATCATGTTGTGAAATGACAAGTGCAGCACCTTTGCAGTATCTTGTGTCAAAAAAACACTGATATATGACATTGCAGGCTGTTCATGAAGCCTGGAAGAAAAGCTGACTGATTGGGCTTTTTTCTAATCTTGCTAATACTCTGCATGACTACTAGAAATGGTCAATATGTTACAGGTCTATACTTTTGGTTGTTCATTTGTTTTGGATATTTAAGAGGAGTTGCTGTTGCCCCAAACATGTATTGCATTAAGTAGTTTGTGTTATTAATTTTTCTACTTCCATACACATTTTTCTTTCCTCCTTTTAGACACTTCACTAACATAATTTCCCTCTTGAGAGAATGTCATTGAAATTACCTTTCAACTGCCTTTTCATTCAATGTGAACTAATGTTGAACTGCTTCCAGTTGAAATCACCAGGGACTTAAGACTGGCAGACTCTCTTGATCACAAATAAATCATAGACGTGCTGGCAAGATTTTATTGGAAAGTGGAATCAAGGGAAAATTAATATGATTTGAATTATCTTGGCAAGGGTAAATGCATGATTTTACATAAGATTCCTATTCTAAACTATATTGTTGTGTAAGGATTGTGAATGATACATGTACCAAACTATGACCAAGGTGTGGAATGGTAATGCGACAGTCTCTCCAATTTGTATTGCTATAACATGGAAGTATCACAGCTAGAGTCCTCTTCTACCATGGTAGGTTTATGTCAGACCTCAGGGTAGTAAATTATTAACCCCTTTGCTGCTGAGCCATTTCACCCCTGTGTACTGAGCTCATTTTGACCAATTTGTTCTCATCATGTTCAAATGTGTTTTAAAGTCATGTTTTATAGAGCTCAAATAAATTATGTTTTGAATCTGCAGAAAAAAAGATCTATATCATTACTATGTGAGAAAAAAATAGAGGTTTGTGAGTGTCCTGTGAATGAGCAACGGCACTAGTGGCCTGCTCTACGGTGAGGCCCGCTCAGGTCTCACAAGGTTTTAGCTCGATTGTGCCATTACAGGGACAACTGCTCCATATGAAAATCAGACTGTTACACCCAGAAAGGGTTTCCAGTACCGAAATGCCAAGGAAGTCATCCTTGCACGAGAGGTGCAGCAACCCCCGAAGATCGTTTTGGCCCTGTTAGGCCTCCTCAGGAGGGTACAGCTCACACCACTCTAGGCACATCCAGCAAGGGGTCCACTTCTGGTTTATCCTGTTATTGTACAGTGAGAAAAAGAGAGGTTTGTGAGGGTCCTGAGAACCAACAGCACCAGTGGCCTGTCATTGGAAATGAGAAAGTGCGTTAGTGCTGTGACATTGTTTGCTTTATTAGCAAAAGCACCTAATGCCACTCCCTCAGAACAGTGAAAAAAACATACATTTCTCACAGCACTGTACAGAAGTACAATGGGTAACAACATGATTCCAAGGGTTTCAAAGCACCACCTGCACTCCTCGCTGCAGTGCGGTGGTTTAGGTTTTTGATGAAACAATTCCAAATAACATATTGTGCCACTGTCTCCAAACTTGATGGCAACATAGGAAATGAGATGGTGAGTTAGTACAGCACCATTGTTCACTTTATAATTGAAAAGTGAACAATAGTGCCGCATTAGAAGAAGAAAACATTTTTTACATTTTAAAAAAAACTTGGTCATGTTGAGTATCTTTGGAAAGGCCATGCTCTGACTTTTCAAGGATACCTACCATGACCCTCTAGCTTTTATAGTTCAGGAGATATGGGGGGTCCAAAGGGCCCCTGCATCTCCTCGATAGGGAATACCCAGGGCCGGCCTGAAGGGGGGGTTCCTTTCTGACATCAGTCACACATGCGTCATGGGGGGTTCCTGCAGGCAAGACTGACATCCAAGATGTCAGCACCCTTTAAGGAGAAGTTCGTGATTGGGATTTCTATGATTTGCTGGAGACGGCTCCGTATGCAATGAGGAATCCGAAGGACATCTCCAGCACTTTGTCAGCAGGGAAAGGGTTAACGGGTCAATATTTATAGTTCTAACTCCAAATAGTTACTCACCATTTTTGAAGTTACTTGCCAAGTGTGCATCTCATAGCCTTTTGGCTTCATTAAAGCCATCAGAGACCAGTATAGCTGCTTGTCAGCTGTGCCTGCCACCTTTTGTAAGTGCCATTAGTTGCTTGCCTTGCCTTAGGCCTTGGGGGTCGTGCGTCAAGTAGCGGACATAGCAACATCACTCTTTTGACACCGCTGCTTGTTGTGGGGGAGCATAGAAACATAGAAACATAGAAAGATGTCGGCAGATAAGAACCTTTCGGCCCATCTAGTCTGCCCAATTACATGGATACTTTACCTGGATTTATCTTTTGTTTAGGATAGCCTTATGCCTATCCCATGCTTGCTTAAATTCAATTACTGTTTTGGCCTCTACCACTTCAACTGGAAGACTGTTCCATGTATCCACCACCCTCTCAGTAAAATAATGCTTCCTGATGTTACTTTTAAACCTTTGCCCCTCTAATCTAAGACTATGTCCTCTTGTTTTGCTATTTTGTTTCCTTTTAAATATACTCCCTTCCTCTACCTTGTGGATTCCCTTTACGTATTTAAATGTTTCTATCATATCTCCTCTGTCTCGTCTTTTTTCCAAGCTGTACATGTTAAGATCATTAAGCCTTTCCTGGTAACTTTTCTCCTTCAAGCCGTACACCATTTTAGTAGCCCTTCTCTGAACTCTCTCTAAGATGTCTATATCCTTCTGGAGATACGGTCTCCAGTACTGCACACAGTACTCCAAGTGAGGTCTCACCAGTGCTCTGTACAGTGGCATGAGCACTTCCCTTTTCCTACTGCTAATACCTCTCCCTACACAACCAAGCATTCTGCTAGCATTTCCTACTGCTCTATTACATTGACTACTTACCTTTAGATCCTCTGAAATAATAACCCCTAAATCCCTTTCCTCAGATGTTGAGGTTAGGACTGTATCAAATATTCTATATTCAGCCCTTGGGTTTTTACGTCCCAGGTGCATTATCTTGCACTTATCCACATTAAAACTCAATTGCCACAGCTCCGACCATTTTTTTAGTTTACCTAAATCATTTGTCATTTGGCTGATCCCTCCAGGAACGTCAACCCTGTTGCAAATCTTTGTGTCATCAGCAAAAAGACATACTTTCCATTAATACCTTCTGCAATATCACTAATAAAAATATTAAATAGAATGGGTCCAAGTACTGACCCCTGAGGTACCCCACTGGTAACAAGACCTTGCGCCGAATAAACTCCATTTACCACAACCCTCTGTTGCCTGTCACTCAGCCACTGCCTAATCCATTCAACAATATTGGAATCCAAGCTCAAAGATTGCAATTTATTGATAAGCCTTCTATGCGGAACAGTATCAAAAGCCTTACTGAAATCTAAATAAGCAATGTCTACTGCACCACCTGTGTCTATTATTTTTGTTACCCAATCAAAAAAATCAATAAGATTAGTTTGGCATGATCTCCCTGAGGTAAACCCATGTTGTTTCTGATCCAGTAATCTATGTGTTTTTAGATGTTCAACAATCCTTTCCTTTAACATGGTTTCCATTAATTTACCCACTACTGACGTAAGACTAACTGGCCTATAGTTCCCAGATTCCTCCCTACTACCCTTCTTGTGAATGGGCACAACATTTGCTAATTTCCAGTCTTCTGGGACGACTCCCGTTAGCAAGGATTGGTTAAATAAATCTGTTAACGGTTTTGCTATTACATCACTGAGCTCTTTTAATAATTTAGGGTGGATCCCATCAGGCCCCATTGATTTATTTGTCTTTACTTTAGACAGCTGCTGTAGAACCTCCTCCTCTGTAAACTGATATGTAATTTTCTTGTTAGTGTTTCCTCCTAACTGAGGTCCCTTTCCTTCCTTTTCTTCTGCAAAGACTGAACAAAAATATTCATTGAGGCAGTCAGCGAGACTTTTATCCTCTTCTACATACCTTCCTTCCTTTGTTTTTAATCTAACTAATCCTTGTTTTACTTTTATTTTCTCGTTTATGTATCTAAAAAATGTTTTGTCCCCCTTTTTTACTGACTGAGCTATTTTCTCTTCTGCGTGTGCTTTGGAAGCTCTTATAAATTGCTTTGCCTCTTTCTGCCTAATCTTATAGGTTTGCCTATCTTCTTCACTCTGAGTTGTTTTATAATTATTGAATGCTGTCTTTTTGTTCTTCACTATTTTGGCCACTTCTGCAGAGTACCACAGTGGTTTCTTCCCTTTTTTGTTTTTGCTAACAAGTCGAATGCAATTGCCTGTGGCCTTCAATAATGCTTCTTTTAAATAATCCCATTTCTCCTGGACTCCCTTTAAACTCCTCCAGTCTGGTAATGACTCCTTCACACAAAGTCTCATTTTAGAAAAATCTGTTTTTTTAAAGTCTAAAACTTTTGTTTTTGTGTGGTGCGGCTCCATCTCTGTTCTTATATTAAACCATACTGACTGGTGATCACTAGATCCCAAATTTTCACCTACAACAACGTCTGATACTAAACCTCCATTTGTGAGTATTAAATCCAATATGGCCTCTTTACGGGTCGGCTCCTCAACTACTTGTGTTAGAGATAATCCCAGTAGGGAGTTTAGAATATTTGTACTCCTGGTGCACCCAGCTGTTTTGGTTTTCCAGTTCACATCAGGAAGATTAAAGTCCCCCATGATAATAACTTCCCCCTTCATTGCCATTTTGGCTATTTCCTCAAGCAGCAGATTATCTAGCTCTTCTACTTGTCCAGGGGATCTATAGATCACACCTACACGAGCTACTGTATGATTGCCAAATGTTAGCGTAACCCAAACTGACTCTATGTTCACCTCACTCACTTTTATTTGGTTCGTTTTTATGTTGTTTTTCACATACAGGGCCACTCCTCCTCCTTTCCTACCTTCTCTGTCTTTTCTATATAAAGAGTACCCCGGTATTGTTATGTCCCAGTTATTTTTCTCACTGAACCATGTCTCAGTAACCGCAACTAAATCTACTTTTTCAGCTGCCATCATTGCCTCCAGTTCATTGATTTTATTGACTAAACTGCGAGCATTTATAGACACGACTCTGAGCTTGTCATTTTTTTCCCCGCATGTTGCTTGCACCCGCCGATTTAGTTTTGGGGGACAATCAGGCATATTGTTTTTTACCCTTTTGTCCCCCCTCCTAGTTTAAATATTTCTTTGCAAAACCTTTGAACTTCTCACTGAGAACATATGTTCCCCTATGAGTAAGATGCAAACCATCTTTTTTATACAGTTCCTTTCGGCTCCAATTAGAGCTATCATGGGACACAAAGCCAAATCCTTGCTCTCGACACCATTCCCAAAGCCACAGATTAAATTCCCCATTGCGCATCTGCCAATCCTGAATGTTATGCACAGGCAAAACTTCAAAGAATGACACAGTGGACGCAATCTTCTGTATTTCACCTCCAAGAACACAAAAATCCTCCTTAATCTCAGAAACCTCATTGCTAGCCAAGTCATTTGTCCCTAGATGGACTAGAACATCCACTTCCCCTTGCTGCTTTGCTTGTTTGACAATATTGAGAATACGTCTCTTGTCTCTACGAGCAGTAGCCCCAGGAAGACATCTCACCAAACCACTACTCTCCAGCTCAACACCTCTTATGATAGAATCACCCAGCAACAATTGCCTTCTATCATGTCCCACCTTTTCCTTATTGTTCTTGGTTGCAGTCCTGCATACCTTAGGCATAGGGGATGGTGGTTCCTCAACTATGGTGTCTGAGCCTACTTCCGTCTCACCACTACACTCTGAAAGTGCCTCAAAAGAATTAAGAAGAGCCACAGACTGTGGGACATGCCTTATATCCACAACTCTAAGTCTACCAGATCCTACAGTAGTCCATCTGCCACTCCTAGGAGGCCTCTGTGGCAGTGGCTTTGTAACAGTCATAGCCATAGTCTGAGTTTGTGTAACAGAGAATTTACAAATCTCAGACTTCAAACAGGCAATTTCCTGCTGCAATAAAGAGAGCTGCCTACATATCAGGCACACTCCAAACCTCCAAAAATTGGATCTAAAAACAAATGCATGACAGCTCTTACACTGGACCAAGCCTGCCATTATAAAAGAATGGATTTAAACCAACAAATCTTACCTTTTTGTAGGTTTTCTACCTCCTGTCTAACCTCAGACTACCTCCAGAAGATCTCTAAGTGCTCACTTTGAAGACTTCACTTAGAAGGCTTCACAAGCTCAATTAGACCAAGCTAATATTCCACAAGCTTTATATAATCACCTAAGAACACCTCCGCCAGCAAGGTGTGGACAAGTTTAACAACCTTTGCAAATAGCACGCAATTGATTCCAATTGTATGCTAATCAGTAAGAGGAATGAGTCACCAGCCTAACCTAATTTACACACCAGACCTAACTTAAAACCTTAAGATGAATAGAAAAGATCTGTTTGAAACAAAAATCAAAATCACTCACCAGAAGATCTCTAAGTGCTCACTTTGAAGACTTCACTTAGAAGGCTTCACAAGCTCAATTAGACCAAACTAATATTCCACAAGCTTTACATAATCACCTAAGAACCTCCCCCAGCAAGGTGTGGACAAGTTTAACAACCTTTGCAAATAGCACGCAATTGATTCCAATTGTATGCTAATCAGTAAGAGGAATGAGTCACCAGCCTAACCTAATTTACACACCAGACCTAACTTAAAACCTTAAGATGAATAGAAAAGATCTGTTTGAAACAAAAATCAAAATCACTCACCAGAAGATCTCTAAGTGCTCACTTTGAAGACTTCACTTAGAAGGCTTCACAAGCTCAATTAGACCAAGCTAATATTCCACAAGCTTTATATAATCACCTAAGAACACCTCCCCAGCAAGGTGTGGACAAGTTTAACAACCTTTGCAAATAGCACGCAATTGATTCCAATTGTATGCTAATCAGTAAGAGGAATGAGTCACCAGCCTAACCTAATTTACACACCAGACCTAACTTAAAACCTTAAAATGAATAGAAAAGATCTGTTTGAAACAAAAATCAAAATCACTCACCAGAAGATCTCTAAGTGCTCACTTTGAAGACTTCACTTAGAAGGCTTCACAAGCTCAATTAGACCAAGCTAATATTCCACAAGCTTTATATAATCACCTAAGAACACCTCCCCAGCAAGGTGTGGACAAGTTTAACAACCTTTGCAAATAGCACGCAATTGATTCCAATTGTATGCTAATCAGTAAGAGGAATGAGTCACCAGCCTAACCTAATTTACACACCAGACCTAACTTAAAACCTTAAGATGAATAGAAAAGATCTGTTTGAAACAAAAATCAAAATCACTCACCAGAAGATCTCTAAGTGCTCACTTTGAAGACTTCACTTAGAAGGCTTCACAAGCTCAATTAGGAGCACTTACCCTAATGCATCCCCCCATTGAATCCACTAATGAGCCAGAAGGTAGAGACCTCAGATGAATACCAGCCCAGACCAGATTTGTATTCTGAGTGTCTTGCTCCCCCTTTCTTTGCTATTGGAGTTGCTAGACATTGCGGCTATGCTATCATAAACCAATGCTTACATTAGAAATTAATGAATGTCCTATAGACATTATCTATGCTCGAATTGTTCTAAAATATGCTGCTGCGTATAAACTATTAGGGTTATTCAGAGAGCGGTGAAAAGCAGGAGAATGACTGGAGAATGGAAAATTCTAGGTCAAAATAGCCGATTTGGAAAGTGAGATGAATGGGAGAATTTTTCTGGTTTGGATATTTTGACCTAGAATTTTCCATTCTCCAGTCATTCTCCTGCTTTTCACCGCTCTCTGAATAACCCTGTATATCTACATATCAAAGAAACTAAAAATCTTTGCAGGGTTAGCATTAAATGGTTTTCTATTACTTTTCCTAGCAATGCAAAATTTTAAAATCAATGTGCTAATATTCAAAACTTTATCCACAGATTGCCTCTTTAATCTTCTGTGAATTAATAAGCCTGCTATTATGCCAATATATAGGCTTGAATTGAAATCAATGAATAGCCAGCCTGTAAACATAATACAAAGACCTTGTACAGTGCAAATTCCACAATATGCTCATGATGTGAAGGTGATGGCCTTTACATTCAGGGTCTCACGTACAAAACTTCAGCTCATATAAAAAAAAGGAAAGAAAAAGAGAGAACAAAGCAATCCTTTCTGGTGTAGTGTACCAGTCACCACATTTTTTATATAAAAGGTAAAGATCTTCTTCAACTATACTTAAAATTTTTATAGCCCCCATACCAGATTGGGGGGGAAACATTTCTAGGTATTTTACTTCCAAATTCTCAGATAACACACAAACCTCCTAATTCATCATATATATCTATGAAGTACAATTGAAGAATAAACAGATAAAGAACAAAAAAAGGTTATTGGGGATCCCCCCTAGCATAATTCATTATGATTTTAGAGACCAAACATTTTGTGCCAATTTCACGCTTACTTTTGGAGGAGCCCCCCAGGTTCTTTGTAGTGTGCATATCGGTTTAGAAGGGTAAACCCAATAACACCTCTCTCCCATGGAATGGCAGCAACAGCATGAGGATAATATACTGTACTTCAATTTATTAAAAAAACTCTTCACATCCAGAACGCGTTTCGCCAGGTAATCTGGCTACTTCAGCTGGTATGTAACAATAAAAACCTGTTACTGTTTTATAATATCCCAATTACATCTAGAACGTCCACACTGGTGCAATCCGACTGATTGGTATGTGTTCCATGTCACCTTTCCCCGAGTCTCCATGTCCTCTGCCATTTCCGCCATCTTGGTCATGGGCAAACTCCTTTGCGTTCCACTGGCATGTGTTCCTCTGCTCTGTCTGATACTTCTATTTTCTCCACCATCCTGGACATGTGCTCTTGTGTTCCAATCTGGAATGCAGGTGTCATGCCAGCTCTAGGAGCCTGCCTGTATACACAAAGCTTGCTGTTACTCCTCACCTGCATTCCTCTCAGGGGTTAAGTCCTGTGCCCATTCCTGAGTGTTTGCATATAACCTGACCACACCCTCCTCCCATTGCTCTTCATTTTGTGTTTTCCCTTCCTGTTGTCAGAGGTCCTGAGAGCCCCCTCTTGTTATTGCTTGTCCCTGGATTTATCTGCTGCACCCAGTAGTGTATTTAGGTTTTGTGCTGCCCTAGGCCTGACTAAACTCGTGCACCCCCTAATTTAAATTTGACACACCCCTTCCTGTCAAGGGCACACCTCTTCCTGGTTAATCCCCACCCTTCCTCTTTAAGCTCCACCTTTTCCTCTTAGAGCTCTGCCTTTTCCTCTCTTTATATTAAAAGTGGATACCAAGTGCCTACTTGTATATTTTGTATACCATTTCAAATGTATCTATTGAGATAAAGAAAATTATGAAATGTTTAAATTCAAGCATTTTTACAAACAACAGCCACGCATGTCAAGTATACTGGATCACAGCCGCTCTAATTGGTTGAACAATAAAATCCACAGAAACGTGCACTGCATACTGTATGAGCATATCACAGAGCTGCACAGCAATAAAACCCACAGAAATGTGCAGTGTGTATGAGCATATCACAGAACTGCACAGCAATAAAACTCACAGTAATGTGCAGTGTGTATGAGCGTATCCCAGAGCTCCAGGGCAATAAAACTCACAGTAATATGCAGTGTGTATCACAGAATCCACAGCAATAAAACTCCCAGCAATGCAATGTTTGGTGTGTGTCAGCGTATCAGAATCCACAGCAATAAAACTCCCAGCAATGCAATGTGCGGTGTGTATGAGTGCATCAGAATTCACAGCAATAAAACTCCCAGCAATGCAATGTTTGGTGTGTGTCAGCGTATCAGAATCCACAGCAATAAAACTCCCAGCAATGCAATGTGCGGTGTGTATGAGTGCATCAGAATTCACAGCAATAAAACTCACAGCAATGCAATGTGTGGTGTGTATGAGTGCATCAGAATCCACTGCAGTAAAACTCCCAGCAAACCGAGTGTATATGAGCACACAGCAATTATGCTGTGGAGCCATCTTGTCAACAGTGGGGTGCCACTGCCAGAGGGTGCACCGTGGCTTTGATTCCCTTCCCGGTGGGTGTTCAGTCCAGAATAGAGTCTGTGTTAACGAAAGGGCGGGCAGTTGCGCGCGTGCGTTTCACGTGGTTCAGGCAGTCATGTGGTACTGAGACTCAGAGAAATGGCAGTGAAATGCCCTGATGTACGGTGGTTTCAATCAGCAGGTTTATTCAGGTGAACCCCATAGGTTTCAATGTTAAAAATATTCCCGTTTTTATGCAATATCTAATAAATCATTTATTATTTTAATCTGCAGTAAAAAGGCTTTACTTATTGATTTTTTTTTAGTACCTTTTAGTCATTTTTCAGATTTTTTTGGCAAAATTCCCCCCCCTTTTTTAATAGCAGTTTTTCTTTTTTCTGTAACAGAACTTTTTATTATCAATCATAGGATCTTATATGTAAATTCCAGACATTTTCGTTCAGTAGTTCTTTTGAAAACAGCAGGCCACAGGTTTGCGGTGGCAGCATTCAGCGGCCGACTCCATGCACTTTGGGGACCCTGTGGTGAATGGTGAATTCACTGCAGGGTGGGGAAATTTTATTCTCCTAAGTGCAGGGAACTACAGAACACCAAAACGTTGGCGTCATTTCGGTGCTCTGTGAGTAACCCATTTAGTGGTGAGGTTTTTTGCTGCCCCCTGGAAAGTGAAATTGAAAGTGTAAATTAGTGAAATCTCAATGTATCCTCCCTGGTAAAATATTTAGCAAAAGTAAAAAAAAAAAAAAAAAAAAAAAAAATTTTTTTTGGGGTGGGGCCACCCAGTGCGGGCCGCCGCCCCCTGGAAAGTGCCACCCTAGGCCTGGGCCTAGTCGGCCTAGGCCAAAATACACCAGTGGCTGTACCGTGTATACCAGAATATTCCATCCTTGCTGTGTTTGCTTTACCTGGTTCCTGCTTGCTGGACATTCCACTGTGTGGGGCCCACTATCCAGTGGGTCTAGAGACTCTCAGGTGGCTTCTAGCCCTCAAGCTCTCTCCAAGGAGGTTAACCTGCAATCAAGGTACTGTTGCCTAAGACTCCTGCTTCTCCTCAAGTGGATCTAGAGGGAGACTACGTGGCCCATCATCCTCTTGCCTGTGTTTTTGTGTTATACCTGTATTGTGCTAAGACTGTTTGCTGTGAACCATATCTACAATACAGCTTTATTGTGCATATACAGCCTCCAGTGTCTTTCTGCCTGTTAACCCCCAGTGCTTGGGAATATAACATCACACAGAGGCTGTGCCATGGCTCCTTCCTGGCACGAACCTGACAGCAGGTAGTCACTCCCTTTTTCCCCCAATTTCAACATTGGAATAAAATTATCACCGATCTAAAACTTATAACCAGTTAAAATAAAGACTTACATAATCTTCTACCTTCATTTATGTCATGGCTGTGGCCACACATTAAACAGACCTAAAATATGTATAATTTATAGATAGACCCTGCATAACTACCTTACTCACAATGATCCATTATCTGTCTCACTAATCCCCTATATAAAAATAGATATGAAATAAAAAATAATATAAAGTAAAATAAATAAAATTAACTTCTTTACTTATACCTCCTATTTTAAATGTTCATACCTACTTTACACTTTCATTATTAATATAAATATATATATATATAACCTTGTCAATGAAATCTTTATATTAACATGCATACCTATTTACAAAATAGTTAGAAACTTTATTCTTTGAATCTCGTCAATCATTTTCATGGAATTCATTTTTTAAAATTGTAGGTCAAATGCTGTGATCAAATATTTTTGTTCTACAGCTATTTAGGTTGTTTTGGCTCATCACATACAAGCCACCAGCAGGGGGCACATTCGTTCACTAATGCTCTACCTGATGCAGTCTGTGGAGGCCAAGATGCATTTTAATGTACCTAGATCATGGGGTTTGCGTTTAACAATACCCAGTACAAGCTAGCTATGATTCTAGTCTAAGCTGAGAAGAGACATAAATGTGAATCAGTTAGGCACAACTGAAATTTGGTAGTTTAATATCCCTATCCCAAAGTATTTGTAAATAAATAAATAAATATAAAAAGATAGTTGAACAAGAATGAAATGGTGTAACAGTCTGTGTTGCTCCTGTGACTGCTTAAGAGATTTATGTGAACATGCAAAAAGAGCAAACATGTATACAAGTGCAGGTGTTTGAAGGTAAGGTAGATTTGCAAAATAGTGAGTTTGCAGTCTATTGTAAAGTCCATGGCTTGGATACGTTTTGGGAGGTACAGTCACCAACATCTCATGTGCCTGCATTTTACTGCCGTATCAGTATATTTATTATTTTCTGAATTCTGGCTTAAAGTGTTACATACACAGATGTAGTCTAAGATTTAAAATTGTATACTTTTAGTGATGGCACTGTGAGTTTGTTTTGTTTATAAATACAGCAGTTACCCAGCTGCTATAAAACGTAACATGAAAAAATGTATACACGATTTTTTGAGAAGATTCCATTCATGTGACGTATAAGTATATTGTTTGCTTTATTTATACATGGCATTATAGACTCAGTTCGGGCATACATAAATCTAAATAAATCCGCAGCACATGCACCCTTATAATTTGTATTTGTGTATATTTTTAACTTGATCACTATTTTGCACTTGGGACCTTTCTTTTGTAAATCTTACCATGCCTGTGACATGTGCAACGGAATTTAGGATCATCCAATGGGGAACAACTCCATATACTGTATATGGATGCTATTCCCTGGTGAACACTAACAGTATTGTTTGGATGGGTAAGTGTTACTGCCAGGATGAGTGACTTTAACGGATGCCCCCACATTAGCTTCCTACTGCTAAACCTGTATGACATCACAGAGCATTGGTGATTCGTTAGCATCCGCAAGCTTACTGTCCTTTGCACTTCCTATACTTAACATGGGGAGCACAAATAGTAATTTGCGTTAGGATAAGTACGGTATTACAAAGTGCTAGCGTTAATTACTGCAAGGACGTGAGAGCCAAAATTTTAGCCACACCTAAAAGCTGGTGCTAACTGATTCCGCTTTTGCAAAATCATTTAGCACCCCCTAAATCCCCCCACCCCAATAAATCCGATACTCGCTTCTCATCCCATGGTGAGTACAGTGGCTCGATTCACCCCTTTTGTACCAGGGAGCAGAATGTAACTGGGAACAAATAGTTCAGTCTCCCTCCATGATCACTCCACAGCGCTGTGCATTCTAGCAAGAGGAGAAGCGCTACCACGTGTATCCCAGCAGTTAGTGCTGCGTTCCGGGCAGGGTTGAAGTCGAACAGGAACGCATGGGATCGTAGTTCTTCCACTATTTTTGCAAAGGAAACCGAGTTTCCTTTTATCCCACACACTGAAAAGCATACTTTTTTTAGGTTTAGGTTTCAATTACAATAAATATGATAATTATAAATAACATATTTTTTCTCTAAAACTCAGCCCGTCTATACTTTTATTATCACATTTTAGTGTGAGTCAAGGGTCGGATGAAAATGTTTACTTGAGGGGGTAGGCAGAACCCTTGGTGAGTTCCCACACTTTTTTATGCTGGACTTGACACCTGGTTCCGGGGCACGTTGCCGAGGTAGTGCCTGCCCCACGTATCTCATGCTAACATGGGGACCCTATGGGGAAATCTGCAAGAGTAGATTTTCAACCCTTTGTTTCCCCTTTTATGTGTTGACTAATTAGTAGGGCCCTATGTGTTTGCAGTTTCTGACTACAGATTCTGGGCCTCATTCCAAAGTTGGTGCTAACTTAACCAGAGCTGTTGTAAATTTACCAAAACCATTATAGTCTATGGAATATTGCTCTCTGTTGGTGAATTTTGAGTAATTCCCCATAACAAAATGCTGTCACTTTTGGTAACATGCTTCCGGGATGACAGGCAGCTGTGTTTGGAAGAACAATCCTACAGGAGAGCCTTCTGCTCACGCTCTGCACCGTGTTGCAGATCTTTGCGACACAGATGGTGAAGGTGGCAGCACCCAGCATTGACACTGGCTGCGCTACCTCATCAAGGGATGAGATTTAGTCATTGATCTTTATGACTAATGGAAAATACAGTCCCTGATGGGATATTGCAGGTAAACTAAATCTGGCCAGTACAGATTCCATTTAAATGGTTTCTTCCTGAAAGCACAAAAGTAATCACAAGTTGTTTCTGAAATTAAGATTCTCCATTACTCAACTAATGGAAATCATGATATGACTTCATCTTGAAATCCTCATAACTGTCAAAGAAAATATATAAATATATAATACCACTAAAGAAATCCTAATGCATAACTAAAATATAGAAAGCATGATTGGGCATTACCTAACTTCTACAATATATGAGTAACATGTCGATTTTATGCTTACAAATCTATGAAATAGTTCAATTATTCAGACCAAACGATATCCAAAAAATAAGCAAGATTTTAGGCATATATTAATACATAACATAATCAGAGAGTCCACTTGTTAAATAGGACAGGCTGTTAGTGCAATAGGAATTTTGAGCATGCATTAAACTGAATATAATCTCCAGGGGGTACAATCTAATTTCAGTTCCTGATAAAGAATTCATAGCAGAAAAGAGTGATAATGATTGCATGATTACTTGGGATCTCAGGGATAAAGGTATCCCACAGTCCACGATTATACTCCTATCACTGCAGGGGCAGTTCAGAACTGGAGGGCCCTATGTCTTATATCATCGCAGTTGCTTTTCCATATCAAGGTGACAGGCTATTAAAACCTATGTAAAAAATAGTGTTTGCTTTGCTGTTATTTTCAGATAACAGCCAGGGGAGCATCTTTCACGTGCATATGGTTGACTTGCATATCTGCATGTTGTGTAGACCTAGTAAATTATTAGGTGGGACAGACTGTCGGCAGCACAATTCATAGTTATATAGCAATCATGTAAAAAGTAAAGCAGCAGAGCAGATGTCAGGTAAGCAAATAAAGAAAAGTCTTAAAAATGTTTACTGTGACTCAGGGGCGGATCCAGAGACTAGTCTCGGGAGGGGCACTTACAGAAAATAAGGTGTTTTAGCAGAGAGCCCGACTCACGAGAATTTACAGAGGGCCCGGCTCACAGGAGCTTACAATCTAGAGGAGCAGAGGGCCCGGCTCACAGGAGCTTACAATCTAGAGGAGCAGAGGGCACCCAGGAGCTTACAATCTAGAGGAGCAGAGGGCACCCAGGAGCTTACAATCTAGAGGAGCAGAGGACACCCAGGAGTTTACAATCTAGAGGAGCAGAGGGCACCCCGGATTTTACAATCTAGAGGAGCAGAGGGCACCCCGGATTTTACAATCTAGAGGAGCAGAGAGCCCCCAGCTCACACATGAATTTGCCCCCAGCTCAAGGATTTGCCCAGCTCATGGATTTGCCCCCAGGTCATGGATTTGCCCAGCTCATGGATTTGCCCCCAGGTCATGGATTTGCCCAGCACATGGATTTGCCCCCAGCTCATGGATTTGCCCCCAGGTCATGGATTTGCCCCCAGGTCATGGATTTGCCCAGCACATGGATTTGCCCCCAGCTCATGGATTTGCCCCCAGGTCATGGATTTGCCCAGCTCATGTATTTGCCCAGCTCATGTATTTGCCCCAGGTCATGGATTTGCCCAGCACATGGATTTTCCCAGCTCATGGATTTGCCCCCAGGTCATGGATTTGCCCAGCACATGGATTTGCCCCCAGCTCATGGATTTGCCCCCAGGTCATGGATTTGCCCCCAGGTCATGGATTTGCCCAGCACATGGATTTGCCCAGCTCATGGATTTGCCCCCAGGTCATGGATTTGCCCAGCTCATGGATTTGCCCAGCTCATGTATTTGCCCCCAGGTCATGGATTTGCCCAGCACATGGATTTGCCCCCAGCTCATGGATTTGCCCCCAGGTCATGGATTTGCCCAGCTCATGGATTTGCCCCCAGGTCATGGATTTGCCCAGCACATGGATTTGCCCAGCTCATGGATTTGCCCCCAGGTCATGGATTTGCCCAGCTCATGTATTTGCCCAGCTCATGTATTTGCCCCCAGGTCATGGATTTGCCCCCAGGTCATGGATTTGCCCCCAGCTCATGGATTTGCCCAGCTCATGGATTTGCCCCCCAGCTCATGGATTTGCCCCAGCTCATGGATTTGCCCCCCAGCTCATGGATTTGCCCCAGCTCATGGATTTGCCCCCAGCTCATGGATTTGCCCAGCTCATGGATTTGCCCCCCAGCTCATGGATTTGCCCCAGCTCATGGATTTGCCCCCAGCTCATGGATTTGCCCCCAGCTCATGGATTTGCCCAGCTCATGTATTTGCCCAGCTCATGCATTTGCCCCCCAGCTCATGGATTTGCCCCAGCACATGGATTTGCCCCAGCTCATGGATTTGCCCCCAGGTCACAAATGGATTTGCCCCCAGGTCACACATGGATTTGCCCCCAGCTCATGGATTTGCCCCCAGGTCACACATGGATTTGCCCCCAGGTCACACATGGATTTGCCCCAGCTCATGGATTTGCCCCCAGGTCACACATGGATTTGCCCCAGCTCATGGATTTGCCCCCAGGTCACACATGGATTTGCCCCCAGGTCATGGATTTGCCCCCAGGTCATGGATTTGCCCCCAGCTCTCACCTGGATTGTTGCCCCAGCTCCGGCAGGGGGTTGAGGGACCCAGATGCCGGGCAGCACGGGAGCGCCTGCCCGATCTTGAACAGTCCGTCCTGTGAAGTGGATGCGGCTGTGTGCGTGCGCAGCCGGTCACGCGGTCCGGCCAGTCAGGTGGTACTGAGACTCAGTACCACCTGATTAGCCGGACCACGTGACCGGCTGCGCACGCACACAGCCGCATCCACTTCACAGGACGGACTGTTCAAGACCGGGCAGGCGCTCTTGCGCTGCCCGGCATCTGGGTCCCTCAACCCCCGGGCCAAATCTCGGGGGGGCAATTGCCCCGTTGCCCCCCCCTGGATCCGCCCCTGCTGTGACAAAAAAAAAAAATCAACAATGTTTATTCCCGTTGTTTGGGTACAGCAGGCATGTCATACAGTTTGACAATTTTAAAGCAACACAATCACGAACATAAGCGGTAACTAGATTATTTGTGCATTACAGATAAAAACATACTATAAAACACATGCTGCTGGATTTTTTTGCTTGAATTAATTTCATATAAAATGGAAATATAAAGTTAGTTGTTTATCTCTTGCTTCCATTTTGTGGATTTTTCCCATAATGCAACATTTACTGAAATCTTAGCACACGTTTCAATTTTTAGCTGCGACGTAGGATAAAAAACAGTAGTGAAGAGTAGGGATGAGCCGAACACGTCCGAGTTTGGGTTCGTACCCGAACCCGAACAATACAAATGTTCGAATCCGAACTCAATACAAGTCAATGGGGCTGAAAATTCGGTTTTTAGAGTGCCCTCCAAGAGGGCATAAATGCTAGATATTTGCCATAAAAGGTGTATGGGGGTCCAGGTAGTGCCCTGGGGGACAGGAAACAAGGACAAAAAGTTTAAAAAAAAAACGTTTTTAACCACTTCGCTGCTGAGGACGCGCTCAGCGCGTCCTCAGCAGTCCCGCTGGTGTGCGGGTTCCGGCCGATCGCTGGCCCCTCCGGTGCGGGCTGACATCCTGGATGTCAGCCCGGCATCCGGACCAGCAGCCGCCAGAATTAGGTGTCATCGCGGGGGCGCGATGACACCTAATTCAGGCGCCCCCCCGCATGTGCGGAGGAGGCGCCTGAAAGGGAGGGGGGGGAGGTCCTTCGGACCTCTCTCCCTCCCGATCTGCGGTGCACAGGGGGTTAACCCAGGCATCATTTGGAAGGGCACAGCCTGCCCTTCCAAATGATGCCTGGCATTAACCCCTGGGGAGCTGGATCGCGAATCGGCGCTGAAAAGCGCCGGTTCGCGATCCTTTCCCGGAGCTGACCGACATCTTGGATGTCGGCCAAGCCTCCGGGAACTCCCCCAGAGGACTGGCGTCATCGTGCGTAGCACGATGACGCCAGTCCTAGCGTTAACCCCTAACTGCCACCAACTGTGGAGATAGGGAGTTCCAATGAACTCCCTATCTCCCGATCCGTGGCAGCTAGGGGTTAAATTTTGGTATGGTTGGATCGGCCAGAGCATGGCCGTTCCAACGATACCAAACACTATAGTGAAAAATGTTGTAAAAAAAAAAAAAAAATGAAAAAGAAAAAAACAGAAAAAAAAAATTAAAAAAAAAAATTAAACACTTTTTTTTTTTTTTTTTGGTTTGTTAATGCAGCAATATTGTTCCCATTTCAATTATAATGTGAACAATGATGCTGCACTAACGATTTTTGTATGCGGTGCGTTTGTTAAAAATAGTGTCATTTTCCCCAAAAAAAAATGTAATGAGACCCCATCTCTAATTTTTTTAACAAGCGCACCCCATACAAAATATAACCGCAATTGCTCGCATGTTAAAATGTGGAAAAAAACACTTTACACATTGTAAATTATTGAAAATACATATTTTATTGCATTTTTTGTTATAATATACAGACATGACATAACGTATACATATAATAATGACATATTATGAATCTACCGAGTCTGATGGAAAGAACGATATATAATATGTCTGGGTCATATACTAAAATAAGCCTTCAAAACACGTTTAAACATGATGCGCAAAACCTCAGCATAGGGGCGGGAAAAGCCTCAGCAGCGAAAGGGTTAAAGGGACAGAGAGGTTTCCATGAAATAAGGGTTAAAAATAAAAACGAAAAATTCCTTCAAATATCATGCCTAGGAGGTCCCCATAACCTGCCCGTGAAGTGGCGGATTTCTAGGATGTATAGAAACACTTGAAAACAAAAAAATGACGTTTCAAATGATGGTAAATGCTTTTCCTTTAATCTATCCATAAACAACTGCTTGGGGCGGCAGTCTGTATGAAAAGAGGAGACATTTTCAGACACGCAGAAAAAGTTTAGTGATTTTTTGGCTAAATTATTGTGAAACTTATGCAGGCTTTGGATGAAAGTAACAATAGGTGCTTTAGAATTGGGCCTTTAGCGTCGGCAACAGTGCCGTCACACCGTAACCTCTCTGAGGATATGAATCTGATACAGGCGTCAGTGGCAGTGCACCCAAATATTGTGCTTTTGGTGCCAGGCCTGCAAGTACTATCATACAGTATCCCCTCTGTAGTATTGTGGAAGAATGCAGGGGTGGACCTTGCGGTCCTTTAATAGAAAGATATGAATCTGGTAAAGGCGTCTGTGAAGGAACCGTTCCCTTCCGTCTGTCCTGGCTCTCCAGACACCCCTTCGTTGCGGTCAGCCCGGCTACTGGGAGCGCTGTCCTCAGTGCCTCGAGCAGCTTGACCCGCCTGCTTCTGTTCCTCTGCCCTGGAGCCATTAGGAATCTCCAGAAGGCCGCTCTCTGCCTTCTGAGGGTGATAGTGTATAGTGTAGCGTCGCTGAAATAAAGACACCAGGCGCGGCTGTATGCTTTAAAACAGGATCCTCTCTCTCTGAGCTCTGAGAGTTCTCTGACTTTTTAATGAACAACCACCATTTATGCTGAAGTCCAACAGTCATAATTTGCATACCCATACTAATTACATTAGGTCAGTTATTTACAATAAACATTCTTTACATTCTCTAGCCTTTCAGCTCACACAACATTTGTATATCCATTGTTCTAACACATCAGATTAAACACACACTATCAGAGATCCCTTGAATTAAACATGCAGCTAGATAATGGGAAAAGCCCTGGTGCATAAATTACACAGCAGTAAAGCTTGTTTACTGTTTTACACAAAAACACATTTACCTACAGGAATATAAGTATTTTTAAAACCAAAGCTATGCCATTTTACACTAAACTAAATTAAACTAAAACCAAACGATGTAAAATATATTTAAAAACACACAATATAAATGAACATAAAGTCTCTTGGGGTTTGAAGCATGGAGCGTTACATCAGCTCCATGAGAGCGTCTGTGCACCCAAATATTGTTCTTTTGGTGCCAGGCCTGCAAGTACTATCATACTTTGTAGTATTGTGGAAGAATGCAGAGGTGGACCTTGCGGTCCTATATTAGAAAGATATGAATCTGGTAAAGGCGTCAGTGCACCCAGATATTGTGCTTTTGGTGCCAGACTGCCAGGCCAGCAAGTACTATCATACAGTAACCCCTCTGTAGTATTGTGGAAGAATGCAGGGGTGGACCATGTGGTCCTATATTAAAAAGATATGAATCTGGTAAAGGAGTCAGTGCACCCAGATATTGTGCTTTTGATGCCAGACTGCCAGCAAGTACTATCATACAGAAACCCCTCTGTAGTATTGTGGAAGAGTGCAGGGTTGGACCCTGCGGTTCAAAAAATTAAAATGATATAAATCTGGCACAGGCGTCAGTGCCGTCAAATATTGTGCCTTTCATGGCAGCATATGCCTTCACACCGTAACCCTTTCGTGGTATTGTGGAAGAGTTCAGTGCTGGAGGTTTTGTGCATGCCGAAGACATCCTCGATCTATTCCTT
Organism: Leptobrachium leishanense; assembly: GCA_009667805.1. Lineage (NCBI taxonomy): Eukaryota > Metazoa > Chordata > Amphibia > Anura > Megophryidae > Leptobrachium > Leptobrachium leishanense. The sequence continues at coordinate 157,443,933 of CM019063.1, read as the reverse complement.
TACGTCAGCATCAGGGGATTGATAACTGCTGATCCAGGACTGATTCATTTTTATAAATGTCAGCCGGTCTACAGAGTCGGTGGATAGACGCACTCTTTTGTCTGTGACAAAACCTCCAGCGCCACTGAACGTCCTTTCAGAAAGCACGCTGGATGAAGGGCAACCTAGTAGCTGCATAGCATATTGGCTAAATTCTGGCCAGTGATCCAATCTCAACACCCAGTAAGCCAGTGGATCATCTGCTTGAAAGGTATCCAGGTCTGCCCTTGCCCCTAGGTAGTCCTGCACCATATGGTGAAGACGCTGGCAATGGGTGCCTACATTTGACGTCCCTGGGCGTCGTGGACTAAACAAAATTAAAAATGCATCAGTCAAGTGGCCCTGGCCTTCACCACTATTCATCTGATCATCCGCAGCCTCAGAAGCACGTGTGTCATCACTTGGTAACCTACCAGTGGATGGAAAGGTGTTACACAAGTGTCGCTTTAGAGCGTCCTCAAGTTTTTTCATCCTGTGCTCCCTCTGTGTGGGCAGGATGAGCTCTGCAACTTTACCCTTGTATCGTGGATCAAGAAGGGTTGCCAACCAGTAATGATCCCTCTCCTAGATAGCACGAATCCTGGGGTCCTTTAGCAGGCTTTGCATCATAAGGGAGCCCATGCAGCATAGGTTGGAGGTGGCATTAGCTTCCGAGTCTTCCTGGTCAATGAGGATGACCGTATCGTGCACTTCCTCCTCCCAGCCACGCACTAGCCCTTGTGTTTCTGGGCACACGAAACCCTCCCTTGAGGAATCCCCACCACTTAAATATTCCTCCTCATCCTCCTTTTGTCTGATCTGAGTAGGACCCGCTGGAATGCTGTCTGCAGAAAGACTGGGGCCTTCAGAGCTAGGGAAGGCCTCCTCTTCCTCCCGCTGCTCTGCCTCTAGAGCCACATCTATAATTCCCCGCAGAGTGTGCTCCAGCAGGAACACTAAAGGAATTGTGTCACTGACGCATGCACTGTCCCTGCTCACCATCCTCATTGCCTCCTCAAATGGTGACAGTACAGTGCATGCATCCTTGATCATCAGCCACTGCGGGGGGGGGAATAAACCAAGTTGACCTGAACCTGTTCTTGTGCCATACTCACACAGGTACTCGTTGATGGCCCTCTGCTGCTTGTGCAGATGCTGCAGCATTGCTAATGTCGAGTTCCAAATGGTGGGCATGTCACAGATCAGACGGTTTGTGGGAAGGTGGAATTCTCTTTGAATTTCTGCCAGGCGAACGCTTGCTGGGAATGACCGTCTGAAGTGGCTGCAGACTTTTCTGGCCTGGCTGAGAAGCTCTGGCAGCCCTGGGTACTTGGTTAGGAAACGCTGTACCACTAGATTTAGGACGTGTGCTAGGCATGGTACATGCGTCAATTTACCCTTGCGTAGGGCGGAGAGAAGGTTGCTGCCATTATCACAGGTGATCATTCCCAGCTGAAGCTGGCGTGGTGTTAACCATCTCTGCACCTCCCCTGCAGAGCTGACAGAATTTCTGGCCCGGTGTGGTTCCTGTCCCCTAAACAAACCAGCTCAAGCACAGTATGGCATCTGTTTGCTTGAGCCATTGCGTAGCCCCTGCCACGCGTCGGTTTAACTGCCACTTCGCCAGAGACAGAGAAGGAGGAGGAAGAGGTGGTGGAGCAGACATACCTCATACAAGCAGCTTTCTGGAGGCGTGGTGGATGAACAAGCTCCAGCACAGAGCCCCGTCCTGGATCCCTCCCAGCTGCAATCAAAATTACCCAGTGTGCCGTGAAGGAAATGTAACGACCCTGTCCATGCTTGCTGGACCACGTGTCTAAAGTCACATGCACCTTGCTGCTGACTGCCTTTCCCAATGACTCGATAACATTGTCTTCCACGTGCTGGAATAGTGCTGGAATGGCCTTGCGTGAAAAGCAATGGCGTTTTGGAACCTGCCAATGTGGTACAGCACATTCAGCAAATTCATGGAAGGGAGCAGAGTCCACCAGCTGGAAAGGCAGCAGCTGCAATGCGAGTAATTTTGCTAAGCTGGCATTTAGACGCTGTGCTTGGGGATGGTTGGGGCTATATTTTTTCTTACACTGGAGCAGCTGCGGCAATGTAATCTGACTGCGTAAATCTTCAACTGATGGGATGATGTCACATTGTGAGGAAGGAGCTGGTACATCCATTACTGTAGCATCATCCCTGTCAGTGGAGGTTGTAGCAGGCAATGACATGGCAGGACATACAGTGGGGGTAGAGACAGATCAGGAGGAGGAGGACCTACGCAAAGTTTTGCACCAACGGGATGTGTGGCAGGTGTTCCTATGTCGCCTCAAGCACATGGTACCCAAGTGTCCGGTGTCTTTCCCATGCTTCAGCCTCATCTGACATAGATTACAAATAGCAACGGTGCGCTCTGCTGCTCATTTCTTAAAGAACTCCCAGACAACAGAGTTCCTGCATGTGTGCTTTGAGACAACAGCGCTCTGCACCGGAGCAGCTCTGACATCTGATGCCTTGGACTGGCTAGGGCTACGGTTGGTCATAGAGGATGTTGTGCCTCGTGTTTGCTGTGCCTTCTCCTCCTCCTCCTCCTCCTCCCCCTCCTCCTCCCTTGATTCCTCTGTTCGATCTGGCACCCAGGTGGAGTCAGTGACCTCATCATCAATGTCATCTTCACCCCCTATCTCCTCGTCACTGGAGCCATCTTGGCAGTATGCTGCAGCTGCTGGGGCAACATGAGTGCCAGTTATTTGTGTGTCATCACTGGCACCCCTTTCCTCTAGGTTGATTATACTCCCTTCCTCAATCTCAGAGATTGACTCAGAGCACTGTACTTGCTGCGCATCCTCAAGCAGCATGTCACTCTCATTGTAGTCAAACAATTCAGCTGACTCCTCCGTGTGTGATAGCGAGGCTAAAGGCAGGAGTAGCTGTGGACATGGAGGCTGCATTAGATGTTTTGTCAGCTGAGGTGGACTGTAAAGCACTACAAGCCTGTCTGGCAGAGGACTCAGAGGATGAGGATGGCCTGGTTAGCCAATCCACCAAATCCTCTGTATGTTGCTGCTGCTTAAGACGGCCAGCACCAGTTAGAAAGGACAACCGTGCCCCTGCAGAGGATGCACCACGTCCACCACGACCAGAGGCACAGCCTCCCGACAAAGGGGCTGCTTGCCCTCTTATCTGTGTCTGGGAGCGTCTGCCTGTCCTTTTTGTTCTTTCAGACATAGTGATATATAGATTAAATATATACAGAACTCTGATTCAACTCTGGTATAAAGATTTACAGAACTCTGGTATAACTCAGTGAGACACCCTGATAGCTGGCAGCCAGTGACAAGACACAGATTACAATTCCCTCCTATAAATCAGTGAGACCCCCCCTGATGGGTGGCAGTGAGAAGACACAAATTACAATTTGCATAAATCTGCTAGAAGTATGTGGGACCCCCTGATGGGTGGCAGTGAGAAGATACAAATTTCAATTCGCATAAATCTGCTAGAAGTATGTGGGACCCCCTGATGGGTGGCAGTGAGAAGCCACAGATTACAAATCTCAGAAACCTCCTATAAATCAGTGTGACCCCCTGATGGGTGGCAGTGAGAAGCCACAGATTACAATTCGCATAAATCTGCTAGAAGTATGTTGGACCCCCTGATGGGTGGCAGTGAGTAGCCTTAGATTACAAATCTCAGAAACCTCCTATAAAATCAGTGTGACCCCCTGATGGGTGGCAGTGAGAAGACACAAATTACAATTCGCATAAATCTGCTAGTAGTATGCGGGACCCCCTGATGGGTGGCAGTGAGAAGCCACAGATTACAAATCCAGAAACCTCCTATAAATCAGTGAGACCCCCTGATGGGTGGCAGCCAGTGAGAACACACGGATTATAACAATTCCCAAATGTTTTGTAGAAATTTGTGAGACCCCCAAAATACTTGCTGGCAGTGACAAGACACAGATCACCTCAATTGCCAAATGTTTTGTGGTAATTTGTGAGACCCCCAAAATACTTGCTGGCACCAGTGACAAGACACAGATCACCTCAATTCCCAAATGTTTTGTAGAAATTTGTGATCCCCAAAATACTTGCTGGCAGCCAGTGACAAGACACAGATCACCTCAATTCCCAAATGTTTTGTGGAAATTTGTGAGACCCCCAAAATACTTGCTGGCACCAGTGACAAGACACAGATCACCTCAATTCCCAAATGTTTTGTGGAAATTTGTGAGACCCCCAAAATACTTTCTGGCACCAGTGAAAAGACACAGATCACCTCAATTCCCAAATGTTTTGTAGAAATGAGACCCCCACAGACCCTCCCAGTAGCGTGGCAGACCGGCAGTAAGAACACACAACAACAATCTCCTATGAAATCTCCTCTCAAATGCGTGGTGAAGCCATGCGTGGAAACCTTATATAGTGTGCTGCGGGACTTAGCTCTGTGAGCCCATGATTGGGCAAGATTTGCCCAATCAGGACTCTGAGCCGTGATTGGCATACTGTTGAACCTGTCTTTCACCAGACCTGTGGTCAGGTGCAAGGTTGTAGCCAATTACGAGCTTCAGGCCAGTGGGAAAATGCATTGTGGTCCATTGTGATGCATTGTGGTCGAACATGCGCCGAACACCCGGAAATGTTCGGAGTTCGCGAGCAGACCGAACAGGCTAAATTCTGTTAGAACTCCGAACCGAACAGCTCATCCCTAGTGAAGGGTCAATGGGATGGATGGCTGAATGTTTAGACAAGGCTGCAGAGGATCTATATGTTTTATCTAGGCTATCCAAGATAAGAGATGGCAGCTGAATGAGATCTGATAGCATTGGAAATTGTGTTCACTATATATAGCCATAGGGCTCTGTTGGCAGGCTTAAGCAATTTATGGACGTATATTGTGAACTAAATTCCCATCATTTTCAAAAGAATTTTGGATTAAAAACATTGTAGAAAGTCTTGAATGGGTTAAAAACTGTTGTAATCATCAGAGGTGTAAACTTGTTTGAAGCTTTGAAGGGTTAAAATTTGGTAAAATATTTAAACGTATAAGCTGTTGTTGAAGTCTTTGAATGTGTTAACTGGAGTGCTCTCTTTCTGGTATGTTGTCTGAGAAGCACCCATACTATTTGCTCAGTAACGGTTCCTTGTGTATTCTGTATGAAAAGGGCTGACACGCCTTGGGCAAGCACCCATCCCTGTCACAGGTGTTCCAACTACAGGATCTATTTATCCTTGATCTGCAGGGAGCTCTAGAAAGGAATCAGTCCTCAGTAAGTGAGTTGATCCCATAATAGCATTCATTAGGTGATAAGGATAGGACGTGTCAAAAGGTGGAATACATAGAAACATAGAAACATAGAAAGATGTCGGCAGATAAGAACCTTTCGGCCCATCTAGTCTGCCCAATTACATGGATACTTTACTTGGATTTATCTTTTGTTTAGGATAGCCTTATGCCTATCCCATGCCTGCTTAAATTCAATTACTGTTTTGGCCTCTACCACTTCAACTGGAAGACTGTTCCATGTATCCACCACCCTCTCAGTAAAATAATGCTTCCTGATGTTACTTTTAAACCTTTGCCCCTCTAATCTAAGACTATGTCCTCTTGTTTTGCTACTTTGTTTCCTTTTAAATATACTCCCTTCCTCTACCTTGTGGATTCCCTTTACGTATTTAAATGTTTCTATCATATCTCCTCTGTCTCGTCTTTTTTCCAAGCTGTACATGTTAAGATCATTAAGCCTTTCCTGGTAACTTTTCTCCTTCAAGCCGTACACCATTTTAGTAGCCCTTCTCTGAACTCTCTCTAAGATGTCTATATCCTTCTGGAGATACGGTCTCCAGTACTGCACACAGTACTCCAAGTGAGGTCTCACCAGTGCTCTGTACAGTGGCATGAGCACTTCCCTCTTCCTACTGCTAATACCTCTCCCTACACAACAAAGCATTCTGCTAGCATTTCCTGCTGCTCTATTACATTGACTACTTACCTTTAGATCCTCTGAAATAATAACCCCTAAATCCCTTTCCTCAGATGTTGAGGTTAGGACTGTATCAAATATTCTATATTCAGCCCTTGGGTTTTTACGTCCCAGGTGCATTATCTTGCACTTATCCACATTAAAACTCAATTGCCACAGCTCCGACCATTTTTTTAGTTTACCTAAATCATTTGTCATTTGGCTGATCCCTCCAGGAACGTCAACCCTGTTGCAAATCTTTGTGTCATCAGCAAAAAGACATACTTTTCCATTAATACCTTCTGCAATATCACCAACAAAAATATTAAATAGAATGGGTCCAAGTACTGACCCCTGAGGTACCCCACTGGTAACAAGACCATGCGCTGAATAAACTCCATTTACCACAACCCTCTGTTGCCTGTCACTCAGCCACTGCCTAATCCATTCAACAATATTGGAATCCAAGCTCAAAGATTGCAATTTATTGATAAGCCTTCTATGCGGAACAGTATCAAAAGCCTTACTGAAATCTAAATAAGCAATGTCTACTGCACCACCTGTGTCTATTATTTTTGTTACCCAATCAAAAAAATCAATAAGATTAGTTTGGCATGATCTCCCTGAGGTAAACCCATGTTGTTTCTGATCCTGTAATCTATGTGTTTTTAGATGTTCAACAATCCTTTCCTTTAACATGGTTTCCATTAATTTCCCCACTACTGACGTAAGACTAACTGGCCTATAGTTCCCCGATTCCTCCCTACTACCCTTCTTGTAAATGGGCACAACATTTGCTAATTTCCAGTCTTCTGGGACGACTCCCATTAGCAAGGATTGGTTAAATAAATCTGTTAACGGTTTTGCTATTACATCACTGAGCTCTTTTAATAATTTAGGGTGGATCCCATCAGGCCCCATTGATTTATTTGTCTTTACTTTAGACAGCTGCTGTAGAACCTCCTCCTCTGTAAACTGATATGTAATTGTCTCGTTAGTGTTTCCTCCTAACTGAGGTCCCTTTCCTTCCTTTTCTTCTGCAAAGACTGAACAAAAATATTCATTGAGGCAGTCAGCGAGACTTTTATCCTCTTCTACATACCTTCCTTCCTTTGTTTTTAATCTAACTAATCCTTGTTTTACTTTTCTTTTCTCGTTTATGTATCTAAAAAATGTTTTGTCCCCCTTTTTTACTGACTGAGCTATTTTCTCTTCTGCGTGTGCTTTGGAAGCTCTTATAAATTGCTTTGCCTCTTTCTGCCTAATCTTATAGGTTTGCCTATCTTCTTCACTCTGAGTTGTTTTATAATTATTGAATGCTGTCTTTTTGTTCTTCACTATTTTGGCCACTTCTGCAGAGTACCACAGTGGTTTCTTCCCTTTTTTGTTTTTGCTAACAAGTCGAATGCAATTGCCTGTGGCCTTCAATAATGCTTCTTTTAAATAATCCCATTTCTGATGGACACCCTTTAAACTCCTCCAGTCTGATAATGACTCCTTCACACAAAGTCTCATTTTAGAAAAATCTGTTTTTTTAAAGTCTAAAACTTTTGTTTTTGTGTGGTGTGTCTCCATCTCTGTTCTTATATTAAACCATACTGACTGGTGATCACTAGATCCCAAATTTTCACCTACAACAACGTCCGATACCAAACCTCCATTTGTGAGTATTAAATCCAATATGGCCTCTTTACGGGTCGGCTCCTCAACTACTTGTGTTAGAGATAATCCCAGTAGGGAGTTTAGAATATTTGTACTCCTGGTGCACCCAGCAGTTTTGGTTTTCCAGTTCACATCAGGAAGATTAAAGTCCCCCATGATAATAACTTCCCCCTTCATTGCCATTTTGGCTATTTCCTCAAGCAGCAGATTATCTAGCTCTTCTACTTGTCCAGGGGGTCTATAGATCACACCTACACGAGCTACTGTATGATTGCCAAATGTTAGCGTAACCCAAACTGACTCTATGTTCACCTCGCTCACTTTTATTTGGTTCGTTTTTATGTTGTTTTTCACATACAGGGCCACTCCTCCTCCTTTCCTACCTTCTCTGTCTTTTCTATATAAAGAGTACCCCGGTATTGTTATGTCCCAGTTATTTTTCTCACTGAACCATGTCTCAGTAACCGCAACTAAATCTACTTTTTCAGCTGCCATCATTGCCTCCAGTTCATTGATTTTATTGACTAAACTGCGAGCATTTATAGACACAACTCTGAGCTTGTCCTTTTTTTCCCCGCATGTTGCTTGCACCCGCCGATTTAGTTTTGGGGGACAATCAGGCAGATTGTTTTTTACCCTTTTGTCCCCCCCTCCTAGTTTAAATATTTCTTTGCGAAACCTTTGAACTTCTCACTGAGAACATATGTTCCCCTATGAGTAAGATGCAAACCATCTTTTTTATACAGTTCCTTTCTGCTCCAATTAGAGCTATCATGGGACACAAAGCCAAATCCTTGCTCTCGACACCATTCCCGAAGCCACAAATTAAATTCCCTATTGCGCATCTGCCTATCCTGAATGTTATGCACAGGCAAAACTTCAGAGAATGACACAGTGGACGCAATCTGCTGTATTTCACCTCCAAGAACACAAAAATCCTCCTTAATCTCAGAAAACTCATTGCTAGCCAAGTCATTTGTCCCTAGATGGACTAGAACATCCACTTCCCCTTGCTGCTTTGCTTGTTTGACAATATTGAGAATACGTTTCTTGTCTCTACGAGCAGTAGCCCCAGGAAGACATCTCACCAAACCACTACTCTCCAGCTCCACACCTCTTATGATAGAATCGCCCAGCAACAATTGCCTTCTATCATGTCCCACCTTTTCCTTATTGTTCTTGGTTGCAGTCCTGCATACCTTAGGCATAGGGGATGGTGGTTCCTCAACTATGGTGTCTGAGCCTACTTCCGTCTCACCACTACACTCTGAAAGTGCCTCAAAAGAATTAAGAAGAGCCACAGACTGTGGGACATGCCTTATATCCACAACTCTAAGTCTACCAGATCCTACAGTAGTCCATCTGCCACTCCTAGGAGGCCTCTGTGGCAGTGGCTTTGTAACAGTCTATGACGGAATGGAGATGTTGTTCCGCCTGCGGGTGTGCTCTATCTGCGTGACCCCGTCGCTTACCGCTGGCCCGACTACCGAGTGGCGCACACTCGGCGTCTCGTGCGGCCTGGCGTGACCCTAGGGTAGGGTTAGCGGGCGGTGGAGGGGACCCCTGCCTGGAACCAGTCCGACCACTGAGCCGCGCAGCACTCAGCGTCCCGAGCAACTGGTTCCCTGATCTTGCGGGTGTGGGACGCCTGTGGAAATCGGCCCTAGCAGCCGCGGAGAAAGATTCGGTTTTTATGTGGAAACGTTTCGGATCTTATGCGGGAAACGTTTCCGATCCGGGGGCGGGTGTCTCTTCGGATCTTGGGCGGTGGAGTTTTCGAGCCGGGAAGGGATGGCGGGTCGGATCGGGACTGGAAGGCTTCGGATCGGTATGGGAGGGAGTTTCGGATATGGCGGGACCAGTGGAGAGTTCGGGTCTTACCGCAATGCCGAAGCGCGGTTCCCGGCTGGGTCGTTCGGTTCGGATCTCCGTCTTTCTGGAACCGAATCTTCCTGCGCAGCGCCTCTGCCCTGATACTCGATGCAGGGACAGAGCGCTCGATTCGGATCGTATCCGAGTGGGCACCGTACTCTGAGGCCGCGGGGGACACTCAGATACGAAAGTACGGCGGGGACAAAGTCACATCAGACGAGGCTGGATGCACTGCAGAATCTGGCTTTATTGTTTACAGTCCAAGCATTTATTACCTCTGCACACAATTAGAATACAATGGGACTCCTTGCCCGCCCTCCCAGGACCCATTGGCCCTTGGCCTTCAGGGAGTCGCCAATTCGGACCGGATGGTCCGAATCGGCCATTTTACGATTCGAACCGGATGGTTCGAATCGGCCATTTTCCGAAACGAGAATTCCAAACTGCGCCACAAGGATCGGAAAATGGCGGCGAGCAAGGCAAACAAAGGGAAAATACATTACACCATAAACCAACGGGGAACACTTTATTACACCACACAATGTCACATCTAAATAAAAATACTGGTAAACGGGGTGCATGCCACCACACCCAAGTGTCCATGTCCCCACTGTCACTGCACCGCCCCTGGCTGAGGGTGCTGGGCCATCCCGTGACACAGTCATAGCCATAGCCTGAGTTTGTGTAACAGATAATTTACAAATCTCAGACTTCAAACAGGCAATTTCCTGCTGCAATGAAGAGAGCTGCCTAATATCAGGCACACTCCAAACCTCCAAAAATTGGATCTAAAAACAAATGCATGACAGCTCTTACACTGGACCAAGCCTGCCATTATAAAAGAATGGATTTAAACCAACAAATCTTACCTTTTTGTAGGTTTTCTACCTCCTGTCTAACCTCAGACTACCTCCAGAGTATCTCCAGAAGATCTCTAAGTGATCACTTTGAAGACTTCACTTAGAAGGCTTCACAAGCTCAATTAGACCAAGCTAATATTCCACAAGCTTTATATAATCACCTAAGAACACCTCCCCCAGCAAGGTGTGGACAAGTTTAACAACCTTTGCAAATAGCACGCAATTGATTCCAATTGTATGCTAATCAGTAAGAGGAATGAGTCACCAGCCTAACCTAATTTACTCACCAGACCTAACTTAAAACCTTAAGATGAATAGAAAAGATCTGTTTGAAACAAAAATCAAAATCACTCACCAGAAGATCTCTAAGTGCTCACTTTGAAGACTTCACTTAGAAGGCTTCACAAGCTCAATTAGACCAAGCTAATATTCCACAAGCTTTATTTACATAACCACAATATTGCCCCCCTTGTCCGTCGCCTTAATAATGATCTCTTCATTAGATCGAAGTTCATTTAGAGTAATTCTTTGATATTTAGTGAGGATATGATCCACTTTCTTATCCGTATTTTTCAATTCAATCTCCTCTATTCCCTGGCATACTAGTCTACAGAAAAGATCAATATTCTCATATTGTTTAATATATGGCGTAAATGTACTTTGTGTTTGTAGAGAAGTATTGGCGATGTTGACAGGTTTAGGCAATTTATGGCCATATATGTATTGAGCAGAATTCATTGGGACTAGATATGTAGCAAGTTCATTTAAGGATGGGGAGATATCCATGCTAAAGAAATGAGCAACCCAACAGCATGGAAATTGGAGAATGCCATGCTCTCCTTTCTTGCTAGGAAGGTACTCCAAAACTTACTATTACCTATCATTAACTACTTAATGATTGAAAACAAAACAAGACCAGGAACCAATTTCCGTTAAATGAACATCATATAGAGGTCTTACAAAAAGGTCTTTCCTTTGTGCCCACCCCGCAATTTAATAAATTTACATGGATTAAAGATGTCAATCTCTTCTCAAGGAAATTAGCTCTACATAAATACCATACAAACAAAGAGCAAAATAGATTGAAACAACTGGGTCTCTCTAAACAAGAAGACCAATGCATTAGAGACATGATCTCATTGCTTGAGGAGAATGAAAACTTTGATTCAGAGGTTTTAAGACATACTTCTCTACAAACACAAAGTACATTTACGCCATATATTAAACAATATGAGAATATTGATCTTTTCTGTAGACTAGTATGCCAGGGAATAGAGGAGATTGAATTGAAAAATACGGATAAGAAAGTGGATCATAACCTCACTAAATATCAAAGAATTACTCTAAATGAACTTCGATCTAATGAAGAGATCATTATTAAGGCGACGGACAAGGGGGGCAATATTGTGGTTATGTCAAAAGAAGGGTACAAAAAAATGACCTTAAAAGTACTAAATGACGAGACTACATATAAACATCTAACATCTGATCCCACCCAAAGATTCCTAAGTGAGTTAACCACTTCCATGAGGAGGACGCGCTCAGCGCGTCCTCCACATGACTCCTGCTGTGCTGAGGACGCGCTGAGCGCGTCCTCCCTTTGAGGTCAGCGTTCGGCCGGATTCCGGCCGATTGCTGGCCCTCCGGTGCGGGCTGACATCCTCGATGTCAGCCCAGCATCCGGAACCGCCACCGATGAAATTAGGTGTCATCGCGGCAGCGCGATGACACCTAATTCAGGCGCCCCCCGCATGTGCGGAGGAAGCGCCTGAAAGGGAGGGGGGGAGGTCCTTCGGACCTCTCTCCCTCCCGATCGGCGGCATTGCGGGGGTTAACCCAGGCACCATTTAGAAGGGCACAGCCTGCCCTTCCAAATGTTACCTGGCATTAACCCCTGGGGAGCTGGATCACGAATCGGCGCTGAAAAGTGCCGGTTCATGATCCTTTCCCGGAGCTGGCCGACATCTTGGATGTCGGCCAAGCCTCCGGAAACTCCCCCTGAGGACTGGCGTCATCGTGCATAGCACGATGACGTCAGTCCTGGAGTTAACCCCTAACTGCCACCAATGGTGGAGATAGGGAGTTCCAATGAACTCCCTATCTCCCGATCCGTGGCAGCTAGGGGTTAAAGTTTGGTATGGTTGGATCGGCCAGAGCATGGCCGTTCCAACGATACCAAACACTACTGTGAAAAAAGTTTTATAAAAAAAAAATTAAAAATAAAAATAAAAATATATTTAAAAAAAATTATAAAAAAAAATAAACATTTCTTTTTTCTTTTTTTTGGTTTGTTAATGCAGCAATATTGTTCCCATTTCAATTATAATGTGAACAATGATGCTGCACTAAAGATTTTTGTATGCGGTGCGTTTGCTAAAAATCGTGTAATTTTCCCCAAAAAAAAATGTAACGAGACCCCATCTCAAATTTTTTTAACAAGCGCACCCCATACAAAATATAACCGCAATTGCTCGCATGTTAAAATGTGAAAAAAAAACACTTTACACATTGTAAATTATTGAAAATACATATTTTATTGCATTTTTTGTTATAATATACAGACAGGTCATGATGTATACATATAATAATGACATATTATGAATCTACCGAGTCTGATGGAAAGAACGATATATAATATGTCTGGGTCATATACTAAAATAAGCCTTCAAAACATGTTTAAACATGATGAGCAAAACCGGTAAAAATGACCTCAGCACAGAGGTGTGAAAAGCCTCAGCAGCGAAAGGGTTAAAGCAATTATTGGAAGTAGGGTTTACGGAAAACCTCCTCACTGAGAAAGAATTTAAATTCTTAAATAATAAAAATCCTACAATAGCAACGTTCTATACTCTACCTAAAATACATAAAAATAAAGAAGTTCCACCAGGCAGGCCCATTGTGTCTGGAATTAATAACTTAACACAGAACTGCAGTCAATATCTCGATACAATACTCAAAAATTATGTGCAAGAACTGCCCTCTTATTTACGTGATACCAAACAAACGCTAACCATTGTTAAAGATTTACAGATACCAGCATCATCACTTCTATGTAGTCTAGATGTTGAAGGACTTTATAGCTGTATCCCTCATAATGAAGGCTTGCAAAATGTAAGAACATATTTGATGAAACATAGTATGTTTCCCTTGAAACAAATTGACTTCATTACTAAACTATTGAGGTTTGTGTTAACTCACAACTACTTTCTGTTTAAAAACAAGTGGTATACACAGTCACAAGGTACAGCGATGGGAAGTCCCTGTGCTCCGACATATGCAAATTTATACTTAGGAACATGGGAGGAAGAATTTGTATATAACTCAAGAAATAATCCCTTCCTATCCAACATAAAATTCTATGGAAACGCTACATAGATGATATAATGGTGATATGGGGAGGCACAAAAGATGAATTTATTGACTTTAAGAATGTTCTGAATCAAAATCCCTATAACCTTAAATTTACCAGTGATATTCAATCACAGAAATTGAATTTTTTGGACATTGCGATCTCAAAAACGAGTAATAAAAAAGAGGGTGAAACGAGTTTATCCACAACGATCTATAAAAAGGAGACAGCTACAAATAGTCTCTTAAATTGGAAAAGTCACCATCCACTTCCACTGAAACGCGGTATACCTTATAGCCAATATTTAAGGTTAAAGAAAATATGTTCGGAGGAATCAGAATTTGTTGAAAGATCAAAAGAGTTAAAACAAAACTTTAGGGACAAGGGTTTCCCAAATAAAATCTTGAAAAATGCATATAATCGGGTATCGAATATCCCGAGAGAGTCCTTATTGCAGGATAAAAAACGAGAAGACACCTCCCTTATCAGATGTGTTGGTAATTTTGATGGAGGTTGGCAGAAGGTTAAGAACATTATGGAAAGGTATTGGCCTCTAATTACTTGGGATCCTCAACTTAAGGAAGTCTTATCCCTGAACGCTACTATCACAGCACGAAGGTGCAAAAACATCAAAGATACAGTAGTTAGAAGCCATTATCAAAGTAGATCTGACCCCTGCAAAAATTGGTTACATAATAAATTGCATGGCACGTACAAATGTGGACATTGCAGTGCATGCAAATACATTCAACAGAATTCTGGTAAAATTAAGGACTGGGTATGAATGAATTCAAAGTTAAATCATTCTTCAATTGCAACACCAAGGGTCTGGTATATGCAATTACATGCAAATGTGGAAAACTCTATGTTGGCAAAACATTTAGACCCTTTAAACAACGCATCCTTGAACATATTTGGTCAATCCGCAATCAGTTAGACATTCCAGTTGCCAGACATGTACAGCAACATCATAATAACGATCTAAATGCCTTAAGATTCTGTGGAGTGGAAAAAGTGGCAAGACTACAAAGACAAGGAGACTATGATCTCCATTTAAGGAGGAGGGAATGTGTTTGGATCTACCAATTTAACACCCTTAATCCGAATGGATTGAACGAAGGATTTAGTTTCACCCCGTACATAGGAACTTAACCGTCGATCTTATATAAAATTATTTGATCCATGACAATCATACCATGTTATATATTAACTAATAAGTATAACTACAAAGGAGCATTTATGGATTAATTAATTTTTCATGTTAATCAAAATTTTTTAATGAATTAATGAGGCAGATTACTATTCAATTCAAATCTGAAATGTAACTATGGGGAACAGAACGTCCTTAGCTACCATAACTGATCAAATCCCATTGGGGGCTGCTTAACTAATAGGCAATAAATTTTGTGGATTTAACAGACGGAGAGTCACCAAAAATCGCTGTATATACAACTACATCATGCTATGCCAATAATCATCCCAATATTAATAAATAGAGGATTGATGTCTATAGCAATATCATGATAATAAAAATATGATACAAACAACGAAGGGTATATGGAACTGCGGAGTAGAAATACTGCAGGAGAGATCTGATTGGTAACTGCAGTCACGTGATCGGAGCTAAGGGGAGATTTGGAATACGAGTTCAAACACTGTAGGGTGGAGGAACGAAGTATGCCCGACTATGCTTAGTTAAAACACTTTTGATCCTCATGGTGACCCGTACTATTCTGTTTGGAGACGAGTAGCTGAACCCAATTTTTCGTTGATTACAAATCTGTCTTAGAAAACTATTTAGATGGATTCCGAAAGGAAGATCACCAGAGCTCCTGATGAAATTGCCGCTAGTGCGGCAAGGAAACAGCGCGTTGAGCAGGTTCATGATAATATAGCAGAATGATACATTTCTATCATCAATAAGATGCTAATAAGTTCTTCAAAATTATAAAATGTTTTGCCTATGAGGCTTCCAATATTGATGTATGGTTGTGACAGCTTAAAATTTATCTGTCGATACTGGTGACTCATCTTACCTGAGGAGGTGTTTTGTCTGGCCTCAAAATATAAGTGTGTAGATTAATAAACGGCGTTTTCGCATTGAATGCACAGGGCACTTTAGAGAAGATTATTTAGGCATTGTTACTATCTGATGAATTGGCAAATTGGCACTATCTTTTGATCTGAGGATATTATGTTGCAATTATCTTTGTGATTAATCCTTCCCTGCATATTGGCGGCTTCACTTTTTTGTCGCAAATCCTGAAGATTAATTTTGAAAGCAATTGAGGCTTGCAGAGGTTAATTAATGTTTCTTTCATACGAATCAACCTATTTGCCAGCCTACTAACTTTGACTGCGGTCTCTCAACTTGATGGGATATGTAATATATGCAATGTGTGGTGCGGACATCAGTTTAAGTCTCAATACAGCATATAACTCCTTCGAACGAGAATAAATTCAAGTGGCTTTTTTGATAAAATATTAGACAAATTATTTCGAAATTAAGTCTGATCTTATTGAGAGCAATTGAAAAGCACTATTAGTAATGGTTTGAATTGGAAGGTGTGAATGCTGGTGCATCTGATACAACAATTGAATTGGCTAAACTTCCCTGAATTTATCATTTATTTTAAAGTTTAGCGAACTGCCTTTACTTCATACACCTTATATGAATTTCAAAAATCACCTCCATTTATCCAATTACCATTTATCGAATAAATTGGTATCTGAGGTAGCCAGGTATCAATAATTAGCAACTGAATTACTATAGGAAGATCACGATTTGTCATTGGAACTAATTACTATTAAGTGGTGCTATTTATTATTTTTAAAGTATACCAATAAAGAATTGTTTTTATTATTAACACAATAGGGAAATTGTCCTCGTCTTGAGGTAACTGTATTTACTAATAAGGGTGTTTAGTCACCAAATCCCGTGTTTCAGTTCTCTAAGTACTTGTCAGGAATGTGGGGATGGTACCTGGGTGGCACCTGGATGGCAGGGGTATGAGCCCAGGATGCAGTGGTCTGCACTGATAAACAGAGGATATGGATGGTGGAGGGTGAATGGAAATAAACTGACCGGATGATTGTCAGAAGGATGATGGTGGAGTTGCAGGAAACATAAATAATAAACAGGAACAGATGGGTATAGCAGAGCAGCGAGTTAGCAGCACCTCACTCTCTCAGCACAAGAGCTGTAATGAACCAGCAATGTTAATTGTGGGGCAGAGCCCTTTATTTTGTGTGTTACGTGTGTTGGATGCGAGTTAACTGTTGCATTGCTGGATGCTGATAGTGAATGCTGGTTACAGGGCAGGAACAGTACATAGAAGTGTACCACCAGGGGGGGTTTCAGGATGGCTACAGCCAGGGATCCTGACAGTACCTCCCCCTTCAGGTCACGCTCTGAGTGACCAAGGATGGCAGCAGGACTGCCCATGACCAGGCACGGGTCACTCTAGTGGGTGCTGTTTCCAATAGTCGTAGCACCACTGGAGGGCAGAACGAGGGTCAGGAGTGGTAGTACAGGGTTGGGCACGTGCCTTCCTCTGACGCCGCCGTGCCTTGGTCTTGGTCTTCTTGTGGATAGCAGATACCTCTGGAAGGAGAGTGCCCATGTACCCAGATGGCAGTCTCTCTTCATCGTCTTCAGTCACAATGGGTGAAAAGCAATCACGAGATAAAATAAAGTCCACATCAGAGTCTTTAGGGATCCTGGGGTTATGCTCTTTTCTCATTAGGTGATGCATCAGGAATGAGGGTGCCCACGTAATCGGATGGCACGAAGGTGGTTATGGCATAGATTCCCTGCACCGTATAAGGAGCTGGATCCTCAGGTAAGAAATCTGGAGCAAAAGGAATGTCCCTGGAACGTCTGGCGTTGGCGACAGAGGGCAAGAGATAGGAGGTAGAGTCACCCTCGAACCTGGTGCCCACATAGGAAGAAGGCATCTTCTCCATTTCTCCCGGTTCCCCTTCTAAACATGATCCATCACTAAGGGAAGGATAGTCGCACAGCCAGGACTTAATGCCCTCGTCCTCTTCTTCTTGCTCTTCCCAGCCACAATCCCTTTCTGATACAGATCCATCGCTGGATGAAGAACAGAAGCCTCGCCATGCCTTTATAGGGGTGTCAGACCCCTGGTGTTGACCTGGGGGTCCCTTTGAGCGTCGGGCTGTCTGTCTCGGTGGGCTCTCCTCAGAGACAGCGATGTCCTCTGGGTCATATTCAGGCAGGGAAGAAACACAGGAAGACAGCGGCGGATTGTGCTGGCTGGAAGTGATGGGAGTTGTGATCGCCATAAGGGAGTTCTTAATCTTCTGGGCTTTCTTCAGCCTGGCCTTCATTACCTGTTTGAAGGGGATCTGTGTCACAGTAGAAACTGGCATGGACATGATCTCCATAGGGGTTGGTAGATCTGTCTCCACAGGTACGGTGGTCTCCAGATCCATGGGAAGGACAGGTTCTATGGGCACAGTGTAATCAGTCTCCATAGGCATTACAGGGTTCGCATACTCCTCTTCTGAACTGACCTCCAGAGATGTCACATGCCTGGATACAGCAGGTACAGTTTGTCTGGGGACAGGTGTAGGTGCATGAGTTGTTCAGGGTGCAGGTCTTGGGGGCCGGTCTGGGTAGGGGTACCGGCTTAGGAACGGCAGGTCTCATAGAAGCAGGTGTATACACAGTGGCTGTAGCAGGCCTGGAAGCCTGGGGCTGCTTCAGAGCTCTACGTACCGGAGCGTGCTTGGAAGTTGCAGCTGGCTTGGAAACCAGTGCTGGCTTGACAAACGCTGATCTGGGGGTTTTTTCTGGGCAATTCGATATCCAGTGCGATCCTGCCCCGCAGTACAGGCACAAATTACTATTTTGTCTCCTGACACGCTCTTCAGGAGACAGGGGATCATGGTGTTTATTTGGAGGAGCGCACACCTTAGTTGAGGTGCACAGAAAAGTTTGCAGCATTTGCATCAGGGTATCAGCCAGGTTCTTGAATAGCTCCTGGAAGGTGGTTTTCAGTAGCTCCACCATTAAGTGCAGCACTGCGGGCTCATTAGTATTAGGCTGGTTCATTCTGTCAGGAATGTGGGGATGGTACCTGGGTGGCACCTGGATGGCAGGGGTATGAGCCCAGGATGCAGTGCTCTGCACTGATAAACAGAGGATATGGATGGTGGAGGGTGAATGGAAATAAACTGACTGGATGATTCTCAGAAGGATGATGGTGGAGTTGCAGGAAACATAAATAATAAACAGGAACAGATGGGTATAGCAGGGCAGCGAGTTAGCAGCACCTCACTCTCTCAGCACAAGAGCTGTGTTGAACCAGCAATGTTAATTGTGGGGCAGAGCCCTTTATTTTGTGTGTCACGTGTGTTGGTTGTGAGTTAACTGTTGCATTGCTGGATGCTGATAGTGAATGCTGGTTACAGGGCAGGAACAGTACATAGAAGTGTACCACCAGGGGGGGTTTCAGGATGGCTACAGCCAGGGATCCTGACAGTACTGCGGGGAAGATTCTTAATCTATCTCTGCATTTTTGTCAAGACCAGGAACCATATTGATATAACTTCAATTTATGGAATGAGAGAAGATTTGAAACAATAAACTCTCTTTAATACCTCTGATCACGCAATATTAGCCATATTGGTTGCCTGGTTAATTTGAAAACTCACTCACTAGCTGCAGCATATATACTGCCACTGTCTGCTACCTGAAATAGTTTGGAAATGTTTAACTTGTTCTTGCAAACAACAATCTGCTTGGGTCATTATGAGAATGTATTGTAGATGTGTCATGTTCTTAATGTAACATTGCGTTTGTCCTTGCGCTACAGGAGGTATTTTTAAATGAGCTACATCTTGCCATATACTATCTAGACAAACACTTTATAAATAATTAAATGAATGCATTTATAATGTTACATATAACTTAAGTGCTAATGAAATTATGACCTATCATTCATGAAATGTTAATATAGAAACAGTTGAAAACAATTGCACAACACGATATAAATAAATGACATATAGAGGAATCGCTTAGGTTTGTAAGTGCTAAATTGATTGCCTGTAAACAGAAAGGATATATTGGTTTTGGCACGTAGTGCATGTAGGAACACAGTGGGAGTCTCAGTGTCAGCTCATAGTGACATTGAGAGAAAGAATGTAGTTGGCACAGTGCCGTCCAAACCTATCTAGCAATTGAACTGTTATAGAGAGCAGTTCAGGCCACTTAGATCCCATCCACAGGGCAATCAAGTCAATGGAAACTCATTTACGGATTTTTTTCTTGTAGAATACAGTTTGTCCTACAACTGATGACCTTGAGACAATGAACAACTTGCAAAGCAGTAATGATGTAGGTAGAGAATGTAATCTATTAATTACACTCTCAAACACAACCTTGGATCAGATAAAGCCACACATTCATTCAAGTATTTAAATGGAATATGCTGTATTTATATATCGGATTTCTTTTCCTATTGCTGCTAAAAACGGTCAAGATTTTAAAGTAAATCCTAATTAACAGGACTATTAATTATACATTTGAAGCAGATTTTTATCTACTGTCAACAAATCCTACTGTTGCGTTTTATATTGAACGTGGCTAAGGATATCACTGATTATATAATGAAAAAAAGAGCAAGCTACATAAAATGCAAACCTAGGAGGTGAAATAGTTAATGATGGATACCGCTATTAGTTTAAACCTTTTATTTATTAAGTTCCTCTTATCCCTATTACTAATTCATCAGAGGCATCACAGCCTGAGGCTAATCAACATGCAGAACCGAGGTTAGAAACGCTTGCAGTGCAATGCTCAGATTTGCAAGTTAAATGCCCTTAATGGGAATCAAATCACATTTACATTTTTTTTGAGCATGAGAGTTGCTGTTGGTTTTGCTACTGGGAAAACTTGGTAAATCTACGGAAAACATTTAAATTTTTCACTGTGGGATAACTGCAACTTAAACCCTTTCCGAATACTTTGCAAGAGAAAAAAAAAAAAATAAGATAAAAAAATCTCTGACGATTTAGATAGCAACGTTAATTAGTATTGCAAGTCCACAGGTCCCATTTGTCGATTGCTAAATTTGAATCTTTGATGAAACAGCAGATGCCTTTCTAATATCAAGTCCCAGTACAATATGTGTGCATTGTTTTGTAGACTATAAGGCAAGATTAGGGGTCAAGTTGAGTATGAATGTATGGGATCGCAATTCCCCCACTATTTTAGCAGTGGGAACTTAGTTTCCATATGGCTGATATAATGAATAGCTGCAATACCTTTCGATTCAGACCCAATTGTACAAAACTGACTATATTTATGTGTGTTTCCAGGGCTTGAGTACATTGGGAATAACATTTTTTTTTTTTATTGACCAGAGGAATGGCATATTCATACATATAAAAGCTCTGCAGCTGCTTCAGCTTCCATTAATCTTAATAAATGACAGGTATCATAGGGCAACAGAAATCATGGCGAGTTCCCGCATTTATTTTTGTAGGATTTGACCAGTAGGTAAGATAATAATGTTATGGAATTTCAGTTGCCGCTATATATTATTATCATAATTTATATATCATCAACAGTTTCTGCCATGCACTGCTATATTTCTGTGCGTATGGCAAGTCAAAATTATATTTTCACATGTTGTGCATGACACAATATCCAACTGTCATTGCATAGAATCCTGGATCACCTGGTTTGAATGTTAATGGATCGCTTGCCATTCCAAGCAGATCAAAACTACTAGAGCAGTTCGACTTGGCTGATAGGCTACTGTACATGTATGCTTACCATACTTTGTATAGACATCACAAATGAAGAGGGAGATGATGAATAAAGCGCATTATCGGAGTCACTCATTATTCACATTTGCAGGCACAGACAATAAAAAATAAAACCTACCGTTGATGTACAATATGGCCCTGTCCATGGGGGTTTTGAAGTCTCTGAGAAATCGACTTGTGGACTTCTACTGGGGTTCAACCTACCAGAAAGGTTGAGGATGCTTTAATCTCCTGCAGGTAACACAAAGCTTGGTCATAAATAGGATCCAACTGTTAGTATGGCCACCAAAGCCAGCTGTTTTACTGGCAGTCATTCCCGCTTAGAGATTTGCTCAAAGTTTACTACAGTCTTATGAATTGCTTTTTTTTTTATTTAGTCATTTCGAGGTTTGAGGTTCATCGTTCCCATATAGATACAGAGAAAAACTTCGCCAATGTCATGAAACATACAGGGGGTTATTCAGAGAGCACCAAAATGTAACCGACAATGCGGTGCTCTCCCATTCCCTGCACTTCTGTCACGGTTTGGGTACTGTTGGAGACTGGACCTCGGGATGCGGAGATTGGAGTTCGAGGTGGGAAGGATGATGTAGGGTAGGAGGTATGAGGGTAGCTTGGTCGGGTGCGTATGCCAATGGTCAGGATTCCATAAGGTAGAATGGTCGGGTACGAAAGCCAATGTCGGGATGCCAGAAGGTAGAAAGGTCGGGTACGAAAGCCAATGTCGGGGTGCCAGAAGGTAGAAAGGTCGGGTACGAAAGCCAATGGTCAGTAACGAGTAAATATGTAAGAAGGGAACTAAAGTACTCAGCTAGAAGACACTCGACTATCCAGCAAAGGACAAGTGTGCAGACTGTGTATTTATAGGGATATCAAAGCTCTGGGATTGCCCTCTGTAACAGGTGTGTCACTTGTGTCTGGGAGGGGTTCAGTAGTGGTAACCATAAGACCGGGTCTTGGGCGCGCGCGCGCGCCTATCCAGAAGCCCCGTCCCCGACAAGCCGCGAGAGACGCCAGAGTAAGGCGGGACCGCCGAGCCCGTACAGCGGACCGAGCCCCCCGGCCACCTGTACCCATCGGGGGATGCCGAGGGAGACCGCAGGTCCCAGGAGGGTCTCTGAGGGGGACTCGGTCCAACGCCAGGATCGCCAGAACGCGCCGTGCATCCGCAGCTGCCTGTACTGTAGCCCGGTGAGCGCAACGCCGTGACAGAACCCCCCCCAAGGCGCAACCTCCGGGGGCGCTGAGGACCCGGCCTGGCAGGGAAGGAAACATGAAACGACCGAACAAGGTGAACGCTCGAGGAGGGAACCCAGGAATCCTCATCAGGCCCATAGTCCTTCCAATGGACGAGATATTCGAGCACCCCACGACGCCAACGAGAATCGAGGATAGCCCCAACCACGTACTCTTCGGTACCATCAACAAGAACAGGAGGAGGGGGTGTGCGGGACCTGCCCGGGAAAGGGTTGGCATGGCACGGTTTAAGGAGGGAAATATGGACCACAGGATGAAATGAGTAGCGTGGCGGGAGACGAAGACGAACAGCAACCATATTGACATGCTCTACAACAAGAAACGGGCCGATGTAACGTGGTCCCAATTTACATGAGGGACAGGGGAGTTGGAGAAAGCGAGTGGACAGCCAAACTTTTTGGCCCGGGAGATATGTCGGGGAGGCAGCACGGGATCGATCTGCATGCCGTTTGTACATGGCTTGAGAATAATGTAGGGCATCTTTGGCCTTGGCTAGACCGTCTGCTAGAAGACGGAGGCGTGTGGTAGCATCGGGAACAGAGGTGTAAGAGGGTAGTCCCGGCAACATGGCCGGGTGGTAGCCATAGGTGAGAAAAAATGGAGAAAAAGTGGTAGACTCGTGCGTATGCGAGTTGTAGGAAAACTCCGCTATCGGGAGTAGTTCCAACCAGTTGTTCTGTTGATAAGATGAATAACAGCGTAAGTAAGTCTCAAGTGTTTGATTGGTTCGTTCTGTTTGCCCGTTAGACTGGGGATGGTATGAGGTGGATAGATCAACCGATATCTTAAGCGAGGAACAAAAAGCTTTCCAAAAATGTGACGTAAATTGGGTACCCCTATCGGTGACTATGGAGGATGGTATACCGTGTAGACGGAACACTTGGGCTATGAACAATGACGCGGTCTCTTTGGCCGTAGGTATTCTCACGGAAGGGACAAAATGAGCTAATTTGGTTAAACGATCCACTATAACCATGATGCAGGTATGTCCTGCAGAGGGAGGGAGATCCACAATAAAATCCATGGTGACATGCGACCAAGGTGATTCAGGTACCGGGTGAGGTTGTAATAACCCTAAGGGTTTTTGTGGAAGGGTTTTGGTTCTGGCACAAACGTCACATGATTTGACGTAGTCCTGAACATCTTGAGATAGTGAGGGCCACCAGAAATGACAGGATATTAACTTCCAAGTTTTTGTTCTTCCTGCGTGACCGGCCAGGGGGGAATCATGACATTGCTACAGTATCTGGAGTTGCTTCTCCTTAGGTACTAGGATGCGGTCTTTTGGTGGTGCGGTCGACGTAGGAGATGGAGCTTTGGTTTGTGCAATATCATTCAGTAAACGTGAAGTGACCGAGAGAAACTGATGCGGTTGGAGAATGGTCTCCTCTGTTTTATCTTTTCCGGAATGATACTCATGTAGTCGGGATAAAGCGTCAGCTTTACCATTGCGTGATCCAGGACGGAATGTGAGATGGAATTGAAAACGAGAGAAGAAGAGGGCCCACCTGGCCTGTCTGGGACGTAGCCGTTTTGCCGTCTTCAAGTACTCGAGATTCTTGTGATCCGTATATATCGTTATGGGGTGCAGACACCCTTCCAGGATGTGTCTCCATTCCTCCAGTGCTTGTTTAATGGCCAGTAGCTCTTTATCCCCGATATCGTAGTTACACTCCGCTGGACTCATCTTTTTGGAAAAAAAGGCTATCGGTGCAAATTATTGGTTGTTGGGCAATGCTGGGAGAGGACGGCCCCGGTAGCGTTATTGGAGGCGTCCACTTCCAGGTAATAGGCAAAAGACGGATTAGGGTGAGAGAGGATGGGTGCCGAACAGAACCGTTCTCGTAAATCGTTAAAGGCTTTGGTAGCATTCGTGGACCATTGGAAAGGAACAGTAGACTTGGTAAGAGCTGTTAAAGGTTGGGCGATTCGACTGAAGTTGCGAATGAATTTGCGATAAAAATTGGCAAAACCTAAAAAACGTTGTACCTGTTTTCTGTTGAGAGGTATAGGCCAGTGTTTGATGGCTTGTGTTTTCTTGTCATCCATGGCAATGGTACCGGGTCGAATGATGAAACCCAGGAATTCCATGCTATGGACCTCAAATAGGCATTTGTCGAGTTTAGCAAATAGGTGATGTTGGCGGAGGCGTTGTAGTACCTGTTGCATTTGGTTTCGTTGTTCTTCTAGAGTAGAGGAATACACAAGAATGTCATCTAGATATATGACAACACATTGATCCAGCATATCGCGAAAAACAACATTGATAAAACATTGAAATGTGGCAGGGGCATTGCATAGCCCATAGGGCATTACTGTGTATTCGAAGTGTCCGTATCTGGAGCGGAAAGCTGTTTTCCATTCGTCCCCTTCCTTTACACGAATCAGATTGTAAGCTCCTTTCAGATCCAGTTTGGAGAAGATGGTTGCCGTTTTCAAGCGATCCATCAATTCTGGAATTAACGGTAATGGATAACGATTTTTAACGGTTATGTGATTCAAGGCACGATAATCAACGCAGGGGCGTAACCCCCCATCTTTCTTCGCCACAAAGAAAATACCGGCCCCAGCAGGTGAGGTGGAGGGACGTATAAACCCCTTTGCCAGGTTTTCATCTATATATTCTTTAAGGATGACCAGTTCGGGTTCCGACAATGGGTATAGTCACCCGTAGGGGATTGGGGCGCCTGGTAGAAGGTCAATTGGACAGTCATAAGGTCGATGTGGGGGTAGAGCATCCACTCCTCGTTCGTCAAATACATCTTTGAACGACTGATAGACGTGTGGGAGCGTAACATTGGAGGGAGTTTTATGAAGATCCAGGATGGAGCATACCGTGGCAGTGACCTCCTGTAGGCATATTTTACGACAATGGAGAGAGGGAAACAAAAGCTGACCTGAGGACCACCTTATGATTGGGTCGTGGAGGCGAAGCCAAGGAAGGCCCAATATTACCGGGAACACAGGTGACGTAATGACATCATAGGATAATAGTTCCCTATGGGAAGGTCCTAATGTTGAGGAGAGAGGGATAGTCTCTTTTGTGACAGGACCTGCACCAAGGGAAGAACCGTCGACAACTTGTATATGTACGGGTATATCTTTATTCAATACCGGAATGGACAATTTAGCAACCAAGGCAGTGTCAATGAAACAATTGCTGGCTCCGCTATCAATCATGGCCTCCACCGTGGTAGATTTTTCTTCCCACTGTAAAACAAGTTGTACCAATAAGTGAGGGGATTGGACACTAGACATGGAGGTCGACAGAATATTGGATGGACAACATGTAGCCATACCTCCCTTGGTCGGTGTGTCAGGACAGTCCCGGACAAGGTGGGTATTCTTTCCACAGTATAGGCACAGGCCGTTATCACGTCTATGTTGATTCTCCTGAGGAGTTAGCCGGCGACGAACAGCATTGAGTTGCATGGGTTCTTCAGCGGATGGTATGGTAGATGTAGTCGGGGGTGGTGGTAGCGCCAACATACGAGGAGCTGGAGGTCGGGAGGGTGGAGAAAACAGGGCTCTCTCTCGTACACGTTCACGAATGCGTCTGTCGATTTGGAGAGCAAGACGAATTAGGGGCTCCAAAGAAGTGGGTGTTTCGCCTCGAGCCAACTCATCTTTGACGGACTCGGACAGACCCCATCGGAATTGGCTAACTAATGCGGTGTCATTCCATCCAGTCTCAGAAGCCAATCGGCGGAATTCAACTGTATAGTCTTCGATGGGTCTTCTGCCCTGTCTCAGTTGCCGGATCTGTGCCTGGGCAAACTCAGATCTATGAGGGTCCTCATACAATAGATTCATGGCCGACAAAATGGAGTTCCATGATTGCAACACCAGGTCTGCGGTCCGTAGGAGGTTATGTGCCCAGACTTGGGCCTCATCCGAGAAAAGGGAGATAACAGTGCGGATCCGTACAAAATCCGTCTGATAGGTGCGGGGGTTTAGTGCGAACAGGATTTCACATGACATGAGGAATCCCCTATAGGACTCACGGCGTCCAGAGAACCGCTCAGGCATCGGGATTCTGGGTTCTGGACTGGTCATGTCATCATTTTGGGATGACGACGAAACAGGGAGTAGGTGTTGGACTTGTCCTTGCATTTGAGCTTGGTTTAACTGTAAGTCCTGTACTGAATGGGATAGTACTGTCACCTGACGAGTCAAGGAAGCGATAGCATCCAATACGTCCTCGGGGTCCATAACTTCTTTTGGCTGGATAGTTCTGTCACGGTTTGGGTACTGTTGGAGACTGGACCTCGGGATGCGGAGATTGGAGTTCGAGGTGGGAAGGATGATGTAGGGTAGGAGGTATGAGGGTAGCTTGGTCGGGTGCGTATGCCAATGGTCAGGATTCCAGAAGGTAGAATGGTCGGGTACGAAAGCCAATATCGGGATGCCAGAAGGTAGAAAGGTCGGGTACGAAAGCCAATGTCGGGGTGCCAGAAGGTAGAAAGGTCGGGTACGAAAGCCAATGGTCAGTAACGAGTAAATATGTAAGAAGGGAACTAAAGTACTCAGCTAGAAGACACTCGACTATCCAGCAAAGGACAAGTGTGCAGACTGTGTATTTATAGGGATATCAAAGCTCTGGGATTGCCCTCTGTAACAGGTGTGTCACTTGTGTCTGGGAGGGGTTCAGTAGTGGTAACCATAAGACCGGGTCTTGGGCACGCGCGCGCGCCTATCCAGAAGCCCCGCCCCCGACAAGCCGCGAGAGACGCCAGAGTAAGGCGGGACCGCCGAGCCCGTACAGCGGACCGAGCCCCCCGGCCACCTGTACCCATCGGGGGACGCCGAGGGAGACCGCAGGTCCCAGGAGGGTCTCTGAGGGGGACTCGGTCCGACGCCAGGATCGCCAGAACGCGCCGTGCATCCGCAGCTGCCTGTACTGTAGCCCGGTGAGCGCAACGCCGTGACAACTTCGCGGAATCAAATTTCCCCACCCTACAGTGAATTCAACATTAACCGCAGGGTCCCCGGAGTGCAGGGAACGGACCCGCAAAACCGCTGAAAACCCGTTAAAAAACGGATCCGATACAATCTGAAGTATCGGATCACTCGAACCATCACAAAAAAAGATGCAAACATGTCCGTAAGAAGCCGTCGAGCCACCGAACACAGCGCAGACCAGCCACCCGAAAGAGCCAAGAAGCGGACAAACAGGGACAAGGCCCTTGCTTGCGCCGTGGTAAGGCTCTGGTACAGATGAAAGCCCCTATATGCAGAGATACCACCAGTCTTGGTAGCAATAACAGGAAAGATCAACACAGCAATATATATATATATATATATATATGTATATATTAACACAGAGTAGACTGGAGACCTCTGCACGGCTATACCACAGCTGCCCTGATCTGACAGGCCGGTCTTTAAAGATAGCCAGATCTAATCTGGATGAAGAAAGGTTACCTTAGCAGCCATGCAGAGTTTTATGGCAAACACAGATTACAGGGTTCACTGGAAACGGTACAGATAAGGATAATCCAAAAACCGTAGTCAAAGAGAAGCCAGAGGTCAGAACCAGAGAATATACCTTATACAGAAGAGGGGTTCAGAACCAGGAACAACGTAAGACAAGCCAGAAGATATCGTAACCAGGTAATCAGAATGGAATATACACAGAAAACAAAACCACAGCAAGGACAGACTTTGAACTAAATAACATAGGGAAAACCAGATCTAAATCAGGAACACAAATGACAGACAGACAGATGGGGAAATAGGATCAAAAAGAAATCAGAACCAAATATACAAATACAACAGGATAGCAGGCAGCTCACTCAACACAAACCTCTAGGGAAACTAGGAAATGTGAAATGACTGAGCAATGCCTTATGGGTGCATTGCTCTCTTATGGGGAGTGAATTAGGACAAGGGGAAACAGGTGGCCTGGGATCACAGCACACATTAACCCCTGAGCTGCAAACCAGGATTAGCAAACAGAAACACAAGTCAAAAACAGGCTTATACGTAATACAGAGGACAGGGGAACAGGGCTGGGAATGTGGAACGTGACAACAATACGACTGAAAGTGTCAACATTGAAACGCTGTTTGCAAAAAAAAACTACTCAGCAGAATAAAATAATAAATGGTTTATTCGATATTGAATATAATCAGGAATATTTTTTACATTGAAACCTATGGGGTTAGCCTGTATAAACCTGCCAAATGAAACCACCGAACAGCAGACAACATTTCACTGCTGTTCGGTGTTCTCTGAATAGATTAACTATTGCTTCTCTATGAATTTCACTGCTGTAGGACAGGCACTGTACTTGCAAGTAGTTCGCCAAAATTTGGCGACCTGCCTGCTCTCTGAATAGCCAGGAAATGGCACCGAATGGGGAAATTTCCTGTTCGGTGCCGTTTCAGGGCCAGATCGGCTTTCTTTGAACAACCCCTACAGTCTGACAAAGTACTGAAAAAGTATTTAAATAATATGATGAGTTCTGAACCTCATAAATTTACTTATTTATATTTCAGACTTCAAATAGTGACATTCATATTCTGAACTTCACATATTATTGCTCTAATGTAATTCCTTCTTACCCTGCTGGGTAAGTTTGTTAAAAAAAATGCTGAAAATAGATTTAACAAAGAAAAAAACCTTCCCTTGATGTTCACTTTTGAAGATAACATGGCCTAGTTTTTTCAAAATAATGAGCTTTGCATTTCTAGCCTATTTGAGTTTGGGTTTTTAGTTAGGGGACATGTCTTGAGCTGGGACATTTAGAAGAGACACCAGTGAAAAATATTCTGCAGGGATGGTTAAATATATACTAGCAAAATGTACTTTACTGAAGCCATCCTTATCTAGGTGGTAATAATGAAAATTCAAATGGTATGTGCATTAAAATAAAAGCACACACTCCAGTTCATCTCCTAAAAAAATATAAATGGTCTCATATGCAGAGATAACAAACACAAACAATCTCTCCAATTTCCAGTGCTTTTCTTTCCATAAATGGGAAATGGTTATACCAATATACAGAGTGTTATCTGCATAATAGTCAGATATACTTTTCCAGGCTCAACATTAATACTAGGAGCCTTTCAAATTTAAATGGCAGATATTTTGAGAAAGTTGTTTTGTCAAAAGAACAGCCCTGAAAGGCCACTCCTAGCTGGTGGCAGTGACACAGGGCTATTAACACGGTGTTACCTGAGACAGTAAGGCAGGACTGTTCTCTGTAGTTGAAAAATAGTGTGCAAAAAATGCTTGAACTCGATGGATTAGTATGACTAGAGGAAACATGTTCAAATTATTTTGAAAGTTAGATTACTCTGAGTTTACACGACCAAAAACGTTTTCATTTGTTTGTTAATATTTGTACAAATGCTTTCAGCAGTAAAATAAATAAGGAGTTTTCTTTTTTAAAGTATAAAAAGAGTGGAAAGAAATTGATGCACTGTCACTTATAATAAATAGATCTGGCAACAAAAAGTGAAAAGGAAACATGAGCATATTTATGTAGAATATTTATGTCAAAGACGAGTGATAGAAGATTTATAGCTAAGCTGTGTTTCCTGTGGCAACACTGGACATTTAAGCATCACCAAGTGGTTTATTCAATTGTTTACGATTCCTGCACAGCAATATGCTGACAGCCAGTCTCATAATGGCCTTTGGGAAATCCAGACAAATGCTGGTGCGAGGCACCAATAGTCAGTGAGCTACAGGCGACTTGAAGATACCAGGCAAAAGCTGGAGTGCTGCAGGCGATTTCTGTCTGGTTAGAGAAAATAGATCTCTCCATCTGGTGGACCACTGCTGCTCTATTGATCAGTGGGTATCCTTAAGGTATCAGTCTTGTCACACCCGACTCCACTTTGTCCAAGTCCCATGACTGGACCGTTTCTGGGGTACAGTCTCACTCAATAAAATTGCTACTTCACACTCTGCAGTTTTATATTTTTTCTTTTTATAATTGGTTAATGTTAACTCAAACAAAAAAAAAGGAATTTTCACCACTCTAAGGGTAGGATTAACATTCAGGCTAATGAAGCTGCAGCTCCAGATCCCTTCAATGCCCACAAAACAAAAACACACTATTTTTGTACACGGGCTTCTAACAACAAAAGGTATGAAAGGGGAAAGAAAAGAGTCGCAATAGTGGTGGTGGGACGGGGCAGACGCACAATAGGATGGAGATGGATGAGGAAACGACTCAAAAATCTTCAACTCTTGAAATATAAAGTCATTAATTTACAGTCATAATATGAGCTACACCAAAAAACATGGAAATTTGAATCAGTTGGAAATATTGATTTGATGTACTACAGGTTGATGTAACTGTATGTTATCTAAGAGTACCGTATTACTCGAGTATAGCGCGACCCGAATATAACGCGATGGATAGAGATTTATTATGGAAAGGAGAGAATACTCAAGACTCGAATATAATGCGAGGAGCAAAATTATAAGTATAGGCCACCTGTCTTCTTTACTTGCAATAAGATGTCCGACGGAGCGAGGTGACCAACACACTGAATCATTCACTGATAGTCAGCACGCCGGGAGGTGTAGTTTTCTGACCTTTAGCTCCAGCAGGCAGGCTCATCCACTGCGTTGTCTGCCGATAGCCAGCCCCCCCGAATGAGCTCCTTGCATGCAGAATGTGAGGAGAATCGTGCAGCACGTCTGCAGTGACATCAGGATGGGCAAACAACAGGGTGGGGCTGTCTATTGGCGGACGACGGATCCCACCTCTCCCGAATCTGGTAGTTCCTGAAGTGTTTGCGTGCGTCAGGGAGTCCACATTCACTTCAGAGAGACTACCGGAACTTCCGGGAGACTTGGGATCCCTGAGCAAGTTTTTTTTATTTATTTTTTTACACGCGATGCAGATGTCTCGAATATAACGCGACCCCTCCAATTTTAAGGTAAATTTTTGTCACCAAAATCTAGCGTTATACTCGAGTATCTACAGGACAGGACATTAAATACAGCTGTCTTTAATAGTTAATTTTTACCAAATTATTGTACTGCATTAACCTTTTATTGTCAGTCAACAAAAGAAAGGGATTTAGAAAGAAAGAAAGAGCTTCATAAAGGCTATGCATACGCCGGCTGGGTGGAGTAGAGGTAACGTCACTGCTCTGTATGGAGAGAGCCTGTGGAGTCATGGGTTCAATCCAAGTAAACAACCTCTCCAGTAAGTGTCCTTGGGCAAGACACCCAACGGTACATACTCACCACCCAGGACATACCTGAAAACAAGAGAAATCTCAATGTATCCTTCCTGGTAAAATCCTTTCTCAAAAAAAACCCCAAAAAATAGAGGTGTGCACGGCTAAAAAAAATTGTTTCGTTTCTCAGGAATTTTTTTTTGTCCTAAATGGAATTCGTTAAACCATTTTGTTTAGTAATTTTGGATTGATTTGAATCGCTAAGAAAAAATCTATAAATGCTGCTTAATTTATGTTAGATTAGGGTTAGGTGAGGGTTAAATGCTAGAGTTAATAATTAGTGTTTCGACTCACTTTGGCGATTTGTACTTAGGAATCATTAATTTCAATGGACAAACCTGCTGACGCAGAAGTGCGCCAAAGTGCGCTGAACAGCACTGTATTTTGCAGTCAATTGGCTTGTGGTGCAGACTCCAATAGATTTAGCACCACAGGACAATTAGCAGTGAAATACAATTTGCAGTTCAACGTACTTCGTCCGCACCGAAATTGTCCCATAGAGAACCATTAAATTAATGATTCTTCTGTGTACAGATCTCTGAAGTGCACTGAAGTGCAGCGAAAAAAATCTCAAGGTGAATATACAGAGACCCTGAGATTCTAAACATTCACCCAGATACCCTGAGATTCTGAACATTCACCCAAATACCATGAGATTCTAAACATTCACCTAGATACCCTGAGATTCTAAACATTCACCCAGAGACCCTGAGATTCTGAACATTGACCCAGATACCCTGAGATTCTAAACATTCACCCAGATACCCTGAGATTCTAAACATTCACCCAGAGACCCTGAGATTCTAAACATTCACCCAGAGACCCTGAGATTCTAAACATTCACCCAGATTCCCTGAGATTCTGAACATTGTCCCTGAGATTCTGATCGCAGGGTCTCTGGGTGTATGTTCAGAATCTCAGGGTCTCTAGGTGTATGGTCAGAGTCTTGGGGTCTCTGGGTGAATGTTCAGAATCTCAGGATCTCTGAACATTAACCAACAGTCTTAGGGTCTCTGGGTGTATGTTCAGAATCTCAGGGCCTCTGGGGATATGTTCAGAGTCTTAGGGTCTCTGGGTGAATGTTCAGAATCTCAGGGTCTCTGAACATTCACCCTGAGACTCCGAACATTCACCCAGAGTTCCTGAGAGTCTTAACATTCACCCAGAATCTCAGGGTCTCTGAACATTCACCTTGAGACCCTGAGATTCTGAACATTCACCCAGAATCTCAGGGTCTCTTGTGGTAGGTTCAGAGTCTCAGGGTCTCTGAACATTAACCCACATTCTTAGGGTCTCTAGGTGCATGTTCAGAATCTCAGGATCTCTGGATGAATGTCCAGAATCTCGGGGTCTCTGAACATTCACCTCGAGTCCCTGAAATTCTGGGTGAATGTTAAGAATCTCAGGGTGAATTTTCACACGGCCAGCAGTGTGAATACACTCTCGTTTCCACGGCTGGGCTCTGGGAACTGGAAGGCATTGAAACAATGAGAAGTTACAGCCGTCTTGGACTCTTTTTATGGTTGGACCATTTTCCTGGACTGATGCTGAGGACCATTGGCTTCATAGTGAATGTTCAGAGACCCTGAGATTCTGAACATTCACCCTGAGAAACTTACGGGCCTATTCAATAAAAGACGAAAAGGAGAATTGGCAGGAGAAGAGCACAATCACGACCAACAAGCCGATTTGGAAAGTGAGATAAATTAGAGAATTTTTTGGGTTTGGCTATTTTGACCTAGAATTTTCACTTCTGCCAATTCTCCTGGGTTTCACCTTTACTGGATGGACCTGTATGACTCTCAACATACACCCGAGACCCTAAGATTCTTAACATTCACCCTCAGACCCTGAGATTCTGGGTCAATGTTCAGGATTTCAGGGTCTTTGGGCAAATGTTCAGAATAACAGGGTCTCAAGGTGAATGTTCATAGATCCTGAGACTTTGAACATACACCCAGAGACCCTGAGATTCTGATGATACAACCAGAGACCCTGAGATTCTGGGTGAATATTCAGAATCTCCGGGTGAGTGCTCAGAATTTTAGGGTCTCAGGGTAAATATTCAGAGACTCTTAGATTATGAACATTCACCCACAGACCATGAGACTCTGAACATACACCCAGAGACCCTGAGATTATGAACATTCACCCATAATCTCAGGGTCTATGGGGGAATGTTCAGAATCTCAGGGTCTCTGGACATTCACTCTGAGACTCTGAGATTTTTTTGCCGCACTTCGGCGATTTGTACATAGGAATCATTTATTCAATGGTTCTCTATGGGACAGCTTTGTCGTTCAAGTGCACTGAACTGCACCATATTTCGCTGTCAATTGGCCTGTGGTGCTCATTCTATTCGATTCAGCACCACAGGCCATTTGACATGGAAATACAGTGCAGTTTGCTGTAGTTCGGTGTACTTTGTCTTATGAAGAACCACTGAAATGAATGATTCCTACGTACAGATCACCGAAGTGCGCCGAAGTGTACTGAACTGCACTGTATTTCGCTGTCAATTGGCCTGTGATGCTGAATACAATAGATTCAGCACCACACAGGTTAATTGACAGGGAAATAGTTTTTCTCCTGTGTGAAACATCATAACGATTCGATTTGTTTCAACTTATCGATCCAAATTGATTTGTTAAATATTGGTTTGTTTTGTTTAATTTCCAATGCTATTCAGAATCAGATTAAATCAATACGTTATTTTGGACGTACTTCCAAAATACGAACTGGCGGAATTTTGGACGAATTGCGATTTGAAACAAAAAGCACACCTCTAAAGGGAACATGTCCAAGTGTGCATTCACCTCTAACAGACCTTTGTCATACAAGTAAAGAATGGCCATTGGCACCGGAATGGTGTGTGATGATAGTGGCCAAACAGATCATGGTATGGAAATAAAAGCAAATTTTGTTTCTCCTTAAGAAATTTATCAGCTATGAAACTTTCCTGATAAATCTTTGCTAATCTTCCTGAATTTATTCTGTAACAAGAACAGGAGGTACGTGTATCTGTTGGCGTATATATTTCTATCATTGCTTCTTCACAGTCTTAGATAACATGGCATGGAACAAAACATGGAATGTCACATCCCTTTGCTTTGAATGCTTAGGTTTTATATAACACTGGGCTGAAGTAATGCGGTAGGGGGTGTTGGGCAAGTAGTGCAACGATTTCTGTTCTCTGTGTAATTTAATCTATTTGATTTAAACAGGAACCGGTTTACATTTTGATATCCAATGAATAGGTATTGCTCAAAGAATGCTTTCATAAGAATATGAAATTATCACAATGAGTTTCCAATGAAAAATAAAAAAGACTAATTACCTTTCCCAGAAGAGACTGCAGAGGTATTGATTGCCTTTCAAAGTCATGCAAAATTTATTGGGTCCTTATAAGTGGCTGTCACAAGACTGAAAAGGTAAACTTAAAGATAAATGGCGAGCCTGAAAGATAACAAGTCCTAGATAATATCAGATTCAAACTCTGCTGCTGTGACTGTCTAATCTATTGTACATTTATGAGAATTTTTTCGTTTTTTCAAATATGTTGAAGAATACTTAACAAAATCAAACCAAATTTGTTTCTGCTTATATTATAACATTTATTCATGATTAGAAAGAGAAATACAACTCAGCCTCACTGTACGATATGGAGATAATTATAAAACAATTAGCAAGACATTTAAGCATGCAGATCCATAAAGTAATGAGAATTTGTTCACCAGTGCATACAACATAGAAGAACTCAATGTGATCTATATTGCGATCTAACAGATGCTTAATCTAGTAGCCACTTGTGTTAAAGTGCATTGAAGACTATTAGTGACACTGCATTTTAAATGTGTAATAAAGATAATATGTTAGAAACAAATAATTAAAAATATAATACAAACACCTTTTTAGTTTTTTTTTCTGTTACTCTTCTAAGAAGACCATTTTACTGGTGTATTATATATGGTGTGGTATTTTTTTTAAATTAATTTAACACAATTACAGTTACAAGTAATGATAAAGCACTGTACAAAGGGTAAAACAGAATAACAAATATACATACAAGTTAAGCACACAGAACAGTCGGAGAGAGGACCCTGCTCGCGAATTTACAATCTTAGATTAGAGGGTGGCACACTAGGTGAGGGTAATAGTTAGTTTTAGGTTTATGCAAAAAATTGCTTTTTTAAACCGACACAGTAAACATACGCAGAGATGTCTCTACTATAGAGGTTAATCAGAGAGAGCTAATCTGGCCTCGAAATGTCACCACACAGGGAATTTCCCCGTACGGTGACATTTCGGGGCCATTAGGCTATTCAGGGAGCAGGCAGTTCGCCAAATTTTGGCAAACTGCCAGCCAGTATGGTGCCTGCTCGGAGGCAGTGAAATCCCCTATAGAGAAGAAACTGTGATCGGCGGCTCGTTGACTTTTTCCGATGTGTTCGGTGTGTTTTTTGCAGCGGTTCCGGTGGGTTTTCGACGAGTGTTTGGCGGGTGTGCGGCGGGTTTGCGACTTTGCGTTGGGTTTTCCCTGCACTCCGGGGACCCTGGGGTGAATCCTGAATTCCCCTCAGGGTGGGGAAATTTGATTCATTGCTGCAGAATTGGACCAGA
Organism: Leptobrachium leishanense; assembly: GCA_009667805.1. Lineage (NCBI taxonomy): Eukaryota > Metazoa > Chordata > Amphibia > Anura > Megophryidae > Leptobrachium > Leptobrachium leishanense. Next base: position 157,407,333 of record CM019063.1, on the reverse strand, counting down.
TCGAGTATACTGTATTGGGACACCTGCAGGTGCTTTTGAAGATTAACCCCTTCACTGCTGAGGCATTTCACCGCTGTGTGCTGAGCTCATTTTTACCGCTTTCGCTCATCATGTTTAAACGCGATTTGAAGCCACATTTTAATAAATGACCCAGACATATTATATATCGTTCTTTCCGACAGACTCCGCAGATTCATAATATATCATTTTTATATGTATACGTCATGTCCTGTCTGTATATTATAACAAAAAATGCAATAAAAATTGAATTTTTAATCATCTGCAGTGTGTAAAGTGTTTTTTTTCACATTTTATCACATGAGCATTTGCGGTTATGTTTTCTATGGGGTGCGCTTGTACAAAAATTTGAAATGGGGACTTGTTACATTTTGTGGGGGGGAATTAGAACCCATAGAAAAAAATCATTAGTGCAGCATCATTGTTCACATTATAATTGAAATGTGAACAATATTGCTGCATTAATAAAAACAACACACACAAAAAAACATGTTTTTTTTAAAATGTATTTATTATTTTTATTATGTTTTTATTATTTTTTTACTTTATACCTAGCCATGTTGGGTATCATTCGAAAGGCCATGCTCAGGCCTTTCAAATGACACCCTCCATGATCCCCTAGCTGCCACGGTTCTGGAGATATTGGGGTTCACCCTGGCAGCTAGGGGTTACCCGGCTATCTGACGTCATCACGCTATGCATGATGACATCAGGCAGCGAGGGGAGACCCAGGGATGGAGCCGCCATCCAAGATGGCGGCCCCCACCGGAGCTAGGCTGCACTTCAGTGCCGCAAGGCGCTGAAGTGCAATCCGGCACTTGAGGGGTTAAAGCCAGGCACCGCTTAAAAGGGGAGACTCTCCCCTTTTAAGCGGTGCCTGGCTTTTGGCGCTGCTCCCTTCCGATCGGGAGGGAGAGGGATCCGAACGGATCCCCCACTCCCTTCCAGGCTATCTCCCGACATTGCCGGGGGGGTCGCCTGGAAATGACGTCATCGCGCTTAGCGCGATGACGTCATTTACGCCGGGAGGAGCTTGACTTCAGCGTCTGAGGACGCTGAAGTCAGAACGCCGCGGGACCCCAGACAGAGAGGTGAGTATCTCCGCCGGGGGTCCCGCACAGCTGATGATGTGTGGGGCACGTCCTCAGCATGTACCGTGCATCAATGAGGACGTGCCGCACACGTCTTCAGCAGTGAAACGGTTAAATATACTCAATCATGGTAGTGAAGCATTTGATTCATATATTATTATTATTATTATTATTCTTTATTTATAAAGCGCCAGCATATTCCGCAGCGCTGATACAGCGCTGAATTACTGGTGTGGTTACAAACATTGTGAAGTCAAGAGAATGGTCCAGGAAGACAAGAGAAGAGGTGATTACTCTTCACAGGAAGGGCAATGGCTATAAGAAGATTGCAAAGATGTTAAACATACCAAGAGAGACCATAGGAAGCATCATTCGCAAATTCAAGGCAAAGGGCACTGTTGAAACGCTACCTGGTCGTGGCAGAAAGAAGATGCTGACTTCGACTGCTGTGCGCTACCTGAAGCGTCGAGTGGAGAAAAGTCCCCGTGTGACTGCTGAGGAACTGAGAAAAGATTTGTCAGATGTGGGTACTGAAGTTTCAGCTCAGACAATACGGCGCATACTGCGTAATGAAGGCCTCCATGCCAGAACTCCCAGGCGCACCCCCTTGCTGTCTCCAAAGAATAAGAAGAGTCGACTGCAGTATGCCAAAAGTCATGTGGACAAACCACAGAAGTTTTGGGATAATGTTCTGTGGACTGATGAAACAAAACTAGAACTGTTTGGGCCCATGGATCAACGCTATGTTTGGAGGAGGAAGAACAAGGTCTATGAAGAAAAGAACACCTTGCCTACTGTGAAGCATGGCGGGGGGTCAATCATGCTTTGGGGCTGTTTTGCTTCTGCATGTACAGGGAAGCTTCAGCGTGTGCAAGGTACCATGAATTCTCTTCAGTACCAGGAGATATTGGATGACAATGTCATGCAGTCCGTCACAAACCTGAGGCTTGGGAGATGTTGGACCTTTCAACAGGACAATGATCCCAAGCATACCTCCAAGTCCACTAGAGCATGGTTGCAGATTAAAGGCTGGAACATTTTGGAGTGACCATCGCAGTCACCAGACTTAAATCCGATTGAGAACCTCTGGTGGGACTTAAAGAAAGCAGTTGCAGTGTGCAAGCCTAAGAATGTGACTGAACTGGAGGCTTTTGCCCATGACAAATGGGCGAAGATACCCGTAGATCGCTGCAAGACATTTGTGTCAAGCTATGCTTCACGTTTAAAAGCTGTTATAACTGTAAAAGGATGTTGTACTAAGTACTAAGATTGAATGTCACTTGGGGGTTGAATAAAACTGATAATGATGTGAGCACAGAAAAGACATTTGTGGTTATGTCATTATAAATGTTATGTTATATTTGTCTGACCTACACGTGCCTCTTTGATTTAATTGTAAGCAAGATGACTGAATGATCAAAATCAATGTCAAACTGGCCAAAACACTCAATTTCAGTGGGGGTTGAATAATTTTGAACACAACTGTATATATTGCACCGTAACGTAATTGTGTAAATACGTTGTTGAACTAGTAAATATATAGGGTTTCTCCCTTTTTAAATAATATAAACATAGATATATTTGGACTAATTATTAAATCAAATATATACGCACATGGCACTTTTTTATAAAAAATAGAACAGTTATATTACAATTAACTAATTAAATAGGTGGGGATAATTTTAAGAATATAATTCACTGTTAAGATTAGTTATACATGCCGAATGTAAAAGACTGTAGATTTAATAATTTTTATGATAAAAACTAAGGAGCTCCATTATGGGAGAGTCGCTGTGGGAGACTGTTAGGGTTATTCAAAGAGATCCGAATGGCTGGAGAAAGGTAACCTTTGACCTTTCTTGGCCATTTGGCTATTCAGAGAGCAGGCAATACGCCAAATACTGGCGAATTGCCTGCACATTCGGTGCCTGTTTGGTGCCTGTTCGAGTGCAGTGAAATCCCCATAAAGAAGCACTGCTTTGGCTATTCAGAGAACACAAATCAGCAGTGAAAGGTTCCCCTAATGCCCTGCCATTCGGTGGTTTAAGGCTAGGGTCAGACGAGTGCATTTTGTACGGACTGTGCGTCTGTGCAGTACGGACGTACTTTCTGACTGACGACAAGGTAGTGGCCACACAGTCTGTTTTTTTCACTGACGTATTTTTTGACTGATGTAGCAGGGAAATTAAATTACAATGATAAAACATTCTGTCCGTCAAAAATGCTGGACATATAAATGCAGTCCGTCTGACCACGCTCCATCACTCACACACAAAGCTATGCGGACGTTGTGGACGTGGCACACTCCGCACGTCCGTTCTAGCAGTATTACGTTCTTGCCTAACCTGCGTCCATTTGCAGTGTCCGTCAGCCTCCGCACTTCTGTGCGCACGTACTTCGTGTGTGGGGCTCCATTTAACACAATTGTATGCTATCACGGACGTACTTATGTGCGGGCAACACGGACGTTAACACTGCGTTCATCTGACCCCAGCCTTATTCGACAGGTTTATTCAGGAGAATCCCATAGGCTTCAATGTTAAAAATATTCCCGTTTTAATTCAATATCTAATAAACCATTCATTATAAAATTCTGCAGTAAAGAGTCCCTTTATTTATAGATTTTGTAGGATATTTTAAGCATTTTTTTTAAAAAATAAAGTCAGTTTTTTTTAAAGTTTACTTATTTTTTCTGTAACAGCCCTTTTTATTATCATTTCCTGGACCTCATAAGCAAATTTCAGACATTTTCGCTCAGTAGTTTCTTTGCAAACAGCGTTTCACTTTTCAATCATTCAAGCAAACTGTTTTCCTAATTTATTCACTGCCTTCTTCTGCGGCAGTGGTGTATTTCGGTTTTGTGCTGCCCTAGGCCTGACTAAACTCGGGCACCCCCTAATTTAAATTTGAGGCACCCCTCCCTGTCAAGGGCACACCTCTTCCTGGTTAAACTCCACCCTTCCTCTTTAAGCTCCACCTTTTTTTCTCTTAGAGCTCCGCCTTTTCCTCTCTTTATATTAAAAGTGGATACCAAGTGCCTACTTGTATATTTTGTATACCATTTCAAATGTATCGATTGAGATAAATAAAATTATGAAATGTTTAAATTCAAGCATTTTTACAAAGAAGAGCCACGCATGTCAAGTATACTGGATCACAGCCGCTCTAATTGGTTGAACCATAAAATCCACAGAAACGTGCACTGCATATGAGTATATCACAGAGCTGCACAGCAATAAAACCCACAGAAATGGGCGCTGTGTATGAGCATATCAGAACTGCACAGCAATAAAACTCACAGTAATGTGCAATGTGTATGAGCGTATCCCAGAGCTCCAGGGCAAAAAATCTCACAGTAATATGCAGTGTGTATCACAGAATCCACAGCAATAAAACTCCCAGCAATGCAATGTGCGGTGTGTGTGTCAGTGTATCAGAATTCACAGCAATAAACCTCACAGCAATGCAATGTGTGGTGTGTGTCAGCGTATCAGAATCCACAGCAATAAAACTCCCAGCAATGCAATGTGCGGTGTGTATGAGTGCATCAGAATCCACTGCAAACCGAGTGAATATGAGCACACAGCAATTATTTATTCTATATTTACCGGCCTCCGTCCGCGGTAGGGCTGTGTGCAGAGTCAGCAGGGACTGTGTACTGACTCAGCAGGAGGTCCCTCCAGGCCACGTTAGGATTGTGGCTGTGCCTGTGCATGGAGCCATCTTGTCAGCAGTGGGGTACCACTGCCAGAGGGTGCATCGTGGCTTTGATTCCCTTCCTGGTGGGTGTTCAGTCCAGAATAGAGTGAGAGTCTGTGTTAACGAAAGGGCGGGCCAGCTGCGTGCGTGTCACGTGGTTCAGCCAGTCAGGTGGTACTGAGACTCAGTACCACCTGACTGTCCGGACCGCGTGACCTGCACGCACGCAGCCTCACCAGGACCCAGGCAGCTCAATGACAAATTTCTATCACTGCAGTGCTGGTTAAGGAAAGGTCCACTTTAAACAGCAGTAAGCAGACATGGCTTCATATTCTGCTGATACCCCCCCCTTTACCTGCCGTTTACTGTCATCTTCTCTCTCTGCACACAAATCACATCCCCCTCCCCTCTCCTAGAGCTGCTGCTGGGCAGGGGAGGAGCTATGGAGGGAGGAGAGGGGGATTTTTATTCTATTCGATTTTATTCCGTATGCAAACGCCCTGCTCCGCTGCTCGTTGCTTGAGAACACAGCTCAAAGCTGACACACAGTGACAGTGGCACCTCCTAGTACCCCCTAATGACACCCAAATAATCACTGGTACCTGGGTCGGCCCACCCTCCACCACTCCCCTAAGTACACCACTGCTCTGTGATATGCTCACACACAAGTTTAGCGAACTGCCAGCAAGTTCGGTGCTGTTTGAAGGCAGTGCAAATCCCCATAGAGAAGTAATGGTTAATCTATTCAGAGAACACCAAACAGCAGAGAAATGACAGTGAAATGCCCTGATGTTTGGTGGTTTCAATCAGCAGGTTTATTCAGGCGAACCCCATAGGTTTCAATGTTAAAAATATTCCCATTTTTATGCAATATCTAATAAACCATTTATTATTTTAATCTGCAGTAAAAGTCTTTATTGATTTTTTTTTTAGTACCTTTTAGTAATTTTTCAGCAAAATTTCCCCCCTTTATTTTAATAGCGGTTTTTCTTTTTTCTGTAAAAGAACTTTTTATTATCAATCATAGGATCTTATATGTAAATACCAGACATTTTCGTTCAGTAGTTATTTTGAAAACAGCAGGCCACGGGTTTGCGGTGGCAGCATTCAGCGGCTGACTCCATGCACTTTGGGGACCCTGCGGTGAACGGTGAATTCACTGCAGGGTGGGGAAATTTTATTCCCCGAAGTGCAGGGAACTAAGGAACACCAAAATGTTGGCGTCATTTTGGTGCTCTGTGAGTAACCCACTTAGTGGTGAGGTTTTTTGCTGCCCCCTGGAAAGTGAAAGCCTAGGCCTTGCCTACCCAGGACATACTTGAAAATTAGTGAAATCTCAATGTATCCTTCCTGGCAAAATACTTTGCAAAAGTAAAAAAAAAAAAAAAAAAAAAAATTGGGGGTGGGGCCACCAGTGCGGGCCGCCGCCGCCCCCCCCCCTGGAAAGTGCCGCCCTAGGCCTAGGCCTTGTTGGCCTAGGCCAAAATACACCACTGTTCTGCGGTGTCGGCTTTTTCCGGCGGCTTCGCTGCGTGTGATCGGCTCCTGCTCTGGTTTTTCCAGCGTCTTCAACGGGTTAATCCAGAAGATGTCTTTGCGGGTTTCCAGCGTGCATTCGCCGGGTTTTTGCCAGGTTTTCGGCAGGTGTTCGGCAGGTTTTCGGCAGGTTTTCCCTGCACTTCGACAGCCCTGTGGTGCTTGCTGAATACACCGCAGGGTAGCTGAAATGGGAAAGCCGATTTGCACCGAATTGAAGAGAACGAAAAGTCACCGAACGTGCGTTGACTTTTCGAATCTCTTTGAATAACCCTGTATATTACTATATGTTAACCTTTTAAAGTTTGAATAATACATATGTCTTTTTACATATGGAATCGAATACTCCTCTAAAAAACATGAGGAGAAAAATCTATCCTTCGCGATAGCGTCTATCCCGTCATTTAAAGTCCGAGCAGAAGTCTAAGGATGATCAACCGATATAACCACGTTTTGACATTTTGAGTTACAACTTGGAACGCAGAAAGGACGCATGCGCATGCCGCAGACTGCACGTCAGCGCCCCCATGAAGATCTGATTGGAGGATTTGTGCATGAAAGGGATTGTACATATGGACAGAAGAGGAGTTTGCTAATTAATTGGCACACTTGTTTTAATGTTATTAATGGACAGGTATATGAACAGCAGGGGGAATCTAGCATGTCATATTGTTTTTACCAGCTGATGAAGCTGGTTCGTCGGTGAAACGCGTCCTGGACATATTGGTTTTAAATAAAGCGCTTTTTGATTTTACCATGCTGTTGCTGTATTCGCTGGGAGAGGTTTTGTGGATTTTCCATACAAAATCCATCTGCTGCAATTCCTAGAGCCAGGAAGGCTCCAACTATAGTAAGTGTAAAATTGTCCAGTATCTATATATATGAGATAAAATACTGTGTTGCACTAGGGCAGTTTCTGGTTTTATATTTTACATAAGGACCTAATGGAGATGAATCCCTGTGGGTTGATGGATACCGGAGAAAAAGAAGAAAACACCCATAAAGAGGGCAACGCTAGAGCCAGTATAGGCTCCACGAATGTGAGTGTGATAAGATTGTGCCACCAGTAGTGTATACAATTTATAACGTATTACACAATCATTTCTTTCTATTTTTATCCCTATTGTCACGAGTGGATACAGAGAAGATTGATTTTAACAACACAAGGTATAGTCTCTCTACAATTTATTTACACCTCTATATTTATAGCCCCAAGTTAATCTGTTCTAGTAGGTCTTTCCTGACATTTCCTTAGTTGCAACCTACAGCAAATGCCTTGGTCCACAGAGAAGCTTCCAAAGCATCAGAGGGATCTCATTGTTACAAGATATCACTCAGGAGAAGGTACAAAAGAATTTCCAAGGCATTAGACAAACCATGGAACATAGTGAAGACAGTCATCATCGAGTGGAGAAAATATGGCGCAACAGTGACATTACAAGAATTGGAGGTCCCAACAAATGGGATGAAAAAATTAGAAGAAAAACTGGTCAGGGAGGCTGCCAAGAGGCCTACAGCAACAAAAGGAGCTGCAGGAATATCTGGTAAGTACTGGCTGTGTGGTACATGTGACAAAAAAATGTCCCGTATTCTTCATCTGTCTGGGCTATGGAGTAGAGTGGCAAGACGGAAGTCTTTTCTTAGGAAGAAAATCATACAATCCTGGCTAAATTTTGTAAAAACACATCTGAAGTCTCCCAAATGCATGTGGGAAATGATGAAACCAAAGTTGAACGTTTTGGCCATAATTTCAAAAGACATGTTTGGTGTAAAAACAAAACTGCACATCACGAAAAGAACACCATACCCACAGTGAAGCATGGTGGTGGCAGCATCATGCTTTGGGAATGTTTTTCTTCAGCTGGAACTGGGGCCTTAGTAAAGGTAGAAGGATTTATGAACAGTTCCAAATAGAAGTCAATATTGGCACAAAACCTTCAGACTACTGCTAGAAAGCTGAACATGTTGAGGAAGTTCAACGTCATCTTTCAGCATGACAATGACCCAAAGCATAAATCCAAATCAACAAAGCAATGGCTTAACCAGAAGAAGATTAAAGTTTTGGAATGGCCCAGCCAGAGTCCAAACCTGAATCCAATGGAAAATCTGTGGGGTGATCTGAAGAGGGCTGTGCACAGGAGATGCCCTCGCAATCTAACAGATTTGGAGTGTTTTTGCAAAGAAGAGTGAGCAAATATTGCTGAGTCAAGATGTGCCATGCTGATAGACTCCGACCCATAAAGAATGAATGCTGTAATAAAATCAAAAGGTGCTTCAACAAAGTATTAGTTTAAGGGTGTGCACACTTACGCCTGATCTCTCTCCCCCTGTCCTTTCAAAAGTCAGTGACTGTTTATCTGGCATCTCCTCCTGGATGGCCTCCCACCACCTAAAGATCAACATGTCAAAGACTGAGCTCCTACTTATTCCTCCCTCTAATGCCTCCCCACCTCCTGACTTCTCTATCACGGTGGAGGGTATCACCATCTCCCCATCAAACCAAGTTCGCTGTCTTGGAGTTACACTGGACTCTGCTCTTTCCTTCATCCCCCACATCAAGTCTCTTTCCTCCTCCTGCCGATACCAACTGCGTAATATTTCCAGAATTCGGCCATTTCTTACCGCTGTCACCACAAAACAACTCATACACGCCCTGGTAATCTCCCGACTCGACTATTGCAATAATCTCTTATCTGGCCTCCCTCTGTCCCGCCTCTCCCCCCTACAATCCATCCTGAACGCCTCCGCCAGGCTAATTCACCTCACCCGCCGCTCTGTCTCTGCCGCTCCCCTCTGCGAGTCCCTTCACTGGCTCCCCATCCACTGCAGAATTAAGTTCAAAATCCTTATCCTTACCTACAAAACCCTCACTAACTCAGCGCCCCACTACCTGTCCTCACTAATCACCAAATACACCCCAGCCCGCTCCCTAAGGTCAAACAGTGACCTGCGCCTAGCTTCTCCCCGCATCACCTCTTCCCATGATAGACTGCAGGATTTCTCACGCGCAGCCCCCACTCTCTGGAACGCTCTCCCTCATGCTGTCAGACTTTCCCCTAACTTCTCTTCCTTCAAACGCTCCCTGAAAACATTCCTATTTAGGGAAGCCTACCACCCAACTCACTGATGCAACCATCAATCACTCTCACCTTACAGTCCTCTCCTCCTGTTTCCAACCCCAACCCTCCTAGATTGTGAGTTCCTACGGGAATAGGGCCCTCATCTCCTCCTGTACTGTTTGTCAAATGTTGTTCAATGTATTGTAACCCTGTCTATACTGTGCTTATTGTACAGCGCTGCGGAATATGCTGGCGCTTTATAAATAAAGAATAATAATAATAATAATACGCAACCATATTTTTTTATTTTTTTTTATTTTTACTTCCACCTAAAAGATTTCAGTTTGTTTTTCATTGAGTTGTACAGTTTATAGGTCACTTTGAAGGTGGAAAAAGTTCTGAAATGATTTATCTTTGTCTCATTTTTTACATCACAGAAATCTGACATTTTAACAGGGGTGTCGATTTTTTTCTATCCCCTGTATATATAATCAACCTGATAAGTTCAATTTATTTGATTTTCACTGCCCCAACCAGTCCATCACTCTCATCTTGCAGTCTTCTCCTCCTATTTCCACCCCAACCCTTCTAGATTGTGAGTTCCTGCAGGAATAGGGCCCTCGTTTCCTCCTGTACTGGTTTGTCAATTGTTCAATGTATTGTAACCCTGTCTATATTGCGCACATTGTACAGCGCTGTGGAATATGCTGGCACTTTATAAATAAATAATAATAGTAATTATATTTTTTTTTTTTTTATTATTTTTTTTGAATAAAAGTTTTATTGAGTTTTAGAAATACAAAACAAATAAAAGGTAGCCATCTTAGCAATACAAGGTGCAATAATCCAATACAGTAATCATTTACAGGTGGTTCGTAAAAAAGAAAACAGCATTATAAAAATCGTAGGGAATAAACCTCGATGTCAGAGAGGTATTAAGCGATATATAGTTAATAAATCAAGAGTGACCGAGGACTCTCCGATGTTAGTGTCAATGTTATGGTGCCCGTAGAGAACCCAAGCGAGTAGTAAATGGGTAACTGAAGGAGTTCTCCACATTCGTTTCGTGAAGTAATAAAGTGGATGTATGAAAGTGAACTATGAAGTAAAAAGAGTAGATGAAAGAAAAGGGTACAGAGAGCAAGAGGGGGAAGAAAGTCAGAGAGAAGGTAGGGTAAACATGATACACCAGGGAGAAAAAACAATATAGGTTGTATGCTCGTATTGCTTATTTACAAGCGGGTACAGGTGATTAAAAGTCCTGTGCGGCACCGTCACCCCCTCCAGGGAGCCACTCCCGCCCGTGATCGTCAACCCCGTATTTGCCTGATCCATGAACCTCCTGAAGGTTGCCGAGGAACAATGTGCGGCCCAGTGGTACCATACTTTAGTGAAGTGTTGCGCCGCCGCAGCAGGTGCAAGGGCAAGTTCCTCATTAGAGCGCAGGAGTTCCATTTTATCAACTAGCATTTTTAATGTTGGTCTGGAGGTGGACCTCCAGCTGAGAGGAATTAGTGATCTGGCTACTAGGAGAATACGTAGCAGTATGGAGCTCCTCATTGCCTTGACCGAAAATGGGAGTTGAAGTAAAAGGAAAATGTGTGGTGTAAAGTCTAGATGTTCGTCAGTCGTGTGGCGGATCAAGTCTTGAACCTCCCTCCAAAATGGTTCGAGGGAGGGACATTCCCACCAAATGTGGAGGTAAGTGCCAATCTGCGCATTGCACCTCCAGCACGTCGGTGAGTGCGCAGCATCATAAGTGGCCATCAGCGCCGGTGTACGGTACCAGAAGACTAGTATTTTATATGAGGATTCTTGCAGTTTGGCCATCGGTGAACCAGAGTGAGTCAGGGAAAGCGACTTTGTCCATGCTTCCTCAGGGATAGGGGCGCCCAATGTGCGTTCCCATCGTGCCATGAAATCAGGAGGTTCAGTATCTACTCTCCTCAACAATCCATGAAGCGTGGATATACCGTGGGCCATGTGTATTGCTCGTTGGCATATAGCTTCAAAGGGCGTCAGCTGCCTAGTTAACGATGTGTTACCTGGTAATCTTTTAAGGAAAGATTTGATTTGGTGGTAATTAAAAGCCACTGCAAAGGTGGGTTGTGATTTGTCGGGGGACTGTAGAGGAATGAATGCGCCGTCTTTGAGTACATGGTGCGCTCTGAAATTCGGGGTGTCGGAGAATCGTTCTATTAGCGAAGGTAGTATATTTAACTGTAGATCTGGGTTGTGTACAAGCGGAAGCAGTGGTGACGGGTAAGTCAAGAGCGAGAATTTTGTCCTAATTTTATGCCATATGTAAAGCGTGGAACCTACAGGTGAGGAAGTCTGCCGGAGTGGTTTAGCTGCCATCCATGATAACCATGGAAGAGTCCACAATGGTCTGCCAACCAATGTCTCTTCCAGGTCGGTCCAGCGTTGGTCAGGGGAATTTGCCATCCAATCCACAATCCTAGTTAAGTGTGCAGCGTATACAATAAATTTTTAATCAATTGTAAGGTGTGTACTGGATGCACTCCTAATCTATTGCAGCTATCTGAATGTACCACCAAGGTACAGGTTCAGTTGATGTTTGGAGCCACAAAAGGAGTGAAAAAGGCCATCTATACATCATCATTTATATAGCATGTTCAACAAACACCAGGAAATACTCTAATACTAGAAAATCTGCTGCCTCTAGCTTATATGGAACATGAACAAATAATCATGTATCAAGAACATTTAAATGGCTTCCATGATCATTTTCCTACATTTTGATAGGTAATTTTGCATCGCCTTCATGACAATTTCTTGCTAAGGAGAGGACATCTATTTTTCTCAGGGAAATCATTACTTTTAAACTTCTTTTGGAATTTGTCTATTTTAGCCTCGAGGCTCTTGTCTTGACCTAAATTCTTAATTTCAGTATAGGTTGTGGATGGCTTATTTACATACTTTACCCCCCTCACTACCAGGATCGTCTATACTGTACTATATCTATACTATATTGTAATACCTGCAGGTGCCCAATTATTCAATATAGTCAATATGGTGTTTCACGGGAGATATGCAAAAGGAATTTCATTTATTGCAGACACAATCCATTTGCATTTGGGTTCCAGAACATGTCACTAAGGTTTTAGCAGTATGAGCACGGTGCCCGAGGTGCTAACAAGTTTTATAACCAGCTGATATGTGTCTAACTAATCCTGCGTGGAGACCTGAACTTCAGTAACTCCTTTTGATCAGTAGATGGCAACATCTGCCTGTCAAAAAGGTTATTACAGTGAGAAATACATTGGGACTTTTTCCAGATGTATAATTAATTAAAAATGATATCCAAAAAGCCACTAGTTCCTGACAGTGGTTTTATAGAAAATCTCTTTGTGGTGAAAGGGTTAAGTAAATGCTATTACATTTACAATTTAAAGTAACTAAAAAAAGACAGACAAAAAAATTAAAATTTAACTTTTTCAGATACCCTCACACATGGAACAGTGAGGGAAGCTGCAGTTGAGGATCAAGTTCTCCAGGAAAAAAAATTGGCTGAGAGGCTGAGAGTCAACAGAGCCTTTGGTTGCAGAAGAAATAAAAAGACTATAGGGTTGCAGGTTGTTCAACTCAGCATTATAGCAATAGATTATAAATGTAATCATAAGAAATATGTCACTAACGCACAAATTTCCCAGGTGCCCTGGGCTGACGGCAATCTGATTAACAGCATTTACAGTTTCTTCCACATCTCTCCCCATGCTAGACAAGCGAGAAAATTCATTTTCTAGCAGCTGTTTTTGAAATTATTCATTGATTCTGTAACGGTTGTTCAACATCCCCATCCAATAAACATACAATTTCAGGAGAAACGGTACACTATTTTTCAACACCACAATACGTAGAAGGTGACCGTACGATCACATATAAATTAATGTGAAAGCGCATTGAGTAATGATGAATGCAGATGGAAGGTTAGAATCCACAATCAGAGTCTAAATCACTGTAAGCCATTCTGTGGTCCCAATAGAACATTATTTTATTTTTGCATTGAAACCAAACAGTGGAGGAAATAGAGTCCATTATTCATCAACACTTGAATGACAACCAAGATGCTAGATCAGAGTCAATAAAACATAATTTTGCTGTGCCTATTCATATGCAAGTTATATGGGAGTAAATATAAAATTAACTAGATTGTTTACTGTTACCTATCTACACATTTATTTTTTATAGTAGTCTGTAAACAAATCCTTCCTCGCATGTCTTCTTACATTAGAGGCATGGAAATGCCTATGGTAATAAATCAACTTCTCTCCTTGCTTACCAGGCATCATAGACCAGGTTATGTTTTCTGTGTTTTATATGCTGTTGGACCATGGACACGAACACACATATTGGAAGGTGAATGTTAGGGGAGCACCTTCTTTAATTTTTTATAAATCAGTTATCAGTTATCAGTCCCGCATGACCAGTGACACATTGCCTATTCCAGATATGTTTTAATTAAATAAAAAATAAAGTTATACAGTATAAGGCCAGAGCATGGCCTTTCCAATGATTCCAAACATGACCAGGTTTTATGCAACAATAAAAATTTAAAAAATAATTATTTCAATATTTTTTATTTTTATTCTAACACAGCAATATTTTCACTTTTCAATTATAAAGGGAACAATGATGCTGCACTAACTCACCATGTCATTTCTCATGTCACCAACAAGTGTGGAGGTGATGGCACAATCCGTTATTACAAATTGTTACATCAAAAACCTAATCTGCCACACTGCAGCAAAGTGCACTGGGGGGACTTTGGATCCATGTGTCACTATTCTTTAAACCTCACAAGGTCAAGTGAGGCATCATTGGACAGGACAGAGTCTGGCCGTTGCATTAATACCAAACATGACCATGTAAAATCTAAAAGAAAAGAAAACAAACACCTTTATTTTTTTACTTATCTTTAGTTCCAAAACGATGGCATTGCCCATTTGTGACGTATAAAATGAGCAATACTACTGCCTTTACTCCCCTTCTCATTTCCCAAGCTGGTAGCAAGGTCAGTGTTTTAAACATAGTCATTATTCATAAAAATCACCATCCTCCAAAACACAAGGGAAATATAATTTTTTTTGGATAAAATTGTATATTTTCTCAGAAAAATGCAGTAACAGGTAGGGATGTGCGTTTCGGGTTTCGGAATTTCGGAATTTTCACGAAATTTCCCGATTCGTGCATTCGGATTCGGCCGATTTTACGAAAATTTTCAGATCCGAAAACAGCAGATCCGAAAAACTTTACGAAACGAAACGAAATGTGTAAAATCGAAAATCATTTTCGTTCCATTCGTAATTTCGGCTCCATTCCTGATTTCGGTTCCATTTCAGTAATTTCGGACAATGTATTTTTTGGTTATATCGCTGATTCTGTAATTTTGTATCATTCCCATCTCAATGTATCCGTCTTGTAAAGCATGAGAAATCTCAATGTATCCTTCCTGGAAAACCAGAGAAATCTCAATGTATCCTTCCTGGAAAACCAGAGAAATCTCAATGTATCCTTCTTGTAAAACATGAGAAATCTCAATGGCAGAATTATCGTATCGACAGAATTATCGGATCGACAGAAATATCGGATCCGAAAAACCATTAGTTTACGTCAAAACGAATAGACACTTTGAAACGAGGAGAACAGACGTTCCGAAAAACACAAAAATTTCCGAAATTACGGGAAAAGTCGATTAAAAAAAACGAAACGAAAACGAAACGAACCGAAACGGAAATCGGCCGAAACGAGCCGAAACGAAAATTTACAAAATACGAACGAACCGAACCGAATCGAACCGAAAAAAAAATCGGTGCACAAGTCTAGTAACAGGTGCCCATTTCAATTTGTTTTTCTACAAGAATTCTCTATAGAATATAATATAACCACAAAGGTTCGGATGATAAAATGTGAAAAAATAATTTTACACGCTGTAAATGATGACTCAAACAGAAACTACCTGGTTATATATACCCGTATCTGTATCATTAAATAACCTAAGATATGTTTTCATTTCACTAAATTCCCAAAAAAGCCCACCAAAATATTCAGCTCCAGGCCCATAGAGATTTTAATCTGGCCCTGCTCCGTTGAAACATATGCAGCCCAACTGTCAGACCTCAGGATCTCTAGATTGGAGACCGGTGGTGGGGTAGAAGTGTCCAGGAATAGTGTCACTAGGCCAGACACGCTTGACGCATTTCGTCTGTAATGTGGCTTCCTCAGGAGCTCTTGAACAAGTCACACTGCAGACGAAACACGTCAAGTGTGTCGGGCCTAGTGAATTAATAAATTAAGTTTATGGTTTTACACTCTGCTATTATTTGTATCACATTGCATTTAGTTACTCTTCCAGGAGGCTGATCTAAGAAGCTTGGGAACACCAATCCACGGGACGGTATATGTGAGCACTATTGGTGTCATCACCTCAAGCTTTATTTTTGTTTATTTATCCATTGAAGTTGTTGGCACAGTGTGTAGGGGGTGCTTTGAGCTTGGGGAATAAAATTTCTTTGGTGAATATACATTCACCTTGTGCATATAAAGTTAATATATATATAGTTGTTATCAGCCTCTGAAGGAAACATGAAACTTCATAAACGTTAAGGCTAATGTCAGACGAACGCAGTCAGAGAGCACTCTGCGTGCATGCACAACGCACAGATGCACTGACGGAAGATACTGTAGACACCACATGGTCCGTTTTTGTTGACGGATGTAGAAAAAAAGGGAACTATGGGAAACAAAATTAATATGAAAAATGATAAAAATTTGAAAAGGATATAAAAAGCCATTTTGTGCGTCAAGGTGTTGGACGTCTCAAATGCGCTGCGTCTGACATCTCATCACAAACACAGAACGCTACGTGGACGTGGCACACTCTTGGATGTCAGCCCAGCATCCGGCACCCTGGCAGGGACAATAAAAGTCATCGCGCTAGCGCGATGACATCTTTTACAGGCATCCCCCCGTGAGTGCGGGGAAGGTGTCTGAAGGGGAGTGGGGGACCTCTCTCCCTCCCCATCTGTGCGGGGCAGCCAAAAAAGGCAGGCACTGTTTCGAAGGGAAAAAAGATGTCATCTGCGCTCGTTTCTATGTATTTCCATGTACAACAAAACACTATGAGGTTTTAGTTTGTTTAGTGTTTGGTGCGTGTATAATAAAACCCACCATCTTTCTGGCTCTCCTTAGCTGAAAAGCAGCAGGAGGGGCATGGAGCTGCTCAGTGGAGCAGCTTTTGGTGCATTGGTTAGGTACTCACTCTACAAAGAGGTGCCTTGAAGGGGCGAGTGAGCTTACGTTGCAATGGCCATTGAAACAAACTAAAACCTCATAGTGTTTTGTTAATCGTAAATTTAAAAAATAAAAAATAAAAAAATTAAATAAAAATAAATAAATAAAAAATGTTTTATAAATGCAGCAATATTGTTCCCATTTCAATTATAATGTGAACAATGATGCTGCACAAATGATTTTTTCTATGGGGCGTTTGCTAAAAACCAAGTAATTTCCCCCTAAAAATGTAACGAGTCCCCATTTCTAATTTCTTTAACAAGTGGAGAATATGGCACAGGAGAAAGGGTCAGTTTCATACACTCTGAGCTTAAAACAGGGCTGGACTTAGAAAACCATGGTGAAGTGTAGGAGGTCAAAACTGAAAGTGTACCTACAGTATATTGCCCAAGTGCACCATTGCAATAACCCATCAGGGGATGGATATCTCACTGGTATTAAAGAGCAATGCGATATATGATCCCTTTGTGAGATATCAAGTCAACTGATATCAGTTCATCGATAAATGAGCCCAGCGACATGCGCTGCCATGTTTCATCTTCTGTGCCCAGAGCTGACAGGGAGCTGTTGCACCATGATGTACTATTAAACCTGAGCGGTGATGTTGGCAGTGCACGCATGCTGCTGACCGCCAATGGGGCATAGGGACTGAACAGAGGGCTGTCCTGTAGGATCGCTCTGTGCTCAGACTTGTCCCTCTCGTTGCAGCATGCCATAGTTATGTGCAGGAGGGAAAGTCTTTAAAAGGGGAATAACTCCCTTGTTTCGGTTATACATCAGAAAAAGAAGTAAGAAAAGAAGAGGTTGGCTTTGTGAAGAAATCATCATATTAAAAAATGTTTTACTGTTTGGATGATCTCTAGCTCAATGGCACAAACAAAAGCCAAATATGCCAACCCCCATGAGACAGCAGGAGGGGTAGTGCTGCCAGCGAGTGTGTGAGCCAGCCTGAATAAGTGTGTGGGGCCAGAGCAGGGTCCCCCTCTCCTCTTAGATTGTAAGCTCTTGAGCAGGGTCCTCTCTCCTCTTAGATTGTAAGATCTGGAGCAGGGTCCTCATCCTCACTACACAGACAAGACCCTGCCTAGACCGCCTATATACGGCCAATATTGCCCTGGCCTGTACCTCATTT
The DNA here is from genome assembly GCA_009667805.1 of Leptobrachium leishanense. Lineage (NCBI taxonomy): Eukaryota > Metazoa > Chordata > Amphibia > Anura > Megophryidae > Leptobrachium > Leptobrachium leishanense. The sequence continues at coordinate 157,389,484 of CM019063.1, read as the reverse complement.
TAATAAAAATTTATTTATTTGGAAATCATCACCTTTTTTCTTGTGTCCAGCATCCCAGTGAGTGGCCCATAGGAGCAGCTGCATCTGCATCTGAGCCCTGCCTCTCCCAGCCTGCAAAGTGGTGGATTGGAGGTGGAGTGGGGATGTGACGCTTGTGCAGCCTAGTGGAGAGCCAAGGAACTGCAGCAGTGCAGTGAATAAATTATCATAATTTAAGCCTGTTGATCCAGGGGGGGGGCAAGTGCCCCCCTTGCCCCATCCTGCAGACGCCCATGGAATATAATGAGCTCTTTCATAATCTGAAGATAGCGTTTCTGGCTTTTCCCTTTCAATTTGATTTAATGTAACTTCTATCCATTTGTAAACACCTGACGATATTGGTAAATGCCAAGGAAGAACATTTGTGTTTTAGAAAATGGTGCTTAAATTGGGGTCAGAAACTAGTCTGTTTCCACATTTTTCAGATGATGTCACGACCTATTGAGCCAATTCTGTCAACAAAAATATAATTTAGAAGAAGAGCAACATATCTTATTTACATATGTCTGGGGTGTCTGTTTTTGTCAGTGTCTGTGTCTTTGTTAGTGTCTCTGACAGTGTGTTTGTTTCATTCAATGTCTTTATCATTGTCTTACAGTTTCTGTCATTCTCTCTGTGGGTCTCTGTCTATCAGTGTCTTTGCTATCCTATGTATGTCTCTGTGATTTTGACGATGTCTCTGTATCTCTGCTATCGTCAGATGTATTAGTATACGAGTTTGATTCTAATTATCACCATTTTAGTTGTTTTAATGGTGTTTCTTTTGGGAATTATATTGAGCTTAATGCTAACATATCAGTAAATTCCAGGCTTCCTGCTTTTGGTCACTTTAGTTATCCCCTCCCCCACCCCATTTTTAATATGGGGCCTTATGTGCCCCCCCTAGCATATGGTTCCTAGAGTTGCCACTGTTTATTTGCACATCTTCTTTCTTATACCAGGAACCTTTACCTAGTTTTTATACTATATCCCATGTATAATACATTTCACATTAAATTGACAACCACAAAAAATTATAATGCAAGACTTTAAAGAAATGGACATTAAACACTATTAATGCAAAACTTGTGTTTCGGTGGTTATATTTAGAAATAGGCCTTCCTTGGTTTCCACTATAGCCTGGAGCTGATTTCTCATCAATGAAATCCAAACAAGGTTTGACATGAGCGCTGACCCTATAAAACCTTGGAAGATCAGTAATGAAAGTTGTTTGATGTACCGAGACCTCCGAGTGACACAAGGATTTTTCAGAATTGATGCCGCAAAATGGCAGTATACAAGGGCAGACAGTAGCAGCAATTTGTGTTCAAAAATAGATTATTAAGTTTGGTAAATTCTTTGAAACCATGGCACAAATCTCCAATAATTTGAATCTTTGTAGTTCGTAAAGCTTTTAACATGACATGACAAGGAAAGCATTTCATGCCATTTTTTATTTCAACATTAAACATTTTGCAGAATCTATGATTTTTTAAATGTTTAATTATGCTGAAATGTTCATATGTAGAGCGATATTGCTTTGATAATGTATTTTAATGCAAATTGACATCTATTTGAATTTTTTTATCTCCCTTTCACGTGTATGTATTGGCATCCATAATATTTTAATGAATTAGCGATGTCAGTTCATAACCAATGTACCCTTTTATATGGCTCCTTATTGGACCTAGGGGGTTATTCAGAGAGATCCGAAATGTGGCTGAAATGTAACCGGACACTGAATTTCAGCGAACGGGGACATTTCGGGGCCATTCAGCTATTCAGAGAGCAGGCAGTTTGCCAAATTCTGGCGAATTGCCTGCATGTACGGTGCCTGTTCGATGCCAGTGAAATCTCTCTTAGAGAAGCAATGGTTCGTCTATTCAGAGACACCAAACAGCAGAGGAATGTCAATGAAGTGCCCTGCTGTTCGGTGGTTTCATTCGACAAGTTTTTTCAGGCGAATCCCATAGGCTGCAATGTTAAAAATATTCCCATTTTAATCCAATATCTAATAAATCATTTATTATTTTATTCTGCTGTAAAGAGTCTCTTTATTTCTAGATTTTTTAGGATCTTTTCAGCATTTTTGGGGATTTTTTCAGCAAATTTTGTTTCCGTATTTTTTTTAAATAATTTTTTCAATTTTCCTTAACAGACCTTTTTATTATTATTCATTGGATCTTATATGTAAATTCCAGACATTTTCGTTCAGTAGTTGTTTTGCAAACAGCGTTTCAAATTTCAATCTTTCAAGTGTACTGTTTTTTTTTTTTCACCACGTCCGTCTACTTTTCGGATTTTTTCGGCGGCTGCTCTGTGCTGTGATCGGCGGCTAGTCGGGTTTTTCTGGCATGTTCGGTGGAATTTTTGCGGTGGTTTCTGCGTTTTTTCAGTGAGTGTTCGGTGAGTGTTCAGTGAGTGGTCGGTGAGTGTTCGGTGAGTGTTCGGCGAGTGTTCTGCGGGTTTGCGGCGAGCTTTCCCAGCACTGCGGGGGCCCAGCGGTGCTTGCTGAATACTCCGCAGGGTCGGCGAACTAGGATCACCGAATTGCCCCGAAGTGCAGGGAATGAAAGGTCACCGAAATTGCGGTGACTGTTTTCGATTCTCTCTGAATAACCCTGCTATTCTTCAGAAACCAATTTATAACATTATGAATACGTATGAATGAGGGAACGTAGACGTGTTCCTCTATTGGCATATCTCCTCAGTGTGGAATGATGAGATACAACATTGAAATGTTGATTTGCAGCTGGCACCCCAAGGAAACCTAGACAAACTGGATAGGAATATAAAGGACGTCTGCAGGGAAGAGAGAATAGATAAAAGAAAGAAGAATATAGGTAGAACGGGTGATATGGTAAATTACCTGCTGTCAAAGTTTGTGAGATCTAGCTAAATTGTCTGTCAACAACAAGGATTATTATGTCTACCACTCACATTACCAGTGGGGAGTACGGTACAGCTAGCCACATAGTATACAACACACAAGAAAATGTATCACTTGTGCTCAAAATCCCATTAATCCTACAAGCGAAAATAAATTTTGGTCTACTTAAATGGTCATTGATGTAATAAGCCAAGAATATTCTGTCTGTAGATTGCTTTAATTTGGCAACCTTTGGCGGCATTGAAATTGTCCCATAGTGAAGTAATGGTTAATCTATTAAGAGACTGCCGAACTGCAACGAAATGTCAGCGAAATGCCCAGATGTTCGGTGGTTTAGCTCGACAGGTTTAAACAAGTGAATCTCATAGAATTCAATGTTGAAAAATATTATTATTTTCATTATATTTTTATTCAACCGTTTATTCTTTTCATTGCAGGAAAAATCCTGTTTTTTTTTTTTATTATCTTTTAACCCTTTCGCTGCGGTGGACGCGCTCAGCGCGTCCAACCGCATGTCACGTTCCATGCGGTGGACGCGCTGAGCGCGTCCTGCCTTTGGGGTCAGCGTTCGGCTGGGTTCCGGCCGATCGCTCCCCCCCCCGGTGCCGCCGCCGGAGTAATTAGGTGTCATTGCGGCGCGATGACACCTAATTCAGGCGCCCCCCCGCATGTGCCCAGTATGCCATGAACAAGTTGGCATAGTTGGGGGCAAACCTGGTCCCCATTGCGCTCCAGTTAGTTGTAAATAGAAATTATGGTCATACCAAAAATAGTTTATTTTCTAATATTAACTTGTTCCCCTCAATTACATAGTTGGTTTGTTCTTCCTCAAAATGGCCCACCTCTCTCAAGATATATTGTACAGCTTCACATCCCAGATGGTGTGGGAATAAAGAATAATAATAATATAATGAATTCACGTCACACGTAACCAATAGGAAGTCATCTTCCCATGTTATATTTTCTAGTTCTTTTATTATTGCCATGGTGTCTTTGATATATGATGGTGTCAAGTTAACTATTGGTTGTAACAGATGATCTAAATATTCAGATAAGTTTGAGGAAATGGACCCTATTCCAGAAACTATAGGTCATTCTGGTGGGTTGTCATGATCTTTGTGGATCTTGGGCAGGTAGTAAAAGACAGGAACTTTGGGATGTAAAATATGAAAATATTTAAATCCGTCCTCTTTTAGAATATCCAAATCTTTTCCCTTATCTAAATACTCTGAAAACTTCTTAATGATCGATGTCGTTGGATCTCCCTACAAGCATTTGTATGTATTTTCATCTCTTAACAACCTTAGAGCTTCTATTTCATATTTTTCTTTGCTGAGGACTACTACACCACCTCCTTTGTCCTCAGGTTTAATAACTAGTTTATTTTTACATAGAGAATTTAATGCTTGTGTTTCTTCTTGCGTGATGTTATTCTTTCTTACTGCCTTTTTTCTTTTCTTTTCTTCCTTTTTAATCCCAGATGGTATCATCAAATCAAACGTTTCCATCTCTTTGGATATCATGTGTCTAGGATAGAACTTGGATTTCCTTTAAAGGGTAGTCTGTTTATATTTCCCTTCTTCTACTATTGTTTTTTTCTATGGGAGTTTTAGCGAAGAATTTTTTCAGACAAAGGTTATGCTTAAACTTTTGCAAGTCTATTTATGTATTAAAACTATTCATTTGCTTTTTTGGTACAAATTTTAAGCCTCTACTAAGGAGGCAAACTTCACCCTGTGTGAGTTCCTTTCCACTAAGATTAAAAATTCCCTTTGGAGTTATAATTTTCCTCTTTTACTACCTACCCAAGGTCCACAAAGATCGTGACAACCCACCAGGATGACCTATAGTTTCTGGAATAGGGTCCATTTCCTGAAATTTATCAGAATATTTACATCATCTGTTACAACCAATAGCTAACTCGACACCATCATATATCAAAGACACCATGGCAATAATAAAAGAACTAGAAAATATAACATGGGAAGATGACTTCCTATTGGTTACGTGTGACGTGAATTCATTATACACAATAATCCCACACCATCTGGGATGTGAAGCTGTACAATATTTCTTGAGAGAGGTGGGCCATTTTGAGGAAGTACAAACCAATTATGTAATTGAGGGATCAAGTTAATATTAGAAAATAACTATTTTTGGTATGACCATCATTTCTATTTACAACTAACTGGAACGCAATGGGGACCAGGTTTGCCCCCAGCTATGCCAACTTGTTCATGGCATACTGGGAGCACCAGATGGTATGGACAGGGCATCGCGAGGGGAAACACCTGGTCCTCTATAAAAGGTTTATTGACAATGTGATCGTCACCTGGAGAGGAGATGAACATGAATTAAGAGACTTCATAATTTATCTGAATGGTAACCAATGGGAGATTAAGTTAGATTTCAAGATTAGTGATGTCGGGGTAGAATACCTTGACTTGAATATATATGTTGAAGATGGGATTATGAAGATCAATACACACTTCAAAGATGTCAATGTCAACAGTTACATTGGTTTAGAAAGTGATCACTACCCCCCCATGGCTGAAAGCTGTGCCAAATGGACAGATGACCAGACTTCGGAGAAACTGCACCGACAGCCGAGAATTTAAGAAGCAGTCTGAGAAATTGATGGATGACTTTGTAGAAATCTATAATTTAGATAGGAACATGTTATTACAGTATAAAGATAAAGTAAAAACTGATAAGATTGAATTACCCATCGTTATGAATTATAACATTGGAAACAAGAATATTAAAAGTTACATACATAAGTACTGTCCAATACTGAAAGAGGACCCTATACTCAGAGACATTTTACCCGCACAACCTCGGGTTATTTATAGAGGAGGAGGCAATTAAGACAGAAACTAGTAAAAAAACATCTATGGGAACAGGAGGAACAGACAAACTGGTTCGGATTAACACCTGGATTTTATTGTTGTGGAGACTGTAATAGTTGTAGAAAATCACATAATAAGAAAAGACAAATTGTTACATTCTGTGCTAATCAAAATAAATATAAAATTAGAGACAAACTAACCTGTTTTTCAAAATAACTGATATATGTATTGAGGTGTCCCTCCAATAAATATTATGTAGGCAAGACTACAAGAGCGCTACAGGTTCGGGTTAATCATCACATTAATAATAGAAATAGAGGTTATGAGAAACATAGCGTCTCCAACCATTTTAAATTTAAACATGATAGCAATCCAATAGGTCTAGAATTTTTTGGTATTGAGAAGGTAACTAAAAATTGGAGGGGCGAAGACCTTGAATTGAAGCTTGCGAGAAGTGAAATGAAATGGATTTATCAATTAAATACACTTGAACCAAATGGCTTGAATGCTGAATTTGAGATATGCCATTTTTTATAGAATTTAAAAGGATCTGTACATTAATTCCAAATGTTTTTAGATATATAGATGTTATTATGTCTAATAATTTTTTTTTTTAGAAAGGATTTTACCAGGAAGGATACATTAAGATTTCTCTTGTTTTCAAGTATGTCCTGGGTGGCGAGTATGTACCGTTAGGTGTATTGCCAAGGACACTTACTGAAGAGGTTGCTCGCTGGGATCGAGCCCATGACTCCACAGGTTCTCTCCATGCAGAGCAGTGACATTACCTCTACTCCACCCAGCCGGTACCTTAGACATTAGAAAACATCAATTGTTAGATATTGTCAATCAATGTTTCATTACCATTAATTTATAATAGTGAAGCTGGGCTGATTGTTTTAAGTTTGGTGCATTGCACTTATACAGTAATATAAGGTAGCCAATGTCACGGGCTTTAATACTGTCTTTCTTATATATAGTATGATGATCCACGATCTGGGCTTTTAGCACACATGATCAATAAAGATCAGTCTTGGAATGTCGGCCAAATACATTGAGTAAAACGAATCCGCGATGGAGAATTGGACGTGACATATGACCACATGACCGGAAGTTATGCTCGGAAGGAAAGTCTGTGGAACGCAAGCTGGAACTGAAATCAGATGTGACATTCGACCACATGACCGGAAGTCATGTCCGGAAGGAGAATCTGTGGAACGCACACCGGAACCGAAATTGGAACGCACACGCGGTTACTAACTACAGGTGATGAACGAATCGGATTATGAAGCGGCTATTTATAGCCGTATGAGAATGGACAGATTATGTAAGACTGAGGAAGCCTACAGATTGATTATGCGAAATGCATCTCTTTTATTGCTCTTTTATTGTTATTTTAGAATAAATGTTTTTTACTTTACTACCCATTGGAAGTGCAGATCGATTCTTTCAACTGGTAACCTTTGGTTCAAGAAAACTCGCCCTATTGATCTTCTGAATGCTTGTTTACTGAGCCACTTGGTCGAGAGGGGCTCAAAAAATTGTGAGTATATACCATATACTTACTGTTATGCTATGAGAATGGTGATGTTTGCGCAATGGAGGTCTCTTTTCCTTTCAAGTGCTAAAGACATTACCCATTGATGATCCCACTGACGATTCGAGTGTGAACAATCGTATACAAGGGGTGTGACCCCCCAGAGTGGTCAAGAGGCAATAATATCTGAGCCTCATAGGGCTCTACACTTGTGAGTTCTATATACAAACAAAATTATATCTCATACTTGTCATTGATTTAAACGTTATTGCACCATAGAGTTTCCTTCTATCTTTCAACCAATAGGTTATGTCGAAGCTGATTTTCTAATAAGGAATAAGGAGAAACATTGTTGAAGTTTCTTTTGAAGTTACTATTGACAGATAAGTGCGCTCACACGGGCCTAGTGCCCAATCATATTGATGTCAATATATATCCATGTGTGAGCTGGGGCAATATATCCATGTGTGAGCTGGGGGCAATGTATCCATGTGAGCTGGGGGCAATGTATCCATATGGGCTGGGGCAATATATCCATGTGTGAGCTGGGGCAATATATCCATGTGTGAGCTGGGGGCAATGTATCCATGTGAGCTGGGGGCAATGTATCCATATGGGCTGGGGCAATATATCCATGTGTGAGCTGGGGCAATATATCCATGTAAGCTGGGGCAATATCCATATGTGCTGGGGGCAATATATCCATATGAGCCGGGGCAATATATCCATATCAGCTGGGGCAATATATCCATATGAGCTGGGGGCAATATATCCATAGGAGTTGAGGGGGAGAGTGAGTGTAATGAGTACAGCTTGCAATTAGGCGCGTCTCTGCCTGTCATTGCGAACCAAACACCAGCTCTTAGCCAAAACCGGTCGAGTGCCCCCGCGAAACCTGTGTGTGTATCCGCCCCTGAGAGAGAGAGGAGGGTCTGTGGGAGGAGGGGATGGTCGACTGTATCAAAGGCAACTGAGTGGTTAAGAAGGATCAATATGACCATTGCATTTGGCAGAGAGGAAGTCATTAGAATAGTAACCTTCGTGAGAATGGTTTTGTCACGCTGGGGGCCCACTTGGGCCATCGTGGTGACTTTTAACAAGGAGTGTAGCCCTTTAGACAGGTGCGCTGCTGGCTATACAGGACAGATATACAATACAGATTACAGTGCAATAAAGGAACCAGACTGTGACACAAGAGACAGGAGGGCCTGGAAGAAAACTAGAGGGATCCCTATGCTGGGAATGATTTCTATCTAAGAAAACCTCACAAAGAATAACAGAGCTAGGGGAATAAGAAGGGCAAGGGTTAACAAGACAGACAGAAATCCTAGACTGAAGAGGACCTTGTATGTTGGCCTCTGAGTAAACTAAACTTCAGACAAACAAGATACATAAAACATGAAACATAGGAGTGGTCAAGACTAGCAGAGATTGGCAACCGAACAGGCATACAGTAATCCAGGGAGCAGGCAAGAGCGAGATCCAGAGAACACGCTGAAGGTCATACACAGGAATATCTTGATGATCGGTACAGGGTACAGGGAATAGACCAGAGAATAAACCAGAACCAGAAGTCATACACAGGAGCGGTTCTCAGCCAGGCCAGGTCAGTAACAGGATTAGCAGAATACAGTGTACAGGGAGCAAGAAAGAGAATATCCAGGAACATAAGCCAAAAGTCAAAACTAGAAAATACTCGACATGAAGCTATGCAGCAACGTGGGAATCAGGAACCAGGAACAGGACACAAGAATCACAACCACCATAGAACTCCACAAACGGTCAACGAACCTCTGTGCTGCTGGGATATATATAGGGAGTTGGTCTGTGTGATTGGTTCATGTGACCTCAGACCAGAAGATCACAGCAGAACCCCAGATCAGCCCCTGACAGCACAGCCAAAAACAAAACAGGGGAAAACAGACATGAATGCCTCTCACCACCAGGGGGCGCGGCCAAGACCAGGGAAAATGGGACAGGTTTTTAGTTGAGTGTTGGGGGGGAAAGCCAGATTTCAGGGGGTCAAGCAGAGAGTTGGAGGATAGAAAGTGAGTTATACGGTCATAGACTAGTCTTTCTAGCAGTGTAGTTTCTAGCAGATCCAAAATATCTAGCGGGTCAAGGTTGCCTACCTTTTTAATAAGCTCACAGCAATGTCAAGGCAGAAAGGTGGGTCCTATCCTTGTGAAATATGCATGAAAAATAAAAGATAAAATAGTATTTGTGAAAATAACACACAGTAACATAACATGCCCATTAACCCCTTATGGATGGGGCAATTTTACAAGTTCGGCACTTTTCGAAAAGTAGCAGTGTGCTGGGCTCATTTTTACCGTTTTTGCTCATCATGTTTAAACGCGATTTGAAGTCACGTTTTACTGTACGACCCAGAAAAATTATATAACTTTTTTTTCGGTAGACTCAGCAGATTCATAATATATCATTATTACAGTTGTGTTCAAAATTATTCAACCCCCACTGAAATTGAGTGTTTTGGCCAGTTTGACATTGATTTTGATCATTCAGTCATCTTGCTTACAATTAAATCAAAGAGGCACGTGTAGGTCAGACAAATATAACATAACATTTATAATGAAATAACCACAAATGTCTTTTCTGTGCTCACATCATTATCAGTTTTATTCAACCCCCAAGTGACATTCAATCTTAGTACTTAGTACAACATCCTTTTACAGTTATAACAGCTTTTAAACGTGAAGCATAGCTTGACACAAGTGTCTTGCAGCGATCTACGGGTATCTTCGCCCATTCGTCATGGGCAAAAGCCTTCAGTTCAGTCACATTCTTAGGCTTGCGCACTGCAACTGCTTTCTTTAAGTCCCACCAGAGGTTCTCAATCGGATTTAAGTCAGGTGACTGCGATGGCCACTCCAAAATGTTCCAGCCTTTAATCTGCAACCATGCTCTAGTGGACTTGGAGGTATGCTTGGGATCATTGTCCTGTTGAAAGGTCCAACTTCTCCCAAGCCTCAGGTTTGTGACGGACTGCATCACATTGTCATCCAATATCTCCTGGTACTGAAGAGAATTCATGGTACCTTGCACACGCTGAAGCTTCCCTGTACCTGCAGAAGCAAAACAGCCCCAAAGCATGATTGACCCCCCGCCATGCTTCACAGTAGGCAAGGTGTTCTTTTCTTCATAGGCCTTGTTCTTCCTCCTCCAAACATAGCGTTGATCCATGGGCCCAAACAGTTCTAATTTTGTTTCATCAGTCCACAGAACACTATCCCAAAACTTCTGTGGTTTGTCCACATGACTTTTGGCATACTGCAGTCGACTCTTCTTATTCTTTGGAGACAGCAAGGGGGTGCGCCTGGGAGTTCTGGCATGGAGGCCCTCATTACGCAGTGTGCGCCGTATTGTCTGAGCTGAAACTTCAGTACCCACATCTGACAAATCTTTTCTCAGTTCCTCAGCAGTCACACAGGACTTTTCTCCACTCTACGCTTCAGGTAGCGCACAGCAGTCGAAGTCAGCATCTTCTTTCTGCCACGACCAGGTAGCGTTTCAACAGTGCCCTTTGCCTTAAATTTGTGAATGATGCTTCCTATGGTCTCTCTTGGTATGTTTAACATCTTTGCAATCTTCTTATAGCCATTGCCCTTCCTGTGAAGAGTAATCACCTCTTCTCTTGTCTTCCTGGACCATTCTCTTGACTTCACCATGTTTGTAACCACACCAGTAAATGTCTAGAAGGAGCTGAGTATCACAGTCATTTTAAAGCTGCCTAATTGGTGCTTATTATGCTTTATTGCTGCTCCGTGACATCCACAGGTGTTTTCAATACCTGATTGAAAACACTTGAATGAACCTCTGTTCTTCAGAGTGGTAGTCTTTAAGGGGTTGAATAATTGTGTCAATGAAGAATTCACAAAAGAAACATTTATTACTGTATTACAAAACCAATTGATGTCATTTTAGTTGCATATGGTTCTTTAAAAAGTCCTTGTAGGATTTCATTCTGAATACAATTACAAATGTACACTAAATTCCCTAAAACCCTTTACAGCATTGGGGGTTGAATAATTTTGAACACAACTGTATATGTATAGGTCATGCCCTGCCAGAATGCTATAACGAAAAATGTAAAAAAATCATCCACAGTATGTAACGTAATTTTTTTTCACATGTTATCATCTGAGCCTTTGCGGTTATATATTCTATGTGGGACGCTTGTTAATATAAGTAGAACTGGGAACTCGTTACTTTATTTTCCTGAGAAATTACTTGATTTTTAGCTAAACCCCCCAAAAAAATCATTAGTTCAGCATCATTGTTCACACTATGATTGAAATTTGAACAATAATGCTGCATTAATAAAAAACAAAACAAAAAAAACACGTTTTCCTTTATTTTCTTTAATTAATTAATTTTTTTATCATTATTATTATTTTTTTAAATTTTCTTTTTCTTTTAATATGGTTGTGTTTGGTATCATTGGAAAGGCCGTGCATGATCTTCACAGGTATTAATGGGGAAGCAAACAAGGGTGTCAGAGTGCTGGTGTGCCTCACTTCGGCACTTACCTTATATCCGCCATTCCTTAACTGGCAGATAGGGTCGCTGACCGCCTCCTACATGCCCTCTGGAGAAAGAGAATCTATGCTCCTGAAGTGAATCAGCCTTAGCCTTGCTCCAGAAGCACACTGATGCCACCTAGCCCAGGTGACCTCCCAGCGACTAAAAGAAGCCAATTTTTCCTGGAAACAAGACCTGGAGTTGGTGTGATTGGATGTTTCTTTTCTCCAGTCCAGGGACTCAAAGGTCCAGACCCTCCTGTAGGAAGTTGATGGGATGCATTGCAAACCAACACCTCACTGCATATACTGGGGTTACAAACACAAGTGGAATACCTTCAGGCCAAAGTGATAACTATGGAGAGAAAACACTTTTGATATAACCTTAAGTTATGGAGTATACCCGACTGTGTACCAGACTCAAAGCTCTTACTGGTCGCAAACAGCTTCATTGTTGCTGTCCTGTATCTGCCGGGCATTTGATCACTTTGGTGCGCCACTTTAGAAATGTCGCTACATATGCCATGGGTGATCCTACAGTGTGATCATTGTCACTAGAGACATTACTACTCAGTGATACAACTGGGAGCAGCAGGGAACATTGAAAGATTCCCTTGACCAGTTCAAAGGGGAGAGACATCGCAGTATACCTGGATCTTCCATTTTTTGTTCTAGCAGCCCACCGCAGGTTTAAGATCTTTACAACATTACTGCGACAACATGTCTTCTGATATTGGTGGGGCCACTAGAACTCTGTTAATCTATGCGGACAGGAGGGTGTTCTCCGCCTCCACAGCAGACAAATGTTTATTTGATGATCCTGGCTGGGTCTGGGGTCTGTCCCTGTGGGAACTGAGGGAGATTGACTTCAACATTTTAACCCTGCTCCAATGCAAGACCGCAGAGTGATGGGACTGTCTTTGCACTGATAGTTTCCGTATTTTTTTTATTAACATTTTTAATGTTTTCTGATTGTTATTTCACTGTGGTACCTACATTGTGATGCAGTTCTTGTCCCAATTCAAGAATAATTCTGAAAATTTTGAAAATAATTTGTTCAGTCACAGTCAGTTTATTTTTTTCTCCTTTATTTCATCTCATAACAAAGATTTTGAAATTCAACTGTATTTATGCAAATTAACCTTTTAATTTTTATGCGATATTGGACAGATGTAAGCACATCTGTGAAAGAAAGTCTAAACAATGTCTTGTGCTGTCTCAATGATAATAAAATATATTGTGTAGCATATTTTTTTATTATGCATTGAGGAAAATTGTTACTTCGAATTTCTCTACCTACTGTTCTGACTTGAAATTGCTAATAAATAACATTTTGTTTTTATGCATTTAACCCCTTAAGGACGGGAGTAATTTTACAACTTCGGCGCTGTTTCGGAAGTAGAAGTTTGCTGAGCGCATTTTGACCATTTTTAAGTCACGTATTCTTATACCACCCAGACAAATTATATATCGTTCTTTCCGTCAGACTCGGCAGATTAATAATATATCATTATTAAATGTATATGTCATGCCCTGCCAAAATGCTATAACAAAAAATGTAAAAAAATGTGAATTTTCAATAAAATTTCAATCTTCCACAGTGTGTAAAGTGTTTTTTTTTTTTAAATTTTATTATCCGAGGCTCTGCGGTCATATTCTATTGGGTAGATTTGTTAAAAAAATTAGGACGGGGAACCCATTTTTTTTTTGGGGAGAAATTGCGTGATTTTAGCTAAACCCCCCAAAAAAAAAAAAATCATTAGTGAAGCATCATTGTTCACATTATAATTGAAATGTGAACAATAGTGCTGCATTAAAAAAAACAAATTTTTTTTTTATTATTATATTTATTATTTTTTTATTATTTAATTTATTATTTTTTTATTATTTTTATTTTTACTTTTTTTACACTTTTATTTTACATATAACATGGTCATGTTTGATATCATTGGAAAGGCCATGCTCTGGCCTTTCCAGCAATATCAACCATGACCCCCTAGCTGCCACCGATCAGGAGATAAAGGGGTTCAAAGAACCCCCCTATCTCCTGCAAGGGATTTCCATGGGAAATCCCTTTGCAGCTAGGGGGTTCCCCGGTAAACTGACATCATCGCGCATGGCGCGATGAGTCAGTTGACCGGGGGGTGACCCAGAGGTGGGGGCTGCCATCCAAGATGGCGGCCCCCACCGGAAATAGGCCGCGATCGGGCACAAATTAGTGCCCGGTCGCGACCTGGCAACTAAGGGGTTAACCCCCCATACATCGCTGGAAAGGTCAGGCTGTGACCCTTCCAGCGATGCTGGCCACAGCCGCCGGGGACCAGGCGATCGGGAGATAGAGGGATCCAAAGGATCCCTCCCCTCCAGGCGCTTCCCCTGCTCCGGCGGGGGGGGACGCCTGAAACTGACGTCATCGCGCCACCGGCGCGATGACGTCACAACGCCGGAGGAGGGATCACACTGATCTGACTCCGCGGGAGTCAGATCCAGCGTGGGAGCGACCGGAGAAGGTGAGTATCTCCCGGGGGGGCTCTAAACGCCGAGGACGTACATTTACGTCCTGCGGCGGCAAAGCCCGCCTAATGCAGGGCGTAAATGTACGTCCTGCGGCGTTAAGGGGTTAATCACATTGTAAATAATGCATCTTATTGTGTTTTGTTTGATACATTTTTGTTGTTGAAATCAATATAAAACTCCAAATTGCACACACCTAAATAAGTGTTCCTCAACTTTTACATTAGAAGTACCTCAGCATGTCTGAAAACAAAATAAAGTACCCATCTCAATAAAGCATTGTCTTTTGATGTAATATGTCTTAATCACACAAAGTAATATAACATTATTCCAAGAATAAAAATAATAATAATAAACGTACATAAACAATTGAAATACAGTACAAATGTACATACAAATGTAAAGAGCAGGTTGCCAAACTCTGGCACCCCAGATATTTCTGAACTACAACTCCCACAATTCCCTGGCCATTGCAAGAATTCTGGGAATTGTAGGTCTCGACATTTGGGGGTTGTGAGTTTGACAGCCCTGGTGTAGAGTGTACATAAAACTGACCTGTGACATGTAATTAATTCTGCACTGCTTTAAGTTAGAGGACTTACCATATAGCTCCCAGTACTTAGATCAGTCTCCATTATTCCCCACTCCCAGTCAGTCCCCCAATTATAACTCTGTCACCCTATGTTCTCTCGTTTGTCCCCAATTAAACCTCAGTACCCCTGTCAATCCCCATTAACCCCATGTGAAATAACGGGTACACACTGCTTTACCTTATTGAGTGATCCCTCTTCAACTGCTATATATATGGACTTATCTAGCCTTGACTCCAATCACGGACTCAACCAGTTTCATAATACCGCAGGAATAGAACTCAAATAACTCACAACACGAGATGCAGGTTAGAATTCTATTGAAGGGTTACAATCGGAAACAAAGAATTTATACCGAGCAGACTACATGCCACACCACAGCACTTTTCAGCGAATCATAGACAAACAGCTCACAGGAGGCAGCGATCATAATACAGCGGAAATTACATACATGGCACATATAATTATATATTCATAAGATTCCCAGAAGTGATGTAAAATCACAAAAACTAAACTTAATTGGCAATGCTAACCGTCATATCCTTGAGTGGTGTTCAAGCTTGGAATAGAGATACGCACCTCCAGCCAGGCCGCCCCCCGAACTTCTGCCCAGTTCTCTCTACTTCTCAACACATAGATAAGATTTAACCCTTTCACCATGTCGACAAGTCAGTCTACCATTAACGCTCACAGAAAGAAAGCATTGTATTCAAAGTAGCAATCTCTTTAGTTTATGTTTCATTTCTATTTTTGACATATTTTTATTTATCTTGGCACCAGAGGTATTTGAACCCTGCTCCCTTTGTCTATGGGTGTTGTGTTTGGGTTGCATGGCAGCTTGTGCTTTTGCCAATTCCTTTCCACATTTGTGCAGCTTCTTTTTTTGGAGCATGGATATAGAGCAATTTGGCTTTTGCTCAATGGGCCATTAGCTGGTAGTCCCCATTTCCCGATGGCCATGTATGGGCTGGGAAGTCTTCCCATGTGCTCATTGAGTTGTTTGCTTAAAGATAGTGTCCACTGTACATGTAAATGGGCAAAGCATATGTTGCTATATGTGGAAGTCCACAGCGCATAGCCTGTTCTCAATATGTAACTCCATACAGTAAAAATTAGCACTGTGCCTTCTCAGTTTTCAACATGAAACTCCTTAATATAAAAAATACGCACTATATACTCAGTTCTAAAACATGCACTGTGTATGCTCAGTTCTCAACATATAAATCGTTATTGTACGGGGGAATTTAGTTAGGATGGGGGTAATAGGGGGTGTTAGTACCTCGGGGACCAGGGCCGCCATCAGGGCATTACGCCCAATACTGCCGTAAGGGGCCCGGGCCCGGTGGGGGCCCGGGCCGCCGGGGCCTGGGGGGAGGATCCCGGGCCCCCGACGGCAGCGGCATCGCCCTTTAACAGCTCCGGTATCGGACTCGATGAGTCCGAATCCGGAGCTGTGTCCCTGCTGCTGCTGCAGGAGCCGGAGGAGACTGAGACACTGTGTCTCCTCCGGCTCCTGGCAGCTTCACTTCCTGGCTGGGCGGGGCCAAGCAGCGTCTGAGGGGCCTCCCAAGCACGTTGCTTTGGCTCCACCCCTCCACTCAGTGAAGCTGCGCGCCGGAGCTGGAGGGACCGGGAAGAAGACAGAAGAAAAGAAGAGAAGAAAATTAAAGAAAAGGTGAAGAAAAGAAGAGCTGAAGACAGAAGAAAAGAAGATAGAAGACAGCGAGTGGTGAGCCAGGGCCCAGACCCTAAGACCCAGGGCCCAGACTCAGGGCCCAGACCCCTAGGTCCAAACCCAGGGCCCAGACCCCAAGGCCCAGACCCCAAGGCCCAAACCTCTAGGCTCAGACCCAGGGCCCAGACCCAGGACCCAGACCTCTAGGCCCAGACCCAGGGCCCAGACCCCAAGGCCCAGACCCAGGGCCCAGACCCTATGGCCCAGACCCAGGGCAAAGGCCCAGGGCCCAGACCCAGGGCCCAGACCCCTAGGCCCAAACCCATGGCCCAGACCCCAAGGCCCAGGACCCAGGGCCCAGACCCCAAGGCCCAGACCCCTAGGCCCAAACCCAGGGCCCAGACCCCCTAGACCCAGACCCCAAGGCCCAGACCCAGGGCCCAGACCCCTAAGCCCAAACCCAGGGCCCAGACCCCAAGGCCCAAGACCCAGACCCAAGGCCCAGACCCAGGGCTCAGACCCCCTAGGCCCAAACCCAGGGCCCAGACCCAGGGCCCAGACCCCTAGGCCCAAACCCAGGACCCAAGGCCCATACCCAGGGCCCAGACCCAAGGCCCAGACCCAAGGCCCAGACCCCCTAGGCCCAAACCCAGGGCCCAGACCCTAAGGCCCAGACCCAAGGCCCAAACCCAGGGCTCAGACCCTAGGGCCCAGACCCTAAGACCCAGGGCCCAGACCCCTAGGCCCAAACCCAGGACCCAAGGCCCAGACCCCAAGGCCCAGACCCTGGGCCCAGACCCCCTAGGCCCAAACCCAGGGCCCAGATCCCAAGGCCCAGGACCCAGACCCCAAGGCCCAGACCCCTAGGCCCAGACCTCTAGGCTCAGACCCAGGGCCCAGACCCAGGACCCAGACCTCTAGGCCCAGACCCAGGGCCCAGACCCCTAGGCCCAAACCCAGGGCCCAGACCCTGGGCCCAGACCCCTAGGCCAAACCCAGGGCCCAGACCCCAGACCCAAGGCCCAGACCCCAAAGCCCAAATACAGACCCAGGGCCCAGACCCTAGGGTCCAGACCCCATACCCAGGGCCCAGACCCCAAGGCCCAGACCCCAAGGCCCAGACCCTAGGGCCCAGACCCCAAGGCCCAGACCCAGGGCCCAGATCCTAGGACCCAGACCCCAAGGCCCAGGGACCAGACCCAGAGACCAGGGCCCAGGCTAGACCCCAGGGACCAGACCTCAGGGCCCAGACCTCAGGGACCAGACCTCAGGGACCAGACCCCAAGGCCCAGTCCCAGGGACCAGACCCAGGGCCCAGGCCCAGACCCAGACCCAAAGGCCATCATACACAGCCCGTTTCTGTGAGATTTATTGCTGTGGATTCTGTGATATGTTCAGACACACCGCTCATTACTGTGAGTTTTATTGCTGTGGATACTGTGATAAGCTAATACACACTGCACATTACTGGGAGTTTTATTGCTGTGGTGCTATGTTATGTCCTTTTTATTTTGAAGGGGGAGAAAAGCTGTTAGAGGTTGAGGGGGGGGGGCCCTGGGGGGCCCCATCGTGAGGTTTAGTAAGGGGCCCCATCATTTCTGATGGCTGCCCTGTCGGGGACTATAGGATGAATAGGGAGATATTTAATTTATTTTTAGGGGGTTACATATACTTTTAGGTGGGGGAGTATGAGGTTTCATTATACTTTGTGGGGTTAATAATCCATAGAGTGCCTGGGGTCTCCCCTATACTATTAACTCCTTAAGACTCATGGGGTTTTTAGATGGGAGCGGGTGGCTGCACTGTGGCCTACCTGCTCTCTCTGTATTACCCCCCTAACTGCTAGCTTCCAGTTGCCAGCAACCAACCTCACAAGCCAGCAGTTTAGGCAGGATCAGTTAGCATCAAGGTTGCATTGTTATGTGATCCCAGCCATGCCAGTTGGTACGCCCTATAGCAAGGCTTAAGATCGCGTTGTGAATTGAGGGGTTGCAGCGCGATCCAGGACTTTTGAAAATGCTGCTAGATGCTCCGCAATGATAGCGGACACCTCACACCCCAATCTATGCTTTAGTACATCCCGCCCACTGTGTTTTTTGGGCTTAACAAAGGCCGGCGATATGGCCAAACCATTGCCATAGCTTAAATCTGAATAAACCTGCTTGACTGAAACGCTTAGGAGTGACAGATTTCTTTTTTTCACTTTCCATTACTCCTCAGTCATCCTGCCAGTCTCCAATAACCCTCAATCACCCTGTCTATTCCCGTTAACCCTCACATACCCAAGTTATTCCCCTATTAACACACATTAGAGTATAGTCTCTGTAAGGGTTTGACTGCGGTGGGTGTAGCAGGTTGGGGTTGTGAGCCCAGGATGCAGTGATGAAGGCAGATTCAGAATAGCAATGAGTGTTTATTGCAGGTAAACACAGTGGCATGAAATCAGATAGGGTACAGGCAATGGCGTCGTCAGGGTTCAGCAAGGGGGTTCGGTACACGGCAAGGCTGGCAGAGAATAGTCGGTGGTACAGCAGGGGTTCGGTACACGGCAAGGCTGGCAGAGAATAGTCGGTGGTACAGCAGGGGTTCGGTACACGGCAAGGCTTAGATGGGGGCAGAGGGGAGCAGGATGGGAGGGTTACCGGTGAGTGAAGCAATGAGAGTCCAGATAAATAACAGAAGGTCCTTGGGGTCTTAGCAGAGAGTTCAGGAGATGGTCAGGCGGTTTCAGGGAGCTTTAGTAAACAGGTAACGCAGTCAGTAACTTCAATGTGGAAGTCCAGGGTTGAGGGTGGGACTCCCTTATATGCAGGGCTAATCAGGGAGGATGAAGGGCAGGTGTGGATCCAGGGCCAGAACGGTAGAATCAGGAAGGTGAATTGTTTATACAAGGGTTTTGGAATCTGCAGGGGACATGTAGTAAAAGGCACAAAAAGGGGCGCCAGGGGGTGAGGGCCTCCAGGACCTTACAGTCTCCTAATTCTACCAACTCTACTGGTCCCACAGTTCATGTCAGGCATTTCAATGGGCAGCTGAAGGCACCTCAACAAATTGATTTTAAGAAGCAAATACGGTTTCCGTACAAGATGACACACACAGACCATGACACCTCCCAAACCCACACTAACACACAGAGAAACAGTGACACCTCCTCTGAACAAATGGACAAACACAGAGATCCTGACAATCCCACCAAAGCAATGAAACCCCCACCACACACTCTAACACAGAATCTATGGCAATTCTCCCAAACCCATGCGTAACTCTGGGAAGGGCTTTTGACACGGTAGGGTCCAGGCAGGTGTAGGGAGAGCTTCCCATGCGCACCAGGCTCAGCTGTACCTAGGCTCACTAGGTTTACAGCTATGTGGTCAGTTGCATGGAAAGGCAAAGGGGGGGGGGGATATGCGGGCAGAGCACACATTTCTGCATCTACTCCACATGCACCAAGGCTAAGAACCAAGGCCTGAAATAATTTGTAACAGCCAGTTGTCTGGTATATATGCTATAGGGGATCCCCTATAACCCTAATTTTTCTCTAGTCCATTTACATTTCTCCAGTTGTGGATGTCGTGCTTGTGTTCTTGTTGGAATATTTTGTAATTAATTGTAATAAACGCTACTTTTCTTATAAAAGAAACTTGCTTCAGTTACTTTAAGGATTTTCCATAATTCTAAAGTAACGTGCATTTTCCATGTTACAGCAACCTTTATTTTAATTAGAAAAGTCACTGTATCATAGCCATAATTTAATTTAACTACTGTATTGGAGCTGCATTTTGAGCACTGTACTGAATCAATCAGATCAAGCAATTTTGTATGTGCCTTACATTTTCTATCTTAATCCCTAAATAATGAATTTTTGATGACCAGTTTGGCACAAGAATAAACTCTTTCAAAATCTGATTGATATCAATATTGTGCTCACTCAACCTCCAGGTAATTACAAGAATTCAAAGGTTGCACTGCTCAGCCTAAAATTGATTACAGAGAAATCCAATGGGAAAAGTGGAGTTAATTCAAATTGTAATTCTGACATTTTCTGTCTATATTAAAGACAAGGAAGTTGATTCACTCTGGGGTTAAGAAAACAAGTCACACCACCCGATGAAGATAACGATTTTCAGTAAAAGTTGAACGAGGAAATGCTTGATGTTGTTATGTGTGGAACTTACACGATAATTGCAATGGTTTTATTTATTTATTTGAAGAGAAAATGTAATTCTATAAAACTGAAATTATATCTAATTCCTTCCTCTCCTTTAGTTATGCTTGTGTCCTCTTCAACATACATTTGATTTTATTTCCACTTTTTGGTGACGACAGTATGACGGATTTTCAGTCTCTATTAAGGATTGCAGGTCAAGACTTTGTAAGCTAAGACTGTGTGCCACCTTCTTGGCAAGACACTAGCTAATTCTATTAAACCACTTGCTACTTCAACCCTTTTGGTATTGTACTCATTTTAGTACATTGAGGGCTACATTACCATCCTCACGTTAAAACGGGGGCGGTAGGGGGAAAAAACTGCGCCCACAGTTTTACCCCTACCACCCCCGTTTTAATGGGGGATTGCAATGCAGGTGCAAAAAATGCTGCCTGCATTTGTAGCAGGCGCTATGCCCCAGGATGCTTGCGGCAGCGCTGAGAGCAGCCGTGAGCATCCACTCAATGGAGTCCATAGGACTCCATTGAGCCAGATGCCGGCAGTCACATGACCTGCCAGATCTCGCCTTACGAGATCCAGCCGGTCGGCGTAGTGATACGCAGGGGTAGACTGAGGAACTTTTTCCCCCAGTCTCTCCCTGCTCCCGCCGGACGGAGAAGCCGGTTGGAGCCGCGGGACAGGAGGTGAGTATACAATTTTATTTTATATTTTTTTGGCTGGTGTTAATGGATTCTGCAGAAGCGGAATCCGTTAACACCAAGTCCTGGCTCTGGTTAACTTTCCACTAAGCAGAGCTGGACGTTAATCAGCGCTGGGACTTTGTAATTAGGGATGGGCTGCCGGTTCGAATCGGTTCGATTCGAACATTGGCTGTTCGAAAGTTTGCGAACTTCAAACTCTTCGGGACGTTCGCGGAAAGTTCGAGAAAAAAAAAGGTTTTCAAAAAATTTCCAATAAATGCTTAAAAGATCCTAAAGAAATCTAAAAATAAAGAGACTCTTTATTGCAGAATATAATAATAAACAGTTTATTAGATATTGAATTAAAACGGAATTATTTTTAACATTGAAGACTATGGGATTCATAAACATTTCCCACTCCTTGTTGCACAAACATTTCCCACTCCTTGTTGCTCAAACATTTCCCACTCATTGTTGGTCAAACATTTCTCATGGCTTCGCATTTAAACATGAGCAAAAGCAGTAAAAATGAGCTCAGCGCACAGTGGCGAAATGGCTCAGCACTCAGCAGTGTAAGGTTAAAAACGTTTAAAAAAAGAAAAATCATTGTGTCCTGTCCCCCAGGGCAGTACCCGGACCCCCATACACCTTTTATAGCCAATATCTTGCATATATGCCCTCTTGGAGGGCACTTTCATTTTCAAACGTCTGAGCCCCATTGACTTGCATTGGGTTCGAATCATGTTCGCATTAGAAATTTTTCCGAACTTTTTAGGGTGTTCGAGTTCGAATGCAAACCGAACACAGTGTTCGGTTCATCACTATTTGTAATCCTAACGCTGATTATCACTTTGCGCTCCCCATGTTAAGAACAGGGAGCGCAAAGTACAGTAACCTCGTGCTGAAAAGCGCAAGGTACCAAACGCAAACGGGTTATTTAACCTGTTTGCGTTTGGATTGTAATATGAGGTAGACACCATGGCTAATGTAATACAGGAGAGGTGGGGTCGCGCCTATTACCGATGGGGCAGCTGTAACCACCAGATGTATCCAGCCCAGGAACATGTATAAAACATAAGAAAAAAAATATTTGTCACTCATTCCCATTATACCGTATAATGGCCATTAAGAGTGTAAGCTCACCCGCCAACGTCAAGGCACCTCTAGTGAGGGCGAGTCATATCCAAAAATGAAGCCATAGGCTGCTGTGTAGCGATCCATCACTGCTCACGCTGCTTTTCAGTCATGAGGTAGACTGGTGGGCTCATATTTATGCCCTCCCAGAAACAAATCCACCTTGGGATCAAAAAACAAAGAAACGGAGTAGAACATGCTGCAATGATGACCTGGCTGGAGGTACAATAAAACATACATAGTAAAGGAGGGGTGGGGTCTCGCCTATTCCCCGATGGGGCGGCTGCAACCACCAGATGTATCCAGCCAAGGAACATGTATAAAACATAAGAAAAAATATATGTAATCTGCGCTTATTCCCATTATACCGTGTAAAACAAAACACAATTAGAGGCTTTGGTTTCTATTAATGGCCATTAAGAGTGTAAGCTCAATGTCAAGGCACCTCTAGTGAGGGCGGCTAACGTTAATGCTCACGCAGGTGAGCGTTAACTTTAGCACATAGATTGTATTGTGGCCCTGACTGTTCTGCTTGATAAAAAATTATATATGCAGAAGATTCATGATGATCAGAGAGATTATCTGCTTGATATAGGATAGTATCAGTTATGAATATGCATGAGCTTAAAGCTGTAACATTATATTACTATACCATAAATGCCATGTTTGCTATATTATACAGGGTTATTCAGAGAGTGGTGAAAAGCAGGAGAATGACTGGAGAATGGAAAATTCTAGGTCAAAAGAGCCGATTTGGGAAGTGAGATGAATGGGAGAATTTTTCTGGTTTGGACATTTTGACCTAGAATTTTCCATTTTCCAGTCATTCTCCTGCTTTTCACCTCTCTTTTGAATAACCCTGATGGGAAGTAAAACGCAAGTCTATCAGGGTTATTCAAAGAGAGGTGAAAAGCAGGAGAATGACTGGAGAATGGAAAATTCTAGGTCAAAAGAGCCGATTTGGAAAGTGAGATGAATGGGAGAATTTTTCTGGTTTGGACATTTTGACCTAGAATTTTCCATTTTCCAGTCATTCTCCTGCTTTTCACCTCTCTTTGAATAACCCTGATAGACTTGTGTTTTACTTCCCATCAGGTATTATTATTTTTATTATTATTTATTTATAAAGCGCTGGCATATTCCACAGCGCTTTACAATAGGCACAGTATAGACAGGGTTACAATACATTGAACAACATTTGACAAACAGTACAGGAGAAGATGAGGGCCCTATTCCCGTAGGAACTCATGATCTAGAAGGGTTGGGGTTGGAAACAGGAGGAGAGGACTGCAAGGTGAGGTAGCCTTTTCCCTACTATTGTTGCCTCTCTAGCATTTCACATAGCTCTCCCTTCTAAGGTTAAATACACTTGAATTTTAAACTAATGATATTATGACAATTATAGAACTCAAAGAGAGATTTGTTGCATTAGTAACTACTCTGCTGCACCTACTCATACATGATTGAAGCTGCTTCTATGGCTCTACTGTTCCCAAACCACTGGCACTAATGATCCTACTATCTAGTAAAATTCCTCTTGTCTTCCTCAACCCGAATCCCTCTAGACTGCAAGCTCCTGTGAGCAGGACCCTCTACACCTCTTGTTTCCATCATATGTCCATTTATATGTATCTCGTTCCCTTTTTTATTGTAAATAATAATGTCCAGTTGCTCAATCACCTCTTTTCTCTGTTGAAATGTCCACTGCAAAATGAGTCCATAAGCCAGTTGTTCTTCTCATTAAATGTTCTGTTACAGTCTTCTCCACGCACACGTTAGCACTACAATAAAATACTTACTATACATTAGGGTTAACCTCTGTTTCAGCTGCAGATTTAGGCCAAGACATTACAAGACTTTCCTACACCGGTTCATAATAATTCAAGCAATAAAGTAGGTTTGCCTCAAGGATTTGATGGTAATATTTACTACAGGTCCATTATACTGAAGGTATATGTCATTTCACTACTACAAAAAAATGACATAGCATGATCAACTTCACACATGCCAAAAATTTTAAATAACAAAAGAAACGGTGAGAAATTAAATAGAACTAAACCTTCCTGAAAGTGTCTTTGAGTCTGTATTTTAAGTTACAGTGGCAAATAAATGTATGTGATCCCTTTAGAAATGACAGCATTTATATATAAATTTGTCTTAAAAATTCAGGTTTGATGTTAATTTTTTTTTTGAGAAAGTATTGTAGCGCTCACCCCCGAAGGAGACGCTGGGATAGTCTCACCGCACTAGCAAATAACTATACAACAGCACTGTTGTGGATTTTTCTATATTATATTCTTTACTGATTCCAATAAAGCAACATATAATACGCATATACGGTATTTGAGTAACAAGAATTCGTAACGCGGGAAAAACACGCGGCGGTAAAAGAAACCGGTTAACCCCCTCAGTTCTGGAGTGTAAGTCCCGTGAAAAATAGCTCAAAAATATATATGTGTGTTGTCTAGGGTACCCGGGTACTATGTTCAACTGGCCAGTGAACGAAAAGAGCAATCTTCGACTAGTCACCGTTGGGGCCCTGTAAATTTAAACAATATTGCAGCGTGCGTTTCTGTTTTGGAACTGTGGCCTGGGAGGCCTCTCACCCATCCGATGAACGAAACTGTCCAGCACTCGATGCCTCGACCAAAAGATCTTCTTCGCTTTGTACTGGGAATCCGTGCCACTGAATTTGCTCCCTGCTTGCCAAATCTCCACAACTGGAACAAACGATCCGCCGCCTGCACTCCCAATCGATCGGTGCGGCCTCCAAATGCGGGGTCCTGCCGGAACCAACTTGTCCTCCAGACCTCTCAGCGCTGCGTAGGTAGGTCTCAACACGATTACTGTCCCGATCTCCAGCACCAGTAAGACAGCGTCTGTACTCTGGCCTGGTTGCTATCCCTGACAGCTCCAACGTGCGTCCTCCACCTTTAACTGCTCCGCCCACTCTCCCCCTGCCTTGCACGAGGCTGCTGATCTCTTTCCTCTTCCTGTACCACCCACTTCCTGTCCTCACGCAAAGGGTGATGGGAGATGGGGTCCGCTCTGTCCAGCATATTCCACAATGTCTCTGTATTCCAGCATGGCCCTTTCCATCTGTTATACACTGGTTCCCCCTAGTGGCCATAATAATTCAATGCACCAGAATACAGTTTTTAAAGCAGCGCTACAGTATTTTACCAGGAAGGATACATTGAGATTTCTCTCTGTTTCAAGTATGTCCTTGGTGGTGAGTATGTACCGCTAGGTGTCTTGCCCAAGGACACTTACTTTAAGTTTAAGTTGATGTCACAAATCACGCTCGTTCACCTATTGACCATCGGCGTCATCCCATTGCCCCCACTTCCCATGTTGTGGTGTGCATCCAGTGTCCTCTCCTCTGCATGCCAGTATTGTTTCTGACACTGCTCACTCGAGCATCAGTTTTACTTATACTTTCCCTACCATGCGTCAATTTCCTGCGACCACGTCATCGTAAAAATCCATTGGTATCGTCTTAGAAGTTTTTACACAGGACTACTGATGCTAGTCAGAAAGAAGCCTTCACTATTTATATCACTCCAAAGCCTAGTTTAGTGCCCTGTCTTTTTTTAATTCCCCCAAAGCACATTCTGTATTATATGTTGCTGTTTGTCCTTCTTCGTTTCCCGACCTGGGGCTGTCTTCGCCTATTTTTGATGGCTTTTTGCATTTTAAATGATATGTGTCTAATATGTTGTGTATTACGATCTGATCATTTGTATTTTATCGCTATGCCTAATAAATACATTTTAAAAAAAAGAATACCACACCTGGATGATATGGCATGATTCAAAGGGGCCCTGTTCTCAACGGAACTTACAATCCGTATGAGAAGTACAAATATTATGTGAGGTAGGCACATTCAGATTGTTAGCTGTGCTGCCCAAGGACACTTGTTGGTGGCAAGTATAATGTGTTGCACAGTCACATGTGACACTATTATTGTGAAGATGATGGGGAATCTTGGAATAATAGTCATGTGGACGGTGATTTGTACAGAACCCAATGCCTTTATTGCTTCTTTCATCTCAAATTTGTTGTCATTTATGCTATTTTGCTTCTCAATTTTATATTGCAAAGTTCTGAGGAAAGTGTTGGTGGCAAATAAATGGTGATTACAGCAAAACTGTTACAGTTACAAGTTTTTATAAAGCCCTAGCAGGTTCCGCAGCGCAGTAAAATGGGGGAGCACAAACATGAGACATACATGATACCTAAGGAAAAGACAACCCTGCCCGTAGGATAACCAGTCTAGGAAATACAGTACTTTAACCAAGTACTCAGCCAGACATCCCATGAGCTTACAATCTAAGGGTTAAGTGAAACAGATGGGAGCAGAGGGAAGGTGAAGCTGGTTGTGACGATTGCATGGGAAGGACCGGAAGGGTGGGCTGAGTAAAGATAATTAGAGAGAGAAGTGGAAACAGCTGTAAAGGAGCCCTTAAATTATGGACCAGGCCTGGGTGGGACAGCAGAGTGAAGAAAATTGTATTCTGTTTGTTTGACTATGCTAGAGACAGAGAATGGAGATATTGGTACATGTGCATTTAAGACTCTACACCGCAAGAGGGGGAGGAGGAGCAGGAAGAGGGGGGTGAGAAGCAGAGTAGAAAACAAAAAAAAGGAGGGAACTTTGAAAACATGTAATCAGCCAGAAATTAATAAATGTAGAATTAAAATACAGTTGCAAGAATGGAGTTTTTGGAGGATAGCTTCGGACGGCATTCTGAGTCCTTGATACCTTTAGGCTGGTTCCGGGGTGCAGAGTGAAGAAAATTGTGGTCTGTTTTTTGATTATGCTGGAGAGAGAGAATGGAGATATTGGTACATGTGCATTTAAGAATCTACACACAGCAAGAGGGGGAGGAGGAGCAGGAAGGGGGTGAGAAGCAGAGTAGAAAACTAAAAAAAAAAGGAGGGAACTTTGAAAACATGTAATCAGCCAGAAATTAATATATGTAGAAATAAAACACAGTTGCAAGAATGGAGTTCTTTGGAGGATAGCATTGGACGGCATTCTGAGTCCTTGATACCTTTAGGCTG
Source organism: Leptobrachium leishanense (assembly GCA_009667805.1). Lineage (NCBI taxonomy): Eukaryota > Metazoa > Chordata > Amphibia > Anura > Megophryidae > Leptobrachium > Leptobrachium leishanense. The sequence continues at coordinate 157,361,821 of CM019063.1, read as the reverse complement.
GTTCCGGGGTGCAGAGTGAAGAAAATTGTGGTCAGTTTGATTGAGTATGATTTAGGCTGGTTCCAGGGTGCAGAGTGAAGAAAATTGTGGTCTGTTTGTTTGAGTATGCTTTAGGCTGGTTCCGGGGTAACTTTTGGCACGTTCCCTACACCATATCGTGCTATCATGCCCTGAATGATAAGGCTGTTGATCTTCGTTTTATTCAGAATGGTACACACATTATTAATAAACTTTGTGACAGGAAGTAAAATCAAACAGGACATTAAGAAATTGGTTGCAGTAAGTGAATTATTCTGTGACTCAAGTCGAAGATCGAAGAGGGTCGAGAAGTATCATTCAAAAGACTAAAACTAGAGAACAATTATTCAAGTGATCGTTAAGTTTACCGCAAAACATTTTTTACTTCAGAAAAGCTAAATGAGTGAGAAGTTATAACCATACCACAGGTGCAATAGCATGAAAAACTATTCATGCTCAACCAATAAGATTAACCAAAAGTGACATTGAGTGATTTAAAACCAATAATAACCTACATTTTATCAATAAAATAATTTTAGAATTAATGAACCTTGAAAATATCAAAATATAATTTAACAAGGAAGAAAAACACGTCTGAAAACAACTATTGACTAATCCAAAAAAAGTCATTAATCCTTTTGGCGAAGTAGGTAATTTCATTTATTATAAATTATAAGCATAAATATATTTATTTATTAATGAATACATGCATTCTAATACTAAAGGATTTTACACTAAATTGGTGTTGTTCTAAACGAGTTAAGAATCTTAATCTGGATTTCAGTCTTAAGCTCAAACTGTACCTCTCTGTCCTGGATTGCCATTGGTCACAAGGCTACAAGCATTATGCAATGCACTCCAAACTAGTGGGCTGTGTCTTCTTTGTCAGAATGGACTCCTATTCATCCCTGATGTCCTCTTGCATGCAGTGGGGAAATATGGACGATAATAAAGATGACAACATTCTCCTGATACAATCTCTGGTCAGAGGGGTGTATTGAAAACAGAAAAAAATCTGATGATGTAAACTATGTAGAAAGGTAATTAGAAACATTACATTACTCCCATTAAGTCCCAGGAGGCAGCTATACTTATTAACTATAACGCAAACAAAAAAGACAGTCTACCCAATTCTAGTTGGAATAGGAATTTACAAGCAAATGTTTTGAAATCAGTGTTCCAGGTACCTGCTACGGTCTGCTACTGACCTGTTTTTGAGTGAAGCAGGCTGCTTTTAGAAGATGCTTATGCCAGCTGTGGTGCTACACACTGGTGTTCACCCCTGAAGTCCATTGCACAAGATTAAATATAATCAGGGTTAAAGTCGAGGGAGTAATACAATGCAAGATATTAAAAAAACAACCCAAATATACAGATTAATACAGAAAATAAATATGTAGGAAATATATTCACTATGTTACATGTTTGCAGGTGCATTCCGTATTTAGGTATGTTAATAGGGAGCTCTTTAGTGACTTAAGACTAGGCAAAGATTTGATGGCGTCTGGTCAGTGTAGTGATACACAGGAAGAGACTGGGGGGACCTTTTCCCCCAGTCTCTCCCTGCTCCCGCCAGACGGCGGAGGCGGTCAGAGTCGTGGTCGGAGCCGCGGGACAGGAGGTGAGTATATGATTCTTTTTTTTATTTTTTGGCTGGTGTTAACGGATTCTGTAGAAGCTGAATCCGTTAACACCAAGTCCTGGCTCTGGTTAACTTTTCACTAACCAGAGCCGGACGTTAATCAGCGTTAGGACTTTGCAATCCTAATGCTGATTAACACTTTGCACTCCAGGGACGTGCAGTCAGGGGTGGCAGGGGAGGCACAGCCTCCCCTGCCATTCCAGTAAATTAATGTGGTCATTGTGCTGTAATGACATGTGTGATGTGTATATTTAAACTGTAAATAAAATGTTATTTATTGAAAAAAGTTCTCATACTCACCTGCTCTATGCTCCCTTGCTGTGCTTGCTTCTTCTCTCTGCCCTCCGCTTTTTTTTCTCCTGCAATTCAGTTTCCCGGCGCGCGCGTGTGTGCGTGTTTCACTACACAGAGAGCAGGGGCAGCACTGAGCCAGCCTAGCCTAGGCAATTTGCGCAGGTGAATGCTACACTAATTGTGAAGCTGAAGCTGGTTCTACGCTTTTCAGTGCCTCCAGAGGCAATGAGAGCAATTGAAAGCTTGAGCCATTGGGAAAGCTCCATTGGTCTCAAGCACTTTTTTTTAAAGAAACGCCCCCCATGGGAGGCAGAGCTCCCCATGGATTGATTGATGCAGGCAGTCATGTGTCTGTCCTCGTCAATCGTGGGGGGGGGGCAGGCAGAGCTCAGCAATCAGCATGTGTGTAATAGCGCCCTCTATTAGTCAGTATTGTAAGTACATGCTCTTAGAACTAAAAAAAATTAAATAAAAATAAATGCAAACTTTACTTTATAAATAGTGAAACTCTATTCTCCTACATAATGATAATCAAATGCGTAAATGGCGACTGCGTAACCCTGTGTATATCTGGCTCTGATACTAGCCAGTGCCTCCCCAGCCACTGACCTCACCGCACGTCACTGTTGCACTCCCCATGTTAAGCATAGGGAGTGCAAAGTACAGTAACCTCGCGCTGAAAAGCGCAAGGTACCAAACGCAAATGGGTTACTTTACCCGTTTGCGTTTGGATTGTAATATGCGGTAGACACCGGAGCTAACGTTAATGCTCACGCAGGTGAGCATTAATGTTAGCGTTAAGATTGTAATGTGGCCCCACATATATATACATAAACATATTAGATTTTGAGTGCGTGTTTGTGTTAAGTGTGAGATGATAATTACAAATTTTGGACAGAAATATTGGTGAGTTCCCACACTTTTTTAGGACTTGACCCCTGCATGTGATAATATGGAATACCAGCTGAACCATTAATATTTGTGATTGAAGAGTCAGTTAATGACTCATAAATGCTAATTGGTAACTTGAAACAGAGCCCAGTGTGTTTAATGGGATATTAAAGATTTGAAGAGTTAAAGAGAGTTTTAAGATTAGATGCCATTAATAATGCTTTAATTTCTAATGGACATGCATATATATATGATAAATATTTGATATGTGTTCTTCTTACACAAACAGCATCACTCAGAAGAATGGTGCTGGTGTAAGGAATACTTGAAACACTACCCTCAAAATGGAGGAGCTTAGTTTTACTTTGAAATTAGTTTTAGGATACCTTTTTAAAAAATCTGTCGACTCTATCAGCGTTATCCAAAGAGATTCGAAAAGTCGTTCGGTGACTTTTCGTTCTCTTCAATTCGGTTCCTTTTGCCGATTGCATTTCGGTGACCCTGCGGTGTATTCAGCAAACAGCACAGGGCCCTCGAATTGCAGGGAAAAGCTGCCGCAAACCTGACGAAAACTAACCGAATGCACGCTGAAAACAAGCAAAAACATCTGGATTAACCTTCGAAAAAGCCGAACAGGAGCCGAACAGGAGCCGAATTACACAGAGCCGAAGCAGCTGTGACGTAGAGGAGGCAGTGAATAAATTAGAAAAACCATTTGTATGAATCTGGGAAAATGAAACGCTGTTTGCAAAGAAACTACTGAGCGAAAATGTCTGAAATTTTCACAGGAGGTCCAGGGAATGATAATAAAGAGGGCTGTTACAAAAAAAATAAGTAAACTGAAAAAAAATCAAAAAAAAAATTGGACCTTTAACCCTTTCGCTGCTGAGGCTTTTCCCGCCCCTGTGCTGAGGTCATTTTTTACCTGTTTTGCGCATCATGTTTAAACGTGTTTTGAAGGCTTATTTTAGTATATGACCAGACATATTATATATCGTTCTTTCCGTCAGACTCGGTAGATTCATAATATGTCATTATTATATGTATACGTTATGTCATGTCTGTATATTATAACAAAAAATGCAATAAAATATGTATTTTCAATAATTTACAACGTGTAAAGTGTTTTTTTCCACATTTTAACATGCGAGCAATTGCGGTTATATTTTGTATGGGGTGCGCTTGTTAAAAAAATTAGAGATGGGGTCTCGTTACATTTTTTTTTGGGGAAAATGACACTATTTTTAACAAACGCACCGCATACAAAAATCGTTAGTGCAGCATCATTGTTCACATTATAATTGAAATGGGAACAATATTGCTGCATTAACAACCCAAAAAAAAGAAAAAAAAGTGTTTATTTTTTTTTTTTTTAATTTTTTTTTTAATTTTTTTTTTTTTTTTTTTACAACATTTTTAACTTTCATGTTTGGTATCGTTGGAACGGCCATGCTCTGGCCGATCCAACGATATCAAAATTTAACCCCTAGCTGCCACGGATCGGGAGATAGGGAGTTCATTGGAACTCCCTATCTCCACAGTTGGTGGCAGTTAGGGGTTAACGCTAGGACTGGCGTCATCGTGCTACGCACGATGACGCCAGTCCTCTGGGGGAGTTCCCGGAAGCTTGGCCGACATCCAAGATGTCGGCCAGCTCCCGGGAAGGATCGCGAATCGGCGCTTTTCAGCGCCGATTTGCGATCCAGCTCCCCAAGGGTTAATGCCAGGCATCATTTGGAAGGGCAGGCTGTGCCCTTCCAAATGATGCCTGGGTTAACCCCCTGTGCGCCGCCGATCGGGAGGGAGAGAGGTCCGAAGGACCTCCCCCCCTCCCTTTCAGGCGCCTCCTCCGCACATGCGGGGGGGCGCCTGAATTAGGTGTCATCGCGCCCCCGCGATGACACCTAATAATGGCGGCTGCTGGTCCGGATGCCGGGCTGACATCCAGGATGTCAGCCCGCACCGGAGGGGCCAGCGATCGGCCGGAACCCGGCCGAACGCTGACCCCAATGTGAGGACGCGCTCAGCGCGTCCTCAGCACACCAGCGGTAATGCTGAGGACGCGCTGAGCGCGTCCTTAGCATTGAAGTGGTTAAAAAAAATAAAAAAAAATAAGAAAAATGCTTAAAGTATCCTAAAAAATCTATAAATAAAGAGACTTTTTGCTGCAGAATTTTATAATGAATGGTTTATTAGATATTGAATTAAAACGGGAATATTTTTAACATTGAAGCTTATGGGATTCTCCTGAATAAACTTGCCGAATTAAACCACCGAATGGCAGGACATTAGGGGAACCTTTCACTGCTGGTTTTTGTTCTCTGAATAGATGAAGCAGTGCTTTTTCATGGGGATTTCACTGCCCTCGAACAGGCACCGTATGTTCAGGCAATTCGCCAGGATTTGGCGAATTACCTGCTCTGTGGATAGCCGATTGGCCAAGAAAGGTAACCGAACGCTGAATTTCAGCATTCGGTTACCTTTCTCAAGCAATTCGGATCTCTTTGGATAACCCTGTATATCTCATTATTCCTAATCAGGTGCCGATTTTGCACATCATTCAAACACAGAATGGTTTATAAGAAAAGCAGTTTTACCAGTTTCAGTGGCATAGTGCCCCATTCACCCTTTTGCCTTTTTACAATAAAAAAAATCTGACCTTAGAGGACTTGTTATTGTCATGGCATGTCATTGGCAGAAGAGGGTTATACTTACCTTCTGACACCAAGATCACTGTTGTCATCTGTTACACCTCCCTGCAGCTGTGTGTTCAATGTTTGTCTGGCAACCACAACGAATGGCTTTGGGACTTGAAGGGTGGATGCAGAGCATCCTTTGTCACAAAGGGTTTAACAATAAATCTACACAATTCTGTTTATTCTTGTAGAGTAGTAGAAAAAAGTGACCTTTTTCTTGTAGTAAAATTCAATTAACCCATTGCTTTCCACACGGCAATTTATCATACATTCATATTACTGTTTCAAAGTAACACCTCTTTTGCAGTGGCAATGTGGCTGCATGCCCCTGGACGAGTCAAGTTGTAGCCTATGATAAATGACTAGTGACACTCCTTATCTGTCTGGCACACAGGGTACATCTAATTTATATCTCTCAGTTTTGCAAAAGGTCTCCGGGGCACAGTAGGCTTTAAAGCATTGCAGATTTTACAGGAGAAGCTGCTGGCAATGATGAAGCAGAGATGTTGCCATGAGACACAGATTTGTAGGCCCTTTCCAAGGCAGCATGTGCATTGCTTCTGCAAGTGTAGTTAATGAGCCTCCTGTTCAACTCAGCAGCCGTTTTCTGCAATGCAACCCAGGGAATAGCCAATTAGAGCCTTTTTTTATTGGAAAATCTGGCTCAATAGAATAAATAAACATTCACCGGATTTTTTTTTTTTATATCATTTAGCGCTCTTGGCTTTGCTAGTTTTCAGTGTTGGCATCACCTTTCAGATAAGCATTTGCATTATTATCATGCAAGACATCTCAACTTCTTAAAGGAGTAGTTCTTCTTTGAAACTGCTTTAAAGCTTGCTTTATAATCTAGATAATATACTTCACTAGAAAGCACAGCCATAAGCCCAGTATCAGATAACGCAATTGTAGGGTAATTTCTTGGCCTTTTAAAGGTGTGCGTATTTACAGCTGTTTCATAAATCTGCTCGTATCATTTGATGTTCACTTCATTCCATATTTTATCTTCATGTTCTAGAACTGGCAGAGAATGCATTAGAAGTTTATTTGACCAGTTTATTTGCTATACAGGTAGCCACTTTTTAAATATCTCCTGTTGCTTGAATTTCTTTAATTCTGTGGCTCGTCTGAAAAATGCTGATTATATATTTATAATTGTGTATATGTTTAGGACTCCATGAAACTGTGACCCTACAGGTTCTTGTCAGTCCTGATAAAGAAAATATACACAGCAGCTCTATTTTTTTTCTTATTCTATTGATGAGACAGTTAGATTAGATATATGGGAAAAGACGGACACAATCCACCTTGGCCTTTATCAGGGTTATTCAAAGAGATCCGAATGTCTGGAGAAAGGTAACTGAATGCTGAAAAGCAGCGTTCGGTTACCTTTCTTGGCCATTCGGCTATTCAGAGAGCAGGCAATATGCCAAATCCTGGCGAATTGCCTGCACATTCGGTGCCTATTCGGTGCCTGTTCAAGATCCCCAGAAAAAAGCACTGCTTCGGCTATTCAGAGAACACAAACCAGCAGTAAAAGGTTCCCGAAATGCCCTGTCATTCGGTGGTTTCATGCGGCAGGTTTATTCAGGCGAATCCCGTAGGCTTCAATGTTAAAAATATTCCCGTTTTAATTAAATATCTAATAAACCGTTCATTATAAAATTCTGCAGTGAAGAGTCTCTTTATTTATAGATTTATTAGGATATTTGAAGCATTTTTTTTTTTTTTTTTAACTTAACTTATTTTTCTGTAACAGCCCTTTTTATTATCATTCCTTGGACCTCATATGTAAATTTCAGACATTTTCGCTCAGTAGTTTCTTTGCAAACAGCGTTTCACTTTTCAATCATTCAAGCAAACTGTTTTCCTAATTTATTCACTGCCTTCTTCTGCGGATGTCGGCTTTTTCCGGCGGCTTCGCTGCATGTGATCGGCTCCTGCTCGGGTTTTTCCGGCGTCTTCGACGGGTTAATCCAGATGTTTTTACGGGTTTTCGGCGTGCATTCGCCGGGTTTTCGCCAGCTTTTCCCTGCACTTCGACAGCCCTGTGGTGCTTGCTGAATACACCGCAGGGTGGCCGAAATGGGAAAGCCGATTTGCACTGTATTGAAGAGAACGAAAAGTCACCGAACGTGTGGTGACTTTTCGATTCCCTTTGAATAACCCTGTTAGTCTTAAACATTGTTCTATATAATTTCTGTGTTGAATTAGATTAAGTGTGTTACAAAATTCAGGCAGAAATAAAGACAATCTTATGAAATTTATGTATTAAAGCAAAACAAAGGGAGAATCCACTGATAATAATATCCTGCCAATAGAGCCACTCATAAACTCAACATTGGTTGCAACGACACTAGTATTATATTAATTGTGACCTAAAAAACATGCAGATGCACCTTTTTCCACATCAAATTATTTTATTCCCTAGTCTTGTAATTAGGGTTGCCAGGTCGGCCATGTTTTCCTGGACACATTTAACTTATTCGTGCTGATGGGCAGTGTATTAAAAATGCCACCCCACAGCATGTATAATCCATAAATCCATATGCTGAAGGTAAGAAATTAAAAAGGAATTACGGGTGCTCTGCCTTGATCTCCTACCGGCAGTATATGAATTATACATGTTGCAGCCCAGTACGTTGCAGTCCAGCACTAACCCTCTGAATGAAATAGTTATATGTGTCCAGGAAAACATGGCCGACCTGGCAACTCTAGTTCTAATGCTTGGGAACATTTTTAAAAGACAACTTTTTTTGGCGTGTCGGAATATGTAGTGTTCACTGGGTGGCGTCTTTATTACAGTAAACCTTTTACAATTAAGGGTTCACATTCCTCTCTAATTTGTAGATTTTCACCATGTTAGTGTCGGTAACTTTGGAAATGTTATCTTATTACTCCACAGGGAATGCAGAGGGGCTTCAGCTGACACATATAATAGAGGGACTACTTAGACCAGGGTAGTAAAACTCCCCTCCTCCAGAATGTTGCTGAACCACATCTCCTATTATTCTCTGGCCATCTATTGTTTTGAAAGATTTCTGGAAATTGTAGGCCATTGACCGCTCTTAATTTTGTGCTATGTGCAAGTATTACTGTGCAGTAGCGTCACTAGGGTTGGTATCACCCGGTGCGGTAACTCATGGTGTCACCGCCCTGAGGTTTAAAGCTTTTTTTAAAAATACTGTTGGCCTGAGCCAAGTAATTTATCAGTAAAGTAATAATTAATCCTGGCTGGCGTCACTAGGTTTGGTGTCACCCAGGTGTCAAGTTCTGGGGGAAAAAGTGAGGGAACTCACCCAAGATTTCCACTACCCCCACCACCTGAATAAAATTTGCATATGCTCATGTATAATATATATTTATATATATATATATATATATATATATTCTCTTAATTTATAACCATCAAATTTGAACCAGCACTCTCTTTGCCATCAATATTAGTTGAATTCACTGCCTGGGTGCAAAAATCCAATATGTATATATATATATATACACAATCCAAATGGATGCACCAGGGCTTTGCTAAAAGTGTCATTTATTCAAAATTGTTTTTTAAAAAATGACCGTTTCGACCCTGCCCAGGGTCTTTTTCAAAGTAACTGACAAAGCAACTATACAATAGGGATGAGTCGAACGCCCTCGTGTTCGGTTCAACTTCGAACTCGAACAATTTCAAAAGTTCGAGTTCAAGTTCGATCTCGAACGCGATCCGAACTCAATGCAAGTCAATGGGACCCGAACATTCGATTTTTAAAGTGCCCTCCAAGAGCGCATATATGCTAGATATTTGCCATAAAAGGTGTATGGGGGTCTGGGTAGTGCCCTGGGGGACAGGAAACGAGGACAAAAAGTTAAAAAAAAAGTTTTTAAAGGAACAGTGAGTTTTCCATGAAATAAAGGTTAAGAATAAAAACGAAAAATTCCTTCAAATATCGTGCCTTCGAGGTCCCCATAACCTGCCCGTGAATAACCTTTCAAATAACGGTAAATGTTTTTTTTTTAATCTATTCATAAACAACTGCTTGGGGCAGCTTGGGGCAGCTTGGGGTTTGAAAAGAGGAGACGTTTTAGGACACGCAGAACAAGTTTAGTGATTTTTTGGGCTAAATTATGGTGAAACTTATGCAGGCTTTGGATGAAAGTAACAATAGGTGCTTTAGAATTGGGCCTTTAGTGTCGGCAACAGTGCCGTCACACTGTAACCCCTCTGTGGTATTGTGGAAGAGTGCAGGGTTGGACCCTGCGGTCAAATATTAAAATTATATGAATCTGGTATAGGCGTCAGTGGCAGTGCACCCAAATATTTTACCTTTGGTGGCAGCAAGTGTCTTCACACTGTAACCCCTCTGTGGTATTGTGGAAGAGTGCAGTGGTGGACCCTGCTGCCCAATATTAAAATGATATGAGTCTGGAATAGGCGTCAGTGGTAGTGCACCCAAATATTGTGCCTTTGGTGGCAGAAGGTGCCTTCACACCGTAAGTAACCCCTCTGTGGTATTGTGGAAGAGTGCAGGGTTGGACCATGCGGTCAAATATTAAAATATGAATCTGGTATAGGTGTCAGTGGCAGTGCACTCAAATATTGCCAAGACAGATTCAAATTTGCTGAACTCTGGTAGAACTCACTGATACACACTGTCCCTGATAGCCTGGCAGTGCCAAGACAGATTAAAATTCCCAGAAATCTCCTACAACTCACTGAAACACACTGTCCTTGATAGCCTTGCAGTGCCAACACAAAATTTGCCCAATCAGGACTCTGAGCCGTGATTGGTATAGTCTTGCACCTGTCTTGCACCTAACCTGTGGTCAGATGCAAGGCTGTAGCTAATTACAAGCTTCAGGCCAGTGGAAAAGTGCATTGTGGTCCATTGTGGTGCATTGTGGGCGAACACGCGGAAATGTTCGGAGTTCGACGAACAGCCGAACGGGCGATGGTCAAATCGAACTCCGAACTGATCCGAACCGAATGCTCATCCCTACTAAACAACATATAAATAGCTAAAATGAGCTGTACACTTACCAATAGCACCATTGCTGCACACCTGGCACCATCTCTTTGGGGGACCATTTTTATGCTTTTTTGAACAGTAGGAAACTACCACCTAGGGACGGGGCTACTGACTGAGGAAGCCTTAGGGTGAAACGGTTTTCAATGAGCCCTGATATTATTTTATAAAATATTTCATATTTTATTCTTAATCAAAGAAATAAATATAATTTTTATATATATGATCGTGCTGCTATAATTTTCTTGCTGCTGACATAAAAAAGACCCCCACCTCCGAAAAAAATGGGAAAGAGAGGATCTGAGGCAAATACCTGAGGGACCACTGGGAGGAGGAGAAGCTGTCATCTCAAATATAAGTATTATAACTTCTATAAGCATAATACTGCTGTATAACAATTTTTTAGAAAGAATCACCTCCACACTTGCTGGCGGTGTGGGACTGTGTGCAAGGTGCACCTTTCCTGGTAAAATACTTTGCAAATAAATAAATAAGTAGATTACCATCATTGCTTTCCATGACGACCAGAATTCTGGAGTTCTTTTTATAATGTTAAGGGGAGTGTACCTAATGTCACAATGTATGACTAAATATTTAACTAAATATGTGTAGTGTATACAATATGTAACTAAGAGATGCTGAGCCACAGTCCTGATTAATGAGGGCATGTAACATTCATAGATGATTACCTTGCTGGGGCATCCATCTTGGCCCGGCTTCAGGATTATTCCGCCCATTTAATCAATTCTATTCCATTGATGAAAGCTAAAATATCTGAGCAGCCCTAAAAAAGGCACGAGGAGGGAGGTGAGAGAATAACCATGCAGCATTTCTAAATGAAGACATAAGACTGAGTTATTTGCTGAGGTAACTAATAACTGTAATAAATTCACAGCTATTGCATGGTTTAATTAACAGCATATTAGGCTTGGTGCAATTAATTGCAAACTTAAGATGCTACTCTAAATGATGACTATCACTATAGTCTCCTCAACTTCTTAATTCCTACACTGCGAAACAATTAAAAAAATATATTATCATAACATTTATATGAAACATGGATGTATAAGTACAGGGTGAAATTGCAATTTTGCATAAGGATTGTTATTCCAAAATAGATAAAATATTAAACCTTTCCCGCCGCATGTTGACCCTACGGCAGATGGGCGTCATACCATGCCCCACTGGTGTCTGGGCCTGCAACAGCCCCACCCACCAGTTGGCAGACGACAAGTGGCTTTGGCTGCGGCAGGAATACTCAGGTTGTCCCCCTGCAGCCTATAACGTACAGCGCGTGTAAGTTGCATACCCGGGCTGGAGGAGGGGCCTGCTGCAGGTAGTACGCCCACCCAGAGTGAAAGCCCTCGCACCAGGAACAACCTGCCCAGTGGTAATGGGTTAATGTAATGAAAATTTTCTTATTTATAATTTTTCATGTACTCATTTATCCTTTACAAAAATATTGTTGCGATGAGATGTTCTAGACCAGTGTTTCTCAAACCTTTCATCGGGACCCCCAACCAAGCCAGATTTTGCAGATCACCTTGGGGAAATGCAGACTGAATCCTGCAATCACTGAGCAGCAAATTATATCACCTTCAGATATCTGGAAAACCAGGCCTGGTTGGGGGTTCTGAGGAGAGGTTTGAGAAACACTGTTCTAGACTCTAGAAGGTGTCCATCTTATCTTGCACAATGTCAAACGGGCCCTGCATTATCAGCATATAAGCAGAAATAGCCTGTGTATCAAATACAGTACAGTAAATGAGATAAAGATACAAAATAAAAATAGTCACATATCCTGCTTATGGGGATTTGTAGTGATCACAGGGCATACCTTGTAGAGATAAGCATGACAGAAAAATTTGTTAGATTTTGTTTTTAATATAAATCATTAAGGACAAATCGTTTCTTTGCCGTCTTGTTTTATTTTGTTATATTGTTTTGTTTTGGATTATTTTGTTATATCATTTTGGATCGTTTCATTATAACATTTTGGATTGTTACAATTTCCCTCAGTTTTGTCCTCTCTTTGGCTTTTGCAATGTAGCAGTGAAGTTAGTTGAACGTTTTGTTACAGTGAGAGTGGGGGCTGTCTTTTTGTAGCTTCTGTACAGTAATACAGGGTGACAGGATTGAGACCTCACTGGGAATCCTATTTCTCCAAAGGGAGCACACTAAGGCTGGGGTCAGACGAACGCAGTGTGAACGCGCATGCAGCCGCACTTTATCACGGGCGTAGTAGCAGCAAATGACGGCCAATGACGGGCAATATACGAAGTACAGCTGCACGAAAGTCTGGCCGCGCAACGCAAGCGGCAAACAAACGCATTTTTTTCAAGAACGTGAAACCGCTAGTACTGATGTACAGAGTGCGCTGCGTCCGCTAGCGGCGTGTGTGCGTGATTAGGAGACGTCAGACGCTGCTAATGTCCGGCCTACATAACGTCCAGCCTACATAACGTCCGGTCTACAAAACGTCCGGCCTACATAACGTCACGGATGAAAATGCTCATTGTATGACCGCTATCACGTATTCCGTGAAAAAATACATCCATTCGTTTGAACGCACTTTTTCACGGACAACTCGAAAAATGCGTTCGTCTGACCCTAGCCTAATCTTGCATTATAAAGCTATGCATAAACATTATAAGTTGCTGGTTTTTAATAGTGTATTACAATGCAGAATCAAGCTTTTTAGTAGTGAAAGGGTTAAGAGCTGTGTAGAGCTGTTTTCAAAGTGCCCGTGGAATTTATACATACTAGCAGCAATACAAAAGTACAATGCCACATGTCACACTTTGCTTTCAAAGGTTTGATCTTTTTCCACCGGCTTCTGTATGATCTTCTAAACTGAATCAGTAGCCCACAGTGCCCAATACATATCTCTGCATGAAGAATTCTTTATGATTGTAGCGTCAGTCAAACCACAGGAGTGTGCTTGCAGGTATGTGATCACACTCTTTTCCTTTTTATGTCTATTTTTCAAGTAGTGTAAAGGCTCCTATGATTCATGCGTTTGTGTCACAGTGGCTTGCTACTCTTGCTTAAAGTTACTGGCTCACCCTTTCACCGATCATTAATAAAACTGTGTTGTTTAACATGAGTCTCATGACATTTTGGAGAATAGCGTGGAGTGCCCATTAACAGATGTATTCTCATTATCCCATGTACCTAGAAACGTACACTCATTCATATGCACACTCACAGTCATTAACCCATGCGTCTGCATATTCAACATTCATTAACCCATTCGTCTGCATACTCACACTCATTAACCCATGGATCTGCATAATTTTCACAAAAACGATGGGCCACACCAAAGTATCCAAAGAAAAAACTATCTTTATCCACTGCCCAAAGGGGGCTAAATTGCGACGTTTCAGCTCTAGGTCTTAGTCATGCATGACTAAGGCCTGGTTCACACCTGGGCGTTTTACAGCGCGTAACTTCCTACACGCTAAAACGCTCAAACACTGAAATCCCATTATTTCCTATGGGCATGGTTCCCACCTGGGCGTATTACAGCACCTAGAAACACGCTGTAAAACGCCCTATGCCCAAAGAAGTACAGGAGCTTTTTTGGGGCATATTACAGCACGTTTGCGGCCATAGATGTCAACGAGCTGAAAGGGGTGTTTGCATGTTTTCATCATCAAAAACGCGCGTATGAACATGCGTTCCGCACATGGCAACAGGCACAAAAGACCACACCCTGGGGACTTGAGGCACACTTCCTCAGACAGGAAGTAGTTTTCATTGGATGCCTCCGTAGTCAATCAAAAAAACACACCTACGACAAGCGTTTCTAATTGTGAAAAAAGTGCGAAAACGCCAGGAAAGACGCTCATAAAATGCCCGACAGAAACGCGCGTAAACTGCGCATATGAGATATGCTCAAGTCTGAACCCAGGGTAAGGCCTAGAGCCGAAACGTCGCAATTTTAGCCCCCCTCGGCAGGTGAATAAAGATATTTCTATCTATGGTTACTTTGGTGTGGCCCATCATTTTTGTGAAAGTCTGGTACTGGATGGCGGACCCCTTGGTTGGGCATCCAGAGGATTACCATACAACAGGTTTACTCCCACTGTCGTAGCCACGCTTTTGTGCAATGAATCTGCATAATAACACTTGCAGGGTTATTCACACAGCATCGGACTGTAACCAACATTTCGGTGCCCTCCCGTTCGTCGCACTTCGACGAGTTTGATTCATCGACCCTGTGGTGAATTTAGCATTCACCACAGGGTATCCGAAGTGTGGCACTTTGACACACCGATCGACTCGAAAAACTGCAGCAAAACTGCCAAATCGATCCAAAAAAACACCAAAAAAACACTGAATTGATACAAAAACCCGCCGAATGTATCAGACGATTCGCCACAAAACCGCTGAAACTATCCAAAAAAAGCTGGCGACCAAATGAACAGACCACCGACCAGCTGCCGGAAAAGCCTACCGGCCGCCGAACGGTGTAACCCCCCCAAAAAACACAACTTTTAAAAGCGTTTGCAGAAAAACTATTGCATGAAAATGCCTGGAAATAATATATAATGTCCTATGAATAGTAATAAAAAGGTCTGTTACAGAAAAAAATGGCATTAAAAAAAATTAGGGAAAAATATTTGCAGTGAAAATCCCAAAAAATGCCTAAAAAAAGATCAGTAAATACAGGGACCTTTTGCTGCAAATGAAAAGAATAAACGGTTGAATAATTATTTTATTAAAAAAGGGGACTTTTTTTTACATTGAAACCTAAGGGATTCACCTGTTTAAACCTGTTGAATTAAACCATTGAAAATCAGGGCATTTCACTGACACGTCGGTGCAGTTCGGTGTTATAAAAAATATTGCTTCTCTATGGGAGAGTTCACTGCTGCCACAGATCACCATATTTCGCTGGCAATTTCCCAATATTTGGCGAACTGCCAGCTTTTTGAATAGCCAAATGGCCCCGAAATTGCACTGTATGGGGAAATACACTGTTCTGTGCAATTTCGGGGCCAATTTGGCTCTCTTTGAATAACCCTTTTACTAATCCGTCGATCTAGATATGAACATTCATTAACCCAAGCGTTTACAAGTCATACAACCATTATCCCATGCATCTGCATACTCACATTGCCTCACATATTAAACCTGTGTAAGCAAGAAATCCTCTTAGCAAGCACCTTGGCCAATTTCCACAGAAAAGGGAAGTTTGGGAAGTGTAATGAAGAGAGCCAATCTAGCAGACCTGTCAACAAACCTGAGGATAAAGTGGGAAGGTGTGTTCAAGGATGGTTGGGTAAGCCATCCATAAATTACTTGTCTTCTTGTCTGCAGGGTAATTGATGTGGTACTTTATTTTGGATGCATATGGAACAGGCATTCACAAAAACCTTCATACTATCCCTGATATTTGGTCACCTGCAAAAATCCATATGTATTACAGTTTTTGATTTATGGTGAACATTAAGAACCGGAACTTGGAACTCTTTGGCAATGACGTTTTCCCCTATAGGGCTGTCAATCTGAATGGCTAAGATGTTCATAGGTGCAGAGGATACTTCTGAAAAGATAGCAGCAAGAATGCAGTTTAGAGAAATAATGGGTGCTGAAGTGTATCTTCAATATTAAAAAGACAGAAGGCATCAGCCTTGCCACTCTTTGACCCAGAGCGATAAGTAATGGTGAAATTAAGTTTTGTGGGGAATAAAAACCACCAGGTGTGCCATGACAAAGGAATTTTAGTTTTACTATTGTACATTTGATTTTTGTGATCCAGATAGGAAAACTGAACTATTGTGCATGTGTCTCCAGTTTTCTAAAACCAGAATTATGGCCAGCAACATGCCAATATTACAGTTATGTTCTGCGGTGGAGATCTTCTTGGACAAAAAGCAACAAGGGTTGGAGGGAGGCTTAATGGGTAACTCTTTGAGAAAGGAGATATATCCAAAAAGGGAACTTGAGTCTTCAAAAATATATTTCTCTTGTTGCAATAGAGACATTCTCAGTAACCTATGGAGATCCTAGTGAACCTGTGCTCAGTGAGATGAACAACCAGGATAATGTATCAGATATCATTCAGGTTTATTGTTTTGAATAACTGAAGAAAAATGATGAAATACACCATTAATTAGATTTCTTGAAGAGAATTTCATAGTCCAAAGAAATTCGTAGTGCCCACTACAAGTTTTAAAAACAGTTCTCTATTTATCCTTATTCTTTTCATCTTATAAACCTCCTTGAGATTAGGTTTGGTGTAATTTTTAGAACCTTTATTTCAAAAAGGGATAAACAAGGGAATAGGATAGACATTTTTGATGGTAATTTCAATTAGTTCAACATATCCTATACAAGACTTTCCCACACCATTTTCAACGCAAAGAGATTCTGGCCCCTGTTGCTCCACCCAGGTGAGTGTAGTCTAGATGGCACCTGGGACAGGGAGACCCTATGATGCATCGGGTGTGTGGTGACTGCTGATACGGACAGCTGTAAGGACCACTTCTCAACTCAGGTATGGGCCAATAGGAGGGAATGGTGTCTCTTCCTAGGGGGCATACTACATCACCTGCTATTAAAATACTTTCCAGGCCTTTCACTCTTCAGAGCTGTTTATACACCTTCCCCTTTTGGTGCTCTACTGCTTGTTGGCTATGCTGTGTAGCAGTTCCTGGATTGTCTCCCCATTTATGCTATTTGCTGCTTGCTTTGACCTTGGATCTGTCCCTCACTATAATCTGGGATTGACTCTTTTCTGTACCATGATCTGATTTCATAGTGTTCTGTACATACTGGTTCCTACCATCCCCCCTGAGCCTGACAGTTATATAGAATTCTAAAGTGTAGACATACATGTATTCCTATTCTATGGGGAATAATCTACATTTTTGACTGTCTTGTCTGAAACCTGAACTGGCAGAATTGTAATTGGGTTCTGAAAGTTCAGAGAAGCATGTCAAAGGGACATAAATGTACCCGGTGAAGTAAAAAAAATACATTAACAATTTAAAGTTTGATATCATATATCTAGCTTATGAATCTGTCAGTATTATCCCAATGGTTTGAGTGTATAGAAACTGTGACAAAACATATAGCAATACCAGAAGAATATATTATTAATTTCGGGAAAATAATTTAAAACGATGTTAGCAATATTTTAGGATCCGGGCTTTGATTGAGTGTGCCTTTGTTTAATTGAATTGATGGGCAACACACGTGTTCCATAACACAAAGTATGACAATCAAATTTCTATTCTAAATATATATAAACTTATATACAAATTAAACATATTCCTAGATTAACGCAACAACTTCAGATAGCCTTTAAGAAAATAAATAAAACAGTTGAACCTTATTCACTCTAGAGGGGCTATTCAATAAGCAACGAACTTGCCACCAAATTTCAATGTACAGTTCAATTTCTTGGCTGTACATCTATTCATTAACTGTCAATTCACCAAATACTGGCAAAGTGACAGTGAAATACACGTGCAGTACCCGCAGATCGGTAACCTTCGGCGATCTTCAGGGGCAGCGTAATTGTCCCATAGAGAAGTAATGGATAATCTATACAGAGAATGCTCAACTACACCGAAGTGTCAGTGAAATGCCCTGACTTTCGATGATTCCATTCGACAGGTTTAACCGCTTGGCTGAGCGCGTCCTAGCACAGGAGGAAGCATTCCCGGGATTCCGTCCGATTGCTGGCCCCCCCGGTGCGGGCTGACATCTTGGATGTCAGTCCGGCACTCCGGGATCCTGGGACCCCGGGGGGGAAGATAGATGTCATCGCGCTGGCGCGATGACATCTATTTCAGGCGCCCCCCCATTTGTGCGGAGGAGGTGCCTGAAAGGGAGGGGGGAGGTCCTTCAGACCTCTCTCCCTCCCGATCGCCGGGGTCCAGCGGTGAAAGTCAGGCACCATTTGGAAGGGCACAGCCTGCCCTTCCAAACGGTGCCTGGCTTTAACCCCTTGGGTGCCAGATCACGATTCAGCGCCAAAGCGCCGAAACGTGATCCTCTCCCGGAGCTGGCCGGCATATTGGATGTCGGACAAGCTTCCGGGAACTCCCCCTGATGACTGGCGTCATCGTGCATAGCGCGCTGACGTCAGTTCTGGAGTTAACCCCTAGTTGCCACCAATGGTGGAGATAGGGGGTTCCACTGAACCCCCTATCTCCCAATCTGTGGCAGCTAGGGGTTAATGTTTGGCATTGTTGGATCGGCCAGAGCATGGCCTTTCCAACGATAGCAAACATGACCATGTAAAATATAATAAAAAAAATATATATATAAAAAAATAAATAAAGTTTTTTTGTTTTGTTTTGTTAATGCAGCAATATTGTTCCTATTTCAATTATAATGTGAACATTGATGCTGCACTACCGATTTTTGTATGGGGTGCATGTGTTAAAAATCGTGTAATTTCCCCCCCAAAAAAATGTAACAAGAACACATTTCAAATTTTTTTAACAAGTGCAACCCATAGAAGATATAACCACAAATGCTTGCATGTTAAAATGTAAAAAAAAAAACACTTTACACATTGTAAATTATTGAAAACTCTTATTCTATTGCCTTTTTGTTATAATATACAGACAAGACATGACGTATACATATAATAATGATATATTATGAATCTGCCGAGTCTGCCGGAAAGAACGATATATAATATGTCTAGGTCATATAATAAAATAAGGCTTCAAAACACGGTTAAACATGATGAGCGAAACCGGTAAAAATGAGCTCAGCACACAGGCGTGAAATGCCTCAGCAGCGAAAGGGTTAAACAGGTGAATCCTATAGGATGCAATGCAAAAAATATTATCGTTTTTAACCCTTTATTTATTCACCCATTTGTTCTTTTCATTGTCAGCAAACCGTATTTTTATTTATTTATTTTTTGGAACACCATTATGTATTTTTTATATTTTTAGACATTTTGTTGCTTCCCAAATTTTATTAAAATGCATTTTTTTATTCTGCAACAGACCTTTTTATAATTTTTTTATAGGACCTTCTCTATTATTTACATTTTAATGCATTTTTAATGGTTTAGATACTTATTAGAAGAATAGCAGAGTTCCGGATTTTCTTCAGTTTGGTGGTGTTCGGCAGTCTGTTCGTCGGGCTTCAGCTGCATTCGGCAGTCTTTGGTGGTGTTCAGGGGTGGACTGACCCGTCAGGCTCTCGGGCGTAGCCCGAGGGCCCGCGGGTTGGTAGGGGCCCGGTTTGGGACTGCATAGACAGTGGGCCCCGCCCCCGCCATTGTCCCTCAGCTCCGGTTACTGGAGCTATAATCATCTCCTCTACTATTGCTGTTAAGCAGTGACAGTGACAAGCAGCCGGCTCAGGGCTCTCCCAAACCGCTGCGGTGGCGGTGCTGCAGCGTGCCTGCCTCGGTCTCATATTCTTACAACGAGCACAGCACTCTGCACTGGTGCCGCGCCTTCACGTGATGCAGTGGCAGAAGAGGACATGGACAAAAGCAGGAGAGATCCGGCGGAGCCAGCCACAGATGTTATTTTAATAGCGAATGGTGAGCGGGGGGTGAATTGAATTGAGCGGGGATTCAATTGAGCAGGGGGGTGAATTGAATTAAGCAGGGGATGGGCGGGAGTGAATTGAATTGAGCGGGGATTGAATTGAGCAGGGGTGAATTGAAATAAGCGGGGGGTGGGCGGGGGAGTGAATTGAATTGAGCAGGGGTGAATTGAATTGAGAGGGGTGTGGGGGGTGAATTGAATTGATCTGGTGAGCGGGGGCGGGTGTGAATTGAATTGATCTGGTGAGAGGGGGGCCGGGGTGAATTGATCTGGTGAGTGGGGTGCCAGGTGCGAATTGATCTGGTGCGCGGGGGGTCAGGGGGTAAATTGATCTGGTGAGCGGGGGGGGAATTTAATTGAAAGGCTGAGCGGGGGGGTTGAATTTAATTGATACGGTGAGAGGGGGGTGATGAATAACATGACAATTGATATCCTTTGGTGGGGTGATGAATTGATATGCTGGGGGGTTGAATAAATAAATTACACTGCTGTGGAGCCCTGTGATACGCTCATACACACCGCACATTACTGTGAGTGTTATTGCTGTGGAGCTCTGTGATACGCTCAAACATGCTGCACATTACTGTGAGTTTTATTGCTGTGGATTCTGTGATATGCTCACACACACACACACCGCACATTACTGTGAGTTTAATAGCTGTGGAGCTCTGTAATGTGTAGTGTGACAGTGTTGTACAGACAGTGGGCCCTATTACAATCTTCGCGCAAACGTTTGTACCGGCGCAAAAACGCATTAACGCGAGGGGTAAAACCCTTCGTGCTGAACGTCGTATTACAATGCAACAAACTCGCGTATTCGTCTACCGCGGGTGAACCTGCGCGAACCCTGCGCGAGTGTACTGTACTGCACGCATCCTATACTTAACATTGTGAGCGCAAACGCAAATGAAAGTTTGTATGCAGATGGTATTACAATCTATGCGCAGGAATTAATGCACACAGGGTTATTCAAAGAGAATCGAAAAGTCACCGCACATTCGGTGACTTTTTGTTCACTTCAATTCGGTGCGATTTGGCGATCCAAATTCGGCGACCCTGCGGTGTATTCAGGAAACACCACAGGGCCATCGTAGTGCACAGAAAAGCTACCGAGCACTCACCGCAAAACCCAGCGAAGGCTCACTGAAACCCGCAAAAACATCTGGATTAACCCTGCCGAACACGCTGGAGAAACCCAAGCAGCCGCCGATCACAGCGCAGAGCAGCCGCCGGAAAAAGCCGACACCGCAGACGAATGAGTGGAAAAAA
Source organism: Leptobrachium leishanense (assembly GCA_009667805.1). Classification (NCBI taxonomy): domain Eukaryota; kingdom Metazoa; phylum Chordata; class Amphibia; order Anura; family Megophryidae; genus Leptobrachium; species Leptobrachium leishanense. Next base: position 157,340,460 of record CM019063.1, on the reverse strand, counting down.
AAACAGTACGCTTGAATGTTTGAAAAGTGAAACGCTGTTTGCAAACAAACTACAGAATGAAAATGTCTGAAATTTACACATAAGATCCAATGAATGATAATAAAAAGGGCTGTTACAAAAAAGATTTAAAAAAAAAAATGAAAAAAAATGTTTGCAAAAAAATCCAAAAAATACGTAACAGATCCTAAAAAATCTCTAAATAAAGAAACTTTTAACTGCAGAATATTATAATCAACGGTTTATTAGATATTGAATTAAAACGGGAATATTTTTAACATTGAAGCCTATGGGATTCGCCTGAATAAACCTGTCGAATGACACCACCAAACAGCAGGGAAGTTCGGCAACTTTTCACTGCTGATTTTTACTCTCTGAATAGACGAAGCATTGCTTCTCTATGGGGATTTCACCGCCCTCGAACAGGCACCAAACAGGCACTGTATGTGCAGGCAATTCGCCAACATTTGGTGAACTGCCTGCTCTCTGAATAGCCGAATGGCCAGGAAAGGTAACCGAACGCTGAATTTCAGCGTTCGGTTACCTTTCGCCAGCAATTCGGATCTCTTTGAATAACCCTGAGAGCCTTTGCGCACATAATTTTAGCAACTCCTAAAAGCTGGTGTTAATGGCAAATCTGAACAACCTGGCCGAACCCAGATACACCAGCTAAAAAAAAAAAAAAAAGTTACACATTCTACTCATACCAAAGCAATAAAATGGAGAAGTTGTGTGTGCATTTATTATTGCTGCAGCATATATACTCAGATTGACTTTGACAGGCGCAAAAACTTAACGTGAGATAATTGTGGTTCTTAATTCTGATTGGCTGAATCGCGTGAAAAAAACAGTCTGCACACTGATTTCTGCACGCAACGTTGCTGTGCGCGCATTTGTGTGCATCAGTTTAATGTGCGTTTTTGCTCGACGGATGAAAAAATGAGTGAGGATTGTAATTCCAGCGTTGATTTACGGGCGTAAACGTTTAATGCTTGGCGCACAAATTCACGCGTTGCGTGAGCGTTTTAACGCAACGATTGTAATAGGGCCCAGTATCTTTTAAAGAGATCGTCTGTTTCCCACATTTGCCACACGGGCATTCTGAGCCTTAGCTGCAATGGCTGCTGCAGCAGAGTGGTGGGCATCTGTAAGTCTGAAGGGGCACAGTGGATTCCCTAATTCGCTGCTTGGTCGAAATGGATTTTTTTTTACACTATTTTCAAAAAGATTATTTTAAGGAGTTCAGAAATAACTTCTTTAGCACAGCAATGTACATGTGGGGTTTTGTATGGGTGTGGCCTCCTGTGGGTGTGGCACACAGGGGCCCCATGATCTTCTACCGCCCGGGGGCCCCATTAGTTGTCAGTCCGCCCCTGGTGGTGTTCGCCGTTCTTCAGCAGCTCCAAGATCGGTGCACTTTAGGGACCCTGCGGCAGTGGCGTAACTAGAAACCTGAGGGCCCCGGTGCGAGAATCCACTAAGGGCCCCCCAAAAAAGATCCAGATTTTTACTTTTTTTCCCTGAAATATAAAAAGATAGTACCCCATTTATATGAATTAGTTCAACTTACTTTAATTAGGTCATTAAATAGGTCACCAGCATATTGAACCCCCCCCCCCCGGTAATCTTGACACACTGCACATTACAGAGCTCCACAGCAATAAAACTCCCTGTAAAGTGCGGTTTGTATGAGTTTATCACAGAGCTCCACAGCAATAAAACTCACAGTAATGTGCAGTGTGTATGAGCATATCACAGAGCTCCACAGCAATAAAACTCACAGGAAGCACTGGGGTGTATGAGCAGGCACATAATCTACAGCAATATATCTCAGTGAACGCTGGGGTGTTTGAGCAGGCACATAATCCACAGCAATGTAACTCACAAGAAGCACTGGGGTGTTTGAGCAGGCACATAATCCACAGCAATGTAACTCACAAGAAGCACTGGGGTGTATGAGCAGACACATAATCCACAGCAAGAACCTGCAGGAACCATGACTGGGCCCCCACCCTAGGCAAAAACATACCCCCCCCCTCCTCTTAAAATGCATTGGTCCCCCTCCTGGTCCACAATGCTGACTCCAGACAGTATCACATTTTTTTCCAGATTCACTATTACCGCTTTAGTCCATCCCATTTTTAATGTAATTTGCACTATGTGTATCTCACAGAGCTCCACAGCAATAAAACTCACAGGAATGTGCGTTGTGTATCAGTGTAAATCACAGAGCTCCAAAGTATAGCTCACAAATAAGTATAAAATAAATTAGAAGAAGAATTATAAATTATAGGCAAGCCCCCAGGCAGGCGAGTGTGGGCCCCCCGGACTCAAGGGCCCGGGTGTGGTCGTACCCTCTGCACCCCTGGTAGTTACGCCCCTGCCCTGCGGTGAGTAGTGAATTGACCGCAGTGTGGGTGAAATGGAATTGCTGATGCACACCAAAACAGAAAGCACTGAAATTTCAGTGCGTTCTGAATAACCCCTTAAGTGTTTCCATATTATATTTAGGCCTTTTTATTGGTTAGTTTTCTTAAACTTCATGATTTCTCCAACGCTCTTTAAATGTTATGTATCATCAGGATGGTAGACACAGGTCCCATAATTGCAGTTCTCATGCTTTTTTTGTTTTGGACGACTCTTTCTCTGGTGCCTGCTCTTTCAAGTTACAAAAGTGAAATCTGTCACAGGCTTCAGTGCTCTGGGAATTAGCAGACGAAAAGGCAAGGCATCGGATGACATGAAAAATACAGAACTAAATTCATATAAATGAAATTACAGCCTGGCAAATTCTTAAAAGCCATTTTAAATCCATGGTGACAATGCAAAAATGACAAACAAGGACTTACACAGAGCCATCTGTCCTCATTATCCTTAACAGTGTTGCAAGTGTAGGATTTGAATGACTGACAGACCCTGATACTCTTTCCATCACATGAAGCACTTTTCTCAAGGCTGAGTATTTGCACAAAACGAAATTCCATCAGCTGAATAAAGCGGCGACAGATCTATTATTAAACATTTATATAAGGAATGTCCAGGGAAATACATACAGACTGAAAATGTTTGTGGAAAAAAAAATCAGAAATAATGGTCTATTCAGCCCTCCTGATAGAGGATGTTAACAATGATAACAGTTTTGTGTGACGCTGCTCTATTTTGATCTTTGGACGGCTGTCAACCAGCTGGGGTATTTGGGGAATGGAGAGAAGACACTCTAGCCACTAAGATCATTGAATTTAGATCAGTCATATGTGAGCAGAGTTTCCATTTAAGTTACAGGTTCCTGAAGGGTTGATGTCAAAGTGCTGCTCTCCAAACACCTCTGTGAAACACATGAATGCTGCATATATAAATTCTAATACAGGCTTCAAATCCATAAAATTGACCTTGCTTAGTGCTTATACTGTCTATAATCTTTGCAACTATCTGTATTTAACCAGGACAGACTTGAAAACGAGAGAAATCACAATGTATCCTGCCTGGTAAAATACTTTATAAATAAATAAGTTTGATAAACACTGGTTTAATTTTGAATGGAACAAATTGGCCTCCGCAAAGTGACCAGTTGGTGGAAATGGGTACTTGCATGGTGTAATTTCTGGAGTGGTTAAGGACCAATAGACTAGCAAAGCTGAATATACTGTATGAATTTTTTACTTGTGTCCCTATGCCATATTATTTATTCCTCTAGAACAGTGTTTCCCAAACCTGTCCTCAGGACCCTCCGCCTCGCCAGGTTTGACAGATATCTGAAGCACAACCCAGGTAATATAATTTGCTTACCAGTGATTCCAGGATTCATTCTGTATTTCCTCAAGGTGATCTGCAAAATCTGGCCAGGTTGAGGGTCCCAAGGGACAGGTTGGGAAACACTGCTCTAGGTGGTGATAAGACAAAAAGAGGTACGTAAAGGACAAGTGACATTTCCATTAAAAATAAATAAAAAGCATGCTTCTAGAATTTTATGATAACATCTTAACTATTTTAGCTTAAGGTTTGTCTTCTTCCATTTTAATGGTAAAGGCTGCAGACAAGCTGGTTTCTGGAATTAACGCATTCTATTAACGTTCACGAGTATCTGTCATTGCCAGGGAATAAACACTTGTTCTTTCAAGTGTTATGTGGGTTCCTGCTGAAACCAATTACACGAACCACCAAAAATATCCAACTTTAGCAGACCTGCCAAGTCATGCGGTTTACCATTAGTCCTCCCATTCACCCAACAGACTGTCACAAACGTCCCAGGCAGAAGCCAAGGAGCGCCCTCGGTACTGAGTGCTGTTAAACCCTTTAGGCAGGTAAGTGCCTTGCTGCATGGTGCAGAACCCAGCACATAGTATGCAGAACCAGAGCAGGGGATGACAGGACAGAAATATAGATACAAGAGGGAGCTCTGCAACTGGAAAAAAGTATAGAAGACTATTCAAAGACCTAATACAGATTACAGGGTTAGGGGTAACCACTATAACAACAATGAGGGTTTGCAAGAAATACCACAAAGAGAAATCCAGCAGCAATACAGGCCCTACGCTAGAGAAGACGTCCTTATAATTGGCCTCTATATATTCTAATAAGCTGCTGGACAACAATACATAAAGACCAGAATATGACATACAGAACATAAACAAGAATAACATGAATTGTCAGGGAATAGCCAGGTCTAGATGCCAGAGTAGATAGTCATATAAGCCAAGGTCAGCAACAAGAGTGGTTCTCAGACAAGCCGGGTCAGTAACAGGATATCAGAATATGTGGTACAGGGAACAGACAAGAGAATAATCCAGAAAACACGCCAATAGTCAAACACCAGAATAACAGAACCAATAACCCAGATGCAGCACTCAGTAAGGAATAGGGATGAGCTGTTCGGTTCGATGTGTTCAGAGTTCGATTCGAACATCGCCAGTTTGGATGTTCGCGAACTACGAACATTTCCCGTGTTCGCCGCATGTTTGCCCACAATGCACCACAATGGACCACAATGCACTTTTTCCACTGGCCTGAAGCTTGTAATTGGCTACAGCCTGCACCTGTCCACAGTTTAGGTGCAAGACAGGTGCAAGACTATGCCAATCATGGCTCAGAGTCCTGATTGGGCAAATTTTGCCCAATCATGGGCTCACAGAGCTATGTCCCGCAGCACACTATATAAGGCTTGAACCCAGCCCAGCCAGCATGTGTTTTTCTGCAAGAGTGAGAGGAGATTGTTCTGTCAGTGTGTCTTCTCACTGCCAGTGACAGCTATTGGGGGGGTCTCGCTTGCAGATATCTGAGAATTGGTGGAATTGTAATCCGTGTCTTCTCAGTCACTGACAGTCAGCTATCAGGGGGTGTAACATACTTCCATAAAATTTCTGTGAATTGTAATCCGTGTCTTCTCAGTAACTGACAGTCAGCTATCAGGGGGTGTCGCATACTTCCTTAAAATTTCTGTGAATTGTAATCCGTGTCTTCTCAGTCACTGACAGTCAGCTATCAGGGGGTGTCACATACTTCCTTAAAATTTCTTTGAATTGTAATCCGTGTCTTCTCAGTCACTGACAGTCAGCTATCAGGGGGTGTCACATAATATTTGGGTGCACTGACGCCTTTAACAGATTCATATCTTTTTAATATTTGACTGCAGGGTCCAACCTTGCACTCTTCCACAATACCACAGAGGGGTTACGGTGTGACGGCACTGTTGCCTACACTAAAGGCCCAATTTTAAAGCACCTATTGTTACTTTCATCCAAAGCCTGCATAAGTTTCACCATAATTTAGCCAAAAAATCACTAAACTTGTTCTGTGTGTCCTAAAATGTCTCCTCTTTTCATACAGACTGTCGCCCTAAGCAGTTGTTTATGAATAGATTAAAGGAAAACCGTTTACAGTCATTTGAAACGTCATTTTTTTGTTTTTAAATGTTTCTATACATCCTACAAATCTGCCACTTCACGGGCAGGTTATGGGGACCTCCTAGGCATGATATTTGAAGGAATTTTTCGTTTTTATTTTTAACCCTTATTTCATGGAAAACTCACTGTTCCTTTAAAAATGGGGTTTTTTTTTAACTTGTTGTCCTTGCTTCCTGTCCCCCAGGGCACTACCCGGACCCCCATACACCTTTTATGGCAAATATCTTGCATATATGCCCTCTTGGATGGCACTCTAAAATTCGAACTTTCGAGTCCCATTGACTTGCATTGAGTTCGGTTCGTGTTCGTGTTCGAACTCGAACTTTTGAAATAGTTTGAGTTCGAATGCGAACCGAACACGGGGTGTTCGGCTCATCCCTAGTAAGGAAGACCTATCCTGAAGTAAGGATCTGATCCACTGTTGGCCATATATATAGGGAAGGGCCGGTCACGTGACCACAGACTATCAGTCACAGGGGAGATGGTCTGCAGAGGCTAGCCCAAAAACCCACAAGAGCTGCTGAGCATCGATCTCACCACCAGGGGGCCTGGCTGCGATGTGGAAACGTGACAGACATCATCTTGCTTTCAGGCGTACAAAAGGAAACTGCACCACAAGTGCTACTGGTGCTCCTCAGTGTGTAAGCAGTTAAAATCAGGGCTAATGCAGTACTCATGTATGAACAGTCCTGATTGGTTGCCTGGTCAGGCAGCCGGCCATCCTGGTGCACAAGCTCACTTTTGCAGTCATGGACAACATCAGTGAGCAAATTTCATCACTATCACACTCTCACCTCCTTATCTCAGAACTGCCAACAGGTCTGCTTTAAGTACAACCAGGGGTCATAGCTTACTTATACGTTTATTTGAAGTAACAAAGCATAATGGTGCAGGAGAATAACAATATTATGTATTTCAAAATGAACAAAGAAAGAGAGAAAGAAAAAAAGAAATTAAAAAAAATTAACATTGTTGTAAAGTTTCCTTATGTAAGAATAGACAAGAAAAGGAGAGGTGTGGAGTGTCTGCCTGCCTGGTCAGCGGGATAACAGTATTCCACAGGCTATCTTTAACTACAGCTAATTGTAAAACCACATTATAGGGGGAATAAAGGAGAAATGATCTCTAGGAAGAAGAAACAGACCTTTGAGGGTCAGTGTTATTAGACATGTGACAGCCAGTTAAGTTGTGGTGCAAACATGAAAAAACCAACGAGAACTGTAACATCAGGTTATTGGTGCCAGTCTGTGTATAGGCATAGGAACCTAAAGGATAACACAGAATGGCAAATCGTCATCAAAGCACTTTTAAGAGCTACTGGCCCATTAGTCCATATGTACTTAAGCTGTGTTAGAGAGCTCTATGCATTTCACCATCCTTAGATGGCTTTGTCAGGAGCTCTGCTGGCAACAAGGTACAGGGAAACAGGAGGACCGCCATGTCTCAAGTAGCTGATCTCTTGATTCTCTGTGCAAACTAACATTTTACCAGATGTTAGTCTTATGATAGGTAGACTTTAAATCTGCTTTATGTCTTTCTCATAGACTTCAAACTATTCAGTAGAAATAAAATCATTCATTAGAAATTCATAGACAGAAACCGATTTCAAAGATATTGTATACTTTCCTTTCTTTTGTCCACTGGGTACTGCCAGTGCCAGGGGGTTTTATGGAAAACAATGTTGTAGTGAAAGGGTTAAGTAACATTTGTTAAGTGAACAATACTATGGTGTCACTGGGCTAGATTCACTGATTTTATCAAGGAAGGAGATGGACACCTCTAGCAAGTGGTACTCATTATACCTCTAATTTTTCTATTTAGTGGTGCTCTCAGATTGGTGTTACCTATATTTTTGCAATAGCTGTTCACATCTGTTCCACTGGAGTTTCAGAGCTCAATTGTGATCATAGATGATAATGTTAAACAATGACACATGTAAAATGCAAAATGCAAAACCAAACATTTAAGAACTGGTTATATGAATCAATGTGATTCAAATAGAAAATTATGTCTGGTCTGTGCAGCAAGTAAATTCAGTTAAAGCTTCTCTTAGCATTTACACATTTTTAAAATAATACAAATTAATACATTTTTTAAAAATACATTTTTATTTGTAGATTACATCCCATATAAAGGAAAAAGGAATATCCCACTTAACAAAGGAAACATTCATGGAGAAGAATAGTCAGAATTGCCGTATTACCTTGTTATTCTTATTCAAACTGTGATAGCTCGTTATTCTATCCAGGGGAAATCTTTAAAAAGCTGCTTTCTTCAAGGGAATTAAATTCCCTTATGCTCAGTGGTGATAATGATGCTATAGATCAAAACAGTTGACCAATTAATAGAAAACCATTTTAATACACTGTATCTGACACTGTCACAATCTGTTCAAGGATGGAAGAACTAAGGATTTGTTCCATTATGTGAAAAGAAAATGTTTAATGTAATGCGAGAATAGTGCAATGGCAGCAGGATAAGGCATTCTTTTGTATAGAATCAGAAAACAGAAAATTGAGGATGAGCACAAAAGTGCCCCTCTAAGATATATGATTGAAGAACTGATATGGCATCCTCTAAAGAAAATGGAACTTTGCACTCATGGAAGCAGAATTCCTATTCTTGATGTGGAGAAAAAGGAATGCGTTTCAGTTAAAAGAAGATTTATATAATTAGAAAGAAGTATTTCCATCTGTATCACTTGTCCCACCATCTGATTTAATAATTAAAATTCACTTGCATTAATTACAATGCTTATTTTTTCCGAGTTTTTTTTCCAACAATACAGGAAAACCAGGAAATAATTTTTTTGTTTAAAATCAGCCATGTTACATGAATACCATTTTCTTTACTCATAAATTAACAGGGTTATTCAAAGAGATCTGAATTGCTGGCGAAAGGTAACCGAACAGTAAAAATTCAGCATACGGTTACCTTTCCTGGCCATTCGACTATCCAGAGAGCAGGCAGTTCGCCAAATGTTGACGAATTGCCTGCACATACGGTGCCTGTTTGAGGGCAGTGACTCCCCATAGAGAAGCAATGCTTCGTCTATTCAGAGAAGAAAAACCAGAAGTGAAAAGTTGCCGAAATGCCCTGCCATTCGGTGGTTTCATTCAACAGGTTTATTCAGGCGAATCCCATAGGCTTCAATGTTAAAAAATTTCCTGTTTTAATTCAATATCTAATAAACCATTTATTATTTTATTCTGCAGTAAAAAGTCTCTTTATTATTAGATCTTTTAGGATCTTTTAGGAATTTTTTGCAAACATTTTTTTTCCATTCTATTTTTTTTTAAATAGTTTTTTCTTTTTTCTGGAACAGACCTTTTTATTATCATTCATTGGATCTTATATGTAAGACATTTTCGTTCTGTAGTTTCTTTGCAAACAGCGTTTCACTTTTCAAACATTCAAGCGTACTGTTTTTTTTCCCACTGCATTCGTCTGAGGTGTCGGCTTTTTCCGGTGGCTGCTCTGCGCTGTGATCGGCTCCTACTTGGGTTTCTCCAGCGTGTTCAGCAGCGTTAATCCAGATGTTTTTGGTGTGCCTTCGCTGGGTTTTGCGGTGAGTGTTCGTCGGGTTTGCGGCGGCTTTTCCCTGCACTACAACAACCCTGTGGTGCTTGCTAAATACACCGCAGGGTCGCCGAAATAGGATGGCCAAATCGCACCGAATTGAAGAGAACGAAAAGTCACCGCTTTGCAGCTCTGTCAATGTGCGTCCTAGCGCTTTGCCGGTGAGGCTTGGATAACGGACGCTTGTTGCGCGCGCATTTTGTGCGCATGCACAAGCGTGTGAACGGCCCCGATGCAGCGTCACAACACTGTTCTTTCAGTCTGTATTACGTATCCTGATGAAAGTCCGCGGATAGCAGACTGAAACGATCTTTTTTCCAATAAATATTTTTGCAAAAGACCTAGAGTGCCACCGCTATTGCTTTTTCACGGACAGTTATATATATGACAAAAAGAAGGATGAATAAATGATAGACAGAGAAAAGATGCACCAATAGAAAATAGATTTTGTGTATGGACAGAGTAAGCATTAGTGTTAGATTCCCCATTTTAGTGTTAGGTAGAGAATAGGGCCCCTCATCTTTATAACAAGCACAGATGTATCTAATTAATTAACAACATATTTTCATAGAAACATAGAAAAATGTCGGCAGATAAGAACCTTTCGGCCCATCTAGTCTGCCCAATTACATGGATACTTTACCTGGATTTATCTTTTGTTTAGGATAGCCTTATGCCTATCCCATGCCTGCTTAAATTCAATTACTGTTTTGGCCTCTACCACTTCTACTGGAAGACTGTTCCATGTATCCACCACCCTCTCAGTAAAATAATGCTTCCTGATGTTACTTTTAAACCTTTGCCCCTCTAATCTAAGACTATGTCCTCTTGGTTTGCTATTTTGTTTCCTTTTAAATATACTTCCTTCCTCTACCTTGTGGATTCCCTTTACGTATTTAAATGTTTCTATCATATCTACCCAGTACCGGCTGGGTGGAGTAGAGGTAATGTCACCGCTCTGCATGGAGAGAGCCTGTGGAGTCATGGGCTCGATCCCAGCGAGCAACCTCTCCAGTAAGTGCCCTTGGCAAGACACCCAACGGTACATACTTGCCACCCAGGACATACTTGAAAACAAGAGAAATCTCAATGCATCCTTCCTGGTAAAATCCTTTCACAAAAAAAAAAAAAATATCTCCTCTGTCTTGTCTTTTTTCCAAGCTGTACATGTTAAGATCATTAAGCCTTTCCTGGTAACTTTTCTCCTTCAAGCCGTACACCATTTTAGTAGCTTTTTTCCTGCTTCTATGTTGTCTCCAGAACAATCATGCCAGGTTCATGGGCATTGCCCACCAATATGGTTGTCCCTGCCTGACTACATGTAGGTAAGCCGGAGTAGAATGACAAAACGAAGGAGAATTACTTGGAATGATTTTTTCTCTTCTGTCACTCATTTACTTGTTTAGTGCAGTGGTCACCATTGATAGCCCTCCAGACGTTTTGGAACTACATTTCTCTCCACCAAGTCTCTACCAACTCAATGAATAACTGGGCATCATGGAAGATGTAGTTCCAACCATCCTGAAGGTCATGGTTGCTGACCCATGGTTGAGAGACTCTGCTTTGAAATCCTTTATTATGCTGAGAAAATACAGGTGGGAGTCGTTTGGATTTCTTATTAAATCTTTGCATGACCTAGACTTTTTCTAGTAGTATATGTATGTGAAGCTGGTTATGGCCATGATGCATTGTGGTGAATATCCCAACATGCATCATCTATAATAACGTTTTCTTGCTAAATTTAAAATGGGAATAAGCGACAAATTAATCTTATTCCTACTTTCCAATAAGCATTTGTTTTGTGGTTAACCTTCTGGGCGCAGTTGCAGATGAAATGGGCTAAAACTGCCATTTGTAGATTTATAGTTGAATGTGTGCGTCTTCCCTTTGCAGGGGAACACCACAGTAGTTTTAGTGTTATTACATTATTGTCTTGTATATATTAAAAATTATTATCCATGCACTTTGAAACCCCAAGATACTGCTTCCTTACATATCAATGTCAGTACCTCTGCAAAGCAGCAATCCTTCTGTTCTGTTACTGTATATTATTCTTTATAGTTTGTTGTTTTTACTTACAGTGAGCAGCAAAGGAAGCATTTATTAGAAGTGTTCAGTCGCTGGCTTCCCTCGAGCGACAGAAAAATAGATTTTGTTTGTTCCTTTATATGGCTGCTCACTTGCTTATAACACTATTCAGAAGTAAACAGATAGTATGAGTGTTCATGCTATGCAGGGATCTGCTGCTTTTACAGTCACACACACATATATATGTAGCATTATTCTAACCAAACGTTTACGATTTTTTTGTTGTTTTATGTATAAGTAATATCTGCAAAGTAAAATAATGATTATATTGAATCTCAAGAAAGAAAAGCTGAACGTTAGCTCATTAATCTCCACAAAATGGTAATTTAACCACTTGGCTGCTATGGACGCGCTCAGCGCATCCAGCCAAGTGGTACTCCTGTGCTATGGACGCGCTGAGCGCGTCCATGCACAGGAGGCAGCAATCCGCCGGATTCCGGCGGATTGTTGCGCTCCCCCGGTGCGGGCTGACATCTTGGATGTCAGCCCAGCACTCGGGACCCCGGCGGCGGCGCAATGACATCTAATTCAGGCGCCCCCCGCATGTGCGGAGGAGGCGCCTGAAAGGGAGGGGGGAGTTTCTTCGGACCTCTGTCCCTCCCGATCACCGGGGGCAGGGGGTTAATACAGAAGGCACCGTTTGGAAGGGCACAGCCTGCCCTTCCAAACTGTGGCTGTGATTAACCCATGGGGAGCTGGATCACGAATCGGCGCTGAAAAGCGCCGGATCGTGATCCTCTCCTGGAGCTGGCCGACATCTTGGATGTCGGCCAAGCCTCCAGGAACTCCCCCTGAGGACTGGTGTCATCGTGCATAGCACGGTGACGCCAGTCCTGGAGTTAACCCCTAGCAGCCACCAATGGCGGAGATAGGGGGTTCCAATGAACCCCCTATCTCCCGATCCGTGGCAGCTAGGGGTTAATATTTGAAATTGTTGGATCGGCCAGAGCATGGCCGTTCCAACGATACCAAACATGAAAATGAAAAATGTTTTTTTTTTTTTTTTTTTTTTTTTTTTAAAAATATTTTAAAAAAAATTCAAAAAAAAAATAAACAAGTTTTTTTTTTTTTTTGTTAATGCAGCAATATTGTTCCCATTTCAATTATAATGTGCACAATAATGCTGCACTAACGATTTTTGTATGCGGTGCGTTTGTTAAAAAAGCGAAATTTTCCCCAAAAAAAATTGTAACGAGACCCCATTTCAATTTTTTTTAACAAGCGCACCCCATACAAAATATAACCACAAATGATCGCATGTTAAAATGTGAAAAAAAACACTTTACACATAATAAATTATTGAAAATTCAAATGTTATTGCATTTTTTGTTATAATATACAGACATGACATAACGTATACATATAATAATGACATATTATGAATTTGCCGAGTCTGCCGGAAAGAACGATATATAATATGTCTGGGTCATATATCAAAATATGGCTACAAAACGCGGTTAAACATGATGAGCGAAAGCGGTAAAATTGACTTCAGCACAGAGGTGTAAAAAGCCTCAGCAGCGAAAGGGTTAAAGCATATTACTTAATATAATAACCAAATATTATTTCATAAAATGCATAAACTCATCAGACAAAAGGTGAGAGAGGAACAAGGGAAAGCTTTGGTTCATCAATTCTTTCAGGGTTATTCAGAGAGCGGTGAAAACCAGGAGAATGACTGGAGAAGTGAAAATTCTAGGTCAAAATAGCCAACACAGAAAAATTCTCCCATTTATCTCACTTTCCAAACCGGCTATTTTGACCTGAAGGGTTATTCAGAGAGAGGTGAAAGTCAGGAGAATGGCTGGAGAATGGGAAATTCTAGGTCAAAATAGCCGATTTGGAAAGTGAGATAAATGGGGGAATTTTTCTGGTTTGGCTATTTTAACCTAGAATTTTCCATTCTCCAGCCATTCTCCTGCTTTTCACCTCTCTCTGAATAGCTCTGCTGGAATTTTCAGTTTTCCAGTCATTCTCCTGGTTTTCACCTCTCTCTGAATAACCCTGTTCGACTTGTTGCCTTTACAGAGATTTGAGCAAAGAGCAAGAAGATTGGTCATTAACTATGCACCGAGTTGCCACCCAACGACTTAGTGAATGGTGGCCAGTAGCTTCCTCAGGGGAAATTCTAATTACCCCATTGGTAAAGTTTTTTGGGGGAAAAAGAGATACTTTGAAGTTGATTGGTTATAGAGGTGTGTTTATCTGTGATTGTTTTAAGAGTAAATCATGGCAAGATTTTGTCTCCAGAGTTCAGGCCCGATGTTCTAATAGTCTCCTAATTCCTTATCCCCTTGGCTGCTGAGCCATTTTAACCATGTGCTGGGCTTATTTTGACCGTTGGGTGCTCATCATGCTTAAACGGGCTTTGAATTAGTGTTTTATTACAGGACCCAAACAAATTATGTATTCTTTTTTTCAACAGACATAGCAGATTCAAAATAGATCTTTATTATGTGTGTACACCATGTCCGATTAGAATGCTATAACAAAAAAGGTCAAACAAGTGTAGCGCTGTGTTTAAAAAGACTGTTCTGCTGCATTTACTTGCAATGGCCACTAGAGGGAGACAGAGACCATGGTAAGATTATGCTGGACAAACACAGAAGGCACTGAACTACATTTTCCATGATGCTTTGCGTGAGGACAGGAAGTGGGTGTGTAGGAAAGGAAAAGGCATCAGCAGCCTCGTGGAAAGCATGCTCAGAGTGAGCTGGGAGCTGAAAGGAGAAGGAAGCAGGAAGAGCTGTTAAGGATCGTGACCAGGCCAGAGCGCAGGGACTACCTCGCTGGTGCTGGGGGATCGGGACAGTGACCCTGCAGAGATCTGTCTATACCAAGCTGTGGGGTCTGAGGACAAGAAGCTGGTTCCGGCTGGACCCCGAGTTAGGAGAACCGCAGATCGATCTAACAGGGAGTGCAGGCGGTGAGCTGGACATCTTGTGGCAGATACAGACAAGCAAGACAGCGGATCCGATGACACAGAGAACCCCAGTCAAAATCAAGCGGAGAGACGTCCTGGGTCGAGCGGAGCACAGAGTATCTGGCGGATGGGTGAGAGGCCTTCCAGGCCGTTGTAAAATACTAAAGCACGCTGCAGTTTCTTCAAAACCCACAGGGCCCCAACGGGACTAGTCGAAGATACCTCCTAAATGATTCACTGGCAAGTTGAATGTTGTGCCCGGGTACCAATACACGCATACACATACATTCCTAGGGACATAACCTGTACGAGACTCACACTCCAACCACTAAGGGGTTAAAAATACTTTTTTCCTCTTTTCCGCTGCGCGTTTCTCGCATTACGAAGGGCTGTATTTTTCCTTTTCTGCTGCGCGTTTCTCTCATTACGAAGGGCTGTATTTTTCCTTTTCCGCTGCGTGTTTCTCGTATTTCGAAGTACTGTAAAATATATACGAATACCGTGTTACTCACTATATGCCCGTTTATTCAGTAAACTATATAATTTATAAAATCCACGACGGTGCTGGAGTATATTTATTCCCTAGTGTGGGGAGACTAACCCGAGGTTCAAACTCAGCGGCTCCTCCGGGAGTGAGCGCTACACGTGGGGGCTCGTTTCCGGGATTCAGTCTCTGAAAAAAACGCATTTAAAGGGTTAAATATGGATCCAGAAGAAGCAGCAGAGTGGTGTAGAGCACAAAATGGCCAGTTAGGGTTGAGTGTAGTAATGGACATTCCTGCAGGCACCTGGGCAGAAGAACAGATCCGCCAGGCCGTGGCAGCGTTGGCACCTGACCAGCAGGGATTCATAGTGGACGTTAAAGTGAACCCAGAGACTTCTCACACATATGTTCTTTTTGAGTGGAGAAAGGGTGTTCCAGTGTGTTTTCAGGGCGCGAGTGTGAAGCTGACCGATGATGTGGAAGTTCGACTGGTCCAGCCAAGTACGCCACGTGGTCATCACGCGAATGTTCCCGTGACTAGACCGACAACGTCAGGAGACGAGATCCCCGATGCTACCCCAACTACAGGGTTCCCTCCTGCTACATTCTTTACCACTATGGGGAAGCTGGTGGAAACGTTGGCTCAAAACTCAGCCGCGTCTGCCAATTACGGGTATCGCAAGTTGGGGTTCTGTTCGGGTAAGGTCTCTGAGCCAGCTGGAGAAGAGGACTTTGACACTTGGATAGACCAGGCAGTGCAAGCTGTGGAAGAATGGGAAGTTGCGGACACCGTGAAGAGACAAAGGTTGATCGAGAGCTTAAGAGGTCCTGCTTCAGATGTCGTCCGAAATCTGAAAAGAGACAAGCCAGGCTGCACTGCTGCTGAGTATCTAGAAGCTTTACAGGAAATTTTTGGAGGAGTGGAGGATTGTGCCGAGCTTATCCACAGGTTCTCTCACACCTATCAAAAGGAAGGAGAAGAATTGTCCACCTATGTCTGGCGGCTGGATAAAATCCTCCATCAGGTTATTCTAAAAAGAGGCATGGAGCCGAGTCGTGCAAGCAAAGCTTTGATGGATCAAATTTTCAAAGGTGCACTCCCACTGGATCCCATACTGTTGAAATTTCAGACTAGATACCAGAGCAAGAGACTGACCTATTCCAAACTGGTCAAAGCTGTCCGAGAAGAAGAGGCTTTAATTAAGGCTAAAAAGATTGCTAATGCTTCACATGCAGTTTTCACGTCAGAAGTAGAAACTCTTGGTGTAGCGGACATACAGACTGAAGTGATGGCTTTGAAAACTCTGGTGTCGAAAATGATAGAGTTGATGACGTTGCTGTCTTCTAGGATTGCCGTACCTGAGGAGGGAGAGGCAGTGCGGAGTATTCCTGCTGGAGAACCCTCTGGGTCGTTGATCTGCTACAACTGTGGGGGGTTGGCCACTATCGACGTGACTGCCCCAGCCCACCCAAACTGCGAAGAGGACAGACGTTTCTAGCAGAGATATACGAATGACAAGAGCGGCTGTGGTTCCTAACAAGGGGTTTTCAATGAGGCGCAAGAAGAAAATGTGCCCACACGCTCGAGGAAAAGATGTTTTGGCTGCAGGGAAAAGGGTCATTTCAGGGCTCAGTGCCCAAAAATGAGGCCCGTAAAGAGATCGGTCGAAAAACTCCTGAAGGCCTTGAAAGAGCAGTCGCCTGTCTTGCAAGGGGAAAATCTTAGAGGACCCCGGTTGAATGAGCAAACTGGGTTCCCACCTTGTACTACAGCGGAGAAGTTCCCTGACAAGTTGATCGGTCCTTCATCCATCATCCCGGTCCAAGTGGAAAGGGTCTACACAAAGGCTCTTCTAGATTCAGGTGCTCAAGTAACTCTGATTTACCGAGATTTCTATCAGAAACATTTGAAGCATATACCCTTGAAGAAGTTGAAGGATCTTGAAATCTGGGGTATGGGGACTGAGAGGTTTCCCTATAATGGATATCTACAGGTGAAGCTGGAATTCAGTTCAGCGAACGTTGGACAACCAGGAGTATGTGACACGTTGGCCATTGTGTGTCCTCGTCCCTCCAGAGCTAATCAAAGTTCTATGATAGTGGAGACAAACACTGACTTAGTAAGACGTTTTCTAACCCCGCTGGTGAAGGAAAAGAGTCCTGCTCCCAAGAAGGCACACTCGATGTCAAGGCCGGTATGTCAACGGATGGTCAAAGAACAGAGAGCCCCTGCAGAAGTGAGGCGGCTGAGGAAAGTGGAAGGAACAGAGAAGGTTATGCAGTCCAGAGAAGTCCCTGAAATAATCTCTGGAAGAGTTTTGAAACAGACAAATGAGAGAGTTTCCGTCAGCGTATGTAATGTGACTGACTCTTCAGTAAATTTGAAGGCACGGATGTCAATCGGGCAAGTGGCTTCTGTTAAGCACCTCTCCACTACCGATCTAGGGGGGGAAGTGAATAAAGTGATTCAAGCTGAATGGTTCTACCCTAAAGATGCTCCTATCTCGTTCAAGCGGAAGAAGCGGATTCAGTCTCCAATACTCAAGTCCAAAAATTTGTTCTCCAGGTATGAGTTTGACGTGGGATGTGCTAAGAGCACTAAACAACGCATTCGTCTCCAGGATGATAAGCCTTCTCGAGAAAGGTCAAGGCGAGCTTCATCGAGAGATCTAATTGAACTGAAAAGAACCCAAGGAGTGGTTGGAACAGAGGGAATGAGAGTCATGGCTGCAGATGTTCCTGAACTATATTGTAACCCTGCACAAAGAAAGCTGTTACGACTATGCGAAGGTTGCCTAAAGTGTCTGCCACGCTAGCTGAGGTAGGTAGGGACACAAGTCAGTTTGAGGATGTATATCTGACCCGTTATATGTCTGCTACTGAACCTGAATGTATCGCTTAATGTAAATATTGCAATGTTATGTATCTGTTACACTCCCTTGGGAGGACCCAAGAGTTTAGGGGGGGGAGAGTGTAGCGCTGTGTTTAAAAAGACTGTTCTGCTGCATTTACTTGCAATGGCCACCAGAGGGAGACAGAGACCATGGTAAGATTATGCTGGACAAACACAGAAGGCACTGAACTACATTTTCCATGATGCTTTGTGTGAGGACAGGAAGTGGGTGTGTAGGAAAGGAAAGGCATCAGCAGCCTCGTGGAAAGCATGCTCAGAGTGAGCTGGGAGCTGAAAGGAGAAGGAAGCAGGCAGAGCTGTTAAGGATCGTGACCAGGCCAGAGCGCAGGGGCTACCTTGCTGGTGCTGGGGGATCGGGACAGTGACCCTGCAGAGATCTGTCTATACCAAGCTGTGGGGTCTGAGGACAAGAAGCTGGTTCCGGCTGGACCCCGAGTTAGGAGAACCGCAGATCGATCTAACAGGGAGTGCAGGCGGTGAGCTGGACATCTTGTGGCAGATACAGACAAGCAAGACAGCGGATCCGGTGACACAGAGAACCCCAGTCAAAATCGAGCGGAGAGACGTCCTGGGTCGAGCGGAGCACAGAGTATCTGGCGGATGGGTGAGAGGCCTTCCAGGCCGTTGTAAAATACTAAAGCACGCTGCAGTTTCTTCAAAACCCACAGGGCCCCAACGGGACTAGTCGAAGATACCTCCTAAATGATTCACTGGCCAGTTGAATGTTGTGCCCAGGTACCAATACATGCATACACATACATTCCTAGGGACATAACCTGTACGAGACTCACACTCCAACCACTAAGGGGTTAAAAATACTTTTTTCCTCTTTTCCGCTGCGCGTTTCTCGCATTACGAAGGGCTGTATTTTTCCTTTTCCGCTGCGTGTTTCTCGCATTATGAAGGGCTGTATTTTTCCTTTTCCGCTGCGTGTTTCTCGTATTACGAAGTACTGTAAAAATATATACAAATACTGTGTTACTCATTATATGCCCGTTTATTCAGTAAACTATATAATTTATAAAATCCACGACGGGGCTGGAGTATATTTATTCCCTAGTGCGGGGAGACTGACCCGAGGTTCAAATTCAGCGGCTCCTCCGGGAGTGAGCGCTACACAAGATATAAGTTACCATTCAGATTTCAATCATTCATAGCATGTCAATTTTTTTTTTATTGTATCATTCAAACATCTCTATGGGTTACTCTTGTTAAAAAAAAATATGTAGAAAAGGGAACCTGTTACTGCATTTTTCTGAGGAAATTCACAATTGCAACCAAAACTGAAAAAAAAAAATATTTTAAAATGTATTTTGCAGGATTGCGTTTTATGAATAATATGAATATATAACATTGAACTTGCTTGTGGCATGGGAAATTAGGTGAGTAATTGCAGTGGTATTGCTCATTTTATGAGTGACAAATGGACAATGCCATTGCATTGGAAAAAATAAATAAAATTATTATTATTTTTTTTAACATTTTACATGGTCATGTTTGGTATCATTGGAAAGGTCAAACTCTTACCTTTGATACCTAACTTGACTTTGTGGGGTGTAAAGAATGGTGATGGAGAATGGATCTCCGCTCTCTTCACAGCAGTGCAACAGCTTATGATTTAGGCTAGTGTCAGACGAGCGTCTTTGGAGAGCGGAAGGAACGTCTGTGAGAGTGGACGTCCCTTCCACTCGACGCCCGTCTGGCCATCACGCTGAGCGCACTCAGTATGGTCAGCGCTGCAAAGCGTGATCCTCCTATGGAGAATCGCGCTTTGCAGCTCTGTCAACGTGCATCCTAGCGCTTTGCCGGAGAGGCTTGGATAACGGACGCGTGTTGCGCGAACATTTCGTACGTGTGCACAAGCGTGTGGCCGGCCCCGTTGCAGCGTCACAATGCTGCAACGGACGCCGTAAGCACGTCAGTATGGGCACACATAGCACGCACGTCTGACGCCAGCCTTAGATGGCATAATAGCGCATTGCGCCATCTAATTCCACATTTGCTCCTAGCGTGGAAAATGAGAGGGTGAGTTAGTACAATGGCAATGTTTGCTTTATAAGTGTGCATTACAACAGTTCTTTCTACTGCTTTTGTAAGTAAAAGCACCTAATGAAAAAAGCACTTTAGAAAGAGAAAAAAAGGTGAATTTGGGATTTTGTTTTCTATTTTTACATATTACTTGGTCATATTTGGTATCATTTTAAAGGCCAGACTTTGACCTTTCCTATGACAACTCACTTGACCATATGCATTTTAAAAATCAGAGATGCAGGGTTCCAAAGGTCCCCAGTGCTCCACACTGCACGGTGCTTTAGGCTAGGGTCAGACTGAGGCAGTGCGAACGCGCGTTCTGGCGCACTTAATCACGGCCGTGCTAGCAGCAGATGCCGGGCAATGACGGCCAATATACGAAGTACGGTCGCACAAAAGTCCGGCTGCGCAACGCAAGTGGAAAATGAACGCATTTTTTCGAGAACGTTAAACCACTAGTACTGACGTACAGAGTGCGCTGCGTCCGCTAGCGGCGTGTGTGCGTGAATTGGAGACATCAGACGCTGCTAATGTCCGGCCAACATAACGTCCAGATGCAAGAAGTGTTTTATTGATGATCCATACAAAATCACGGATGAAACTGCGCATAGTATGACCGCTATTGCGTATTCCGTGAAAAAATACGTCCATTCTTCGAACGCACATTTTCACGGACAACGTGAAAAATGCGTTAGTCTGACCCTAGCCTTAGGTTTTCTATGAAAACATATGTATTATAATTTTTCTTTATTTATAAAGGGCCAGTATATTCCACAGCTCTGTACAATGGGCACAATATAGACAGGGTTACAATACAATGACCTACATTTTGGCAAACCAGTACAGGAGGAAACGAAGGTCCCATTCCCGTGGGAATTTACAATCTAGAAGGGTTGGGGTGGAAACAGGAAGAGAGGACTGCAAGGTGAGAGTGATGGAATGGTGGGAGTGATGGACTGGTTACGTCAGTGGGTCAGGTGGTAGGCTTCCCTAAATAGGAATGTCTTAAGGGAGTGTTTGAAGGAGGGAAAACTAGGGGAAAGTCTAACAGTATGAGGTAGAGCATTCCAGAGGATGCGGGCTGTGGGAGAAATCCTGCAGTCTATCATGGGAAGAGGGGATGTGGGGAGAAGCTAGCCGCAGGTCACTGTTTGATCTTAGCGAGCGGGCTGGGGTGTATTTGGTGATTAATGAGGACAGGTAGTGGGGAGCTGAGTTAGTGAGAGCTTTGTAGGTCAGGGTAAGGATTTTGAATTTAGTTCTACAGGAAGGGGAGTCAGTGAAGGGATTCGCATAGAAGAGCATCTGGGACAGAGTGGCGGGTGAGGTGGATGAGCCTGACAGAGGCATTCAGAATAGATTGTAGGGGGGAGAGGCGGGAGAGAGGGAGGCATTGTGTCATCGCCTCCACACTTGCAGGCCTCATAGGAAATGAGAAGGAAAGTTAGTTCAGCATCATTGTTCACTTTATAACTGAAAAGTTAACAATAGTACTGCATTAGAATTTTTTTTATATTTATTTTTAAATAAAACCTGGTCATGTGTGGTAGAAACTTCTATGGTTCCATAGATATGGTGGTCCAAAGGACCCCTTATCTCCTCTATAGGGAATTTCCTGCCTGACTGCGAGGAAGTGTAATGTTTGGGGCTCCTGGCCCCACAAGTAGCCGGTGACCGGAAGCATCTCTATCGCTACACGCTTGCCAACAGCCAGTTTTATTGGCGGTTCTCGTAGGCGCCGGGTAACATTCGCCTTAGGGTTCCTTCCATGAAAATAGCACCACGTTATATAGTGCGCTATAAGATTTTGAGCTGCATTAACCCTGTGTCTTATGCTCTTTCTTTACTCAGAAACTTGCATGTCCCTAATGTTTTTCATGTTACTTTATTGGTGGCTGACAGGGGTGCAGCGTTATGATGCGGGCCAATGAGAAGCACCCGCCAACTTTAAAGGCCGATATTCCCTTTACCAAGATTCCCCCTCATGACTTCTGTTGCCAGACAGTGCATTCTTGTTCCTGCTGTATTATTAACCTGTATACCGACCTTGGCTTAGTTCCTGACTATTCTTCTCTGAGTTTTAACCCCTGCTGTGTATTATTAACCCCATGTACCGACCCTTGCTTTTACGACTACCCTTTATGGTCTACAACTCGGACCCTGGCTTTTTCTGTGACTCTGTGTTTTCTGTGTTTTCCTCTACTAGCTAGCTATTTACTGGCTACTCTACAGACCGGCAGTTCAGGTGATGACATTTATTGCGTGTTGGGATATGTGATTCATTACAGGAAGTCCTATATCCTATATCTGACGTCATCGTGCTCAGCAGCACGTGATTCCCAACCCTGTACACAGGGAGCAATGTCTAATTAGCCAGATTTTAAAGATTCCCTTGGGGAAATGCAGACTGAATAATACAAGCAGCAAATCATATCACCTGTGCTGTGCTTCAGATATCTTGTACACCTGCCCTGCTCCCTGAAGACAGGTTTGGGAAACATTGCCTTAAAGGATTCTTTAAATTATGGACAAAGTAAGTCTTGATCACAGCTGGATCCAAACCACAATTTATAGTTTAAAGTAAAATTTTATAGTTTTAAGTAACTTGATTTGTCTTTGATTACATAAATATATCTGAACACTCTTAATTACTATCTATTATATTACTTAATAGTTATATTATCATCTCCTAGTGCCAGAGAAAAACTGGATATATAGGCGTAATTGGTCAATATATTGTGAAAATATTTTATTGAATTCCTCAAATTTGAATACGATAGCAATCTGCACTGAAGATATACGAACTCTAGACATAGGTCTGTAGGTCATCACCATTAAATGCGGTTCTTGGAAGCTCTAAATCCTGACAGTTTGTATCCAGCCTTATATATCATCACTGGAAGGATGACAGTTGATAAAATGTGGGGTCATTGCTGAAGGATGACAAGATAAAAAAGATGGGAGATTCTGCCTGAACTGAAGAATAATAGACAGAAAAACTAATTCTGTTTTCAGTTACGCTAAAAAAAGACCCCACTACAATCTCAATTGTCAACACATACTGTATATGACTCACACTGTACTATTAAGGAAAAAAAGATGAGTACTAGGAAACATAAAAGTAGCGTTGACTGACCGATTTGGAGATGGTACTGTAAATAAAACTAAAGCCTGTGCTATATGGCAACTTCATTAACCCCTTCGCACCCAAAGTCGCGTTATCTCGATTTTTTTCATTGTAATTCATTGGAAAGCAGTCATTTGCATAGCAATATCCAATTTTTATACCTTTTTAAAGACAGATTAGTGTGCCCCCTGTGGAGAGACAAATCCCACTGTCTTAGGTACTCCAGGTACTCTGCAGAGAGATAAAACATGCTGCATTTAATAGCCCCAAACCTCACTGTAACAATAACCTCTAATTCATTAATCTTGCAGTGCAACAGCCAAGAAGTGGTCAGAATACAGGGAGAGCTCTGGGGTCACTCACTGCTGTACAGGGATAAGATTCAGGGTTTATAATTAGTGAAAATCCCTGTACAGTACAGATACAAAGTGTTACTGTAATTTACATATACAGGCATCATGTCACATACAGATATTATTGTATATATACTCTGTTGGAATTTTTGGAAGTTGAATTACTAATAATCGCATTGTGATCACTACAAATCCCCATAAGCAGGAGATCTCACCATTTTATTATCTCTCTGCATCACGTTTACTGCATCTGAACAAAAGGCAATTTCTGCCTGTATGCTAATAGCACAGACCCCATGAGAAATTGTGTAAGATAAGGGGCACCATCTTGAGTTCAAAATCTTTCATTTCAACAATATTTCTGCAATGGGTAAACGAATACATAAAAAAATTAATAACGAGTGAATTTACATTACTTCAATTTTTAGAAAGTATTCTAGCAGGAGGGCTACATTGAGATTTCTCTCCTTTTGAAGTATGTCCTGGGCAGTCTGTATGTACCGTTAGGTGTCTTGCCCAAGGACACTTGCTGGAGAGGTGCTCTTGCTGGGATTTGAACCTGTGACTCCACAGTTATAGAGCAGTGATGTTACCTCTACTCCGCCCAGCCGGTACAAGTTATTTAACTATGTGCAAAATGTCTATTTTACCCTATATAGATTTGTTAACTTTTCGTCCTGTGTTTCAAATAAATGTTATGATAAAAAAAGTTTTCAACAAAAATTTGCTTGGTACTGAAAGGGTTAAGTGCATTTTCAGTTGATATTTGGGTTTCATTATTTAAGACTATCATCAAAAGGCTTCCAATGCTTTCACAATATTGAGTATTACTGATACGTTAATTTTACTCTGTAGCCTGTTCCACACAATGTAGTATATCACTTTGTATTTTTTGAAGCATCCATTTAATAGCCTCACTACAAAATTTCTTACCAGGACATTTAAAAAGGTCTATAAATTATACATTTTGAAACGTTACCCCCTGATTCTCTTCAAAATGTAATAACCAATTTATAGGCAAAACAATATAATTAACAAGCAAGGCTGTTTGTTATAGTATCTTAAAAATTACAAGTCAAGATATAGATACATTATTATTTATTACATATTTTATGTTTCATATAATATATAGTATCTATTGGGAACTGTATTATCCGATTGATTATTGCACCATTGTTTTCTAGTTTACAATGCTCTTATAAAACGCACCACATGCTATTCATTTTAATACATTCATTCTCTTCAGACTAGATATGTCACCGGATTTTTATGTTGCAATAAAAATGTCAAATATTTATCATGTTTAAACATTATGCTGGATAAAGCCTGACTTAAATGTGTGTATCATTTTGAAATATTAAGAATGATATTTTTGTTTCAGAATCATTATCTTATATTTTCTTGCTTAGAAATTCATTAGACTGTTCTGTGCCAAAAAGATTAATCTGCATGCACTGCAATCAGTGGTGTTTCCAATTCAAAAGATTGTCTCTCTGAACCAGAAATGAAATGACTACACGGTTACATATCAATGCTTATATCCTTTCCTGATATGTTCTGCACTTTCCTTAGAGCTAAGATTTTTAATCAGACTAAAGCTAAAATGATTTCCAGATTTCTAGCATTTGTTTAAATGAGTTTCAGGCTTTTTTACTGCAAGCAATGGAGCTAAAATAGACATGGTTTGC
Source organism: Leptobrachium leishanense (assembly GCA_009667805.1). Classification (NCBI taxonomy): domain Eukaryota; kingdom Metazoa; phylum Chordata; class Amphibia; order Anura; family Megophryidae; genus Leptobrachium; species Leptobrachium leishanense. Next base: position 157,315,376 of record CM019063.1, on the reverse strand, counting down.
AAAATTTACATTTTTTTGTAACTTAAACCTCTTCAGCTTGTCAAGTAGCTACTTTATAATCTGTTTTAAAAACAGGCTGTTATTCTTGTTTTATTCTTCATAAAATTCCAATTCATTATTTGTTTTGCATTCATATATTTCTAAACTTAAAATGCTCCATTAAACACTTTTTTGTTATGGAACTTCAGAATTAACGAAAACAATACATTTGAGGATGAAAACACCTCCTAATGTTTTTCTACAAAGTAAAAAGAGTATACATAACTGCTGGAAATAACATCACGAAAACAGCAGTAATAAACTGTATTGTTGTATTCTATAATCAGGGCCGCTGCTAGACTATTTTGCGCCCTAGGCAAGACCAGCTACTTGCACCCCCCCAAAAAAAAAGAATGCTCACATGGGTATATTTGCCCCCAAGCTCTCACATGGGTATATTTGCCCCCAGCTCACACATGGATATATTTGCCCCTAGCTCACACATGGGTATCTTTGCCCCCAGCTCTCACATGGATATATTTGCCCCTAGCTCACACATGGGTATATTTGCCACCAGCTCACACATGGATATATTTGCCCCTAGCTCACACATGGATATAATTGCCCCCCCAGCTCAAACATGGATATATTTGCCCCTAGCTCATACATGGGTATATTTGCCCCCAGCTCTCACATGGATATATTGCCCCAGCTCTTACATGGGTATATTTGCCTCCAGCTCACACATGGGTATATATTGCCCCAGCTCACACATGGAGATATTGCCCCAGCTCACACATGGATATCTGCCCCAGCACACACATGGATATCTGCCCCAGAACACTTTGAGATCTGACCCATCACACACATGGAAATCTGCCCCAGCACATACATGGAGATCTGCCCCAGCTCACACATGGAGATCTGCCCCAGCTCACACATGGAGATCTGCCCCTGCTCACACATGGAGATCTGCCCCAGCTTACACATGGAGATCTGCCCCAGCTCACACATGGAGATCTGCCCCAGCTCACACATGGAGATCTGCCCCAGCTCACACATGGATATCTGCCTCAGCACGCACATGGATATCTGCCCCAGAACACATGGAGATCTGCCCCAGCTCACACATGAAGATCTGCCCCAGCTCACACATGGTGATCTGCCCCAGCTCACACATGGAGATATGCCCCAGCTCACACATGGAAATCTGCCCCAGCTCACACATGAAGATCTGCCCCAGCTCACACATGGAGATCTGCCCCAGCTCACACATGGAGATCTGCCCCAGCTCACACATGGAGATCTGCCCCAGCTCACACATGGAGATCTGCCCCAGCTCACACATGGAGGTCTGCCCCAGCTCACACATGGAGATCTCTCCCAGCTCACACATGGAGATCTCTCCCAGCTCACACATGGAGATCTCTCCCAGCTCACACATGGAGATCTCTCCCAGCTCACACATGGAGATCTGTCCCAGCTCACACATGGAGATCTGTCCCAGCTCACACATGGAGATCTGTCCCAGCTCACACATGGAGGTCTGCCCTAGCTCACACATGGAGATCTCTCCCAGCTCACACATGGAGATCTCTCCCAGCTCACACATGGAGATCTGTCCCAGCTCACACATGGAGATCTGTCCCAGCTCACACATGGAGATCTGTCCCAGCTCACACATGGAGGTCTGCCCCAGCACACATGGAGATCGGCCCCAGCACACATGGAGATCTGCCCCAGCTCACACATAGATATCTGCCCCAGCTCTTACATGAGTATATTTGCCGCTCCGTCTCTCTGGTCTCTCCGCCTCCTCGTAGACAGTCCCAACGTGCTGGTGTCGCTGTTGGCGTCAAGGAGATGGAGGCGTGGACTTGGTGCAGGAAGCTTGAAGCACCAAGTCCATGCCTCCGTCTCCTTGACGCCGGTGGCGATGCCAGCACGTATTGTGGCTGGCTGCAGCACGCGGCCGCCCCAGGCTGTGCCACAGCCAATTTTTTTTGTTTTTTAAAAAGGTGGTTGGGCCAGCTGCGCCCTAGGCGGGCACTGTGCTCTAGGCGCCCGCCTAGTTCGCCTAGCGGCAGCACCAGCCCTGTCTGTAATAGTTTGAAAGCATTTAATTTCTCTCTAGTGTGTGTGTGTGTTTGATAGTGGTGCTAACCTACATGTCATGTGTATGGAACATTATTTAGTATGAAAAAATACAAATAAGCAGAAAGTATAGAAATACTTATTGAATGCTTCAAGGACATTTTTACAGTGAGCCTTTTATAGCCAAGCTGCCACGCCCAATTCGTCAAAAAGTTTTGCATATAAATATATGAAAATAACAGAAGGCTGAGTGAGAGTAGAGAGCAGGAGAATCAATCCACAACCAGTCAATTTGCTCTCCTTGCTGGGTATGTTCAAGCTGATAAGCTGCCAAAGATGCCTGCATGCCATCATGTCCCATAAGGGGACACTACCACAAAATGAAATTCTCCATGTGTGAGCTGGGAGAGATCTCCATGTGTGAGCTGGGAGAGATCTCCATGTGTGAGCTGGGAGAGATCTCCATGTGTGAGCTGGGAGAGATCTCCATGTGTGAGCTGGGGCAGACCTCCATGTGTGAGCTGGGGCAGATCTCCATGTGTGAGCTGGGGCAGATCTCCATGTGTGAGCTGGGGCAGATCTCCATGTGTGAGCTGGGGCAGATCTCCATGTGTGAGCTGGGGCAGATCTTCATGTGTGAGCTGGGGCAGATTTCCATGTGTGAGCTGGGGCATATCTCCATGTGTGAGCTGGGGCAGATCACCATGTGTGAGCTGGGGCAGATCTTCATGTGTGAGCTGGGGCAGATCTCCATGTGTTCTGGGGCAGATATCCATGTGCGTGCTGAGGCAGATATCCATGTGTGAGCTGGGGCAGATCTCCATGTGTGAGCTGGGGCAGATCTCCATGTGTGAGCTGGGGCAGATCTCCATGTGTAAGCTGGGGCAGATCTCCATGTGTGAGCAGGGGCAGATCTCCATGTGTGAGCTGGGGCAGATCTCCATGTGTGAGCTAAAACATTAGCACAAACATTAGCATTTTGGTAACTGTTGCATCATGGAAAAAAATTCACAAAATGTAAACAAGACATAAAAAACTAATTTTATTTTTCCTTTATACATGCATTTCCTTCAAACAAAGAAAAAAACAGCAGCTTGTGTTTTATTACGTGGCTTTGTTTGAAATGCACAAGTAGTCTAGTTGCAGCTTATGTAAGTGTTCCTTGAAAGATGATCAATATAGTCAGTAAATATATACCTGCTCTTTGTTGGGATGGCTTTTCCTGAACCCTAGCAACCACTGGTATCATATTTTTCTCTGGATTCCTGTGGAAGCCTGTCAGTCTGTTAGACTTACCACTCCAATAGGCCAGTGGATTTTCTCTTTAAGTATCAGGGCTATTCAGAGAGAGGTGAAACCTTGAGAATTTCCAGGAGAATGGACAATCTAGACCAGCCAATTTGGAAAGTGAGATAAATGGGAGACTTTTTCTAGTTTGACTATTTTGACCTAGAATTTTGAATTCTCCAGTCATTCTCATGGTTTTCACCTCTTTCTGAATAGCCCTCTATGTCAAATGCCTTGGTCCATTTAATTAAGCTAAAACACATTTTTTTAAATTTTAACTATAATTTTAATTATATATCGTTCTTTCCGTCAGACTCGGCAGATTCATAATATGTCATTATTATATGTATACGTCATGACCTGTCTGTATATTTTAACAAAAAATGCAATAAAATATGAATTTTCAATAATTTACAACATGTAAAGTGTTTTTTTTCACATTTTAACATGCGAGCAATTGCGGTTATATTTTGTATGGGGTGCGCTTGTTAAAAAAATTAGAGATGGGGTCTCGTAACATTTTTTTTTTGGGGAAAATTACGCGATTTTTAACAAACGCACCGCATACAAAAATCGTTAGTGCATCATTATTGTTCACGTTATAATTGAAATGGGAACAATATTGCTGCATTAACGAACCAAAAAAAGAAAAAAAAACTTGTTTATTTTTTATTTTATTTTTTTTAAAAAACTTTTTTCATACTCATGTTTGGTATTGTTGGAACGGCCATGCTTTGGCCGATCCAACAATACCAAACATTAACCCCTAACTGCCACGGATCGGGAGATAGGGGGTTCCAATGAACCCCCTATCTCCACCATTGGTGGCAGTTAGGGGTTAACTCCAGGACTGGCGTCATCGTGACGCCAGTCCTCAGGGGGCATTCCCGGAAGCTTGGCCGACATCCAAGATGTTGGCCAGCTCCGGGAAAGGATCACGAACCGGCGCTTTTCGGCGCCGATTCGTGATCCGGCCCCCATGGGGTTAATGCCAGGTACCATTTGGAAGGGCAAGCTGTGCCCTTCCAAACAGTGCCTGGGCTAACCCGCTGCATGCCACCGATCGGGAGGGAGAGAGGTCCGAAGGACCCCCCCATCCTTTCAGGCGCCTCCTCCGCACATGCAGGGGGGCGCCTGAATTAGGTGTCATCGCGCCCCCGCGATGACACCTAATTACACCGGCGGCGGTTCCGGGTGCTGGGCTGACATCGAGGATGTCAGCCCGCACCGGGGGGGCCAGCGATCGGTCGGAACCTGGCCGAACGCTGGCCCCAAAGGGAGGACGCGCTGAGCGCGTCCTCCGCAAGGAACAATACTGCGGGTGGACGCGCTGAGCGTGTCCTCCGCAGTGAAGTGGTTAAACTATTTTAATATGAAGCTTGTAACATCTACAATCATTACACTGGACAATAACCCCGGAAATATACAATATGTAATCTAATAGTTGTTGGCAAACATACAATATGTCTTTATGATATATAAGTGGCTATTACATACAATCACAGTAATCAACAAAACAAATACAAGAAGTAGCTTTACAAAAGAAAACAAATCAAAACTAATATAAGAATCATATGAATGCAACCACCACAGATGACCCTTTACATCAGTGTTTCCCAAACCTGTCCTTAGGACCCTCCGCCTCGACACTTTTTCTATATATCTGAAGCACAGCACATGTGATATGATTTGCTGCTCAGTGATTGCAGGATTCAGTCTGCTTTTCCCCAAGGTGATCTGCAAAATCTGGCCTGGTTGAGGGTCCCGAGGACAGGTTTGGGAAACACTGCTTTATATTGATCAGTGACCAAAACCCTACACTGCTTTGTGTTTCCGATGCAAGGCCAAAATTACTAATTTATGACTGACTTCCAAAGCTTTTCTCACTTTGACTTTTTATTTCATGTCTACCCATTCCCTCTCTCCTTTCTAAAACAGTATGTATGACTTTCAGGTAGATGGCAGCATTATTAAAAAAAGCGGGGAAAAAAGGGGATTCAGTGTGAATTTATAGGTGCCTTTATTTATAAAGACCTCTAGAAATCTAATGATGTTTTCATACTGCTAACACTGGAATAAAATTAGGCAATCCACACTCTCTGCCTGGGGTTGCCATAAGGAATACTCTATAACTGTTTGGGCTCTGGGAGCGCAAAAAAGGATATTACAATGTATCGAATGTCTATATAAAACATAAACCCCCCTGTTTTTGTACACAGTGTATTAAAAGGGTAAACTGCGTGCTATGCGTATATGAAAGGAAAGGTAAACTTATATTTTACTTATATACTTATATTTTTTGAAGTAGTTCACTCCGCTGGTGCATATATTCTGGACTCTTCTTATATTCACTCCTTGTACGCTGGTAAATTCAATGTTCCAAGATTTCCAGACAGCTGCAGCCTTAATGATGCACAACTTGCCAATATATAAAAAAATAATTGGTTTTATTTCATAAAAACATATAAAAGGCATAAAATAAAATAACATGGGGGCCCATGGGCCAAATCACCCAATTGTCTATGGGGATATGCGTTTCGCTGATCGCGATGTCAGCTTCCTCAGTCGACATACAATTTTTGGGACTGAGGAAGCCAACATCGCGATCAGCGAAACACATATCCCCATAGACAATCGGGTGTTTTGGCCCATGGGCCCCCATGTTATTTTATATTATGCCTTTTATATGTTTTTATGAAACAAAACCAATTTTTTTTTTATATATTGGCAAGTTGTGCATTATTAACAGGGTAATTCAAAGAGATCCAAATTGCTTGAGAAAGGTAACCGAACGCTGAAAATCAGCATTCGGTTACCTTTCTTGGCCATTCGACTATTCAGAGAGCAGGCAATTCGCCAAATCCTGGCGAATTGCCTGCACATACGGTGCCTGTTCGGTGCCTGTTCGAGGGCAGAGAAATCCCCATAATAAGCACTGCTTCGTCTATTCAGAGAACACAAACCAGCAGTGAAAGGTTCCTGAAATGCCCTGCCATTCGATGGTTTAATTCGGCAAGTTTATTCAGGAGAATCCCATAGGCTTCAATTTTAAAAATATTCCCATTTTAATTCAATATCTAATAAACCATTCATTATAAAATTCTGCAGTAAAGAGTCTCTTTAATTATAGATTTTTTAGGATATTTTAAGCATTTTTCTGATTTTTTTTTTTTTAAAAAGTCTGATTATTTTTTTTATTTTTTTAAGTTTACTTATTTTTTCTGTAACAGCCCTTTTTATTGTCATTCCCTGGACCTCATATGTAAATTTCAGACATTTTCGCTCAGTAGTTTCTTTGCAAACAGCGTTTCACTTTTCAATCATTCATGCAAACTATTTTCCTAATTTATTCACTTCACTCTGTCTGCGTGTCAGCTTTTTCCAGCGGCTTCGCTGCGTGTGATCGGATCCTACTCGGGTTTTTCCGTGGTTTTCAGCAAGTTAATCCAGATGTTTTTGCGGGTTTTCGGCGTGCATTCGCCGGGTTTCGTTTTCGTCAGGTTTGCGGTAGCTTTTCCCTGCAATTCGGGGACCCTGTGGTGTTTGCTGAATACACCGCAGGGTCACCGAAATGGGATCGGCAAAAGGAACCGAATTGAAGAGAACAAAAGTCACCGAACGTGCGGTGACTTTTTGAATCTCTTTGAATTACCCTGTATGGCTGCAGCTGTCTGTAAATCTTAGAACATTGAATTTACCAGCATACAAGGAGTGAATATAAGAAGAGTCCAGAATATATGCACCAGCGGAGTGAACCACTTCAAAAAATATAAGTATACCTTTCCTTTCATATACGCAAAGCACGCTGTTTACCCATTTAATACCCCCCTGATGAGGCCTAACAAGGCCGAAATAATCATCTGGGGTTGCTGCACCTCTCGTGCAGGGATGACATCCTTGGCAATCAGTACTGGCCACCCTTTCTGGGTGAGAGCAGGCTGATTTGCATATGGAGCATTTGTCCCTGTAATGGCACAAGCAAGCTAAACCCTTGTGAGACCTGAGCGGACACCCACCCTAGAGCAGCCACTAGCGCTGTTGCTCCTTCTCAGGACCCTCACCCCCCCTTTCCCTCACTATAAGTTTACAGTGTCATCCAGACGTGGACCCCTTGCTTGATGTGCCTAGAGTGGTGTCAGCTATACCCTCCTGATGAGGCCTAACATGGCTGAAACAATCGTCGGGGGTTGCTGCACCTCTCGTGCAGGGATGACGTCCTTGGCAATCAGCACTGACCACCCTTTCTGGGTGAGAGCAGGCTGATTTGCATATGGCGCATTTATCCCTGTAATGGCACATACAAGCTAAAACCTTGTGAGACCTGAGCGTGCCCCACCGTAGAGCAGGCCACTAGTGCTGTTGCTCATCCTCAGGACCCTCACAAACCTCCCTTTCCCTTACCCTATTAGTACACTGTGTACAAAAACTGGGGGGTTTATGTTTTATATGGACAGTCGATACATTGTAATATAATTTTTTGCGCTCCCGGAGCTCAAACATTTATAGATTATTAAAAAAAGCAGTTACATAAATGTGATGGTAGTCAAAAACACAAATGGTTGTTACATTGAAAAAAGTAAATCACTTTCACAACTGCACAGAACTGTTCTTATACTATCAGGTCTATTCAAAGAAAGGTGAAACTCAGGAGAATGACAGGAGAAGTGAAAAATTATAGCTCAAAATAGCCAAACCAGACAAATTGTCCCATTTATCTCACTTTCCAAATCGGCTATTTGGTCTAGATTGTTCTCTTTTCCTGACAATTCTCCTGATTTTCACCTTTCTTTGAATAGACCTGAAAGTGAAAAAATGACACCACATATCTCATACAGGAGCAGAATGAGCATGTCTAACGTAGCCTCAGAACACGTTTGAAAACATTCCAATATTTTCACATGGTCAGTTACTGTTAAGTACTTCTTAACAGCTATCATTGATTGAGGGGGAAGGGATAGAGGAAAGAAGACTTTAACCATTCGAATGCATTTATCTTTTAAAAGGATATAGTATGTGTTCTTCATTCTTTTTTAAACGACAATATGTTCGTTAACTATCCTCCCAGACAATAGGTTTTCATGTTCTCATTATATGTCAAATGTAGATAACATTAGTTCACGTAGCAGTGACTTGGTGGAGAGTTGCAGGGAATTACATTTTTATTCAAGTGTAGCTGAATTAAATTTTTTCTTCCCCATATTTTAGACTAAAATGTACAATTCCCCTGCATTTCACAACTAGTGAACCATTTATTCAATGATCCATTATGTAACATAAGGGATTATTCTCAAAGCAACAAAATTTCAGTGCTCTTCTGGTTCGGCGCACTGGTGACTCCATTTCCACGACCCTATGGTGAATTCAATATTCACCACAGGGTCCCTGAAGTGCGCCGAACATGATGGAGAAGATGCTGAAGGCCGTTGCTGACCACTGAACTGACTGTTGAACGCCACCGAACAGACTGCCAAACGCCACCGAATTACAGAAAGAAAAAAGAAAAATGGAACACTGCTATTCTTCTAATTGATGTTTAACCCTTTCGCTGCTGAGGCATTTCCCGCCTCTGTGCCTAGGTCATTTTTACCGATTTTGCTCATCATGTTTAACAGCGTTTTGAAGCCTTATTTTAATATATGACCCAGACATATTATATATCGTTCTTTCCGTCAGACTCGGCAGATTCATAATATGTCATTATTATATGTATACGTCATGACCTGTCTGTATATTATAACAAAAAATGCATTAAAATATGAATTTTCAATAATTTACAATGTGTAAAGTGTTTTTTTTTCACATTTTAACATACGAGCAATTGCGGTTATATTTTGTATGGGGTGCGCTTGTTAAAAAAATTAGAGATGGGGTCTCGTTACATTTTTTTTGGGGAAAATTACGCGATTTTTAACAAACGCACCGCATACAAAAATCGTTAGTGCAGCATTATTGTTCACATTATAATTGAAATGGGAACAATATTGCTGCATTAACGAACCAAAAAAAGAAAAAAAACTTGTTTATTTTTTTTTAATAATTTTTTTTAAATTTTTAATTTTTTTTTTATTTTAAAAACTTTGTTCATACTCATGTTTGGTATTGTTGGAACGGCCAGCTCTGGCCGATCCAACAATACCAAACATTAACCCCTAACTGCCACGGATCGGGAGATAGGGGGTTCATTGGAACCCCCTATCTCCACCATTGGTGGCAGTTAGGGGTTAACTCCAGGACTGGCGTCATCGTGCTATGCACGATGACGCCAGTCCTCAGGGGGCATTCCCGGAAGCTTGGCCGACATCCAAGATGTCGGCCAGCTCCGGGAAAGGATCACGAACCGGCGCTTTTCTGCGCCGATTTGTGATCCGGCCCCCATGGGGTTAATGCCAGGAACCATTTGGAAGGGCAAGCTGTGCCCTTCCAAACGGTGCCTGGGTTAACCCCCTGCACACCGCCAATCGGGAGGGAGAGAGATCCGAAGGACCTCGCCCCCTCCCTTTCAGGCGCCTCCTCCGCACATGCTATTATACTTGAATATTATTATTATACTTGAATACATATTATACTTGAATAATATAGCTATACACGTTTTCACATACATTTGTGTTTGCACTTGGCATGAAATATGACAAGCTCCCATTGGCTGTGGACACATTTGTAAAAATGCAGTAGTTGCTCTGCTGCCTTTCTGACTGGTCAACAAGCAAGTTATCTGCTGCCTTCACACTTGGCGCCTTGAAGTCTATTAAGATTTCAAAAGATCTAATACAAGACGACAGGCAATAGGGGGAATTTAATTTAGTGATAAAAAAAAACTAATCATATCTCAATACGTTAACATGGGATAGTTATCAGTCCAGGCAGATTGTTTTCATACTTCAATACGCTCCCTGTTATGAAGCAATTAACTGTGTCTCCTTTGTGAGATCAGGAGCTGAATGCACAGATCTTTCCATTCTGTGAACACGCTCTGTGCTTTTCCATCCCTTAAGCGGATAAGACATTCCAATGTATGGAAGCACTTGGGCATATTATAGTAAGAAGAATTCTCATTACATATATATATATAAAATAATGGAATACTGGTACTGAATAAGTGATTCACGCAATTATTCACACGTGTTCTGTATAAATGAGTTCTGAAAACTAATTATAACAGTAAAATTGTAGCTACCATATCACAGAATTGAGTATTTTTATCCTGTATGTATTCTAGTGCAGCATTTAGTAAAAGCCATAGTCGTGTTGCTATTTATTAAAGGAACACGCTATTATAAGTCCCCCTCAACCTTTTTTACCCTTAAATAATTTGACAGATGCTGCTGACAGCAACTGCCCGAGTACTTATTTAATCTACGAATTAGTTTATGCAATTTGCAAAGAATATGTAGCTTTCGCATGTATGTGACGCAAACTGTGCATTTTATGGAACTTACGAGTTACGTAGTACCTGTGAGGAATGTCGGATTGCTGCTAGATGCACATGCGCAGCACCAGTCCTCGGCTGCTGTCTAGTCTACCACGACACTCGCTGCTGCGAGTATTTAGAGAAAGGATGCTGACATCATTGGTCCCCAAGTTGGACCTCAGCAGATCAGATATTCAAAATCCTGTGTGCAGAGAGACAGGTAGATACAAAAAGCAGTTTACCCAAATAGGGTTAACAGTGTTCGGCGCTATGAAATGTTTCTGTTATGAAGGTGTATACTATGAACATATAATTATAGATAATGCATCTCACCGTTGGGTGTATCCCTCACCCACAAACACAATATCACACCTGCAGGTTTCTCCTTGGCCTCCCTGTTTTAGCATAATATTATGGTGCAGGCTCTAATCCAGCTGCGTGCACGGTAACACGGCGCTAAGCCTCAGGAGCGCTGCCGCGAGCATCCCCTCGATGGGGTCCATAGGACTCCATTGAGGCCTCCTCTGCTGGTCACATGACCTTCAGGATCTAGCTTCGCGAGATCTGGCAGGTCAGCGTAATGATTTCGCAGAGGGAGACTGAGGGACTTTTTCCCTCAGTCTATCTCTGCTCCCGGCATCAAGAAGAGGCGGATGGAGTCGCCGTTCTCACTGCGGGATTAGAGGTACAGTATGTGATTTTTTTTGGGGGGTTTCTGCTGGCGCTGGTGCAGAAGCGGAATCAGTTAGCACCAGGTCCTAGCTATAGTCAACCTTTCAGTTAACAACAGCAGGATGGTAATTAGCATTAGGACGTTGTAATACTAACGCTAATTAACACTTTGCGCTCTCCATTTTAAACATAGGGAGTGCAAAGTACTGTAACCTCACGCTGAAAAGCGCAAGCCCCGAATCGCTAAAGGGTTTTTTAACCCGTTAGCGTTCGGATTGTAATATGGTTCACCCTCGTTAGGGCAACCGAGGCTAACGTTAACACTCACACAGGTGAGTGCTAACATTAGCGTTATGAACGTAATATGGCCCAGTCATTTGTACAGACATTTGTTATGTCATACATTACCTGTACTGCATTAGCTCTGCCCTTGCCATTCGACTGATTGTGTGAAACACTAATGGTTTTTAGTAAGCTGTTGGAAATTATCATTATTTGCATACTATAGAATTTGGACAGCACTTAATTTGTTTGTACTGTATCTAGCCACAAGAGTGCACCAGAGGGAAATAAATTCCAGGTATTCAGACCTCTATTTTTTTCTCTCCCTTTTTCTATTCCTTTCCTTTCTACCATAACATGTCTAAAACAGTATTATTAATTAATAGCCAGGTTAAAATAAAAGCTTCTCAGGAGGTGCTTAATGTCAGTGACAGGACAATTAATAGTTAAATCCACACACTGGAGCTAGTGTTTCCCCAAGGACAATGAATTCAAGCTAGCCCTGACTTCCCATTGCTTAATCATTCTCTGATAAGGATCGCTGGATGAATTATGGATTTGTGCTGAAAGGAACCTTATCAGCAATTTCCTCTTTTATTTGTATCCTTTGTTTCAAATAAAAAAATGACAAAGGGCTCGAGGCAAATGAAAAGAATTCAGAACAATTGAACGTCCTTTGCAAGGAATATGTTTTCAGTATATTAGGTTTCACTGTCCTGAGCGTGAATAGACAGAACCTTGCATTAAAAATAGAGTGCACAGAGGTCTAAGTTGCATTACCATAAGCTTGGCCTCTAGGCGACCTATAATCGTTTATAGAATACAAAGCTAATATATAGGGAAGTTCATGTGCTTGCAGCATATATTTTAAGGTTCATTCCAACATCTGTGTTTGATGGAGAAAAGCAATTTTTTTGTATTAAGTGTATAGGTTTCAGACACCGATATACACTATATTGCCAAAAGTATTCGCTCACCTGCCTTGACTCGCATATGAATTTAAGTGACATCCCATTCCTAATCCATAGGGTTCAATATGACGTTGGTTCACCCTTTGCAGCTATAACAGCTTCAACTCTTCTGGGAAGGCTGTCCAGAAGGTTTAGGAGTGTGTTTATAGGAATTTTTGACCATTCTTTTAGAAGCGCATTTTGAGGTCACACAGTGATGTTGGACGAGAAGTCATGTTGGAAGAGGAAGGCGCCAGCTCCAAACTGTTCCCACAAAGTTGGGAGCATGGAATTGTCCAAAATGTCTTGTTATGCTGAAGCATTCAGAGTTCCTTTCACTGGAACTAAGGGGCCAAGCCCAGCTCCTGAAAAACAACCCCACACCATAATCCCTCCTCCACCAAACTTTACACTTGGCACAATGCAGTCAGACAAGTACCGTTCTCCTGAAGAGGGGGTTACAGTGGAGGCGCTAGTATTGTTAGGTGGATGTATTAATGTTGTGCAGCCGACTGGGATATAAACACAAAACCTCGACAGAAATGTGTGAAAGATACAGTGGAAAGGGAGTAGGTCCTAGTGGCGCAATCTCTTCTGAGAATGGTTAATTAATAGTTCTTGAATACAACAGTGAAGCCTGCTGCCGGATGCCTGAAACTGTGCACCTGCCCCGGTTGTGTCTGATAGGAGAACTGCTTGCAGACGAAAGAGGTGGAGGTACCCACCGAACAAAGAGTACCATACGCTTACAAGTTGAGCCTGGAACCCAAGGCTCCATCATCGGTGAGTTTGTTTAATCTTTACCTACCTCACTATTTGGCTACAAGCTAAGCTATGAAGATCTCTCTCTATTTCTGTACCTGAGACGATCAATTTTAAGATCGGCAGAAACTACCCCTGAGAGAACCTTAAAGAAGCACAGAGGCTACCCTTAATTAGGCCCAAGGCACTCCACACCAGAGCCGGTCAACAAGGCTCTTAAAAGTGTAAGTGTTCCTTTGTCTACGGACACTCGACTCCATACCAGACCATATTGCACTATTTTTTCTCTTTTTCCTCTCTCCCCTTCTCTCTCCCATTTATTGGGAATTGGGAGTCTATATAGGATTTAAGTGAGGACATCGCATCAGGACTCAGATGCACATCTCCGAACTGCCCATGTGGAAATTCAATCAGACCATCGTAATTCCAACATAGAACACATGGCCGGTTGGACTTTTGTTTTAATCTCCGTATTCACCAGTGTGTTTTGGCTAATAGGACTTGAACCCAACAGTCCATATAAGGACTATCCACTGCACGTATATGCACTTATATGCATTTGCACTTTATGTGATTTTGATCGTATTTGCACTTTATGTGGGTCTTATTTGACTATACCAGTACATTTATTGTTCATTTATATGCACATATATGCATTTGCACTTTATGTGACTTTGACCGTATTTGCACTTTATGTGGGTCTTTTTGACTATATTAGTACCTTTATTGTTCACTTGCACTTATTGCCCTATTGTACAGCGGCACTAGTGCACTTAGACCATACACGGTAGCACCTTAGTGGTCGTTCTGACTGTGCACTTTATCTGGAATAGTGACAACGCTGTACCCTTCTACCTTTAGGTATATTCAACTGTTGTATTCAAGAACTATTAATTAACCATTCTCAGAAGAGATTGCGCCACTAGGACCTACTCCCTTTCCAAGTACCGTTCTCATGGCAACCGCCAAACCCAGACTCGTCCATCAGATTGCCAGATGGAGAAGCGAGATTAGTCACTCCAGAGAACGTGTCTCCACTGCTCTAGAGTCCAGTGGCAGCCTGCTTTATACCACTGCATCTGAAGCTTTGCATTGCACTTGGTGATGTATGGCTTGGATGCAGCTGCTCAGCCATGGAAACCCATTCCATGAAGCTCTCTGCGCACTGTTCTTTAGCTAATATGAAGCCCACATAAAGTTTGGAGGTCTGTAGCGATTGACTCCGCAGAAAGTTGGCGACCTCTTCGTACTATGTGCCTCAGCATCCGCTGACCCCGCTCCGTCAGTTTACGTGGCCTACCACTTCGTGGCTGTGTTGCTGTCGTTCCCAAACACTTCCACGTTCTTATAATACAGCTGACAGTTGACTGTGGAATATTTAGGAGTGAGGAAATTTCACGACTGGATTTGTTGCACAGGTGGCATCCTATCACAGGTCCACGCTGGAATTCACTGAGCTCCTGAGAGCGGCCCATTCTTCCACAAATGTTTGTAAAAACAGTTTGCATGCCTAGGTGCTTGCTTTTATACACCTGTGGCCATGGAAGTGATTGGAACACCTGATTCTGATTATTTGGATTGGTGAGCGAATACTTTTGGCAATATAGTTTATATAGAGTGTTTCAAAGCCCCACAGCACAATCACTTAAATAAAATATTCTTTAAATATCTTGAATAATAAATATAACAACAAACAATCTAGAGATTGAGAATCCACAAGTGACATTTACAAGACATACTTATTTACAGACTGGCAGATGTCATTTCTCGAGGTCAATGTAATTATAACAGAAGAGATCACATACAGGGTTATTCAGAGAAAGGTGAAAACCAGGAGAACTGGCAGGAGAAGAGAACAATCTAGACCAAATAGCCAATTAATGGCTATTAAATGGGAGAATAAATGTGAGAATTTTTCTGGTTTGGCTATTTTGATCTAGAATCTTCAATTCTCCGGTCATTCTCCTGAGTTTCACCTTTCTTTGAATAGATCTGATAGAATAAAACCTTTTTTATAAAGAACAAACTCCAAAAACAAACTCACTCATAAGAGTAGTGGCACAAACAATAAAATGTATGTGCAAGGTATATAAGTTAAATGTCTCAATGGTTCCCACATTGCTGTTCTATTAATTGATTGTAACATTGGACATCACATACAATGAAATACTGTACATAAACCAGTCTTTTGAAGAAATGTTCCACTATTCTTCCCCTTTAAACTTTCTCAAGCCATTCCAGCAACACTGGTACAGACATCAGCAACAGTGAACATCAACCATATTATACTTTTAAAGGCAGGTATGGCCATAATCTTCTGACTCCCCAACAAAATAAATTGTTCTTCTGTATGGTAATCATATTTTGCATTGAATCAGCCCTAACTACACTCATCTAAGAAAGAACTTATGAAATGTTACCTTGGCATGTCAATAAACCCTTCCATGCAAATGGTTACGCAACTGTAGTCTTTATTCTTGATACATTGCTGGGATAGAGAGAGCACATCTTAAATGTTCTGCACATGTTAAGTATGAGGCAAGATTGCCATTTTAAATAGATCCTAGTATAATTCTGTTACCAAGAGATCTCTGATAGTATACATAGGGCCAGGGGTCAAGTCAAGCAGGAACACCTGGGAATGCATTTACTCCACTATTTTCTTAGAGGGAACGGAGTTCCCACACATGGAGAATCTTTTATTAGGTTCCAATCATATTTTTCCCTATTGTTGTTGTTCGGTGCAAAGTCATGTCAGACCCTTTGTGACCCCATGGACAACGTCCCTCCAGGTCTTCCTGTCCTCTACCATCTTCTGGAGCCCATTTAAGCTCACACCTACTGCTTCCGTGACTCCATCCAGCCACCTCATTCTAGGTCATCCTAAACATATGATATGTATTAAAAATAAAGGTTTAAAGATTGATATCAAATTTGAATGTGGAGTGGTGTGTTAAGTGCACCATGTCAATGGCTAATTGAGGAGTAGAAATCTTGAGAGTTCCTGTGCTTATTTTTTAACCATAGACCCCTGCGTAGGGCCCTATTTCAAGTTGAGTGCCGAAAGTAATCAGACTTCTCTTGACTAAACTAGCTTCAATAATTCCCTCAGTTTGCCTAATCCAACATACCAGAGATCAACTTCAGGATTCTTCTCGGGGTAAGAGCAAGTTAGGTGCATGAACAGTATTAACAGAGGATGTAGTCAACTTTACTAATGAGCAATAGACAGGCCATGCTATCATCCATGCAGAGTAACTAGAAAGTCTTACTTCTAGGAATTCCGTGGGTAAGCTTCAAAGATACGTACAGATTCTTACCTATAGTCCTGGAACAGACACAAAACTCAAATTCATCGACCTATGATTTCTTGGACAAAAGTCCAACAGCGTCATATGTAATTTGGGAGCTCATGATAAATTTTGCCCACTTATGAAGCAGATATAATCAGCAAAACAGTATTTCTAAACAAGCAAGCAAGGCATTCCATGATGGCATATGAATATGGGGTGATGATTGTGAAGGTGACAAAAAAGACATGAAGGTCTCTAAAGAGGTAGGTGGTCACACAATGTACTCAATCACCATATAGTACCAATGTGTGGGGATAACCATTCAAATAATGACTCAACACACTGTGATGGTGACAAATTGTCATTGTTCTTTATGTTTAAAAGTAACAGCTTTAATTTGCCTTACAAGTTTTAAACTTGCATACTATGCTTTGTTTTCTGCTGTTCTCTGTCTAACATGATACTCCCGTAGGGAAATAATATGCCTGTTCTTTTATCTTTGGAGATGCTTCCCTTTGTGTTTCTTGCTCTCAATTCAATTGTATGGGTAAAAAAAAATCACCAATTTGGCTCTTGAAATTTGCACATCTATTTATACATTCAGATGACACATATGATACATTTCAGTGAAATAAAAGCATCAATGTTTCAAAATCGATCAACTAGCACACTTTCAGGAGCAGATAAGATGATTTTTGTTCGTGATTCATGGAGCACAGATGCATGGGACATTAAAACTGTGCTATATTAAGTGGGTGAATGTGCCATCACATATCTTTGTCATGAAGAAGCTTCTTTAGCTGCTGCATGGAAGTGTGAATACATTAAGCTTCAGTGGAAAGCTAATAGAAGCCTCTCTGCTTCAGCTGCTGCAAGAAAAAGCTCCATTGCTGATTTTTCTTCTTTTATTAATGAAGCTCGTTGAGGCTTGACTTCTGCTTCTTACATTAGAAATATGCCATATGAACTATAAAAACTGTAAATCCATTAACCTCTCCTGAACATGGGATATATGGGGGGGGGGGCCACAATCATTGACTTTGAACATTAACTCGAAGGCATATACAAGTCAATTCCTATCTTTGGAGTGTTTATTGCAGAAGATGCAATCATGGCCATTTGCTCTAAATAATAGAACTGAAAAAATAGCATATTTTTATAATATTTTGAATTGAGTCTAAAGCAAGGACGACCACATATTGGATTTTTAGCTGTTGTAGATCTACAACTTTTATGGTGCTTCTTCAGTCATGAGGTAGATAAAGCATAACGAGAAATGCAGCTCATCAACACTTGGGCATCTAACTGTTGGTTACTCCTCTTCAATATCATTCATTAACCCCTTCACTACCAAGTGATATTCCAAACAAAACATTGTAAGGAACCAGTGTTTTTTCTTTAAAAACGATTTAATTAATTATACAGTAAGAAATAATTATTAATATTCCCAATGTATTTCTTACTGTAATAATCTATTTGGCAGGCAGATGTTGCCATCTACTGGCCAAATGGGGTTACAGCAGTTAGACCTGCAGCTCATGGTTCCCAGCATCAGCTGCTGAAAGCCCGATAAGGACATTAAATTAGTTGATTTTTAGACAGGTTCAGCACCTTGGGCATTATGCCCACAGAGCTAAAACGTTGGGGACACCTCCTGGAATCCAAAAGCAAACAAATTTGATACTCATTTCTTCTCAAATAACCATCCATACCTCAAAAATATAATTTTTTCTAAGTGCTAAAAAGTGTTTTAGAACTCCAAGCTGTTCAAACAGCTTCAGCAAGCCAACTGACATGTTCTAGGTGCTGAAAATTTGGTAAAACATTTTGGAACCCATTTGCAAATGAATTTCTTTTGCAATTAACAAAATTCCTATGAATTGCTTCAGAACACAACCAGAACAAGTTTACTCAATCCTGGGCTGCTGTAGGAGCTTTTGAAGATCAAGTGTACTTGATCATGATAGTGAAGTGTGAAGTGATAGTGAAGGGAACCCCTATCTCTTAAATAGGTCTGGTTTGCTAGGTATTCTCTTACATCACGGTGATGAAGTGGCTGAGTATATAGCCACTTATGCTATTATATGCTATATGCTTATATGCTATTATATGCTATTTTTTCAGTTCTATTATTTAGAGCAAATGGCCATGATTGCATCTTCTGCAGTAAACACTCCAAAGATAGGAATTGACTTGTATATGCCTTCGAGTTTATGTTCAAAGTCAATGATTGTGGGCCCCCTCATATATCCCATGTTCAGGAGAGGTTAATGGATTTACAGTTTTTATAGTTCATATGGCATATTTCTAATGTAAGAAGCAGAAGTCAAGCCTCAACGAGCTTCATTAATAAAAGAAGAAAAATCAGCAATGGACCTTTTTCTTGCAGCAGCTGAAGCAGAGAGGCTTCTATTAGCTTTCCACTGAAGCTTAATGTATTCACACTTCCATGCAGCAGCTAAAGAAGCTTCTTCATGAGAAAGATATGTGATGGCACATTCACCCACTTAATCTCTTACATTTATATGGTGATGAAGTGGCTGAGTGGTTAAGGTGATGGACTGCTAATCCATTGTGCTCTGCATGCATGGGTTCAAATCCCATATTCGTCAGGCTTGCCTCTTACCTAGATGCAAATGATGCTTTCTAAATTGTTTGAATAGAGCTTGTGAAGCCTTTTAAGTGCAAGCCTTCTAAGCGAGGCACTTTGAGATATTCTGGTGAGTGATTTTGATTTTTGTTTCAAACAGATCTTTTCTATTCCTCTTAAGGTTTTAAGTTAGGTGTGGTGACTAAATTAGGTTAGACTGGTGACTCATTTTTCTTACTGATTAGCACAGAATTGGAATCAATTGGGTGCTATTTTCTAAGAGGTTAAGCTTGTCCATGCCTTGCTGGGGGAGGTGTTCTTAGGTGACTATATAAAGATTGCTGATATTAGCTTGTCTAATAGAGCTTGTGAAGCCTTCTAAGTGCAAGCCTTCCAAGTGAGGCACTTTGAGATATTCTGGTGAGTGATTTTGATTTTTGTTTCAAACAGATCTTTTCTATTCATCTTAAGGTTTTAAGTTAGGTCTGGTGAGAAAATTAGGTTAGGCTGGTGACTCATTTTTCTTACTGATTAGCACAGAATTGGAATCAATTGGGTGCTATTTGCTAAGAGGTTAAGCTTGTCCACGCCTTGCTGGGGGAGGTGTTCTTAGGTGACTATATAAAGATTGCTGATATTAGCTTGTCTAATAGAGCTTGTGAAGCCTTCTAAGTGCAAGCCTTCCAACTGAGGCACTTTGAGATATTCTGGAGATAGACTGAGGTTAGACAGGAGGTAGAAAACTTACAAAAAGGTAAGATTTGCTGGTTTTAAATCCATTCTTTCATTTTATAATGGCAGGCTTAGTCCAGTGTAAGAGCTGTCATGCATTTGTTTTTAGATCCAATTTTTGGAGGTTTGGAGTGTGCCTGATATGTAGTCAGTTCTCTTTATTGCAGCAGGAAATTGCCTGTATGAAGTCTGAGATTTGTAAATTATCTGTTAGACAAACTCAGGCTATGACTGTTACAAAGCCACTGCCACAGAGGCCTCCTAGGAGCGGCAGATGGACTACTGTAGGATCTGGTAGACTAAGAGTTGTGGATAGAAGGCATGTCCCACAGTCAGTCTGTGGCTCTTCTTAATTCTTTTGAGGCACTTTCAGAGTGTAGTGGTAAGATGGAAGTAGGCTCAGACACCATAGTTGAGGAACCACCATCCCCTATGCCTAAGGTATGCAAGACTGCAACCAAGGACAAAAAGGAAAAGGTGGGACTTGATAGAAGGCAATTGTTGCTGGGTGATTCTATCATAAGAGGTGTTGAGCTGGAGAGTAGTGGTTTGGTGAGATGTCTTCCTGGGGCTACTGCTCGTAGAGACAGGAGACGTATTCTCAATATTATCAAACAAGCAAAGCAGGAAGGGGAAGTGGACGTTCTAGTCCATCTAGGGACATATGACTTGGCTAGCAATGAGGTTTCTGAGATTAAGGAAGATTTTTGTGTTCTTGGAGGTGAAATACAGCAGATTGCGTCCACTGTGTCATTCTCTGAAGTTCTGCCTGTGTATAACATTCAGGATAGGCAGATGCGAACTAGGGAATTTAATTTGTGGCTTCGGGAATGGTGTCGGGAGCAAGGATTTGGCTTTGTGTCCCATGATAACTCTAATTGGAGCAGAAAGGAACTGTATAAAAAAAGATGGTTTGCATCTTATTCATAGGGGAACATATGTTCTCAGTGAGAAGTTCAAAGGAATATTTAAACTAGGAGGGGGGGGAAAAAGGGTAAAAAACAATCTGCCTGATTGTCCCCCAAAACGAAATCTGAGGGTGCAAAGCAACATGTGGGGTAAAAAAGACAAGCTCAGAGTCGTGTCTATAATTGCTCGCAGTTTAGTCAATAAAATCAATGAACTGGAGGCAATGATGGCAGCTGAAAAAGTAGATTAGTGGCGGTTACTGAGACATGGTTAAGTGAGAAAAATAACTGGGACATAACAATACCGGGGTACTCTTTATATAGAAAAGACAGAGAAGGTAGGAAAGGAGGAGGAGTGGCCCTGTATGTGAAAAACAACATAAAAACGAACCAAATAAAAGTGAGTGAGGTGAACATAGAGTCAGTTTGGGTTAAGCTAACATTTGGCAATCATACAGTAGCTCATGTAGGTGTGATCTATAGACCCCCTGGACAAGTAGAAGAGCTAGATAATCTGCTGTTTGAGGAAATAGCCAAAATGGCAATGAAGGGGGAAGTTATTATCATGGGGGACTTTAATCTTCCTGATGTGAACTGGAAAACCAAAACAGCTGGGTGCACCAGGAGTACAAATATTCTAAACTCCCTACTGGGATTATCTCTAACACAAGTAGTTGAGGAGCCGACCCGTAAAGAGGCCATATTGGATTTAATACTCACAAATGGAGGTTTGGTATCAGACGTTGTTGTAGGTGAAAATTTTGGATCTAGTGATCACCAGTCAGTGTGGTTTAATATAAGAACAGGGATGGAGCCGCACCACACAAAAACAAAAGTTTTAGACTTTAAAAAAACAGATTTTTCTAAAATGGGATTTTGTGTGAATGAGTCATTATCAGACTGGAGGAGTTTAAAGGGAGTTCAGGAGAAATTGGATTATTTAAAGGAGGCATTATTGAAGGCCACAGGCAATTGCATTCGGCTTGTTAGCAAAAACAAAAAAGGGAAGAAACCACTGTGGTACTCTGCAGAAGTGGCCAAAATAGTGAAGAACAAAAAGATAGCATTCAATGATTATAAAAAAACTCATAGTGAAGAAGATAGGCAAACCTATAAGATTAGGCAGAAAGAGGCAAAGCAATTTATAAGAGCTTCCAAAGCACACGCAGAAGAGAAAATAGCTCTGTCAGTAAAAAAGGGGGACAAAACATTTTTTAGATACATAAACGAGAAAATAAAAGTAAAACAAGGATTAGTTAGATTAAAAACAAAGGAAGGAAGGTATGTAGAAGACGATAAAAGTCTCGCTGACTGCCTCAATGAATATTTTTGTTCAGTCTTTGCAGAAGAAAAGGAAGGAAAGGGACCTCAGTTAGGAAGAAACACTAAAGAGACATTTACATATGAGTTTACAGAGGAGGAGGTTCTACAGCAGCTGTCGAAAGTAAAGACAAATAAGTCAATGGGGCCTGATGGGATCCACCCTAAGTTATTAAGAGCTCATTGGTGTAATAACAGTTAACAGATTTATTTAACCAATCCTTGTTAACGGGAGTCGTCCCAGAAGCCTCGAAATTAGCAAATGTTGTGCCCATTTACAAGAAGGGTAGTAGGGAGGAATCGGGGAAATATAGGCCAGTTAATCTTACGTCAGTAGTGGGGAAATTAATATAAACCATGTTAAAGGAAAGGATTGTTGAACATCTAAAAACACATAGATTACAGGATCAGAAACAACATGGGTTTACCTCAGGGAGATCATGCCAAACTAATGATATTGTTTTCTTTGATTGGGTAACAAAAATAATAGACACAGGTGGTGCAGTAGACATTGCTTATTTAGATTTCAGTAAGGCTTTTGATACTGTTCCGCATAGAAGGCTTATCAATAAATTGCAATCTTTGAGCTTGGATTCCAATATTGTTGAATGGATTAGGCAGTGGCTGAGTGACAGGCAACAGAGGGTTGTGGTAAATGGAATTTATTCGGCGCAAGGTCTTGATACCAGTGGGGTACCTCAGGGATCAGTACTTGGACCCATTCTCTTTAATATTTTTATAAGTGATATTGCAGAAGGTATTAATGGTAAAGTATGTCTTTTTGCTGATGATACAAAGATTTGCAACAGGGTTGACGTTCCTGGAGAGATCAGCCAAATGACAAATGATTTAGGTAAACTAAAAAAATGAGTCGGAGCTGTGGCAATTGAGTTTTATTGTGGATAAGTGCAAAATAATGCACCTGGGATGTAAAAACCTAAGGGCTGAATATAGAATATTTGATACAGTCCTAACCTCAACATCTGAGAAAAGGGATTTAGGGGTTATATTTTCAGAGGATCTAAGGTCAATGTAATAGAGCAGCAGGAAATGCTAGCAGAATGCTTGGTTGTGTAGGGAGAGGTATTAGCAGTAGGAAACGGGAAGTGCTCATGCCACTGTACAAAGCACTGGTGAGACCTCACTTGGAGTACTGTGTGCAGTACTGGATACCGTATCTCCAGAAGGATATAGACATCTTAGAGAGAGTTCAGAGAAGGGCTACTAAAATGGTGTACGGCTTGAAGGAGAAAAGTTTCCAGGAAAGGCTTAATGATCTTAACATGTACAACTTGGAAAAAAGACGAGACAGAGGAGATATGATTGAAACATTTAAATACGTAAATGGAATCCACAAGGTAGAGGAAGGAAGTACAGTCAGGTCCAGAAATATTGGGACATCGACACAATTCTAACATCTTTGGCTCTATACACCACCACAATGGAGTTGGAATGAAACAAACACAATGTGCTTTAACTGCAGACTGTCAGCTTTAATTTGAGGGTATGTACATCCAACTCAGGTGAACGGTGTAGGACTTAAAGCAGTTTGCAGATGTGCCTCCCACTTGTTAAGGGACCAAAAGTAATGGGACAATTCGCTTCTCAGCTGTTCCATGGCCAGGTGTGTGATATTCCCTCATTACCCCAATTACAATGTGCAGATAAAAGGCTCAGAGTTAATTTCAAGTGTGCTATTTACATTTGGAATCTGTTGCTGTCAACTCTCAAGATGAGATCCAAAGAGCCGTCACTATCAGTGAAGCAAGCCATCATTAGGCTGAAGAAACAAAACAAACCCATCAGAGAGATAGCAAGAACATTAGGCGTTGCCAAAATAACTGTTTGGAACATTCTCAAAAAGAAGGAATGCACCGGTGAGCTCAGCAACATCAAAAGACCCAGAAGACAACGGAAAACAACTGTGATGGATGACAGAAGAATTCTTTCCCTGGTGAAGAAAACACCCTTCTCAACAGTTGGCCAGATCAAGAACACTCTCCAGGAGGTAGGTGTATGTGTGTCAAAGTCAACAATCAAGAGAAGACTTCACCAGAGTAAATACAGAGGGTTCACCACAAGATGTAAACCATTGGTGAGCCTCAAAAACAGGAAGGCCAGATTAGAGTTTGCCAAACAACACCTAACAAAGTCTTCACAGTTCTGGAACAAGATCCTATGGACAGATGAGACCAAGATCAACTTGTACCAGGGTGATGGGAAGAGAAGAGTATGGAGAAGAAAGGAACTGCTCATGATCCTAAGCATACCACCTCATCAGTGAAGCATGGTGGTGGTAGTGTCATGGCGTGGGCATGTATGGCTGCCAATGGAACTGGTTCTCTTGTAGTTATTGATGATGTGACTGCTGACAAAAGCAGCAGGATGAATTCTGAAGTGTTTCGGGCAATATTATCTGCTCACATTCAGCCAAATGCTGCAGAACTCATTGGATGGCGCTTCACAGTGCAGATGGACAATGACCCAAAGCATACTGCAAAAGCAACCACAGAGTTTGGAAAGGGACAGAAGTGGAATGTTATGCAATGGCCAAGTCAATCACCTGACCTGAATACCATTGAGCATGCATTTCACTTGCTGAAGACAAAACTGAAGGGAAAATGTCCCAAGAACAAGTAGGAACTAAAGACAGTTGCAGTAGAGGCCTGGCAGAGCATCACCAGGGATGAAACCCAGCGTCTGGTGATGTCTATGCGTTCCAGACTTCAGGCTGTGATTGACTGCAAAGGATTTGCAACCAACTATTAAGAAGGGAAAGTTTGATTTATGATTATTATTACGTCCCATTACTTTTGGTCCCTTAACAAGTGGGAGGCACATCTGCAAACTGATGTAAGTCCTACACCGTTCACCTGAGTTGGATGTACATACCCTCAAATTAAAGCTCACAGTCTGCAGTTAAAGTACATTGTGTTTGTTGCATTCCAACTCCATTGTGGTGGTGTATAGAGCCAAAGATGTTAGAATTATGTTGATGTCCCAATATTTCTGGACCTGACTGTATATTTAAAAGGAAACAAAGTAGCAAAACAAGAGGACATAGTCTTAGATTAGATGGGCAAAGGTTTAACCACTTGGATGCTGAGGACGCGCTCAGCGCGTCCTCAGCATTCCCGCTGGTATGCGGAGGACGCGCTGAGCGCGTCCTCCCATTGGGGTCAGCGTTGGGCCGGGTTCCGGCCGATCGCTGGCCCCCCCGGTGCGGGCTGACATCCTCGATGTCAGCCGCGCATCCGGGACCACAGCCGCCGGAATTAGGTGTCATCGCGGCAGCGCGATGACACCTAATTCAGGCGCCCCCCCCGCATGTGCGGAGGAGGCGCCTGAAAGGGAGGGGGGGAGGTCCTTCGGACCTCTCTCCCTCCCGATCGGCGGCTCTGCGGGGGTTAACCCAGGCATCATTTGGAAGGGCACAGCCTGCCCTTCCAAATTATGCCTGGCATTAACCCCTGGGAGCTGGATCGCGAATCGGCGCTGAAAAGCGCCGGTTCGCGATCCTTTCCGGAGCTGGCCGACATCTTGGATGTCGGCCAAGCCTCCGGGAACTCCCCCTGAGGACTGGAGTCATCGTGCGTAGCACGATGACGCCAGTCCTGGACTTAACCCCTAACTGCCACCAACTGTGGAGATAGGGAGTTCCAATGAACTCCCTATCTCCCGATCCGTGGCAGCTAGGGGTTAAATTTTGGTATGGTTGGATCGGCCAGAGCATGGCCGTTCCAACGATACCAAATATGAAAGTGAAAAATGTTGTAAAAAAAAAATAATGAAAAATAAAAATAAAAACAAATTAAAAAAAAAAATTATAAAAAAAAAAATAAACACTTTTTTTTATTTTTTTTGGTTTGTTAATGCAGCAATATTGTTCCCATTTCAATTATAATGTGAACAATGATGCTGCACTAACGATTTTTGTATGCGGTGCGTTTGTTAAAAATAGTGTAATTTTCCCCAAAAAAAATGTAACGAGACCCCATCTCTAATTTTTTTAACAAACGCACCCCATAAAAAATATAACCGCAATTGCTCGCATGTTAAAATGTGAAAAAAAACACTTTACACATTGTAAATTATTGAAAATACATATTTTATTGCATTTTTTGTTATAATATACAGACATGACATAACGTATACATATAATAATGACATATTATGAATCTACCGAGTCTGACGGAAAGAACGATATATAATATGTCTGGGTCATATACTAAAATAAGCCTTCAAAACACGTTTAAACATGATGAGCGAAACCGGTAAAAATGACCTCAGCACAGGGGCCTCAGCAGCGAAAGGGTTAAAAGTAACATCAGGAAGCATTATTTTACTGGGAGGGTGGTGGATACATGGAACAGCCTTCCAGTCGAAGTGGTAGAGGCCAAAACAGTAGTTGAATTTAAGCAGGCATGGGATAGGCATAAGGCTATCCAAAACAAAAGATAAATCCAGGTAAAGTATCCATGTAATTGGGCAGACTAGATGGGCCGAAAGGTTCTTATCTGCCGACATTTTCTATGTTTCTATCACAACTATTATATAATCTCCTGACATGATATCAAACTACAGGGACATGTCGGTGCGAAACCTTTGGCTCTACTACACAGATATAATGCTAGGTAGGGTGTTGAACTGTAATCTTACTTCCCCATCCAAGCTTCGGCTTCTCCTTCAACAATTTTGTTCTCCCATTCTCAGGAAGGTGCCTCATTCAGGCAGTGGACCGCACATTGAGCATTTTCCTATTCTGACCGTATCCCTGACGCCCTACTATCTAATACATTTTTATGGGGTATCCTAACAAGCACATATTGGTGCAATTGCAGTCTAATTTGGTTCCACTACAAGGAGATCTGGTAGATTAGCTTTCCCCTATCCTGACAAGGAGGATCATTATTGAGCGGGTACATGTGTCTGTTATGGAAAATTTGGTCTTTGCGCATAAAGTCCTGGTGCACTAAAAAGGTACACTTCAGTATTAAAGTGCGCCCAGTACAAAAAAATCCATCACTATAAAAATACACGCTATATTTAGTTCTTTCTGTATAAGGCATGAAGTACTTCTCTATCCCAGGAGGAATCAGACAAACACGCTGCTTCAAGCTGGAAATCCTCTGGCCAAGTTCCCCTGTGGCTCCTGGTCAGTTTAATTTATTAGACAAATAGCACAACGCCCAGTAGCCCCCTGGCTGTACAACAGAAAACCAGGTTGCCCAGTAATTACATTTACATATCAAAAGGACAGGGGAGTGAACTAGAATGACCGACTGGCCTCCTGGAGATGACTCATCCCTGAGTCATTTCCATGGTCCCCGTCAGCCATGTTTGTCCGACCATCCCCCATCACTGTCAATATGGACCCCATTCAGATACTGCTCAGATTGATCAGCATCTGAGTGAAGATCAATCTACTCGTTCCCATGTATTATTGACATATCTGCCGAGACCTTCAGTTATTGTCTGAGCACGGTACGAGTGCCCAGACAAGGCTTAAATGTCTTAAAAGCAGGTATGCCTCTAAACCCAAAAGAAGGTTTTCATACTGACGGTTTTGCCGCTGGTTTGGATTTAAAACCACATACAAATCCAACACAGGGAGACAGATGACAACTTATAAAACACGCACATCCTAGAATATAATGTCCACATAATAAAATTTCCACGACAGTCCCTCCTCTTTGTCATTTGCTCCCCAGTGTCCCTCGATGAATCTCGATCTTCCTTGGAAAGGAAACAGTTCCTCTTGTATATGGAAAGTCCTGAATGCAAAAAGCCAGAAAACAACAGAAAGTCCATCTTGACACGTGGAATCTTAACACAAGTCTTAAAACAAATCTTGACACGTGGATCATAAAGCAAGTCTAAAACCAAATCTTGACACGCGGATCATAAAGCAAGTCTAAAACCAAATCTTGACACGTGGAACTTGACACGTAGAATCTGCTTTAGGGGAGGTGACTCAGAGGGAGGACATGAGGTGGTGGGTTGCGTCGATCGTTGGTCGGTCTGAAATCCTCTGTGTCCGGTCCATGGGTTGGTCTTCAGGGCGTCTCATCTCGGCAACGAAAACGTAGTCATCTACTCTGGCCTTGGTAACTCGGTCGATTAGACAACAGGAACATTTCACTCCGGCATATAGAAGGAATAGAAACAGAAACACCATAAGTATATATACTCCCATTTCCTTTAGCCAGGATCCAATGGAAAACAAGAAATCCCCGAAGCTTCCCAAACCTTCAAAAGGATTCCAACCCTCACTAGCTATAGCTCCGCCTCTGCCCTGCTCCCGTCAGTGTGGACCTGACCCTTGTAAATCCCCCCCTTTGGACGCTCTACTGTCGTTGTTCATTGGTGATCTCCCTCACTACAACACCGCACAAGAATTTAAACAAGCGAACGGCAGTAGCCAGAGTTACTATTACAAATGTCTCCTTGTGGCCCTTGTTAGTCTTGGGTGCATTTCCCTCGCTAAAATAAATTAAGCTAAACAAGTAAACAAAAATGACACTTCTCATTCTTTGATGTAGTTGAGCAGCTTCTTGCAGTGACTGGCGTGGACCCAGTTGTCTCGTCCTTCAAGCTTCAGAGAGCTTGGCGTCATCAGCTGCACCTGGAATGGACCAAGATATCTCGTCTCTAGTCCCGTCCTCGGATGTTTCTTTAGCACGACCCAATCACCTGGTTGAATAGAATGAACACTGGTTATTGAGTTTGGGTCCGGGAGAGACTCCTGGACCCGGTGGACTTTTTGGAGCTCATCACGGAAAAGCAATCATGATGGTCCTCAAAGTGTTTCCCTACTAGGTTGGAAAATTGATTAGAAGTTGAGAGGTTAAAATAGTTAGTAGAAGTTGTAAAATTCATTTTTCACACCATTATCTCTCCCCTTCTCTTCCTCCTTAATAACAGGAAGAAGAGACGCTGGGATCAAAATGGCGCATCGTCTTAGAGTCAGGTTAGTAGGTGTTAGGAGAGCCACTTCGTACTTAGTCAACCTGGCAGCAGAGAGGTGTTTTGTCTGGGCCTGATTCAGGATTTCCTGCACCGTATGGGGAGTTTAGAGGGTCAACGGGGAGTCCAAGACTATGTCACCTACCTTCTGTAGTAGTACAGCGCAGGCAACCACGGCTCGTACACAACCGGGTGAGCCTCGGATGACCGGATCTAGGGTGGTCGATAGGTACATGATGGGTCGGTACCTGGGCCCGTGTAGTTGGGTCAGTACTCCAGTTGCATGGCCCTGATTTTCATGGCAAAAAAGATAGAAGGGGAGGTCGTAGTTGGGCAGACCTAAAGCAGGTGCTTTGGAGAGTTCCTGGGTCAAATCATGTAGGATCAACCAGTCGTCGTCTGACAATTGAAACGGTGTTTTTGATGTCAGCTCATAAAGGGGCCCTAATTTGGATGATATGTTAGGGATCCAGTCTCTGCAGTAATTGATAAGTCCGAGAATGGCTCTCAATTGTCGGGTGTTTTTAGGTCTCTGCAGGTCTTTCAATGTCTGTACTCTCTGGGTGGTTAAATGTCTGGTTCCCTGAGAGATGCAATGTCCTAAAAATATAACATTTTCCTTGCAAAACTGTAATTTCTCCTTGCTAGCCTTATTACCTGTGGACGCCAGATGGTTAAGCAAGGATACAGTATGCCGATAACAAACCTCCTGCGTGGGACAGCAAAGTAGCAAGTCATCCACATACTGCAGCAGTACCACCTCTGGATCCATTGGGGCCCACTGATCTAACACGATCTTCAGCTTGCAACTGTATTCCGAGGGACTAGTCACCGACCCCTGAGGGAGACGTGTCCATGTTAGTTGTTGACCCTGGAATGTAAAAGCAAAAAGGTACTGGCACTGGGGGTCCAGTGGTACTGAGAAAAAAGCATTGGTTAAATCAATGACAGTAAAAAACTTTGCATTTGGTGGTACAGAGGCCAGCAAGGTGTGGGGGTTAGGGACCAGAGGAGCATCACTAATAATGATCTTGTTTACAGCTCTCAGATCATGCACTAGCCGGTATGTTGTTTCCTGGCCTTTGGACAACCTTTTGGCCACTGGGAATAGTGGGGTGTTGCAGGGTGATTTGGTTGGCGAGAGGACCCCTATCTGTAGATATCGGTCTACTTGGATCTTAAGACTGTCCATTTGAGCCACACTCAAGGGATATTGTGGTAATCGGGGTAAAACGCTCCCTGGCTTGATGTTAGCTGTAGTTGGCGGCACGGGAAGAAGGCCCACATCGTACTTATCTGCTGCCCAAATTTTGGAATTTACCTCTGCCAGTACATCCAACTCCAGGAAACAGGTTGGTTCCATTAGATATGGTAATGCAGGGGCGTGGCCGGACGTTGCAGCGCGCGGTCGCATGTGAGGAGAGCTCCTGTGACTGGCGCTAAACTTTTATTACCTGCGGCTAAATTACAGCAACCCCGGGGCTGAAACTTCACCCACAGCTGGGTGACATCTCCTGGCTCCCAGATGGTGCCCCCTAAGGTGCAACGAGCGTTGGAACCGGCAAAATCGGCGAAAAAAGACCGGGTTCGTGAGGCCCAAGATGGCGGATCTCCCTCCTCTGTTTCCTCTTTCACAATGGAAGCGGCTGTCGCAGGCCCACCCTACATGTCTGACACCTTACCACCTTCAGAAAGCAGACTACATGCCATGCTGCAAGAACTTCGATCTACTATACAAACGGATCTTAAAGAGGCGCTGCAGGAGCTGAGGCGCGATGTACAAGACCTGGGTGAGAGGACAGACTCTTTGGAGGCTAAGACAGACGACTTATGTTTGGCCCATAACGATTTAGTGGACCGTCATATAGCTTTGCAGACTGCACATGACACCATAGCAACAAAATTGGCCGATTTGGAAGACCAAATAATGGGTAGAGTCCTCGCGCTTACGCCAAGTGTCCAGTGAGTAATACTTCAAGATAATCTAGAAAACATAATAGGAGACATACATTGCGCAGTACATCCTAATGACACCTGGTTTCCAGAGAGAAAGTATTCAACTCACTTTTTTCTGAGCCCCATAAAGTCGGCTCTGGACTATATAGGCATATATCTGTGGATATGATCTCACCAGCCCGTCCTACCAGCAACCATCCGTGGTGATAACCTGGTCCATAGATGAAATATTGGATCCCCGGGATATGTCACAGACGAAAAGTCAGCAGGATAAAATGAAGTAAAATTTATTGCAGCACTAACGCGTTTCGACCTAATTGGTCTTTATCAAAGTGCAAAAAATATAAAAAAATATATTGTATATTTTTTTGCACTTTGATAAAGACCAATTAGGTCGAAACGCGTTAGTGCTGCAATAAATTTTACTTCATTTTATCCTGCTGACTTTTCGTCTGTGACATATCCCGGGGATCCAATATTTCATCTATGGACCAGGTTATCACCACGGATGGTTGCTGGTAGGACGGGCTGGTGAGATCATATCCACAGATATATGCCTATATAGTCCAGAGCCGACTTTATGGGGCTCAGAAAAAAGTGAGTTGAATACTTTCTCTCTGGAAACCAGGTGTCATTAGGATGTACTGCGCAATGTATGTCTCCTATTATGTTTTCTAGATTATCTTGAAGTATTACTCACTGGACACTTGGCGTAAGCGCGAGGACTCTACCCATTATTTTATCCATTGACTATTCGCACTTGGGAGTGTGCGTTTGTGCCCTTGCTGCTACCCAAGACCGACCATCTACACATTATCTGCGCCATTTTTTCCACCTTATTGTTTTTTCATTATCGATTTGGAAGACCGTTCGCGACGTAACAATGTACGGATCCGGGGCATTCCAGAGGCAGTAACCCCTGCTGATCTTCAGCCTTATATAATGGAACTTTTCCAGATCCTGGTACCAATGTACTCGTCACAGGATTTCCTGATGGATCGGGCACACAGATTGCCACGCGCCAAGAACCTGCCGCCCTCAGCTTCTAGAGATGTTCTAGTCCGGGTGCACTTTTTCCATGTTAAAGAAGCGTTAATGAGAGCATCACGGAAATCTATGCCTCTGCCTTCTCCGTATGCCGAAGTTTCTTTTTACGCAGACCTGTCAACAGCTACCATGTCTAAAAGAAGGGAATTTTCATCTTTCACGAAAATTCTACGTGACCACAACATGGCGTTTCGATGGGGATTTCCCACAAAGATCTTGTTATGGCGGGAGGGAGTCTTGCACGTTATCCCTGATCCCCTCACTGGCATGCGTTTGTTGACAGAATGGAAAGTCGTGTCTGAGTTTACTCCTCCCCGGGAGGAATCATCTTCGCCGCTGAAAGTTTCTCCGGAGTGGCATCGGGTCCGGCCAAAATGAGGTGCTCTTGCCCTGCGCTATCCAGCACTGGGGCGTGCTTCTATTACTTCGCCATGTTGCTTCCCGTCTTCTTGGGCGTCAGAACTCCTTCACGGATGCTGGACTGACCCCTTTTTGATCCACCGCAATTGGGCGCTCCTGGGGGCCTGTTCTGTTCTTTTATTCGGCAAGCCCCGAGGCCTTCCAATGGCCTGTAAATTGGCGCGGTCCTTCTCAGGTAGAGTTGGGACTGTTGTTTCCCCTACTGGAGTTTTTTCTTGACCGTGTTTTCTTCCCTACTTATACCAATCTGCTGTGTTGATTGACTCCACTCAGCTGCGCTCATGGAGTGCAGGTTTTTTTTTTGAAGTTTGGTCGGATTTTTTCTTTTTTTTTCCTTTCCTTATTTTTTCTTTTCTTTTTGTTTCCTTTTGGTTCGACCTATGTATGTAATGTATGTATTGTTTGTTTGTTTGGTAAGCACTATGATATACGGTTCCAGGTGCTATTATGTGCAGGAATGTCCCTTCATTTTCCCGAGGAGGTTGTCTTCACTGTCCGTTGTGAGATCTAGAGGGCTGGGCGTAACCACAAATGAGTAAACCTCAATTCCAGATTTATTCCTTAAATGTTAGGGGTTTGAACACTCCGTACAAACGCCATGCTTTATTTCATGACCTGCATAAATCTCAACCGGCTATTTTATGTTTGCAAGAGACTCATTTTTGTAAGAGGCGTCCGCCGTTTTTGAAATCGCGTATGTACACTGAGGCCTACCACTCCACTGCTCCGAAGTCCAAAGGTGTCTCGATCCTGTTTCATAGAGATTGGACCTTTGTGTGTTCGGCTCAGTATGTTGATCCGTTGGGCCGCCTTGTGATTCTTGTGGGTACGCTGAACGAATTACCAATCACTATTGCTAACCTATATCTCCCTAATGATAATCCGGTTTCTTATCTGCGGAAAGCTTTTGGTAGAGTGAAAAAAATGTCTAGTGGTACGATGTTCCTATGTGGGGACTTTAATTGCACTCCTGACCCCGAAGTTGACACTCAGACGAGCCAACCCCGCCCCCATTCCCGCTCCCCCCCGCCCTCTAGTAAACAACTACGGGAATTCATGCATTCGTTTGACCTATATGATACTTGGAGGATATGCCACCCCAACACACGTGATTACACATATTTTTCTCATGTCCACTCCTCATATAGTAGAATTGACTTGTGTTTGATACATAGCTCAGCTTTGTCTCGTCTCCTGGAGGCGACCATTGGCATCATTACGTGGTCTGACCATGCTCCGCTTACGCTTACTTTTGAGGCTGCTTTTCCACCGAGGGGTATGGGGAATTGGAGACTCAATGACTCACTCATTGTAGATAGAGAGGACGTGACAACAACGCTACAACTCCTCCAGGAGTATTTCACGACGAACGTAACTGGGGACGTTGCAACAGCGTCGGTTTGGTTGGCCCACAAAGCTGTGATGCGAGGACATTTTATACAGAAAGGAGCGCAACGTAAACGACGTCTTAATGCTCAGATGACTGCTCTTACACGACGAATCACTGAATTAGAAACCCAGAATAAATCCTCGCCTACCCCTAATATTACCGCTCAATTGATTGCGCAGCGCCGCGAGTTGGAACACCTGATGCTCCAAGTCACTGCACGCTCAATTAGACGGCTTAACTATGCTCATTATACCCAAGGGAATAAACCGGGGAAATTGCTGGCGTCTAAATTGAAAGGGAAAAGAATGCAAACCAACATACCGTACCTATTGGATGCTAATAATGTAAAAATTTATAACCCAGCCCTTATTACTGATGAATTTGCACGTTATTATGCCTCCCTGTACAACCTAGGATTAGACCACACCGTACCGTCCCCTACCCAGGACGACATAGATCTCTTTCTTCAGGCGGCGAGCCTCCCCTCCCTCTCTCCCTCTCAGGCTACAGATTTGCTTGCTGCGTTTACAGAGGAGGAGGTACTTAAGGCTATTAATGCACTTCCAAAAAATAAAGCCCCAGGCCCTGACGGTTTTACGAATCTGTATTATCAGGTATTTGCTTCTTCACTAGTTCCGACTCTTACCCTGTTTTTTAATGACATTAAGAACACTGGCATCATCCCTCTGGAGATGTTGCAGGCAACAGTAGTGACCCTGCCTAAACCTGGTAAAGCCCCGACGCACTGTGCCAACTTCCGCCCTATATCCCTGTTGAACATAGACGCCAAACTGTATGCTAAATTACTAGCTACTAGGTTGGGCCCCCTACTCCCATCCTTGATCACGACTGAACAAACCGGCTTTGTCCCGGGCCGCCAAACGTGTGACAATACTCAACGTTTTTATGATATAATTGATTTGGCCCATAGGACTAATACCTCCGGACTCCTGCTGGCATTGGACGCCGAAAAGGCGTTCGATCGCCTACACTGGGGGTATATGCGGTTGGTGTTACTAAAGTTTGGTCTACCAGCACAATTTGTACACAGCATTATGGCCCTTTACTCTGCTCCGTCGGCGAAAGTTTTGGCATCGGGGTTTCTATCCTCCTCTTTTCACATAACCAATGGCACCCGACAGGGTTGTCCATTATCCCCGTTAATATTTATTCTGGCCCTAGAACCCTTAGCGCTGCAGATTAAGATTTCCCAGGCAATCAAAGGTATGCCGACCCCGAATGGGGAGCACAAGCTGGCACTTTTCGCGGACGACATATTGCTTTTTTTGACCACACCGGAGATTTCGCTTCCTTCCCTGTTTCACCTCCTTGACAGCTTTGGCGCGTTATCTTACTATAAAAATAATGTGAGTAAAACACAAGCTCTCCCTATAAATATTGCTGCTTCATCCCTTAGCTCTTTGCGTAGTAAGTACCCTTTTGATTGGCGCTCTACCTCTTTAAAATACTTGAGAATCTCCCTTTCTAAATCGCTAGGCACCATCCTAAAGGAAAACTTCACGCCACTTTTGAACTCCATTGAGACGCAGCTCTCTACATGGAGCACAAATGAATCCTCCTGGCTGGGTCGTATGGCGGCCATAAAGATGTGTATCTTACCCCAAATTTTATATTATTTCAGAAACATCCCCGTTTTCATACCGGCGCATTTATTGCTCCGGCTGCAAAAACTGCTTCATGCGCATATTTGGAAAGGGAAGCCTTCCTCGAGTATCGGCCTCTACAGTCACTGCGCCGCGACGTAACGGAGGGTTGGGTTTTTTGGATTTACAATCGTACTACAAAGCAGCCTTACTAGCCCAACTGTTGTCGTCAATGCATCTCAAAGAACCACCTCTATGGTTACAGTTGGAGAATGCCATGATTTTCCCATATAAACTTCATGACCTGTTGTGGCTTCCATTCCTTCCTAGGAATAGCACCATGTGTCTTCTACCCGCCTCGATGCTCTCCCTCACGTCCTGGCGCCAGTGGGGTCGTCCGTTGGTATGGCCTTATGACTTATTATATCTCGCCCGCTCAGAGTTCTGTGTCGCTATATTCCAGACTTAAATTTAGATTCTTGGTTCTTGCGCGGTTTGACACATGTGTGGCAGCTCTTTACACCCCACTCCCTGAAACCCTTTCCAGACTTGGTACAGGAGTTTGCCATCCCATTGAGTGACTGTTTTACTTACCTACGTGTGAAGCACGCTCTACACCAGAAGGGCCTGACCTCTTTCACACCTACGAACCTTTCAGCTTTTCACAAATTGTGTATGGGGAAGAAATATCAAATGAAACCGTTATCTCTCTGTTACAACAGCCTCCTAACCCCAACCCCACCTAAAAAATTACCCTATATGGTTAAATGCGAAAAAGATTTAGCTTTCACGCTTTCCGTAGATGACTGGTCATACGCCATGGACACTATATACAAATATTCTAGAAGCACCAATCTCCGTGAGGCCCATATCAAATTACTGTGTAAATGGTATTTAACACCAACCCGATTGGCCCATATCTCGGGGACTACCGGCTTCTGCTGGAGATGCCTTACCGGCCTTGGTTCTCTACTGCATACCTTTTGGTTATGCCCCACACTAGGGGGTTATTGGGTTAAAATAAGTAGACTGATTTCTCACTGCACTTCACTTAGACTCCCACTATGCCCGAAAATGTACCTCTTACATATTATACCCATTACTATTCAGATCCGTCATAGGAGGTTTATCTCTATGGTACTGGGGACAGCAAAACCGGTTATTGCGAGACATTGGCGTTCCTCACTATGCCCCTCTATGAAAGAAGTTATGATTGCCCTCGAAAGTGTTTTTAAATATGAAGAAATTTTCCACACCGCGAATAACTCAATGTGCCAGTTTTATGATACATGGGAGGGATGGAGGGTGTTTGTCGTTTCTGGAACCTTGATATAAGATACTTCACCGTGTACGACTGTAGTGCTTCATGTTAGTTTAGGATTTTATCTGTTTGTGGAAAATGGAGTCCGCACAAATGACCCTTTATCGGATAATATTGATACTTCATTTGAATTGCCTATTGTCAATGATAGGAATTTATGTCCTTTATCTTTGAAGTTTCATCATTTTTGCAATGTTGTACCATTCGATGTGTGAACTCCAATAAAAACTTTTATATTCAAAAAGATATGGTAATGCTACCATAGCACATAATCGTTCTTCTGATAGTGCGCTACTTACCACAATGCCAGCTGGAGTGTACTCAATAATCGCCTGTATTTCTGATAAAATATCCGCTCCCAACAAATTAATGGGAACATCATCCGATACCAGTACAGACCTGATGGCTTCCGTGTGCTGCCCTAGTCTACAATGGAGTGGTTTGGTGGTCTGTAGAGACACTGTCTGACCTGTGAGACCCACAGTGGGTATAGTCTCCCCAGAGAGGGGAACCTTGCCTCTGAGATCTCTGGATCTCAGAACAGTTCGGGCTGCACCGGTGTCAATGAGGCAAGGGAGGGGATATTTTAATTCCTCGACAAACAGGTTTATATGGCCTGACACCGGTTTGCCTATGTGCTATGAAGAATCATAGCCCTGGCTGGCCATCCCCACGACCGGAGTCGTTGGATCGTCTGGAATGAACTGCCAGGACAGTCATGAACTGTTAGGACAGTCATGCTTTAAATGTCCTTCCTTTTTGCAGATGTGACAAGTCCTGGTTTTCCAGCGTTGTGTCTTTTTCCCACGATCTTGGTACGTTTGTTCTGCATTGGGGGCTTGTGACACAAGGACTTTGGATGTTTTATCCTGTTTCTTCCTATCCACCTCTCTCTCTATGGCGGAGAGAGTGGATAGAATGGCAGGTATTGTCATTTCACTAAATTCGGGTCTGGCTAACAATAACCGGTCTTGAATTTTCGTATGGATGTCTTCTAACAATTTGGCTCTTAGTAGGAGGTGAATAGCGGTTAACATACCTCCGTCGGTTGGCACATCAGGACCAACTTCCATATCTGCATCTAATGCCGCTTGTTTCAGGCGACGCCAGAAACAAACGCACTCCTCCCCAGGATTTTGACAGAGTTTCATCACATCCGTGGTAGAGGAGGCACCATACATCTCTGGAAGTTTGGCTAGCAGGGCAACACAGAATTCCTTACCTCCAATGGCCTGTCCGTGAGTGACAATGTTGCAACGGGAAATTATAACCCCTGCTGGTTCCTCTCCTACTTTTGCCCTCAGAACTTGGGCACAGTCCGTTCCGCTCATGCCGTAACTAAATTGATTTTGACAAAACATTCTTGCGAACCCTCGTGGATTCGTTCTATAGTCAGGCAGTTCGGCTAGGATGGTTCTGATTTCTGAGGAAGCAAAAGGGACATGCCATACCACCCTCTCCCCTAACGTCCTTTCACCGTCGGCATTGGGAACACCCTCGTATTGTTGCACCCAGACTGGATAAGTACCAGGTTCAGAGACACAAGTGGGACCAGGTGTATATCTTGGAGGCTGTAGCTTCATTGGACTACTGTGTACTACCTTTCCCATGACCATCCCCGTCTGGAAGCCATCCAATGAAGGGTAGATGGTAGGCACGGCTGAATCAAAAGCTCTTAGCGCAGCTATGCAATCCCCACGGTTCTTTAGTCTGGTCCCAATTCCCTTAGACTCACATAGCATCTGCAGATCCCCAGTTGGAAATGATTCGTAATTAACTGTAATTGGAGGAGGAAACGCCCCAGATGTGGCCGAGGGAGACGGATAGAGAGGGTTAGGTGGAGTTGTGGGAGCGAGAGGTATGGTAGCTGGAGAGAGCAGAGTAGAGGTTGTTACATTGGTGATGGCAGAAGCATCAGATGAAACTACAACAGATCCAGTGTTGGTGGATCCAGCCTGCCTTAGCAGAGTTAGCCCAGAAAGAGCCTCTTCCGCTTCCAGCATTGGATCACCAATCGCGGCTATCCCCTCTGGCCAGGTGTACATAATGCGGTTCTTCCGGACTGAAACCGCCTTCTGTATACCCTGCCGGTTTACCATAATAGACTTCTGAAGCCACAGCTGAGCTACTGTGGGAAGCCTCGCTTTCCTTCCCTTGCATGGACGGCACATTAGAAACAAAGAAAACATAGAAAAATGTCGGCAGATAAGAACCTTTCGGCCCATCTAGTCTGCCCAATTACATGGATACTTTACCTGGATTTATCTTTTGTTTAGGATAGCCTTATGCCTATCCCATGCTTGCTTAAATTCAATTACTGTTTTGGCCTCTACCACTTCAACTGGAAGACTGTTCCATGTATCCACCACCCTCTCAGTAAAATAATGCTTTCTGATGTTACTTTTAAACCTTTGCCCCTCTAATCTAAGACTATGTCCTCTTGTTTTGCTACTTTGTTTCCTTTTAAATATACTCCCTTCCTCTACCTTGTGGATTCCCTTTACGTATTTAAATGTTTCTATCATATCTCCTCTGTCTCGTCTTTTTTCCAAGCTGTACATGTTAAGATCATTAAGCCTTTCCTGGTAACTTTTCTCCTTCAAGCCGTACACCATTTTAGTAGCCCTTCTCTGAACTCTCTCTAAGATGTCTATATCCTTCTGGAGATACGGTCTCCAGTACTGCACACAGTACTCCAAGTGAGGTCTCACCAGTGCTCTGTACAGTGGCATGAGCACTTCCCTTTTCCTACTGCTAATACCTCTCCCTACACAACCAAGCATTCTGCTAGCATTTCCTGCTGCTCTATTACATTGACTACTTACCCTTAGATCCTCTGAAATAATAACCCCTAAATCCCTTTCCTCAGATGTTGAGGTTAGGACTGTATCAAATATTCTATATTCAGCCCTTGGGTTTTTACGTCCCAGGTGCATTATCTTGTACTTATCCACATTAAAACTCAATTGCAACAGCTCCGACCATTTTTTTAGTTTACCTAAATCATTTGTCATTTGGCTGATACCTCCAGGAACGTCAACCCTGTTGCAAATCTTTGTATCATCAGCAAAAAGACATACTTTTCCATTAATACCTTCTGCAATATCACTAATAAAAATATTAAATAGAATGGGTCCAAGTACTGACCCCTGAGGTACCCCACTGGTAACAAGACCTTGCGCCGAATAAACTCCATTTACCACAACCCTCTGTTGCCTGTCACTCAGCCACTGCCTAATCCATTCAACAATATTGGAATCCAAGCTCAAAGATTGCAGTTTGTTGATAAGCCTTCTATGCGGAACAGTATCAAAAGCCTTACTGAAATCTAAATAAGCAATGTCTACTGCACCACCTGTGTCTATTATTTTTGTTACCCAATCAAAAAAATCAATAAGATTAGTTTGGCATGATCTCCCTGAGGTAAACCCATGTTGTTTCTGATCCTGTAATCTATGTGTTTTTAGATGTTCAACAATCCTTTCCTTTAACATGGTTTCCATTAATTTCCCACTACTGACGTAAGACTAACTGGCCTATAGTTCCCAGATTCCTCCCTACTACCCTTCTTGTGAATGGGCACAACATTTGCTAATTTCCAGTCTTCTGGACGACTCCCATTAGCAAGGATTGGTTAAATAAATCTGTTAACGGTTTTGCTATTACATCACTGAGCTCTTTTAATAATTTAGGGTGGATCCCATCAGGCCCCATTGACTTATTTGTCTTTACTTTAGACAGCTGCTGTAGAACCTCCTCCTCTGTAAACTGATATGTAAATGTCTCGTTAGTGTTTCCTCCTAACTGAGGTCCCTTTCCTTCCTTTTCTTCTGCAAAGACTGAACAGAAATATTCATTGAGGCAGTCAGCGAGACTTTTATCCTCTTCTACATACCTTCCTTCCTTTGTTTTTAATCTCACTAATCCTTGCTTTACTTTTCTTTTCTCGTTTATGTATCTAAAAAATGTTTTGTCCCCCTTTTTTACTGACTGAGCTATTTTCTCTTCTGCGTGTGCTTTGGAAGCCCTTATAAATTGCTTTGCCTCTTTCTGCCTAATCTTATAGGTTTGCCTATCTACTTCACTCTGAGTTGTTTTATAATTATTGAATGCTGTCTTTTTGTTCTTCACTATTTTGGCCACTTCTGCAGAGTACCACAGTGGTTTCTTCCCTTTTTTGTTTTTGCTAACAAGTCGAATGCAATTGCCTGTGGCCTTCAATAATGCTTCCTTTAAATAATCCCATTACTCCTGGACTCCCTTTAAACTCCTCCAGTCTGATAATGACTCCTTCACACAAAATCTCATTTTAGAAAAATCTGTTTTTTTAAAGTATAAAACTTTTGTTTTTGTGTGGTGCGGCTCCATCCCTGTTCTTATATTAAACCATACTGACTGGTGATCACTAGATCTCAAATTTTCACCTACAACAACGTCCGATACCAAACCTCTATTTGTGAGTATTAAATCCAAAATGGCCTCTTTACGGGTCGGCTCCTCAACTACTTGTGTTAGAGATAATCCCAGTAGGGAGTTTAGAATATTTGTACTCCTGGTGCACCCAGCTGTTTTGGTTTTCCAGTTCACATCAGGAAGATTAAAGTCCCCCATGATAATAACTTCCCCCTTCATTGCCATTTTGGCTATTTCCTCAAGCAGCAGATTATATAGCTCTTCTACTTGTCCAGGGGGTCTATAGATCACACCTACACGAGCTACTGTATGATTGCCAAATGTTAGCGTAACCCAAACTGACTCTATGTTCACCTCGCTCACTTTTATTTGGTTGTTTTTATGTTGTTTTTC
The DNA here is from genome assembly GCA_009667805.1 of Leptobrachium leishanense. Taxonomy (NCBI): domain Eukaryota; kingdom Metazoa; phylum Chordata; class Amphibia; order Anura; family Megophryidae; genus Leptobrachium; species Leptobrachium leishanense. The sequence continues at coordinate 157,273,589 of CM019063.1, read as the reverse complement.
ACATACAGGGCCACTCCTCCTCCTTTCCTACCTTCTCTGTCTTTTCTATATAAAGAGTACCCCGGTATTGTTATGTCCCAGTTATTTTTCTCACTGAACCATGTCTCAGTAACCGCAACTAAATCTACTTTTTCAGCTGCCATCATTGCCTCCAGTTCATTGATTTTATTGAGCAAAAAGATTACAACATAGCGCTCAAAAGACCAAGGTCCATGAGAAAGTAAGAGAGACACACTGTATGTCCACAGACAGTTCTTATCTTCAAGCGAGAATCTTCTCTGTTGTGTTTCAGGGTTAATAACCCCTCTATGCCCTTGTTTGGCACTTGGTGGTGGTTAAGGGAACCGCTCTGTTTTAATGCTGTTTCTATAAGGAAGGATGATCTGCAGCGGCAATCGTCCATTTCCGCATTCCAAGGTGGGATGCAAGGCCAGTGCGTATGCGCAAAATGGCAGGTGCAACATTGGTAACACTTAATGAATAATAAAAAAGTTTTCTTCTTTCTTCCCCTTTCTCCTGCGTTTTAGGGTTAACAACCATGTGCAAAATGGTGGGTGCTGCACACTATGCAGCTGATAGCAATTGTGTTTTAATTGTATTTTAATTGATTTCCAAGGGTCTAATCACTCCATTTTCTGACATACATTGTATAAAAAGCAGCAGCAAGTACAGTTTTGTAATCTCCAGCTGAGGAAGCCATTAATGGCGAAACGCGTCCTGGTAGATATGATGATTTTCTTACAATAAATGTTTTTATTTTATTTTTGATTGCTGCTTGCCTTTTTTGATCCTGAAAAAGAAAAGAAGGTTTGGGGAACCCCTGTATGATTCCCTGTGCGAGTTATGACGGAGCCAATAGAGGCTCTTTGTTTGTAAGTGCAAATTTGGCTTTTCTTAATCACTAAGGTGATTTGTGATGTACCGCACCAAGAGGTGCTCCCTTTTTGCCTTGTCTATTTTCTGCAGTACCACTTTTTGTGACACCCAAGGAGCGGATTGAGGGGTTCATGGGCACCCGATACAAGTCCCTACCCGCTATATTCCCGGGAGCCGGTTGTGGGCTCCCCAGAATGTGAGTCAAATACAAACGAAATTTCATTCCATTGGGTGTTGATGTACTGCGCAATTGTGGCCCTTTCTTTCTGCTTTTTCCTGCAGTGCGTGTCTTTTCATCTACACAACAGAGAAGATTCTCGCTTGAAGATAAGAACTGTCTGTGGACATACAGTGTGTCTCTCTTAATTTCTCATGGACCTTGGTCTTTTGAGCGCTATGTTGTAATCTTTTTGCTCAATTTTCTAGGTGTTTAGAGAAACCTCCGTACACAATATATAGCGAGTGGGTGAGACACTCGTTTCCAGTGGGCGCTTCACCCCTTTTCCTGTTTTCTATTCTCATTGATTTTATTGACTAAACTGGGAGCATTTATAGACACGACTCTGAGCTTGTCATTTTTTTCCCCGCATGTTGCTTGCACCCTCAGATTTAGTTTTGGGGGACAATCAGGCAGATTGTTTTTTACCCTTTTGTCCCCCCCTCCTAGTTTAAATATTTTTTTGCGAAACCTTTGAACTTCTCACTGAGAACATATGTTCCCCTATGAGTAAGATGCAAACCATCTTTTTTATACAGTTCCTTTCTGCTCCAATTAGAGCTATCATGGGACACAAAGCCAAATCCTTGCTCTCGACACCATTCCCGAAGCCACAAATTAAATTCCCTATTGCGCATCTGCCTATCCTGAATGTTATGCACAGGCAAAACTTCAGAGAATGACACAGTGGACGCAATCTGCTGTATTTCACCTCCAAGAACACAAAAATCATCCTTAATCTCAGAAACCTCATTGCTAGCCAAGTCATTTGTCCCTAGATGGACTAGAACATCCACTTCCCCTTGCTGCTTTGCTTGTTTGACAATATTGAGAATACGTCTCTTGTCTCTACGAGCAGTAGCCCCAGGAAGACATCTCACCAAACCACTACTCTCCAGCTCAACACCTCTTATGATAGAATCACCCAGCAACAATTGCCTTCTATCATGTCCCACCTTTTCCTTATTGTTCTTGGTGCAGTCCTGCATACCTTAGGCATAGGGGATGGTGGTTCCTCAACTATGGTGTCTGAGCCTACTTCCGTCTCACCACTGCACTCTGAAAGTGCCTCAAAAGAATTAAGAAGAGCCACAGACTGTGGGTCATGCCTTCTATCCACAACTCTAAGTCTATCAGATCCTACAGTAGTCCATCTGCCGCTCCTAGGAGGCCTCTGTGGCAGTGGCTTTGTAACAGTCATAGCCATAGCCTGAGTTTGTCTAACAGATAATTTACAAATCTCAGACTTCAAACAGGCAATTTCCTGCTGCAATAAAGAGAGCTGCCTACATATCAGGCACACTCCAAACCTCCAAAAATTGGATCTAAAAACAAATGCATGACAGCTCTTACACTGGACCAAGCCTGCCATTATAAAAGAATGGATTTAAACCAACAAATCTTACCTTTTTGTAGGTTTTCTACCTCCTGTCTAACCTCAGACTACCTCCAGAGTATCTCCAGGATATCTCTAAGTGCTCACTTTGATGGCACTTCGCCCATGGCGATTCGAATCGGCTTATCGTCTTACCCCTGCGTCCAGGGAAACCCTTGCACCAATTTAGGAGAGCACCGTCTGGTGTCGTCTTTCACGGTGGATTGTCAGACTATAACCACTATAGTCCTCCAACTAGAGACCCTAACCGAGGCGACGTGTAACTCTATGGCTTGTTGTCCCAACAGGTTTGGTACAGAACTATGCCCCAAACGAATAGTCAACAACCACAGATTACCCCCTTCCCGAATTATGTCTCTACCCCTCACAGTGTATGCATACACAAGCGTATACGCTGTACGACCGTACACTGCGTCGCCAGACTAAACCACACAGCACAATGACTATCCTCTTTCTCTACAGAACAATGTGGCTTCTCTCAATACAGAAGTTAAATGGGGATAGCCTTCTTCTGTCTATTTGCTAGTTGTACGATGCCTCATTACAACTCCTGAATCACTGTCACCAAATGAAGCTAACAAACCGTCTGAACTTCAAAACTGAAATAAACTGCTCGCTGCGCAAAGCAACTATGAACCCATAAAAGCGTGTTATTGTCGCTTGCACAATCTGCCTATGGAAAGTAAATATAAAAATATATATTTTTTTAATTTTTAAAAAAAATCAAAAAAAAATCTTTCTTTTCTACTGTAATACCAATAAAAAAATAAAATCACCACTAAAGGTGCAGAAACTCTTAGTTAAACTTGGTCTTACTATCTAGCGAAGCTCAGTACAAAGTAAAGATTTCACTTAAAATTCAGTATAAAAACCGCAACCGCTTTACTGAAATCTGCTTCCTGTATAAAAATACAAAAATAGTTAAACCTGAGAACAAACAAAAATTTAACTACAAACAAAATGGTGGGTTGAGCTCCAACAAGATGGTGGGTTGAGCTCCAACAAGATGGTGGGTTGAGCTCCAACAATATGGTGGGTTGAGCTCCAACAATATGGTGGGTTGAGCTCCAACAAGATGGTGGGCTGAGCTCCAACAAGATGGTGGGTTGAGCTCCAACAAGATGGTGGGTTGAGCTCCAACAAGATGGTGGGTTGAGCTCCAACAAGATGGTGGGTTGAGCTCCAACAAGATGGTGGGTTGAGCTCCAACAAGATGGTGGGTGAGCACATGGTGTCACACAAAGGATGACAAAATGGTGTCTCCAAAATCCAGCAATAAAAACCCAATTAACCCCTTAGTGACCGGGCGGTTTTACACGAATCCGTCCGTTCGTGACCGCTGCTGTTTTTACGTTTCTGCGCTCTTAGTGTTTACGTAAAATTTTCCTCTTACTCGTTTATGTAACCCACACATATTTTACACTGTTTTTTCTCGTCACTAAATGGACTTTATAAAGATACCATTTTTTTCATCATTTCATATAATTTACTATAAAAAATATTGTGAAATATGACACAAAAATTGAAAAAACACCACTTTTTCGAACTTTGACCCCCAAAATTTCTTAATGTATCAACAACCGTCAAAAAAAATTTATTCTTTAGTAGTTTCTAAATTTAGTACTGAGTTTAGCAATACCCAATGTTTACATATTCCTCGCTTTTTTCCTTATTTTATGCAACAATAAGTGCAAGTAGCACTTTGCCATTTCCAAAGAGTTTATTTTCAAAACTAGTGATAGTGACATTGTAACACTGATATCTGTCACTAATTCCTGAATAACCCTCCACATATACATATTTTTTTAAAGTACACAAATCAAGGTATTAAACTTGGGGTATTTTGACTCTTTCCATGCAAACCATTTTACCACAAATCTATGCCAAAGTTTGAGAAAAAAAAAATTTGGTGATTTTTTTTTTTGAACGCAATTTAAGAATACATGTACTGTGAACTTTAAGGTTTACTGCCAAAAAGCACCCCAAATATATGTTCAGCAACATCTTCTGAGTAAATTGATACCACCCAAGTATAGGTATGTCGGGTCATTTTGGGGCTAAAAGGCCTTATTTGGGGGGTGCGTATTTCAGTTTTCCAACTTGGAATTTTCACATTTCGTCATCATGCACCCATGTCCTATTTGGGACATTTTTGAAGCCGGCCAAAGTAATTTACCCCCATCAAACCATATTTTTTAGAAAGGGCACACCCTGGGGTGCTTCAAAGAGTTGTATTTTAACACTTTCCATGCACTAGCTCTATGTCAAACTTTCAGGTAGTCACTTTTTGTGTTATTTTTTACACACATTGTACTTTAGGCATGAATTGTCAAATCCAGTTATGGGTTACTGCCAAAAAACACCCCAAAATATGTTCAGCAACATCTTCTGAGTAAATTGATACCACCCATGTATAGGTATGTCGGGTCATTTGGGGGCTAATAGGCCTTATTTGGGGGTGCGCATTTCAGTTTTCCAACTTGGAATTTTCACATTTCGTCATCATGCACCCATGTCCTATTTGGGACATTTTTGAAGCCGGCCAAAGTAATTTACCCCCATCAAACCATATATTTTTAGAAAGGGCACACCCTAGGGTGCTTCAAAGAGTTGTATTTTAACACTTTCCATGCACTAGCTCTATGTCAAACTTTCAGGTAGTCACTTTTTGTGTTATTTTTTCACACACATTGTACTTTAGGCATGAATTGTCAAATCCAGTTATGGGTTACTGCCAAAAAACACCCCAAAATATGTTCAGCAACATCTTCTGAGTAAATTGATACCACCCATGTATAGGTATGTCGGGTCATTGGGGGCTAATAGGCCTTATTTGGGGGGCGCATTTCAGTTTTCCAACTTGGAATTTTCACATTTCGTCATCATGCACCCATGTCCTATTTGGGACATTTTTGAAGCCGGCCAAAGTAATTTACCCCCATCAAACCATATATTTTTAGAAAGGGCACACCCTAGGGTGCTTCAAAGAGTTGTATTTTAACACTTTCCATGCACTAGCTCTATGTCAAACTTTCAGGTAGTCACTTTTTGTGTTATTTTTTCACACACATTGTACTTTAGGCATGAATTGTCAAATCCAGTTATGGGTTACTGCCAAAAAACACCCCAAAATATGTTCAGCAACATCTTCTGAGTAAATTGATACCACCCATATATAGATTGTTCTGTTGTTTTGGGGTGCTACGCCAATCTTTGACATGTGCTTGTCAATTTTCTAATTTGACATACAGTATCTTCTTTGCTTATCTTCTTTTTAGGGGCCTTTTTACATACCCCAGTTTTATGAACGTGCATATATTTGGTAAGCTAACACCCCAAAGTATTGTAAATGGAGTGTTTTTATGCTATGGATGCATCCGTTTGCTCCAAACAAATTGGATACAGTTTGGTGGTCATTTTTCATTTTCACACCCACATCAGTTTTGGACTGTGATTTAGGAGACACTGTTGTTTGTTACTGCATGAAAACTCTCCAGGTTGTTTTCTGCAAGGTCTCCTGAGTACACCCATGCCCCCATGCATAGGTTTGCCAGGATTTTGGGAAGGTTCAAATACAATTTTTATGACTTTGTCATTGGAGTTGAAATTGAGATTATTTCTTCAGCTAGGCCTATCTTTGGTTTTGGGTCTACCGCATACCCCAGTTTGAATTATTGCCAGAAAATTGTTTATATTTGTTATGTTGAAACCCCAAGGTATTGCATATGGAGTGCTTTGATGCCATGGATGCAACGGTTTTAGCCCAAAACATTTGAGAAGGTGTGTGGTGTAATTTTTCAATTTTCAGATTTTTACGCCCACAGTAGTTTTGGACTGTGATTTAGGAGACACTGTTGTTTGTTACTGCATGAAAACTCTCCAGGTTGTTTTCTGCAAGATCTCCTGAGTACACCCATGCCCCCATGCATAGGTGTGCAAAGATTTTGGCAAAATACAGCACCAATTGTAGAACATAAAAATGTACGAATAAAATGTAAAAGTCTGGTGCCTGTCAAACTGGGGATGCTCTCTAGGGGGCACAGGCTGTTGTCACTGAAGTGCATGAAACGCAAAATGTTTTCATACCTTCTATGTGACATTGATTGGGGGTAAATGGGGGTAGAGCAGATGGGGCTACTGCTCCAGTAGGAGCGAATTGAGGGCTTCTTTATGATGCCCTCAGCATAGTAAGTGCCCAGAATTTCAGAAATTCTGGCACATCTAGCGGGTCCATTGCTGCCTTGCCAAGTAGGAGTCTGGCTTCGCAGCACAATGCTGATGGGCATACAGATTTGATTGGGCCACGATGTGGCCCAACAAATCATCCCCATAAACACCTGCAAAAACTGTGTGGCGGTAAATCCTGCAACATCAATATTGATGCCAGGATTTGCCGTGAAAGGAGGGATATCTGGCCTCTGGTGATGAGGCACTACCCACTCCTCAGCTGGAGCTGTGCGTCTCCTGCTGGCAGGTGGTGACCCAGGATCTGCATCAGAAACATCACTAGATACATCAGCCAGCGTAGATAATGTATCTAGCGACGTCTCTGAGCAGTTAGCGGGGTCGAAATGAGGGTCTGAGTCTGACGCAGATGCCTCAGATTCTGACGCCAGGATGGCATATGCCTCCTCGGCGCTGTACACCCTCTCAGACATTATATATAATAGATTATAAAATTTTATAATTATTATATATATATAAGCGGATTGTTGGTTCTTAGAAGAACCGTTGGGTTTCACAAGAAAATACAAATAAACACCTAAATCTCTCTAAATCCCTCTAAACCTGCCTCAATTCTTCTAAATCTCCCTAAAATCTCTATAAATCTGCCTCAATTTTTCTAATCTCACTAAATCTCACTAAAATCTCTAACCTGTCAAATCTGATCTCTCTCTCTCGCTCACCAAAACACAAGTGAGGAGAGGGAGGGAGAATCACAGAGGTCAGAGCCAATATTTACAAAATATTGACCTGACCTGACAAATTAGAAATTTTATTTTGATTTTTTCTAACTTCTGATTGGATGTTGCTAGCCTGCCTCTCTGAGGCAGGCTAGGAACATCCCACTCAGCCCCAAGATGACCCTGCCCTTAGAACCCTAACCCTAGCCCTAACCCTAACCCTAACCCTAACCCCCTACCCCTAACCCTAACCCTAACCCTAACCCTACCCCTAACCCTACCCCTAACCCTACCCCTAACCCTACCCCTAACCCTAACCCTAACCCTAACCCTACCCCTAACCACCTACCCCTAACCCTAACCCTACCCCTAACCCTAACCCTACCCCTAACCCTAATACCCCTAACCCTAACCCTAACCCTACCCCTAACCCTAACCCTAACCCCTAACCCTAACCCTAACCCTAACCCTACCCCTAACCCTACCCCTAACCCTACCCCTAACCCTACCCCTAACCCTAACCCTAACCCTAACCCCAACCCCAACCCTACCCCTAACCGTCAGTTTATTTTATTTATTTTTATTTTTATTTTACTTTTTATTTTACTTTTTTTTTTCACTTTTTTTTACACTTTTTTTTACTCTGCTGGGTGCCTTGATCCCTCGAGGCACCCAGCAGAGCACCTGATCACTGATGTGATCGTTTTTGTACTGAGTGCCACGATACCTCGTGGCACTCAGTACTTCCTGCCGCTACCGGAAGTGATCGCTCGGGGGGAGCGATCACGGACGGACCGGCGGCAGGTAAGCATATTGCAAGGATGCCTCGATGTCGAGGCATCCTTGTAATATACTCAGCAGCTGGAAGCGATCTGATCGCTTCCAGCGCTCTCTAGAAGTGCCGGGCACCTCTCCGGTGAAACCGGATGTTGATCGCTCCCGGGGAGCGATCACATGGTGCCCCGGCACTTCTAAACGCCATTGCACGGCTGCCTGGACTCCCAGGCAGCCTGCAATGGCGTTTGAGCTGCTGGAAGCGATCCGATCGCTTCCAACGCTCAAAAAACGGCAGGACGTACCATGTACGTCAGCGGGTCTAAGAGAGACCCGCTGCAATGACGTACATGGTACGTCCTCGGTCCTTAAGGGGTTAAACAAAACAGTTTCTTCCTATTCCTGTGCCCTACCCCTGAAAATTGGAGCAAGCAGCATATAAATCCTTCACTTGCTCCTGTGCAAATGTTAACGAAGGAAATGCTGCCTTTACAAACCAAAACCACTTCTTACAAACATAAAAGTTACAACAAAACGATACCCTGTAATGATCACCCCACACGTCACAATCAACTTCAGATCCACCACCATTTACACACTAAAAGTTTTTTCACACGGTGACCAGCACTATGAAAATAACCCAGTCACACTTTTAAAACATCCAGCAAACTCCATACATAAACCCTGTACAAAGATCCTCTTGGCTGTATTGACCAGGGATTTGCAAAATATAGACTCTATCCCCAGCCAATACCCCTATCCCTCTATGTACAGATATTAATCCCCTGTCCTTATACACAAAGAGTGAAAAAGCAAAAAGAGAGATTCTTTTGCTGGGCGCGGATTACCGCAACAGCTTGCAGAGAGACCAGATGCTGGCTCTAGGACAACAGAAATTTCAAAAACTGAAAATAAAGTCTTACCAACTTCGCCGGCTTTTTCTGGTTGTCCAAAACCAAGAATCCAATCTCCCTCCTTTGGCAAGCTGCTCTGGAATCCACGTGAGCTCCTAATACAAGGCTCGCCAATTGTTATGGAAAGTTTGGTCTTTGCGCATAAAGTCCTGGTGCACTAAAAAGGTACACTTCAGTATTAAAGTGCGCCCGGTACAAACAAATCCGTCACTATAAAAATACACGCTATATTTAGTTCTTTCTGTATAAGGCATGAAGTACTTCTCTATCCCAAGAGGAATCAGACAAACACGCTGCTTCAAGCTGGAAATCCTCTGGCCAAGTGCCCCTGTGGCTCCTGGTCAGTTTAATTTATTAGACAAATAGCACAAACGCCAGTAGCCCCTGGCTGTACAACAGAAAACCAGGTTGCCCAGTAATTACATTTACATATCAAAAGGACAGGGGAGTGAACTAGAATGACCGACCGGCCTCCTGGAGATGACTCATCCCTGAGTCATCTCGATGGTCCCCGTCAGCCATGTTTGTCCGACCATCCCCATCACTGTCAATATGGACCCATTCAGATACTGCTCAGATTGATCAGCATCTGAGTGAAGATCAATCTACTCATTCCCATGGATTATTGACATATCTGCCGAGACCTTCAGTTATTGTCTGAGCACGGTATGAGTGCCCAGACAAGGCTTAAATGTCTTAAAAGCAGGTATGCCTCTAAACCCAAAAGAAGATTTTCATACTGACGGTTTTGCCGCTGGTTTGGATTTAAAACCACATACAAATCCAACACAGGGAGACAGATGACAACTTATAAAACACGCACATCCTAGAATATAATGTCCACATAATAAAATTTCCACGACATGTCTTAGAAGGATATACTGTAGGTCAGACCCATTCAGGTCATGAATTCTTTAATGGTATCCAAATTTAAGCACAGCATCATGAGTCTTTGATTGACCTAACTCCAGCAACCCCATCAGAGTATTTAAGGTTACTTGAGCCAAAATTATCGCCTTATTTATTATTTGTTTTTGAGTTCAGCCCCAACTTAAGGAGACCTAAGCATTTTAGGAGGATTTATGGGACTGATTTAATTTCGATCCATTTTATTTCCACCTATAGTTGGCATTTCTACATGCTATATTTATGCAAGTTGTAAATGAAGGGTTATAGAAGAAATTAATAGATTGATACTTTCCATATAAATGGACATTAATATTTGGTGACTCAATGCCTTTGATCTGTGGATATAGCTGCTCACCTTCATATTTTTTGCATATAGCAGAAACCTTTAATCCTTACGAGGAAGTACCGATGTGGTTGATGTATTTGCTTCATTAGGATACTCATATGTGTTATTAATTTTTAAGATGTCAATCATTGATTATTTTTTTATCTTTACCTGCCCAATAATGTCACCTAACATCCCTTTGAGAGCAACTGTATTTTTATGTGTTCCCCATAGTTGTTGCAGAAGATTCTATATATTTGTCTGGTTTACTCACTAATCTGGGATGATTGCTCTTTCCTCTTCTTGGTGGGACTGACTAGCGTGGCTTGTTTCCACGCAGCCACGATCCTATAGTTTAGTTATACTTTTCCATACTGACCTCTGACCCCGTCTCCCCTGTGTTAGCCATATTAATAGAATGGAAAAGGTGCTGCTCCTTGATTTCAATCTTTACCTTCCCCTCTCCATTGCTCCCAATGCTACATGTTTCATTAGCACTAATTCTTGGGCTGTAATGCTTTGTGCTTTTTAACAGACCAAAAAGTGCTGCCATCACTAGACCAGCACCCTACACCCCACCCCACTATCAACACCACCACTCTCTTAATCCAGTAGTAATTTTCCCTTTTCTCCTGTACAATCAATCACTTGTTAGTTATTACTCTAGAACTTCAGCATTCCTGCTAGGGTGTCTGGTTCTTTATTTCTTTCTTATTTTGTTTCCTATTGATGTATGTATTCACTACCCATCTATTATCCCAACAATACATAATGATCCATCTATTATCCCAACAATACATAATGATCCATCTATTATCCCAACAATACATAATGATCCATCTATTATCCCATGATACATAATACATAATAAAAACAGGTATAGCATCACTAAAAATTCAGCCTGGTACAGAAAATAGAAATTTTCAAGCTCTTAATGGATCTTCTCTCTTACACATCTCTTCTGTACTCTTGTTTGTCATTATATAAGGTATAATTCTGTTGATATGAGAAATTTTAGTTTCCACGTCCTCCTCACTTGAGTCATTTGGATGTGTGATGTCAGGATTTAATCTGATGTCTGAGCTCTAGAATTTGCCCCAATTTTTCTCTGATTAGTTCAGGAAAATCACCTCAATAGACGTAATACCACCATATATGCTTTACCCTATAGCTTGTATAAACATATAAGCAGTTTTACTCACTGTCAGTGGAATAAGAAAATAATTCCATAATCATGTAACAAAAGGCAATTATATTAAATATGCAATGAATTTTATTTTTCTAATGTTACATAATGTTTTACAGTATCTTCCTTAGTTAATTTTGTTATAAAACAAAATCCCTTCCAATTACAACTTCTTTTATTGCCTGAAATCTTCAGGAAAATTCATGCATCATTGAAATGTCATTTGTTCCTAAAGAATGTCAAACAGCAGGAACAAACAGGAATACGTCAAACGACTTTACTATCAGATCTAAAGTTCAAATTCTGGTTAATGAAAGCATTCACCCAATTGACATTAAACTGCAATATCTCCGACTGTGCTATTCAACTCTAAAGTCTTGCATATTGAGATAAATGTATATTAAAATAGCCAGGCAATAGATATACACAACATTATGATTTGTATAAAGTCTTAATGACAATATATTTGCTAAAGATTTTCTATTGGACAGAAGAATTTTCCATTTAAATCCAAGACTCACCATGATGCTGCTTTTCCTTATGAACAGATTTCATTTTAAATGATTTGTTATGTAATATGTGCTTACATCTTGATGCTAATAATTCATATTGTATACTGGATTAGTAACCATCACAGGTGTAAAGTACTTCATTTTGAATATTTAGAAACATAGAAACATAGAAAATGTCGGCAGATAAGAACCTTCCGGCCCATCTAGTCTGCCCAATTACATGGATACTTTACCTGGATTTATCTTTTGTTTAGGATAGCCTTATGCCTATCCCATGCCTGCTTAAATTCAATTACTGTTTTGGCCTCTACCACTTCAACTGGAAGACTGTTCCATGTATCCACCACCCTCTCAGTAAAATAATGCTTTCTGATGTTACTTTTAAACCTTTGCCCCTCTAATCTAAGACTATGTCCTCTTGTTTTGCTACTTTGTTTCCTTTTAAATATACTCCCTTCCTCTACGTTGTGGATTCCCTTTATTTGATTTATAAATTTCTATCAACATTGAAAAATGAAGCAGATCTTACTGGAACAGGGGCGGACTGACAACTCATGGGGCCCCCGGGCAATAGGAAATTATGGGGCCCCTTGTGCTACACCCACACACAAACCACGCCAACATTAAGCTCCACCCACATTTGTGTCATATTAGCATCTATTTCTATACCATTTTTTACTATATTCACTAGCTCATTAATAATCTAGCTCTACAGCAATAAAACTCACAGCACTGTGCGCTGTGTATGAGCGTATCACAGAGCTTCACATCAATAAAACTCACAGCACTGTGCGCTGTGTATGAGCATAACAGAGCAACACAGCAATAAACACTGTAATGTGCAGTGCGTATGAGTGCATCACAGAGCTGCACAGCAATAAAACTCACAGCACTGTGCGCTGTGTATGAGCGTATCACAGAGCTCCACAGCAAAAAAAGCACAGTAATGTGCAATGTGTATGAGCATATCACAGAATACACAGCAATAAAACTCACAGCAATGTGCAGTGTGTATGAGCATAACAGAGCAACACAGCAATAAACACTGTAATGTGCAGTGCGTATGCGTGCATCACAGAGCTGCACAGCAATAAAACTCACAGCACTGTGCGCTGTGTATGAGCGTATCACAGAGCTCCACAGCAATAAAAAGCACAGTAATGTGCAATGTGTATGAGCATATCACAGAGCTCCACAGCAATAAAACTCACTGTAATGTGCGGTGTGTATGTGCGTAACAGAGCACCACAGAAATAAAACTCACAGTAATGTAATTGATTTATTCAACCCCCCAGCACATCAATTCATCACCCCCCAAAGGATATCAATTGTCATGTTATTCATCACCCCCTCACCATATCAGTTATCAATTCATCACCCCCTCACCACATCAATTCATCACCCCATATCAATTCATCACACCCTCCTCCCCATCAATTCATCACACTCCCCCGTATCAATTCATCACCCCCCTCATCAACTCCTTCACACTTTCTACCCCCCCGCATCTATTCATCATCCCCTGCATCAATTCCTTCACAATCTCTCCCCCCGCATCTATTCATCACCCCTCGCATCAATTACTCCACATTCCCCATGTATCAATTCATCCCCCACCCGCATCAATTACTTCACACTCTCCCACCCACATCAATTCATCACCCCCGCATCAATTCCTGAATCCTTCACACTCTCTCCCCCGCATCAATTCATCGACCCCAGCTTAATTTCTTCACTCCCCCCCCGGCATCTATTCATCACCCCCAGCTTAATTTCTTCACTCTCTCCCCCCCGGTATCAATTCATCACCCCCAGCTTAATTTCTTCACTCTCTCCCCCGCATTATTTCATCACTCCAGCTTAATTTTTCTTCACTCTCTCCCCCCAGCATCAATTCATCAGCCCCCGCTTAATTTCTTCACTCTCTCCCCTGCATCAATTCATCACCCCAGCTTAATTTCTTCACTCTCTCCCCTGCATCAATTCATCACCCCAGCTTAATTTCTTCACTCTCCCTCGCATCAATTAAATTTCTTCACTCTCTCCTCTCACCTCTTCCGCCACGTTTGTTCTCCTCTGCCACCGCGCGGAGTGCGCACATCACATGAGGGGGTGGCGCCAGTGCAGCATGCCGTGCTCAGAATGTGGGACTGAGGCAGACACGCTGCAGCACCGCCACCGCAGCGGTTTGGGAGGGCCATGAGCCGGCTGGCCGGCTGTCAGTGACTGTAGATTATAGCATTACCGGAGCAGAGGGATAATTGCAGGGCGGGCCCACTGTCTGCATTCAAAAACCGGGCCCCTTCCAACCTGCGGGCCCAAGTGCCCGACGGGTCAGTCCGCCCCTGCACTGGAATATGTTTTTTCTCTAATATGGGTATTGAGCACCTTTTTATGGTCCCAATAAAAGTATAACGATAAACATTCCCATTTTCCTTATGACTTTCTAATACAGAAATCCGTCTTACACCAAATGCTGAAAGGAAGGACAGGAGCCCTTGAAGCATCATTATTCCGATGTTCTGGATATTATTTTATTAAGGCACCTTAAATTACTACTCATTCGACCTTTGAAAGTTAACACAGGCCTTTATGTTTATAGCTACTTTTCCTTCTAGGAAATAAACAAAGGTTACGAGTCAGGTTTAAAAATGTATCTATAAGGCCTAGCACCCTGGTAGTAGAAGATAGAGATGTGTGTTTCGCTTCATTCCGAATAAAAATTCAGACTAAATTTATCGATTCGTATTTCGGAAGTGTTTCTGAAATACGAATCGGTTTAGTTTGAGACGGAACAAAAACAGAACAAAAACAAATAGATTTGGACCAAAACAGAACGAAGATGAAACAGTATAAAACAAATTGATTTAATTCTTACGGATCAATTTGTTATACTGTTTCACTTAGACTCTGCACTGCGTGCTGAATCTGTTGTGCTCACTGCGCCATTTGTTGCGCTCCCTCACCTTTCTTGCTGACCCTCTGCTTTATCTTGATGCCTTTCCCTCTTTATCCTTTCTTGCTATGTCTCTGTACATTTTTTTGCTGTTTGTCTCTGTGCTGTCTCTTTTTCTCCTTGTGCGTATTGATTTCAATCCTTCCCTGTCTCTGCAGTAGCTGGGGGTGAAAGAGTTACATAACGGAATGACACTCAGCCCGCCCTCCCCTCAGCTCTCAGTGCAGGAGGGAGGTGGAGCAACTAAGTCGCACATGCTCAGTGCGGTTTTTAGGTTTTATAAATAAGGGCCGATAACTAAATATTCACAGGTGGCAATTACCCTGTGATTGAATAACAACCTAAGAAAGGGGAATAAAGGAAGGCCAAGAAGCCAGGATTGATCAGTTGGCACTGAGGAAGCCAGAGAGGTTGTATATCTGAGGTGAAACTGTTTTTTTTTTGGGTGGCGAGTATGTACCGTTAGGTGTCTTGCCCAAGGACACTTACTGGAGAGGTGCTCTTGCTGGAATCGAACTTATGTCTCCACAGGCTCTCTCCACGCAGAGCAGTGATGTTACCTCTACTCCACCCAGCCAGTTCATATTTCTGTGGTTAACTTTTAATCTATTATTTTATTTGTCCTCGTTTTTGTTAAATAAAATGTTATGGATATCCATTGAAATCAAGTCTCGAATAGATGGTTTTTTTTGGGGTGTTGTACCTATTAAATAAATCAGATCGAGTTCTAAATCACATGAGTGGATTGCTATACTTGTTGATTTTACACTCTTGTATATATAGAGTTACACTACTATTGGTCTACATTTATCTCTTTTGAGGTAGAACTGAAGCGGAACTGTTGCGGGAGTTCTAAACACCGTGAAGGCCGATGGTTGGCTAATCAAATGACCCACAAGTGATTTCAGTGCGAGCCTCAATTTAGGCTCTCCAATGGGTGAGTGAGCTCGACTCTTATTACTGAAATGAATACGTTTATATTGCAATATTACCCTATGTTGCTTTTATAGTCTTCTTTTTGAGGTTTACCTACTGTCTGTGAGAATTATATGTGTTCTCCACATTTTACCTCAGAATGTATTCAGAAGATAACATTGTTAGAGGTAACGTCATCCACCTAGTGCATTTTTTTATGTCTATTACCTAAATACTTAGAACACTATACCCTTTTGTGTATTTTAAAATATCTCAATCTCAAAGTGAAGGGGTTAAAGATGAGTAGTGCTTTACTTTGTGGAGCAGCTTTCCCCTTCTTCAGGATTACTAAATTTTTTTGTGGAATACAGGCATTTGTCATATCATAGCATAGGTGCTCTCAGTATTTTGAGTGCATGGAGAAAACAATTTTGGAGCCAACAGGTCGTAAAATGTTTCAAGTTGCAGTGAAAATTCAGCGTTTGTTGTATTATGTCTAACAAGGCTTCCTTGTATGTGATAACGGCATCTAAGTTGTTTGTTGGTTCTAGTGACGGTGGGAATGTGAAGAGTGTCTGGGAAAGCTTGAACATTTAATTACTACACAGGGGACCCAGTGTTGCCTGTCCTGTTATAGTTCTACATAATAGGCAGCAAATCTATTCCACATATCCTTGTCATCACTAGCAGATACTATAGGGGATTGCTTAATTGTTGAGTTTTGCTGGCACCTGCTGAGACTCCTCAGTCTCCAAGCAAGCAATTTGTCAGTCTTGTTGCCTTTCTATATGTATAGTTGGCTAATCTATTGTTGAGACCCCTTTTACCCTGTCAAACTGTGTGATCTAAGAAATGATGAACTTGAATGATGTACATTCCTGTTTGCTGTTGTTGTAGTGTTCATTTTTTACTTGTTTCAATCACAGAAAGAAATACATTTATACTGAAAATAAAAGTGCAAACTTTCAATGAAATATAGTTTTATTTGTAATGAACCTTGCCTTTGACTTTGTGCCCAAAAGAAAATCTTATTGTATCGCACAAAACTAGAGAACTAAGTGGAAAATTCATGTCGGAGACATGGTTCTAATGCCATATCTTCAGTTATCAACAAATCTTCTCTACGGATCATACATTTCTAAATGCAAACTCCTGGGAAGCTATGCGTTTCACTGACCTACCAAAGATATAAAGAACAAGGAGAAAAAAATGATTAGTTACACTGCATGGCAATTGTATCCAGAGAAATGGAGCCAGGAGTCGTGAAAGAGAGAAGCCTACCTGCGGTATTTATGTCTGATATTATCTGACAAGCACGTACAGACAACCCAATATTGTTTCTTTGAAATCACATCCAGTTGGATAATCCAAGGGAAACATCTCCCAGCTATAAGAAATGTGATGGCTCATGAACGAAAACAGTAAAATAGATGTTGAGCTATACTTAAGTTTCAGGACGATAAAGTCTAAAAATTATGCAACACACACAAGGCAAAAGATGATCGAGCATGATTTCTTCTATCATGAAACTATTTCTCATCTCATAGCTTAGTCAGTTCCTTGATATCATTCTTGAGAGATGAGAGATTATGTTTCTTGTATATTTAAACCGACTCATTAGTGTATATGTTGGAATAGCCCATTTATAGTTTTACACTAGTCCTCAAGTAATTGAATTAGAACGGAAACCTATGGCGGTTCCTTAAATCTATTCATGACTGATGGTTATGAGCACACATGAATGCACACGATGTACTAGTCATTTCAATTAAATGAACAAATATTCAGAAATGTATTTATTATCTACTCCTCTGCATAGACATGCCTTGTGAACAGTCAGCTAGGAATCATATGTAAATGGCTCTAGAATACTTTACTATGTGCAGCACATAGAGATTATTTTACAATTCTTCATGAAGAAGGAAAAACTAAATGAATTTAACAAAAGTCAGAACAAAATCAGCAATTTATCTGTTATATTATCTTATTTCAAATGGTATAAAGGACTTTATCTGTATCTTACCTATACAATGGCCTGCTGGCTTGCTCTGGCATTCAACTTGGGTAATATTAAAAGGATATCTCAGGATATATTAAACAATTCTCTAATATAAAATGCACTCTCTCAGATTTAGCCATGGTATTTTGGCCTTTTTTTTAATAGGTAAATGGAGCGTTGCAGAATGGAAGTTGTCTTTGTTATGACGCTCATATGCTTTCATATTGGTGGAGCCTCTACCCTACAGGCATTCCCACCCCCTAATTATTCAATATCTTCCCCCAATAAAATGAGTGGCAGGATGTGGAGGGGGTAACACAGATAATACCATTGTGCGCTAGCACTTTGTAATACCTTACTTATCCTAACGCTAATCAATGGTTGCACTCCTCATATTAAGTATAGGATGCGCAAAGCACAGTAAGCTCGTTGAAGCATGCGCAAAAACTGATGCGTTAAGTGATTTCATACAGGTTTAGCGTTAGGAAGGTAATATGGGGACATGCATTAAACTTACTTATCCTGGCGGTAACATTTACATATACAAACGCTACTGATAGCTTTCACCAGGGAATAGTGCCCACAGCTTTTACAACAGTAAGATCAGCACAGGTAAACAAGTAAATGCGTCAATCAGTAAATTACTTTAATTAAATTAGATTATCAGGATTATCAATCATAATCTGCCCTCTATTTAGTGAATTTCCATATATTCACTTATTCACTCTATACATCCAAGATACTGATATGTTCACGGTGCTGATATTTCAGGGGAACGTAGGTATCATGAAAATTTAAGAAAGATCAGATAACGTTTATGATGTTTCTAGTGCTTTGGGGTACCAAACTCGATATTAACTATTTCCTCTGGTGAATTCCAGAAAGTGTAATTCATTCTTTAAACTACAATACCCAATCTGTTAGCTAGAATTTATTCAGAAATGTTCAAAGAACATAAAAGACTCCAACCCTTTTATATACTTATTACTTCTACAATCCCTTCATATTTGTTTGTGTATAGGGTCCAGATAATTTGAGGGCATTAAAAAGCTTACATATATTTTTGTGAGGTTTTTAAAAAAGAAATATGAGGACTTAACCAATGATAACAGCTAAAGGTATGTCTTTCCTAAAAGGCAAAGCCTGCATGTGAGAAGGACACTGGTGCCCTTCACTAAGCCCCAAATTACCACCGACCAGAGCAATTTGGCTGTAATCACAAGGTTGTACGTGCCAGCATCATATTGGCCAATTGTATACGAAAACATAGGGCAATGTTCTGGTTTAGCCACAATTTCCCTATCTGATTAGCAGAGCTATTGCTGACTAGTACAACTTGATGACTACTGCCAAGCTGCACGTGTCGACAACAATTTCGTGCTATTAGATGGTAAGCACATTTGAGCAAGGTGCTTTATTCTCATCATTATCTGTGTATGAAATGTGTTTCTTAATTTTATGTTTGGATCGTCCTACCTATTGTACAGCACTGCAGCATATGTCAGCGCTCTATAAATAATTGTAGTGAATGACTACATCAGTGTATACCATGAAGAAAAGTGAAATACGCCCTTGATTTTATCATAGTCGAATCACTTTAAAACCTGTTTCGTGTGCAACTGCTCCCTTTACTAAATCTCAATATTTTGGCTGTATGAGGGTTACCTACCAAGATATAACTTTAATAGGAATACAATTTTAATAAAAACAAAAGGTAGGAAAACTTTTCCAAATCTAGCAATTTAACATACCAATTTAAACTTAACTGGCTGCTCTTTGTAAAGAAAAGAAATCCATTAAAACCTGAGTCTAAAATGGACCTGCAAATAATTTGTTGCTGTTTAATTACCCATGTACTCACTGGTTAATTACGCAGCATTGGACTGGAAACTGTTTACAAATCTACATACATTAACTGTTCTTCTAGACTGATACACAGATTTTTTTTTCTTCTGCTCTTGGGTTCAGGAGGCATAATGTGAAAGAGGTCCAACAACTAGAAATGCCATCCGTGATATGTTTCCTGATGAATACAATGCTTTGTGTCATCATGTACACATCGGAGCCATCCCAAGTCATGTTGATAAATATGACAAAGCCACCTGTAGACCTCTTATCTCTCAACCCCTAACCCTTTCCAAACCTCCGCTCATTTCATTCAGCTCTATTGTTTCCAGCTTCAAGCTTCCTTTGTTACAAGCTTCATTAAACATGGAGATCAATACCCTGCATAATACAACCTCGGAGATAATGAAAACAAATGAAAGTTGCAATGCTAAGGTGATAGAGGGGTCAGGTTTTGTCTGGGAAAACCCACTCGGGAAATTAATACTGGGTTTATATGATTCTGCATTCAGCTGTTTTACAGTGATTAACTTAGCAGCCGAGACTGGAGCGATTGGAAGATTTTGTTATTGTTCAGCCATATGCGCTCTTAGCTTTCATCATTGCATTTTAAAGCCATCGCATGAAATTTCTTGCTTGATTTATCCTTTCCCACTGTATACATGGCTTTATAGTCAACAATTGCCATCTTTATGTAATTTTTTCCGCTTCCAACATCTTCTCGTCTATATTAGGGAACATAAAATATGTCAACTTCTTTAAAATAGAGGGAAATAATTTTGGTAGAGGTTTGTACAGATGATAGCAAGCCGTGAAAATCTGGCACATGGGCAGAGGAAAAGAAATGTTGCAAAGATTGCCATGAAAGATACTTAACAGTTATAATGCAAAGCTTGCAGGCTGTACTAAGCAGTCAGGTACATAATAACCATACAATGTACAAATTTTAAACTTATAACAAAAGAAACACCAGATTTCATTTCAAAACCACAAAAAAAATATTAGTCAACGATTCACAAATTTCTAAATCTTACCAAAATAGTGTGAAGGTTCATGAGATGTGAACTTGTGTAATTTAGTCTAGAATTATGCAATAAGGGACCTCCTGAAAAGATTGATTGTTTATTGCTTTTGATTATTGACTGTATGTGAGGTGTGAATGAGAGATTAGAGCCAAAGAGGACAGTAAGGCAGGGAGCCTGTGCTGTAGAAGGAGTGGTGCACCATTCACCTGGAGAAAAACTGAGTTATATATAGAGGGAGAAAGACAGGTTGATCTGATTTGGAGAGGCTGAGTGTTAAGGAACAAGCGATGCTGGCAGCAAAGTCAGACTCATTTGGGTCAGATAAGGAGTAAGAATTGAGGAAATTAGTAAACTGGGTATAGACCAGATGTAGTGGAAGCTTGGAGACAAGGGGAACTAAAAGATGGCTTCTTCGAAATGGGACTAATCAAAGCATGTTTCAAGGCACAGAAAAGATGGCAGAGGAGACAGTAAGGTTGAAAATTTTAGTCATATCAGTGATCATAACTTTTGAGATGCAAGGAGTTTGGGTCAAAAAGACAAGTGGTAGGGCAGGAAGAAAGAAGGACAGAGGTAACTCAGGGTAAGAAAGGTATGGTAGAAGTGGCCAGGCATGGGCTTGAATGGCTGAGGAAGGAGGGGTAGTGAAAAATATTTCTAGTCGGAAGATGTTAATTGTTTTAGTAAAGTAGTGATGAAAGCTTACAGTAGTGTAGACAGGGCCGGATTTATAATAGAACAATCAAAGGAGCGCCAGTACGAAACTGGAAATACGAGAGTGCACTTTACATGTCCTTAGATCCTTCTTCTCAATCTTCTCATTAAAATCACTCTTGAATAAAACCTCTCTACAAAAGAAAAAATATCATCGCGCAATATATTGGTTCACCGTATGAGGAAGATGAAAAAATTATGATTCTACTCACATATTCATGAGCCTAACCTAGGCTCTAGGGTGGATGTCTGATATGGGTCTTCAAAGATATTCAGGTGCCCATGTACACCCAAAGTGGTAGTAATCTTCAAACAGCTTTCCTATGTAGGTGAGCCGCATTGGCTCCAAGACTTCGCATAGGAATTATGAAGGAAATTCCGAAAAACCTTCTTTAAAATCACGTACCAAGAAGCAGCATCAATTTAAAATAAATTTATTAACACATAAAAGAAAATAAATGTTTACCAGAACGCGTTTCGCTCCTCAGAGCTTCTTCACCTGGTATCACTAGTCTTGTGTCTGCTGCTTCTTTATATAATGTTTAAAAGTCCCAATTCTTTCAGTAACTCAATTAGAATAATCAATTAAAAGCAATTAAAAACAGATGAAAACAATTAAAAACAATTAAGAACACTTGGAGCCAGTAATCAGTTAGGATGAGGCACTCATGCGCATATGGGTTGCTTTCCAGCGTGGAACGCAGGTTATTTATGCTTTATAACTCTTAGTGACTCTTAATGTATAATGCCATTCTGGCGTTTGATAATCATAGCTGCGCATGCGCATGGTTCGGCGCATGCGCACAATTTGCGATAGAGCGATAATATAAGGCCAGAATAGTGTGGATTCATAATTCGCCTCTCACACTGATAATACCCCTCAACCCCCTTGAGGGGCAGGCCGAACCAATAAGGTGGGCAAAAATGGCCTTAGGCAGCCGTAGAGCAAACCCCCGGTCCGCGTTATGTATTCGCGCATGCGCAATGTGCAATACACATAGTGCGCATCCCTCACTGCGCACTGCCCAGTAAATGTAGCCTCCTCCTAACTGAGAAAACAACGCGATCAGCATTACGGCTCTTAAAAAAAGAAAGAACAAGCCTCACTAGATACAATAATCAACGATAGAATATCCAACACAAATATCCTCCATGGCAGAATATGAATAATATTATATAAAGTCCTAAATTGTAAGAAATAAATAAGTAGATGATAATAATAGTGAAAAATGCTAAATTTGTATAAATATATAATGAGTGATCAAGATAAATAATGCAATAAATCTGAAGGTGAGATAATTTCACTAATCTCACTAAATCTAACTAAAGTGCTGTACAATGAGGATATCCTCATGACCTAATAATGTATTTTAAAGTGCTATTAATGCATAATAATCGTAGGTGATATGGTGCAAATATATGTGTATATAACACTACTATCCATACTATAATTGAGTAAGGCTTGGCGTGTCCGTCGCCAAGCCTTACTCTGCGCATGCGCGTGCAACCAGCGGCGGTTGGTTGCGCGCGCATGCAACCGCCGCGGCACGAGCCGGCTGCCGGCTCGCCGCGCCGGTTACAAGATGCACACAGCAGCCGGGTAGAGGCTGCGCTCGCAGCCTCTACCCGGCTGCCGCGCGCATCCAACCCCCGAGCGGCGAAGGGAAAGTTCCCTCCGCCGCTCGGGGGTTGGATGCGCGCGGCAGCCGGGTAGAGGCTGCGAGTGCAGCCTCTACCCGGCTGCTGTGTGCATCCAACCCGTCCCCCGAGCGGCGAAGGGAAAGTTCCCTCGCTTCCTCTCTTTGAAGGACCCAAGCCCCGGTCACGTGACCGCGGCTTGGGTCCTTCAAAGACCGGAAGCGGGGAAACTTTCGCTTCCCCGGCGCCGCTCGGAAAGGTAAGTATGGCGCGGACGGCGGAGCTCATGGGGCGGCTGTCCGAATGCCGATAGAGCATTCGAACAGCCGCCCCATGTCTGATCTGGGGCATATATCCATGAGAGCTTGGGGGGGTCAATATCCACGAGCCGGGGGGCAGTATCCATGAGCTGGGGCACAATATCCATGAGCTGGGGGACAGTATCCACGAGCCGGGGGGCAGTATCCATAAGTTGGGGGGCAATATCCATGAGCTGGGGGTCAATATCCACGAGCTAGGGGCCAATATCCATAAGCTGGGGGGCAGTATCCATGAGCTGGGGGGCAATATCCAGGAGCTTGGGGCAATATCCAGGAGCTGGGGGGCAATATCCATGAGCTGGGGGGCAATATCCATGAGCTGGGGGGCAGTATCCATGAGCTGGGGGCCAATATCCATAAGCTGGGGGGCAGTATCCATGAGCTGGGGGGCAATATCCAGGAGCTTGGGGCAATATCCAGGAGCTGGGGGGCAATATCCATGAGCTGGGCCAATATCCAGGAGCTGGGGCAGTATCCACGAGCTGGGGCAGTATCCAAGAGCTGGGGCAGTATATCCACGTGCTGGGGCAATATCCACGTGCTGGGGCAATATCCAAGAGCTGGGGCAATATCCACGAGCTGGGGCAGTATCCACGTGCTGGGGCAGTATCCACGTGCTGGGGCAATATCCATGAGCTGGGGCAATATCCATGAGCTGGGGTAGTATATCCACAATAGACTGCCCTCTGGGCAGGCTTTCCACCTTGTATGATATAAATGGCTAATATTAAAAATAATCTAAAAGTGAGATAACCTCACTGGTCTCACTAATTCTCACTAAAGTGCTATATAATGAGGATATCTGCATACCTCATAATTAAGTGCTAATAATCGGGTGCAAGTAGTATATATATACCACTAGTGTTAATAATGAATATTATCACAAAGGTGAGATAATCTCACTAAAGTGCTAAACATAAAACATCTACATATCTAATAATAAATTAGAATGTGCTCACTAAAGTGCTATACATAAGGGCATCTTCATGACCTAATACATAAAGTGCTACTAACCACTTGGATGCTGAGGACGCGCTGAGCGCGTCCTCAGCATTCCCGCTGGTATGCGGAGGACGCGCTGAGCGCGTCCTCCCATTGGGGTCAGCGTTCGGCCGGGTTCCGGCCGATCGCTGGCCCCTCCGGTGCGGGCTGACATCCTGGATGTCAGCCCGGCATCCGGAACAGCAGCCGCCGGAATTTGGTGTCATCGCGGCTGCGCGATGACACCAAATTCAGGCACCCCCCCCGCATGTGCGGAGGAGGCGCCTGAAAGGGAGGGGGGGAGGGCACAGCCTGCCCTTCCAAATTATGCCTGGCATTAACCCCTGGGGAGCTGGATCGCGAATCGGCGCTGAAAAGCGCCGGTTCGCGATCCTTTCCCGGAGCTGGCCGACATCTTGGATGTCGGCCAAGCCTCCGGGAACTCCCCCTGAGGACTGGCGTCATCGTGCGTAGCACGATGACACCAGTCCTAGAGTTAACCCTTAACTGCCACAAACGGTGGAGATAGGGAGTTCCAATGAACTCCCTATGTCCCGATCCGTGGCAGTTAGGGGTTAAATTTTGGTATGGTTGGATCGGCCAGAGCATGGCCGTTCCAACGATACCAAACACTACAGTGAAAAAAGTTGTAAAAAAAAAAAAAAATGAAAAATAAAAATAAAAATAAAAAAAAATTAAAAAACAAAATTATAAAAAAAAAATAAACACTTTTTTTTATTTTTTTGGTTTGTTAGTGTAGCAATATTGTTCCCATTTCAATTATAATGTGAACAATGATGCTGCACTAACGATTTTTGGATGCGGTGCGTTTGTTAAAAATAGTGTAATTTTCCCCAAAAAAAAATGTAACGAGACCCCATCTCTAATTTTTTTAACAAGCGCACCCCATACAAAATATAACCGCAATTGCTTGCATGTTAAAATGTGAAAAAAACACTTTACACATTGTAAATTATTGAAAATACATATTTTATTGCATTTTTTGTTATAATATACAGACATGACATAACGTATACATATAATAATGACATATTATGAATCTACCGAGTCTGACGGAAAGAACGATATATAATATGTCTGGGTCATATACTAAAATAAGCCTTCAAAACACGTTTAAACATGATGCGCAAAACAGGTAAAAATGACCTCAGCACAGGGGCGGGAAAAGCCTCAGCAGCGAAAGGGTTAATGCGTGATATTCAAAAGTGATAAAGTGCAGATGGTATATATAGAACATAAGTGCAAATAGTTTCAGGATCATATCCATTGTATCTATATAATCATACCCATATGAATACAAACATAAAATACCACATATGTATTATATGTGGTGTAAGTCTATAATATTAAGGTGTAACTAAAGGGTCATATCTGTGTTGGATATATATAATATATGTTAAATAACAATATAAATAAATATAGATAACGATCAAGTGTATGTTAAAACATAAAGGTTTTTAAAAACAATGTCATAAAAAATGGATCAATTCAAAATCATTATTAAGTCCAATAGGGGCCATAGTACCTAGATCAAATATCGACTTCATCTCCTCCCTCCCTAAAACTGTGGTCTCACTCATACCCTTATTGGTGGATTTAACCCTTTTAATAGCTTTGAACTTCAAATCTTTAGGACAACTATTATGTGCAAGTTTAAAATGCTGCGATACTGAATGCTTTTTGTACTGATTTCGTATATTCCGCACGTGCTCAGATATTCTTACATTGAGAGCACGGCTAGTGCGTCCTACATATTGAAGACCACATGGACATTCTAATAGGTATATGACATTTTTCGTACAACATGTCAAAATACCTTTGATTTTAACCTCTTTTCCAATCTTTTTATTAAGAAAATTTTCTGACAGTGTTTTGGGGTTACCGGTAGATCTACAGGCTAAACATTGGCCACATTGATAAAAACCTTCCTTTAAATTAAAATGGTTGGGGACTGCTTTTTTTTCTCTCAAATTTGCTCCTAACTAATCTTGTCTTAATATTCTTCGCTCCCCTAAAAATGATTCTTGGTTTGTCACCCAATATTAAACCAAGATCTTTATCATTTTAAAAAATATGCCAGTATTTTCTAAAAGTCTTCTTAATCAACTGATCATCATTATTGAATTCACAAATAAATGGAACATCTTGTGGGGTATCTTCTCGTATTTTATATTTTATAAGACTTTCTTGGTCTACATCTCTCAACTCTTTTATAAGATTATCCAATTCATATTCGTCATACCCTTTATCAATAAAATTTATTTTCAGGGATTCTGCCTGTTGTTCAAATTCCTTTATCTCTGAACAGTTTCACCTGATTCTTGTCAATTGACCTTTCGGAACTCCTTTTAGCCAAATATCATTATGGCAGCTGGTCTTATCAATAAAAGTATTGGCATCAACATCTTTAAAAAAAGTTCTGGTATGTAACTTATTCTCCTTTACATATATTTCTAAATCCAGAAATGCTATTATATCCCTACTCCACTTCTTTTCCAATTTGATGCCCCAATCGGAATTATCTAATTGATCCAAAAATTTAATAAGGTCTCCCTCCTCTCCCTTCCATATGAAGAAAACATCAATATATCTTTTATATATGGGCACTCTTCCCAGCGCCCAGTCACATGAACCATAGACAAAGCTGGTTTCCCAACCTGCCATATAAAGGTTCGCGTAACTTTTGAGATGCAAGGAGTTTGGGTCAAAAAGACAAGTGGTAGGGCAGGAAGAAAGAAGGACAGAGGTAACTCAGGGTAAGAAAGGTATGGTAGAAGTGGCCAGGCATGGGCTTGAATGGCTGAGGAAGGAGGGTAGTGAAAAATATTTCTAGTCGGAAGATGTTAATTGTTTTAGTAAAGTAGTGATGAAAGCTTACAGTAGTGTAGACAGGGCCGGATTTATAATTAGGCAGAGTAGATATGTGCCTAAATTTGCCTGCCGCAAGGGGGAGCCTTGATCTGTAGAAACAAAAATTACAATTTACAATCATTTAGACCCCTGTACCTCTGGAGCCCTATGGGTTAGAGGGACATATATGGTGTCGTTGGAAAGGCCAGAGTATGGGCTTTCCAATGAAATTAAACATCATCAGGCTGAAGTAAAACTATAATAACAAATAAATAAAATAAAAATAATATTTCTTTTTTGTTTTTAGCAGCACTATCTCATAGTTACATAGTTACATAGTTACATAGTTATATAGGCTGAAAAAAGACATGCGTCCATCGGGTTCAGCCTTTCCCACATAACCTACTGCTGTTGATCCAAAAGAAGGCAAAAAACCCAGTCTGAAATGCTTGCCAATATGCAACATACTGGGAAAAAATTCCTTCTTGACCCCAGAATGGCAGTCAGATTTCTCCTTGGATCAAGAAGCTTTTACCCACATATTAAATATTATAACCCTTAATATTCTGTGTCTGCAGGAAGTCATCTAGTCGTTTTTTAAAAGTCTGTACAGACTCTGACCCAACCACCTCAACAGGCAGAGAATTCCACAGCTTTATTGTTCTCACCGTAAAATAACCCTTCCTATGCTTTAAGCTAAATTTTCTTTCTTCCAGTCTAAATGGATGACCCCTTGTCCTATGTATAGTCCTGTTAATGAATAGGTTATCAGACAATGGTTGATAATGGCCCCGTATATATTTATATAAGGTTATCAGATCCCCTCTAAGGCGCCGTTTCTCTAAACTAAACAGGTTTAAGCTTGTTAATCTTGCCTCATAACTTAACCCTTCCATTCCCCTTATTAATTTAGTTGCCCGTCTCTGCACTTTTTCTAACGCTATAATATCTTTTTTTAAGACCGGTGCCCAAAATTGCACGGCATATTCAAGGTGCGGCCTGACCATTGATTTATACATAGGCAAAATTATGTTTTCATCCCGTGAGTGAACTCCCCTTTTAATGCATGCCAATACTTTGCTTGCCTTGGCGGCTGCTGTTTGACATTGCACATTGTTACTTAGTTTGAAGTCTATGATTATTCCCAAATCCTTCTCCTGCTTGGATTTCCCTAACTCCGTACCATTTAGGGTATAAATTACTTGTGTGTTCTTCACTCTAAAGTGCATAACTTTGCATTTATCTACATTAAATTTCATCTGCCATTTAAGTGCCCAGTCCCCCAATCTATCTAAATCCCTCTGTAGCGAAGTAACATCCTGCTCACATTGTATTACTTTTCCTAGTTTTGTGTCATCTGCAAACACTGATACATGACTTTCAATGCCTATCTCAAGGTCATTTATAAATAAATTGAATAGTATTGGTCCTATAACAGACCCCTGAGGGACACCGCTTACCACTGGTGTCCATCTTGAAAATGTACCATTTATGACCACTCTCTGTACCCTATCTTTTAGCCAGTTTTCTATCCAAGAACAAGTATTTTCATCTAGACCAATTTTTCTTAATTTAAATAGTAACCTTTTGTGTGGAACTGTGTCGAAAGCTTTGGCAAAATCCAAGTAAATCACATCCACTGCGACCCCCTGATCTATACTTCTACTTACTTCCTCATAGAACGTAATTAGGTTAGTCTGACATGATCTGTGTTTCATGAGACCATGCTGATTTTTGCCAATAACATTATACCTCCCAATAAATTCCTGAATATTATCCCTTAGTAACCCCTCGAATACTTTCCCAGCCACAGATGTTAAGCTCACAGGTCTATAATTCCCAGGCACAAATTTTAAACCTTTCTTAAATATAGGGACGACGTCAGCTTTTCTCCAATCCTCTGGTACTATTCCTGAAAGAAAAGAATCTTGAAAGATTAAGAACAGAGGTTTACATATTTCAACACATAGCTCTCTCAGTACTCGCGGGTGAATTCCATCTGACCCTGGGGCTTTATTCACATTCACATTGTTTAATTTCTGCAAAACCTTGTCCTGAGTCAACCAGTCACTTTGTATTAGTAAGTTTTTATTAATGAATTGCATGTCTCCTGTTATAGGTTTCTCTTTGATAAATACTGAAGAAAAATAATCATTTAAAATTTCTGCCTTATCCTGATCTTCAGTTAACAATAATCCTGACTCAGATTTTAGTGAACCTACATTTTCACTCTTAGGTTTTTTGGAATTTATGTACCTAAAGAATCTTTTAGGGTTGGTCTTGCTCTCTTTGGCTATTTCTTTTTCATTTTCTAGTTTAGCCCATCTAATCGCATTTTTACATGCTTTATTGGCTGCCCTATATGCTTTATAGGATGCCTCAGATTTATCAGATTTAAAAGCTTTAAATGCCTTCTTTTTATTTTTCCTTGGTTACCTTCCTACTAAGCCACATTGGTTTCAGTCTGTTTCTTTTATATTTATTAACCAGTGGAATATATTGAGACGTGTACTTTTCTAGTGTTAGTTTAAAGATATTCCACTTATCCTCAGTGTTTTTCCCGTGAAAGAGTTTCTGCCAGTCAATGACATTGAGAGCTTCCTTTATTTTAATAAAGTTGGCCTTTTTAAAATTATATGTTTTAGCATGCCCCTTATGAATGTGTTTTTTTGAGTTTATTTCAAAAGTCATATGACTATATAATTGTAAAGGTAACGGTAACGCTGCCACACGAGTATCAGAGTTGAGATCCTTGAGGGCAAAAGTATCTGCTTGAATAACACAAAAGGTTCATAAATACAGATTGTAACTTAATAGCCAAGGAGACACAAGGGCTAACTGAATTGCCTCTAAGCTCTGAAGGTTTCGAGACCAACAGATTACCTAGGACACGCTCAGAAACACCATACGTGGTACGACAGTCCGTGAAGTATTCAAGGTGCAGGGCAGTCAGAGATGTAGAAACCAATCGTTCTGGTAAATACTTAAGATTAGTAGATACCTGGTGACTCTCGGAAGGTACTGGCTTGCATACAAGATTGTTATTGCTAATATGTACAGAGATGCGATTAGAAATAACATTAAACAGAAATAAACAATCGTTTGTTATCGTGGTCTTTGCAAAAACATTAACATGAGTAGTAGCCTGGGTAAAGGGACCGCGGAGGGTTACAAACGATACCCCTAAACATGATGGGACAGAACCCAAACAGCGAGCGATCAACCCAGCAACCAGCATGGGGTTAACTCACTAAAACAAGCAAACAGCGTAATATACACGATAGAGAGAGAGAGAGAGTAGTCAAAGCCAAGCCGGGTCAAATAACAGGAGCAGGAATCTCAAACAAAGCAGGGTCGTCAACAGTGAATACAAATAAATTCAGGAAGTAACGGTGCATGAAGTAAACTCCACAACAGGGCGATGAGGCAACTCCTCGAGCCCTGTTTTAAAGCCTGCGGCTCCTGGAAACCATACCTGACCCTGTCCCCTCAGATGCCGATCTGCCAGCAGAAAGTGCTGGCACCCGGCCAGCCAGCGGTCCCCCTTCTTGCCCAGACCCCCCAGGGGGGCACAGCGGGGGCTGAGGATGTAACAATAATCTGTAACAAAAATAAAAAAATCCACTAAATGCAAAATGTACTTTTTTCTCTGAGCTAAAGCAGTGACATTATGTACTTTCACTTATAAAGCAAACAATGCCGCTACGCTAACTCATCTTCTCATTTCCCACGACAGCAAAGGTGGAAGTGATAGTGGAATGTGTTACACATTGGTTCATTGAAAACACAAGCTCTGCTGCAAAAAGAGAGAGGGCCCTTTAGAAACCTGTATCTCCACTATTTACCGTTCACAAGTTCAAGTTTGGTGTGAATGGTCAGAGTCTGGCCATTCTAATGATATCAAACATGACCATGTAAAATATATATAAAAATGAAAAAATACATGCGCCCCCTCTTTTGTTCTAAAACAAAGAGGGTTTTGATATTGTATTGAAAAATTGCTGAAATTAAAACAGCATGAAAAAACAAAGTGGTAAAAAAAGTAACGTCTTGAAAAAGCCCTTCAGCTGCGGTTATATTTTGATGCCCAGTATTTTGGTTGCTCTGGGCCAAAATGGAGCATCATTTCCCATAGTTATAAGATTAGAAATTACTGGGTTAGGTTACTATTTGTGCTTGATTAAGCCGAGCCCTAACATTCTGCTCCCTTTTCTGCTTCATTTTAAGGCCCTTAAAGACCCTTAAGTACAGTGAACAACTGTTTTTCATTTTTTTTAAATGCTAAAGTGCCGCCCCGAACATCTCCTCCTGGAGTTCGTAGCACTCCATTGAGGCTTCGGCTGCTGGTTAACATGACCTGCAGGATCTCGCCTCTCAAGAGATCCTGCAGTTCGACGGAGTGATCGCTGAGGGAGACTAGGGACTTTTTTCCCAGTCTCACTCTGCTTCCAGGAAGCCAGAAGAGGCAGATCGGGTCACCATTCCCACTGTGGGATGAGAGGTGAGTATCTGATTTTTGGGGAATTTGTAGCTGGTGATAACTGATTCTGCAGAAGTGGAATCAGTTAGCACCAGCTCCAAGCAGCAAGGCATAATTAGCGTTAGGATTTTGTAATCCTAGCGCTAATTAACTCTTTGCGCTTTTTATTATTATTATTATTCTTTATTTATAAAGCGCCAGCATATTCTGCAGCGCTGTACAATAGGCACAGTATAGACAGGGTTACAATACATTGAACAACATTTGACAAACAGTACAGGAGGAGATGAGGGCCCTATTCTCGTAGGAACTCACAATCTGGGAGGGTTGGGGTTGGAAACAGGAGGAGAGGACTGTAAGGTGAGAGTGATTGATGGTTGCGTCAGTGAGTTGGGTGGTAGGCTTCCCTAAATAGGAATGTTTTCAGGGAGCGTTTGAAGGAAGAGAAGTTAGGGGAAAGTCTGACAATACGAGGGAGAGCGTTCCAGAGAGTGGGGGCTGCGCGTGAGAAATCCTGCAGTCTATCATGGGAAGAGGTGATGCGGGGAGAAGCTAGGCGCAGGTCACTGTTTGACCTTAGGGAGCGGGCTGGGGTGTATTTGGTGATTAGTGAGGACAGGTAGTGGGGAGCTGAGTTAGTGAGGGTTTTGTAGGTAAGGATAAGGATTTTGAACTTAACTCTGCAGTAGATGGGGAGCCAGTGAACGGACTCGCAGAGGGGAGCGGCTGAGACAGAGCGGCAGGTGAGGTGAATTAGCCTGGCGGAGGCGTTCAGGATGGATTGTAGGGGGGAGAGGCGGGACAGAGGGAGGCCAGATAAGAGATTATTGCAATAGTCGAGTCGGGAGATTACCAGGGCGTGTATGAGTTGTTTTGTGGTGACAGCGGTAAGAAATGGCAGAATTCTGGAAATATTACACAGTTGGTATCGGCAGGAGGAGGAAAGAGACTTGATGTGGGGGATGAAGGTGTAGGTGTGATCTATAGACCCCCTGGACAAGCAGAAGAACTAGATAATCTGCTGGTTGAGGAAATAGCCAAAATGGCAATGAAGGGGGAGGTTATTATCATGGGGGACTTTAATCTTCCTGATGTGAACTGGAAAACCAAAACAGCTGGGTGCACCAGGAGTACAAATATTCTAAACTCCCTACTGGGATTATCTCTAACACAAGTAGTTGAGGAGCCGACCCGTAAAGAGGCCATATTGGATTTAATACTCACAAATGGAGGTTTGGTATCGGACGTTGTTGTAGGTGAAAATTTGGGATCTAGTGATCACCAGTCAGTATGGTTTAATATAACAACAGGGATGGAGCCGCACCACACAAGAACGAAAGTTTTAGACTTTAAAAAAACAGGTTTTTCTAAAATGAGATTTTGTGTGAAGGAGTCATTATCAGACTGGAGAAGTTTAAAGGGAGTCCAGGAGAAATGGGATTATTTAAAGGAAGCATTATTGAAGGCCACAGGAAATTGCATTCAGCTTGTTAGCAAAAACAAAAAAGGGAAGAAACCACTGTGGTACTCTGCAGAAGTGGCCAAAATAGTGAAGAACAAAAAGAGAGCATTCAATAATTATAAAAAAACTCAGAGTGAAGAAGATAGGCAAACCTATAAAATTAGGCAGAAAGAGGCAAAGCAATTTATAAGAGCTTCCAAAGCACACGCAGAAGAGAAAATAGCTCAGTCAGTAAAAAAGGGACAAAACATTTTTTAGATACATAAACGAGAAAAGAAAAGTAAAACAAGGATTAGTTAGATTAAAAACAAAGGAAGGAAGGTATGTAGAAGAGGATAAAAGTCTCGCTGACTGCCTCAATGAATATTTTTGTTCAGTCTTTGCAGAAGAAAAGGAAGGAAAGGGACCTCAGTTAGGAGAGAACACTAAAGAGACATTTACATATCAGTTTACAGAGGAGGAGGTTCTACAGCAGCTGTCTAAAGTAAAGACAAATAAGTCAATGGGGCCTGATGGGATCCACCCTAAATTATTAAAAGAGCTCAGTGATGTAATAGCAAAACCGTTAACAGATTTATTTAACCAATCCTTGTTAACGGGAGTCGTCCCAGAAGACTGGAAATTAGCAAATGTTGTGCCCATTTACAAGAAGGGTAGTAGGGAGGAATCGGGGAACTATAGGCCAGTTAGTCTTACGTCAGCAGTGGGGAAATTAATGGAAACCATGTTAAAGGAAAGGATTGTTGAACATCTAAAAACACATAGATTACAGGATCAGAAACAACATGGGTTTACCTCAGGGAGATCATGCCAAACTAATCTTATTGATTTTTTTGATTGGGTAACAAAAATAATAGACACAGGTGGTGCAGTAGACATTGCTTATTTAGATTTCAGTAAGGCTTTTGATACTGTTCCGCATAGAAGGCTTATCAATAAATTGCAATCTTTGAGCTTGGATTCCAATATTGTTGACTGGATTAGGCAGTGGCTGAGTGACAGACAACAGAGGGTTGTGGTAAATGGAGTTTATTCGGCGCAAGGTCTTGTTACCAGTGGGGTACCTCAAGGGTCAGTACTTGGACCCATTCTCTTTAATATTTTTATTAGTGATATTGCAGAAGGTATTAATTAGACATGTGCACAGCACAAAATTTCGTTTTGAACTAATGCATTAGTACTAAAATGCAATTTATTTAGTTGCTAAAGAAATTCGTTTTCAGTTCTTTAGTATGAAAACTAATTTCATTCATCCGAAAACCAGTGGATACAATTACTATTGTAGTGGCTCCTCAGAGGGCTGAGATCGCTGCTTGTTACAGTATCTCTCACTCTCAGCACACTATGGGCCATATTATATAGCTGGTGCTAACATAACCAGAGCTGTTGTAAACTTCCCAGAGCTATTATAGCCTATGGAGGTTTTCAGTTACAACAGCTCTGGTTAAGTTAGCACCAACATTGCAATACTGCCCGTGTCAGCAAAGCTGTTACAGTAACTGACTGCTGCTCATCACTGCGCTCAGAGTTTCAGTAAAACTAGTAAATAATATTTTTATATATAAGACGTTAGAACAATATTATTTTTCTTGTTTTTACTGAAACTCTGAGCGCTGTGATGAGCAGCAGTCAGTTACTGTAACAGCTGAGCCTGATACATTGTACTGAGAGATAATGTAACAAGCAGCCGATCTCCGCGCTCACAGCCACTGGATTTAAAGGGCTAAAAAAAAAAGGCTCCTCTCTGTATAATGTTTAGAACATCCTCCTGCATTAATTAATACCCCTCTCTGTATAATGTATACAACATCCACCTGCATTAATGAATACCCCTCTCTGTATAATATATAGAACATCCTCCTGAATTAATGTCCCTCTCTGTATAGAACATCTTCCTGCATTGGCATGTGGAGGGTGCAGAACTTCGGATGTTGCGATGTTGCGCTCTTCATTGCTGGTCTCCTTCACTCATCAATATAATATCACAAAGAGGACTGAAACTAAAATGTAGTGCATTTTATTTTAGTTTCTTTCGTTTTTTGTACTGAGCAGTTTCGTTTCTCTTGAGTCATACTAAAACTAAATTATCCCAAAATTCGGACTAAATCGCTTTAGTACTAAAACGAATGCACATGTCTAGTATTAATGGAAAAGTATGTCTTTTTGCTGATGACACAAAGATTTGCAACAGGGTTGACGTTCCTGGAGGGATCAGCCAAATGACAAATGATTTAGGTAAACTAAAAAAATGGTCGGAGTTGTGGCAATTGAGTTTTAATGTGGATAAGTGCAAGATAATGCACCTGGGACGTAAAAACCCAAGGGCTGAATATAGAATATTTGATACAGTCCTAACCTCAACATCTGAGGAAAGGGATTTAGGGGTCATTATTTCAGAGGATCTAAGGGTAAGTAGTCAATGTAATAGAGCAGCAGGAAATGCTAGCAGAATGCTTGGTTGTGTAGGGAGAGGTATTAGCAGTAGGAAAAGGGAAGTGCTCATGCCACTGTACAGAGCACTGGTGAGACCTCACTTGGAGTACTGTGTGCAGTACTGGAGATCGTATCTCCAGAAGGATGTAAACATCTTAGAGAGAGTTCAGAGAAGGGCTACTAAAATGGTGTACGGCTTGAAGGAGAAAAGTTACCAGGAAAGGCTTAATGATCTTAACATGTACAGCTTGGAAAAAAGACGAGACAGAGGAGATATGATAGAAACATTTAAATACGTAAAGGGAATCCACAAGGTAGAGGAAGGGAGTATATTTAAAAGGAAACAAAATAGCAAAACAAGAGGACATAGTCTTAGATTAGAGGGGCAAAGGTTTAAAAGTAACATCAGGAAGCATTATTTTACTGAGAGGGTGGTGGATACATGGAACAGTCTTCCAGTAGAAGTGGTAGAGGCCAAAACAGTAATTGAATTTAAGCAAGCATGGGATAGGCATAAGGCTATCCTAAACAAAAGATAAATCCAGGTAAAGTATCCATGTAAATGGGCAGACTAGATGGGCCGAAAGGTTCTTATCTGCCGACATTTTTCTATGTTTCTATGTTTCTATGTTTCTATGAAGGAAAGAGCAGAGTCAAGTGTAACTCCAAGGCAGCGAACTTGGTTTGATGGGGAGATGGTGATACCCTCCACCGTGATAGAGAAGTCAGGAGGTGGGGAGGCATTGGAGGGAGGAATAAGTAGGAGTTCAGTCTTTGACATGTTGATCTTTAGGTGGTGGGAGGCCATCCAGGAGGAGATGCCAGATAAACAGTCACTGACTTTTGAGAGGACAGGGGGAGAGAGATCATGGGTAGAGAGGTAGATCTGAGTGTCATCAGCGTAGAGGTGGTAATTAAAGCCAAAGCTGTTGATGATTTTGCCCAGGGAGGAGGTGTAAATGGAAAAGAGCAGAGGACCAAGGACAGAGCCTTGAGGTACACCAACAGATAGAGGAAATGAGGAGGAGGAGTTACCAGCAAATGACACACAGAAGGACCTGTTGGATAAATAGGAGTCAACCCAAGCAAGTGCAGTGTCACCGAGACCAGAGAGTTGAGGGTCTGTTGAATGGAGGGTGTGGTCAACAGTATCAAAAGCAGCCGAGAGGTCAACAGGATGAGAATAGAATAGTGGCCGTGTTTTTAGCAGTTAGGAGGTCGTTGGTGACTTTGAGGGCAGTTTCAGTTGAGTGTATGAATCTGATCATCAAACCGGACATAATGTAGTGACATAGTTGATCTGTAGAGCCAAGGTTGTTGACCTCTGCAGCAGATGCTTTGGAACTGTATCATGATGTCTAGCCCCTCATTAAATTGCCTGAGGCTCATTGGAAATGTAGCTCCACACAACAAAGTTGCTTACCCCTGTTCTACTCGCTCTGTCATAAAAGAGGTCACGGGCACAGAACCAGATCATTGTCATATAAGCATTTGGATAGGAGTTCATAACCCCAAAACCTTCTAAACTAATGGGTAAGTTTTGTAATGCAAGTGAGCAGTCATGTCTACATATTACATTTATATTTATAAAAATAGTACTTTTTGTCAAAGTAATAATTTCATTTTCTGTGTTTGTAAGTCAATGAATGGGGATATAATGCCTTCGGTAGGCAGAAATCTGTTCATATTCCTCAAAGCACAGCACTCTACTACTCACACTTACAATTCTTGAAACACCGCTTCATGCTGTCCCGTCTCTTGCCAGGGAACACAGCAATGCAGGGACCCCTGTATCTCTTCCATAAAGAATAGGGCATTCACTGCCTGGCAAGAGGGGAACTCCCATATCTGACGTCATCACGCTCATTCGCGATGATGTCAGTGGGTAGGAATAGGTCCTGCAGGTGGAGCCGACATCCAAGAAGTTTGCAATCAGTGCCAGGCTGGTGCGTTCAGTGGAACTTCCACTAAGGGCTGCAGATGTCCTCCGCAGCCTAGTGGAGGAGCGTCTGCCCTGCCGGTAGGTGCCAGTATTGAGTACCGGCACCTACCGACAGAAAAAAAGCTCAAGGCCGGCCTGGTTGAAGTCCACGTTCTGCGCCTCATACTGCGACCTTTCACAGGGTAGCAAAACGCCGCCCTTGGCAAAGGGCCGCCTGGAGGCACCGCATCATCCAGTTCCATCGATGAGTCGGGCCTGCTAGTCTAGATATTAGCCAGAGAAATACTGTAATTATAGGTATGTTAGGAAGAGCATATAATACCTTATCCATGGATATAGCTATACACCAGTTAAAGGGACACTCTATTCATTGAAATCATTCTATTTTATGTGAGTGATGCCATGAGCGCCCTCTTCTCTCTCCCCCTCAGCAGGGAGGAGGAGGTCCCGAAGAGCTGATTCTGGGGAATTTCGGGTGAGTCTTGATCTCTGCTTCTTTAGGATCGAGCTGTACACTCAAGTGTCCAGCCTCCCAACAGTCACATGATATCAGCAGCTTCAAAGGAAGCCCTACAAGTGCAATTAGTCCTGAGCACTGAGCTCAGATTCCAGGATTTTGGAACCTTCTTGACCTAGGACCACCAATGGCTCTCAAGTCACTCCATCATTGAGAGCCATTGGATTGAATTCCACTCCACAGTTACATGACATGCTGCAGCTTTCAAGAAGTCACAGCATGTTATGTATGGGCCAGCAATGGGTTCAAGGTAAGTTTACAACTAAACTAATTTCATTCATAATATATCAATATTATAAATATACTTTATGTCGTGCCAAAATGCTGTAACAAGAAATTTAAAAAATTTGATTTTCCATTCAAATTTCAATAATTTAGAGCGTGTAAAATTATTTTTTTCACATTTTATCATCCAAGCTTTGTGATTATATATTCTATGGGGTACTCTTGATAAAAAAATAGAAATGGGAACCCATTACTGTATTTTTCTGAGAAAAGTTTAGCTAAAACTGAAAAAACTAAATTTTCATTGGTGCATCATCAGTAGTTATTATTAGTTAGTGCAACATTGTTCACATTATTATTGAAAAGTGAACAATAGTGCTGCATTATAAATAAAAAATTATTTAAAAAAGACATTTATATTTATCCAAGATGTCCGCCACCTCCAGGAGAAGTCCACAATCTGGGGCCAATTGGTTCTGGACTGCTGTGCTTTCACCTAAGGGGTTAAAGATAGACATTGCTGGAAAGGTCAATCTTCTGTGCCCCTTACTGATGGTGAGAGAGAGGGGTCCAAAGACCTCCCTCTCCCCTTCAGGCTCTGCCAGGGGGGTGCCTGAAACTGACGACAGTATGTTGGGATTGGTCATATGGGACAAACTGATTCAAGGAAGTCGACCACCCCGGGACTCCACCCCGAGCAGATGGGGTCTCCCCTTTTTTGCTACAGAGACCCTATGTTGTGTGGGGGACGTCCTCCGCATGCAGCATGCAATTGCCAGGAGGTCCCCCGCATGTCATCTGCAGCGAAAGTGTTAATTTAGAGCAGGAATCTCAAACTCTGGCTCTCCAGATGTTTATTGCCTTCAATTCCTAGAATTCTTTTAATGCCGAAGCATGGGAATTGTAGTTCAGAAACATCTGAGGGCCAGAGTTCAAGATCCCAGATTTAGATTCTTGTTCTGGGCAATATTGAGGTCTACTGTTTGGTTTTTGACCCATGCGTAATTTGCTGTCTATGAAGTACCAACCTGTTTGGATATTAGTGTAGTGAAAGTTGAAATTTGTTTCCAATGCTTTTTATAGAAACATAGAAACATAGAAAAATGTCGGCAGATAAGAACCTTTCTACCCATCTAGTCTGCCCAATTACATGGATACTTTACCTGGATTTATCTTTTGTTTAGGATAGCCTTATGCCTATCCCATGCTTGCTTAAATTCAATTACTGTTTTGGCCTCAACCACTTCAACTGGAAGGCTGTTCCATGTATCCACCACCCTCTCAGTAAAATAATGCTTCCCGATGTTACTTTTAAACCTTTGCCCCTCTAATCTAAGACTATGTCCTCTTGTTTTGCTATTTTGTTTCCTTTTAAATATAGTGATACTATGATATAGTGTAGTTTACGATTGTGCCCTGACTATTTTCTGTTTCATAGCAAACTTCGTCATAATTCTCTTTAATTATTTGAAATTGCTTTCAAAATCTTAAATTTTGTTGTGATTTAAATCATTTTTTTAGTTAACCGTTTCGCTGCTGAGGCATTTCCCGCCTCTGTGCTGAGCTCATTTTTACCTGTTTCGCTCATCTTGTTTAAACGTGTTTTGAAGGCTTATTTTAGTATATGACCCAGACATATTATATATCGTTCTTTCCGTCAGACTCGGCAGATTCATAATATGTCATTATTATATGTATACGTCATGTCCTGTCTGTATATTATAACAAAAAATGCAATAAAATATGAATTTTCAATAATTTACAAAGTGTAAAGTGGGTTTTTTTCACATTTTAACATGCGAGCAATTGCGGTTATATTTTGCATGGGGTGCGCTTGTTAAAAAAATTAGAAAGGGGGTCTCGTTACATTTTTTTGGGGAAAATTACGTGATTTTTAACAAACGCACCGCATACAAAAATCGTTAGTGCAGCATCATTGTTCACATTATAATTGAAATGGGAACAATATTTCTGCATTAACAAACAAAAAAAAAGAAAAAAAACTTGTTTATTTTTTATAATTTTTTTAAAAATATATATATATATATTTTTTTAACTTTTTCATAGTCATGTTTGGTATCGTTGGAACGGCCATTGCTCTGGCTGATCCAACAGTACCAAACTTTAACCCCTAGCTGCCACAGATTGGGAGATAGGGGGTTCATTGGAACCCCCTATCTCCACCATTGGTGGCAGCTAGGGGTTAACTCCAGGACTGGCGTCATCATGCTATGCACGATGACGCCAATCCTCAGGGGGAGTTCCCGGAGGCTTGGCCGACATCCAAGATGTCGGCCAGCTCCGGGAAAGGATCACGAACCGGCGCTTTTCAGCACCGATTCATGATCCGGCTCCCCAGGGGTTAATGACAGCCACCGTTTGGAAGGGCAGGCTGTGCCCTTCCAAGCGGTGCCTGTATTAACTCCCTGCTCCCCGGCGATCAGGAGGGAGAGAGGTCCGAAGGACCTCCCCCCCTCCCTTTCAGGCGCCTTCTCCGCACATGCGTCGCCGCGATGACATCTAATGTCCCCGCCGGGGTCCCGAGTGCTGGGCTGACATCCAAGATGTCAGCCCGCACCGGGGGGCGCAGCAATCTGCCGGAATCCGGCGCGTCCATAGCAGGGGCGGACTGGGCCGGGGGGCAGGGTGGCAAGCGTCCCCCCGGCCGAATCCGAACTATTGTGTGATTGTGTGATGATGACTGAGTCTGTATAATATATCAGCCGCAGCCGGCTCAGTGCCACTCGCATCTCACAACAGGCCCGGGCCGGCCGTGCAGAAGCACTAGCGCCGGCTCCGCCCCCCCACGTGATGCCGGCTCCGCACAGCCTCATCCACGTGATGGGAGCGTGCAGGCCGGCGGGCGCGGTCGACAGCAGCTGCCAGTGACGTCGTCGGGGGAGCATCATCAGACGTCAGACCTCCTGCGTGAGTGGGACTCAGTGCGCAGCTGCCAGGCATCGCGACGCAGAGGCTGTGCTGTGTGCTTGGACTCC
Organism: Leptobrachium leishanense; assembly: GCA_009667805.1. Taxonomy (NCBI): domain Eukaryota; kingdom Metazoa; phylum Chordata; class Amphibia; order Anura; family Megophryidae; genus Leptobrachium; species Leptobrachium leishanense. The sequence goes on along the minus strand of CM019063.1, from coordinate 157,232,257 downwards.
TTGGAGGTGGATTATTCGTTGCCTGGCCGTGGAGGAGGGATCATCACGCACAGAAGCAGGAGAAGAGAGTCAGCATTGAAAAATTTATGATGGTGAGTGTGAGTGGCTGCCCTGTGTGCATGGTGGGCCGCCGGCCGCATCCCACACTCTGACCTCAAGGCTGGCCTAGCTCAAGCTCAGCTCACGCACACGTGTACCTGCGCTGCTGGCTGGTGGTGATGAACTGTCTTGGGCCTACCCGCCTGGCTGGCTGAGTGGAAACTTTAGTCTGGAGACTTCACTGGAGGAGTGGAGCGGGACAGTGCACTGCAGTGGAGTGGTCAATAAATTGGGGGGGGGGACCCCGGGGAGTTAATAAATTGAATGAGGCGGTGGGCAAGGGGGGGCTTGGGGTGCCTGGCCTGAGGGAGGCTGGCTGAGCCTGTGAGAGAGAGCCCTAGTCTGGATGAATTGAAGGCAGCCCGTGAGGTTAATAAATTGAGGGGGGGGGGCGGCCTGCGCAGGGTTGATAAATTGAAGGCAGGCTGAGAGCCCTAGTCTGGAGCGGTGGACCTGGTGCTCAGCGACAGCCGTTAATGAATTGAGGGAGGGGCGCCTGCTTGTGAATAAGTGAGGGCCTGGCCTGAGAGCTCTCTGGGCCCCAGCCCCCAGGGTTAATAAATTAAGGGTGGGCAGGCCTGCTTTGGGGGAGAGAGAATAAGTGAGGGCCTGGCCTGAGAGCCCTCTGGGGGTTAATAAATTGAGGGGGGGCGCCCCAGCCTGCTTTGGGGGAGAATGAGTGATGTGAAGGCCCTGCCTGAGGCTGAGCCCTCTGTGGGAGTTAATAAAAGGAAGGGGCCCAGGCAGCTCCCCTAGTGGTGGATACAAAGTATGACCAGACAAGCAGCTCCCTCTCCTCCCTCTAGTGGAGGATGCAGAGTATGACAGGCAGGCACCAGTACAGAAAAAGCTTTTTTTTTTATTTCTTTTTTTTAATAGCAAGTATATGATAGAAAGTCCATTTAATGGTGAGAAAAATTATGTGGGTACTACAGTGTACAATACAGTAAATAAGTACAAGATAATTTACAGCTAAACACAAACCACAAAAAGTTAATGTCTGTGTATATCTGGCTCTGATACTAACCAGTGCCACACCACACATCCCTACAGTAATGTACAGTATCTTATAAACCTGAAAAGTGATTTACAGCTTCTCACATATGCCGCGTATATATATTTAGAGTTCTATAATTATTTTAAACAGTAATAAACTGTTATTTATTACTTAATTTGCTTCCCGTTTTTGTTTTTACTTAAACATGGGCCCGAGTTATTATTATTATTATTATTATTAATTTATAAAGCGCCAGCATATTCCGCAGCGCTGTACAATAAGCACAGTACAGACAGGGTTACAATACATTGAACAACATTTGACAAACAGTATAGGAGGAGATGAGGGCCCTATTCCCGTAGGAACTCACAATCTAGGAGGGTTGGGGTTGGAAACAGGAGGAGAGGACTGTAAGGTGAGAGTGATTGATGGTTGCGTCAGTGAGTTGGGTGGTAGGCTTCCCTAAATAGCAATGTTTTCAGGAGCGTTTGAAGGAAGAGAAGTTAGGGGAAAGTCTGACAGCACGAGGAGAGCGTTCCAGAGAGTGGGGCTGCGCGTGAGAAATCCTGCAGTCTATCATGGGAGAGGTGATGCGGGGAGAAGCTAGGTGCAGGTCACTGTTTGACCTTAGGGAGCGGGCTGGGGTGTATTTGGTGATTAGTGAGGACAGGTAGTGGGGCGCTGAGTTAGTGAGGGTTTTGTAGGTAAGGATAAGGATTTTGAACTTAATTCTGCAGTGGATGGGGAGCCAGTGAAGGGACTCGCAGAGGGGAGCGGCAGAGACAGAGCGGCGGGTGAGGGTGAATTAGCCTGGCGGAGGCGTTCAGGATGGATTGTAGGGGGGAGAGGCGGGACAGAGGGAGGCCAGATAAGAGATTATTGCAATAGTCGAGTCGGGAGATTACCAGGGCGTGTATGAGTTGTTTTGTTTGGTGACAGCGGTAAGAAATGGCCGAATTCTGGAAATATTACGCAGTTGGTATCGGCAGGAGGAGGAAAGAGACTTGATGTGGGGGATGAAGGAAAGAGCAGAGTCCAGTGTAACTCCAAGACAGCGAACTTGGTTTGATGGGGAGATGGTGATACCCTCCACCGTGATAGAGAAGTCAGGAGGTGGGGAGGCATTAGAGGGAGGAATAAGTAGGAGCTCAGTCTTTGACATGTTGATCTTTAGGTGGTGGGAGGCCATCCAGGAGAGATGCCAGATAAACAGTCACTGACTTTTGAAAGGACAGGGGGAGAGAGATCAGGGGTAGAGAGGTAGATCTGAGTGTCATCAGCGTAGAGGTGGTAATTAAAGCCAAAGCTGTTGATGATTTTGCCCAGGGAGGAGGTGTAGATGGAAAAGAGCAAGACCAAGGACAGAGCCTTGAGGTACACCAACAGATAGAGGCAATGAAGAGGAGGAGTTACCAGCAAAGGACACACAGAAGGACCTGTTGGATAAATAGGAGTCAACCCAAGCAAGTGCAGTGTCACCGAGACCCAGAGAGTTGAGGGTCTGTAGAAGGAGGGGGTGGTCAACAGTGTCAAAAAGCAGCCGAGAGAGGTCAAGCAGGATGAGAATAGAATAGTGGCCGTGTTTTTTAGCAGTTAGGAGGTCGTTGGTGACTTTGGTGAGGGCAGTTTCAGTTGAGTGTAGCGGACGGAAGCCAGATTGCAGGGGGTCAAGTAGGGAATTGGAGGACAGGGAGAGGCGATGAAGACTAGTTTTTCTAAGAGCTTTGATGTGAAGGGAAGCAGGGATACAGGGCGGTAGTTGGATGGAGAGTTGGGATCTAGGGATGGTTTCTTTAGTAAAGGGGTAACTAGCGCGTGTTTGAAGGCGGATGGAAGGAGCCAGTGGAGAGAGATAGGTTGAAGATGTGTGTGAGAGCAGGGGTGAGGGAGGAGGAGAGGGGAGGAATTAGATGTGAGGGAATGGGGTCGAGCGGGCACGTGGTGAGATGTGAGGAGGACAATAAGGAATTGACTTCCTCCTCAGTGGCTGGGAGAAGCGGCAGAGGGTGGCAGAGGGACCTGTGGGAGTGGAGGTGGCAGATAACTATCTTGTGTTGGGATGTTCTTCTGATAGTTAAAGTTTTACTGAGGAAGTAGTTCTGCCAGGTCTTGAGCGCTGAGGAGCTGTAGGCCAGCTGTGCGGGGGAGGTGCAGGTGGGTAGGAGGAGGGTGTTGAAGAGGTGGACCAGAGCCGTTTAGGGTTGGAGGACAGCATAGATATAAGAGATGAGAAGAGAGGATTGTTTGGCCAAGTGGAGGGCAGAGGACCGGAGAATAAACTTGAAGTGAACAAAATCAGCTTCAGAGCAGGATTTCCTCCAGGCACTCTCTGCGGTGCAGGAGCATCTTTGCAGGTAGCGAGTCTGGAGGGTGTGCCAGGGCTGAAGCTGGTGCGTGGGGCCTTACAGAGTCGAAGAGGAGCAAGAGTGTCTAGAGCAGAGATAAGCGTAGTGTTGTAGTGATTAGTGGCAGCATCAGGGCAGGTGAAGGATGAGGTATGAGGGAGGTGGTGAAGTTAGGTTGGAGAATTGATGGGGGTCCACAGCATGTAGGTTTCTGCGAGTGTGTGTGCGGGGTGGGGGAGCAGGGTGTTTAGGAAGTCCAGATAGGTTGAAAGAGAGAAGGTGGTGGTCAGAGATGGGGAAAGGGTGACATTTGAACTCAGAAATGGAGCAGAGGTTGGAAAAGACAAGGTCAATAGCGTGACCATCGCGGTGGGTAGGGAGGAGGGAGGATTGTGTGAGTCCAAGGGAGGACGTGAGTGAAAGAAGTTTGGAGGCAGCAGGGGCGGAAGGATCGTCAATGGGAATGTTGAAGTCCCCGAGAATTAGGCATGGAAGATTAGAAGACAGGAAGTGAGAAAGCCAGGTAGCAAAGTGGTCAAAGAACTGGGAGGTTGGTCCCGGTGGGCGGTAGATGACTGCCACCCTGAGAGCCAGAGGAGGAGAACAGGCGGATGCAGTGTGTCTTGAAGGAGGAGAAGGAGAGGGATGGGGGTGGAGGGAGATGCTGGTAGGTGCAGGTGGGAGAGAGGAGGAGTCCGACCCCGCCACCATTTCTCTCACCCGGTCTGGGGGTATGGCTCAAGTGTAGACCGCCATGTGAGAGAGCAGCAACGGAGGCCGTGTCAGAGGGAGTTAGCCAGGTTTCCGTTAAAGCTAGGAGGTTGAAGGAGTTTGAAAGGAAGAGGTCATGGATTGCTGTGAGTTTGTTGCACACAGAGCGAGCGTTCCAGAGGGCGCAGGAGAAAGAGGACAGGTGCTAAGGGATTATGGGAATGAGGTTGCTGGCCTTGCAGGGAGGTGATTTATGTGCGATGGAGATAGGATGAGAGGGAAGTATTGGATGTGTTGTGGGGCCAGGGTTAGGGGATATGTCACCTGAATAGAGTAACAGCAGGAGGGTGAGAAATGAGAAGGTGGGAATGGGATTTGTGGGAGTGGGAGTGATTGGCAGCACGAGAGTTAGAGGGAGACCAAGTTCTGAGGAAACAAAGGAGCTCATGTGAGGCCATCATGTGGGACGAGAGGAGGGAGGGAGAGATGCAGATAGTGTAGGGGTCGGTGGTAGAGGGGCAGGAGTTCCATTTAAGGAGAAAGGTAGAAGTAAAGAGTAGAAGCGTGAGAGAAAGCATGATATAGACGTGTGTTTACCCGGAGTAAAAAGTGGGCCTTGCAGTTCCTTCCTCCAGTCCCGCAACTCCAGGAATCAACTCTGAACGTCCACTTAGGATGCCACTCAACTCCAGGAATCAACTCTGAACGTCCACTTAGGATGCCACTCAACTCCAGGAATCAACTCTGAACGTCCACTTAGGATGCCACTCAACTCAGGAATCAACTCTGAACGTCCACTTAGGATGCCACTCAACTCCAGGAATCAACTCTGAACGTCCACTTAGGATGCCACTTGGGGATGTCACAAGAGCCAAGGCTCACTAGAGCCACTCTTAGCTGTTATATAGGGCAGACTGATTGCATTCAGGCAGTTAAAATGTAAACCCTGAAGCTGGATGGGCTGTGTCAATAGGGCTGGAGATTCACATGCTAATTAGCAAAGCAAATGTGGAGAGAAAACAAAAATAAATAAAAACAAAGAAAAAGACCAAGGTAACGTTACAATGTGGGTGCCTGCGAATACTGGGTGATGGGGGTCCTACCAGCAAAAAGTATGCAGGGGATCAGTTGAGATGTGGGTGTCTGTGGATAATGGGTGATAATGTCCTACCAGCAAAAGTATGCAGGGGATCAGTTGAGATGTGGGTGTCTGTGGATAATGGGTGATAATGTCCTACCAGCAAAAGTATGCAGGGGATCAGTTGAGATGTGGTGTCTGTCTTGGATAATGGTGATAATGTCCTACCAGCAAAAGTATGCAGGGGATCAGTTGAGATGTGGGTGTCTGTGGATAATGGGTGATAATGTCCTACCTGTGGAGAGAGGAGACACAGGAATTAGGGATCGTGATGGTGGATGGCATAGGGGATCTTGGATAAAACTCCAGGAATCAACTCTGAACGTCCACTTAGGATGCCACTTGGGGATGTCACAAGAGCATCCCATGTTAAGCATAGGGAGGGCTTTAGTACAGTAAACTCACGTTGAAAAGCTCAATCTCTGCTGCGCTAACAGGTTTTTTTTAACCCGTTAGCGTTCGGAATGTAATATGGGTGGCCCGTGCTAGGGCCACTTAACCTAACGTTAACGCTCACACAGCTGAGTGCTAACGTTAGCGTTAAGTATGTAATATTGCCCAATGCATTTACATCATGAATGTATGAAACGCATCTTAGGTCAGAAGAGAAGATTCAGAGGAAGACCAGCACTGGATACAAGGTATGTCTTATAAAGACTAAAGGGTAAAAAAGGAAGGCTAAAATTTAACCCTTCCTTTTCTCCCTCCTGTATTAACCCTAGCCTATCCCTATAATAAATAAGAGTTAGTCCTAATACAGGCTGACACATGAAAGGATTCAGTACACTTCAGATTTATATATCATTTCCCAAATTCTATATTTTTCATGTGATTATATAACTAGCATATGGATCACAGCAGTGAAAGAGTTAATCCTTTTCTCTTGTTACAATGAACAGCATCATTCACGTCTGCTCCAAACAAGTTTCTCCTTATTATCTAGAGTCCTGTTCTCTGTATTGCAGACACAATGTATTCAAATTATGTTTTTTGGCTCTGAGCCTCGGCTTCAGTGCTTTGGCTGTACACACTCACTGCGTCAAAACAAATGGGTTTGGTTTATTTTCCTAAATCCCACAAGATTCTAAAGGCTCTTATTAAATTTCCCCCCGGCTCCATCCGCAATGAATCTATGCATCATAGATAATATTTCATTTGGTTGTATTGTGTTGTATCTTTTCAATTTCCAAGATACACTTCCTCTCCTGTGGAGAGCAGTGTTATGTTGATGGAATAAATATACAGTCAACTAGATGTAGCCACAGTAGGAGGATCGTGAGCGTTGGCTTATGTGCGCCTTCATCTCAGACAGACCTGCTAATTTTTACTGATCCTGAACACTATGTAACCCTTGCTGTCCTGAGCTCAATTCAGGGTATATTTCCAAATTTGCCAAACACAATCTCTGTATATAAGTGAAATAAATAATTGATCTCGTGCATGTTAGCTTGAGGACTTAATTCCAGACCATTGTATTCATGCAGAGGATGTCAGCATGGGTCTCCGTCGAAGGGATGTAGTTGTCAATGTAATCAAACAGTTGTTGCACATAACATCTTTTAATAGCAGTATGACTTGGAATCGATATAGGAAAATCCCTTGACGCAACAGACGGAAGAATCATAGTTCCCCGTTTCCTATATGTCCCACTTCTTTACGCAGGCTCTCCTATCCTTGTCACTGCCTGGTTCCGGCCCAGTGCTCTCCCCGCTCCCATTCCCAAAACTCATTTACAAGCCAAAGCAGTTTCTGGCTGTCAGTTCGGCTGTGTGTGATATTCCATTTCCTCTGCTTGCTTTTCCCAGAACTCTGCAGCTGATTTTCAGTGTTGACATATTTTCCGAAATAATAAAAAAAAAGAACCATTTGCTTGTTTCTATGTGGGCAGAGTCTGGTGAGACTTTTCAGTACACACTGCGTTAAACAAGAATAACCCTTTGAACACTTTGGAGAAGAGGCTTCAAGTATGAATGCAGAATAGATATTATTAATTTCAAGTGGAAATTTATATATATTAGTACACTAATGTGCAGTAATTACAATTTAATGACATTTATACTAGAGATAAAATCAAGATTTGCAGGCGAGCAAGCTATCTTGCTTTCAATACACAGCTTTATATCCAGTCCTTTTCTTAATATACCTCTTAATATGGCAGATATGGGACTTGTGTAAGAATACATTTTTGTACACTATTAGCCCATATTTGCCGTTTACTGGACTTCAATATACAGTATTGAGGCACTGTCTGAAGCGTGGTAAAAAAAACGGCAGACAAGAAGCGTGGTCAGGAAAAAATAAAGTTTGGTCCAAGTGAAGTACTTTCTTGAACAAGGAATCAGGCCAAACATTAAGAACCAATAGGGTAGAAGGAGTAGGAACTATGGAAGTGCTGTGGTCAGAGAGGAGCTGACAACTGAGGACAGTTTTGGAGGAAGTCTGAGATTATTAAGGGATATGAAGCCAGTCCAGCCCCATCCTAAGGGAGAAGTCAACCATGCATAACCCCGGTTTCCATAGACTAGGGAGGGTGATGGAAAATGGTGGAGCCCTGCCCACACTAAGGACATGAGAGGAGCACGCCCCCAGAGGTGGGTGCAGGGCTGCAATCTCTCCCAGCTCCTAAGTTAATTCAGCCTTGTCCTTGGAGAAAGGTGAGTAGGGCAACGACCTAGAGGGGGATTTATTTTTCACTCTCTGGTGGTACAGTTCATTTGGCACTACAAAAGGCAAGGACTGAATCCTCTATATCAGTGTTTCTCAAACCTGTCCTCGGGACCCTCAACCAGGCCAGATTTTGCATATCACCTTGGGGGAAATGCAGACTGAATCCTGCAATCACTGAGCAGCAAATTATATCACCTGTGCTGTGCTTCACATATCCTGCAAACCTGGCGAGGCAGATGGTCCTGAGGACAGGTTTGGGAAACACTGCTCTATAGCAATATAGAGGTACTCTCAAAGCGCAAAAGTGATGTAAAGTTTGTATTGCTATTGTCTGTTTAAGTTACCTTTGGGAAGATACTGTAGGTCACATAAGCTCCCATCATATAGCAGCAAATCTTCAAGTTACCAATTATTAACACATAGGCACTATAAAGATTGTCACATCACTGTTTTCTTTGTATATGCACTGAATCCTCTATGTCCACATTTCATGATGAGAGGTGTGTGCAACAGCAAATAAATTCCTCAACTCTTGAAGTGTTAAACCACATGATCACCAGAGAGAAACGTAGGATGCCTTAACATAGTTTAGGGTTGCCCTGGAATGTCTTCTATTTATGAATGGATCCTGATGACTCTTTGAAAGCGATTTTGAAACCACGTTTTTTTATGTGACCCAGACATATTATATATCGTTCTTTCCGGCAGACTCGGCAGATTCATAATATATCATTATTATATGTATACGTCATGTCCTGCCTGTATATTATAAAAAAAAATGCAATAAAATTAGAATTTTCAATAATCTACTGCATGTAAAGTGTTTTTTTCACTTTTTATCATGCGAGCTCTTATGGTTATATTTTCTATGGGGTGCGCTTTTTGAAAAAATTAGAAATGGGAACCCGTTACATTTTTTGGGGGGGAAATTACGTGATTTTTAGCAAACCCCTATAGAAAAAATCGTTAGTGCAGCATCATTGTTCACATTATAATTGAAATAGGAACAATATTGCTGCATTAATAAAACAAAACAAAAAAAACACGTTTTAATTTTTTTTTTAAATTCTAAGGTTTATTTTTACACTTTTTTATTTACAGATTACATGGTCAAGTTTGGTATCTTTGGAAAGGCCATGCCCTGGCTGTTCCAACAATACCAAACATTAACCCTAGCTGCCAGAGATCGGGAGATAGGTAGGGTTATTCAAAGAGCCTCGAAAAGCCACCGCACGTTCAGTGACTTTTCGTTGTCCTCAATTCGGTGTGATTTGGCAATCCCATTTCGGTGACCCTGCGGTGTATTCAGCAAGCACCACAGGGTCACCATAATGCAGGGAAAAGCCGCCGCAAACCCGCCGAAAACTCACCTCAAAACCAGGGCGAAAGCACATCGAAACACGCAAAAACATCTGGATTAACCCCGCCAAAGACACCAGAGAAACCTGACAGGAGCCAATCAGAATGCAGAGCAGCCGCCAGAAAAACCTGACACCGCAGACGAATGGATTGAAAAAAAAGTATGCTTGAATGTTTGAAAAGTGAAACGCTGTTTGCAAACAAACTATTGAGCGAAAATGTCTGAAATTTACATATAAGATCCAATGAATGGTAATAAAAAGGGCTGTTACAGAAAAAAGAAAAAACGTTTAAATTTTTTTTTTTTAAAAAAAACTGACATATTTTTTTGCAAAACAAATCCCAGAAAATGCTTAAAAGATCCTAAAAAATCTATAAAGAGACTTTTTACTGCAGAATATTATAATGAACTGTTTATTAGATATTGAATTAAAACGGGAATATTGTTAACATTGAAGCGTATGGGATTCGCCTGAATAAACCTGTCGAATGAAGCAACCGAATGGCAGGGCATTTTGGCAACTTTTCACTGCTGGTTTTTGTTCTCTGAATAGACAAAGCTATGGGGATTTCACTGCCCTCGACCATGCACCGTATGTGCAGGCAATTCGCCAAGATTTGGCGAACTGCCTGCTCTCTGGATAGCCGAATGGCCAGGAAAGGTAACCGAACGCTGAATTTCAGTGTTTGGCTACCTTTCGGCAGCCATTTAGATATCTTTGAATAACCCTGAGGGTGTTCATTGAAACCCCCTATCTCCACCATAGGTGGCAGCTAGGGGTTAACTCCAGAACTGACATCATCGCGCTACGTGTGATGATGCCATTTGTCAGAGTGAGATCCCGGAAGCTTGGCCGACATCCAAGTTGTTGACCAGCTCTGGGAGGGGACCGCGATCCGGCACCTGTTGGCGCTGAATCGCAATCTAGCCCCCAAGGGGTTAAAGGCAGCCACCACTTGGAAGGGTTTTTACCCTTGGAAGTGGTTTTACTTGGAATTTGATGTTGAGGCATCAGCTCATTGTGTTACTCAACATGCGAAAGAATGCTACAATCACGAACAGGAAGGGGTGCTGCTAAGGTATGGCAGTATTTAAGAACAAAACCCAATATTCAAAGAAATGGAGACCAGACACGTAGGATACATGTAAAACAAGCAAGTGTTAGACAAGAAAACAGGCAAAAAAAACTATAATAACCAAATATCAAAGGGTGCAAAGGGGAACACAATGAAGGCACAATAGGACTGGTCACAGAGAGGAAGAGGCAGTACTATCGCAGGGGACTGGCAGGAGCACTCGGGTAGCTATGGAGACGTGGGTGGCAGACTGTATTACAGATACAAGATGCAGGGTTGAGGTTCTGAGTGTATTGACTGGGTTCTGGGGCTCTGGATATACATAAGAGAAGGAAACTACCTGGGGTACACTGGAGGAAAGTAGTAGACAGGGAACAGGTGACAGACCTGACACAAGTTAGTGTCAGAGGGAAAGGAATTAATGATGTGACAGGGAGGAAGATACTAAGTAGGGCCAGGTAACAAGGTCCAGCTTGGAGCAACACTCAGGCCTAGGTCTGTAGACAGTGCCACACAAAGAGGTGGGCAAATGTGGGAATGTATGAAACATAATGTAGCGCTGCTTTAAAAACACTGTATTCTGGTGCATTGAACTATTGCTGCCACCAGAGGGAGACAGAGACATTGTGGGCTATGCTGGACAAAACCGAACTACACCTACCATCATCCTTTGCGTGAGGACAGGAAGGAGGTGGTACAGGAAGAGGAAAGAGATCAGCAGCCTCGTGCAAGGCATGGGCAGAGTGAGCAGAGTGGTGGAAGGTGGAGGACGTACGTTGGAGCTGTCAGGGATCGCAACCAGGCCGGAGTATAGACGCTGTCTTACTGGTGCTGGAGATCAGGACAGTAATCGTGTTGAGACCTACCTGCGCAGCGCTGAGAGGTCTGGAGGAAAAGTTAGTTCCGGCAAGACCCCACGTTAGGAGGCTGCGCCGATCGATTGGGAGTGCAGGAGACGGATCGTTGTTCCAGTTGCGGAGATTTGGCAAACTGCGAACAGATTAAGTAGCACGGAGTCCCAGTACACAGCGGAGAAGATCTTTTGGTCGAGGCATCGAGTGCTGGACAGTTTCGTTCATCGGATTGGTGAGAGGCCTTCAGGCCACAGTTCCAAAACAGAAACGCACGCTGCAATATTGTTTAAATTCACAGGGCCCCAACGGTGACTAGTCGAAGATTGTTTTTCTGTTTCATTCACTGGCCAGTTGAACATAGTAACCGGGTACCCTAGACAACACACATATATATTTTTTGAGCTATTATTCACGGGACTTACACTCCAGAACTGAGGGGGTTATCCGGTTTCTTTTACCGCCGCGTGTTTTTTTTCCCGCGTTACGAATTCTTGTTACTCAAATACAGTATATGCGAATTATATGCTGCTTTATTGGGATCAGAAAAGAATATAATATATAAAAATCCACAACAGTGCTGGTGTATAGATATTTCCTATTGCAGTGAGACTATCCCGAGGTTTATTCAGCGGCTCCTCCGGGGGTGAGCGCTACAAGTGGGGGCTCGTTCCGGGATTACAGTCTCTGAGTATACCGCAATTAAGGGGTTAATATGGATCCAGAAGAAGCAGCAGAGTGGTGTAAAGCACAAAATGGCCAGTTAGGGTTGAGTGTAGTAATGGACATTCCTGCAGGCACCTGGGCAGAAGAACTGATTCGCCGGGCCATGGCAGCGTTGGCACCTGACTAGCAGGGATTCATAGTGGACGTTAAAGTGAACCCAGAGACTTCTCACACATATGTTCTTTTTGAGTGGAGAAAGGGTGTTCCAGTGTGTTTTCAGGGCGCGAGTGTGAAGCTGACCGACGATGTGGAAGTTCGACTGGTCCAGCCCAGTGCACCATGTGGTGATCCCGCGAACGTTCCCGCGGCTAGCCCGACAACGTCAAGTCACAGGGTACCGGATACTACTTCTACCCCGGTGATAGGGTTCCCTCCTGTTGCATTCTTTACCGCAATGGGAAAACTGGTAGAAACATTAGCCCAAAACTCTGCTGCTTCTGCCAATTATGGATATCGCAAGTTGGGGTTCTGTTCCGGTAAGGTCCCTGTGCCAGCTGGAGAAGAGGACTTTGACACTTGGATAGATCAGGCAGTGCAAGCTGTGGAAGAATGGGAAGTTGCTGACACCGTGAAGAGACAAAGGTTGATCGAGAGCTTAAGAGCTCCTGCTTCAGATGTCGTCCGAAATCTGAAAAGAGAAAAGCCAGGCTGCACTGCTGCTGAGTATCTAGAAGCTTTATGGGAAAATTTTGGAGGAGTGGAGGATTGTGCCGAGCTTATCCACAGGTTCTCTCACACCTATCAAAAGGAAGGAGAAGAATTGTCCACCTATGTCTGGCGGCTGGATAAAATCATCCATCAGGTTATTCTAAAAGGAGGCATGGAACTGAGTCATGCAAGCAAAGCTTTGATGGATCAAATTTTCAAAGGAGCACTCCCATTGGATCCCATAATGTTGAAATTTCAGACTAGATACCAGAGCAAGAGACTGACCTATTCCAAACTGGTCAAAGCTATCTTAGAAGAAGAGGCTTTAATTAAGGCTAAAAAGATTGCTAATGCTTCACATGCAGTTTTCACCGCAGATGTAGGAACTCTTGGTGTAGCGGACATACAGACCGAAGTGATGGCTTTGAAAACTCAGATGTCGAAAATGATGGAGTTAATGACATTGCTGTCTGCTAGGATTGCCATACCTGAGGAGGGAGAGGCAGTGCAGAATGTTCCTGCAGGAGAACCCTCTGATTCGGTGATCTGCTACAACTGTGGGGGGTTGGCCACTATCAACGTGACTGCCCCAGCTCACCCAAACCGCGAAGAGGACGGAAGTTTCTAGCAGATATATGAATGACAAGAGTGGCTATGGTTTCTAACAGGGGGCTTTCAAATGAGCCGCAAGAAAAAAATGTGCCCACACTCTCGAGGAAAAGATCTTTTGGCTGCAGGGAAATCGGTCATTTCAGGGATCAGTGCCCAAAAAGGAGGCCCATAAAGAGATCAGTCGAAGAACTCCTGAAGGCCTTGAAGGAGCAGTCACCTGTCTTGCAAGCGAAAAATTTCGGAGGACCCGGTTGAGAGAGCAAACTGGGTCCCCACCTTGTACTACTGCGGAGAAGTTCCCTGACAAGTTGATAGGTCCTTCATCCATCATCCCGCTCCAAGTGGAAGGGGTCTACACAAAGGCTCTTCTAGATTCAGGTGCTCAAGTAACTCTGATTTCCCGAGACTTCTATCAGAAACATTTGAAGCACATACCCCTGAAGAAGTTGAAGTATCTCGAAATCTGGGGTATGGGGACTGAGAGGTTTCCCTATGATGGATATCTACAGGTGAAGCTGGAATTCAGTTCAGCGACCGTTGAACAACCGGGAGTATGTGACACGTTGGCCATTGTGTGTCCTCGTCCCTCCGGAGCTAATCAAAGTTCTATGATAGTGGAGACGAATACTGACTTAGTGAGACGTTTTCTAACCCCGCTGGTGAAGGAAAAGAGTCCTGCTCCCAAGAAGGCACACTCAATGTTACGGCCGGTATGTCAACGGATGGTCAAACAACAGAGAGCCCCTGCAGAAGTGAGGCGGCTGAGGAAAGTGGAAGGGACAGAGAAGGTTATACAGTCCAGAGAAGTCCCTGAAATAATCTCTGCAAGAGTTTTGAAACGGACAAGAGAGAGAGTTTCCGTCAGCGTATGTAATGTGTCTGACTCTTCAGTAAATTTGAAGGCACGGATGTCAATCGGGCGAGTGGCTTCTGTTAGGCCCCTCTCCGCTGCCGATCTGGGGGGGGAGTGAGTGAAGCGATTCCAGCTGAACGGTTCTACCCTAAAGATGCTCCTATCTCGTTCAAGCGGAAGAAGCAGGTTCAGTCTCCAATACTTAAGTCGGAAAATTCGTTCTCCAAGAGCTCTAAACACTGCATTCCTCTCCAGGATGATAAACCTTCTCGAGAAAGGTCAAGACGAGCTTCATCGAGAGACGTAGTTGAACTGAAAAGAACCCAAGGAGTGGTTGGAGCAGAGGGAATGAGAGTCATGGCTGCGGGTGTTCCTGAACTATATTGTAGCCCTGCACAAAGAAAGCTGTTACAACTGTGCGAAGGTTGCCCAAAGTGTCTGCCACGCTAGCTGAGGTAGTTAGGGACATGAGCCAGTTTGAGGATGTATATCTGACCCATTATATGTCTGCTACTGAGCCTGAATGTATTGATTAATGTAAATATTGCAATGTCATGTATCTGTTATACTCCCTTGGAGGGACCCAAGAGTTTAGGGGGGAGAGTGTAGCGCTGCTTTAAAAACACTGTATTCTGGTGCATTGAACTATTTCTGCCACCAGAGGGAGACAGAGACATTGTGGGCTATGCTGGACAAAACCAAACTGCACCTACCATCATCCTTTGCGTGAGGACAGGAAGAAGGTGGTACAGGAAGAGGAAAGAGATCAGAAGCCTCGTGCAAGGCATGGGCAGAGTGAGTGGAGCAGTGGAAGGTGGAGGACGCACGATGGAGCTGTCAAGGATCGCAACCAGGCCGGAGTACAGACGCTGTCTTACTGGTGCTGGAGATCAGGACAGTAATCGTGTTGAGACCTACCTGCGCAGCGCTGAGAGGTCTGGAGGAAAAGCTAGTTCCGGCAAGACCCCACGTTAGGAGGCCGTGCCGATCGATTGGGAGTGCAGGAGACGGATCGTTGTTCCAGTTGCGGAGATTTGGCAAACTGGGAACAGATTAAGTAGCACGGAGTCCCAGTACACAGCGGAGAAGATCTTTTGGTCGAGGCATCGAGTGCTGGACAGTTTCGTTCATCGGATTGGTGAGAGGCCTTCAGGCTACAGTTCCAAAACAGAAACGTACACTGCAATATTGTTTAAATTCACAGGGCCCCAACGGTGACTAGTCGAAGATTGTTTTTCTGTTTCATTCACTGGCCAGTTGAACATAGTACCCAGGTACCCTAGACAACACACATATATATTTTTGAGCTATTTACGGGACTTACACTCCAGAACTGAGGGGGTTAACCGGTTTCTTTTACCGCCGCGTGACCTGGCTGGAAGTATATTAAAACATACATAGTACAGGAGGGGTGGGGTCGCGCCTATTCCCCGATGGGGTGGCTGCAACCACCAAATGCATCCAGCCCAACATGTGTGAAACATAACAAAGAAAAATATGTCATTTGCGCTTATTCCCATTATACCGTGTGAAACTAAACACAATTAGAGGTTTGGTTTCTTATTAATGGCCATTGTAACAGCAGCCTGTGGCTTCATTTTTGGATAGGACTCGCCCTCATTAGAGGTGCCTTGACGCTGGCAGGCGAGCTTAGTCTTATAATGGCCATTAATAAGAACCCAAACCTCTAATTGTGTTTAGTTTCACACGTTATAATGGGAATACGCGCAGATGACATCTTTTTCTTTGTTATGTATCACACATGTTGTTGGGCTGGATGCATTTGGTGGTTGCAGCCGCCCCATCGGGAAATGTGGGAATGTATCTTGGTTAAAAAGGGGCAACCCACTAAAGTTCACTGCAGATCCTGGTGATACCATGACGGTTACCTTTGCAGGCAGCAAACAATATATACTGTAGTCCAAGTTCATAAACCTTGAGGCCAAATAACATTGTTTCTCTCTGGCTCCTTAGTCTGTCCCTCATCATAAAATAGAAATTAAGACTGTAATTTGTACAATGATAGATCAACAAATTCTGATCATAGAAACAGAGTTTCTGCACACAGCTTCGAATGGTGGCCAATATCTTCACTACACATCTTGATCTTGAAGCAGTTAGATACAGACACTACCCTTGAAATACTACCCTGAAAACTGATACTGTCAGGGTTATTCAAAGAGACGAATTGGCCCCGAAATTGCACCGAACAGTGAAATTCCCCGTACGGGGCAATTTCGGAGCCATCTGGCTATTCAAAAAGATGGCTGTTCACCAAATATTGGCGAATTGAAAGAGAAATACGGTGATCTTCTATGACAGTGAAATTCCCCATAGAGAAGTAATAGTTAATCTATTCAGAGAACACCGAACAGCACCGAAATCTCAGTGAAATGCCCTGATTTTTGGTGGTTTCTTTCGACCGGTTTAATCAGGAAAATCCCATGGGTTTCAATGTAAAAAATATTCCCTGTTTTTATTAAATATTTATTCAACCATTTAATCTTTAACCTCTTAGTGACCGTGCGGTTTTACACAAGTCCGTCCTTTAGTGACCACTGCTGTTTTTAGGTTTCTGTGCTGTTTGTGTTTACGTCAAATTTTCCTCTTACTCGTTTATGCAACCCACACATATTTTACACTCGTTTTTCTCGTCATTAAATGGACTTTATAAAGATACCATTTTTTTCATCATTTCATATAATTTACTATAAAAAACATTGTGAAATATGACAAAAAAAAATAAAAAACACCACTTTTCGAACTTTGACCCCCAAAATTTCTTATGTATCCAACCGTCAAAAAAATGTAATTCCTTAGTAGTTTCTAAATTTAGTTCTGAGTTTAGCAATACCAATGTTTACATATTCCTCGCTTTGCTCCTTATCTTATGCAACAATAAGTGAAACAGGGTTATCCAAAGAGATTCGAATTGCTTGAGAAAGGTAACCGAACGCTGAAAATCAGCGTTCGGTTACCTTTCCTGGCCATTCGGCTATCCAGAGAGCAGGCAATTCGCCAAATCCTGTCGAATTGCCTGCACATACGGTGCCTGTTCGGTCCCTGTTCGAGGGCAGTGAAATCCCATAGAGAGCAATGCTTCGGCTATTCAGAGAACACAAACAGCAGTGAAAGGTTCCCCTAATGTCCTGCCATTCGGTGGTTTAATTCGGCAAGTTAATTCAGGAGAATCCCATAGACTTCAATGTTAAAAATATTCCAGTTTTAATTCAATATCTAATAAACCGTTCATTATAAAATTCTGCAGCAAAAAGTCTCTTTATTTATAGATTTTTTAGGATACTTTAAGCATTTTTCAGAATTTTTTAAAAAAAAATTAAAAGTCCGATTTTTTTTTTTTTTTTTTTTCAGTTTGCTTATTTTTTTTGTAGCAGCCCTCTTTATTATCATTCCCTGGACCTCCTGTGAAAATGTCAGACATTTTCGCTTAGTAGTTTCTTTGCAAACAGCGTTTTTTTTCCCAGATTCATACAAATGGTTTTTCTAATTTATTCACTGCCTCCTCTACGTCACAGCTGCTTCGGCTCTGTGTGATTCGGCTCCTTTTCGGCTCCTTTTCGGCTCCTGTTCGGCTTTTTCGAAGGTTAATCCAGATGTTTTTGCTTGTTTTCAGCGTGCATTCGGTTAGTTTTCGTCAGGTTTTCGGCAGCTTTTCCCTGCAATTCGGGGACCCTGTGGTGTTTGCTGAATACACCGCAGGGTCACCGAAATGCAATCGGCAAAAGGAACCGAATTGAAGAGAACGAAAAGTCACCGAACGTGCGGTGACTTTTCGAATCTCTTTGGATAACCCTGTAAGTAGCACTTTGCCATTTACAAAGGGTTTACTTTTAAAAGTAGTCATACAGGGTTATCCAAAGAGATCCGAATTGCTTGAGAAAGGTAACCGAACGCTGAAAATCAGCGTTCGGTTACCTTCCTGGCCATTCGGCTATCCAGAGAACAGGCAATTCGCCAAATCCTGTCGAATTGCCTGCACATACGGTGCCTGTTCGGTGCCTGTTCGAGGGCAGTGAAATCCCATAGAGAAGCACTGCTTCGGCTATTCAGAGAACACAAACCAGCAGTGAAAGGTTCCCCTAATGCCCTGCCATTCGGTGGTTTCATTCGGCAAGTTTATTCAGGAGAATCCCATAGACTTCAATGTTAAAAATATTCCCGTTTTAATTCAATATCTAATAAACCGTTCAGTATAAAATTCTGCAGCAAAAAGTCTCTTTATTTATAGATTTTTTAGGATACTTTAAGCATTTTTCTGATTTTTTTTTATTTTTATTAAAAGTCCGATTTTTTTTTATTTTTTTTTCAGTTTACTTATTTTTTTGTAACAGCCCTCTTATTATCATTCCCTGGACCTCCTGTGAAAATTTCAGACATTTTCGCTCAGTAGTTTCTTTGCAAACAGCGTTTCTTTTTCCCAGATTCATACAAATGGTTTTTCTAATTTATTCACCTCCCTCTGTCTGCGTCACAGCTGCTTCGGCTCTGTGTGATTCGGCTCCTGTTCGGCTCCTGTTCGGCTCCTGTTCGTCTTTTTCAAAGGTTAATCCAGATGTTTTGCTTGTTTTCAGCGTGCATTCGGTTAGTTTTCGGTGAGTTTGCGGCAGCTTTTCCCTGCAATTCGGGGGCCTGTGGTGCTCGCTGAATACACCGCAGGGTCACCGAAATGCAATCGGCAAAAGGAACCGAATTGAAGAGAACGAAAAGTCACCGAACGTGCGGTGACTTTTCGAATCTCTTTGGATAACCCTGATAGTAGCATTGTAACACTGATATCTGTCACTAATTCCTGAATAACCCTCCACATATACATATTTTTTTAAAGTACACAAATCAAGGTATTAAACTTGGGGTATTTTAACTCTTTCCATGCAAACCATTTTACCACAAATCTATGACAAAGTTTGAGAAAAAAAAAAGTTTTGGTGATTTTTTTTTTTTAATGCAATTTAAGAATACATGTACTGTGAACTTTAAGGTTTACTGCCAAAAAGCACCCCAAGATATGTTCAGCAACATCTTTTGAGTAAATTGATACCACCCATGTATAGGTATGTCGGGTTATTTGGGGGCTAATAGGCCTTATTTGGGGGGTGCGCATTTCAGTTTTCCAACTTGGAATTTTCACATTTCGTCATCATGCACTTATGTCCTATTTGGGACATTTTTGAAGCCGGCCAAAGTAATTTACCCCCATCAAACCATATATTTTTAGAAAGGGCACACCCTAGGGTACTTCAAAGAGTTGTATTTTAACACTTTCCATGCACTAGCTCTTTGTCAAACTTTCAGGTAGTCACTTTTTCTGTTATTTTTTCACACACATTGTACTTTAGGCAGGAATTGTCAAATCCAGTTATGGGTTACTGCCAAACAACACCCCAAAATATGTTCAGCAACATCTTCTGAGTAAAATGATACCACCCATATATAGATTTGTTCTGTTGTTTTTGGGGTGATACGCCAATCTTTTGACATGTGCTTGTCATTTTTCTAATTTGACATATCTTCTTTGCTTATCTTCTTTTTAGGGGCCTTTTTACATACCCCAATTTTATGAACGTGCATATATTTGGTAAGCTAACACCCCAAAGTACTGTAAATGGAGTGTTTTTATGCCATGGATGCAACCGTTTGCTCCAAACAAATTGGATACTGTTTGGTGGTCATTTTTCATTTTCCCACCCACATCAGTTTCGGACTGTGATTTAGAAGACACTGTTGTTGGTTACTGCATGAAAACTCTCCAGGTTGTTTTCTGCAAGGTCTCCTGAGTACACCCATGCCCCCCATGCAAAGGTTTGCCAGGATTTTGGGAGATTATTTCTTCAGATAGGCCTATCTTTGGTTTTGGGTCTACCGCATACCCCAGTTTGAATTATTGCCAGAAAATTGTTTATATTTGTTATGTTGACACCCCAAGGTATTGCATATCGAGTGCTTTGATGCCATGGATGCAACGGTTTTAGCCCAAAACATTTGAGAAGGTGTGTGGCGGTAATTTTTCAATTTTCAGATTTTTACGCCCACATTAGATTTGGACTGTGATTTAGGAGACACTGTTGTTGGTTACTGCATGAAAACTCTCCAGGTTGTTTTCTGCAAGGTCTCCTGAGTACACCCATGCCCCCCATGCATAGGTTTGCAAAGATTTTGGCAAAATACAGTACCAATTGTAGAACATAAAAATGTCGGAATAAAATGTAAAAGTCTGGTGCAGTAAAAGAAAAAAAAAACTAAACTGAACTAACTAACTAGACTGTAAGAAAAAAAAAATCACAGATCACGCACAGTGTGATACATCTTGAAACAGTCCCCAAGACACAGACCGGGTTGTCCAGAGCATTCTGGGCAGTAAAAGATTGTGTCTCTCCTCTGCCCCCTCTTGAAACACACCCTGCATCATTTTTGGGGTTTCTGTTTGCTCTCAGTAGGGGGGATTTTATAAATAAAATGTGTAGCCCCAACTCTGTCCCCCATCACCGCCCGGGGAGCAGGTGCATCCTGGTACAAAAACCCCAAAATGACCTGGAGCTGAAACTGTAAAAAGGACAGGGTCACTCCGGGGTTTGCCTTTTTGCAGAGCAAAAAGGCATTGTGGGTTGCAATTTGCATCAGGTAAATTGCAACCTTTTTGTACCAGGCCCTTGATTTACGCATAATCTGGTAGGGCTGGAGCAGCTGATCTGCCAGATCAACCCCACCCATATGCCGGTTATAGGCTTTGATGCACACTGGCTTCCGGATGCGCTCAGCTCTGACACGTACAGAGACCTCCACAGACCTCTCAGTGTGGATGGTGGATAGAAGGTATACATCCTTCTTGTCTCTGTACTTGACCGCCAACAGCTCCTCTTGGCGCAGAGCTGAGGACTCCCCCCTTTTTAACCGGGTGCAGGCAAGCTGTGCTGGGAAACCTACGCGGTTCTTGCGAACAGTACCGCATGCTACTGTATCAAAACAATACAGCAGCTTGAACAAAGGGACACTCGTATAAAAATTATCAACATACAAGTGGTACCCTTTGTTCATCAGGGGAAAAAGTAGGTCCCACACAATCTTGCCACTGGTTCCCATGTGTTCTGGGTAACCTGGAGGGTCAAGGCTACTATCCTTTCCCTCGTACACCCGGAAGGCCTGAGTATACCCACTCTCGCTGTCACAGAGCTTATACACCTTCACTCCATACCTGGAGCGTTTGGAAGGAATATACTGCTTGAATCCCAGCCTTCCCTTGTATTTCATTAGGGATTCATCCACGCAGATATTCCTTCCAGGTGTATAAGCCTCTGCAAACCTGGCGGCGAAGTGGGTAATCGGGGCGGATTTTATACAGCCTGTCAAACTGGGGATGCTCTCTAGGAGGGCACAGGCTGTTGTCACTGAAGTGCATGAAATGCAAAATGTTTTCATACCTTCTACATGACATTGATTGGGGGTAAATGGGGGTAGAGCAGATAGGGCTACTGCTCCAGTAGGAGCGAATTGAGGGCTTCTTTATGATGCCCATCAGCATAGTAAGTGCCCAGAATTTCAGAAATTCTGGTACATCTAGCGGGGTCCATTGCTGCCTTGCCAAGTAGGAGTCTGGCTTCGCAGCACAATGCTGATGGGCATACAGATTTGATTGGGCAACAATGTGGCCCAACAAATCATCCCCCATAAACACCTGCAAAAACTGTGTGGTGGTAAATCCTGCAACATCAATATTGATGCCAGGATTTGCCGTGAAAGGAGGGATATCTGGCCTCTGGCGATGAGGCACTACCCACTCCTCAGCTGGAGCTGTGAATCTCCTGCTGGCAGGTGGTGGCCCAGGATCTGCATCAGAAACATCACTAGGAAATACATCAGCCAGCGTAAATGATATATCTAGCGATGTCTCTGAGCAGTTAGCGGGGTCAAAATCTGGGTCGGAGTCCGACGCAGATGCCTCAGATTCTGACGCCAGGATGGTATATGCCTCCTCGGCGCTGTACACTCGCTCAGACATTATATATAATAGATTATAAAATTTTATAATTATTATATATACAGTATAAACGGATTGTGGGTTCTTAGAAGAACCGTTGGGTTTCACAAGAAAATACAAATAAACACCTAAATCTCTCTAAATCCCTCTAAACCTGCCTCAATTGTTCTAAATCTCCCTAAAATCTCTCTAAATCTGCCTCAATTTTTCTATTCTCACTAAATCTACCTAAAATCTCTAACCTGTCAAATCTGATCTCTCTCTCTCGCTCACCAAAACACAAGTGAGGAGAGGGAGGGAGAATCACAGAGGTCACGGCCAATATTTACAAAATATTGACCTGACCTGACAAATTAGAAATTTTATTTTGATTTTTTATAACTTTTGATTGGATGTTGCTAGCCTGCCTCTCTGATGAGGCAGGCTAGGAACATCCCACACAGCCCCAAGATGACCCTGCCCTTAGAAGGGCAGCGCCATCTTGGCTGTCAGTTTTCTTTTATTTTATACCTTTTTATTTATTTATTTTACTTTTTTTACACATTTTTTTAGTCTGCTGGGTGCCTTGATCCCTCGAGGCACCCAGCAGAGCACCTGATCACTCATGTGATCATTTTTGTACTGCGTGCCACGATACCTCGTGGCACTCAGTACTTCCTGGCGCTACCGGAAGTGATCGCTCGGGGGGAGCGATCACAGACGGACCGGCGGCAGGTAACCATATTGCAAGGATGCCTCGATGTCGAGGCATCCCTGCAATATACTCAGAGCAGCTGGAAGCAATACCGATCGCTTCCAGCGCTCTGTAGAAGTGTGGGGCACCTTTCCGGTCAAACCGGATGTTGATCGCTCCCGGGGAGCGATCACAAGGGGCCCCGGCACTTCTGTCTACCATTGCACGGATGCCTGGACTCCCAGGCAGCGTGCAATGGCCCTGGAGCTGCTGGAAGCGATCCGATGGCTTCCAGCTCTCTCTAGAAGTGCGGGGCACCTTTCCGGTGAAACCGGATGTTGATCGCTCCCGGGGAGCGATCACAAGGGGCCCCGGCACTTCTAACCACCATTGCACGGATGCCTGGACTCCCAGGCAGCCTGCAATGGCGTTTAAGCTGCTGGAAGCGATCCGATCGCTTCCAGCGCTCAAAAGACCGCAGGACGTACTATGTACGTCAGCGGGTCTAAAAGAGACCCGCGGCCGTGACGTACATGGTACGTCCGCGGTCACTAAGGGGTTAAAATTGCAGCAAAAAGTCTCTTTATTATTATTTTTTAGACATTTTTTGTCATTTTTAGTCAAATTTTTTAGACATTTTCCGGTGAAATTTTATTTTCAGATTTTCTTTTAAATAGCATTTTTTTTCTGTAATAGAACTGTTTATTATTTTTCATAAGACCTGATAAACAGTTTCCAGGCATTTTCATTCAGTGTTTTTTTTGCAAACGCATTTTAAAAGTTCCAGTGATTTTTTTTTACCTCGTTTGGTGGCTTGTCAGCTTTTTCCGGCCGCTGGTTGGAGCTCTGTTCGGCGGGTCGTTGTTTTTTTCAGATGCATTTGGCAGTTGCGCGGCGGATCGTTGGATGCGTTCGACCTTTTTTCGGTGGCTTGTCATATTGATCCGATGTTTTTTCGGCAGTTTTGCCAATCGATTCAGTGGTTTTCTCGGATGCGTTCAGTGGCTTCCCTGCACTTCGCTAAGACCCTGCGGTCAATGCTGCATTCACACAGGGTCAGCGAATTTGACTCCCCGAAGTGCGGGGAACGTAAGAGGTGTTTTTTGAATAACCCTGTGTATCTGTCTGGAGTGTGTTACAGTATGTTGGTATTAATAGCAATAACACTACAAATAAAGGGCTAGATTACATAAAGGGTTATTCAAAGAGAATCGAAAAGTAACCGCACGTTCAGTGACTTTTCGTTTTCTTCAATTCGGCACGATTTGACTATCCCATTTTGGCGACCCTGCGGTGTATTCAGCAAGCACCACAGGGCCGTCGTAATGCAGGGAAAAAGTCGCCGCAAAACCGCCGAAAACTCACCGCAAAACCCGGCGAAGGCACACCGAAAAACCGCAAAAACATCTGGATTAACCCTGCCGAAAACGCTAGAAAAACCCGAGCAGGAGCCGATCACACGCAGCGCAAACGTCGGGAAAACCCGACAACGCAGACGAATGGAGTGAAAAAAAAAACAACAGTACGCTTGAATGTTTGAAAATTGAAATGCTGTTTGCAAAGAAACTACTGAGTGAAAATGTCTGAAAATTACATATGAGGTCCAAGGAATGATAATAAAAAGGGCTGTTACAGAAAAAAGAACAAACGTTTAAAAAAGAAATAAAAAAAATAATCTGAAAAAAATCCCGAAAAATGCTTAAAATATCCCAAAAAAATCTATAAATAAAGGGACTTTGTACTGCAGAATATTATAATCAACGGTTTATTAGATATAGAATTAAAATGGGAATATGTTTAACATTGAAGCCTATGGGATTCGCCTGAATAAATCTGCAGCATGAAACCACCGAATGGCAGGGCAATTCGGCAACTTTTCACTGCTGGTTTTTGTTCTCTGAATAGCCGAAGCATTGCTTCTCTATGGGGATTCACTGCCTTCGAACAGGCACTGAACAGGCACCGTATGTGCAGGAAATTCATCAGGATTTGGCAAATTGCCTGCTCTCTGGATAGCCAAATGGCCAGGAAAGTTAGCTGTACGCTGAATTTCAGCGTTTCTGTTAAGCAGGTACAGGGAGGGCTTCAGCATGCAAGGTACCATGAATTCTCTTCAGTACCAGGAGATATTGGATGACAATGTGATGCAGTCCGTCACAAACCTGAGGCTTGGGAGACGTTGGACCTTTCAACAGGACAATGATCCCATGGTCTCTCTTGATATGTTTAACATCTTTGCAATCTTCTTATAGCCATTGCCCTTCCTGTGAAGAGTAACCACCTCTTCTCTTGTCTTCCTGGACCATTCTCTTGACTTCACCATGTTTGTAACCACACCAGTAAATGTCTAGAAGGAGCTGAGTATCACAGTCATTTTAAAGCTGCCTAATTGGTGCTTATTATGCTTTATTGCTGCTCTGTGACATCCACAGGTGTTTTCAATACCTGATTGAAAACACTTGAATGAACCTCTGTTCTTCAGAGTGGTAGTCTTTAAGGGGTTGAATAATTGTGTCAATGAAGAATTCACAAAAGAAACATTTACTACTGTATTACAAAACCAATTGATGTCATTTAGTAGCATATGGTTCTTTAAAAAGTCCTTGTAGGATTTCATTCTGAATACAATTACAAATGTACACTAAATTCCCTAAAACCCTTTACAGCATTGGGGTTGAATAATTTTGAACACTACTGTATATATATAATTATAATGTGCAATGTTCAAGTAAATATATGTGTTATTCTTTCCCAGCAGTGCTTTTGGCTAAGGTTTTTCCTTAATTAATATTATTGTTATTGATTGTAGCACTTCAAATACAGTCCTCCAGAGTATTAAAACCCATCTCTATGTTGTAGTTTGTTGGGTTATATTATATATAAACCCAATAAGCAACAGCAGAATAACATAGGTAAGTGATATGGGCTTAATACTGTAGGGACCTTTTTCAGCTGAACCACAATCAATAACAATAACGTTAATGAAGGAGGAGCCTTCATTATATATATCTCTCAATGTTTAAATGAAATTAGCTGCTGTTGTTGTTTCTTTTGTATTGTTTGAACATGATGTCTGGTGTGCTCTCTTCTTGGTTTGTTGTATCATATTGTCTTGAGATGCGCCCACACTGAAAGCTTAGTAAAGGTTGAGTGCTTCCCTTCTTGTGTATTTTGCATGTATAGGGCTGACACCCCTTGGGTAAACACCCCTCCCTGTCACAGGTGCTCCACCCACAGGTTATATTTAACCTTGAATTGCAGGGAGCATCAGAAAGGACTTGGTCCTCAGTGAGTATATCCCATAAAGAGCAGTCATTAGGTTGGCATGATAGGACCTGCCAGGGGTGGAATACATTGTTGCTGTTGGCAGGCTTAAGCAATCCATAGCCATTCATTGCAAACTAAATTTCCACCATTTTTCAACAAAGCTCAGTATTAAAAAACTTGTAAAAATTAGGGATGTGCATGGCTGAAAAATGTTTAGTTTAGTTTTGTTTCGTTATGTTTTAAAATAATTTCGTTTTCAGAATTTCGTAACTAATTTAGTTTCGTATTTTGTTTCGTTTTGTTTTGGATCGATTTGAAACTTCGAATCGATTCGTATTTCATATATCAATTCGATAGTTGATATCAATTCGAATTTTGGATCACTAAATAAAACCCCACTTAATCAAATTTTGCTGTTAAAAGAAAAGCTAGGGTTAAATTTTAAGCTGTGTCACAGATTTAGTATTTGAGTCAAATTAAACAGTGAAACAACATTAATTTGTTTCATAAAGTCCTTTGCTGACTATTACTTGTATTTTAAGTTAATATCAAATCGATAGTTGATATCAATTTGATAGTTCATTTCAAATTCAATAGTTGATATCAATTTGATAGTTCATTTCAAATCCAATAGTTGATATCAATTTGATAGTTCATTTCAGATTCAATAGTTGATATCAATTATTCAAATTTTTCTTTTATGATGATGACAGTGTATAACGAAATAAATTTGTTATATACCATTTCGTTTTGAATTTTTGCTGGGCTATAAAAATGCGAAAATTTGTGCCTTCACTGGATTTATAGTAGTTGCAGTATAAAAAAATTTGATATTTGTGAAATGGACACCTCTGCTATAAGGTGCTAACATTTAATATCATATGTGCCTGACTATTATTAAAAAGAATCCTGATAACATTCATAATTCAACACTTCGAATACCAAGACAAAAAGCGAATTGTGTGCTCTGTACTACTGGGTCAAACGGCTGAGAATGAGTTTTTTTGCAGCCGCGCCTGCATTATCTTGTGCCAGGCAGGTCTTCTTACTGTAAAGTAATTTCAGCAAAGCTTCCCAACTCTCTGATTGCAGCTTTGGATTACTGCTTCAATCATGGCTTATCAAGGGTTTCCACAAAAGGCAACGCACCGGCACTGTCCTAGGGGAAAGCCAGATTTAGAAGCCAATTTTCAACAGGACCTACCCCTTCTGCAATGTCACCTGAGGAATAGGAGGGGGTAATAATCTGTGATACTACACATGAATTTATGGAAATGGCTCAGACGGCATTGATTTTAGTCAATGGAAGTCAGATTGTGGAGAAAAAATGGAAAAGGCTCACTTAACAATTTCCTTGTTATAACTTATCTTGATTAGTCCTTTGGTTGGACTAATATAAATGAGTAGTGATGACATATGACATTATGTTACATCCTAAAATATAAAGCGTATATAACTTGGAAGCACACAGGTAAAAAAATACAAATTTATTGATATCAAGCAAAAACTATACATAGACAAATACATAGTGTATTAGATTCAACAATACAAGTCTAAATATATGTATTTTACACACCACGGGCTATAGAAAAGCAATGCAGAACCTTATCAAAACATAATGTAGCGCTCACTCCCGGAGGAGACACTGAATTTGAACCTCGGGTCAGTCTCCCCGCACTAGGGAATAAATATACTCCAGCACCGTCGTGGATTTTATAAATTATATAGTCTACTGAATAAACGGGCATATAATGAGTAACACGGTATTTGTATATATTTTTACAGTACTTCGTAATACGAGAAACACACGGCAGAAAAGGAAAAATACAGCCCTTCGTAATGCGAGAAACGCGCAGCGGAAAAGGAAAAATACAGCCCTTCGTAATGTGAGAAACGCGCAGCGGAAAAGAGAAAAAAAGTATTTTTAACCCCTTAGTGGTTGGAGTGTGAGTCTCGTACAGGTTATGTCCCTAGGAATGTATGTGTATGCGTGTATTGGTACCCGGGCACAACATTCAACTTGCCAGTGAATCATTTAGGAGGTATCTTCGACTAGTCCCGTTGGGGCCCTGTGGGTTTTGAAGAAACTGCAGCGTGCTTTAGTATTTTACAACGGCCTGGAAGGCCTCTCACCCATCCGCCAGATACTCTGTGCTCCGCTCGACCCAGGACGTCTCTCCACTCGATTTTGACTGGGGTTCTCTGTGTCACCGGATCCGCTGTCTTGCTTGTATGTATCTGCCACAAGATGTCCAGCTCACCGCCTGCACTCCCTGTTAGATCGATCTGCGGTTCTCCTAACTCGGGGTCCAGCCGGAACCAGCTTCTTGTCCTCAGACCTCACAGCTTGGTATAGACAGATCTCTGCAGGGTCACTGTCCCGATCCCCCAGCACCAGCGAGGTAGCCCCTGCGCTCTGGCCTGGTCACGATCCTTAACAGCTCTGCCTGCTTCCTTCTCCTTTCAGCTCCCAGCTCACTCTGAGCATGCTTTCCACGAGGCTGCTGATGCCTTTCCTTTCCTTCACCCCCACTTCCTGTCCTTACGCAAAGCATCATGGAAAATGTAGTTCAGTGCCTTCTGTGTTTGTCCAGCATAATCTTACCATGGTCTCTGTCTCCCTCTGGTGGCCATTGCAAGTAAATGCAGCATAACAGTCTTTTTAAACACAGCGCTACACTAACATTCCTAAAGGAGGAAAAAAAGAACCTCAGGTTATATCTTACAAGAAAAGAAAAATACAACTGCTGCCTGGATGGATATAAGGTGAAGCCTCACCAAAGGTTGAATCAAAAACACAAGATCATAAAGAAAAGTAAACCAAAATAAAACAACCAAATATAAAGGTAACCTAAATACCAAGGAGCCTTTTCAGTAACAAAACTGGCAAAGACCTAGTGCCCCAACTAGGTCACTATTTTTTATCAGCTGTCTAAAATTATGAATCGACCGAAATTACGAATCGCGGTAGCACGACGAAAAGAACTAAACGAAATATAGGAAGGCCAATGATCCGAAAAAGATCCAAAATTATACATAATGGAACAAAAATAATCCAAAGCGAAAAAAAATGGAACAGAAATTACCCTAAATGGAACAAAATGGTTTCAAAGTAATAAAATCAGGTATTTTTTTTAACATTGAAACCTATAGGATTCCACCATAGGTTTCAATGTTAAAGAAATCCCTGTTTGTATTAAATATTTCTTAAACCGTTTATTTTTTTCATTTGCAGCAAAAAGTCGCTTTGTTTATTTCTTAGTAATTTGTAGGCATTTTTCTGGATTTTTTGGGTGAAACTTTAAGGGCTAAATTGCATTCTTCACGTTAAAACGGGGGCGATAGGGAGAAAAAACTGCGCCCGCAGTTTTCCCCCTACCGCCCCCATTTTAGCATGGAATTACAATGCAGGCGCATTAAAAAGCTGCCTTCATTGTTACCGTGCCCCTGGATGCTCACGGCAGCACTGAGTGCCGCCGCGAGCATCCACTCGATGGAGTCCATAGGACTCCATTGAGCCAGACGCCAGCGGTCACATGACCTGCCGGATCTCGCCTCACCTCACCACGCCAGTCTCTCCCTGCTCCCGCCAGACAGAGGAGGCAGATGGAGCCGCGGTCCATACCGCGGGACAGGAGGTGATTATGTGATTGGTTTATTTATGTTTTTGGCTGGTGTTAACGGATTCTGCAGAAGCGGAATCCGTTAACACCAAGTCCTGGCTGTGGTTAACTTTTTGCTAACCACAGCCGGATGTTAACCAGCGCTATCAGATTGTAATACTAATGCTGATTAACACTTTGCGCTCCCCATGTTAAGTATATGGAGCGCAAAGTACAGTAACCTCGCACTGAAAAGCGCAAGGTACCAAACGCAAACGGGTTACTTAACCCGTTAGTGTTTGGATTGTAATATGCGGTAGCCACCGCGGCTAATGTTAATGCTCAAGCAGGTGAGCGTTAACGTTAGCACCTAGATTGTAATGTGGCTCAAAGTTTCCTAATTTATTTTAAAGAAACTAGGCTTTTTTCCCATAGGTTTCAACATTAAAAAATATTTGCATTTTTATTAAATATTTACTAAACCATTTATTTTTTTCACTTGCAGCAAATAGTCATTTTGTTTATTTATTTTTTTAGGATTTTTAAGGCATTTTTTGGGTGAAATTTTATGTCTCCTAATTTATTTTAAAGAAATTAGTCGTTTTTCCCCAAAGGTTTCAATGTAATAAAATATTTGAACTGCTGATCTGAAACATAAGGGGTTATTCGGAATGAGCCAATCTGGCCCCGAAATGTCACTGAACAGGGAATTTCCCTGTACGGTGACAGTTCGGGGCCATTCGGCCATTCAGAAAGTAGGCACGCGTATCATGTGAGGGGGTGGCATCAATGCAGGGTGCACGTGGTGCCCAGAAAGGCACGCTGCAGTGCCACCGATGAGGCGGTTTGTTTGTGTGCCGCCGTGGTCAGAATGTCCCTTACAAAACTGGGCCCCCACTGACCCGCGGGCCCTCGGGCAGCGCCCGAGTACCCGATGGGTCAGTCCGCCCCTGGTCTACCTGTATTCTGCCTTGCTACGCACCGTGATCCTGCCTTGCTACGCACTGTCATCCTGCCTTTCTACCCTCCGTGCCTCCAGCATTGCAATACCTACCTGTACCTCCCAGCATTTCTGTCCCATTTTTTTGTGCTCCTGTCTTGCTGTTTGGATTCCCTCTGTAACGTTTGCTATGGACATTGATCACATTTCTCAAAAAAGCCTGTCACGACACTTGCTACGGATATTGCACACACTTTCTGCCAGCCGCTTGCAATGACACTTGCTATGGATATTTTTTTGAGAAAGGATTTTACCAGGAAGGATACATTAAGATTTCTCTTGCTTTCAAGTATGTCCTGGGTGGCGAGTATGTACCGTTAGGTGTCTTGCCTAGGACACTTACTGGAGAGGTTGCTCGCTGGGATCGAGCCCATGACTCCACAGGCTCTCTCCATGCAGAGCAGTGACATTACCTCTACTCCACCCAGCCGGTACTGACCACACTTTCTGCCAACCACCTGCCACGACCCTTGCTTCCGAGACCCCTGCCATTGGAGAATGCCTTAAATTCATTGGATATACTGTATATACTGTGGGCCATTGTCAGAGATGACAGTCTCTGGGATACCATGCCTTGCAAAGGCACCCTTTAACTTGCGTATTACAGCAGCGGATGTTGTGCTGTGAAGTCTTTCCAGTTCAAAGTATCTGCTATTGTAGTCAACAGTTATGAGATAATCCATATTGTGCCAGTTGATTAAACCAATAGCCACTACTTGCCATGGTCTGTCAGGTACTCTGTGACTGATCATGGGCTTTCTAGAGTTGGATGGATGGTATGTGAGGCATATAGAACATTTACTAACTATTTCTTCAATTTGCTTTGCCATTCCAGGCCAAAACAATATATTACGTGCTCTTTTTTCTTTGCCATTTTCAATGCCTAGGTGGCTGTTGTGTATGCATGAGAGCATTTCTGGATGAAAGCTTGATGGAACAATTACAGTATTTTCTAAAAATATGAAAGATCCTCTCAGTGATTCCAGAATTCCAAGACCGGTTAGGGGCATTTCTTTCTCTCATCAGGCCAGCAATTTTGTATAGTGTCCTTTAGTATTTGGAACTGTGGATCACTTTCAGTCTGAGCTTTGATTTTGTGTAGCTTGGGGTCACTGACAAGAAGACTGCTATATACATACATATATACAGTATGGACTTGTATGTCCATACCTTCATTGAGGCTCGGGTCTTGTTCAGATACTGACTTTCTGGATAGCGTGTCTGCGACTGGAATGTCTTTGCCTGGACGGTGAATGATGGTGAAGTTATACCTCAGAAGCTGTAGAATCATTCTTTGTAGCCTTGGAGGACTGGATGCCATTGGTTTGCGCATGATGGCCTCTAAAGGTTTTATGGCCTCCATATCATCGGGGAAAGTGAGAAATACTTTTTGTAAACTAAAGTATCCTGAGATAAATAAAATGTTCTACTTGTACATCAAGGTACATGTATTCTGAGAGAGAAGAGATTCATCTGCTGCACATTGTCAGGTCCTCAAACAGCAGAGTGTATAATACGTTTTGAGTTGCAGAGATGCCTGACGCCTGCTTTTCACTGCACTAAATAATAGCTTTCTGAGTTTCTTGAACGCTGCTGTTTCATGCACACTCATCTGTGACCTCCATCAAATTAAATACTGGCAGAAGACAGCTGTTTAATATTCAGGGTGGCTAGTGCATTAGTACTCTTGGCTTCACCTAGGAACCTAATTAACTCGCCTTGCGTTGCACTGCAAACACTTTCCTCAAATTCACAGACTGACCTGCTATTACATATAATTTAAATGTTAAACATTTGAGGAAGAAAGGATCCAAGGTATGGGATAGTAAACTGATTCAGTCACTGACTCCAAACTGATCCTTTAAAATATATTTATTTTTCCCAAATACATTGTGAAAGATGTTCTTAGGAACTACATAATTATTGTGTGACTGTAAGAGGGCCAAATCAAGGATTGGTGGGCATAACTCCTGTAAGGGCAAAGTTTGGCAAGAGGCCCAAGCCTCCATCTCTTTCTAAGGAAAGTTGCAATTTGGTCGCCATTATTCAGCAGACTGGTCCAATAGACTAATATCTTTCGTAGACTTCTGCTGCTCCCATAATGAGGTGATATGTTGTGGTAGAGTATTATTACTCAGGGCTTGAGAATGTGATTTTACCTTATCTAGTGGCTGCCTTGGACTGTATGGTCTTCAACCTTCTTTTGCAAATACACAAAATGCGAGACACATTTCCAGATGCGTAACAATATGTATATATATATATATATAATCTTGTTAGCATTTCATAAAACCTCCAAAGTAACAGTTTTCCATGATAAAAGAAATCCTCAAAAGTTGCAGATTAACATTAAAGAGACTTTATAATGAGATTTATGGAGAGATACAAAAGAAAAACCAAAACATATTAAGAGCAATGCTACGTTCTGATTAGTGTATTGGTGTTTTGCAATTCAAATCCTAGTCACTGACTGTGCATAGATGAAAATAAACGAATGACTGCCCCAGGAGTGCTATAAAATGCAGACTTATAGATCAATAAAAATAAAAAACAAACATTTTTAACCGCTACAAATGTGTTCACTCATAAAGATCAACTAAAGTTTTAGCATAATGGGTCATGGAGGAACTGCGTGGTACATCCAGCTAAATGGTAAAACCAGTGAAGAAAACTAAAATATTAGCTCATTGTGTCATTACTGTGATACAAACATTATCCATATATTAAGAAGCTTTGCTTATTGACATGGGATTTATGCGTTAGTACACTGATGGACTACCTCCAGCTAAACGGCAAGCTATGTATGTCTTACACAGATACATTAAACGGATGGTCATAATAACATATGTAGTTTTAGGGCACACTTTAGAAATACACTCTATATCCTTAATGGACATGGCTTTTTCCCACTGTGACATATGGCAGTTGCATCAACCCGCATTTTGACAGCATAGAAGAGTATAACTTTACCTGTCTTTTTTAAAGCAGATCAACATATATTGTGTTTTGTTTTTAATATCTTGCATTTTATTACTTTGTATTTCTGTAACGACTGTAACATTTCATTGTTCTTGAACCCAGGACATGAAAACGAGAGAAATCTCAATGTATCCTTCCTGGTAAAATACTTTGCAAATAAATAAATATATATGGTTTTATAGGATGACTAAGTGCCACCTAAATAAAGCTAGGGCTAAATTACAATCTTCGCGCAACGTTTGCGCCGGCGCGAAATAATATTAACGCGTGGGGTAAAACCATTTGTGCCGAATCCCGTATTACATAGTCAGCGCAACAACCACGCGCAATCGTCTACCGCGGGTGAACCTGCGCGAACTTACTGTACTTTGAGCGTCCTATACTTAACATTGTGAGCGCAAATGCGAATGTGCACTTGTACGAGTATGGTATTACAATCTATTTCATGGTAATTACCGCATGGCCTTTGCGCGCATAATTTTAGCAACTCCTAAAAGCTGGTGCTGATGGCAAATTTGAACAATCTGGCTAACCCCAAATATCCAAGCCCATAAAAAGGAATGCACCAAAGCACAGTGGCCCATTCAAATCATACCAAACCAATACAATGGATGAAGTTGTGTGTGCATGTATTATTGCTGCAGCATATATGCTCGGATTGACAGTGGCAGACGCAATTTGTTAACGTGAGACAGGTGTGGTTCTTAATTCTAATTGGCTCAATCTCGAAAAAAGACTGCTCGCGCAAAGATTTTGGCGTGAGACGATACTGCGCGTGCATTTGGGCACGTCCTGTTTGCGCGCGCAATTGATCGGCGGATGAAAAAAGCAACGAGGATTGTAATTCCAGCGGTGATTTGCGCGTGCAAAAGTTTAACGCTTGGCGCAAAGATTTTCGCTTTGCGCGAGGCATTTTGCGTGAAGAATGGAATATAGCACTTAGTCTTTAACCCCTTAGGGACCTTGGACGTACCATGTACGTCATGGCCGCGGGTCTCTTTTAGACCCGCTGTCGTACATGGTACGTCCTGCGGTGTTTTGAGCGCTGGAAGCGATCGGATCGCTTCCAGCAGCTCAAACGCCATTGCAGGATGCCTGGGAGTCCAGGCATCCATGCAATGGCGGTTGCAAGTGCCGGGGCACCTTGTGATCGCTCCCCGGGAGCGATCAACATCCGGTTTTTAGGCTTGTGCACCGATTTTTTTTTCGGTTCGATTCGGTTCAATTTTTCGGATTTTTAAACTTTTCGATTCGGCTCGTTTCGACCGATTTCGGTTTCGATTCGATTCGGTTCGGTACATTTTTTTTCGGAATATCGGCCATTTTTCGTATTTTCGTGTCACTGTGCTCGGTTTTTGTATCGACTTTTCGTGATTTCGGAAATTTTCGTTTTTCTGAATTGTACATTTTTCGGAATATCGGCCATTTTTCGTATTTTTTCATGTCACTTTGCTCGTTTTTTGTATCGACTTTTCATTTTTTCCGGAACTATTCGTTTTCCGGAAAATTTTAGTTTTTTCGGAGCGTCTGTTCTCGTTTGACACATTTCAAGTCCATTCGAAAAATCCGAAAATATTTCGTTTCGGCTTGGAAAACGTTTCGGATCTAACATTTTCGGATCTAAAAATTTTCGGAAATTCGTCCGCATCCGAAAACACGAATCGGGAAATTTCGTGAAAATTCCGAAATTCCGAAACCCGAAACGCACATCCCTACCGGTTTTACCAGAGAGGTGCCGGCACTTCTAGAGAGCGCTGGAAGCGATCGGTATCGCTTCCAGCTGCTCTGTGTATATTGCAGGGATGCCTCGACATCGAGGCATCCCTGCAATATGCTTACCTGCCGCCGGTCCGCTCAGTGATCGCTCCCCCCGAGCGATCACTTCCGGTAGCGGCAGGAAGTACTGAGTGCCACGAGGTATCGTTGCACTCAGTACAAAAAAGATCACATGAGTGATCAGGTGCTCTGCTGGGTGCCTCGAGGGATCAAGGCACCCAGCAGAGTAAAAAAAAGTGTAAAAAAGTGTAAAAATAAATAAATAAATGAATAAAAATGAATAGAATAAAATAAATGTGACAGTCAAGATGGTGCTGCCCTTCTAAGGGCAGGGTCATCTTGGGGCTGTGTGGGATGCTCCTAGCCTGCCTCACCAGAGAGGCAGGCTAGCAACATCCAATCAGAAGTAAGAAAAAATCAAAATAAAATTTCTAATTTGTCACGTCAGGTCAATATTTTGTAAATATTGGCTCTGACCTCTGTGATTCTCCCTCCCTCTCCTCACTTGTGTTTTGGTGAGCGAGAGAGAGAGATCAGATTTGACAGGTTAGAGATTTTAGGTAGATTGAGTGAGATTGGAAAAATTGAGGCAGATTTAGAGAGAATTTAGGGAGATTTAGAAGAATTGAGGCAGGTTTAGAGTGATTTAGAGAGATTTAGGTGTTTATTTGTATTTTCTTGTGAAACCCAACGGTTCTTCTAAGAACCAATAATCCGCTTATATATATAATAATTATAAAATTTTATAATCTATTATATATAATGTCTGAGAGGGTGTACAGCGCCGAGGAGGCATATGCCATCCTGGTGTCAGAATCTGAGGCATCTGCGTCAGACTCAGACCCTGATTTCGACCCCGCTAACTGCTCAGAGACGTTGCTAGATACATCATCTACGCTGGCTGATGTATCTAGTGATGTTTCGGATGCAGATCCTGGGTCACCACCTGCCAGCAGGAGACGCACAGCTCCAGCTGAGGAGTGGGTAGTGCCTCATCGCCAGAGGCCAGATATCCCTCCTTTCACGGCAAATCCTGGCATCAATATTGATGTTGCAGGATTTACCGCCACACAGTTTTTGCAGGTGTTTATGGGGGCTGATTTGTTGGGCCACATCGTGGCCCAATCAAATCTGTATGCCCATCAGCATTGTGCTGCGAAGCCAGACTCCTACTTGGCAAGGCAGCAATGGACCCCGCTAGATGTGCCAGAATTTCTGAAATTCTGGGCACTTACTATGCTGATGGGCATCATAAAGAAGCCCTCAATTCGCTCCTCCTGGAGCAGTAGCCCCATCTGCTCTACCCCCATTTACCCCCAATCAATGTCACGTAGAAGGTATGAAAACATTTTGCGTTTCATGCACTTCAGTGACAACAGCCTCTGCCCTCCTAGAGAGCACCCCCAGTTTGACAGGCTGTATAAAATCCGCCCCCTGATTACCCACTTCGCCGCCAGGTTTGCAGAGGCTTATACACCTGGAAGGAATATCTGCGTGGATGAATCCCTAATGAAATACAAGGGAAGGCTGGGATTCAAGCAGTATATTCCTTCCAAACGCTCCAGGTATGGAGTGAAGGTGTATAAGCTCTGTGACAGCGAGAGTGGGTATACTCAGGCCTTCCGGGTGTACGAGGGAAAGGATAGTAGCCTTGACCCTCCAGGTTGCCCAGAACACATGGGAACCAGTGGCAAGATTGTGTGGGACCTACTTTTTCCCCTGATGAACAAAGGGTACCACTTGTATCTTGATAATTTTTTGCGAGTGTCCCTTTGTTCAAGCTGCTGTATTGTTTTGATACAGCAGCATGCGGTACTGTTCGCAAGAACCGCGTAGGTTTCCCAGCACAGCTTGTCCGCACCCGGCTAAAAAGGGGGGAGTCCTCAGCTCTGCGCCAAGAGGAGCTGTTGGCGGTCAAGTACAGAGACAAGAAGGATGTATACCTTCTATCCACCATCCACACTGAGAGGTCTGTGGAGGTCTCTGTACGTGGCAGAGCTGAGCGCATCAGGAAGCCAGTGTGCATCAAAGACTATAACCGGCATATGGGTGGGGTTGATCTGGCAGATCAGCTGCTCCAGCCCTACCAGATTATGCGGAAGTCAAGGGCCTGGTACAAAAAGGTTGCAATTTACCTGATGCAAATTGCAACCCACAATGCCTTTTTGCTCTGCAAAAAGGCAAACCCCGGAGTGACGCTGTCCTTTTTACAGTTTCAGCTCCAGGTCATTTCGGGGTTTTTGTACTAGGATGCACATGCTCCCCGGGCGGTGATGGGGGACAGAGTTGGGGCTACACATTTTATTTATAAAATCCCCCCTACTGAGGGCAAACAGAAACCCCAAAAAAGATGCAGGGTTGTTTCAAGAGGGGGCAGAGGAGAGACACAATCTTTTACTGCCCAGAATGCCCTGGACAACCCGGTCTGTGTCTTGGGGACTGTTTCAAGCTATATCACACTGTGCGTGATCTGTGATTTTTTTTTTTCCTTTCTATTTTTTCTCACACTCCAGTTAGTTAGTTCAGTTTAGTTTTTTTTTTCTTTTACTGCACCAGACTTTTACATTTTATTCGTACATTTTTATGTTCTACAATTGGTGCTGTATTTTGCCAAAATCTTTGCACACCTATGCATGGGGGGCATGGGTGTACTCAGGAGACCTTGCAGAAAACAACCTGGAGAGTTTTCATGCAGTAACAAACAACAGTGTCTCCTAAATCACAGTCCAAAACTACTGTTGGTGTAAAAATCAGAAAATTGAAAAATTACCGCCACACACCTTCTCAAATGTTTTGGGCTTAAACCGTTGCATCCATGGCATCAAAGCACTCCATATGCAATACCTTGGGGTGTCAACATAACAAATATAAACAATTTTCTGGCAATAATTCAAACTGGGGTATGCGGTAGACCCAAAACCAAAGATAGGCCTAGCTGAAGAAATAATCTCAATTTCAACTCCAATGACAAAGTCATAAAAATTGTATTTGAACCTTCCAAAATCCTGGCAAACCTATGCATGGGGGGCATGGGTGTACTCAGGAGACCTTGCAGAAAACAACCTGGAGAGTTTTCATGCAGTAACAAACAACAGTGTCTCCTAAATCACAGTCCAAATCTAATGTGGGCGTAAAAATCTGAAAATTGAAAAATTACCGCCACACACCTTCTCAAATGTTTTGGGCTAAAACCGTTGCATCCATGGCATCAAAGCACTCCATATGCAATACCTTGGGGTGTCAACATAACAAATATAATCAATTTTCTGGCAATAATTCAAACTGGGGTATGCGGTAGACCCAAAACCAAAGATAGGCCTAGCTGAAGAAATAATCTCAATTTCAACTCCAATGATAAAGTCATAAAAATTGTATTTGAACCTTCCAAAATCCTGGCAACCTATGCATGGGGGGCATGGGTGTACTCAGGAGACCTTGCAGAAAACAACCTGGAGAGTTTTCATGCAGTAACAAACAACAGTGTCTCCTAAATCACAGTCCAAAACTACTGTGGGCGTAAAAATCTGAAAATTG
The DNA here is from genome assembly GCA_009667805.1 of Leptobrachium leishanense. NCBI lineage: Eukaryota > Metazoa > Chordata > Amphibia > Anura > Megophryidae > Leptobrachium > Leptobrachium leishanense. The sequence continues at coordinate 157,193,350 of CM019063.1, read as the reverse complement.
AAAAATTACCGCCACACACCTTCTCAAATGTTTTGGGCTAAAACCGTTGCATCCATGGCATCAAAGCACTCCATATGCAATACCTTGGGGTGTCAACATAACAAATATAATCAATTTTCTGGCAATAGTTCAAACTGGGGTATGCGGTAGACCCAAAACCAAAGATAGGCCTAGCTGAAGAAATAATCTCAATTTCAACTCCAATGACAAAGTCATAAAAATTGTATTTGAACCTTCCCAAAATCCTGGCAAAACTATGCATGGGGGGCATGGGTGTACTCAGGAGACCTTGCAGAAAACAACCTGGAGAGTTTTCATGCAGTAACAAACAACAGTGTCTCCTAAATCACAGTCCAAAACTACTGTGGGCTTAAAAATCTGAAAATTGAAAAATTACCGCCACACACCTTCTCAAATGTTTTGGGCTAAAACCGTTGCATCCATGGCATCAAAGCACTCCATATGCAATACCTTGGGATGTCAACATAACAAATATAAACAATTTTCTGGCAATAATTCAAACTGGGGTATGCGGTAGACCCAAAACCAAAGATAGGCCTAGCTGAAGAAATAATCTCAATTTCAACTCCAATGACAAAGTCATAAAAATTGTATTTGAACCTTCCCAAAATCCTGGCAAACCTATGCATGGGGGGCATGGGTGTACTCAGGAGACCTTGCAGAAAACAACCTGGAGAGTTTTCATGCAGTAACAAACAACAGTGTCTCCTAAATCACAGTCCAAATCTAATGTGGGCGTAAAAATCTGAAAATTGAAAAATTACCGCCACACACCTTCTCAAATGTTTTGGGCTAAAACCGTTGCATCCATGGCATCAAAGCACTCCATATGCAATACCTTGGGGTGTCAACATAACAAATATACTCAATTTTATGGCAATAATTCAAACTGGGGTATGCGGTAGACCCAAAACCAAAGATAGGCCTAGCTGAAGAAATAATCTCAATTTCAACTCCAATGATAAAGTCATAAAAATTGTATTTGAACCTTCCCAAAATCCTGGCAAACCTATGCATGGGGGGCATTGGTGTACTCAGGAGACCTTGCAGAAAACAACCTGGAGAGTTTTCATGCAGTAACAAACAACAGTGTCTCCTAAATCACAGTCCAAAACTACTGTGGGCGTAAAAATCTGAAAATTGAAAAATTACCGCCACACACCTTCTCAAATGTTTTGGGCTAAAACCGTTGCATCCATGGCATCAAAGCACTCCATATGCAATACCTTGGGGTGTCAACATAACAAATATAATCAATTTTCTGGCAATAGTTCAAACTGGGGTATGCGGTAGACCCAAAACCAAAGATAGGCCTAGCTGAAGAAATAATCTCAATTTCAACTCTAATGACAAAGTCATAAAAATTGTATTTGAACCTTCCCAAAATCCTGGCAAAACTATGCATGGGGGGCATGGGTGTACTCAGGAGACCTTGCAGAAAACAACCTGGAGAGTTTTCATGCAGTAACAAACAACAGTGTCTCCTAAATCACAGTCCAAAACTGATGTGGGTGTGAAAATGAAAAATGACCACCAAACAGTATCCAATTTGTTTGGAGCAAACGGTTGCATCCATGGCATAAAAACACTCCATTTACAATACTTTGGGGTGTTAGCTTACCAAATATATGCACGTTAATAAAATTGGGGTATGTAAAAAGGCCCCTAAAAAGAAGATAAGCAAAGAAGATACTGTATGTCAAATTAGAAAATTGAGAAGCACATGTCAAAAGATTGGCGTAGCACCCCAAAAACAACAGAACAAATCTATATATGGGTGGTATCAATTTACTCAGAAGATGTTGCTGAACATATTTTGGGGTGTTTTTTGGCAGTAACCCATAACTGGATTTGACAATTCATGCCTAAAGTACAATGTGTGTGAAAAAATAACACAAAAAGTGACTACCTGAAAGTTTGACATAGAGCTAGTGCATGGAAAGTGTTAAAATACAACTCTTTGAAGCACCCTAGGGTGTGCCCTTTCTAAAAATATATGGTTTGATTGGGGTAAATTACTTTGGCCGGCTTCAAAAATGTCCCAAATAGGACATGGGTGCATGATGACGAAATGTGAAAATTCCAAGTTGGAAAACTGAAATGCGCACCCCCCAAATAAGGCCTATTAGCCCCCAAATGACCCAACATACCTATACATGGGTGGTATCAATTTACTCAGAAGATGTTGCTGAACATATTTTGGGGTGTTTTTTGGCAGTAACCCATAACTGGATTTGACAATTCATGCCTAAAGTACAATGTGTGTGAAAAAATATAACACAAAAAGTGACTACCTGAAAGTTTGACATAGAGCTAGTGCATGGAAAGTGTTAAAATACAACTCTTTGAAGCACCCTAGGGTGTGCCCTTTCTAAAAATATATGATTTGATGGGGGTAAATTACTTTGGCCGGCTTCAAAAATGTCCCAAATAGGACATGGGTGCATGATGATGAAATGTGAAAATTCCAAGTTGGAAAACTGAAATGCGCACCCCCCAAATAAGGCCTATTAGCCCCCAAATGACCCGACATACCTATACATGGGTGGTATCAATTTACTCAGAAGATGTTGCTGAACATATTTTGGGGTGTTTTTTGGCAGTAACCCATAACTGGATTTGACAATTCATGCCTAAAGTACAATGTGTGTGAAAAAATAACGCAAAAAGTGACTACCTGAAAGTTTGACATAGAGCTAGTGCATGGAAAGTGTTAAAATACAACTCTTTGAAGCACCCTAGGGTGTGCCCTTTCTAAAAATATATGGTTTGATGGGGGTAAATTACTTTGGCCGGCTTCAAGAATGTCCCAAATAGGACATGGGTGCATGATGACGAAATGTGGAAATTCCAAGTTGGAAAACTGAAATGCACACCCCCCAAATAAGGCCTATTAGCCCCCAAATGACCCGACATACCTATACATGGGTGGTATCAATTTACTCAGAAGATGTTGCTGAACATATTTTGGGGTGTTTTTTGGCAGTAACCCATAACTGGATTTGACAATTCATGCCTAAAGTACAATGTGTGTGAAAAAATAACACAAAAAGTGACTACCTGAAAGTTTGACAAAGAGCTAGTGCATGGAAAGTGTTAAAATACAACTCTTTGAAGCACCCTAGGGTGTGCCCTTTCTAAAAATATATGGTTTGATTGGTGCAAATTACTTTGGCCGGCTTCAAAAATGTCCCAAATAGGACATGGGTGCATGATGACGAAATGTGAAAATTCCAAGTTGGAAAACTGAAATGCGCACCCCCCAAATAAGGCCTATTAGCCCCCAAATGACCCGACATACCTATACATGGGTGGTATCAATTTACTCAGAAGATGTTGCTGAACATATTTTGAGGTGTTTTTTGGCAGTAACCCATAACTGGATTTGACAATTCATGCCTAAAGTACAATGTGTGTGAAAAAATAACACAAAAAGTGACTACCTGAAAGTTTGACATAGAGCTAGTGCATGGAAAGTGTTAAAATACAACTCTTTGAAGCACCCTAGGGTGTGCCCTTTCTAAAAATATATGGTTTGATGGGGGTAAATTACTTTGGCCGGCTTCACAAATGTCCCAAATAGGACATGGGTGCATGATGACAAAATGTGAAAATTCCAAGTTGGAAAACTGAAATGCGCACCCCCCAAATAAGGCCTATTAGCCCCCAAATGACCCGACATACCTATACATGGGTGGTATCAATTTACTCAGAAGATGTTGCTGAACATATTTTGGGGTGTTTTTTGGCAGTAAACCTTAAAGTTCACAGTACATGTATTCTTAAATTGCGTTCAAAAAAAACAAATCACCAAAACTTTTTTTTTCTCAAACTTTGGCATAGATTTGTGGTAAAATGGTTTGCATGGAAAGAGTCAAAATACCCCAAGTTTAATACCTTGATTTGTGTACTTTAAAAAAATATGTATATGTGGAGGGTTATTCAGGAATTAGTGACAGATATCAGTGTTACAATGTCACTAGCACTAGTTTTGAAAATAAACTCTTTGGAAATGGCAAAGTGCTACTTGCACTTATTGTTGCATAAAATAAGGAAAAAAGCGAGGAATATGTAAACATTGGGTGTTGCTAAACTCAGAACTAAATTTAGAAACTACTAAGGAATTAAATTTTTTTGACGGTTGTTGATACATAAGAAATTTTGGGGGTCAAAGTTCGAAAAAGTGGTGTTTTTTCAATTTTTTTGTCATATTTCACAATGTTTTTATAGTAAATTATATGAAATGATGAAAAAAATGGTATCTTTTATAAAGTCCATTTAATGACGAGAAAAACAGTGTAAAATATGTGTAGGTTGCATAAACAAGTAAGAGGAAAATTTGTCCTAAACACTAACAGTGCAGAAACGTAAAAACAGCAGCGGTCACTAAAGGACGGATTTGTGTAAAACCGCCCGGTCACTAAGGGGTTAAACGTATGCCCTAAAATTTAGTGTAGGCATATTTCTGAGCATCGAATTGATATAGCATATTTCTGAGCATGGATATTCACATAGTAGTAAAGGTGGGGACTGGGGTTAGTTACCATATTCTTATATATTCTAATTTAACTCGAAATTAATCATCGTGGAAATTGCGTCTTGTAAATGCATTACCATTATTACATTACAATTTAAAATTTATATTTTAATTATGCTGTCATAAATGAATACAAGTTTCCCTTATATAATTGTTCTTTGGTGCTATTTTATAGTACGTTAACCTGGTTCCAATCCTATGTGTCTGATAGGTCTCAATTTGTGTCCATTTCTGACAGCACTTCCCTCCCCCTCCCAGTCACGTGTGGTGTACCACAAGGCTCGATACTTGGCCCCCTGCTATTCACAATATTCATAAACGATCTGCCCAATGTCTGCAAAGCTTCAACTGTACACATGTACGCAGACGACACTGTAATCTATACCAGCAAACCAAATCTCCCACAGCTGGAGGCAGTGCTGCAAGAACAATTCACAGGGGTAGAAAAGTGGATCGCAAATAACAAACTTTTTCTAAATACTGACAAAACTGTTACAATGCTCTTTGGAACCGCACCTAAACTACACAAATTGCAAACACCCCATCTATGTGTTGGGACAAAATCAAATGGCACGCTGACCACAGTCACTTCTCTCAAATACCTAGGTATGTGGTTAGACCCAAATCTATCTTTTGGCCCCCACATCGAAAAACTCTCATCTAAACTCTACCCCAAACTAGGTGCCCTGTACAGAAACAAATCCTGCCTGAGCCCCGCGGTAAGAAAGCAGATTGTACAACAAATGCTTATGCCAGCCATTGAATATGGAGATGTAGTGTATGCAGCCGCCCCACAAACACACCTCCAGAAACTTACTACATTGTATAACTCATTCTGTCGCTTTGTGCTACAATGTAACTACATGACACACCATTGTGACATGTTAAAAGAACTAAACTGGCCATCGCTGGACTCTAGACGCACCCTTCACCTTTCAAACCTGGTGTTTAAGAGCTTTTCTGGGAAGCTACCACCCTACCTGAATATGCTGCTTCCCCCGGCAGTTCCCTCATCCTATAACCTCAGATCCAGGACCAGCACCTTACTTGCAATACCGCAATACAAAAAGAAAATGGCTCGATCCTCATTTTCCTACAGAGCACCACAATTATGGAATAACCTCCCAGACACCGTCAAATCTTCCCCCACTCTAAAGTCCCTTAAGACTTCCCTATTAACATACCTCAATACAAAATGCACCTGTAAACATGTAACATAATGACTTTATTTCCTCCATATTTATTTTTCTGTTAATCTGTATATTTGGTCTTGTGTTAATTTCTTGCATTTTACTATTTTGTATTTCTGTAACCACTCAATGTTCTCGAACCCAGGACATACTTGAAAACGAGAGAAATCTCAATGTATCCTTCCTGGTAAAATCCTTTTATAAATAAAAAATAAAAAATATGAATTAGATTAACTAGATGAGGTTTAACATAAAAGAGCACATTTCTCAAGACCAGAGGCTCTATTCCAATCAAGTTGTTATGTTAATGGAAGGAGCTGTTATACATAAAGGCTCAAGCCAATAGCTTAAGGGTTCAAATCGCTATTCCAACATTGTGGCTGCTTACTGTAAAACAATGACTCCTATGCGTTGTATAGGAGCTGTTAATTTGTAACTGGCTAATAAAGAATAAGATATTCCAATCTAGCTCGTTCTTCACTCTTCAAGATACATATTATGAAGGAAAGAATAAAGGCTCTTAAAACCTGGTGTTAAGTGATTTTGGCTTTGCAAAATCACCTAACACTTAGATATAAACCCATGAAAAAAAATCCTTTACTTACCCCTTATTCTGCATTGAAGAAGGCAGCGCAATCCATTACTTCCTCTGTCTGCATGTAGCGGAAGACTGGGAACAATAGATCCCTGTGTTTTTCTACTATCCCTGTTCAACACTGGATATGAAAGTTCACAAAGAGCTTACAGTAGGGACACAGCGGTCTTCACAGATTTCCATGAACTCAGGGAGCCCATACCAGTGGCTGCACATACAGGTCTATTCACTAAAAGGTGAAACTCAGGAGAATTGTCAGGAGAAGAGAACAATTTAGACCAAATAACCGATTTGGAAAGTGCGATACATGGAAGAATTTTTCTGCTTTGGCTATTTTGAACTATAATTTTCTCTTCTATGTTCTCCTGACTTTCACCTTTAGTGAAAAGACCTAATAGTGTTGCTGCCATTATTGACCAGCGGCTCACAAATATTTAAGCTGAAGCCACCAAGGCTAATGTCAGATGAACGCAGTCTGAGCGCATGCTGCGTGCGTGCACAATGGACAGACGTACTGACGGAAGATACTGTAGACACCAAACGGTCTGTTTTTGTTGACGACGTAGGAAAAAAAGGGAACTGTGGGAAATAAAATTAATATGAAAAATTATAAAAATTTGAGAAGGATATGAAAAGCCGTTGTGTGCGTAAAGGTGCTGGACGTCGCAAATGTGCTGCGTCTGACATCTCCTCATCACTCACACAGAATGCTACACGGACGTGGCGCACTCTGTGCGTCCGTGGTAGCGGTTTTACATTCTTGCCTAACTTGCGTCCCTTTGCCACGTGCGTTGTGTGTGCGCAGTTCGGTGCAGACGCACTTCATGTGTGGGTCTCTATTAATCATGATTCTATGCTATGACGGACGTTAACCACTTCGCTGCGGAGGATGTGCTCAGCGCGTCCTGCCACAGGAAGGGTTGGCTGCGGAGGACGCGCTGAGCGCGTCCTCCCGAAGCAGCCTGCGATCGGCCGGATTCCGGCCGATCGCTGTGCCCCTCGGTGCGTGCTGACATCTTGGATGTCAGCCCGTCACTCCGGGACCGCCGCGGGCACAAAAGATGTCATCGCGGTGGTGCGATGACATCTATTTCAGGCACCCCCCCGCGTGTGCGGAGGAGGCGCCTGAAAGGGAGGGGGAGGTCCTTCGGACCTCTCTCCCTACCAATCGCGGGGGTCCTGAGCTTAATGCCAGGCACCGTTTGGAAGGGCACAGCCTGCCCTTCCAAACGGTGGCTGTCATTAACCCCTGGGGAGCTGGATCACGAATCGGCGCTGAAAAGCGCCGGTTCGTGATCCTTTCCCGGAGCTGGCCGACATCTTGGATGTCGGCCAAGCCTCCGGAAACTCCCCCTGAGGACTGGCGTCATCGTGCATAGCACGATGATGCCAGTCCTGGAGTTAACCCCTAGCTGCCACCAATGGTGATATGGGGTTCCAATGAACCCCCTATCTCCCGATCCGTGGCAGCTAGGGGTTAAAGTTTGGTACTGTTGGATCGGCCAGAGCATGGCCGTTCCAACGATACCAAACACGACTGTGAAAAAAGTTTTTTTAAAAAAATTAAAATTAAAAATAAAAATAAAAAAATATTTAAAAAAAAAATAAGTTTTTTTTATTTTTTTTGGTTTGTTAATGCAGCAATATTGTTCCCATTTCAATTATAATGTGAACAATGTTGCTGCACTAACGATTTTTGTATGCGGTGCGTTTGTTAAAAATAGTGTAATTTTCCCCAAAAAAAAATGCAACGAGACCCCATCTCTAATTTTTTTAACAAGCGCACCCCATACAAAATATAACCGCAATTGCTCACATGTTAAAATGTGAAAAAAATACACTTTACACGTTGTAAATTATTGAAAATTCATATTTTATTGCATTTTTTGTTATAATATACAGACAGGTCATGACGTATACATGTAATTATGACATATTATGAATCTGCCGAGTCTGACGGAAAGAACGATATATAATATGTCTGGGTCATATACTAAAATAAGCCTTCAAAACACGTTTAAACATGATGAGCAAAACCGGTAAAAATGAGCTCAGCACAGAGGCGGGAAATGCCTCAGCAGCGAAAGGGTTAAACTGTGCGGAAACATGGACGTGATCACTGCGTTCGTCTGACATGGGCCTAATACAGCGGTTTGGTTGGAATATAGCCGTTAATAGAGAGCCACAAATGGAAAACTAATATTTACAAATTACAATGAGATATAGTTAGGTTTGCCACCTTTGAGTGATCTGAAAGCTGAACAATCATGCTGCGCTTAGCAGTGCACACAGTGTGATTTTTATTGCTTTTGGTTGCGTGGCTGTCTGGGCATGCAAATAGTATCATTGCATTATTTAGGTAACATTTTAATTATAACAGCTAGTTTTTATGGCTCCAGGAGAAGATAGTAAATCCAATATCTGTAAAATACATATTGAGGAAAGGAACTACAATTATGTTCATTACATTCCTTTCACTTTGTCCATTCGCATTATCTGACATTCGCATGAATTAAAAAAGTGTCCAGGAGGGGTTGCATCATCTTCAAATTAATAATGGTCTTGCCCTTATTTCTCTGTCTTTTAGCCCCTTCTGATGTTACTTCGTAAATTACTTTGTATTTCTGTGACGACTGTAACCTTTCAATGTTCTTGAACCCAGGACATACTTGAAAACGAGAGAAATCTCAATGTATCCTTCCTGGTAAAAAACTTTGCAAATAAATAAATAAGTGTGACAGATCTCAGTACCCCGACAGGGTCACATCTGCCAATGCCGCTTCCTTGCTGGACCTCCGTGTTCTCCTCATGACTCTTGTGTCTTTCTCCCGGTCCTTAGCCGCAGCTGAAAGATGGGTCGAGTAGAGAGCCTTGCTAACATCCCCCAGACATAAGCCTTGACTGTATATCTGGAGCTTTGCGTTGGAACAGCAAACAGAATATAACTTCTACCCAAACCATGAGTCGAGACTGCATGTACAGTCAAAATAGCACTGTTCTTTCAATCAGGGATAGACACACACATATATTTATACGGTCTCACATGGGTCATTTATATACATAAAACTTCTCTTAGAAACTGCTGGGGGAGCCAACCAGACCGAAACAGACAATAACATACATTTGTTTCTTGGATTGTGAAACCTAATTAGATTAAGTACAGACAGTGAAATCAAACATTATGTAACTTTTCTAATGAGGCAGGATAATGGTAATCAGGATCATAAACAATATACAGACAGCAGTTTAACAACCTATTCAAATAGAAACCGATAAAACATTCCACGGACAGGGTAGACTGGAAATGTAATCCTTTCAACCATACAATAGACAGATAGACAATAGCATTCTTGCATAATCACAGATTACACAAACATTCTGCACTTGAAAGGCCACTGAAAGAAATATCGATTTTGGGGCCTGCACTCTACAAATTTGCCTCCATGCCAATGCACCCCAGGTCCGAAGTGACTTACGTCTCAGTAAGAATAATTTTGAAACAGTTATCATATATGTGCTGGGACAGAAAAATGGGAAACAACACTGCTACTGTACTGAACATGTAAATAAACCATAATGCCAAAGTCAAAGTTCCATTTCCTCTAAATATGGGGACTTTATCAAAGGCATGAAACTGTTTACTACAGGTGTCAGTTCAATTTGAATACAAGGGACTTAGCAAAGAATGGTAAAATCTGTTTAAAAGTGACTTTAAAGTTTACTTAAATGCCACATGAAACAGATCTCTCCGGTATGATTCCTTTTTGGGTAACATGTGGAGGTGTCATTGATTAATGTCACCCAAAATTCAGACGACCCTCACTATGGCCAAAAATGAAAGCACCTATCTAGATTTAATATTCAAATTTCTGTATTATTTATTTTATTTATTTATAAAGGATTTTACCAGGAAGGATACATTGAGATTTCTCTCGTTTTCAAGCATGTCCTGGGTTCAAGAACATTGAAGTGTTACAGTTACAGAAATACAAAGTAATACAATGCAAGATATTAAAAAACAACACAAATATACAGATTAACAGAAAAAATATATAGGAAATATAGTCACTAGGTTACATGTTTACAGGTGCATTCTGTATTGAGGTATGTTAGTAAGGAGCTTTTGAGTGACTTAAGACTGGGGGAAGATTTGATGATGTCTGGGAGGTTATTCCATAATTGTGGTGCTCTGTAGGAAAATGAGGACCGAGCCACTGTCTTTTTGTATTGTGGTATAGCAAGTAAGGTGCTGGTCCTGGATCGGAGGTTATAGGATGAGGGAGCTGCTGGGGGAAGCAGTCTATTCAGGTAGGGTGGCAGCTTCCCAGAGATGCTCTTAAACACCAGGCTGGAAAGGTGAAGGGTGCGTCTGGATTCCAGCGACGGCCAGTTTAGCTCTTTTAACATGTCACAATGGTGGGTCATGTAGTTACATTGTAGCGCAAAGCGGCAGAATGAGTTATACAATGTAGTAAGTTTATGAAGGTGTGTTTGCGGGGCGGCTGCATACACTACATCTCCGTAATCAATAGCCGGCATAAGCATTTGCTGTACAATCTGCTTTCTTACCGCGGGACTCAGGCAGGATTTGTTTCTGTACAGGGCACCTAGTTTGGGGTAAAGTTTAGATGAGAGTTTTTCGATGTGGGGGCCAAAGGATAGATTAGGGTCCAACCACATACCTAGATATTTGAGAGAAGTGACTGTGGTCAGCGTGCCATTTGATTTTGTCCCAACACATAGATGGGGATTTTGCAATTTGTGTAGTTTAGGTGAGGTTCCAAAGAGCATCGTTACAGTTTTGTCAGTATTTAAAAAAAGTTTGTTGTTTTTGATCCACTTTTCTACCTCTGTGAATTGTTCTTGCAGCACGGCCTCCAGCTGCGGGAGATTTGGTTTGCTGGTATAGATCACAGTGTCGTCTGCGTACATATGTACAGTTGAGGCTTTGCAGACGTTGGGCAGATCATTTATGAATATTGTGAACAACAGGGGGCCTAGTATTGAGCCTTGGGGTACACCGCAAGTGACTGGGAGTGGGAGGGAGGAGCTGCCAGAAATTGACACATATTGTGATCGGTCGGATACATATGATTGAAACCAGGTTAGCGTGCGATCACCAATGCCAGAGTTTTTAAGTTTTTCTAACAAGATGCCATGGTCTACCGTGTCAAAGGCCTTGGCAAAATCAAGGAAGATGGCTCCAGTTAGGTTTCCTTGTTCCATCCCAGCCTGGATATCATTGCAGACTTTTAGAAGGGCGGTTGTAGTTGAGTGATTTGGACGAAAGCCTGATTGATCCGGGGTTAAGTAGTTCCAATATTGATAATAATCACGTAATTGTGTGTAGACACATTTTTCCAAGACTTTTGACATTACAGGGAGCAACGATATCGGACGGTAGTCGGATACCAAAGTAATGTCACCACTTTTATGGATAGGTACCACTCTCGCAGTCTTCCAGAGCTTGGGTATGTATCCAGTCGCCAGTGACTCATTTATTAGGGTTGCAACAGGATTTGCAATTGCAGGTGCACTGATTTTCAGCAGCATTGCTGGTATTTGATCAGGTCCAGACTGGTATTTCATTTTTTGCTTACGGAGAAGTTTAGTAATGACACTGACAGGCACTGGTCTAAAACTGAATTCCTGTCTGATACAGGGACTTTGCACAGTTGGGGGGGCCTGACCTGCATGAGGCCTCTCTGATTGCATTTCATTTCCTAGCTTGGCAATCAAAGTGGTGGCACATCCAACAAAATAATCATTAAAGGCATTTGCTACATCTAGGGGGTGTTGCAGGGTTTGGTTGTTTACTTTGACAGCAGCTGGCTGGGAGTGGACTGGGGGTGCTTGTATGTTACTTATGGTTCTCCAAAAGTTTCTAGGGTTTGATATGTTATTGTTTAGATTTTCATTGAAGTAATGGGCTTTGGCCATTTTTGTTTGTTTTGTGCATTCATTCCGGCATTTTCGGTATTCGTAGTGATCGTTCATGGAACCAGTACTCTTGAAATTTGACCACCGTGAATCTCTAAGCTGGTACATTAGTGTAAGATCAGCTGTAACCCAGGGGAGATGAGTCCCTTTTACTCGCACTTTACGCAGCGGGGCATGGGAATTCCAGACTTGCAGGAGCTCAGACTGAAAGTATTCAACTGCACAGTCTAGGTCTGGGATTAGGTTTAGCCTGTACCAGGGGAGCTGTTTGAGATCACTTAGGAAGGATTCAAGAATAAATTTCTTGAAAGACCTGGTGGTTATTACCTTTGGGGGAGATTTCAAGGCCTTAATTTTGCGCACGCAGTACACTAGACAATGGTCACTAAAGCTATTAGCAAGAACACCTGCCTCCTGTATTCTATCAGGAGATGAGGAGAGAATCCAGTCCAACAAGGTATGGTTAGGGCTTTTCATATTAATGCGAGTGGGGGAGGAGATTAATTGAGTTAGCTGCAAAGTTTTAAACAGCGAGCAGTGTTTATTGTTTTTAGGATTTAGCCAATCTGTATTAAAATCGCCGAGTACCAGCAGTTCACTTTTTTGGTTTTGGGCAAGTAGGTTATTAAGGATTTGAGATATGTCAGAGAGGGAGTGCACTGGAGAGCTCGGTGGACGATAGAACCCAGCAACAATGATTGATTTACTGAATGGGATCTCAATTATACCAGAGAGGAAATCAAAGGTGACAGGAGAGGTAGAAGTCTGTAAGGGGGTGAACTTTATGGACTCCTCAACATAAATAACAATTCCCCCTCCTCTCTTTGCTCTGTCTTTTCTATAACATGAATATCCCTTTATTGATATGGCAGAGTCTGGTACTTTTGGGGTTAACCATGACTCTGTGAGCACAATGATTTTGGGTTTGTAATAGCAACACCAAGCCTGAAGCTCATCCAATTTAGGGAGTAAACTTCGGATGTTACAGTGCACAAATGAGAGGCCTTTATTAGTGGGGAGACTAAAGGTTGTGTCAGCTATAGGACCAGGGTTAGTTTCCACATCGTTTGCCAGGGAAAGTAGCAGAATAAATAGGAATTTGGACAGAGTTTTCTTTTGATAATAATGTGGTTGCAGAGTTTTAAATTTATTGTAGATGCATTATTAGAAATATAATTTAGGGCATTTTTTGATAGATTAATAATTTATCACTATACCAGTGATTCCAAACCCTGCCCTCAAGTACTTCTAACATGCTAGGTTTTCCAGATATCTGAAGCACAATACTGGTGATATGACTTTGTGCTCAGGGATTGCGGGATTCAGTCAGAATTTCCCCAAGGTAATCCTTAAAATATGGCCTTTTAGGCAGACTTGAGCACAGGGTGGGAATCTACTACACTATACAACTGAACAGTTGCATTAGAAGAAGAAAGCAAGCATCACAATTCTCATACAGAACTTTGTAAATTACAAGGAAATTGGAAAAAACTAGACTTCTATTTTCCCAACAATATTTCAACAAAATAAATTTATACAATAATATCATGAATGGAGTGTCAACCAGTTAGTTTGGCTATTCAATTAGCTGATTGCATGAACCACCAGATATGCCATGGCATTTCAATCTTGGCAGTTTACAATATACTGGAAATCAATCAACTGGTTGTGCTTGGTAAACCCTTTCCTTAGTACTGTAAAGTAAAAAAAGAATTATAGAAAGATCTGGTTGCACAATTTAGTTGCTTCCTAATCCTGCCTATGAGAGGATTATTGTAGTGCATCTGTCTAGAAAAGAGCCTCACCATGGTAGAGCTGTTTTTATAATATAGATATGCTAAATTGCTCTTAAAAATGACACCCATGCTTCACTGCATGCAGGTAGAGCATTTAGTTAGAGTTCATGCATTTTGTGCATCATTTATTGAGCGAATGTCCTTGCTCAGTTACAGTCATTCCATTTAAAACTATTTCTGGTAACAGGGAGTGTGAATGAATATGCTGCCCTTCATATCATTTGTGTTCTGACCAAGGTGATTCAAGGTTTTTCTTTCTACATAATCCTTTTAAAAGGCATCGGTTTATTAGTAAATTATCAAAATTGACATACCACTCATAGCGGTGAATACATCTAGCTTACAAATGGATAAGAGATCTCAAAATCACTTGGGCTTTAAAATAAACCTGCACGGGGGGCGTGGACAGATGTCGACCGCGTGAGACGCGCTTTGAGAGAGCTCCGACCGAAGGCAGGCAAGCAACTGTTCAATTGAAGCTTTGTACCCCTCGTTTTGGCATCAAACATGCCGGGTAAAACGACCAACACACCCCAGACTAGACAGGCTCCAAAAACGGACAAAAAAGACTTTTTTGGTCCCCGCACAGACCGAGTTTTGTCCTCACCCCCCTCCATCCAAGATGGCGCTGAGGCCCTGGAACTGTCAGGGAACGCTGCCCGGGCAGACTCGGAAGGTTTCAGTCGCATTACAGAACATATGGAAACCATGCTAACTGACCTTAAAACCACTCTCTCGAACAAGTTTGACAGTCTAGCGGCAGATATTAAAAATGAGGTCCGAGAATTGGGGGAAAGAACGTCCAAGATTGAGGAGAAAATGGACGAATTTGCATCTGCCCATAATTCAATGGCCTCACAAGTGGAACACCTAGAGGAATTAGTACAACAATGCTCCAATAAAATTGTTGATTTGGAGGATCGATCTAGACGCCAAAACCTTAACGTTAGGGGGGTACCTGAAACGATCCCTAAACTGGCATCCTATGTGACGGATATTTTTGTACATCTCTTACCGGACATCAGTGAGGAACTACTATTATTTGACCGTATACATCGCATTCCCAAACCAGCGGCAGACCTGCAAAAAGCACCGCGTGATGTACTTCTCAGACTCCATTATTACAAGCCGAAGGAGCTTTTATTGAAAGCCCTGCGAGGCCCAGATGCCCTGAGCCCAGACTTTAAGCACATTACAGTTTTTCCAGACCTCTCCAGGGCGACATTGATGCAACGTAAAGCGTTATCTACGATTACAGCTGTTCTACGGGCCCACGACATCCCGTATAGGTGGGGCTTCCCTACCCGCATCCAGATCCATCGTGACGACAAGCTCTATAACATCTCCAGTGTGGAAAATGGTAATCTATTGTTGAGACAATGGAATTTACCACGGGCAAATCCCCCAGTGGATCCTAAGGTCTCATCTCCTGTCAGATTGTCGGTGGAATGGAAGAAGACCTGAGTTTCCCTCAACGCCTGTTGTTGATTTTCTGATCCTTGCGGAGGTATGAAGACCCTCGTTATTGAGATGTTGTTCCTGTTCTCAAGATCGACTAGCTTCATACACTATAAGTTGTTTACTACCGTTCCAGATTTGGGTTGTTTTACCTCCCTGACTAACAATGACAGACATCGCCCTGAAGGGGCCAGTTGTTGCTAGTCCTGCTTGCCTATAGCCAGTGTTATTGATTATCGAGACTTTTACCAAGAGCCTTTGGTCACGATAGCTCTCTAACTCCATTGTAGAGAGGCTGCTTTCTCAGAGTGCTCCCCCTCCCTCCCCCTCTTCGCGAGGGCATCGAGCTTTGACGGTTCGTTGGAGGTCGGTTGTTTCTTGTTATTCATGTTTTTCTTTTTCTGCTTCCTCTTTTTGTTTTTATTTCGGCACAATTGAATTCATGGCTGAAAATTGCGCAGTATATTTCACGACATGTTACTCTGCCCCCCGCCTCGAGTTCATTGGGTTACCTGTTCTGCCATTATGCTTGGTTGTTGCTTTACTTAAATGTCTTTGAAGGTATTGTCTTATAATGTGAAAGGCCTAAATCTACCGGTGAAACGCCACTGTCTATATGCGGAATTGCGTACATTTAATGCGGATATTGTTTGTCTGCAGGAAACGCACTTTAAAAGGCTTAATCACCCCCGTCTTTTTTGCCCACAATATCAAAATCAGTTTCATGCGGTAGGTCATACCAAAGCAAAGGGAGTCACAGTGTTGATACATAATAGGGTTTCTTTTGTGTTGCACAGGAAGATAGTGGACCCGATGGGCCGCTACTTGATTCTAGTCTGCACAATAAATCAGAAGCCCTACACTTTGATAAATACATATTGCCCTAACACCAACCAGGTCCAATTCCTAAATAATCTGTGCGGTAAGGTGTCTATTGTCCAGACGGGACTTGTTCTTTACTGTGGTGACTTTAATATGGGTACCAACCCATCCCTAGACCATTCCTCGGTACTCACACGTCAAGATGGAAGAGCGGTGTTTCGACGGGCGCAAAAGCTTGACGAGCTCTTATCGCGAAATGGTTTATATGATGTTTGGAGACTAATGCACCCAAACGAACGAGATTATACGTTTTATTCTCCACCTCATGACTCGTACACTCGTATTGATCATTTCTTTGCTCCTGGACCTCTATTGCCATCTGTAGTTGACTGTACAATTCATACAAGGACATGGTCAGATCATGCGCCAATAACGCTCTCTATAAGCTCTCTATATTGTAATTATGGTAAATCACCGTGGAGATTAAACGACAAACTTCCACAAGGTAGAGGAAGGGAGTATATTTAAAAGGAAACAAAGTAGCAAAACAAGAGGACATAGTCTTAGATTAGAGGGGCAAAGGTTTAAAAGTAACATCAGGAAGCATTATTTTACTGAGAGGGTGGTGGATACATGGAACAGTCTTCCAGTTGAAGTGGTAGAGGCCAAAACAGTAATTGAATTTAAGCAAGCATGGGATAGGCATAAGGCTATCCTAAACAAAAGATAAATCCAAGTAAAGTATCCATGTAATTGGGCAGACTAGATGGGCCGAAAGGTTCTTATCTGCCAACATCTTTCTATGTTTCTATGTTTCTAAACTGCTTGCAGATCCCCTAGTGGTTAAAGATATATCAGAAAATTTGCAGACCTACTGTCAATATAATGCCATCCCTGAAGTATCACCGTCTCTGTGTTGGCGCGCTCATAAAGCGGTCCTTAGAGGCGTTTGTATAAAATGGGCCTCTCATTTCAAGAAAATTTATGTAACAGGAAGAATTCAGATATTAACCAAGATAGATTCCCTTACGCAACGCAAGAGAGAGGACCCTTCCCCTGACATAACTAACCAACTGAAACTTGCCTATGATGAATTGTTTAAGATGGAAAGAGATAGTTATTTTTTCGCTCTCCATAGACTTAAATATCGACTGTATATGACCGCTAATAAATCAGGGACCTCATTGGCTCGTAAGCTTAGACCCCCAGTACCCCCCACGAAAGTAGCGAAACTCAGACTACCTACTGGGACGGAGGTTTATCAACCTGAGGAAATAGCTAACACTTTCGCTGATTACTATAGCTCCCTCTATGACTTATCGAGTGACTCTGCTACCCCACAGCCCACTGCTCAAAAAATAGAGAAATATCTGGCGGACATACACCTTCCAGTACTTTCAGATGATCAAAGGTCTGATCTAATGTGCGATATCTCTCTATTGGAGATCAAAAAGGTTATAAAAGGAATGCCACAGGGGAAGGCCCCAGGACCGGACGGTTTTACATCAAAATATTATAAATCTTTTGTAGAAGAGTTGACACCTCACTTGGGAGCAGTGTTCTTACAGGCCCAATCTAGCGGCACCTTTGACCAGGATATGCTTGAGGCTACTGTGGTGACAATACCAAAACCGGGAAAATCGATGGAAGTTTGCGCTAATTACCGCCCTATTTCCCTTATAAATTTAGATGTTAAGATATACTCTAAAATAATGGCTATTAGACTAGCGGAGATTCTTCCCTTTCTGATATGTGATGATCAGGTGGGTTTTATTCACCATCGTCAGGGCCCAGATAACACAAAAAAGTTATTAAGCTTGACCCACTTGATGACAACTAGTCAGATCCCAGGGGTGATATTGTCTCTTGATGCTGAAAAAGCATTTGACAGGGTGCACTGGCTTTTCTTACAAATGGTTTTGCGTAAATTTGGGGTACCGGAGGAGGCGTATAAGGCTTTTTTTGCGCTCTATAATCTACCGACTGCTAAAGTGCTGACGGCAGGCTTCCTGTCGAGATCCTTCACGATACTCAATGGAACTAGACAGGGATGTCCCCTCTCTCCTTTACTATACGCATTGGCATTAGAACCCTTAGCGCAAGCGATCAGACAATCGGATGATGTAGTGGGAGTACCTGTAGGTCCACGAATGCATAAAATAAGCTTATTTGCAGATGACATTATGCTAACCATCT
Organism: Leptobrachium leishanense; assembly: GCA_009667805.1. Classification (NCBI taxonomy): domain Eukaryota; kingdom Metazoa; phylum Chordata; class Amphibia; order Anura; family Megophryidae; genus Leptobrachium; species Leptobrachium leishanense. Next base: position 157,174,795 of record CM019063.1, on the reverse strand, counting down.
CCTCCCCTTTAACCTCTCTTCCTGCGTTGCACTCACTATTACAGGACTATAGCTCAGTGTCCTATCACAAGATTAACGTCCCCAAAATGCAAGCGCTTCCGATTCACCTAATAGATGAGGATCTTCTTAAACTGAAAATTACTTATAGATATCAATGGTGTACCAAATCAATAACATACTTGGGGATTAAATTAGCCTTGTCCATACCCGATTTAGTGAACTTGAACTACACCCCCCTTCTAACCGCTACTAAACATATGCTTTATAAATGGAGAAAGGTGCGTCTTTCCTGGTTTGGGAGGATCTCTGCGGTTCGAATGACTTTACTACCTAAATGGCTGTATTTATTTAGAGCTCTCCCAATATCTGTTCCGAAATCATTAATTCAAGAGATACAAAAATAGTACATAAATATTTATGGTTAGACAAGCGACCAAGAATCACTTCTGCGCTGTAGGTGGGATAGGGGAGGGGTTAATGTCCCACAGTTTCCAATATATTATGCAGCATCTACTCTTGCCTCCACCATCTCCTTTTTTCAAGATTTAGCCCCCCATGCTGGGTCTCCATAGAATTGTCCGCTTCTTATCCCCACGATATTGCAACGCTGCTCTGGACTCCGAGACACTGTAGACCTGAGTTGATAGTCACCACCCCCCTTACGTCACAAGCACTGTGTGTCTGGGATAAATCAATAGATAAGATTTCAAGATTTTTCCAATATTCATTGGTTACTCCTATCCAGGTGTTGAAAAGAGTATTACCAACCTTCCCGGTGCCTAAATGGGAATTACATGGGGTTAAACATATCCGAGACTTTTTCTCTAAGACTGGTATACATTCGTTTGCGCAACTACAGACTTTATACAAACTTCCAGGGGGGTTCTTGTTCTCCTATTTACAAATTCAACATTGGATGCGGGCGGTGGGAATTTTACCACACTACTCGGTAGATTAAGCTCAATTGTCTGGGGTGGAATCTCTTACGACTTGGAATGGACCACCGTCCGGACTAATTTCAACTAGCTATATGACACTGATGACAGATATGTCCCCATCTACATTCTCCCATCAAAAAGCTTGGGATAAAGACCTTAATTTAACTTTGACACAGTTACAATGGACCCAAATTTAATGGTTTGATCTTAAAGCAACAAGAAATGTGACCTTACTTGAGACGAGACGAAAATTCTTATACCGATGGTACTTAACGCCAGCTAGATTGGCCAAATTTCAGCCAAATAATACTGAGAAGTGTTGGAGATGCCAAGGTGGGGTGGGAGACTATATCCATGTGTGGTGGAACTGCCCTCCGTTGTATTCGCTATGGAAACAAATTCACTCCCTACTTGAAAAAGTATTGGGCATAGTCCTTCCATTTACCCCTGACGCAATGTTATTGGGGGCGATCCCTCAACGGCTAGGTCGAAAACAGAAAACGGTGTTCTATCATGTAATTACCACAACTATGTTGTTAGTAGCACGTAACTGGAAGTCACTTATGGTACCGGAGTTAAAAGATGTGACGGATACCGTGTCTACGTTTCGTACGTATGAACAAATAGCAACGCGACTTCTAGAGTTGAGGGCACCATCAGAGGATCCATGGGTACTGTGGGACCTGCGTTCTATGTAATACTATGTGAGATTTTCGCTAGGATCACCCTCTGACTGTGTAAAGTGTTCATAAATATATAAATAATGATATAAGAATTTAAAAAAAAAAAAATGCCTATGACAAGTAAGAATTGGAATGTGGGCGAGAACTTCCGTATACCATCACTGTTTGATACTGTGAAAATTAAGCTGATAACAAAAATTGAGTGCCATCTTCACTATCTTTTTTTTTTTTCTTACTTTTGTTTGCTGTATTATTGTACTTTCCTTTATATGTACTTGTGTTACCATATTGATGAAACCACTGACCCCCTTTTTTCCTTTCTGTATCCTTCCTTTGACTTTTAAAAAATAAAAATTAAATTCAAAAAAATAAATAAATAAATAAACCTACACATGGACTTGTCTACTAAGAACCCCCCAAATTCTTGCTGATCCACAGCCTTCTCATGATGTAACATGAAGATCACTGAGGTCAAAGAGTTGTTATGGTGGCACCTGGCATGAGGCATGGTGGGAACCCAGGGCAGGACTCAGAAAAATAGGAAAATCCTCAGGCAAGGACACATAGGAGCAGGCATGAATAAAAGTTGCATTACTTAGTAGGAATCCAGTGAATGTGGACTGTGCAAGCTGCTGGACAGTGCTTCACGAAAACTGCTGCTTGGAGCACTGGACACAACAGTCTTGGAGCATAGGGAATTGGCAATGCTCTCTATAGGCAGGTGAAAGTCCTGAACAGATGGAAATACTGAGTAAGGCAAGGCCAGAGGAAGAGTCGGTGTTGATCAGCTCAAACATAGGATAAGCTGGCTTTCCATTCCAAGACTGGAAGCGTGACAAATGTATCTTAGTGTCTGTTATGCTGTAGCTTTGCAGTATGTAAGAGCTTCCTTGCGTGAACTCATTGAACTCCCGATAATACTGAATGGAGTCCTATGGTTAGGTTGAGTAGGTGTTAAAAGGTGTATGGGGAAGTGAAAACACCTGAAGGCAGACTGCATGATAATAAACAAGGGACAAGGCATTTGGAAAGATGGTCAGAATGGAGGACAGGGAAGAGATACTTTCTGGAGTTTTTGGATTTGAACATATCTAAAACAAAAGCAAAGGTATGTTAATCTAATTTAGAATATGGGAGGGTTAGCGGTAGAAAGAAAGTGAAAGATCCTAAGGCCATAGTTACATGAAAGTAGTAGGAAAAAAGTACCCAAATTTAATAAATGTGAAGGCAGGAATCTTAAGAGAATGCAATGTTATAATGTAAACAATACAGAGTAACATGAGAAAAATGAACAAATAGCATATTGATGTATCCGTGCAATACCCGAGGAAGGGTTCTGGCTGTTGGTGATTGCAGTTACTTATGGAGAGGCTGGATTTGAATACATGTTAGAATGGGTTCTGGTTTGTATGGAGTTGCAATTGCTTTGTGAATTGGCCTTATTTGAACATGTTTGAGGATGGGTTCTGGTTGATGGGAGTTGCACATGCTTTATGGAGAGATTCAACTAGAATTATAGTCATAGAGGGACATTGTAGTTTTACCACTGCTTTTGGTGAGAGCACTGGTGTATTTTGGCCTAGGCCGACTAGGCCCAGGCCTAGGGCGGCACTTTACAGGGGGCAGCGGCCCGCACTGGGTGGCCCCACCCCTAAAAAAAAAAAAAAATTTTTTTTTTTACTTATGCATAGTATTTTACCAGGAAGGATACATTGAGATTTCACTAATTTACACTTTCAATTTCACTTTCCAGGGGGCAGCAAAAAAACTCACCACTAAATGGGTTACTCACAGAGCACCGAAATGACGCCAACTTTTTGGTGTTCTGTAGTTCCCTGCATTTAGGAGAATAAAATTTCCCCACCCTGCAGTGAATTCACCATTCACCGCAGGGTCCCTAAAGTGCATGGAGTCGGCCGCTGAATGCTGCCACCGCAAACCCGTGGCCTGCTGTTTTCAAAAGAACTACTGAACGAAAATGTCTGGAATTTATATGTAAGATCCTATGATTGATAATAAAAAGTTCTGTTACAGAAAAAAGAAAACTGCTATTAAAAAAAAGGGGGGGAGGAATTTTGCCCAAAAAAATCTGAAAAATTACTAAAAGGTACTAAAAAAAAAATCAATAAGTAAAGACTTTTTACTGCAGATTAAAATAATAAATGATTTATTAGATATTGCATAAAAACGGGAATATTTTTAACATTGAAACCTATGGGGTTCGCCTGAATAAACCTGCTGATTGAAACCACCGAACGTTTCACTGCCATTTCTCTGAGTCTCAGTACCACATGACTGGCTGAACCACGTGAACCGCACGCGCGCAGCTGCCCGCCCTTTCGTTAACACAGACTCTATTCTGGACTGAACACCCACCGGGAAGGGAATCAAAGCTACAGTGCACCCTCTGACAGTGGCACCCCACTGCTGACAAGATGGCTCCACAGCATAATTGCTGTGTGCTCATATACACTTGGTTTGCTGGGAGTTTTACTGCAGTGGATTCTGATGCACTCATACACACTGCACATTGCATTGCTGGGAGTTTTATTGCTGTGGATTGTGATACGCTGACACACACCACACATTGCATTGCTGTGAGTTTTATTGCTGTGAATTCTGATGCACTCATACACACCGCACATTGCATTGCTGGGAGTTTTATTGCTGTGGATTCTGATATGCTGACACACACCAAACATTGCATTGCTGGGAGTTTTATTGCTGTGGATTCTGTGATACACACTGCATATTACTGTGAGTTTTATTGCCCTGGAGCTCTGGGATACGCTCATACACACTGCACATTACTGTGAGTTTTATTGCTGTGCAGTTCTGTGATATGCTCATACACACTGCACATTGCTGTGGGTTTAATTGCTGTGCAGCTCTGATATGCTCATACACAGTGCCCATTTCTGTGGGTTTTATTGCTGTGCAGCTCTGTGATACGCTCATATGCAGTGCACGTTTCTGTGGATTTTATTGTTCAACCAATTAGAGCGGCTGTGATCCCGCTTACTTGACATGCGTGGCTGTTCTTTGTAAAAATGCTTGAATTTAAACATTTCATAATTTTCTTTATCTCAATAGATACATTTTAAATGGTATACAAAATATACAAGTAGGCACTTGGTATCCACTTTTTAATATAAAGAGAGGAAGAGGCGGAGCTCTAAGAGGAAAAAGGTGGAGCTTAAAGAGGAAGGGTGTGCCCTTGACAGGAAGGGGTGTGTCAAATTAAAATTAGGGGGTGCACGAGTTTAGTCAGGCCTAGGGCAGCACAAAACCTAAATACACCACTGGGTGAGAGAGAGATATAATTACCTTTTTAATCATGTTATTAGTATGAACATATGCAGATTACTTATCTCAGCTGATCTTAGAATTGCTTGTAGACAGCTAACTGTGGATGGGTTAGTATAAATATATATATATATATATGTGTATATATATATATTTGAAATGCAGACATTAATTCTACAATGGATACATCAAATACCTTCTGTACTGCATTCTAGGTCTGAAACTGAATACAAATTGGCTTTTCTTACCTTGGCTTGCACCCTGTCCTTGAAAGAAAGCCAGTTAGAAGAAATCAGACAGAACATCAGTAGAACATAATGTTAAAACATATTGGTAGTGGTTATGGGATCATAATTAAAACTCCTCATAATTACAATAATATACAATACAGGTTAGAGGAAAAGCAGGGAAATTTCTGCAGTAAAATGTCCACACTGCTCTTGTCTTGGTCAATGATGGAAATAATGTCAAGACACAAAGTAAACGACCATAGCAGGGTTTTTTTCAGATATTCTTTTTAAAAGCTTTCCTGCATTAACTGAATAAGGTTTCATACAATTATTTGAATAGAATAAGGTTGCTTGTGCGAGTATGCAGCAATCTGTGAATGGCGATTAAAGTTGAAAGCATGTGTATATTAAAGGAAAATGGAGGCGAGATCTAAACTGGTTTCTTGCATAGAATCCTATTTATCTCTTTCTGCTCTCTGCCAACTGTGTGATGGATGACATATACACTTTTTCACCGTGTAAACCATTGAAGAGTTAGACTCTGTACCGGCATCATACAGGCTATTCGTAATTTACACTCAGCACTGTCCTCTGTTCTTGGATGTCTGAACATGATTCACACAGATTCGGATTGGCTTTCTTCTTCTTCTTCTTTTTAATGGCAGCTAATTAGCAAAACAGGGGAAAAAAGTCCATTAACATCTCCTGCTTCAGTAATTCCACAATCCTTCATATCTGAAGACAGGCCTGCAAATTAAAATGTGAATGTTAAGTACTCTTCAATTGCTGGGGAAGAAAGCAAGGAGCAGCACAGTGTCTCTGCTAGAACATTGCCTTGTCTCAGCATGGACAATATAACCATCCTCACAAAGGATGTACATTAAGGGCATGGAAAACTGCAAGCATTCAAGGATCTCCAGCTTCTGTGACAGTCAACAGTGTAAAACTATTTATATTGTATGAAATAATGGCAGCTGAGAACAGCATCAAAATGGTTTTGACCATCCTGCTATTGTTGGCAATTATACAATCAGTAATCAACACATTTGCCAAGTATGCAATCTGTAATCAACACATCTGTCCTCAGCTTTCTGATCTTGCCTCATGCATTTGGTTTTCTATAACTAGAAGCATTATTCCTTAATGTCGTTGAGATTATTTCTTAGTAAATATTCGAAAATCACCCATCAAAAAATATAAAAATAACAACTGTTTGCTGCTTTTTGTGTCTTCAATTAGCACTACTTTATCGCAACTAATGAGCGACAAATTGCAGAATTATTTAATAATTGCAATTATGGTGTTGAATGTGACATGACTGGAAATTACAGATGAGAGGACACACATGTTGGTGCATACACACACAAAATATTATCACTATATTAGTTACAGTAAATAGTATATTATATTATAACTATAGTACTTATGATATTACAATGGCTAGAAAAAGTCTGCACAACCCTGTTAAAATGTCAGGTTTATGTGATGTAAAAAAATGAGACAAAGATAAATCATTTAAGAACTTTTCCACCTTTAATGTGACCTATAAACTGTACAACTCAATTGAAAAACAAACTGAAATCTTTTAGGTGGAGGGAAGTAAAAATAAAAACTATAAATAATATGGTTGAATAAGTCTGCACACCCTTAAACTAATACTTTGTTGAAGCACTTTTGATTTTATTACAGCATTCAGTCTTTATGGGTCGGAGTCTATCAGCATGACACATCATGACTTGGCAAAATTTGCCCTCTCTTCTTTGCAAAACACTCCAAATCTGTCAGATTGTGAGGGCACTCCTGTGCACAGCGCTCTTCAGATCACCCCACAGCTTTTCGATTGGATTCAGGTTTCGGCTCTGGCTGAGCCATCCCAAAACTTTCATCTTCTTCTGGTGAAGCCACTCTTTTGTTGATTTGGATGTATGCTTTGGATCGTTGTCATGCTGAGAGATGACGTTCCTCTTCATGTTCAGCTTTCTAGCAGAAGTCTGAAGGTTTTGTGCCAATAATGACTGGTATTTGGAACTGTCCACAATTCTGTCTACCTTGACTAAGGCCTCAGTTCCAGCTGAAGAAAAACAGCCCGAAAGCATGATGCAGCCACCACCATCCTTCACTGTGGGTATGGTGTTCTTTTGGTGATGTGCAGTGTTATTTTTACACCAAACATATCTTTTGGAAGAATTATGGCCAAAACGTTCAACCTGCATTTCATCAGACCATAACACATTTTCCCACATTGTTTGGGAGACTTCAAATGTGTTTTTACAAAATTTTGCATGGCTTGGATGTTTTTCTTCGTAAGAAAATTGCTTCAGTCTTGCCACTCTACCCCATAGCCCAGACATATGAAGAATAAGGAAGATTGTTGTTACCTGTAACACACAGCCAGTACTTGCCAGATATACCTGCAGTTCCTTTAATGTTGCTGTAGGCCTGTTGGTAGCCTCCCCGACCAGTTTTCTTCTTGTCTCTTCCTCACATTTGGAGGGACGTCCAGTTCTTGGTAATGTCACTGCTGTGCCATATTTTCTCTACATGATGATGAGTGTCTTCACTGTGTTCCATGGTGTATCTAATGCTTTGGAAATTCTTTTGTACCTTCTCCTGACTGATATCTTGTAACAATGAGATCCCTCTGATGCTTTGGAAGCTCTCTGCGGACCATGGCTTTTGCTGTAGGATGCGTCTAAGAACATGTCAGGAAAGACCTACTAGACTAGCTGACCTTTATTTGGGGATAATCAGAAGCACTTTAAATGATGGCAGGTGTGTACTGACTCGTATAACATGATTTTGAATGTGATTGCTTAGTTCTGAACACGGCTGTATCCCCAGTTATAACAGGGTATGCAAATGTATGCAACCATATTATTTAAGTTTTAATTTTTACTTCCCCCCACCATTTCAGTTTGGTTTTCAATTGAGTTGTACAGTTTATGTCACATTAAAGGTGGAAAAAGGTCTGAAATTATATATCTTTGTCTTATTTTTTTACGTCACAGAAACCTGACATTTTAACAGGGGTGCGCAGACTTTTTCTATCCACTGTATATAGCACAAGAATAATTTATAGCATCAGTATATGTAATATTGATATTCCCTTTTTTGTTGAAATATTTCCCACCTGCGGTTATTCAGAAAGTTCTGTGCTTTCTAGTTCAGTGCACTTCGATGTGCTTCGGTGATTCCATTTTGCCCACCCTGCGGTGAATTCACTATTGACTGCAGGGTCCCCAAAGTACGCCAAACCTAGAGCCGCAGAACATACCGGTAAACTGACCGCCGAACAGACTGCTGAACACCGGCAGACTGCAGGGGAAAAAAAAAAAATGGAACTCTACTATTCTTCTTGGTTATTAAATCAATAAAAAAGGAATTAAGGTTTATCTAAATAATAAAAAAGGTCTATTACAGAATTTTTAAAAAAGCCAAAAATTTTGGGTATCAAAAATTTAGTCGAAAAAATACAAAAGATGTTTAAAAAATAAATAAAATAAAAAGACGGTTTGCTGAAAATGAAAAGAATAAACAGTTGAATAAAAATAGAATAAGAAAGATTTTTTTTTTTATTGAATCCTCTGTGATTTGTCTGTTTAACCCCTTCACTACCAAGTGATTTTCCAAAAAAACTTTGTCAAAAACCCATGTTATTTTGTAAAATAATTTTTAGTTAATTATATTGTAAGAATAAGTTCTTACTATAAATAACATATTTGGCCAGTAGATGATGCCATCTACTGCCAAATTGAGTTACAGCCATCACAGCTCTAGCTCGTTTTTTTTCTCTCCCTGTATCGCCTGCTGACAGCTGCTGAAATGCTGATATTTCAGAGCATTCAGCAGCCGATTTTACATTTTTTAATTCTTTGAGCATTATGTCCACAGGGCTAAAACTTTTGGGGGCACCTTCTGCAGCCCAAAAGCAAACAAAATTAGTTTGCAGCAAACAAATTTCATTTGCTTTTGGGCTGCAGATCACCAGATCGAGATATCTCTCAACGGTAGTGAAGGAGTTAAACCTGTTGAACTGAATCACCCAAAATCTGGGCATTTCACTGACACTTCGGTGCAGTTCAGCATTTTCTGAATAGATTAACCATTGCGTCTCTATGGGACAATTTCACTGCCGCCGAAGATCGCCGAAGGTCACCGATTTGCAGCGACTGCACCGTATTTTGCTATCAATTTGCCAGCATTTGGAGAATTGACAGCTTTATGAATAGACAAATAGACAAACTGCCACGAAATTGCCCTATACTGTGAAATTCACCATTCAATGCAATACGTTGGCAAGTTCGCCCTGTACTGAATGTGTTTTTCTCTTTGTTTTAGATTACATCCCCCGTATATATTTCCGTATGGTTTGTCTGTATGTTGGCTGTTATTCTAATTATTTTAGTTGTGGTGTTTTTTTCAAATCTCTCAGTAACCCACTACCGGTTATAACTCCTATTCATGTGTAGCGCTGTGTTTAAATTGTCTTTCTGAATTGAAACAATATTGCCACTAGAGGGAGTCAGAGTGTTTATGCGTGAAAGACTATGCTGGACTTAAGGACTATATCTCCCAGAAACCCTTGGGGAGAAAAAGGAAGTGAGCGCACTGGCGCCAGGAAGAGAAGAGCATCTTGTGCAGCGTGGGCAGGATGAGCAGACCAGTGTATGTAGTGAGTCACATGAGAGACACTGTCCGGAATCAAGGCCAGATTGGAACGAGGAGAGTCGGTGTTATCCAGTGCTGGTGATCGGGGAAGGAGTGTGCATCGTCTTACATTGCATTCCGCTGAGTGATTCCTGTGACAGGCGTGTTCCAGAAAGACCTTGAGTAAGGAGGCTGCAGATGGAGCGGAGTGCGGGCAGCATTCGATTACTGACTGAGGAGATTCGGCATCGGGAGTGTGGATTTTGGCAGCACCGGGTTCCAGATGGCAAAGAGAAGGACCTTCTGGCCGAGTCATCAGTTCAGGACAAGTTGTTTCGCTGGATGGGTGAGAGGTCTCAGGCCTACAGCTTCCATAACAGTGCGTACTTATCATTGCTTCAAATTTAAGGGCCCCAATGTTGACTAGTCGAAGATAATTTTGTTCATCCACTGGCCAGTGGGATTAGTACCTGGGTACCCTAGGAAATAGTTTAACGAGTATCTTTTTGTGAGCGGGACTTAGGAGCAAAAAGGACTGAGGGCCTTATCAATTATTATCCGCCATTTTATGAAGTTACGCTACGTAATACAGTCTGATTTATTTCATGCTTACTGTATATGTGTACTTATTGCCTTTTATTACTTCAGTAAAGTATAACTTAGAAAAATCCATAATGGTGTGCTGGTGTACAGTGAATTGTTAGTGCGGTGAGACTATCCTGGGTTTATTCAGCGGCTCCTCCAGGGGTGAGCGTTACACATGCATAAAGCATTTGATATTAAGTGCTAATTTGCCACCAACAGAAATGGTCAATTTTTATTGCCCAATTGTCAGAATAGAATTCAACTTGGAATCAATTGTTATTCTACAGTGGCAAGAAAAAGTATGTGAACCCTTTGGGATTACGTGGAGTTTTGCATGAATTGGTCATAAAATGTGCTCTGATCTTCAGCTACAGTGGCAAGAAAAAGTATGTGAACCCTTTGTGATTACGTGGAGTTTTGCATTAATTGGTCATAAAATGTGCTCTGATCTTCATCTAAGTCACAACAATTTGAAAAACACAGTCTGCTTAAAATAATACAACACAAACATTATATGTTTTCATGTTTTTATTGAACAGAACATGTAAACATTCACAGTGCAGGGTGGGAAAAGTATGTGAACCTTTGGACTTAATAAATGGTTGGCCCTCCTTTGGCAGCAATAACCTCAACCAAAGGTTTCCTGTAGTTGCAGATCTGACCTGCACAACGATCTGGAGTAATTTTGGACCTCTCCTCTTCACAAAACTGTTTCAGTGTAGCAATATTCTTGGGATGTCTGGTGTGAATCGCTCTCTTAAGGTCATGCCACAGCATTTCAATCTCGGGTTGAGGTCAGGACTCTGACTGGGCCACTCCAGAAGGCATATTTTGTTTTGTTGAAGCCATTCTTTTGTTGAATTATTTGTATGCTTTGAGTCATTGTCCTGTTGCATCACCCATCCTCTGCGGAGCTTCAGTTGGCGGACAGATGGTCTTATGTTTTCCTGCAAAATGTCTTGATAAACTCTGGAATTCATTTTTCCATCAATGACAACAATCCGTCCAGGCCCTGAGGCAGCAAAGCAGCCCCAAACCATGATGCTCCCTCCGCCATGTTTTACAGTGGGGATGAGGTTTTGTTGTTGGTGTGCTGTGCCTTTTTTTCTCCACACATTGGGTTGTGTGTTTTTTCCAAACAACTCAATTTTGGTTTCATCTGTCCACAGAATATTTTGCCAGTAGTGCTGTGGAACATCCAGGTGCTCTTTTGCAAACTTCAAACGTGCTGCAATATTCTTTTTGGACAGCAATGGCTTCCTCCGTGGTGTCCTCCCATGTACTCCATTCTTGTTTAATGTTTTCCTTATTGTAGATGTGTCATCAAAAATGTTAGCATGTGCCAGAGATTTCTGTAAGTCTTTAGCTGACACTCTAGGATTCTTCTTTACCTCATTAAGCATTCTGCGCTGTGCTCTTGCAGTCATCTTTACAGGATGACCACGCCTAGGGAGAGTAGCAACAGTGCTGAACTTTCTCCATTTGTAGACAGTCTGTCTTACCGTGGACACATGAACATCAAGGCTTTTGGAGATACTTTTGTATCCCTTTTCAGCTTCATGCAAGTCAACAATTCTTGATCGTAGGTCTTCTGAGAGCTCTTTTCTGTGAGACATGGTTCACATCAGACAGTGCTTCTTGAAACCAGTAATCCCTAAACTGGTGTGTGTTTTTAAAGGGCAGGACAGCTTTCAGCAACACATCCAATAATATCACACTGATTGGACTCAAGGTTGGCTCACTCCTGGCTCCAATTAGCTCTTGGAGAAGTCATTAGGCTAGGGGTTCACATACTTTTTCCACCCTGCACTGTGAATGTTTACATGCTATGTTCAATAAACACATGAAAACATTTAATGTTTGTGTTGTTTTATTTGAAGCAGACTGTGTTTTTCAAATCATTGTGACTTAGATGAAGATCAGAGCACATTTTATGACCAATTCATGCAAAACTCCACGTAATCCCAAAGGGTTCACATACTTTTTCTTGCCACTGTACATCTTCCTATACAAGTATGCATCCTATACAAAGTATAAGATATGTAAATGTAAAGAGTCCATAAATGACCATTCTTGCAAACATTAATGAACCATTTAATTTTTCCATTTTTAAAAACAGATAGCAAAAGTTTACACTAAATGAAAAAATAGTTGTGACCATAGCATTGTTCTCATTTATACCAATTTCATTAAGTCTGGTGCCCTGGTCCCAGGTTTCAATTCCTATCACAGCACACGATGCTGCTGCCACAGGAAGGCCCAAACCAGTGCTGCTCTGCCCTAAATACCTTGACATCCCCTTTACTGCCATGACCTGAGTCCCAGAATCTGCAATCACTCTGGTTGTCCTGCAGGCAGCCACAGGTGCTCCACCTAATGGGCCCCGTAAACCGCTACATAAGGATGGAGCTCCCAAGATGATGTGCTTAAGCATTGCCAGCACTTGGTGAGTGTTGTCCCTAAGAAACTTTTTCCCCTGAAAGCCTCCAGCCGTGTTCCCTTCAAACCTCCAGCCGTCTTCCCTTCAAACCTCACTGTGCCATCAGCCTTCCAGAGCTTCCTCATGTTCCTGCCCAGCCTCCACTACCAGTCTTTGTTTTCCTGCCTATATCCAGCCCTTTTCCTGTCCTGTCCATTGTCTCTAACCTCTCGGAAGTTCCTTGTGTGTTGCCCTCTTTGTCTGTGTCTTGTTCCTCTGTGTCCTGTATCCAGTTCACCTTGTCTCTGTCTTTCCTCCCTGCCATATCCAAAGTCAGCCTGTTTCCTGCATTGACCCTCATCTTCACTCAAGATTCCCACCTTGCCATTCTGCTGCCATGATACATATATATATACTTTACGCAATAAAATCCATTTCACCTGTGAACAATGGTCTACCTCTTGTGTCACTGCAACCTGGGCTCATAACCTCACCCCCCCATACACAACTGACAATTCCAGAGATGCTTCAGTACCGGAATGTCCCCCCCTCATGGATTGGCTTGCAGAGTATGAAAGAAACACCAGAGGCTAGCTCTTCTATTTTCATCTATCATTCCTAATCAGCACAGATTACCGTGTCGCTCCTTCTGCAAATTCACCTAACATGTCAATCTAAAGGAATTGAAAAATCTGTTACTTACCTGAGTTCCTACAGTCCAGACGACACGCGATCCAGCACCTCCACTGGCCCTGAGCAGGGGAGGACTGAGGAAAAATAGTTTCCCATGTTCTTATGTGGCTTCTTCCGTGCCTCCTTCACGACTGCACTCAAGCAAGCTCACACATCCTGCTCATGCAGGGTCTAGCTGGGCTCCTTAGATCAGTCAGCGGCTGGAAAATATTCTGACTCGAGCTGCTTATACCGTGGTTCACCTGGAAGATGACGGTTAATGATGAGCCAAAAGTGGAAAAGGCTGGTTTAGTTTTATCCCATTTGCGGATCTCCATTTACCCCTAGGTTGTGATCTAACCCTTACACTGTTTTATACGACTAGTGTGAAATTGTTCTAAAGTTCTTTTAATAATTTGGCGTGAATTTATTAATTTATCTTCTTCATACATACTTCATTTGTATTCCAGTGCTGCTGCTTATCACAAAATCTGCTTTGAACAGTATATTAGTAAAACATCAAACACTGAATTTTGGTCTTATTTGATTATATTTAGTAATTAGTTTTCCTTGTATTAAGCAATCCTAATTATGAAAACACGTTTCTTCGTTGAGTTCAAGTCATAAAAACAAATCAGGTTGCTGAACGTTATGTATCTCTGACAGTACAAATCAGTTGAAAAGATAAGTTGTTTGTTTACAACTGTTCTGGGCTGTTTGGTTTGTATTATTAATATTTTTAATGCATTGATGTACCTTTAGCATTTCTCCTGCACTTGCCAGTTTGATTTGAAATATGCAAATTTGTGGGTAGAGAAGTCAATATTTTCAGTCTCGACACAGAGATCAGTGCCAAAGAGCAAGGTAAAACTTGTTGTTTATTACCGTTTCACGCAATGTACATAAAATCAACTAAATGAGAAAATACGTTTTAGCAAACACCTTTAACGTACTTTGTCGCATTTTATTTTATTTATTTATTTATTTATAAAGGATTTTACCAGGAACGATACATTGAGATTTCTCTCGTTTTCAAGTATGTCCTGGGTTCAAGAACATTGAATTGTTACATAAATTTGTGAATATTAAAACCCAAAACTATATACAGATGTTTATATAGGAGCTGCATATGTGGCAGAAGAAGAATACAGAATGATTATCCTCAGAATAAACAGATAATATACCTTCGGACTGAGCGGGTAGGTTGATGGCATCAGCCCGGTATACAAACGTGGATGAAAGTGATTTCAAATATTCTATTTAGCAACACAATTGACTCCATGAAGAGGCACAACAAACCTTGAGGTGTTTTTGGGCAGGGCGACCTTAATCTTTTGCTAAAATACACTTTTATCAATGAGTTTTTGATAGAAGAGCTGCCAGGGGTAAGAAGCGCTCAATCAGAACCTTGCTTGACATGACGCCTTTGGACTTGTGATTAATGAAAATGGTTTCTGGTGGCTCTGGAATGTTGCTCTGCTATCACACTCCATGAAATGAGACGATAGATGAATCCAAATGTCAGCAAGCAAACACAGCCTTTTGAATCACTCTCATAAATCTCTCTGTCTCTTCTTTCCTCTGTGTGTTTCTTGAGACCTTGAGAGGTACTACAGGGAAATCTTTCGTCAGCGAAGAAATACAGCAGACAGGAATAAGGAGGGCAATAAGTTCACCAAACCAAGTGAGTAAGGACAAACGGAGAGAAAATAAATGGAAGTGATGAAAGCAGAGAATAAATATAATAATGCTAGTAATATATTATTATTATTATTATTATAATGCCATGAGAAGTATTAAATGGCTGCAAATGGTATTAGAACTTCCATACAAGTGGGAATGTGTGTTTAATTTTAATATTTTTTACATGTACGCTAATAACATCCTATAAGCAGAGAGATACCAATTATATGTCCTTAAAGTGTAGCTCACAGGTAAAAATCACTTCAAGGGCATATTTCGATTTGGTGTTGCTCTAAACACTCCAAATTCTGCTGCTCCCTACAACCCAATAACAAATAAATATGAACTAAGAAACAAGAAATGAAAGGGACTCACTTCGACAAAAATCTAACAAAGTGAGCTGGGTTAGGTATACAAATACAGAAAATACATTTTATTAAATACAAAAAGACACACATGACATAATGAACAACAGTGGCTGTGGGATACCTTCAAATATTTGGTCAATGACGCTTGGCAAAGAGTACCCCCGTAGCCTAAATATACTTAATGCAATCAATTAATGAACAATTCATAGGTCAAGGGAGGAATGCCAGGGCCTGTCTGCAGAAAACAATGAACCAGAGGTAGGGGTTGAAGGGAGGATCAAGAATCAAACTGTTGAGATATATATTCAATAAGAAACTTATACGAGATACGAATATCAATCGTTTATATTTCCTAAAAATTCTCCTAAATTCTTTTAATTGTATGTGTTTTGCTTTGAAGAATACAATAATCAATAACCGGATAAAAACATATATATATTTATTACGTATACAAAAAAGTTTCAAATCTCATATCATAAACAAAGATTGATAAACAACATATCCATCCATCAGCACATAGACACTAGCTTCCCAATATATGTATCTCCTGTTAGTAACTGCATATATGATTAATATCATTTACTTTATCAGTTAGTAACTATTCAAAAATGGTTAATAAACATTTCTGCTTAACGAAAACAATTATCCTGTATTTCCCAGCAAACCAATGTTTAACAAGCTAGATCTTGTAGAGATATATGTATCTCTCTATGCTACGTGGATCAACAAAAGATGAGCTATCACTTATTCTATTTCTAGAATGATAAGTAATAAAAACTTATTTAGTGAATCCTCCCCTAATATCGAGAATTAAGCTTCTATTCTTCTGCTTTTTATTTTTTAGTTATATAATTCCTTGCTTATTAATTTCAATCACAGTAACTTCCAAATTCAATATATATATATATACGTATATCATTGCAACAATTTCTTTAGGATAAAATCCTTATATCCGATTCTTCTTCATATCTCTATCTGCAGAATGGAAATATTTTAGAGATTCCGGATCTATCTATTGCAAGAAATACTCCAGATATATATAATTACATTAATTCCTTAATTTAAATAGCTTTCATACATTACCTCTCCAATCTGGATTCAATGAGTTACAGCCTTTGAATATTCTTTATGTAATATATTGTTTTTGGAATATGTGAAAATTATCAATGTCAGATATTCAATGCATGTGAGTTAGAGGTGTGGTTCTAATTAAGTGATATGTAATATCTTGAATGCATTGTGTGTTGGAATGATCTGAATCTCTGAATCAATGCATTATCGTGTCCTGGGATGATCTGCCTTTTTTGAATCAATGCATTATCGTGTCCTGGAATGATCTGCCTTTTGCAACGAACAGTGCAGGTCCAGTTATAGTCAATTTGACCAAAGCAAAAAAGATAGGATCTCCAGGTGAGGCAAAAGCATTTATTCGGGTGCAGCAGACCTCAAAACAAAGTAATGTAACGTTTCGACCCGTAGGTCTTAATCATACATAAATACAACAAACAAAAACCCTTGTATTTATACTGCCTTAATTGTTTGCATGCTTCATACAATTAAACAATTATTCAATTAAGCATTGCAGGCAGATGAATTATCTACCAGGTGAATTATTCAGCAAACATACAACCCCAAAGAAAAGACGAATTGGGGGAGGCAAAAAAAATATAAATACAAAAATAAGTTCCAGAAAATAGATGAAATAAAAAAAGGGAAAAGAAATTAATTTGAAAGGGTTTAAAAAGGTTAAAAGAAATTTTGGAGGGGTGTCCAAAGAGACATGGCAATCCATATCTACAGAAAATATATATATATAAATTCTTATTACCAAAGTATTATAATTATATCTATACATATCAAAAAACATTTATAGCATTGCTTAGCTGTAGATAGCACACTACATCACGAATACATGGTAAGACCTGAAACCATAGAGACATATATATGGATCCCATCATACATAATGTAAAGTACAGAAGGATAATTCCCACAGACCATATAGTAACATGAAAAAATGAGGATAATAGTGAGGCAGAACAACTAGGTGAGACCTATTGTCAAACGACCATTATGTGGAACCTCCAAAATGGAGGATGCACATAATTATCTAGAATGAAGTTCAAAAACATATATTTAGATCAAATTCTCTATTAAGACCTTTTGGCCACAAGGTGTCAAGTTTATGTATCCACCTTTTTTCTTTACGTTTAAGTAAACGGGTCCTATCACCACCACGTCTAAGTGGGGGTACTTGGTCAATGACTTGAAACCGTAATTGTGCTACACCGTGAGAGCAAAGGTGAAAATGCTCAGCGACAGGTAGCTCTAATCGCCTGGTACGGATCGTTGATTTATGTTTGCTAATTCTATCCTTCACCTTCATAGTTGTTTCGCCTACATATAAAAGGCCGCACGGACATTTAAGCATATATATCACGAATGAAGAGTCACAGGTGAAGAAACCCTGTATGGGTATTTTCTCACCTGTCTGTGGATGTGTTACAGAGTCACCCTTGATCACAGCACTACATGAGGCACAATGTAAACAGGGAAAAGTCCCACATTTTTTAGGTGCCAGGGTAGCCTGTTGATATTTCTTAAAGGATCCCACGTCAGCATTGACTAAGGAATCCCTTAAGTTTCTGTTTCTTTTGTGAGCAAACATAGGTGCAAGCTGAAAGGAGGGGATCCCACTATAGGCTTTTTGAAGAATTTGCCAGTGTTTACGTACAATTTGGTTAATGGATCTACTAGCCTCATTATATTTAGTTATAAATGGAATACGAGATTCCTTACACTGTTTATCCTTAGATTGAGAAATGATAGAAGTGCGATCCAAAGTTTTAGAGCGTATATACTCATCTTGTAGAAGAGTTTTGGGATAACCTCTATCAGTGAACCTATGTGTCATTTGTCGAAGTCTATCATCCCGAGTGTCAGGATGAGAGACATTTCTGACAACTCTGGTGAATTGACTACGAGGTAATGATTTAAGTGTGCTCTCTGGATGAAAGCTACTATAGTGTAAAAGGCTGTTTCTATCTGTAGGTTTTACAAATAGGTCGCTAATGAGGTGTGTCCCCTCCACTCTCAGAGTCAGATCTAAAAAATTGATCTCAAGAAAACTAGAGATCATAGTGAATTGAATGTGAGTATTAACTGCATTCATCTGTGTGTGGAAAGTGATTAAATCAGTTTCGGTTCCAGTCCAAATACCAAAAACATCATCGATGTATCTCCACCAGGTGTGTACAAAATCTCTAAAGAGAGGATGTGGATAGACAAATTGATTTTCAAATGTATCCATATATAAATTAGCATAGGCAGGAGCCATATTGGATCCCATAGTTGTGCCTCTGCACTGTTTATATATACCATGTCTCCAAACAGAAATATATTATTATGGAGCACAATCTCAACCAGTTTCATCAGAAAAGTAATGTGTTCGTCTGAAAATGAGTGTTTAAGTAGTGTATCATGAATTGCTTTCATACCCTCTGTGTTCGGAATAGAGGTATAGAGACTCGTCACATCCCACGTAAATAGAATGACCGGACCTGTAAATGAAAGTCCTGCTATACGTCTCAACACGTCCTTACTATCCCATAAAAAGGATTGAGTTTTAATGACCAAAGGCTGGAGAACCCTATCCAGAAAGATCGACAGCGGCTGAAGCACGGAATCCGTGCTTGCCACAAATCGGTCTCCCCGGTGGGTTCTCCAGGCTTTTATGTATTTTGGGCAACACGTAAAATACTGGCAGGATAGCATGTTCTTTTTTCAGATATTTATATAGATCCTCGTCTATGATGTTCTGTGTTAAGGCCTCTGAAATGACTGTATCAATTAATTTCTCTAGTCGTGTAACTTCACCCAAATGACTAACCTTATATGTGTCAGTGTCGCCGAGTTGCCGATTAACCTCCTTAACATAGTCCACATGGTTCATAATCACTAAGGCTCCCCCCTTGTCAGCGGGTTTTAAAGTGATACTTCTATTTTCTCTAAGGTTTTTCAACGCCTGTCGTTCAAGTCTAGAAAAATTAGGACGTTTACCATCGATAAATACATCAAGTAGATGATCAATATCTTGTTTCACAAACTGAACAAATGTTTCTATGGGAGGAGTCGTAGGTGGAGAGAAATCACTCTTAGTCCACAATTTAAGATCTTTAGCATGGAATGGGGTGTCAGAGACACTAGAAGTATCTATACCAATGGGTTCTGTCCTCCCATGAAAAAATACTTTTAGTTTTACATTGCGAAAAAACTTCTCTAGATCCACACGTAGAGCAAAAAGATCAATGGGGGCAGAGGGACAAAATGAGAGGCCTTTAGATAGTACCTTATATTCAATATCTGTAAGTACATGATCTGATATATTAATGACTAGCGGCGCTGATTGTACATCTTCGGGTGATAAGTCTTTTTTGTTCTCCCAGGATTCTGCCTTCTTTCCGCGTTTGTGGTGTTTCCTCTTCCTCCTCCGTCCTGTTTCTGTTGATCTCTGACTAAAAAAGAAGCAGAATTGGTAGGGACAAGGTGTGAATATAATTGGTCATCAGATGTATCTAGATCAGTTTCTGTAGAATCTTGGCCTAGATTGTGACTAGTATGCTTTTTTTGGAATCGTGGTCTTCGAAAATGAGAGGATTGTATAGGTGCATTTCCAAAAGTGGTGTTACTCTGGGTCCATCTATAGACTCTGCCTTTAGTATAATCTTCTAAATCTCTTGCAAATTTAATTCTCTTTCTATCTTCTATTTGCATCCTCATGTCCTCCATTTGTTTATTCAGTCGAGTATTTAATTGTTCCAAAGATTCCAAAGACAACATATCTTTTAATTGGATCTCAAGAGCCGCTATTTCGGTCTCTAGTTCATCGAGTTCTTTCTTTAATTGTTCAATAGTTAGCAGCATAATGTCAAAGGAACATTTGTTAAGAATCATTTCAAATTTCTGACAATATTCAACACTGTCAGAAAACAAAGTAGGTCTTAATTTGATGCGGAGACCCCTAGGGATCCGCTTCACTTTGAAGTATTCGGTCAAGGTGAGACAATGGAGTTTACAGCTTACCAGTCTTCCTTTCGTTTTTTCTAGCTGTATTTTTAATGTGACTTCTCCTGGATGGCTAAGGAAACAGTCCTGTGATGTGGTGGCACCAACAATGCGGTCCGCATCCGCTGCGGTGTAGGAGAAGACCCCCTCCGAGGTTGCTGCTTGTGTCCCCATCATTTTCCTGTAATGCGTCGGCGAGTGAAACGTAACTCGCAGTACTTCCGGGTTCCGGATTCCGGATGTCGGGCTCAACCCCCTGTGTACTCACGGCTGCGGCCAGGCAGAGATAGAAGGAAAATGCCGCGGCTACTTCCAAGGGGGAGCCCAGATAGCAGAACCTCACCGAGATCACCATCGAGGGGACGCCGCCAGTCCCATAAACGATCAAAGCAAAAAAGATAGGATCTCCAGGTGAGGCAAAAGCATTTATTCGGGTGCAGCAGACCTCAAAACAAAGTAATGTAACGTTTCGACCCGTAGGTCTTAATCATACATAAATACAACAAACAAAAACCCTTGTATTTATACTGCCTTAATTGTTTGCATGCTTCATACAATTAAACAATTATTCAATTAAGCATTGCAGGCAGATGAATTATCTACCAGGTGAATTATTCAGCAAACATACAACCCCAAAGAAAAGACGAATTGGGGGAGGCAAAAAAAATATAAATACAAAAATAAGTTCCAGAAAATAGATGAAATAAAAAAAGGGAAAAGAAATTAATTTGAAAGGGTTTAAAAAGGTTAAAAGAAATTTTGGAGGGGTGTCCAAAGAGACATGGCAATCCATATCTACAGAAAATATATATATATAAATTCATATATATATATTTTCTGTAGATATGGATTGCCATGTCTCTTTGGACACCCCTCCAAAATGTTACAGAACATCATAGACGAGGATCTATATAAATATCTGAAAAAGAAATGCTATCCTGCCAGTATTTTACGTGTTGCCCAAAATACATAAAAGCCTGGAGAACCCACCGGGGAGACCCGATTGTGGCAAGCACGGATTCCGTGCTTCAGCCGCTGTCGATCTTTCTGGATAGGGTTCTCCAGCCTTTGGTCATTAAAACTCAATCCTTTTTATGGGATAGTAAGGACGTGTTGAGACGTATAGCAGGACTTTCATTTACAGGTCCGGTCATTCTATTTACGTGGGATGTGACGAGTCTCTATACCTCTATTCCGAACACAGAGGGTATGAAAGCAATTCATGATACACTACTTAAACACTCATTTTCAGACGAACACATTACTTTTCTGATGAAACTGGTTGAGATTGTGCTCCATAATAATATATTTCTGTTTGGAGACATGGTATATAAACAGTGCAGAGGCACAACTATGGGATCCAATATGGCTCCTGCCTATGCTAATTTATATATGGATACATTTGAAAATCAATTTGTCTATCCACATCCTCTCTTTAGAGATTTTGTACACACCTGGTGGAGATACATCGATGATGTTTTTGGTATTTGGACTGGAACCGAAACTGATTTAATCACTTTCCACACACAGATGAATGCAGTTAATACTCACATTCAATTCACTATGATCTCTAGTTTTCTTGAGATCAATTTTTTAGATCTGACTCTGAGAGTGGAGGGGACACACCTCATTAGCGACCTATTTGTAAAACCTACAGATAGAAACAGCCTTTTACACTATAGTAGCTTTCATCCAGAGAGCACACTTAAATCATTACCTCGTAGTCAATTCACCAGAGTTGTCAGAAATGTCTCTCATCCTGACACTCGGGATGATAGACTTCGACAAATGACACATAGGTTCACTGATAGAGGTTATCCCAAAACTCTTCTACAAGATGAGTATATACGCTCTAAAACTTTGGATCGCACTTCTATCATTTCTCAATCTAAGGATAAACAGTGTAAGGAATCTCGTATTCCATTTATAACTAAATATAATGAGGCTAGTAGATCCATTAACCAAATTGTACGTAAACACTGGCAAATTCTTCAAAAAGCCTATAGTGGGATCCCCTCCTTTCAGCTTGCACCTATGTTTGCTCACAAAGAAACAGAAACTTAAGGGATTCCTTAGTCAATGCTGACGTGGGATCCTTTAAGAAATATCAACAGGCTACCCTGGCACCTAAAAAATGTGGGACTTTTCCCTGTTTACATTGTGCCTCATGTAGTGCTGTGATCAAAAGGTGACTCTGTAACACATCCACAGACAGGTGAGAAAATACCCATACAGGGTTTCTTCACCTGTGACTCTTCATTCGTGATATATATGCTTAAATGTCCGTGCGGCCTTTTATATGTAGGCGAAACAACTATGAAGGTGAAGGATAGAATTAGCAAACATAAATCAACGATCCGTACCAGGCGATTAGAGCTACCTGTCGCTGAGCATTTTCACCTTTGCTCTCACGGTGTAGCACAATTACGGTTTCAAGTCATTGACCAAGTACCCCCACTTAGACGTGGTGGTGATAGACCCGTTTACTTAAACGTAAAGAAAAAAGGTGGATACATAAACTTGACACCTTGTGGCCAAAAGGTCTTAATAGAGAATTTGATCTAAATATATGTTTTTGAACTTCATTCTAGATAATTATGTGCATCCTCCATTTTGGAGTTCCACATAATGGTCGTTTGACAATAGGTCTCACCTAGTTGTTCTGCCTCACTATTATCCTCATTTTTTCATGTTACTATATGGTCTGTGGGAATTATCCTTCTGTACTTTACATTATGTATGATGGGATCCATATATATGTCTCTATGGTTTCAGGTCTTACCATGTATTCGTGATGTAGTGTGCTATCTACAGCTAAGCAATGCTATAAATGTTTTTTGATATGTATAGATATAATTATAATACTTTGGTAATAAGAATTTATATATATATATTTTCTGTAGATATGGATTGCCATGTCTCTTTGGACACCCCTCCAAAATTTCTTTTAACCTTTTTAAACCCTTTCAAATTAATTTCTTTTCCCTTTTTTTATTTCATCTATTTTCTGGAACTTATTTTTGTATTTATATTTTTTTTTGCCTCCCCAATTCGTCTTTTCTTTGGGGTTGTATGTTTGCTGAATAATTCACCTGGTAGATAATTCATCTGCCTGCAATGCTTAATTGAATAATTGTTTAATTGTATGAAGCATGCAAACAATTAAGGCAGTATAAATACAAGGGTTTTTGTTTGTTGTATTTATGTATGATTAAGACCTACGGGTCGAAACGTTACATTACTTTGTTTTGAGGTCTGCTGCACCCGAATAAATGCTTTTGCCTCACCTGGAGATCCTATCTTTTTTGCTTTGATCGTTTATGGGACTGGCGGCGTCCCCTCGATGGTGATCTCGGTGAGGTTCTGCTATCTGGGCTCCCCCTTGGAAGTAGCCGCGGCATTTTCCTTCTATAGTCAATTTGACGTCACTGACAATCTACCCCTTTCATTTAAATATTACTTTATATTAATATAATATTTACTATAATATTTACTATGCCTCAAGAGGGCATTGTTGCTCCTCAAATTAATTCCACAATTTAATTTTAATATATCTTATCTCAGGTCAAAGATCAATCTGTCTTAACAAAGACCCTATATTCAATCCTAGACTTTGGGTCTCTCCTGTCAAAATTAAATTAATATCTCTACTCCTCTCAAAGTTTAGCTAAATTCCTTTCTAGTTAAAATCAACAGAAATTATATTCTTCAGTAATTATACCATTTACCAGTTATACTCTACAAATATTTGGAGCATCTATTTCCTACTGTAAATATAATAAAATATATATTGATTTATAAGAATATATTTCGTGAATATAATTATACGCTTGCAAAAAGATTTTAAATTTGTTCCTATACCCAAAAAGAAAAATATCTTTAATTCAAGGACTTGTTAAAACAAACCAATAAATTTATATATGACATGTCTGGCACTTAGCTCAGCATTATATCAAATAACGACATTTTATCGTCTATAACATCATGTCTGGCATTTATAGAAACAAAACCATAACTCTTAAGGTTCACCTAGCCATGAACTATTTTTAAAAAAAATCTCTGTCCATTTCTAAAACTAGGCGAAAATTGAAAAAGAAAGACTTTACATTAAAACAAGATGGCTACAGGCATCCATTTTAATTTTTCCATAATAATATACCCGACAAAACATACTGAGGAAGAGCTAGGCAGATGCCCTGTTGTATCTCCTACTCCTCATTGCTTTCTGGTCTGTCCCTAAAATAACCTTGGTATCCGTGTTCTGAATAATTAATTAAATCCTAGACAGGCACTGATGTAAATAAAAATAAAAACCTTGCAAGCCTCAAGAATATAAAAAAAAAAAAATTAAATAAATAGAAGGCATCAGGAGGATCAGGACACCGAATCCAGGTCTTTTCTCCAATCCCTCCTGGTTTATACCGAATCTAGGTGGGATAATATCCTATGTTTAACAAATAAATATGATCATAAACATGAAATGAAGACATATATTCAAACTCTATTGGACTATTGATGTAATTAAAATGTAATCTAGAAGCAAAGTATCTGTTTATACCATGCAATTTCTAACAATATTTATTATAGTATTTTATTGCTTTGCATATCTGTTATATACTAGGGATGAGCGTTTCAGGTTTCGGAATCTCAGAATTTTCACAAAATGTCCGGATTCGTGTCTTCGGATTCTGCCGAATTTCCGAATCGGATCGGATCCAAAAACGGCAGATCCGAGCCGAAACGAAAAATTTTTGAATGGACTTGAAATGTGTCAAATCAAAATTAATTTTCGCTCCACTCGTGATTTCGGTTCCATTCGGGATTTCGGTTCCATTTCGGTAATTTCGGACATCGTATTTATCGGTTATATCGCTGAGTCTGTAAATTTTGTATTATTTCCAATAATCCGATAATTCTGTCGATACGATAATTCTGTCACTACGATAATTTTGTTCAGCTTTTTTTCCCGTTTAAAAAAAAAACAGAACAAAAGGCTTTAAAAGTCAGACCACTTGGGTCAGTATTTTTGCGTTTTATAAATCGTTTTGTTCATTTTTGTTCCTTTCATACCATTTTAATATGATTAAATAAACTTGTGCAATGCATATTCATCAGAAAAAAGGATCTTTATTTAATAAAAAACGATAGAATTGGCAAAATTACCGTATCAACACAATTACCGTATCGACACAATTACAGTTTCGACAGAATTAATTAGCGTATCGACAGAATTAATGTATCGACAGAATTACCGTTTCGACAGAATTAATTATCATATCGACAGAAATATCGGATCCGAAAAAAAATAGTTTAAGTCAAAACGAATACACTTTGAAACAAGGATAACAGACATTCTGAAAAACACGAAAATTTCCAAAATCACAAAAAATAGTCGATTCGAAAAACGAGCCGACCCGAAAATGTCCGAAATCACGAAAAAAAAGTCGATACGAAAGACAAAACGAACCGAACCGAAACGGAAATCAGTCGAAACAAGCCGAAACGAAAATTTTCGGAAAAAAAAATCGGTGCACAAGTCTATTATATACCTGTACATTGGACATGTGAGAGGGACGGTTAGCAGGACCACTTTGCTCGAGTCTCACATTCTGATGAGGGGGGCTCAAATCTACACTTTTAAGATCATCTCTAAATTTAGTTGCATCATAGTATAACAATCTCTGTACTGTATGCCTTGTTTCATTTTCAAATTTTCAAATAAATATTCCACAAATACATCTTTTCTAGCCAATAAAACAGGTTGGAACAACAACAGCGGCTGGAGGAAGTTGAAAGAGAGTATACCATTACATGAGAGTTGAAACATCCCTCTAAGAAATCTATGTGGTATGAAAGTCAAAAAATTTAAGCTTGAACCGCAAAGTCATTTGAGAATATACTCTTGGCTAATCTCACTCCAGAAGACAATAAATGGAAGAAAATTATTGAGCTAACCCTGGATGTTATTCTATTTTAACATTGACTAGGGGCCTAAAGAGTGCTGTCCCGAGAGGCGAGTTTGGGTCGAAATCCCTAGAACCAGGTTCCCTAATGCCAAAATCCCGACGGCCAACTTCCCTACACAGACAACTCCCTGACGGCCAACTTCCCTACACGGCCAACTTCCGGACATCCAAAATCCCAGCGGCTAACACTAACCCTACTCCCTAACCCCCTAAACCTAGCCCTAACCCCCTAAACCTAGCCCTAACCCCCTAACCCCCCGAAACCTAGCCCTAACCCCCTAACCCTAACCCCCTAAACCTAGCCCTAACCCCCTAAACCTAGTCCTAACCCTAACCCCCTAAACCTAGCCCTAACCCTAACCCCCAAAACTAGCCCCAACCCCCCCTAAATCTAGCCCTAACCCTAACCCCCTAAACCTAGCCCTAACCCTAACCCCCCTAAACCTAGCCATAACCCTAACCCCCCCTAAACCTAGCCCTAACCCACCTAAACTTAGCCCTAACCCCCTTAAACCTAAGGTTAGGGTGTTAGTATTAGGGTTAGCGGCTGGGATTATGGATGTCTGGAAGTTTGCCGTGTAGGGAAGTTGGGATGTCCGGCACTTGTTCTGTCTGGAAGTTGTCCGTCGGGATGTTGGCATTAGGGAACCTGGCTGTAGGGGGAGTTTGTCTGGCACCCAATCCATGGAAGAAAATTCTTGAGCTAACCCTGGATGTTATTCTATTTTAGCATTAACTAGGGGCCAAAAGAGCGGCTGTCCCGAGAGGCAAGTCAGGAGGATTGGCAGCAGGTACTCGATATGCATGCGCGCTGCCTCTTATGACACAACTATAACAAAAATGGTTGCCAGCAATGACAGGTCGTCATTGCCCATACAGACAATGTGATTTCCTTGCTGCGCATGCTTAATAGTGATGGCCTGTCATTACTGGAGGCCATTTTTGTTATGGTTGCTGGCATTCTACAGGCAATGTTCTGGACTTCTTGCCCTGAGCTGCCAAAAGGCACGGTACACCCCTGCATACGTAGAATGACATGCGGTGATGAGGAGCCCAGTATGCAGAGAATCAAGTCAGTATGGGTCAGGCACTGCACAGAGCACCTGAGAGATGAACAACCAGTTGTGTCATTTACTTGGTTGCTAGTATAGGTTGAATCATGCATGGATGGTTGGGAGGCTTTGGCAGTAGTGCAGCAGGTCAGTGTGATCACAAAACATGGTGAGGGCCTCATCGGTGGCAGTCAGGGGTAGTATATAAAACAAGTGAAAATCAGGAATATATGTCATGATGGAACAGTCAGGTTTGACATCTGCAGTAGGCATTTTTAAAGAAAAATACTTCTATGGGGTCAATAGGTTACACCAACATAACTTAGGCAAAAAAAAGTGAGGTCTGGTTACAGGTTGCTGGTCGCTTTTCATGTAGTCTAGGTACATAAAAAAATTGGGCAAAGCAGGTGTAGCAGCAGCACAGGAAATGAAGCCCAGGAACTCAGCAGGTCAGCAGGCTCAAGTCCATTGAGGTTCGTTAATGGGCTGTGCCAAATATGTCTGTTTGCAGGGCTCAGCATAGACCCTGACAATAGAGGACCACATCAGTGGAAAATTTCTAGGCATAATTCAACTGCTTAGTAAATGTGATGCACTTCTCTTTGAGCTTGTTGAAAAGGTTTGAGAGTCACAAAAGAAGCACATGCAAGAACCTTATCTCTCCACATACATCCATAATGAATTCATTAACATTTGTGGATGATTTGTACACAAATCTATTCTTAATGAGGTCCGAAATGCCAAATATTTATAAAAATTGTTGATGTTACATCAGAAAATCCTAACTAGGAACAAACCTCTATCATCAGTTGACATATAAAAAAAAATTGATAACAGCTCAGAATGTTTAGTCGAAAAGAGGATTTTGCGTTTTAACAATTCGCAATATAGATTGGAAGGGAAATTGCTGCTCGAGTTCTAACAATTCTAGAAGAGTTAGAGCTAGATTTTCAATGCTGCATCGGCCACCTCTATAATGGATGGAAAATGGCTGGCAAATATAATGGTATACAATCAATTCTCCTTCAACATAACCCTAGATGCATTTTCTCTAACTGTGGAAACCACGCATTAGATATCTACTAAGTGTTGGCTATACTGAATCAAGTAAAGATGCAGTCAAGTACATTGGAAAAATACAGCAAATGTACAATTTATACAGCAGAACTCTTCAAAGGTGGGAAATCTTAAAGCAACATCATCCTGTTTCATAGTATGGAATGCCAGATGGTCTGTAAGGATTGATGGAGTAAGACCAACTGCATGTCTTATGGGCGAAGTAAGATAGGCTTTAACTGAACTGGAATCACCCAATCTCACTGCACAGGCTCAAACTGAACTTACTGTACTTGTGTCCAGAAGTACATGTTGAAATTGAATTTATTCTATTGACATCGCTGTGGGTTAAATTACTTATTATAATCCACCCTACATATCTGGTTATTAAAGCATAATGCTACACTTGATGTTGTGATGGATAACATTTAAAATCTCATTACCTGAATTCTGTTTGTAAACAATAGGTTGAGGTTGTGTATGAGCCCAAATCAGTATTGTATTGTCAGTGTAATCTCATTTTATCTGCAGCCACAAACTTTGTAGTGATTTCTGTTGTTGAGTGACACTATAGAAGCAATGGGCCACATTACAATCCTCACATTAAAACGGAGGCGCTAGGGAGAAAAAACTGCGCCCGCAGTTTTCTCCCTACCACCCCCATTTTAACGTGTGATTACAATTCAGGCGCTTAAAAAGCTGCCTGCATTGTTAGCGGACGCTATGCCATGGGATGTTCGCGGCAGCGCTAAGCGCCGCTGCGAGCATCCACTCAATGGAGTCCATAGGACTCCATTGAGTTTCCCCCTGCCGGTCACATGACATGCCGGATCTTGCCTCGCAGGTGTGTGTTAATGTTAGCACCAGGATTGTAATGTGGCCCAATGTGTTTTCTGTTATTGTTGACTGAATAATATCAGGTCTGAGAAGGGGTTATTCACTAAGCGGCGAACTTGCCAACAAATTGCATCGAACAGGGAATTTTACCATACGGTGCAATTTCGGATCAGTTCGTTTATTTACTAAACTGTAAATTTGGCGAATACTGGCGAATTGACAGCGAAATATGGTGCAGTTCGTCGCAGGACACAGCAGATGAGCGGTCTTTAGTGCTCTTCGGTGGCAGCAAAAATGTCCCATAGAGAAGTAATGGTTAATCTATTCATAGAGCACTGAACTGCAGTGAAGTATTGGCGAAATGCCCTGATTTTCGGTGTTTCAGTTTGACAGGTTTAACCCCTTAATGACTGCTGACGTACCATGTACGTCCTGCCCAGGGGTCTCC
The DNA here is from genome assembly GCA_009667805.1 of Leptobrachium leishanense. Lineage (NCBI taxonomy): Eukaryota > Metazoa > Chordata > Amphibia > Anura > Megophryidae > Leptobrachium > Leptobrachium leishanense. The sequence goes on along the minus strand of CM019063.1, from coordinate 157,144,844 downwards.
CTTAGACTCGCAGACGTACATAGTATATTTTAAAATTTTTAAACTATTTAGCCTATTTAGATTTTGGGGATTAAATTACGAAAAAGTGTGTTTTTAAAATTTTTTCATCATATTTCATATTTTTTTATAGTAAACTAGTTGTAAAGCCTGCCCAGAGGGCAGTCTATTGTGGATATACTGCCCCTGCTCATGGATATACTGCCCCAGCACGTGGATACTGCCCCAGCACGTGGATACTGCCCCTGCACGTGGATACTGCCCCAGCCTGCCCAGAGGGCAGTCTATTGTGGGTATACTGCCCCAGCTCGTGGATACTGCCCCAGCACGTGGATATTGCCCCAGCATGTGGATACTGCCCCAGCATGTGGATACTGCCCCAGCACATGGATATTTGCCCCCAGCACATGGATTTGCCCCCAGCTCATGGATTTGCCCCCAGCTCATGGATTTGCCCAGCACATGGATTTGCCCAGCACATGGATTTGCCCAGCACATGGATTTGCCCCAGCTCATGGAGTTGCCCAGCTCATGGATTTGCCCAGCTCATGGATTTGCCCCAGCTCATGGATTTGCCCAGCACAATGATTTGCCCCCAGCTCATGGATTTGCCCCCAGCTCATGGAGTTGCCCAGCTCATGGATTTGCCCCCAGCTCATGGATTTGCCCAGCACATGGATTTGCCCCAGCTCATGGATTTGCCCAGCTCATGGATTTGCCCCAGCTCATGGATTTGCCCCAGCTCATGGATTTGCCCCAGCTCATGGATTTGCCCAGCACATGGATTTGCCCCCAGCTCATGGATTTGCCCCAGCTCATGGAGTTGCCCAGCTCATGGAGTTGCCCAGCTCATGGATTTGCCCAGCACATGGATTTGCCCCAGCTCATGGATTTGCCCAGCACATGGATTTGCCCCCAGCTCATGGAGTTGCCCAGCTCATGGATTTGCCCAGCACATGGATTTGCCCCAGCTCATGGAGTTGCCCAGCTCATGGATTTGCCCAGCACATGGATTTGCCCCAGCTCATGGATTTGCCCCCAGCTCATGGATTTGTCCCAGCTCATGGAGTTGCCCAGCTCATGGATTTGCCCAGCACATGGATTTGCCCCAGCTCATGGAGTTGCCCAGCTCATGGATTTTCCCAGCACATGGATTTGCCCCAGCTCGTGGATTTGCCCAGCACGTGGATTTGCCCAGCTCGTGGATTTGCCCCCAGGTCGTGGATATGGTCCCCCAGCTCGTGGATATGGACCCCCCAGCTCGTGGATATTGACCCCCCCAGCTCGTGGATATTGACCCCCCCCCCAGCGCTCATACTTACCTGTCGAGCGCCGCCAGGGAAGTGAAGATTTCCCCGCTTCCGGTCTTTGAAGGACCCAAGCCGCGGTCACGTGACCGGGGCTTGGGTCCTTCAAAGCGGAAGCGAGGGAACTTTCCCTTCGCCGCTCGGGGGACCCGTTAGATGCACACAGCAGCCGGGTAGAGGCTGCGCTCGCAGCCTCTACCCGGCTGCCGCGCGCATCCAACCCCCCGAGCGGCGGAGGAAACTTTCCCTTCGCCGCTCTGGGGTTGGATGCGCGCGGCAGCCGGGTAGAGGCTGCGAGCGCAGCCTCTACCCGGCTGCTGTGTGCATGTGTAACCGCCGCGGCGAGCCGGCAGCCGGCTCGTGCCGCGGCGGTTGCATGCGCGCGCAACCAACCGCCGCTGGTTGCGCGCGCATGCGCAGTAAGGCTTTGGCGACGGACAGCCAAAGCCTTACTCTTTTATTATATAGATTATTCGATATGATGGAAATAATGGTATTTCTAGAAAGTCCATTTAATGGCGGGAAAAACGGTGTATAATATGTGTGGGTTGAATAAACGAGTAAGAGGAAAATTTGACCTAAACATGAACAGCGCAGAAACGTAAAAACAGCAGCGGTCACTAAAGGCCGGATTTGTGTAAAACCGCCCGGTCACTAAGGGGTTAAACAGGGAACAACAACAGGAGTAATCCAAAACGGAACACTGAAAAATAATAAAGATATAGGAGGTGGCTTGGCAAGACCTGAAGGGGACTGAATGGATAAGCACAGTACACAAGGCTGGAAATGGGCTAGACAGAGGATACACAGAACACTGAAATAAAAGACAAATGGGGCAGGACAGGAGGAAGATTGACTATACGTGTAACAGAAATCAGGAGACACAGAGCAACTAGAGAGAACACAAGGAGACGTACTGAGAATAGGATGGAGCAAGGAGGGGGCTGAGGACCAGGAGACACAATGGGTAGAGGTTCAAGCACAATATGGGCATCCAGGCGAGGTCTCCAGAATGGGGCAATCCAATTGAATGGTCAAAGTCCTTAGCATGGGTCAAGGCAGGAGGCTGGCGGAAGCATAGTCAATGTCCTTTGCAAAAGTCAAATAACCAAAAGGCACATGTACACTGATAGGCACAGACAAGGAATAAATCACGATGGGTATCCAGGAGCACAATGGAGTGTAACAACGGAAGGTTACAGTGGGAAGCAAGGAACATGAATGGAGGGTAACAATGGAAGGTCACGATGGGAGGCCAGGAACACGAATGGAGGGTAAAAATGGAATATCAGACAGTGTTGAAGTGCACTTCACACAGGTCAGCCACAATAAAGGACATCAGTGCAGAAGCAATCTCCTGAGGGTGCAGTGTACCTATAAAGGAAGTCGAGGCCCGACCCACACCTGAGGCTGGAGAGGAGAGAGGGACCCTGGTGTGGACTCCTAGACACCAGACAAGACAGGGATAAAATCAGGTCCAGAACGTTACATGAAAAAGGGGGTTGCTGGTGTCTGTTATGGAGCTGCACCTGATTTGGCCTTTTTACGGCACTGGCAGCGAGTGCTGCGACAATGTCATGTTTGCATTGAATGTTTTTTGAGTTTACTCACATCAGTAGCTTTGGTAAATGCGCTGAAACTGGTCAAGAATTTCTGCCGTTCAACTATGGGACAAGATCGTTTGAATGCCTCTGCTATGCTTAACAGAAACTATACCATTGCAGGATAAGGGAATTTTTGCAGTTTATTTTGTGAGTTAGCACAAAAAAAATCTAGAAAATCCCATATTAATAAAAATGGGAAACTGTATTGCAAAGTGTTACTATGCTCTTTTTCTGTGTTAAAGTTATTAGTTGTTAAAGTTATTATTGTATTATCTGTAAACATTTCAATTATGCAGTAACTGTTTGTTTATTTGTAATTTTTTTACTTCTTACTTTAATTCAGGGCGTCTCACAAATGAAAGTGGCCCAGACGTCTCTTGGTCTCTGTGAGGGTCTGCCTGCACACATGAAATATACTGGCCCTCTAAAAGATAGGACATTTGGGGAAATTATTGCTGCTCCAATCTGCTGGCCTAGACCCTCGCCTAGCTGACCTTCACAAGAATGCACCCATGCCCCCCTTGTACAAACAGTGTAGAAAGTGTCTCCGTGAAAACAGAGGGCAGCATGAGCCATCAATGGATATTTTTTTTCTCTGGTTTTCTAAGTGGTTATTACATTTCATTGTGCCGTTTAAAATACTTAATGTTCCTTTTTCCACACGAGCACAATGGATGTTTCATTTCAGTAATAACAGGTTGGACTTGATATAGATGGGTCCATTTGTTGCAGTACACGGTATTTCTTTTAAAAGGGGCTAGCGATTGAACAGAAGCTAACTTACGTAATAAGCGTCTAATAGACACAGATATTTGAAGATAAGTGAAGGCTTGTTGGGCAGTAAGAAAAATGACATAACTCAGATTTTGTCCATTGGATGGTAGATGCGTGTGATGCTAAACGTTTAGAAAGTTAAATGTCAATATCTGGAGTCATAGATGTCAGACTAAAGATTCAGGGCACTATCACCTCCTTAATGTTAAATGAACGTTAGGTTAATTAAGGTGATAGCATGTGGCATAGATCACCCCCAATCGCCAACAGGTTAAAATAATCCATTAGCAAACCGTTATTAGCACTTTTTAGCGCCAGCTTACTGTACTTTGCGCTCCCTATACTTAACATGGTAACAGCACCTAAACTACATAAATTGCAAAATCCCCATCTATGTGTCAGGACAAAATCAAATGGCACGCTGACCACAGTCACTTCTCTCAAATATCTAGGTATGTGGTTAGACCCAAATCTATCCTTTGGCCCCCACATCGAAAAACTCCCATCTAAACTTTACCCTAAACTAGGTGCCCTGTACAGAAACAAATCCTGCCTGAGCCCCGCGGTAAGAAAGCAAATTGTACAACAAATGCTTATGCCTGCTATTGAATACAGAGATGTAGTGTATGCAGCTGCCCCGCAAACACACCTTCATAAACTTACTACATTGTATAACTCATTCTGCCACTTTGTGCTACAATGTAACTACATGACCCATCATTGTGACATGCTAAAAGAGCTAAACTGGCCGTCGCTGTAATCTAGATGCACTCTTCACCTTTCCAACCTGGTGTTTAAGAGACTTTTTAGTTTCTGGGAAGCTACCACCCTACCTGAATAGGCTGCATCCCCTAGCAGTTCCCTCATCCTATAACCTCCGATCCAGGACTAGCACCTTACTTACAATACCACAATACAAAAAGAAAGTGGTTCGATGCTCATTTTCCTACAGAGCACCACAGTTACAGAATAACCTCCCAGACGCCATCAAATCTTCCTCCAGTCACCAGTCACTCAAGAGTCAAGACCTCCCTATTAACACACCTCAATACAGAATGCACATGTAAACATGTAACATAGTGACTATATTACTTACATATTTATTTTCTGTGTTAATCTGTATATTTGTGTTTTGTTTTTAATATCTTGCATTTATTACTTTGTATTTCTGTAAAGACTGTAAAATTTTAATATTCTTGAACCCAGGACATACTTGAAAACAAGAGAAATCTCAATGTATCCTTCCTGGTAAAATACTTTGCAAATAAATAAATAAATAACATGGGGAGCGCAAAAACTAAGCAACAAATAATTGGCGTTAGGATCACAAAGTCCTAACGCTTATTACATACAGCTGTGGCTAATTAAAAATATTTGCTATACCTTAGAGCTGTAGCTAACTGATTCTGCTTCTGCTGAATCAGTTAGCTGCATCTGTAATCCCCACCAAAAATCAAATACTCACCTCTCATCCCGTGGCGAGAACGGTGGCACGGTCCCCCTCTTCTGCCCGCCGGGAGCAGAGTGATAGTGCAATAGTAAGGTGTTTCTTATACACTTTGACTTGATAATCACTAATAGGATCTCCTCATTGGCGAATTTATGTCTATTATCTGGAAAGCGATTAATATATGAATAATTTTTATGGCAATAAAATTGTTGTGAATTTGTGTGATAATAGAATAACCAGCATTTAGACATAACTGTTTTTAATCGCAGGGTTAAGTATGTGCAGGTCGTTTGTAATGATTAATTTATTAATTGTTTGATTGATCTATGATCTGTGATACTATTTATTTGTAGTTTATGCTTTTGTGATTTAGGCTTGACAAAGACCAGTCCTGGTCGAAACGTCGTCTTTTTTTCTGGTGCTGGAATAAATCCACTTGATTTAACATTGTGGGTCTTGGAGTTTTTTATTTAGTTTGTGGATTTTGGGGCTGTACAGCAAGGGACTTCCACCCCGCTTGCCCACTATTGCTGATGGTGCCTGAACTCATTTTTCTGTGGGAGCTGAGTGAGACTATTGGAAAAAATCCCCAGTCTCCCTCCATGATCACTGCACCGACCAGAAGGATCTTGCAAAGGGGTGAGATCCTGCCGGTAATGCAACCCGGCACCAGGAGCCTCCATGAAGTCCCATGGACTCTATGGAGGGGATGCACGTGACAGTGCTTTAGCGCTGTCCAGAGCATCCAGGTGCCTAGAGGCCGCTATGGGGCCGGCTGCTAGACTCAGCGCCTGCCCCATAACATACGGTAAAATGGGGACGCTAAGGGGAGATTAGCGAATGCTAATTTTTCCCCTTACAGTTACAGGTCTTTATAAAGCGCCAACAAGTTCTGTAGCACTGTACAATGGGAGAGACAAAATAACAAATATACATACAAAGTAAATACATAGAAGAGTAGGAGAAAGGACCCTGCTCGAGAGCTTACAATCTAAGAGGAGATGGGTGAAACACTAGGTGAGGGTAAGTGGCAGTGTATTTGAAGTAGTGGGGTGCAAGTAGGGGCAAGTAATGTACAGTGGGGCATTATGGAGCAAGCCGATAGGCTACTCTAAAGTATTATGTTTTCAGAGACTTCTTGAAGTACCGGAGAGACAAGGAGAGTCTAATGTTTTGGGGGGTAAGGAGTAAGGAGGGGGTAGCTCAGGAGAAGTACAGAAGGCGAGAGTTGGGGGTGCAGGTACATGGAGATGATAACATCAGATCAATGGCAGAGCGAAGTGGTCACGACCAGATGTAGCTGTTTATAAGGGAGGAGATGTAGGCAGGGGCGCGGTTATGGAGAGCTTTGTATGTGAGCATCAATATTTTGAATTGGATTCTAAAGGAGACAGGGAGCTAGGATAGATACTGACAAAGGGGCGAGGTGTGAGAGGTGCGGGAGGTGAGGTGGATGAGCCTGGTACAGGCGTTCATTACAGACTGCAGAGTCTGAGATTTCTTAAGGCCAGCGAGAAGGAAGTTACAGTCAAGGTGGGAAATAATAAGAGCTTGGTTGAGCATTTTAGCAGAGTCTTAATTAAGAAAGGGGCTGATTTGCGCAATGTTTTTAGATGGACGTAGCAGGATTTGGTTAGCGACTGAATGTGAGGAGTGAAGGAGAGATCAGAGTCTAGGAGGACACCGAGGCAACGAGCCTGTGAGGGAGAAGTAATGGTGGCACCAGTCACATGAAGGGAAATGGGTACAGGAATACTGGCTTTGGAGGGAGGGAAGAATAGAAGTTCAGTTTTAGAGAGGCTGAGCTTTAGGAAACGGGAAGCGTCCCTGTTTTAGCTGTAGGCAGCTGATAGTGCCCTTCTGTGGCCATGTGTCACGTACCTTCTGTACATAATGCCTAATCCCTATGCGCAGACAAACTAATCTACACTGCTGGTCCTTTAAACGGACAGAATTTCTACCTATATTGAACACAGCAACCAGATACCAGGTGTTAATACCAGTGCGGACCGTAAACCAAATGCCAGGGATCATTACACCACAAGGGGATCGTTAGCCAAGTGCCAGGGGTCGTTATGCCAGACGGGATCATTAGCCAAGTGCCAGGCATCGAACACAGGACTACAGATAGTAATAAATGCAAGTGAGCACTGAGAGGAGTGAAAAACCATGTCAGGGCAAGGTACCAGGGCTCAGGTGTCAGCATTTAAACTCTGCGGGCACCATGTCATCACACCGTGCCCCGCCTGCAACCTCGCGAAACGTGACACCTTGATCTTTCGAGTAGTGCAATCTTTTCACAAATAATGATATTTTGCTATAGAGTATTGTAAGATTTAAACATATTATCAAGCAAATAGTTTCAAATTCCAAGTAAGGTTTCCTCAATAAAAGAAAAGAAAAAAGAATAAGAAAATATACAAAAAATTTAATTACAGTTATTACAGCGAGAGAAAAAATAGAAAACCCAAACCAAGTCTAGAAATAAATCTCTGACCAGATAAGAGATGGAATAAAATAGGTTTTTTTCAGCTAAGACCAGTTAAGCATTGGCCGTCTCATGTACCAGGACAAAGGGTAACATTTACGAGTGGTATCATTAACTCTAAGAGCTTGTCTTGGAAATGCATTGTAATCCGGCACCTAAGGGGTAAAAGACAGGCACCGCTGAAAAGGGCAGACTGTGCCGTTTTCAGCAGTGCTTGTCTTTTTTTTAAAATCCCGGCCGATCGGGACGGAGAGGGGTCCGAAGGACTCCCCACTCCTTTTCAGGCTCCCTCCCGGCAGGGCCAGGGGGGTTAACCTGAAAATGATGTCATCACACCCATCACAATGACGTCAGTGCGCCGGGAGGATGCTTAAAACCATCATCTGACTTCCATGAAGTCAGATCGCCACAGGACCCCAGAGGAGATAGATAAGTATAGGAGGCAGAGCCCACTTAGCAGAAGATGTGTGGGGAACGTCTTCCGCATATAGCGGGAGACTCCCATGACGTTTCCCACACGTCTTCCACAGTGAAGGGGTTAAGGAACAAGGCATCAAGGAAAAAAACAAACAACTTGTGAAAACTATATACAAAGGGCATAACTGGGGAATCAAGAAAAGAGCAGAGCTGGGAATGGACACAGACAGATGGACAGGGCAGGAACCTGACTGGACACAGACAGATAGACAGTGGGAACTCACAGAAGGGCACAGGAGACACTGGAGACACAGGGCTGTGGGTCCAGGAATATGATTGGATATGAAGGGGTCTTGGATCAACAGGAGATGTGTGGTCTTGGAGCAAATGGAGATGCAGGGAGTCTCAGAGTATCTGGAGTTGCAGAGGTCACAGAACAACTGGATATGCGGGGGGACTTGATACGCAGGGATCTCAAAAAAACTGGAATATGCAGAGGTCTTAGGCTAGGGTCAGACGAAAGCATTTTTCCCCGCGAACGTGAAAAGTGCGTCCGAACGCATTGACGTATTTTTTCACGGAATGCGCAAAAACGGTCAGACGACGCGCATTTTCGGGCGTGATTTTGTACGGATCGTCAATAAAACTCTTTTTGCGTCTGGACGTTATGTAGGCTGGACATTAGCAGCGTCTGACATCTCCTAATCACGCAAACACGCCGCTATGCCCCAGCTGCGCACTCAGTACGTCAGTACTAGCGGTTCAGCGTTCTCAGTAAAATGCGTTCAAATTCCACTTGCGTTGCACGGCCGGACTTTTGTGCGGCCGTACATCGTATAGTGGCCGTCATTGCCCGTCATCTGCTGCTAGTGCGGCCGTAATTATGTGTGCCAGAACGCACGTTAAAAGTGCGCTGGTCTGACCCCAGCCTTAGAGCAACTGGAGGTGCAAGGAAACAGGGTTCAGGTTGCTTGTCAGTAGGATAGTTGGAGCACAAGCTTCAGGGTGCACTTACAGGTGTAAGAAGGCCAGCAGCAGAAGCCAGTTATTAAGTTGTGTCTCCCTTTAAAAGGGAGTCTATCAGGCTGTGTGCATGCACCTGGAATAGTCTGCTTGGGAACATGTAGAGATACGGGTTATTCAAAGAGATCCAAATTGTGGCCGAAAGGTAACCGAACACTGAAATTCAACGTTCGGTTACCTTTCGTGGCCATTCAGCTATCCAGAGAGCAGGCAGTTCACCAAATCTTGGCGAATTGCCTGCACATACGGTGCCTGTTCGGTGCCTGTTTGAGGGCAGAGAAATCCCCATAGAGAAACAATGTTTTGTCTATTCAGAGAACACCAAACAGCAGAGAAAAGTTGCCAAAATTACCTGCTGTTCAGTGGTTTCATTCGACAGATTTATTCAGGCAATTCCCATAGGCTTCAATGTTAAAAATATTCCCGTTTTAATCCAATATCTAATAAACCGTTTAATATTATATTCTGCAGTAAAAAGTCTCTTTATTTATAGATTTTTTAGGATCTGTTAAACATTTTTTGGAATTTTTTGGCAAATTATCTTTCCCGTTTTTTTTTCTTAATCACCTTTTCTTTTTTCTGTAACAGCCCTTTTTATTATCATTCAGTGGATCTTATATGTAAATTCCAGGCATTTTCATTCAGTAGTTTTTTTGCAAACAGCGTTTCAAATTTCAAATTTTCAAGCGTACTGTTTTTTTTCACCTCCTTCGTCTGCGTGTCGTTTTTTTCTGGTGGCTGCTCTGCGCTGTCATAGGCGGCTAGTCAGGTTTCTCTGGCGTGTTCGGCGGGGTTAAACCAGCTGTTTCTGCGGGTTTTGGTGAGTGTTCGGTGGGTTTTGCAGCGAGTGTTTGTCGGGTTTGCGGTGGGTTTTCCCTGCAGTACGGTGGCCCTGTGGTGCTTGCTGAATACCCCGCAGAGTCGGCGAACAAGGATCGCCGAATCGCGCCGAATTGCAGGGAACGAAAATTCACCGAACGGGCGGTGACTTTTCAATTCTCCTTGAATAACCCTGCATGAGTTGCAGGAAAAGCCTGGGGTGCAATACAGCAGACTGAAAACCTGGGGTGGAATATTGCCAAGGTCATGAAAGGTGCTGCTTTTGCAGATGCTGGCACAGGTTTGTCTGCAGTTTTTCCTGACATCTGGCAGTGGCATGACAGGTTTTTGATATTCCAGCCACTAGGAACAAATATGAATCAATTCTTATGGTCTTATAATAGATTAAAATGGCTTAGATTTAAATTTAATATGAACTAATGAGACAGAAAATAAACAACAATTCAACAGGCAAACACTTGGCTTGGTCGCCATGCAATGAGAGTAAAAAAGCCCCTAATTGGAATGAACATTTAACAAAACTGGCCAGTAGAATCTACAAAATGTAGAAGGTAATTGCATTTTAACGATGTTATCCACTTTATTTATATCTGAAAGCAGAAGAATAATGTGATTATTGGCCATAGACATTTAGGATAGACATCTCTACTATTCTCTTTTGTGAAAAGACCAAGATGATTTTCGGTAGGAGGATGCTGGGCACCTGCCTGGTTTTAACCACAATCAAGAGCCTTCAGGTTATCAATTATGGTAATTATGTTTAAGCTATCAGCATATTATTTTTTGATGTATACAAAACACTCCCATCAAAGCTGTTCTTGCGTGAGGCAGCTGACAAATAGGATTTATGTCTGGCGATGACCATTGTTATGAGAAATACTGTCATGAAAAATCAGGATCCAAACTAAGGAAATGAAAGTAAAGGCCGGTTCACAGAATGAAATCTGATAAGAGGGATGGTGGGAGTCTAGCTGTCCACTTAATAGTACATCAGCAAACACATTTCTATATTTGTCAACACATAGATCATCTCAGCCACTCTAAGCACATTGCTGGATTGGAAGCTCTTTAGGGAAATCATGGTGCACCCCATGCTCTTTATTGCTCGGGGTGTTTTTGAAAACTATACTCTGCAGAACGTTCATAGTGACGAATGTTTTGACATAGAACACATGAGTCATTAGAATCATGACTGGTCTCTCCAAACAGAAAAAAGGTTCAACAAAATGACAGACTGGTTTAGAAAGCTTATCACAGTTTATAAGCTTAGTTTAGCTTATAACATATGGTTAAATGTGGATTTTAACCGCTTTGCTGTGAAGGATATGCTCAGCGAGTCCTCTTGCATGGGCTCAGCGTGCGGAAGACGTGCTGAGTGTGTCCTGTCTTCGCAGCGGCGATCGACCAGTATTTCGGCTGATAGCTGCGGTCTGCCGGTGCGGGCTGACATCTTGGATGTCAGCCCCTCCTCCTGGACCCCCGCCAGCATCATAGCATCATTGCGTTGGGCACGATGATGTCTATTTCAGGCCCCCCACCCAAGCAGGGAAAGTGCCTGAAGGGGATGGGGAAGGGAGGTGTATAGCATTCTGGCAGGGCAAGAGGAATAGGTTGGGATCATAACCTAAGCAAAATGAACTTGAACTCAGTTTTTAAGTCATATATAAATGGTATTTGTTGTGTTTTCTTGTACCATTCTTACATTTAAGGCAATAAGAACAAAGCAAAGAGGGACCCACTTGCCAAATAGCTTAACAGTCAAAAGACTGCTGTAAAAAAAATAAAAATTATTAATGATCTTATACAAACTGTATGGTAGTGTTTTTGGTGACCCTTTTCTCTCCCCCTCCCCCTTATTGGCATGCTCCTTTTTTCAGATTTTTGAGTCCAGTCGCATCCTTATCTGCAGAATTTGTTCACTGGGACTCTTGTGTGTATGCTGGGGCATCAGGATTTCCTATGCCACTCCACCCTTTTTTTTGTGCAGCGGGACTCCCTGAGCAAGCCACCTAGATGGCAACCATGGCTCTGGCCATTTTTCTTGGCCCCAGGTCTCCCAGCCCTGTGACACCTTCCATGGCCCCCAGCTTTCTCTCGAGTTGCCGGGGTGAGCCTGGAACGTCACCTTTACTGGCAGTCCCCTGCCCTTCTCGCACCCCCCCTTCCCATTTTGTTTTCCCTGAGGTCCCCGTGCTGTCTCTGTGCTGTCTCCACCAACTTCCTTGCGCGTTATGGCCGATATATTTTGTTGCCCCCCTTTTTTCCATTTTTTGTTTCTCCTTATTTGACTTATTGAGACACTCTTTATGGTTTTCGTGTAATTATTTTGTGCTATATCATTTTTTGAGACTTTCTGTGCTGGCCCTTCCTGGCCACTCTTTTCTTTGTCACTTTGTGCCTTTGCAATATTATAAATAAAGAATTTGGAAAAAAAAGTATGGTAGTGTAGGTAGTATAGAAGAGTTGTATTTATACTCCTTATGGATAGTTAGATTTTTATAGGTAACAGGTCCACTATCGAAGGCCTGGAGGGGGTAACTCGAAATTAATAGATACAAGTCAACTGATAGATACCGAGCCCAGTTTGGATAAAACTTTACTTTTAATAGCTCAAAATAAAAGTGCATTGAAGCAGGGCTAAGCCTGCAATCTAAACATAACATAAACTGTATCAAGACACGTAATAACAAGACAGACAGAAAACATGTATCAGCTGGCTACACTGTGAGAACCCAGAAAGTATCTATCTAGAAAAGTAGAAATACGGACCTTCTTGGGTCTGTGGTAATAGGACAGTGGAGAAGGTAGATAAACTGCTGGATAACAAACATCGCAAACTGGATCTCTTTCGGTTTCCAGGGTATTTATCAATGATTTGCCGTACGTAACCGTAGAGAGTGCTCTAAACCACAAAATTCCAGGACATGATCAATAAGGTAAACGCATCACAAAGCAGGTAGCAGCACATATAGTTAATAAAAATTTAATTTCTCGATCAATCTCTACGCGTTTCACCAGAAATAGCATCATCAGGAGCGTAGATGGAGTGGTTGCAAGTAGAGAGAAACATAGGGCTTAGCCCTGCTTCAATGCACTTTTAATTTGAGCTTTTAATATTTAAGTTGTATCTACACAGGGCTCGGTATCTACCAGTTGACCAGTTCATTAATGATCTTGCATAACAATGAATTATATATACATTTATTAAAAATGAGAATGATCCTTTTTTTAAAAGCTAAATAAAAAGAATGTTGCAGGTAATGATTCCTTATTTTTAATCTCTATTTGTCCAGCTAAATGGATGAATTAAATTTTAGCTTAAAGAAATTCTCACACAACAAACTATTTTCATTAACCATTTTTAATGATTTCCATCTGAAGTGCAAGTGACCCAGTTCTTTCGACAAATTTATTTAGGGTTGGGTATAATAAATATCCATTCTCTGTGACTTTCTGTACAAAGTTACAAAATCAGCAGATTTTGCCCATAAAGAATAAGGATAAATTGTCCCAGAGAGATACCGAACCTGAATTCTTAAGATTAATACTGTTCCTTAATTAACGCCTCCCATATAATTTATGCTGTGATATTGATGTGTGCCTCTGGATGGTAGAACACACACTAGTGTAGAGAGCTTTTTAGATGTAGTTTACTTTGCATAGATGCTTTATCACTTAACTGCGTGCATTCCTACCTCCTCCTTAAAAGATGATTTACCTGGTTTAGGTGCCCATTAGAAAGTGATTTGAAGAGTGCAGGAAACCTTATCCTTTGGCACTTGAAAATGTGTGTGAAAAAGTGGATACGCAGCAAGTTTGCTAAATGTGACACAATTTATCCAGCGTGTGAGTAATGGAGCAGTCAGCGTTTGACTTTCTGCAGTGCGGAGATAAATTGAAGTGATATATTAAGACTGCTGTGCATGGGAATTGCAAAAGAGCCTATTCAATATGTCAGGCGTAGGAATAACCAGCCTTGGAACAGGAGGGGACAGAGCAGGAACTGAATCCTAGCTCCCTGTGGGACAAGCTGGACTCGGAAATTGCCCTCATTTTGCACTGTGCAAGAAGAAATTACTACAGTGATAGTATGTTGATGAAGGAATCAAACTTAAGGATGACGAATTTCAGATTGTAGTGTGTGAAGCCTCTATGGAAAAAAATAACTCACTGCACATGTCAAGAGATTTGATAAAGTTACAGAAAGGGGCAAATTTCTATTGAAGCAGTTCTGTTTATATGGAAATGTGATTTAGAGCAAGACTCAATATTTCAAGTCTTAGGTCACAAGCCAGGCCAACAGTTATTTTACACGTTTGATCCAACTCATTGCACACCAACAGCAACCCCATTCCACACAAACCGCATTCCCTCTGGACCGCTCTCCCTCATACGGTCAGACTTTCCCCTAGTTTCCTTTCCTTCAAATGCTCCCTTTAGACATTCCTGTTTAGGGAAGCCTACCAGCCGACACACTGACGCAACCAGTATATCACTCCCACCAGACCATCACTCCCACCCTGCAGTCCATCTCTCTCACCTTGCAGTCCTCTCCTCCTGTTTCCACCCCCAACCCATCTAGAGTGTGAGTTCCGACGGGAATAGGGCCCTTGTTTCCTCCTGTACTGGTTTATCAAATGTTGATCAATATATTGTAACCCTGTCTATATTGTGCCCATTGTACAGCGCTGCAGAATATGCTGGCACTATATAAATAAAGAATAACAATAATAATTATTGTTCTCCTCTCCATTTCTTCCTTTTATAGTGTGCCAAGTCCCTCATATTGCCCCTTTTAATTTTGCTTCCACCCCTCCCAAATCCTCACAGTGTGCATTGTCCTCACTCCTACTTGCAATCAATCACTTAAAGGCATATCTTGGATTAAAACTAGAGGGGGGAATTAAGGAGTTAAACTTTAACTGCCCCTGAATCCCGCCACACATCACTCCCTTTAAACCCTTCAGAATGTTTAAAACTAACCTTCAATCTGGAATTGTGCAGTCCCAGCACTGGCTGAACATAACATGCTGCTGACTTCCTGTAAGATGCAGTAGTCACATGACTGTGGGAAGGCTGGAGTTTCCAGCCAATCCAATGACTCTTAAAGCAAAGTGTTCACTGCCTTAGGCAAAAATTAAGTCTTGCAAGTTCTCATCTGTGTTTCTGAGAGCAACAAATTTCCCTGCCTCGAAGGTCTGAATCAGCCCTCTGAGCCCCCCCCCCCCCCGGAGCAAGGAGAGGGTTGAGGGCACTAGGCCGAGTGGCCGCCTGAGGCTCTCCTGGGCTGGGTGACTGCCTGCGGCTTTTCTGTAAATTCAGCATTCACCGCAGGGTCCACGAAACGTGCACCACATACGGCCTATGAACCTGCCAAACCCAGCCACAAACCTTTAAAAAACCAAGGAACGAATTGAAAAACTACCAAATCGATCTGAAAAAACACAGAGGAACTGCTGAATCGATCCAATAACCCTGCGCAAAACCACCAAATCTATTAGAAAAAACACTGAATGCATCCAAAGAACAGATCGCAGAACGCATCCGAGAAAAGCAGACCAGCTGCCATACAGTAGTAAAAAAAAAAGAACTGACATCATCGCGTCCATGCGTGATGACATCAGTGGACAGGGGGAGTTCCCGGAGGCTTGGCTGACATCCAAGACGTTGGCTACCTCAGGGAGAGGGCCGCGATCAGGCGCCGAATTGCGGTCCAGGCCCTAAGAGGTTAAAGGCAGGCACGTGCTCTTCCAGAGCAGTGCCTGCCTTTGTTCTGTGGCCCTTACTGAAGGGGAGTTAGAGGTAGTTGTGGGCCGAACACCCCCGTGTTTAGTTCGCATTCGAAAACGAACATTTCAAAAAGTTCGGATTCGAACGCAAACACGATTAGAACTCAATGCAAGTCAATGGGACTCGAACGTTCGATTTTTAGAGTGCCCTCCAAGAGGGCATATATGCAAGATATTTGCGATAAAATGTGTATGGGGGTCCGGGTTGTGCCCTGGGGGACAGGAAACAAGGAAAAAAGTTTTAAAAAAAACATTTTAAAGGAACATTGATTTTTCCATGAAATAAAGGTTAAGAATAAAAACAAAAAATTCCTTCAAGTATCGTGCCTAGGAGGTCTCCATAACCTGCCCGTGAAGTGGCAGATTTCTAGGATGTATAGAAACATTTAAAAAGAAAAAAAATTCAAATGACGGTAAACGGTTTTCCTTCAATCTATTCATAAACAACTGCTTGGGGCAGCAGCCTGTATAAAAGAGGAGACGTTTTAGGACACGCAGAACAAGTTTAGTGATTTTTTGGCTAAATTATGGTGAAACTTATGCAGGCTTTGGATGAAAGTAACAACAGGTGCATTAAAATTGGACCTTTAGTGCCAGCTAGTGCCTTCACACCGTAACCCCTCTGAGGTATTGTGGAAGAGTGCAGGGATGGACCCTGCATTCAAATATTAAAATGATTGGAATCTGGTACACACGTCAGTGCACCCAAATATTGGGCCTTTGGTGCCAGCTAGTGCCTTCACACCGTAACCGTACCCACCGTACCTTGGAATCTGGTACAAGCGTCAGTGGCAGTGCACCCAAATATTACTGCGCTATAGTGTATGGCAGGATGGAAGCGCACCAGCAGTAACAAGCAGCGGAATATACCAGACAGGGGCGCAGAGCGAGAGTAGTTGTTATAACAAAACCGGGTCAACAATGTTTAGGCACTAGTACTGCGCTGCTGTATATGGCGAGAATTGGCGCACACCAATAGCAACAGGAGGCAAACAGAACAGGCAGGGAGTACACAGAGAGAATAGTCAAATGGCAGGCAAAGCCGGCAACAGATCGGGTCCTCAGAACAAGCAGGGTCAGTAACAAGTATACAGACTGATTCAGTAAACTAGAGATGTGGGAATGAAACTCCATGGCAAGGCAAGGTGTACAGCGCGCGCTCCTGATTTAAAGGTCCCGGCGGCTCTGCATCATCACGCCGCGCCCTGCCCCCTGATCACTCACAGCTGCGCCGGGTGCCGCTGGAGCTCCTGGCATTCGGCCAGCTGGCGGCACCATGCATCCGGGGCACCCCCGATCGCCACCCGGGGCCCTGGATGTCACAATATTACAATCCAAACGTAAACGGGTTAAGTAACCAAATTTGTAAGATGAATAATTAATGCCGCATATAATTCCGCACACTGCCGGGCAGTAGGGATGAGTGTTCAGTTCGATTCGAACGTGAGTTCGAATCGAACATCGGCCGTTCGAGTGTTCGGCGAATGGTTTGTTCGACCGTGGACATTCCATAATAAAAAATGCGTCCACAGGTCTCCTAAATGTACTGGCGGCTGCCGGTACATTTAGGAGACCTGTGGCTGCGGCACCCGGCCCCCGTATCTCACCTGTCCTGCAGCTGTCCCAGCCTCCTGTTCCCCGGTCCGTCAGCTCCTCCGGTCTGTCTGGCCGAGGCTCCTCTCTGCCCCACGTCTTCATGCTGAATGATCTGATTAGGCAAAGTCCTGCGCCTGACCTGGACTTTGCCCAATCAGGGCTCTAATTCAATATTGAGCCCTGATAGGACAAAGTCCAGGTCAGGTGCAGGACTTTGCCCAATCAGAGATCAGCATGAAGATGAGGCATGGGGCAGAGATTTAACCAAGCTCTGATTGGTTAAAGTTGGTGCAAGACTTTAACCAATCAGAGCTTGGTTAAAGCTCATCTTCATGCTGAGCTCTGATTGGGCAAAGTCCTGCACCTGACCTGGACTTTGCCCAATCAGGGCTCAATATTGAATTAGAGCCCTGATTGGGCAAAGTCCAGGTCAGGCGCAGGACTTTGCCCAATCAGATCATTCAGCATGAAGACGTGGTGCAGAGAGGAGCCGCGGCCAGACGGATCGGAGGAGCTGACGGGCCGGGGAACAGGAGGCCGGGACAGCTGCAGGACAGGTGAGTTACGGGGGCTGGGGGCCGCAGCCACAGGTCTCCTAAATGTACCGGCAGCCGCCGGTACATTTAGGAGAACTGCAAACACATTTTGCGTGTTCGGCCCCATTGGTTTACATTGTGTTCGAGTTCGTATTCGAACATTTCGGCCGTTCAGCTGTTTGGATACGAACCAAACACAGGGGTGTTCGGCTCATCACTACCGGGCAGCACCTCTACAGTATAATAATCCAGCATATGAATCCTCACACTGCCGGGCAGCACCTTTACAGTATAATAATCAGCATATGAATCCTCACACTGCCGGGCAGCACCTCTACAGTATAATAATGCAGCATATGAATCCTCACACCGCCGGGCAGCACCTCTACAGTCTGATGCTAGCTTTAACGAGAAGATATGCTATTAGTGTAGCGGGGAAGCCGGCTGCGCATTTGCATCGCTAACTAAAGAGGCTGGAGAATTGCTTGTTGTGTTAAGCTCAAAAAGCTACGAAATTGTGAGTTGCGGTCACTGGGGACGGTTGGGTAAGCGAGCGAGTGGCGGATTGTTGTCTGTGTAGTCATTATCTAGGTCTCGGATAGACGGATACTGGGTTGCTTAGCCCTGCGTCTTTCGCTGTGACGTGCGTAGTTGTCACGGTGGGTCAGGGGATGGGGCGCCTGGCAGCAGCTTCCTCGCTGCTCGCTGGCCAGGCGCCGAATGTAAACGCTTCCGGGTGCGCTCACGTGGGACGCCGAGGGGCGGGGCCTGGCGTTATGACGCGGACCCGCCGGGTTTAAAACCCAGTCTCACCACTAGACCGGTGCCCTGACGTGGTATTCACCTCCCGCAGAGCTCTTGTGAATATTTGGCTATTACCTGTGTATGACTCTTGGCATTGGCAAACGAACCCTCCTGTGTATGACCCTTGGCATTGGCAAACGAATCCTCCTGTGTATGACCCTTGGCATTGGCAAACGAATCCTCCTGTGTATGACTCTTGGCATTGGCAAACGAACCCTCCTGTGTATAACCTTGGCATTGGCAAACGAACCCTCCTGTGTATAACCCTTGGCATGGCAAACGAACCTCCTGTGTATAACCCTTGGCATTGGCAAACGAACCTTCTGTGTATAAACCCTGGTATTGGCATTTACTCTGCTCTTGGTTCTGCCCTTAACGTTGGTACCGAGGTCAGTCTATGTGGCACCCTAAGCACACATCAGATTACCTCTGCTAATACGAAAGTCCTAGGGAGGACTTGTACTCTGGTCTGTACCTTTGTCTGGTGTTTTCCATTCTTTATCTGTTACCTGCTTAATTGTCTATATAGCTTTGCCGACCATTCAAGGATCGGAAGAGTAGAGAGTGAGCTACATAAAGAGATCACTATCTTGGTAGTCAGAAGGATTCGTGACAATTCTCTACTCCATACCTCTGTCTGGTGTTACCCCTTGATTATCTATTGTCTGGTTAATTGTCTTTCTAGTTTTGCCGACCATTCAAGGATCGGAAGGGTAGAGAGCGGTCTGCGTAAAGGGACCACTATTTTGGTAATCAGAGGATCCGTGACATTACGTCAGGGCCAATGGATCCCGCAGACCTCTCTAACCAGCTGGCACGTATCGCAGCCAGACAAGAGGAACAGGACCATAGGATGGACCAGATTTCTCTCGCTCTACAAACCCTGTTAAATCGGTCCAATACAGGTACCACAAACCCCCAGATCCAGTATTACCTAGGGTCAGTTCCGTCCCCCCTGAAGGACATAGGCTTAGTATGAAGGCACCCTTACGCTATGATGGTACACCAAGCCTATGCCGGGGTTTTTTGACTCAACTCGAGATCTTGTTTGAGAACAATCCAGGTTCTTGTATGTCTGATAAAGCCAAAGTAGGATATCTGATTAATCATTTAACAGAAAAAGCTTTATTGTGGGCTACGCCGTTGTGGGAAAATAAGAAACCCATCATCTATGATTATGAGGGTTTTACCTCCGAGTTAAAACGTACCTTTGATCCCTCTAGAAGGGCTACCAATGCGGGTAGGTCTTGTTTCACATCAAACAAGGTAATAAGAGGGTCGCCGACTATGCCATAGAGTTTAAGACTTTGACTTCTGAGGTACTTTGGCCGAACGACGTTTTAACCTTAGCCTTTACCGAAGGCTTGAACGAGGCTTTTATGTTTGAGCTGGCTCCCTTAAAATTACCAGAAAATCTAGACCACCTGATAGATTTCTGTATAGCTATGGACGATCAAATCAGGGAAAGGAGACACCCCAGAGATAGACCCCGAAGGGTCTTGCCTCCTTTACCCTCATTACCCAGACACACCAGTACGTCAGGTAATTCGGAGAGTGTGAAAACAGATTTGCCAGTCGTTGAACCCATGCAAATAGGGAAGACGGGTATTTCAGAAGCAGAAAAAGTGCACAGAAGAGAAAAGGGGCTCTGCTTCTATTGTGCAGGGGCAGATCACTTCCGCCTTCAATGTCCTCAGAGACCCAGGGTTAGCAGGGCTGAATATAGCAAATTAGGACTCAGAACAGGAAACAGGTTATCGGTTCTCTGTATGCCTCCTTGTGGATAATGAGAAAAAAAAATCCAGGATTCTGTTACCGGATCTCCCTAACCTGGGAGGGGGTTCACCTCAAGACTGAGGCGTTCTTAGACTCTGGGGCCTCAGGCAATTTTATGGATAAGAATTTTGCTGCAAAAACCTCCTACCTCTGGTTCTCAAGGAAAGACCTCTAATGGTGGAGGCCATAGATGGTAACCCCTGTCATGTCCACATATCACTCACGACACAGTCGATGTATGTATGAAAACAGGAGTTTTGCACCAGGAAACAATAAGATTTCAAATTATTGAATCACCCTCATGTCCTGTCGTTCTTGGGTTTCCATGGCTACAGAGCACAACCCAGTTGTCGATTGGGTCCAGAGAGACATAAAATGTTGGGGTCAGAGTTGTCAGTCTAAGTGCCTAGGCAGAGTCAATGTGATTGGTAGCCTCAATATTGCCACAGCCCCTCCTTTGTCCACAGAGGTCCCTGAATGTTACCTGGCATTAAAGGAGGTGTTCTCTAAAGCCAGGACTGAGGTCTACCACCACATCGTCCATATGACTGTGCTATTGATTTACTCCCCGGTACGATGCCTCCTAGGGGTCACGTATACCCTTTATCACAAAGAGAGAACGACATTATGGAGGAATACATAAGGGAGAATCTGTAACGAGGATTCATTAGACGGTCCTCTTCTCCAGCAGGAGCAGGTTTCTTTTTGTTTCCAAGAAAGAGGGAGATCTGCGACCTTGCATCGATTATAGAGGGTTGAATAGGATCACTATAAGAAATGCATATCCCATACCTCTCATAACAGAATTGTTCGAGTCGATTGAAAGGGGCCGTGTCTATACTAAGCTTGATTTACGCGGAGCGTACAACCTGGTCAGGGTTAAAAAGGGAGACGAATGGAAAACGGCTTTTAATACACGTAGCGGGCATTATGAATACCTGGTGATGCCTTTTGGGTTGTGTAATGCGCCAGCCGTCTTTCAGGACCTTATAAACGACACTCTAAGGGAATTCCTGCAAGAATTCGTCATAGTATATCTGGATGATATCCTGATATACTCTCCTGATGTGGACACTCATCATGTCCACGTGAAACAAGTATTGAAAAAACTATTGAAGGCTGGATTGTATTGTAAGCTAGAAAAATGTCTATTCGACATAGTAACTGTGCAATTCCTTGGTTATATAATAACCCCTGAGGGTTTTCAAATGGATCCTAAGAAGCTCTCAGCTATTCTTGACTGGCCTCTACCCCAAGGACTTAAAGCCATTCAGAGGTTTCTGGGTTTACGAACTATTACCGGAAGGTTCATTAAAGATTTTTCGGCCTTGGTGGCTCCCCTCACGGCTATGACAAAGAAAGGGCTGGGAAATCAGAAATGGACACACCTCAAGCCACTCAAGCCTTCGAGGCACTAAAGCAAGCATTCACTACTGCCCCTGTTCTCCGACATCCAGATCCGGCTCTGCCTTCCAAGTAGAAGTTGACGCCTCCGAACTAGGTCTTGGTGCAGTCTTGTCCCAAAGGGAGGCTCCTGACAAACCCTTGCATCCATGCGGCTTCTATTCTCGGAAGTTGTCCCCGGCAGAGAAGAACTATGACATTGGAAATAGAGAGTTGTTAGCAGTCATCTCGGCCTTGGAAGATGGAGATACTTATAGAGGGGTCTAAGGACCATCGTTATCATAACCGATCATAAGAATCTCACGTACATTGGAGATGCCAAACGTTTAAATTCCAGACAAGCGAGATGGTCATTGTTTCTTTCAAGTTTTAATTTCGTGCTTACCTATAGACCTGGGTCCAGAAACATTAAAGCAGACGCATTGTCGAGACAGTATGAGTCTTATGAACATAATATCCAAGATCGGCATCCCATTGTACCCCAGGAAAGGATTATAGCCGCTACCACGATTAGTGTCTCGTCTCCTCTCATAAAAAGGTTGCAGACCGTCCAGGGTGCAGCTCCTGGGGAAAACCTCCTGCGAGACTCTTTGTACCTGAGAACGAAAGAGAGGAAGTACTTAACATCTATCATGATAATAAAAACTTCTGGGCATATGGGTATCACCAAGACTGTGTCTAGTATCAGTAAACTCCTCTGGTGGCCCACGTTGCGCCGAGATGTCAAAGATTACATTGCCGTGTGCGAGGTATGCACAAGGCAGAAAAGTCCCAAACAGCACCCATTGGCTTACTCCAGCCTTTGCCGATCCCCGAACGACCCTGGTCACATGTAGCCATGGATTTTATAGTAGAGTTACCTGAGTCAAGAGGGAATACAGTGATACTTACGATCATAGATCGATTTTCCAAGATGGGCCACTATGTTCCTCTTCGGAAACTACCTTCGGCAGCTGAACTGGTGCCCATTTTCATTGCCAACGTGGTCCGCATACACGGTGTCCCTCTGGAGATTGTCTCTGATAGGGGGACCCAATTCATCTCCAGATTCTGGAGAGGGTTTTGTAAGAAGTGGGATAGACCTCTCTTCTCTTCGGCTTATCAGAGAGGAGCAGCAGAACGAGCAAACCAAAATATAGAGAAATATCTCAGGTGCTTTATCTCAGAACAACAAGATAACTGGTCAGACCTGCTACACATGGGCAGAATATGCTTTGAACAGCGCAGTGAGTGAATCCACAGGACATTCTCCTTTCTTCGCTGTTTATGGTTTTGATCCTCCCGTGCTCCCCGATACGTTTCCTGATACCACGACGATTTAGCTTTAGATAGCACTGGCATCATTGAAAGAGACTTGGGGGAGAGTGAGACGGGCACTGGAGGAGAAGTAGTGCCATCCAGAAAACTAAGGCCGACAGACACGGAGGCAGGCACCCGTGTATCAAGTTGGGACAGGGTTTGGCTTTCTTCACGTAACATCAAGCTCTTAGTGCCTTCCATAAGAAGTTGGCTCCTAGGTATATCGGCCCCTATAAGATTCTACGGCGACTCAACCCTGTCTCCTATGCTTTGGCGTTACCCCCCATTTTAAGATACACAATGTGTTCCATGTAAACCTTTTGAAGCCGTTGTTATGTAACCGGTACACAAGTTCCATGCTCCCGCCTCCTGTCTCTGTGGAGGGCGAGAGGAGGAATTCGAAGTTAAGGCCATTCTGGGTGCCAGGATGTCTAGGGGGGCCTTGCAGTACTTGGTCGATTGGGTGGGTTACGGCCCGAGGATCGTTCTTGGATACCGCTGCGGAAGTCCATGCTCCTAGGCTAGTGAAGGCCTTCTATTTGGCGCACCCCCGTGCCCCTGGGGGTCGTCCAGTGGCCGCCCCTGGAGGGGGGGTTCTGTCACGGTGGGTCAGGGGATGGGGCGCCTGGCAGCAGCTTCCTCGCTGCTCGCTGGCCAGACGCCGAATGAATGTAAACGCTTCCGGTGCGCTCACGTGGGACGCCGAGGGGCGGGGCCTGGCGTTATGACGCGGACCGCCGGGTTTAAAAACCAGTCTCACCACTAGACCGGTGCCCTGACGTGGTATTCACCTCCCGCAGAGCTCTTGTGAATATTTGGCTATTACTGTGTATGACTCTTGGCATTGCAAACGAACCCTCCTGTGTATGACCCTTGGCATTGGCAAACGAATCCTCCTGTGTATGACCCTTGGCATTGGCAAACGAATCCTCCTGTGTATGACTCTTGGCATTGGCAAACGAACCCTCCTGTGTATAACCCTTGGCATTGGCAAACGAACCCTCCTGTGTATAACCCTTGGCATTGGCAAACGAACCCTCCTGTGTATAACCCTTGGCATTGGCAAACAAACCCTTCTGTGTATAAACCCTGGTATTGGCATTTACTCTGCTCTTGGTTCTGCCCTTAACGTTGGTACCGAGGTCAGTCTATGTGGCACCCTAAGCACACATCAGATTACCTCTGCTAATACGAAAGTCCTAGGGAGGACTTGTACTCTGGTCTGTACCTTTGTCTGGTGTTTTCCATTCTTTATCTGTTACCTGCTTAATTGTCTATATAGCTTTGCCGACCATTCAGGATCGGAGAGTAAGAGAGTACATAAAGAGATCACTATCTGGTAGTCAGAAGGATTCGTGACAATTCTCTACTCCATACCTCTGTCTGGTGTTACCCCTTGATTATCTATTGTCTGGTTAATTGTCTTTCTAGTTTTGCCGACCATTCAAGGATCGGAAGGGTAGAGAGCGGTCTGCGTAAGGGACCACTATTTTGGTAATCAGAGGGATCCGTGTGACAGTAGTGTCAGGGGAACTGGTGGCAGCGTAACTAATAGAATAAGAAAGTGGGCACAGGGATTGCGGGAATCGTAGTCACTACCCAATTCAAGAGAAGATTGGTACTGTGTTGCAATCCTGGGACCACTTTATTGCGCTGGAAGTGCCTGTTGGGAGAGAAAGTGTGCGGGGACGGATAGGTAAGCGAGCGCGCAGGGATTGTTGTCCACGCAGTCATTATCTGGGTCTAGGATAGACAGATAGTGAGCGGCTTAACCCGGCGTCTTTCGCAGCAGCGCACGTAGTTGCCTTGACAGGAGGCTGCACTTGTTTGTGGATCCAGGAATCAGGTGAGTATTTGAAAGAAAAAAAAGATTTTATTTTATGTTCCAGGGGACATTTAAAGATGTCCTCGGATTTAATTTTTTTTTAAAAATGTGTCGCCTTACCTTAGCCTGGTGGTCAGTGGGGGCTCCCTGGATCCTGGTTGTGGGGGGGGTGGTCTGCCGTGGCTCCCTCCGTGCGCCACCTCTCTGCCACATGCACCCGGTCGGCCAGCCCGCACAGTCATCCTGCGGTCATCCGGCCTGCTCAAGGGGTCATTGGGAGGCCCTGGCGGGCTGCCCTCTGCAGTGCCTGATTAGAGGGCCTCGTCTGCCTGATGTTTTAGCAACAAGAATGTTTTATCCCATAGGCTTCAATGTTAAAAATATTCCCATTTTAATTCAATATCTAATAAACCATTGCTTATAATATTCTGCAGAGTCTCTTTATTTTTAGATTTTTTTAGGATTTTTTTAGAACTTTTTGCGAAGAGCCTGAAAAGTTAGAAGTTCGCCGAACGGGCAATGTTCGAATCATACTCATGTTCGAATTGAACTGAATGCCCATCCCTAGTTAGAGGGTCCAAATGACCTTGCCCCTTCCCTTCAGGCACTTTACCTGTTCTTGCAGGGGGGGTGTCTGAAATAGACGTCATCGTACCAAGCGTGATGACACTATGATGCTGGTTGTGGTCCAGGAGGGAGACCGCAGCGATCGGCTGAAATATCAGGTGATCGGCAGAAATATCGGGCGATCGGCAGAAATATCGGGCGATCGCCGCTGCGAAGACAGAACGCACTCAGCACATCTTCAGAAGGCTGAGCGAGAGCGAGAGAGCGCACGTCCATCGCAGCGAAGCAGTTAATAAGACGAACCCCATAGGATTTTAAAAATATTCCCGTTTTGATCTAATATCTATTAAACCGTTTATTCTTTTAATATGCAGCAAAAGACTATTTTATTAAAGAATTTTTAGCCATTTTTCAGGATTTTTTCAGCAACATTTTTTTTCCGACTTTTTTTTTTTTTAAATAGCGTTTAAATAGTGTTTTTTTCTGTAACGGACCTTTTTATTATTATTCATAGGCCCTTATATGTTAATTCCAGACATTTTTGTCCAGTAGCTTTTTTGCAAACAGCGTTACAAATCTCAAACTGTTCAATTGTTTTTTTTGTTTTTGTTTTTTTACCTCGTTCAACTTGTCAGCTTTTTCCGGCAGCTGGTCGGCACTGTTTTCGGTGGATCGTCTGCTATTTTCGTATGTGTTCAGCGGGTTTGCAGCAGATCGTTAGGTATGCTCGGCAGGTTTTCTGCGGCATTTCGAGTTGATCCAAATTTTCGGATCATATCGGTGGCTTATCGGCAGGGTTTTTTGTGGATTTTCACAGATTATTCGGTGGATTTTCAGATTCATTCCCTGCACTTCGGGGACCCTGCAATGAATGCTGAACTCACCGCAGGATCCTCAAATTTGATTCCCAGAAGTGCAGGAAATGAGAGAGCACTGCAATGTCGATGACATTTTGGTGCTCTCTTAATAACCCCTTTAGTAATTTGTATGTAGTATTTTGTATTTGCAGAGTACGCAAAATAAAATAACTAATTTAACTGTGTCCTTCAATAAAACATGAATTCAAATAGCATTCAAACATGATGGGCAAAAATGTTAAAACAGATCAGCACATTGGGTGCTAAGCTTGATATTATTCTGTTTGCACAGGTTTTTGATTGACGCATAGCAAGGCATTATTTCAGGTTTTGCTGCTTTCTTGCTGTGAACATTTTGCATGTTGCTAACATTGGAATATTTTAGGATAACAACATATTGCTGAAACCAGACAAACTAGGACACTATATATCTTATTTCAATACTTATTTTTAATATTTTAGTCTAATAATACTTACGTGCCTAACCCAAACATAAATAAAAAACAAACTCAAGGACAAAAAAATCTCTAAAACTAAAATCTTCTCCTGGGAAGACAGGTTATACTTTGTAAATGTAACTGAGTAGATTGGTAAGAAGACAGTGATCGATAAAGGATATTGCGACTGAAGTAGCAACCATAAAAATAGAGGTAACAGTAATCCGGTAGTAGTCACGAAATTAGAGGGTGCCTTTTTTAATATTTCAAATCGTATTGGACAGGTAGCTGTCACGAAAAGAAAAGACCTAGCTAAACTAGTTAACTACCTACCTTGCCGTGACGTGCGGAAGGAGAGCGTACAAGGGGATTACAGCTCCAACCCTCTGGACTTACTAACTCTACGCGCTCAAGGGCCCCAAGTTATGCCAACCTAACCCCCTTACACAGTACCCACCCTTTCGAATGTATACACTGCCACCATGAAAGTAATAGGGCACTCTCGAAACCCCACTAGCTGTATACCACCGCAATCCAGGAGCCCAACCATATACAGCTTATATATATATATATATATGTACACATACATATGTTATGGAATAGACTTAAACAATCTCTTGCTCGAATGCCTGCTGCTGCCAAATGGCGGAGAAGCCAATTGATTCAAGTGCGCACTGAAAGAAACGACACAGACTCGCTGGATAGTTGTCTATGTAGTCTTCCTCGGGAAAAGCCGGGTGACTTCTCTGCTCTTTATTGAAAGATACAAGCTTTATGCTACTTTGTGTGTAACGAAAACAGGCTGTTGCCCAACATTTTAATCATCAGTAATATTGGGAAATTGCAGACTTATGTTGA
Organism: Leptobrachium leishanense; assembly: GCA_009667805.1. NCBI lineage: Eukaryota > Metazoa > Chordata > Amphibia > Anura > Megophryidae > Leptobrachium > Leptobrachium leishanense. The sequence goes on along the minus strand of CM019063.1, from coordinate 157,117,196 downwards.
ATAATAAAAAGTAAACATCAGCTTATCGGTTTGTCCCCTTAGTCATCAAGGGCGTTGTTGCAGGACGTTTCCAGGATGTTTCCAAGATGTTCCAAAATATTCTCTTCTTGAGACACAGAAAAAGGAACTACATGTGCTGAAATCCGCTAAGATAGCGTGTTTTAAGCAATAATATAAATTTGATTCTTATAAAAACTGTTTAATTAATGTTCTTTTCTTAAAGCCATACTGTTATATTTGAAATGGGCATTTTTCTAAGCTTTCCTTTATTATTAAAGCAGATACATATTCTTGTCCATAACAGTCCCCCCTAAAAATGCACATTTCTTTCCCTAATACAATAAGGCCAACTCATTTGTCTTAATGTTCATCGGAACCCTTTTGTGCTGCACTTTAGAAGAGTTATGGATATCCCATAACCCCCCTTGTTACAGTACGAGGCAGTGAGAGTAGAAATATGTTTTTTTAGCAGAAGTATATCTCGGGCGAACTTTACCCACTTGCACGTAGAGGTTAGTAGGCCACGGTCCAGGGAGAGGGCTCCATCCACGTGGACAGTCATGAATGCGTACTCGCACGTACTTCCTTGGCCTAGGGTAAGCACATCAGTGTCAGCAACCAGCAGATCGATACAGGATGGCAGGCCGCAGGCGACTGTGTCTGGTAGGTCTGACAGGTATGCCACAGGTCCTGGACTAGTACTCCATCGGTTGTTTGTGTCCTGTTAGGTGAAAGCCTGGATACGTTACACTGGGCCTGTAGATCTGTGCTTTTCCTTAGACTTTATGTAGAAGGCTTCTCACAGGAAATGTAGAAACTCCAGAGTATCGGCCAGACAGTCTCTGGGGAGGCGAGCAGCAACTTATCAACATACTGTAGTAGTATAACTTTGTCCGGCTGAGAGTAAAAGGCCAGGAGATCCTGGCTCAGAGCACTGCTGGAAATCGTGGGAGAGTTTTCGCAGACGGATCCAGGTCATTTGGTGCTTTGATCCGGTAATAGAGTCTTCCCACTGGAAGGCAAATAAAGGTTGACGTGCATGGGGGAAGGGTCGGGGGTCAGTCGCATGCAGAAGAATGAGTCCTTCAAGTCTATTACATTGCAATACTGTGTGTTTCCCAGTGTTAGTGCGAACAACTGTAAACAAAATCACTGTGGCGTTATCCGAAAGCCTCTGGTTCTCTCTTTCTGTACGAGAAGGAGGATTTCTGCATGTCATACTTTAAATGACGCTGCACGTGGGTTTCAATGTTCTGTTTTTTGCTTTCCGAGGGATGTTATACTGCTGACCTGAGATCAACATATACTGGAGGGATGTTCAAAGCGAGTCCAGGTGGATTATCTTCTGTCCATACCCCCAGAGAGCTGAGTCACTGCATGTGTTCCATCTTTCTGGAACTTTGAGGATCTGTAAGCAGTATGCAGTCTCTAGGTGATGTCCAAATGGCAGGCGAGTCGATGCAGACAGGTCTGTGCGAAGGCTGGGCCATTGTCTGACCCAATTGCAAGCGGTAATCCATACCAGTAGATAATTTCTTTCAGGAGGCACTTCACTACCTCTCTGACTTTCTCAGTTCTGGTTGGATAGGCTTCAACCCATCATGTCAGAGTGCATACCAGCACTAGAAGATACTTGTACCCCTTGTAGGGAGGGAGTACAGTAAAGTCAATCTGAAGTAAGGCCATTGGTGATAATCCAATGGGTTGTACTCCTGGCTGTTGTGATGGGCCTGATCTGGGTTTATTCTTAGCACCAGTGACACACTGTTCCATGGCAGTCTTTCCTCCATGGGTGCTGTCGTGTAGGGCCCAGACAATCTCTGGTGCCAATGTGGCAGGAAAGACTATTCGTCTGCTGGCTAGCTGGAACCATCCATCTTCTCAGAATCTGTCTGGTTCTTCAGAGAACCACTTCTGCTCTTATTCAGATTATGCTGGAGTCCAGTGGGCAAGTGGCGGCGGCAGCAATGGGATTATCAGAGAGAGAATCCTTCTTGTAACACTGGAGATTCTCCCCGAGTCCCCAGATGAACTCGCTTTTGTTCAACTTTTTGTTTTACATGTGAAAAACATCAGGTCTCGCCGTTCCCATCTGTTCTTCACGGTAAACATGAAGTAGCTCAGGACGCTGACCTTTACGTTTGGCAGAGGTCTTTCAACGAGTGTTTCTATCAGAAAGAATTTCATCAAGGGGCCTGGTATCTCTCGGCTCCTAGTTCCCTCAGACACTTCAGAATCCGGGTAATCCGTAGGTTGTTGTGACAGTTAGAATTCTCAGACAGTTCTATTGCGGGATTCCTTTGTTCTGCTTCATGATTGCAAGCTCAGGCTTTGTCAGCTTCTTGCCCCCCCATTCATTCCATCCTTGCTCTTGAAGGGGGACTGGCCACCGGATATAGGAATGGTTGTATTCCAGTATTTCGTATCCATCTTCTGACTGCTTGAGGATTACTTTGATGAATACACCATTTGGTTCAAACCGCCATTTCCAGATTTGTAAAAGTGTATAGAAAAAAAGAGTATCTGGCGCCACCTAGCCGATATTGAACAATGCAGACAATTAGTAAAAATAGCTGACAGCAATTTCAAACAAATACTTTGTAATTAACTAGCAGCAAAAAGGATTTTAAAGTCCGTAGAAATTGCAGTTCATAAGAATCAGCGGCAATGAAATCACCCACATAGTGGTTTACCTCAAACCACAGAAATAACAGTTTTGTCGAAAAGTGTGGTGCATCAAAGCGCTTCCTTCAATAGGACATGGATATTCCTTAGGTGGGGCAAAAATACTATTTTCAAGTTCACTTCAACAAATGATGTTCTTCAACCCTCAAAAGAGATAGAGAAATTGCGGACATAGTGTAACTTGTTTCACAATAAGATTCCCCAAAGTAGAGGTTCAACTCACGTGTTAGAGTGTCACAAATCTGACACTGGATGAATAAGCCACCGGTATAGTATGAAGATACTGGATCCTCCTCTTGTATCTGGTTCAGGATACTCCTCAAAGAAATAAAGTGCAGCAGCAGGACCTTTGATCACAATTTATTAAATAAAATCAATTTAAAACGTAATAAAATAATGCTGAGATGCGTTTCGCAATAAATCGCTTCCTCAGTCGGCAAAAAAGTGAACTTCCCTGTATGGGAACCAGGGGTTTACAAATGTCCCTGGACACACCACATGCACACACAATTACAATGTATACACTTTTAGACACAATATACAGTCACACCAGGAAATCTTGAAAATCACACACTAGGGGCACACACTGTAAATGTAGAAGTGTACATACACACACACACACATCACATACAGCAGCAGGTTGCTCTGTCAGGATCCCATTACTTGACACCTGGCTGAGCCAGTAAAAAAAAACACGTACATAAAGCAGCTATTTATATCCACCCCCAACACAAACATACACAATATATACTTACTACGTATTCATACTGATGGGGAAATCACACACTGTACAGCATTTCAATTAACCCCATGCTGACATCCCAGTTTAACCAAACCTATCTGGCTTGCGTCAGAAACGAGATTACTGTGACCCAGTGCGTTCCAGTCGTTCCTGGACAGACAGCCCCCGTCATGAGTGGAGATCCACAGAGCAGGAATTCCTGCTTGGTGCCTGGTAGATTGTCAGCTCAACGGTAATGGACACTCCGTCCTGGAACGTGCGTGGGGAACTTCAAAGGGATCACAGGTAATCGGGGACCTCCTGTTCTAGTTCTGGAATGGGGCTGGGATCGCAGGGTGAGCATTGATGGACAGGAGGAGGGGAATGGCATTAAGGGCCACGCTGTCTTCCAGGGACAGTGGAGAAAACAGGGTGCGTGACTTTTCCTTTGGAAACTTTGCAGCCTGTTTTCTCTAGACACTGCAAAAGGCTGAGGAAAGTGGCCACATTAATACATTAATTGTCAGTATTCCTTTTACCTGCTCTGTCTTCAACTAACTTGCATGGAGTCATCCATCCTGCATGGTTACTCTGTTCATTATCCATTCCTGATTGTTAGCTCTTTTCCTGATCAATTTAAGCAATTTATGTAGTTTATCAATAGTCAGAGGTGAGGATAGACCTATACCTATCGTGTCTTGCTACCGGGTGTGTCTAGCCTGCATCACCTGTTACTGCTAGACCCCGACAGTAAAGCGTCTCGTCCTCCCCTATATTCCAATTCCAAATAGAGTCTATACAGTTGTGTTCAAAATTATTCAACCCCCACTGAAATTGAGTGTTTTGGCCAGTTTGACATTGATTTTGATCATTCAGTCATCTTGCTTACAATTAAATCAAAGAGGCACGTGTAGGTCAGACAAATATAACATAACATTTATAATGAAATAACCACAAATGTCTTTTCTGTGCTCACATCATTATCAGTTTTATTCAACCCCCAAGAGACATTCAATCTTAGTACTTAGTACAACATCCTTTTACAGTTATAACAGCTTTTAAACGTGAAGCATAGCTTGACACAAGTGTCTTGCAGCGATCTACGGGTATCTTCGCCCATTCGTCATGGGCAAAAGCCTCCAGTTCAGTCACATTCTTAGGCTTGCGCACCGCAACTGCTTTCTTTAAGTCCCACCAGAGGTTCTCAATCGGATTTAAGTCAGGTGACTGCGATGGCCACTCCAAAATGTTCCAGCCTTTAATCTGCAACCATGCTCTAGTGGACTTGGAGGTATGCTTGGGATCATTGTCCTGTTGAAAGGTCCAACGTCTCCCAAGCCTCAGGTTTGTGACGGACTGCATCACATTGTCATCCAATATCTCCTGGTACTGAAGAGAATTCATGGTACCTTGCACACGCTGAAGCTTCCCTGTACCTGCAGAAGAAAAACAGCCCCAAAGCATGATTGACCCCCGCCATGCTTCACAGTAGGCAAGGTGTTCTTTTCTTCATAGGCCTTGTTCTTCCTCCTCCAAACATAGCGTTGATCCATGGGCCCAAACAGTTCTAATTTTGTTTCATCAGTCCACAGAACACTAACCCAAAACTTCTGTGGTTTGTCCACATGACTTTTGGCATACTGCAGTCGACTCTTCTTATTCTTTGGAGACAGCAAGGGGGTGCGCCTGGGAGTTCTGGCATGGAGGCCTTCATTACGCAGTGTGCGCTGTATTGTCTGAGCTGAAACTTCAGTACCCACATCTGACAAATCTTTTCTCAGTTCCTCAGCAGTCACACGGGGACTTTTCTCCACTCTACGCTTCAGGTAGCGCACAGCAGTCGAAGTCAGCATCTTCTTTCTGCCACGACCAGGTAGCGTTTCAACAGTGCCCTTTGCCTTGAATTTGCGAATGATGCTTCCTATGGTCTCTCTTGGTATGTTTAACATCTTTGCAATCTTCTTATAGCCATTGCCCTTCTTGTGAAGAGTAATCACCTCTTCTCTTGTCTTCCTGGACCATTCTCTTGACTTCACCATGTTTGTAACCACACCAGTAAATATCTAGAAGGAGCTGAGTATCACAGTCATTTTAAAGCTGCCTAATTGGTGCTTATAATGCTTTATTGCTGCTCCGTGACAGCCACAGGTGTTTTCAATACCTGATTGAAAACACTTGAATGAACCTCTGTTCTTCAGAGTGGGGGTCTTTAAGGGGTTGAATAATTGTGTCAATGAAGAATTCACAAAAGAAACATTTACTACTGTATTACAAAACCAATTGATGTCATTTTAGTTGCATATGGTTCTTTAAAAAGTCCTTGTAGGATTTCATTCTGAATACAATTACAAATATACACTAAATTCCCTAAAACCCTTTACAGCATTGGGGGTTGAATAATTTTGAACACAACTGTATATATCTCACCACCAGCTATGTCTAGCCTGCATTACCTGCTACTACTAGATACCTATATATAATGTGGGCTGCTACCAGATGTGTCTAGCCTGCATCACCTGTTACTGCCGCTCACACTACCCCTTCTGACTGTCAATCAAACTACACCTCTATCAGAGATATATCGTGTCTGTCTACCAGGGATGACTAGCCTGCATCACCTGTTCCTTCTAGACCCCGATAATCTCTCTGATCAGCAACCAAACCACAATTCCTATCAGAAAATATGTCGTCAATACAAAGAACCGACAATCAGACAACAGGCATGCGACTCATGGGTCAGTAAACGGGCATCTGGGCAAAGTTAGATAAACCCACTTTTGGTGCCTCCCCCAAGCGGATTTATCGGGGCAGGGACCGCAGACCAGAACATGTCACCAGTAGGATATCAAAAAGATATCTTACCGTGAGGTTACGAAGTTGATCAGGCTCCGGTTCTGGTGTGGTCCTGCCAGGAAATCCTTGGTGTTGGCACTGTGGCAGAGGTGTAACCCAGATACCCCACGTTGCACCGCCAATTGTTATGGAATAGACTTAAACAGTCTCTTGTTCGTATGCCTGCTGCTGCGAAATGGTGGAGAAGCCAATCAATTCAAGTGCGCGCTGAAAGAAACGACAAAGACTCGCTGGATAGTTGTCTCGTGCATAACGAAAACAGGCTGTTGCCCAACATTTTAATCGTCTTTAATACTGTGAAATTGCAGACTTATGTTGAATAATAAAAGTAAACATCAGCTTATCGGTTTGTCCCCTTAGTCGTCAAGGGTGTTGTTTCAGGAAGTTTTCAGGACGTTTCCAAGATGTTCCAAAATATTCTCTTCTTGAGACACAGATAAAGGAACTACATGTGCTGAAATCCGCTAAGATAGCATGTTTTAAGCAATAATATAAATTTGATTCTTATAAAAACAGTTTAATTAATGTTCTTTTCTTAAAGCCGTACTGTTATGTTTGAAATAGGCATTTTTCTAAGCTTTCCTTTATTATTAAAGCAGATACATATTCTTGTCCATAAGATATTTATATATATATATATAAAAAAAAAACACATGGGGTACTCCTCCTCCAGTTTCTATTTAACCTTGATCTGCTGGAGCTCCATGAAGGGGACCTATTCCTCAGTAAGTGAGTTTTTCCCATGATGGGCAGTCATTAGGTTTGCAGAGTTGGACCTGCCAGAGGGTGGATTACATTGACGCTGTTGGCAGGTTTAAGCAATTCATGGCCATTCATTGCGAACCAAATTTCCACCATTTTATAGAACAAAGCTCAGAGTTAAGAAATTTTCACCATGTGGTAAAAGCTGGTATTATGCACCCATGCATGGAGCTGTTGTTGCAGGTTTTTGAATGTGTTTGTCTGGAGTGCTCTCTCCGTGGTTTTGTTATATATATATATATATGCACACACACACACCAAATGCTAAATTTTACAGTAGTGATACCTAAGTGATTGCATTCGTGAAGCATGAATTAATATCTAGAGCAGACAGTACTGGGTTTTAAGTTTTAATGGAAAGAATACAAACTTTATACAGTGCCAGATCACATAAAAACAAACATACAAAACATACGAAATTGTGCAAATACAGCTTTTGAAATAAAATGGGACTTATATAGAAAATCTAACTGTAGATACTTCCATGGATATTTCTTTGATTTCAAATGTCCCAGAGGGTTCTTGGATGTTCACTCAACCCAGCGTTGTAGAGAAATACCCAGTGTACAGGGAGTATTAGACATGTGCACAGCACAAAATTTTGTTTTGAACTAATGGATTAGTCCTAAAATGCAATTTATTTAGTTGCTAAAGAAATTCGTTTTCAGTTCTTTAGTATGAAAACTAATTTCATTCATCCGAAAACCAGTGGATACAATTACTATTGTGGTGGCTCCTCAGAGGGCTGAGATCGCTGCTTGTTACAGTATCTCTCACTCTTAGCACAATGTGTCAGGCAAAGCTGTTACAATAACTGACTGCTGCTCATCACAGTGCTCAGAGTTTCAGTAAAACTAGTGTAGCGCTCACTCCCGGAGGAGCCGCTGAAAATGAACCACGGGTCAGTCTCCCCGCACTAGGGAATAAATATACTCCAACACAGTTGTGAGTTTTTATCATTTAAATAGTTTTACTAAAATCTTGAGCAGATGTTGAAACACGGTATTCACAAGAGTTATTACAATATTTTCGTATTCCGGTAAAACGCGCAGCGGAAAAGAAACGAAACACGAGGCTTCGTATTTCGGAAAATAAAATATTCGCGACCGAACATAAAAGAATGCAATTTCCCGATAGTTCAGAAAAAGGGACACGTAGCGAAACCCCAAACCCAAACATACAATCCCTTTCGTATTACGGCAAACGCGCAGCGGAAAAGAGAAAAATGTATTCGGAACGTATCTTTGTCCTTAACCCCCGTTCCGATTCGTAAAAGGAAATGAGTCCTGTACAAGTTAAGTACCAGAATGTGAGAAGCGTATCCGTGTGTGTGTGTGTGTGTGTGGTACCCGGGTACTGTTCAACTGGCCAGTGAATTTATTAAGGAAGATCTTCGACTAGTCAGTTGGGGCCCTGTAAACTTTAAAGAGAAACAGCAGAGCGTCCTTTAATCATACAACAGCCTTGGAGGCCTCTCACCCATCCGATGACTGCTTTAGGCTCCGCTGACCCAGGACGTCTCTCCCACCCGATTTTGACTGGGGATACTAGCGGCCCGATCTGTTGTCTGACTCCATACAGCTTATCCAGCTCACCGCCTGCTCTCCGTTCGATTCCTCCGGTCTGCAGCAATGCCTGGATTCCGGCGGGTCTTCTTCTCCTCAGCTGGGGTGATCCTCTCTGCAATAACAGGTCTCTCTTGGTCTTTACTTGGCTCTCTCTGGGTCTCTGGCATAGGCCCTCTCGTGATCTCACACAATGCGTCTCCTCTCTTCCCTTCCCTGGCGCGCTCTGGAACTTTCTCCACGAGGCAGAGGATGTAAGTCTCCAGTCTCCACCCACTTCCTGGCTTCTTGCAAAGCATGCCAGTTATTGTAGTCCCAATGTCCAGTATCTCTGATTGCGATAGTCTCCATCTTGTGGCCAAAAATAGGTACTGCCACAGCAAGATTTTTAGCACAGCGCTACACTAGTAAATAATATTTTTATATATAAGAGGTTAGAACAATATTATTTCCTTGTTTACTGAAACTCTGAGCGCTTTTACAGTCAGTTACTGTAACAGCTGAGCCTGATATATTGTACCGAGAGATAATATAACAAGCAGCCGATCTCAGTGCTCACAGCCACTGGATTTAAAGGGCTAAAAAAAAGGCTCCTCTCTGTATAATGTAGGTAACATCCTCCTGCATTAATTAATACCCCTCTCTGTATAATGTATACAACATCCACTTGCATTAATTAATGCCCCTCTCTGTATAGAACATCCTACTGCATTGGCATGTGGAGGGTGCAGAACTTCGGAATGCAATGCTTATCCAGCAGAGGAGAGGGAACTTTTACTTAAACTTTGTATCTCTGTGGGGGAGACACAGGAATATAAAAGCAGGGGAGAGGGAAAATATTAACGTAAATCGGTCTGAAAGCTCAGTGAAGAGATGACTGGTGCAAATTAATTTTTATAATAAAATAAAGCACTTTAAATCTAGGGAAAACATTAAAATAAATCACACTGAAGGCTCATAATGACAGAGTAACTGTGAGAGCTGGATACTAAATGTATCAGACGTAAAAAAAACAAGCATTATAACAAGCAGCACTGGGAGAGGAGAGGGACTTTATATAAAACGTGTATTATAGATGAGGAAAGGGGGATAGTGCTCCTGGATAATATAAAATGTATCAGACCTAAGCCCCTATTATGCAGAGTGGGAGGGGAGATAACACACGTTTTATAAAGTCCCTCTCTTCTCCCAGCGCTGCTTGTTATTAAGGGGTTTTTACTATCCAGCCCTCCTCTGTCTTTAGCTTTCAGTGTGATTTATTTGAATGTTTTCCTTCTCCAGCTGCTTTTATCATCTTCTCTGCCTCATAGACATGCAAGGGTTAAGTAAAGGTTTCCTCTCCTGTGCTGGCTGTCTGTGCTGCGAGTGAGTATTCTGGAGCTCTATCACTGTCAGATTTTCGGATAGAGGTCGGGAAGGATTACGCATACAAACCTTTTCTGCAGCTTTGCGATGTTGCGCTTTATTACTGGTCTCCTTCACTCATCAATGTAATATCACAAAAAGGACTGAAACTAAAATGTAATGCATTTTATTTTAGTTTCTTTCGTTTTTTGTACTGAGCCAGTCTCGTTTCTCTTGAGTCATACTAAAACTAAATTATCCCAAAATTCGGACTGAATCGTTTTAGTACTAAAACGAATGCACATGTCTAGGGAGTATTGATTCCTTGTCCCACATCCCCAACCAACCCCCAACCATATGTTTCAGGTCTCAAGTTTCCAGCAGATCAGATAAGGGTTGTAAACCAAATGGCCTTTTGCTATGCAAACTCCATTGCAAACACCAGAGGAAAAAAAAACACCAATTCTGCTTTTAAAATCTTGCACACTGCTTTCAGAAAAATGATGCCCGTTTATGACACCTACCACCAAAAGATGGACGACAGAGGTCCCAAGCAAACGTTTGGGCCTATGTCGGCCTAGTTAAACAGTTCCCCTTGGCGGGAAAGTCCGTCCTTCTGGCCACACCCCATGCGCCCGGTACCACACACAGTCTCGGACACACATGACAAAGGTTGGCACACCGCGGTATCCTGCCCATCCCAGGCATTCCGATCCACACCATTCTCACATGGTTCTAAATACCTGGTTGGTGTAGGCGCAAACAGACCCTCATTCATCTCTTGCCCTTTCACCCATCACACAGCAGATACGGGCCTTGTGCCCTACTCCCCACAGACTGCCAGCAGGAACCCACTACTACCATGCCCTCACACGCACGGGGTCCAGGGGACCATCTGACTCCAGTGCAGGCGGGCACTCACTCACCCCCTGCCTTTCTCCCCAGTCACACTGCCCCTCCTGCTACCACACAACACCTCGGACACACCTGGTACAGGCGCAGACTGACCCACTGCCATACTCTGCAATTGCCTTTTCTGCCCCTCAGATAGCTGAGGGTTACATTCTGTGTCCCCTAAGGAATGAGGACTCTTGGCTTCGCTTACCGGGTCCACCAGATGATCAGGGACATCCTCTCCCTCAGGCAAGCTGCACACACTCAGGACCACAGCCTCGGGAGAGTAGTAGGCCTACAGCATATTTACATGATACCGTTTCTGCCTTCTCCCCTTCTCATCAAGCGCTACTACATAGGTGGTGGGGTCCAGCCTCTGGAGTATGGAGAAGGGGTCCTCCCAGGCAGCCTGCAACTTATTCTGTTTAGTTGGGATCAGTACCATAACCTTCTGGCCCACCTCATAAGCTCATTCCCTGGCATTGCGGTCATACCAGAGCTTCTGCTGGGCCTGAGCAGCCTTGGGATTCTCATGTACTAGCCTAGTCAATGCTTGCATCCTGCCCCTAAATTTTAGGACATAATCAACAGAGGTTTCTGGGGGACCCACCTTACCTTCCCATTCCTCCCGTACTAAATCCAGGGTTTCCCGCACCCTGCGCTCATACAACAATTTAAATGGTGAAAAACCCGTTGACGCCTGCAGCACCTCCTGGTACACAAGCAGTAGATGGAGAAATTTCTCCTAATCATGACCTTGCTCCTCCCTTGGAAGATTTTCTCTGTACAAAAGCCCCCTAACCCAGTACACTCTGTAGGAATCAGAATCAGTTACTGGCGCTTAAGTACGTTTCCTCATCCCTTCCAGGGAAGAGTCGGTGTGCAGGGCTGCAATAAGCTTTTCATTCCCGCTCCCTTGTTTGAGGAACTCAGGAGCCATAGCCCCCTCAGACGAAGCCTCCTGTGAATCAGGGTTCTCCTTCCAAGGATAATAGGGCTCCTCAGCCACCGGAGAAGGAGCACAATTATTTTCCACTTCATTACTGGCTAAGTTCACAGCCTCCGCAGCAGCCTCATGGGCGGCCTGTAAACGGGTCACCACGGTTACACTGGGTATCCGACTGGGCCCCCCACCATTCACACCTGAAGGGCCAGAAGGCAGGGCTTCGCCTTCCTCTGCCCCGCTCCTGGAGATCACATTAGCACAGGAGCTGGACACAGGCGAGGTATTGCTCTGGACACAGGCAAGGACATTTCTGCTTCACCTCACAGCCCGCTTTTGTGCCAGGCTGGCATTGGACACAGGGTAGAATCACAGTCTTCAATGCACTTCCTCCCCCATGACAGCATAGCTGGTTCAGGCGTAACAGTCCCAGGGTTAACCTCCCCGCTTCCACAAGCAATAGAGGGTCCCAAAGTTTCACACCGTACCTCAGATTGTACAGGGTTGTCCATTAACACATTCGAGTCACAGGAGTCATCCTCTGGGGCATACCGACATGCCAGCCCAAGTCGTTTCCCAGCAACACGTTCATGGGAATATCCTCGGAAACCCCAACCTCCCGCAACCCCTTACCAACACTCCTATCTAGGTACATCCGTGCCATGGGCACCGTGGGGCGAACCTCACCAACTCCTTTGATGGCCATAGTCTTTCCTGGAATAATATCTTCCAGACCGACTATTTAAGGTCGCTTTAAGGTCGCACTAGGGTACATGATGCACCAGTATCCCGGAGACCGATAGTCACATGGTCACCCACAGTAACGCTCTGCAGGTAGGGATGAGCCGAACACCCCCGTGTTCGGTTTGCACTCGAGCTCGAACAATTTCAAAAGTTCGAGTTCGAACACGAACCAAACTCATTGCAAGTCAATGGGACTCAAAGGTTTGGTTTTTAGAGTGCCCTGCAAGAGGGCATATATGCAAGATATTTGCCATAAAAGGGGTATGGGGGTCCGGGTAGTGCCCTGGGGGACAGGAAACAAGGACAAAAAGTAAAAAAAAAAAACGTTTTAAAAGGGACAGTGAGTTTTCCATGAAATAAGGGTTAAAAATAAAAACAAATAATTCCTTCAAACATCGTGCCTAGGAGGTCCCCATAACCTGCCTGTGAAGTAGCGGATTTGTAGGATGTATAGAAACATTTAAGAACAAAAAAATGACGTTTCAAATTACGGTAAACGCTTTTCCTTTAATCTATTCATAAACAACTGCTTGGGGCGGCAGTCTGTATTAAAAAAGGAGACATTTTAGGACACACAGAACAAGTTTAGTTATTTTTTTGCTAAATTATGGTCAAACCTATGCAGGCGTTGGATGAAAGTAACAATAGGTGCTTTAAAATTGGGCCTTTAGTGTCGGCAACAGTAACCCCTCTGTGGTATTGTGGAAGAGTGCAGGGTTGGACCCTGCCTTCCAAAAAATTAAAATGATATAAATCTGGTACAGGCATCAGTGCACCCAAATATTGTGCCTTTCATGGCAGCAAGTGCCTTCACACTGTAACCCTTTTGTTGTGGTATTGTGGAAGAGTGCAGGGTTGGACCCTGCGGACCAAAAAATTAAAATGATATAAATCTGGTACAGGCGTCAGTGCACCCAAATATTGTGCCTTTCACACCGTAACCCTTTTGTGGTATTGTGATCCTGGCCTCCCTCTGTGCGGGCAGGATGAGCTCTGGAACTTTACCCTTGTATCCTGGATCAAGAAGGCTTGCCAACCAGTAATGATCCCTCTCCTTGATAGCATGAATCCTAGGGTCCTTTACCAGGCTTTGCAGGATAAGGGAGCCCATGCAGCGTAGGTTGGAGGTGGCATTAGCTTCCGAGTCTTCCTGGTAAATGAGGAGGATGACCCCATTGTGCACTTCCTCCTCCCAGCCACGTACTAGTCCTTGTGTTTCTGGGCACACAAAACCCTCCCTTGAGGAATCCCCACCTTCAGTGCCCTCACTACTTAAATATTCCTCCTCATCCTCCTCCTGTCTGATCTGAGGAGGACCCGCTGGAATGCTCTCTGCGGAAAGACTGGGGCCTTCAGAGCTAGGGAAGGCCTCCTCTTCCTCCCGCTGCTCTTCCTCTAGAGCCACAGCTATAATTCCCCGCAGAGTGTGCTCCAGCAGGAACACTAAAGGAATTGTGTCACTGATGCATGCACTGTCCCTGCTCACCATCCTCGTTGCCTCCTCAGATGGTGACCGTACAGTGCATGCATCCTTGATCATCAGCCACTGCGGGGGGGGGAACCAAGTTGACCTGAACCTGTCCTTGTGCCATACTCACACAGGTACTCGCTGATGGGCCTCTGCTGCTTGTGCAGACGCTGCAGCATTGCTAATGTCGGGTTCCACCTGGTGGGCATGTCACAGATCAGACGGTTTATGGGAAGGTAGAATTCTCTTTGAATTTCTGCCAGGCGAACACTTGCTGGGAATGACCGTCTGAAGTGGCTGCAGACTTTTCTGGCCTGGCTGAGAAGCTCTGCCAGCCCTGGGTACCTGGTTAGGAAACGCTGTACCACCAGATTTAGGACATGTGCTAAGCATGGTACATGCGTCAACATTACCCAGGCGTAGGGCGGAGAGAAGGTTGCTGCCATTATCACAGACGACCATTCCCAGCTGAAGCTGGTGTGGTGTTTAGGGATGAGCCGAACACCCCGTGTTCGGTTTGCATTCGAACTCGAACAATTTCGAAAATTCGAGTTCGAACACGAACCGAACTCAATGCAAGTCAATGGGACTCAAAAGTTTGGTTTTTAGAGTGCCCTCCAAGAGGGCATATATGCAAGATATTTGCCATAAAAGGATAAAAGGTGTATGGGGGTCCAGGTAGTGCCCTGGGGGACAGGAAACAAGGACAAAAAGTTTTTTAAAAAAAATGTTTTTAAAGGGACAGTGAGTTTTCCATGAAATAAGGGTTAAAAATAAAAACGAAAAATTCCTTCAAATATCGTGCCTAGGAGGTCCCCATAACCTGCCCGTGAAGTGGCGGATTTGTAGGATGTATAGAAACATTTAAAAACAAAAAATTACATTTCAAATGACGGTAAACGGTTTTCCTTTAATCTATTCATAAACAACTGCTTGGGGCAGCAGTCTGTATTTAAAGAGGAGACCTTTTAGGATACGCAGAAAAAGTTTAGTGATTATTTGGCTAAATTATGGTGAAACTTATGCAGGCTTTGGATGAAAGTAACAATAGGTGCTTTAAAATTGGGCCTTTAGTGTCGGCAACAGTGCCGTCACACCGTAACCCCTCTGAGGTATTGTGGAAGAGTGCAGGGTTGGACCATGTGGTTCAAAAAATTAAAATGATATAAATCTGGTACAGGCGTCAGTGCACCCAAATAATGTGCCTTTCATGGCAGCAAGTGGCTTCACACCGTAACCCTTTTGTGGTATTGTGGAAGAGTGCAGGGTTGGACCCTGCGGTTCAAAAAATGTAAATGATATAAATCTGGTAATGGCGTCAGTGCACCCAAATAATGTGCCTTTCATGGCAGCAAGTGCCTTCACACCGTAACCCTTTTGTGGTATTGTGGAAGAGTGCAGGGTTGGACCCTGCGGTTAAAAAAATTAAAATTATATAAATCTGGTACAGGCGTCAGTGCACCCAAATAATGTGCCTTTCATGGCAGCAAGTGCTGTCACACCGTAACCCTTTTGTGGTATTGTGGAAGAGTGCAGGGTTAGACCCTGCGGTTCAAAAAATTTAAATGATATAAATCTGGTACAGGCGTCAGTGCACCCAAATAATGTGCCTTTCATGGCAGCAAGTGCCTTCACACCGTAACCCTTTTGTGGTATTGTGGAAGAGTGCAGGGTTGGACCCTGCGGTTAAAAAAATTAAAATTATATAAATCTGGTACAGGCATCAGTGCACCCAAATAATGTGCCTTTCATGGCAGCAAGTGCTGTCACACCGTAACCCTTTTGTGGTATTGTGGAAGAGTGCAGGGTTGGACCCTGCGGTTCAAAAAATTAAAATGATATAAATCTGGTACAAGCGTCAGTGCACCCAATTAATGTGCCTTTCATAGCAGCAAGTGCCTTCACACCGTAACCCTTTTGTGGTATTGTGGAAGAGTTCAGTGGTGGAGGTTTTGTGAATGCAGAAGAGATCCCCGATGTATTCCATTAAGTCAGCATCAGGGGATTGATACCTGCTGATCCAGGACTGATTAATTTTTATAAATGTCAGCCGCTCTACAGAGTCGGTGGACAGATGCACTCTTTTGTCTGTGACAAAACCTCCAGTGGCACTGAACGTCCTTTCAGACAGCACGCTGGATGAAGGGCAACCTAGTAGCCGCATAGCATATTGGCTAAGTTCTGGCCAGTGATCCAATCTCAACACCCAGTAAGCCAGTGGATCATCTACTGGAAAGGTATCCAGGTTGTCAGGTATATTACACAGAAAGGAGAATTTTAAAATGGATGCTTGTAGCCATTTTGTTTTGAGATGAGTGGATAACAGATCTAGATAATGACGGAGACAGTCCTAATGTTATTGGAAGAAGTTATGTTATGTATTTCTAGAAGAAATAAAACTGCCAAGCTCAATTGCATGATTGTCATCCTAGATAACCTAAGAATGTGAAGATGGAACAGCAGAAGACACTTAACTGGTATCATATGAAGTGATGTTTTAATTAACATGTGATTCTTCTTCCCAGCATTCAGATGTTTAACTCAAGCTAGTAGATAGAATAGATCCGTACGGTTAATTAAAATTAATCAGAGATCAGAGTATCTATAGGGAATTTGAGTGAAATCGCTAGTCTATGAATGGTTATTTATACTCTTTCTTTCAACAGAAATTGAGAAAAGTGGTTAATCCGAACTGCGACGCTAATCCGCAAAGATGAGTCGAACCACCAAGGAGATTGCGACTATCTGGAAAATCTACGGTTTTCCGCACAATTCCAAGGAGAATGCTAAAGTCCCATGCGAATCAAGCTCATGCAAGCCTGAAAGACATGCTGGATAAAGCCAGGATACCGTTGATTGCTATGTACAAGAACCACCGAAGGAAAAGATTTGCCGCATATTTTATTGCAACCGCTGTTTGATACAGAGAGAGAAGCAAATGTTTACCGGAAGGATTGGATACAAAACAGAGAGTGTTTATACCTACACCAGTGATTCTCGTGAAAGTTCCTAAAGAATCAAGAGTTGTTATCGAGAAGTTATTTTTTAAAAATGAAGTCTGGTATGAAGAGATACAAGTCGTTGTCGTATTCCAAGGGCAAGAGATAACCATGAATCCAGATTTGAAATCTTTGCTAAAGAACTAGTCTGTTTATACCATTGAACTTCTAATAATAAAAAAAAGATAATCTAACAATTTATGCTCCAATGTATTCACAGATTGATCATCAATTGCTATCTGCTTATAACGGGCCAAAGATTACAGAGATTGTGATTTGTATAGTAATTATGTTTCTAACTGTCTGGATGATTGTACTAACAAAGAAAGTACGTACATTGAAGTTTAAAAACACTGCATCTTCAATTATTAAATGGATGAAAGAAGAAAAACGTGTTGCGAAAGGTGGAAACCTAGCCTAATTGGTAAAGGGGGAGATATTGTATGTTTTCCTAAAATTTATTTAATCAATAAATATATATGAAACCAAAGGGGGGTTATGTCAGGTATATTACACAGAAAGGAGAATTTTAAAATGGATGCTTGTAGCCATTTTGTTTTGAGAGACAGTTTTTCTCCAAAATTTCTCTAGGTTTAGAAATGAACGAGATTTTTTTTACAGAGTTCATTCCTGGGTGAAGTCTTTTATATTTTTTTTAAGAAGTGCCAGACATGAAGGAACCTAGAATGTTTGTGTGTGATAAGGTTAGAGTTAAGTGCTAAGACGTGTCATAATTAAATTTATTGGTCTGTCTTAAGCTTTTAAAACAAAAGATATTTTGTTTTTTGGGTATAGGAATAAGAGTTAATATTCTCTAATATAGATTTATATTTACAAAATATATGTTTATAATCAAGGTATATTTTATTATATATACAGTAGGAAATATATACTCCAATAAATATTGTAGAAGTATATAATTGGTAAATAATAAAAATTACTAAGGAATAGATTCTGTTGAGTTAACCAGAAAATAATTCAGTTGAAAGGACTAACCAAAAGGGAGTGAGGATATAAATCAGGTATGACAAGATGGAGACACTGTGTCTAGTGACTGAGAGAGAGGTCTTTGTTAAGTCAGATTGACCTTTTGACCCGAGATAAGATATTAAAAAGAAATGGTGGAATTAATTAAGAAGTGCAATACTGTCCTCTAGAGGATAGTAAATATAATAATTGATATTTAAAAATATTGCCAGTGACGTCAAATTGGCTATAATAAGCGGCAATGTTATTTGCAAGTCAGTCGGAGATTTCAGCAGTCAGACTCACACCGCAATGCATTCAGACGTCCAGTACACATGACACTCTGAGAGTAAGTGGGAGATTCCAGCATTCAGACTCACACTGCCATGCATTACACATGACCCTCTGAGAGTCCAAGATTCCAACACTCAGACTCACACCACGATGCAGGCAGATCCCAAGACATGAGGCAATCAAGATTCTCACCAAATTTCTGACTCTCACCAAATCTCTAACTCACATGCATTGATTATCTGATCGATAATCTTCACACATTCCAAAATTATTACATCAGGAATTCCAAGGCAGACTTATCAACATCCAAATTGGACAGGTAATGTATGAAAAAAAAAGAATTAATGTAACTATATATATTTGTAGATATTCTTGCAACGTAGATTGAGATTTCTCGGATACGGTTAGATCCAAATTCTAAGTATTTTCTATTCTGCAGATAGAAATATGAAGAAGTGGATATAAGGATTTATTCCTAAAAGAAATGTTGTAAGATTGATACCAATATATATATTGAATTTGGAAATTACTGTGATTAAAATGAATAAGCAAGGAATTATATAACTACAAAATAAAAAGCAAAAGATTAGAAGTTTAATTCTCGAGATTAGGGGAGGATTCACTAAATAAGTTTTTATTACTTATCATTAAATTAGCTCATCTTTTGTTGATCCATGTAGACTAGATATAAATATATATCTAAAAGAGCTGGCTGGTTAAACATTGTTTGCTGGGAAATGCATGTTGTATTAAGCAGAAATGTTTATTAACCATTTGTGTATTAGTTACTAACTGATAAGGTAAATGATATTAATCATATATGCAGTTACTAACCGGAGATACATATATTGTGAAGCTAGTTTTTATATGCTGATGGATTGTGGTTTATAAATTTTTGTTTATGATATGAGTTTGAACCTTTTTTGTATACGTAATAAATATATATATATTTTTATCCGATTATTGATTATTGTATTTTTTAAAGCAAAACACAGACAATTAAAAGAATTCAGGATAATTTCTAAGAAATATAAACGATTGATATTTGTGTCTGGTATGGATTTCTTATGAAATAATAATCCCTGATATATTGGAGGCAACTGCCGAGGTAGGTCCAGTAAGTCCAATATAGACATATTGGAGGCTTGGCTGATAAGTCCAATATATATAACGTGTTGTATTCACGTGCAGAGATTATATCCGACAAGGTCTGCCTTTGCCCCTAGGTAGTCCTGCACCATACGGTGAAGACGCTGGCAATGGGTGCCTACATTTGACTTCCCTGGGCGTCGTGGACTAAAAAAATTTAAAAGGCATCAGTCAAGCGGCTCCGGCCTTCACCTCTATTCCTCTGATCATCTGCAGCCTCAGAAGCACGTGTGTCATCACTTGGTAACCTACCAGTGCCTGGAAAGGTGTTACACAAGTGTCGCTTTAGAGCATCCTCAAGTTTTTCATCCTGTCCTCCCTCTGTGCGGGGAGGATGAGCTCTGCAACTTTACCCTTGTATCGTGGCTTGCCAACCAGTAATGATCCCTCTCCTTGATAGCACGAATCCTGGGGTCCTTTACCAGGCTTTGCAGGATAAGGGAGCCCATGCAGCGTAGGTTGGAGGTGGCATTAGCTTTCGAGTCTTCCTAGTCAATGAGGAGGATGACCCCATCGTGCACTTCCTCCTCCCAGCCACGTACTAGTCCTTGTGTTTCTGGGCACACAAAACCCTCCCTTGAGGAATCCCCACCTTCAATGCCCCCACTACTTAAATATTCCTCCTTCTCCTCATCCTCCTCCTCCTCCTGTCTGATCTGAGGAGGACCCCCTGGAATGCTGTCTGCAGAAAGACTGGGGCCTTCAGAGCTAGGGAAGGCCTCCTCTTCCTCCCGCTGCTCTTCCTCTAGAGCCACAACTATAATTCCCCGCAGAGTGTGCTCCAGCAGGAACACTAAAGGAATTGTGTCACTGGTGCATGCACTGTCCCTGCTCACCATCCTCGTTGCCTCCTAAAATGGTGACAGTACAGTGCATGCATCCTTGATCATCAGCCACTGCGGGGGAAAAAAAACAAGTTGACCTGAACCTGTCCTTGTGCCATACTCACACAGGTACTCGTTGATGGCCCTCTGCTGCTTGTGCAGATGCTGCAGCATTGCTAATGTTGAGTTCCACCTGGTGGGCATGTCACAGATCAGACGGTTTGTGGGAAGGTGCAATTCTCTTTGAATTTCTGCCAGGCGAACACTTGCTGGGAATGACCGTCTGAAGTGGCTGCAGACTTTTCTGGCCTGACTGAGAAGCTCTGCCAGCCCTGGGTACCTGGTTAGGAAACGCTTTACCACCAGATTTAGGACGTGTGCTGGGCATGATACATGCGTCAACTTACCCAGACGTAGGGCGTAGAGAAGGTTGCTGCCATTATCACAGATGTCCATTCCCAGCTCAAGCTGGCGTGGTGTTAGCCATCTCTGCACCTGCCCCTGCAGAGCTGACAGAATTTCTGGCCCATTGTGGCTCCTGTCCCCTAAACAAACCAGCTCAAGCACAGTATGGCATCTTTTTGCTTGAGCCATTGTGTAGCCCCTGCCACTTAAACTCGATTTAACTGCCACTTCGCCAGACACAGAGAAGGAGGAGGAGGAGGAGGAAGAGGGAGAGGTGGTGGTGGAGCAGACAGACCTCATACAAGCAGATTTCTGGAGGCGTGGTGGATGAATAAGCACCAGCACAGAGCCCCATCTTGGATCCCTCCCAGCTGCAATCAGAGTTACCCAGTGTGCTGTGAAGGAAATGTAACGACCCGTCCATGCTTGCTGGACCACGTGTCTAAAGTCACATGCACCTTGCTGCTGACTGCCTTTCCTAATGACTCGATAACATTGTCTTCCATGTGCTGGTATAGTGCTGGAATGGCCTTCCGTGAAAAGTAATGGCGTTTTGGAACATGCCACTGTGGTACAGCACATTCAGCAAATTCACGGAAGGGAGCAGAGTCCACCAGCTGGAAAGGCAGCAGCTGCAATGCAAGTAATTTTGCTAAGCTGGCATTTAGACAATGTGCTTGGGGATGGTTGGGACTATATTTTTCTTATGCTGCAGCAGCTGGGGCAACGTAATCTGACTGCGTAAATCTTCAGATGATGGGATGATGTCACATTGTGAGGAAGGACCTGGTACATCCATTACTGTAGAATCATCCCTGTCAGTGGAGGTTGGAGTCAATGACATGGCAGGACATATAGTGGGGGTAGAGACAGGTGAGGAGGACCTACGCAAAATTTTGCGCCAACAGGATGTGTGGCAGGTGGTCATATGTCGCCTCAAGCACATGGTACCCAAGCGTCCGGTGTCTTTACTACGCTTGAGCCTCATCTGACATAGATTACAAATAGCAATGGTAGGGTCTGCTGTACATTTCTTAAAGAACTCCCAGACAGCAGAGTTCCTGGATGTGTGCTTTGAGACAACAGCGCTCTGCACCTGAGCAGCTCTGACATCTGAAGCCTTGGACTGGCTAGTGCTACGGTTGGTCATAGAGGATGTTGTGCCTCGTGTTTGTTGTGCCTCCTCCTCACTTGACTCCTCTGTTCGATCAGGCACCCAGGTGGAGTCAGTGACCTCATCATCATTGTCATCACCCCCTATCTCCTGGTCACTGGAGCCAACTTGGCAGTATGCTGCAGCTGCTGGGGCAACATGAGTGCCAATTATTTGCGTTTCACTGGCACCCCCTTCCTCTAGGTTGATTATACTCCCTTCTTCAACCTCAGAGATTGAATCAGAGCACTGTACTTGCTGCGCATCCTCAAGCAGCATGTCACTCTCATTGTAGTCAAACAATTCAGCTGACTCCTCAGTGTGTGATAGGGAGGCTATGGCAGGAGTAGCTGTGAACATGGAGGCTGCATTAGATGCTTTGGCAGCTGAGGTGGACTGTAAACCACTACAAGCCTGGCTGTCTGAGGACTCGGAGGATGAGGATGGCCTGGTTAGCCAATCCACCAAATCCTCTGTATGTTGCTGCTGCTTAAGAAGACGACCAGCGCCAGTTAGAAAGGACAAGCGTTCCCTGACACAGAGGCTGCTTGCCCTCTTATCTGTGCCTGGGAGTGTCTGCCTGTCCTTTTTGGTCTTTCCGACATGGTGAGTGATATATACAGTCAGGTCCAGAAATATTGGGACATCGACACGATTCTAACATCTTTGGCTCTATACACCACCACAAGGGAGTTGGAATGAAACAAACACAATGTGCTTTAACTGCAAACTGTCAGCTTCAATTTGAGGGTATGTACATCCAACTCAGGTGAACAGTGTAAGACTTACAGCAGTTTGCAGATGTGCCTCCCACTTGTTAAGGGACCAAAAGTAATGGGACAATTGGCTTCTCAGCTGTTCCATGGCCAGGTGTGTGATAGTCCCTCATTACCCCAATTACAATGTGCAGATAAAAGGCCCAGAGTTCATTTCAAGAGTGCTATTTGCATTTAGAATCTGTTGCTGTCAACTCTCAAGATGAGATCCAAAGAGCTGTCACTATCAGTGAAGCAAGCCATCATTAGGCTGAAGAAACAAAACAAACCCATCAGAGAGATAGCAAGAACATTAGGCGCGGCCAAAACAACTGTTTGGAACATTCTCAGAAAGAAGGAATGCACCGGTGAGCTCAGCAACACCAAATGACCCGGGAGACCATGGAAAACAACTGTGGTGGATGACCGAAGAATTCTTTCCCTGGTGAAGAAAACACCCTTCACAACAGTTGGCCAGATCAAGAACACTCTCCAGGAGGTAGTTGTATGTGTGTCAAAGTCAACAATCAAGAGAAGACTTCACCAGAGTGAATACAAAGGGTTCACCACAAGATGTAAACCATTGGTGAGCCTCAAAAACAGGAAGGCCAGACTAGAGTTTGCCAAACAACACCTAACAAAGCCTTCACAGTTCTGGAACAAGATCCTATGGACAGATGAGACCAAGATCAACTTGTACCAGAGTGATGGGAAGAGAAGAGTATGGAGAAGGAAAGGAACTGCTCATGATCCTAAGCATACCACCTCATCAGTGAAGCATGGTGGTGGTAGTGTCATGGCGTGGGCATGTATGGCTGCCAATGGAACTGGTTCTCCTGTATTTATTGATGATGTGACTGCTGACAAAAGCAGCAGGATGAATTCTGAAGTGTTTCGGGCAATATCATCTGCTCACATTCAGCCAAAAGCTGCAGAACTCATTGGACGGTGCTTCACAGTGCAGATGGACAATGACCCAAAGCATACTGCAAACCAACCAAAGAGTTTTTGAAGGGACAGAAGTGGAATGTTATGCAATGGCCAAGTCAATCACCTGACCTGAATCCCATTGAGCGTGCAATTCACTTGCTGAAGACAAAACTGAAGGGAAAATGCCCCAAGAACAAACAGGAACTGAAGACAGTTGCAGTAGAGGCCTGGCAGAGCATCACCAGGGATGAAACCCAGCGTCTGGTGATGTCTATGCGTTCCAGACTTCAGGCTGTGATTGACTGCAAAGGATTTGCAACCAAGTATTAAGAAGGGAAAGTTTGATTTATGATTATTATGCTGTCCCATTACTTTTGGTCCCTTAACAAGTGGGAGGCACAGATGCAAACTGCTGTAAGTCCTACACCGTTCACCTGAGTTGGATGTACATACCCTCAAATTAAAGCTGACAGTCTGCAGTTAAAGCACATTGAATTTGTTTCATTCCAACTCCCTTGTGGTGGTGTATAGAGCCAAAGATGTTAGAATTGTGTCGATGTCCCAATATTTCTGGACCTGACTGTAGATTACATATATACTGAACTCTGATTCAACTCTGTTATAAAAATTGGATATATGCTGCAGAACTCTGATTCAACTGGCAGCTGGCAGCTAGTGACAAGACACAGATTACAATTCACAGAAACCTCCTATAAGTCAGTGAGACCCCCTGATAGGACCCCCTGATAGCTGGCAACAGTGACAAGACATAGATTACAATTCGTAGAAATCTGCTAGAAGTATGTGGGACCCCTTGATAGCTGGCAGTGAGAAGACACAGATTACAATTCCCAGAAACCTCCTATAAGTCAGTGAGACCCCCTGATGGGTGGCAGTGAGAATACAAATATTACAACAAGTCCCAGATATTTTGTAGAAATGAGACCCCCAAAATACTTGGTGGCAGTGAGAACACACAGATTAGAACAATTCCCAGATATTTTGTAGAAATCAGACCCCCAAAATACTTGGTGGCAGTGAGAACACACAGATTATCACAATTCCCAGATATTTTGTAGAAATGAGACCCCCAAAATACTTGGTGGCAGTGAGAACACACAGATTACTACAATTCCCAGATATTTTGTAGAAATGAGACCCCCAAAATTCTTGGTGGCAGTGAGAACGCACAGATTACCACAATTCCCAGATATTTTGTAGAAATGAGACCCCCAAAATACTTGGTGGCAGTGAGAACACACAGATTACCACAATTCCCAGATATTTTGTTGAAATGAGACCCCCAAAATACTTGGTGGCAGTGAGAACACACAGATTAGAACAATTCCCAGATATTTTGTAGAAATGAGACCCCCCCAATAGCTGGTGGCAGACTGGCAGTGAGAACACACACTAACGCAAGAACAATCTCCTCTCAAAAAACACGTGCTGAAGCGCTGTGTGAAGTCTTATATAGTGTGCTGCGGGACTTAGCTCTGTGAGACCATGATTGGGCAAAATTTGCCCAATCAGGACTCTGAGCCGTGATTGGCATAGTCTTGAACCTGTCTTGCAGGTTGCAGGTTGCCTGTCTTGCAGGTTGCCAATTACAAGCTTCAGGCCAGTGGAAAAGTCCATTGTGGTGCATTGTGGGCTAACATGCGGCGGACACGCGGAAATGTTCGTAGTTCGTGAACATGCGAACAGGCGATGTTCGAATCGAACTCCGAACCGATCGAACCGAACAGCTCATCCCTATCTGCAAGTTGTCGCTACCTTGATCCACTGATCCAGACATGCAAAGGACAGGCGTAGGACTTCCTGAGACTTTTCCACCTCCTTCTGCCCACTGCTTCTTGGTGGGACAAGTAGCACTCAGGTGCCCCAAACGATTACATCGAAAGCACCTGCGGGTATCTCCTTGGCTCGATGCGGCCGCTGCTCCTTGGCTGGTGGACGATGTAGTCATTGGTTTCCCCGCTGACTTGACAACCGGTGTAGGCGTAGTTCCTTCTTTCCAGGTGTTAGTTCCAGCTGGTGTAGGCAGGCGTCGTGGAGGCGCTCTGTTGTTCACGTAGTCGCTTTCCAGATCCGCTGCCTCCGCTGTATTTTTAGGCTTTCTATCCAGAATCCACTCTCTGGCCTCAGGACTCCTGGTTTGCAGGAACTGCTCCAGAATCATTAGGTCCTCCAGGGCCTCGTAGGTAATGACTTGCAGGTCCCCAGTCCATTGCCGGAATGTGGTTCTGAGCTGCCCAGCGAATACTGTGCAACTGTCCGATGTTCCTGGCTGCATGCTCTTGAACTTTTTACGATAAAATTCAGGGGTTAGATTAAAACTTTTGAGCAGGGCCTTCTTTATGGTGTCATAGTCCTTGTCACTTTCCTCTGGAAGGAAAGCAAACACATCCAGGGCCTTTCCTTTCAAGCGTGATGGTTAAATACTGCCCCCACTGCTCCTTTGGCAGCTGGTACTGGCGACGCACCTTCTCAAACCCCCTCAGGAACACTTCCAGGTCAGTGTCTTTCTCGAGCATGGGAAAATGCTCTGGCCGGGGTCTGATGGCATTTGGTTCCCCCCCCACTGCTGCTCTGGGTTGAAGAACGGGCCATCTCCAGGCGCTGCAGTTCCAGTTCATGCTGCCTTCCTTTCTATCTCTCTGTAGCCTCTCGTGCAGCAATCTGATGCTGGAGAATTAGCTGCAGTCTCAGCTGGGGGGTCATCACTTCCCGGAAGTCTAAGGGCCGTTTCCAGCTCAGAGTCTTTGGCATTTACAGGGTTAACAGCTGCAGGAGATACCAGTCCTGGGAGAGCAGGCTCCACAGTAACCCCTGCTGTGTCTGCATCCTGGTCTGCTTGGTGTCCATCAGCCTTCAGCAGATCTCTGATAAGCTGTTCTTTGTCCTTACCATGTAACTCTATCTTTCTAGATTGGCACAGCATCTCCAGAGCCTCTTTAGACTGTTTCTTGTAGGCATCCATTGTTTCAGGAATAGAGAAATAAAACAGAAAGGGAAAGGAAAAAAACTGTTTTTGCACCTGTATGTCTGTGAATTGGTACGGAGTACTGTCTTGCAAAATGACACAAAAAAAATGTAATTTCTTTAGTACCACGATTTACCCTCCGGGCAATTACTGGCACTAAAACTCTAGATATCACACCGCTGCCACCAGTTGTCACGGAAAGAAAAGACCTAGCTAAACTAGTTAACTACCTACCTTGCTGTGACGCGTGGAAGGAGAGCGTACAGAGGGGATTACAGCTCCAACCCGCTCAAGGGCCACAAGTTATGCCAACCTAACCCCCTTATACAATACCCACCCTTCCGAATGTATACACTGCCACCATGAAAGTAATAGGGCACTCTCGAAACACCACTAGCTGTATACCACCCCAATCCAGTAGCCCAACCATATACAGCTAATATATACAGTTGTGTTCAAAATTATTCAACCCCCAATGCTGTAAAGGGTTTTAGGGAATTTAGTATACATTTGTAATTGTATTCAGAATGAAATCCTACAAGGACTTTTTAAAGAACCATATGCAACTAAAATGACATCAATTGGTTTTGTAATACAGTAGTAAATGTTTATTTTGTGAATTCTTCATTGACACAATTATTCAACCCCTTAAAGACTACCACTCTGAAGAACAGAGGTTCATTCAAGTGTTTTCAATCAGGTATTGAAAACACCTGTGGATGTCACGGAGCAGCAATAAAGCATAATAAGCACCAATTAGGCAGCTTTAAAATGACTGTGATACTCAGCTCCTTCTAGACATTTACTGGTGTGGTTACAAACATGGTGAAGTCAAGAGAATGGTCCAGGAAGACAAGAGAAGAGGTGATTACTCTTCACAGGAAGGGCAATGGCTATAAGAAGATTGCAAAGATGTTAAACATACCAAGAGAGACCATAGGAAGCATCATTCTCAAATTCAAGGCAAAGGGCACTGTTGAAACGCTACCTGGTCGTGGCGGAAAGAAGATGCTGACTTCGACTGCTGTGCGCTACCTGAAGCGTAGAGTGGAGAAAAGTCCCCATGTGACTGCTGAGGAACTGAGAAAAGATTTGTCAGATGTGGGTACTGAAGTTTCAGCTCAGACAATACGGCGCACACTGCGTAATGAAGGCCTCCATGCCAGAACTCCCAGGCGCACCCCCTTGCTGTCTCCAAAGAATAAGAAGAGTCGACTGCAGTATGCCAAAAGTCATGTGGACAAACCACAGAGGTTTTGGGATAGTGTTCTGTGGACTGATGAAACAAAATTAGAACTGTTTGGGCCCATGGATCAACGCTATGTTTGGAGGAGGAAGAACAAGGCCTATGAAGAAAAGAACACCTTGCCTACTGTGAAGCCTGGCGGGGGGTCAATCATGCTTTGGTGCTGTTTTGCTTCTGCAGATACAGGGAAGCTTCAGCATGTGCAAGGTACCATGAATTCTCTTCAGTACCAGGAGATATTGGATGACATTGTGATGCAGTCCGTCACAAACCTGAGGCTTGGGAGACGTTGGACCTTTCAACAGGACAATGATCCTAAGCATACCTCCAAGTCCACTAGAGCATGGTTGCAGATTAAAGGCTGGAACATTTTGGAGTGGCCATCACAGTCACCTGACTTAAATACGATTGAGAACCTCTGGTGGGACTTAAAGAAAGCAGTTGCAGTGCGCAAGCCTAAGAATGTGACTGAACTGGAGGCTTTTGCCCATGACGAATGGGCGAAGATACCCGTAGATCGCTGCAAGACACTTGTGTCAAACTATGCTTCACGTTTAAAAGCTGTTATAACTGTAAAAGGATGTTGTACTAAGTACTAAGATTGAATGTCACTTGGGGGTTGAATAAAACTGATAATGATGTGAGCACAGAAAAGACATTTGTGGTTATTTCATTATAAATGTTATGTTATATTTGTCTGACCTACACGTGCCTCTTTGATTTAATTGTAAGCAAGATGACTGAATGATCAAAATCAATGTCAAACTGGCCAAAACACTCAATTTCAGTGGGGGTTGAATAATTTTGAACACAACTGTATATACATATATACACATTGTATATATATATACACACACACACCAAATGCTAAATATTACAGTAGCGATACCTAAGTGATTGCATTCGCGAAGCATGAATTAATATCTAGAGCAGACAATACTGGGTTTTAAGTTTTAATGGAAAGAATACAAACTTTATACAGTGCCAGATCACATAAAAACAAACATACAAAACATACAAAATCGTGCAAATACAGCTCTTGAAATAAAATGGGACTTGCATAGAAAATCTAACTATAGATATGTCCATGGATATTTCTTTGATTTCAATTGTCCCAGAGGGTTCTTAGATGTTCACTCAACCCAGCATTGTAGAGAAATAGCCAGTGTACAGGGAGTATTGCTTCCTTGTCCCACATCCCCAACCAACCCTGAACCATTTGTTTCAGGTCTCAAGTTTCCAGAAGATCAGATAAGGGTTGTAAACCAAGTGGCCTTTTGCTATGCAAACTCCATTGCAAACACCAGAGAAAAAAAAAACACCAATTCTGCTTTTAAAATCTTACACACTGCTTTCAGAAAAATGATGCCCGTTTGTGACAGTAGGACCCTCTGATTTTGTGACCTCTCCTGGGCAAAGTATAGATTTGGTTAAATAAAATGTTAAATCGTAGGCAATAATAATCTAGTTCTGAGTTCCTTTTCAACACTGTTAGATCACATCTTCTGACCCCATCTGCAACCTACCATACCTAGCGGGGGTGTACCATGGATTCTACAGTTGGAATATGATTATAAACTGACTAAGCAAAGCAAATTGTAGATTTTATTTCATGAAGTCAGAGCCAGTGAACTTTTGGTCAGAGACCATGGAGTGAAGTTTCCTTACTAAACAGGGAACAGTGGAGTATTGTAACGCAAATCCCTTATGTCCAGTGAGCCATTACTATCTGCAAGTGAGCTGTTTCGTGCTATTTTAAAGCAGTACACAGTAGTATTGCATGTCTTCTAGTTGTATAGTTTGTGTAGAACATGCAACAGTACTAAGAGCCAGTGAATAACGACAGATTCCCAAAGCTTTTCAAAAATAAAAACCTCCAAAAATAGGTATAAAGTAATTTTTGTGTTGATTTTGTAATTTTAAATATTTTAACATACTTTACGCATATTGTGTTGGAGCACAGTCGAGATGGTGCTTTTACTTGTACACATCATTGCATGAATACACCGTGACATACAACTCTTTTTTATAATAATTTCTAAAGAATACATTACATATACATTACAATTTGAATTGCGATAGAGCGCTAAGGGGGTTTAAATAAATCTTGGCAGCTGAAACTCAGTTTATGTTAAGCTTGACAGCAAACAACAGCTTTTTCCCTTGTACCTTTTAAAGCAGATTGATGCCTTGATGGATATTATGAAGGCACTGTTCCTTTTCTTTTAAGCCCATGTCCTCTTTCTTTATTACAAATAACATGATCACGCGGTGATCTTCATAGCATTAAGATACGCTCCGCTGATCACCAAGCTCAGGAAAGACCTTGTTAACATTCAGCTTTCACCCCAATTAATAGGTAAACTGTCATCACAAAGGATTCTGGGTGACAACTAAGGTTGTTTAACTTTTGACAAGAGGTTATGTGTTTGTCTAGATGCAGCAATTGTTTTTCATGGGAAATTCTATAACTGTAGACACGTAAAGAAGGAATCAACGGAGACGGGGACAGGGTCAGAGAAGGGATAGAAACAATATATTAAAAGGCACACATATAAATCCTAAATGGTCTATTGGGAATCGGGAATGACAGACTTTACGTGTTTTTTATATTTGGTTGCCATATATTGGGTGACCTTTGTGAGTATTATCTGTATGAAATGGATCAGAAAATACTTGGACATTTAACTGGCCAGCACACATAAAAGAAAAATAAAGGGATTGTTTTACATTCTTTTGCAGTTGCTATTATTGTTGCTTATTGCATTTTCAGAGCTTACATTTTACTTCCTTACGTTCTATGCAGGGGTATTGCTAAACTCAAAAAATACCCAGAATTACTGCCCAAAGCAAGACATAATGACTTCTCAACTTGATGCGCACTCCCCACTTTCTCCCTTTAACCTGCCTCATCTCCGCTAGTCAAACACATTTAACCCAGGCCAACATATTCTCTATCTTTAAACCACTGGCATATTCACCGCAGGGTCCCAGGAGTGCGGAGAAGTGCGGCCACAAAGCCGCTAAAGAAAAAAAAGCCGCATAACCGCCGAAATGATTGGATCCGATAATTTTGGTGGGTCTGGAGATTATTTAATCGGATTCGATTCGACACGTTTTATTTGTATGTTTTAATTTTGATACATTTTCAATACTATACCCTCCGAGTTGAAGTAATCTGTACGCAGTCTGGAAACACCAATGGGGGTATTTGAAGACCCCACCAAATTTATGCCTGGGGATTATCCTAAGAACAAATGGCAGCGGCACAGCAGTTGCGGAAGCAGAATCCGAGAGGTATCCGAGATACAGCGTCAGCTGAGTATACATGATATGCACATTTTTATTTATTATCCTGTAAGCGAAGTTCTAGCAGGGGTACTTTTGTCCCAATTGTATGCAGTGTAACGATATGTTGCTCCTTTATGCTCTTTTCTTTTTGTAGTGCACCTTACTACTTTTTATATTGTCTAATAAATAAAAAGGTCTGTAACAGAAAAAAGAAAAACCACTATTAAAAAAAAAGGGAAAAAATATTGCCCAAAAAATGCCTATGTGATCCTAAAAAAATAAATAACTGAAGAGACTTTTTGCTGCGGATTAAAAGAATAAGGGCTAAATTACATTCTCCACACTAAACCGGGTGTTAGGGAGGAAAAACTGCGCCTGCAGTTTTCCCCCTAGCGCCTCCGTTTTAGCGTGGAATTACAATGCAGGTGCTATAAAAGCTGCGTGCATTGCTACCGGGCACAAAGCCCTGATATGCTCCCGGCAGCGCTGCCGCTGAGCGCTGCCGCAAGCATTCACTCGATGGAGTCCATAGGATTCCATTGAGCCAAAAGCCGGCGGTCACATGATCTGCCGGATCTCGCCTCTTGAGATCCAGCCGGTCGGCGCAGTGATACGCAGGGGGAGACTGAGGAACTTTTTCCCCCAGTCTCTCCCTGCTCCCACCGAACAGAGGAGGCGGACGGAGCAGCGTTCCTCGCCGCGGGACAGGAGGTGAGTGTCCGTTAACACAAGTCCTGGCTGTAGTTAACTTTTTGCTAACCACAGCCGGACGTAAATCAGTGCACTTCAGCAATTCCACTTAACCGACATTTCGGTGAATTCACTATTTACCAAATGGTTACCGTAGTGCGCTGAAGATGGTCACTGAAACCCCATGAAAAAGTTGAAGAATGTCACCGAAGTGCACCAGAGTGCGAAGTGGCCTTGGGGAATTCCACCAAACTGCAAAAAAAAAAAAAAAAAACAGAAGTCTCTGAGGCCACAGTCACACGAGTGCACTCAGTGCGTCTGTGTGATCCCTCCTCCCTGCGTCCATCGCAACTTTCTGACGGCTCGATAGGGAAGGCCACACTGTGTAACGTGCGTAATAGTATACCGGGCGTCCTTATACCCTCCCCATCAAAAGCTACGACGGACATTCGATGGGCCTACAAGCGCAATCCTCCATAGGAGAGGAGACTCGCGCTTTGTAGGGCTGAGCGCACTAACATGCACTCAGCGAGGTGGTCACATGGGCTTCCCCGCAAAGAGAATGCCCATTGTCACGGACGTTCACTCCGTGCTCGTGTGCCGCAGCCTTATTCTCCTAATAGGTGTTTAAACCAATAAAAATATATTAAAATGTGTCAATATAATAAAACAAGTCTTTAAAAATATAAATAAAAGGTCTGTTACAGAATTTAAAAAAAAATTACTAGTAAAAAAAAAAAATTGAAACAAAACTTTCGAGCTGAAACAGAAAATCAGCTAATTTCGCCAACATTTCGGTGCAGTTTGGCATTCTGTGAATAAATTAACAATTACGTCTCTATGGGACAATTTCGCTGCCGCCGAAGATTGCAAATTGAGCAAACTGCACTGTTAATTTGCTGTTAATTTGTTTTTATTTGGTAATCAGTGAAGATAGGAACTGCCCCATTCAGTGCATTTTGGCGGCAAGTTTGAGCTTAGTGAATAGACCCTTTAGTTTACTTTAGAGTGTCCTTCTGTATCCACGGCGTTATTCTGCTTAATCAGTAGCGCTCGTGGAAGGATGCACTTGTCAAAATGATATCCTATGGACCTCAGTTGGTGACAACATCAGCAGTGGTGCTGCGACTATGATGTAGCAGCTCTCTACAATTATGGTCTGAGCCACAAATAAAGCCGGTAACAGGGGAAGTACTAAGGGTTATTTACCGGGCTTGGAAGAGGTCGTACATTATGGTTTCCATAAATTCCACATTGAGAAGATACAGGACCATGTAAATGTCTCTACACCTAGAAAAAACTCCCATGGACCAAAACAATATGTGTTTCTTCTTTACAGACCTACATTTTCTCTAGTTCTACTGCCATTAAAGGGCTCTCCTAAACTCAGCAGACCTCTGAGATTCTCGTGTGGATCACTCTGCATACAGTCATGCTGAGCTGGGGAAATCCAGAAGGTCTACTGACATCATGTTGACAGAAAACCACACGAAACTGGCAAATATATAAGGTAACCATGCTCACCAGCAAAAAATTGTGCACTATACCCCTGTGATTCAATATACGATGCACAATGGTAAAGGAAATTAGCTGTCTTCCCTCTATTGCCAATATTGACGTGTTGGGACCACTAGTATTTTACTCGGGGACTGATTAACATTGAAAATTATTCTGAATTCAGAGATTATCAAAGAAATCAGGAAGACCTTTGTGATGATTTTGTAGAGAGCAGAATTACAGACATTGGTAAATTTTGTTTTACATTTTTACATTTTTGATTTACTCCAAGCTAGTCATACTTGACCACCTCAATAACCCTTTGTTTTACTTTTTATTTCTTAATTCTAACCAAAACGCAAAATGTTTATAAATACCTTTTATTTTAGAAATGATTGCATTGTCTGAGTCTTTGTGTCGGATAGATGGTGCAATGTCGAGGGGGAATTTAATAGCAAAAAAAACATAATTTGAAAGTGGACATTAGCACTTTTGCTGACCATGTCCATACCTTCAGACACAGCCTAATTGTGTTTAAATTGATAACTCTATAAGCATAAAGCACCATATCTCAAAGTACACTTCCTTAAGCTGTTTCATGAATCTAGCAATTACTTTGGATTACTCTACTGACCTCCACAAAGCTACGGTCTCAACTCAATAGAACTCCTGTGAAATGACACTGAAATAAAAGGTTTACAATACAACCGATGGGCTGAGTAATATGCAGTAACTGCAGGATTACCAAATTCCCCAAGGAGTTCTAAAGGTTGTGTTTGTATGAATTCACTGTCAGAAGGATTCTAGACTAAAAACAAGGTGCTTTATAATTTTGGATACTAGTCAGCCAGCAAAATAGACTCGTCTACTTTGAAAATATCTGCATCCTTTGACTACAGTGTGTGAAATTGTGGTTAAGTGCTTTGGTGCCAATATAGAATGCAATAAAAGAAGAAATAATGTATCTGGCATTTAAGGCTTTAAGTATATTGCTGGAAAATTTGTGGTTATTGGCCACAGTGAAGCGTGTTCTTCTGTACCAATGCGATCTAGAGCTTGACTGAAGCGGGCTGTCAATTTCATTGACTCAGTATGCCAATTCAACCTTCTCAAAAGCCATGACCTACTTGGCATGGATCCTCATACTCTGTTTTTCAATGTGCATGGCGTTCTAATGGAAGTACTGCTAAATTCCTCCACATCTATTTGTCTTTCAAAGGAAGTAATGAGCAATGTATTGGCATTTGTGGTTCAGAAAGAAAAAAAAGAGAGAGCGCCTTTCCCCAACAGTTGGCAGGCTTACCTTTGCTATACTTTAACCTTTCTATTACAAAATGAACTATAATGAATGTCAAAGCAGAAGAGAAGTGAAATGTGCTTTCCCTGATGGCAGATGACAGCTGTAATGGTGATGGGAATGCATTTGAAATTGGCTGGTTTTAACATTGGCTCTTGTGACATTTCCTTTATTTCTATGTTTTATCATATTGAAAAGCAGATGAAAAGGGAGGAAAAATATCTCTGCTCCCCAATTACAGGCAACTTTTATAGACAACTGAAAGTAGCAGCCTTTCCCATCTTGTGCTGCAAGAAAAAAAAAAAAGGAATATTTTATATGCTTAAGTAAGTAGGTTTATAAAATAATCAGGTTCGGCTGTGCTTTATCGAAACATAATGAGCCCTTCTCTGTGGAGTGAATTATATTCTGCTCATAGAGTTTCCTCCCAGAAATCATTTTAAGTCCACACTGCACAGAGCAGATAAATCTTGCGACTTGACTAACCACAAGGCATAGAAAAGTCATCCCTCACTAAAAATGTCAATGTCAAGTCGATTTCCTGAAACATGTCTATTGCTTTCAGGTTCCCTGTTGTTGTTCCAGAATAAATGGGATCTAAAATCTCATTACTTTTATTGTTTAAAACGAGCGGTTCTTGGTCAGGAGGTAATGGCACTAGGTGATAGCACTTCTCTTGGAATATTCAATCCAGTGTGCCTTTGACATTAAGGTCACACCAGCAGCCTCGGTGAACATTTATGTGATTTCCATGCAGAGGAAATGAATATCTAATCTCATTCAGGTCCTCCAAGTAGCAAAATAATTTTACATGTATCAGTATGTAGTGCTTTTCAAAATTGCATATGTAAGTGGTGAAACTTAACAAATAGCTTTTTGTAATCTCCATTCCATACACAAAAAGATATTATGTTAGATCTCTCTCGTGGTCCTTATGTTAGATGCTCTAAACAGCAATAATATTTAGAATACATAAGCAATACATGTTTCTTTCCGATTGAAACCAGACAAATTATAGTTAAACATGTAATCATTTTTTTCCAGTATTGTCTGAGGTTTTAGTTTTCATACACAAACCCAGTTGTGGGGTTAATTTAAGTATGCTGATGTCCTTTCTTCTTTATATAACTCTACTTCAATTTCCATAAACGATTCGCCAACTTTGATCTGCTTCAGGGATTAAGTCACAGAGTAACTGTGCTAAGTCACCCATCTATCTGCTCACTGACCATGCAGTAAATGGTTGTCTATAAAAAAATAATAGAGATTTGTTCAATTTAATGAAATGTTGTTCATCAGAGAGGAGCAGCAAAGACACAAACAAGGTGTTTTTTTAAAAAAATTGCTGAAAAGCTGTGCAGATGTTTAAAGAATATTAAACTACAATTGGAATGTTAAAAATAACTTCAAGGACACAGGTTTCAAGAGCACGTTACAGGAACATTAAAACTTAACCTTTAATTCGCATAAAACTAAAAATGAACCTTAAGAGGATCAATATTTATTTTTTTTGAGAAAGGATTTTACCAGGAAGGATACATTGAGATTTCTCTCGTTTTCAAGTATGTCCTGGGTGGTGAGTATGTACCATTAGGTGTCTTGCCCAAGGACACTAACTGGAGAGGTTGTTCTTGCCGGGATCGAACCTGTGTCTCCCCAGGCTCTCTCCATGCAGAGCAGTGATGTTACCTCTACTCCACCCAGCATCTACCAGAAAACCATACCTACATAGGGTCGGCATAAAGAAACCTTTCCGTACAACACTCCAAAATCACGGCAATACACTATAGGGGTTATTCAGAGTGCTCTCTCATTCCTCGCACTTCAGGGAATCAAATTCCCCGACCCCGCTGTGAATTCAGCTTTCACTGCAGGGTCCCTGAACTGCAGGGAAAAGCCGCAGAACTGATTTGAAAAACCGCGAAAATCCGCCGATAACCCGCCAATATGATTCGAAAATATCGGACCACTTCGAACCACCGCAGAAAACCCGCCAAACATGTCCAACGATCCGCCACAGACCTGCCGAGCACGTCCAAAGTAAAAAAAAAACAGATGATCCGCCGATACACAGCGCCAATCTGCCGTCGGAAAAGCTGGCAAGCCAATGAACGGGGTAAAAATAAAAGGAAATGATTGAAACTCAAAAAATTTCAAGCGCTCTTTGCAAAAAAAACACCTACTGGACAAAAATGTCTGGAATTGACATGTAATGTCTGTCTCTGGTCTCTGGTAGTCTTCTATGGCAGGTACTTTCAGTTAATTTGTCCTGCCTTCTTTTGCAACTTTCCTATATACCACAGACCCTCAAAGTATAGTGTTCCTATCCTGTACCTGCATAGATATCTAGACAAGACTATATACCAGAGACCACCCATAGTGCACTGCCATGATTTTGGAATGTTGGACGGAAAAGTTTCTTTATAACCACGCTATGTGGGTATGGTTTTCCTATGAATGCAGGGTTATATTGATTCTCTTAACCCCTTCACTACCAATATCGAGATATCTCAGGTTTCAAAGGCACCACCTGCAGGGCCGGATTAAGATCTCTATGGGCCTGGAGCTGAAGATTTTGGTGGGCTTTTTTTTGAATTTAGTGAAATGAAAGCATATATTAGGTTATTTAATAGTGCAGATACGGGTATATCTAACCAGGCAGATACTGTGTGAGGACATTTCCATTCAGATTTCAATCATTTACAGCGTGTAAAATAATTTTTCACATTTTATCATCCAAACCTTTGTGGTTATATATTCTATAGGGCATTCTTGTTAAAAAAATTGAAATGGGATCCTGTTACTGCATTTTTCTGAGAAAATATACAATTTTAACCACAAAAATGAAATATTTCCCTTGTGTTTTGGAGGAAGGTGTTTTATGAATAATATGGATATGTATAAAACACAGATCTTGCTCCCAGCGTGGGAAATGAGCAGGTGAGTAATGGCAGTGGTATTGCTCATTTTATACGTGACAAATGGACAATACCATTGCATTGGAACTAAAAAGAAGTAGATAAAAAAGGTTTTTTTTGGTTTTCCTTTCTTTTAGATTTTACATGGTCATGTTTGTATTAATGCAAAGGCCAGACTCTGTCCTGTCCAATGACACCTCCCTTGACCTTGTGAGGTGTAAAGATTAGTGACACAGGGTTCCAAAGTCCTTCCCAGTGCACTTTGCTGCAGTGCGGCGGTTTAGATTTTTGGTGTAACAATTCGTAATAACGGATCGTGCCATGATGCCATCACCTCCACACTTGAGATGGTGAGTTAGTTCAGCAGCATTGTTCACTTTATAACCGAAAAGTGGAAAGTATTGCTGTGTTAGAAAGAAAAATTAAAGAAATATTTATTATTATTACATAAAACCTGGTCATGTTTGGTATCACTGGAAAGGCCAGTGATACCTGACATGACCCTGTAGCTGCTAAGGTGGTGGAGATAATGAGGTCCAAATGTCCATCAATGCAGACATTGTTATTTTTTCTCTGGGCCTATTCTGGGGCATGGGCCTGGAGCTGCTGCTCCATCTGCCCCTATGGTAATCCGGCCCTGACCACCTGGTGCTCCGATGCCGAGATATCTCGATGTGCTGTTCTGCAGCCCAAAAGCAAATGAAATGTGTTTGCAGCAAACAAATTTCATTTGTTTTTGGGCTGCAGAAGGTGTCCCATAGTTTTAGCCCTGTTGGCATAATGCCCGAAGAGTTAAAACTGTAAAATCAGCAAACTGAATGTCACCCAGACATCGGACATTCAGAAAGCTGATACACTGTTGCAGTGAAAACTGCAACCGTAACTCAATTTGGCCAATAGTTGGCACCACATCTTGTTTCCACCATATGTCCGTTTATCCGTATCTCGTTCCCTTTGGTTAAGGTAAAGCGCTGCGGAAACTGTTGGCGCTATATAAATGATGACAATAATAATAATGACAATAATAATAAAAAGATTGGTTAAACTTGAACAGCTTTAAATGTAAACAGTGTTTTTATACTGTATATGGTAGTGTTCGATATTTCTGCTCTGGATTCAAATTAAGTGTAAAGTTTAATCTATTTAAGGTGATATTTAATAGTAGTTTGTTTGTTTGCAAAGTATTTTACCAGGAAGGATACATTGAGATTTCTGTCGTTTTCAAGTATGTCCTGGGTTTAAGAAAATTGAAATTTTACAGTCGTTACAGAAATACAGAGTAATAAATACAAGATATTAAAAACAAAACACAAATATACAGATTAACACAGAAAATAAATATGTAGGAAATATATTCATCAGTAGTGATGACAGGGAACAGAACTCTGAAATTAGCTCTGCTTTTAATCTTTCCATATGCATGTGTGGTTGAGTGAATTCCAAACATAAAACAGTGTATGCTTCATGAAACAAATTTCAATTGATATATCAAGAATAAAAATGACACTTTTTTTGGAGAAAGGATTTTATCAGGAAGGACACATTTTTGATTTCAAGTATGTCCTAGGTGGCAAGTATGTACCATTAGGTGTCTTGCCCAAGGACACTTACTGGAGAGGTGCTCTTGCTGGGATCAAACCCATGTTTCCACAGGCTCTCTCCACACAGAGCAGTGATGTTACCTCTACTCCACCCAGTTAATTTCTTACATCGTTTGATGAGTGTCAGACCATATAATGAAAGAAAAAAAAACATGATTCTAAAATGTTATTTTAACAATAAGGATACGTAAATGCTGGTATAACTCCCACTCACATGTGGCGGAGCATACCATGTTGCTCAAATTAGTAGAACAGGGTGAATGTAAAAAATATCCTCACGATATTCTGGGAAATCCACTAATTTTGTTGTGAAAAAGCAGCAAAAAAGAAAATGATGTAAAATAAAAAAATTTAACATTTATTAAGCGTAAAACAATTAAATGTGTATACTGGGGGCAAAGAAGAAAAGAAAACCGCTAGAGAAAAGAACTTACACCAGGGTCCGTTACACTTACCAGCAGCAGAGTAAAATAGAGAGAGAAAAAATGCAGGTGGGACCACTGTAACAAATATAGAGTAATACTTTTAGGAAAACATTCAAAACTCTTGCAATCAATAAGGCTAACAGGAGATAGAATGTAGTAAAGACTTTATCTGTAAATTCAAAGGGGAATATACTCACTGGTATGTAGCCTGATCTTTGAGAATAAGAACTTCGTCTGCATCCAGAGACTCAGAAGAACTGTCAGGATGCACCAAGTAAAACTTGTTATAAACTTAAACTGAATAAAAATGTATAAAATAAACATTAAAAGCAACTTATTTCAATGTGCTTCATTCCTTTTTCTCTGTTGCCTTATACTTCTTCAGGCAAATAATATTGCATAAAATATTCTGTTGCAGAAATACCAAAGCTAACTGTCTGAAAAAGCACCGAACAAATACAATGTTTGATTATTTCTTACAAAACATATTACCAAAAACACCTGTATTTCGAACACGCACCAAACACTTACTGTGACAACTGCAAAAAAATAAAATGGTATCCTAACTATATTTTTGTCTGTATAGATTTCACTGATATTTATAAATCCATATCATGTGAATAAGGTATTTATTTTAGCAGGAAGATCCAATAAACATAGATAACTCCCTTCTCTCCTTAGCAACAATGTGTTGAAGTGATTACATTTATTTTAAAACCGTTATTTTTAATACAAATCCCAATATTATTTATGCTTATGTGGTTCCACATTGGGAACCAGGTTTGCTCCCAGCTTTGCTAATTTTTATCTTTCCAAACAGGAGATGGACGTACATATATGATATTTTATTTCAGGATGAATTTTAAGGTTTTCTAAAAGAAAATAATAAGAAGACTTTATTAAAAATTTGTTCTGTGAATAATGAATTGCAAGCAAGGATATTTTTTAATCCCAATAATTCCAATACAGCTATTGACAACTATATAAAGGGCTACTACCACCAAAAAAATGAAATGTCCATATTGTGTTTATTTTATGTTGCTGATATCTTACATGTACTTTGCTATACTCTTGTATGTTTAGTTAAGAAAATATTTTAACTATATGTATCATTGAAGCCGTGAAGTGGCGAGTGAGTTTACGTTGCAATGGCCATTGAAACAAACAAAAACCTCAGTTTTGTTGTACATGGAACACATAGAAACGAGCGCAGATGGCACCTTTTTTCCTTGTTATGTTTTATACATTAACTGGGCTGTTACTCCTGGCAGTTGCTGCCGCTCTGGTGAGTATGGGCGCGACGCCATTTTTTCTGTATTTATGTATATCATGCTTGTAACACCAGTCCGTCGTTCTGCAGCTGTTCCTCTTTCCATGTTTTTGTTTTTAATCCCAAATGGGAAGTGTTTGGTGTGTGTATAAATAAAACCCACCATCTCTGCCTCTCCTTGGCTGAAAAGCAGCAGGAGGGGCTTGGAGCTGCTCAGTAGAGTGGCCTTTTGGTACATGTTAGGTACTCACTCTGTAAAGAGGTGCCGTGAAGTGGCGAGTGAGCTTACGTTGCAATGGCCATTGAAACAAACAAAAACCTCAGTTTTGTTGTACATGGAA
Organism: Leptobrachium leishanense; assembly: GCA_009667805.1. NCBI lineage: Eukaryota > Metazoa > Chordata > Amphibia > Anura > Megophryidae > Leptobrachium > Leptobrachium leishanense. Next base: position 157,076,180 of record CM019063.1, on the reverse strand, counting down.
CACATAGAAACGAGCCCAGATGACACCTTTTTTCCTTGTTATGTTTTATACATTAACTGGGCTGTTACTCCTGGCAGTTGCAGCCGCTCCGGTGAGTATGGGCGTGACGCCATTTTTTCTGTATTTATGTATATGTATCACTGGGTGCATCCATTGTGTGATGTTTTGTGTTGTAAACACCCCCCCAGTATCTTTCCAGCTCTTGTTCCTCACTGTGTGGCATTGAGCACAGAATGGAGTGAATGGGTTTGCAGTCATGGAAACCAACTCACAGCTTTGTACTGTGAGGGATGTATAAAAATGACATCACTGGGGTAGATTGGAAGTCTTTTAAGATCCCTGACTTATCTTATTCAGCTGCCATCTCTAATCTCAGTTACCAAACACCACACAATAGACCCCCTGCAGCCTTATCTAAATATTAATTTACTGTTGAATACTGTAGAAGCTAAACCACAGCTGTAAAGTAAAACTCGCCATAAGATTTTGGTAAATGTTGCATCATGGGAAACACACAGTTTGATTTTGTTTATAAAGCACAAGTAAACTAGTGACAGCGTATGCAAGCAGCAATACTCCTTTAAGAGTTCCCACTACCATAAGAAACTCGAGAATACAGTGAAAGATCAATTAATTAGATATAGAAGGAACTTCTCTTACACTACTATAGGGGTTATTCAGAGAGAGCCGATCTGGCCCCAAAATGTCACCGAACAGGGAATTACCCCATCCGGTGACATTTCGGGGCTGTTCGAACTGCCAGCAAGTACGGTGCCTGTTCGAAGGCAGTGAAACCCTCCATAGAGAAGCAATGGTTAATCTATTCAGTGAACACCAAACAGCAGAGAAAAGTTGCCGAAGTGCCCTGCTGTTCGGTGTTTTCATTCAGCAGGTTTATTCAGGTGAACTGATAGGCTTCAATGTTAAAAAATACTCCTGTTTTTATGTAATATCTAATAGACAGTTTATTTTTTTAATCTGCAGTAAAAAGTCTTTTTATTTATTGATTTTTTTTTAAAGTTCTTTTAGCCATTTTTCGGGATTTTTTTTTTAAACACGTTTTTTTTTTTCCCTTAACAGACCTTTTTATTATCATTCATAGGACCTTATATGTAAATTCCAGACATTTTCGTTCAGTAGTTTTTTTGCAAACAGCATTTCAATTTTGACACTTTCAATGGTATTATTTTTTTTGTTTTTTTTTACCCATCTGGCAGCTTGTCGGCTGCGTTTGGCGGCCCTCCGGCGGGTTTGCAGCAAATGTTTGGCGGGTTTGCGGCAGATGTTGGACGGGTTGGTAGCATCTGGTTTGCGGCTGGTCTGCGGCGGCATTTGGCAGCCTTTTCCCTACACTTCAGGGACCCTGCGGTGTATGCTGAATTCACCACAGGGTGGGGAAATTTGATTCCCCGAAGTGCAAGGAAGTGCGGGGAACGAGATATCCGATATGTCGGCGACATTTCGGTGCTATCTGAATAACCCCCTATGTTTTACCAAAAGTTAATTAAATTCTTCCTGAAAGATATACTATCAAAGAATATAAGAGCAGTATAAACAAGAATGGTATTCTCTGGAATGTAAGCTCCTTTTGGAGCAGGGTCAACTCTACCTCATTTTAGTATTACCCTAACTTATTTTAACCTCTGTACCATGCTTCTGAATATGTTGGCACTATTCAAATAAACATATAATATGCACGCGAAATCCCAGAAATAAAGAGAGACAGTCTTTTTGGGGGGGGGGGTAAATCCTACCGAGGAATATGTGGTGATTCTATAAAAAGTCATTAACCCTTTCGCTGCTGATCCTTTTCCCACCCCTGTGTTGAGCTCATTTTTACCGGTTTCGCTCATCATGTTTAAACGCGTTTTGAAGCCTTATTTTAATATATGACCCAGACATATTATATATCGTTCTTTCCGGCAGACTGTGCAGATTCATAATATGTCATTATTATATGTATACGTTATGTCATGTCTGTATATTATAACAAAAAATGCAATAAAATTTGAATTTTTAATAATTTACAATGTGTAAAGTGTTTTTTTTCACATTTTAAAATGCGATCGTTTGCGGTTATATTTTCTATGGGGTGCACTTGTTAAAAAAATTAGAAATGAGTAATCGTTACTTTTTTTGGCGAAAATTCCGCGTTTTTTAGCAAACGCCCCCCCATAGAAAAAATCGTTAGTGCAGCATCATTGTTCACATTATAATTGAAATGGGAACAATAATGTTGCACTAATAAATAAAAAAAAAAACTTTTTTTTTTTTTTTTTTTTTTTTTTTACTTTTTATATGGTCATGTTTGGTATCATTGGAAAGGCCACGCTCTGGCCGTTCCAATGATAGTAAACATTAACCCCTAGCTGTCACGGATCGGGAGATAGGGGGTTCGTTGGAACCCCCTATCTCCACTATAGGTGACAGCAAGGGGTTAATTTAAAAACTGGCGCCATCGCGCTCTGCGCGATGACGCCAGTCATTAGGGGGATATCCCGGAAGCTTGGCCGACATCCAAGATGTCGGCCAGCTCCGGGAGGGGACTACGATATGGCGCATGTTGGCGCCATATAGCGATCCAGCCCCCTAGGGGTTAAAGACAGCCGCCGCTTGGAAGGGCAGGCTGTGCCCTTCCAGGCGGTGCCTGCCTTTAATCGCTGGCCCGCACGGATGGGGAGGGGAAGAGGTCCAAAGGACCCACCCCCCCTCCCCTTCAGGCACCTTCCCTGCAATGGCTGGGGGGTGCCTGAAATAGACATCATCGCGCATGTGCGATGATGCCTATCGTGCCCGCCGGGTTCCCGGAGGTTGGGCTGACATTGATGATGTCAGCCCACACCGGGGGGCCGAGCGATCAGCCGGAATACCGGCTGATCGCGGGCTGCAAAGGGAGGACGCAGCTCCGCAGCCAAGTACCAATGCGGTTGGACACGCTGAGCGCGTCCACCGCATTGAAGTGGTTAAAAGGACTTGTAACTTGGGAACAGTGCAAACTGTGAGAACATCCAATGAGTTGTGATCTTGACCCTTCACAATGCATCACCACTTAACCTCTCACTGTTACAGTTATAAGTATTTATAAAGTGCTAACAAGTTCCATAACGCTATTACTGTGATGGTTCTGGATCACAAATCGTTGGGCAGAGTCTTTTATTAGACTGTAGGTGTTATTTTTACATAAGAATAAGTAAATCACTAAAAAACAATCCCTGGAATGACCATTATGCTTCTTTGGAAATGAGTTAAACTGTTGCATGTGTTGTTGTTTTGTTTACCAGAGTTTACGATTATGGTTTTCCTGTCACAATGTTGCTGTAGAATAAATCCTAGAGGTACGGCTAGCCCTTTCTTCCAGTACCTGCAATTAAACACACCTCTGTATGCAACATAAGGTTATTTGCTAAACACTAGGCCTGGTTCACACCTGGGCATTTTACAGTGCGTTCCTACACGCTGTAAAACGCTCAAACACTGAAATCCGATTATTTCCTATGAGCATGATGCACACCTGGGCGTTTTACAGTGCGTAGGAACGCGCTGTAAAACGCCCTACGCCCAAAGAAGTACAGGAGCTTCTTTGGGGCGTATTACAGTGCGTTTGCAGCCATAGACTTCAGAAAACTAATTCTAATTGTCAAAAACGCTCATAAAACGTCCAACAAAAAACACGCGTAAAACACGCATATGAGATAAGCTCAGGTGTGAACCCAGCCTAAGGGCCTTATTACATTCTTCGCGTTAAAACACTCGCACAGTGCGTGATTTTTTGCGCGAAGCATTAAACGTTGACGCCCGTAAATTAACGCTAGTATTACCATCCTCGCGCATTTTTCCATCCGTCGAAAAATTGCACGCGTAAAACCGATGAGCAAAACGCACGGGCATTAACGTTGTGCGCAGAAATCAGTGTGCGCAATGTTTTTTTCACACGATTCCAGCCCGTTCACACTGTGCGATTTATCACGCGGATTTTGCCGCAACGTCGCAGCAAAATCCATGCGACGTCGTGCTATGTAGCTTCTCCAATGCTTTTCAATGGAGCTGTTCACATCTTGCCGCACGACATCATGCAATGCCGCATGTTGCGCGTCGCGGTAGCATGTCGCTGGTACATGACCCTTTTTGAGGTTGATTTGCATTGGTGGTGCTGGTGCTGTGCAAAATTGCGACATCGCGCGATATTATCGCTCTATGTCGCAAATATGAAAATCGCGCGATTTTCAAATCGCACAGCGTGAAGGACCACAATTGTCTCACGTTAAGTTTTTGCGCTTGTCAAAATCAATCTGAGCATATATGCTGCAGCAATAATAAAAACACGCACAACTTCTCAATTTTATTGTTTGGGTATGTGTAGAATGTGTAACTATACGTTGCTGCGTATTTTTTTTGGGGCTGGTGTATTTGGGTTTGGCCAGGATGTGCAGATTTGCCATTAACACCAGCTTTTCATAGACGTTAAAATTATGCGTGCAAACGTTGTCCGTTAAATTTTGCACATAAATTGTAATACCATCCACGTACCATCGCACAAACTCATTTGCGCTCACAATGTTAAGTATAGGACGCGCAACGTACATTACGTTCGCAAAGGGTTTGCGCAGGGTCACCCGCGGTAGACGTTAACATGCATTTTTTGCGCGGACATTGTAATACTACGTTCAGCGCAAAGGGTTTTGCCCCTAGCGTTAATGCATTTTTGCGCACCAGTTAACGTTTGCGTGAAGAATGTAATAGAGCCCTAACATTATTATTATTATTGTCATCACTTTATAGCGCCAACAGTTTCCGCAGCGCTTTACAATAATCAAAGGGAAAGAGATAAGCGGACAAATGATGGAAACAACAGGGGTAGAGGGCCCTGCTCATAGGAGTTTACAATCTAGAGGGATTGGGGTTCAGGGAGACAAGAGGAATTTTACTAGATAGCAGGATCATTAGTGCCATGTTCTGTACATGAGAATTACATTGAAACTGTTAGGTAAGTAAATTAGTAGAAATAAATCTTGGTGTTCTATTATGCTGGATGTTATATACAGTACTTATCCATTTTTAAGCTGTTGTTGTTTATAGTAATTGATATGTCATACTTACAGTTGTGTTCAAAATTATTCAACCCCCACTGAAATTGAGTGTTTTGGCCAGTTTGACATTGATTTTGATCATTCAGTCATCTTGCTTACAATTAAATCAAAGAGGCACGTGTAGGTCAGACAAATATAACATAACATTTATAATGAAATAACCACAAATGTCTTTTCTGTGCTCACATCATTATCAGTTTTATTCAACCCCCAAGTGACATTCAATCTTAGTACTTAGTACAACATCCTTTTACAGTTATAACAGCTTTTAAACGTGAAGCATAGCTTGACACAAGTGTCTTGCAGCGATCTACGGGTATCTTCGCCCATTCGTCATGGGCAAAAGCCTCCAGTTCAGTCACATTCTTAGGCTTGCGCACTGCAACTGCTTTCTTTAAGTCCCACCAGAGGTTCTCAATCGGATTTAAGTCAGGTGACTGCGATGGCCACTTCAAAATGTTCCAGCCTTTAATCTGCAACCATGCTCTAGTGGACTTGGAGGTATGCTTGGGATCATTGTCCTGTTGAAAGGTCCAACGTCTCCCAAGCCTCAGGTTTGTGACGGACTGCATCACATTGTCATCCAATATCTCCTGGTACTGAAGAGAATTCATGGTACCTTGGACACGCTGAAGCTTCCCTGTACCTGCAGAAGCAAAACAGCCCCAAAGCATGATTGACCCCCCCCGCCAGGCTTCACAGTAGGCAAGGTGTTCTTTTCTTCATAGGCCTTGTTCTTCCTCCTCCAAACATAGCGTTGATCCATGGGCCCAAACAGTTCTAATTTTGTTTCATCAGTCCACAGAACACTATCCCAAAACGTCTGTGGTTTGTCCACATGACTTTTGGCATACTGAAGTCGACTCTTCTTATTCTTTGGAGACAGCAAGGGGGTGCGCCTGGGAGTTCTGGCATGGAGGCCTTCATTACGCAGTGTGCGCCGTATTGTCTGAGCTGAAACTTCAGTACCCACATCTGACAAATCATTTCTCAGTTCCTCAGCAGTCACACGGGGACTTTTCTCCACTCTACGCTTCAGGTGGCGCACAGCAGTCAAAGTCAGCATCTTCTTTCTGCCACGACCAGGTAACGTTTCAACAGTGCCCTTTGCCTTGAATTTGCGAATGATGCTTCATATGGTCTCTCTTGGTATGTTTAACATCTTTGCAATCTTCTTATAGCCATTGCCCTTCCTGTGAAGAGTAATCACCTCTTCTCTTGTCTTCCTGGACCATTCTCTTGACTTCACCATGTTTGTAACCACACCAGTAAATGTCTAGAAGGAGCTGAGTATCACAGTCATTTTAAAGCTGCCTAATTGGTGCTTATTATGCTTTATTGCTGCTCCGTGATATCCACAGGTGTTTTCAATACCTGATTGAAAACAATTGAATGAACCTCTGTTCTTCAGAGTGGTAGTCTTTAAGGGGTTGAATAATTGTGTCAATGAAGAATTCACAAAAGAAACATTTACTACTGTATTACAAAACCAATTGATGTCATTTTAGTTGCATATGGTTCTTTAAAAAGTCCTTGTAGGATTTCATTCTGAATACAATTACAAATGTACACTAAATTCCCTAAAACCCTTTACAGCATTGGGGGTTGAATAATTTTGAACACAACTGTATTAGCACGTTATATCTTCTGCTACAGTATAGGGAGCAGAACCATCTTACGCTCTTGAAAAATATGGAAGCAGTGCCCTCGGCTGACGTTGTGATTAAATAGAACTACTGCTGGGAGGGATGAAGACTGTAATAAAGCAAAAGTGGTGTATATGCTGCAAAATATCTAACCTAACTTTGACCTACCTAACTTCACTGTGGGAAATAGGAATGTATTCTCTAGTGTGGACCTATCTCTATCTGCTGACACTCTACTGGACCACCTGGCTGGCTATTATTCGATATTTCCATTTACATAAAATTCACATTATTAAAGGTTAATATTACTTATCCATAAATATGAATAATATGGCACCTGCTGGTAGATCATATGCCCACAGGAAGACATCCAGGTACAACTAGGAGGAAGGAAAGAAGATTTTCATGAACAGTAAATGAACTCTGGATTTTGAAAACACAAATAATTATAAAATATACATATAATGAAGCCATTACCCAGGATTCCTTCTAGTTTTTCGAAATCATCAGAAGAGGGTTGAACTTCTGCTGTTAAACCCTGACTTCCCATTCCCTTTGATGAAAGTATTAGTGAGCAAGAGCACTTGAAAAATATCACATGGACAGTTACTCATTAACCGATAATGAGAATCGTAAGATGGTAGAGGATTCATCTGGGCACTTGCAACAGCATCATTAATCTCACCTCCAAAAGTCTGCTAATGATTAAAAAAGAATGCTAATTACATTAAGTACGCTGCTTTACATAATTTTTCAGACCCCCTTGAAATTTACTTTTTTTTTCTGTATTTCAAACTATGCATATTTACAGTTTTATAAACAATATTTGTATTGCAAACTTTGACCCCATTACATTCTTCAAGCTAACGGTAGCGCCGCTCACCTTTACTTTATATACAAGTCATTAACTTGTAGCTCCTTAGAGCAGAACAAGATATTTTAAGGTAGCCCGTTTTAGGCTAGGGTCAGAGTGGGGCAGTCGGAACGCGCGTGCAGGCGCACTAAATCACGGCGGCAGTAGCAGCACATAACGGCCAATGACGGCCAATATACGCAGTACGTGCGTACAAAAGTGCGCCGACACCACGCAACCGGCAAATGAACGCATTTTTCTCAGAACGTGAAACCGCTGCTACAGACGTACAGAGTGCGCTGCGGCCGCATGGCAGCGTGTGTGCGTGATTAGGAGACGTCAGACGCTGCTAGTGTGCGGCCTACATAACGTTCAAACAGCCGGATTTCCCTAGAATTGCGTTGGTGAGTACCTGCGACTGTGCGACTGTGGTCGTCTGACCACTTAAGCGTATTCCGTGAAAAAATGCGTGCGCACGCATCGACGTACATTTTGACGGTGGCCGCAGAAAATGCGCTCATCTGTCCCTAGCCTTAGGTAGACCTAAAGAGTCAAATTTAGAAATGAATACTGACACTTAAACCATGGCGTTGAGTTTGCGTTTATAAAACCACTTAACACCTCAATATAAACCCAGTAAAAAAAATCCTTATTTACCTCAGGTCCCATACTGCATACGGAAAATGGATCCACTGCTTCCTCTGGCCGTGAGCAACGAGAAGACTGGGAAGAAATACTTGCCAGTGATCTTCCATGGCTACTGCGTGACTTTGCTTAAGTGAGCTCTCACAGTGCTCACACAGGTTCGTGCTGAGCTCCATGGAGTCCTAAGGACTCCAGCAGCCAATAACTGGGGCAACGGCATTGCTGGTATCTGCATGTGGCTCTGAATTATTCTGACCTGACCTGTGAATGCATAGGGTGGGTCAGAATAAGCTCAGTATCAAGGAGCAGGTAAGGGAATTTGTCTTGTGGCAATTTTGCCCATTGTGTTGTGGACATCTAATTCTTTTTTTGTATAATATCATTTTTATTGATATAAAAGAATGCAAATAACAAGGCATAGTCAGTTCAGTTACATAATAATAAGTAATAAACAAATCCACTAATGTTCACATGTATCTCAGCAGATGTTAAGATAGCTAAGGGAACCAGTAAAATATGCTTATACCAACAAGTGATAGGTATTCTGAGAAAAGAAAAAACAGAGAAGAAATAAGGGAAAACCAAAAGTCATACATACAGTAAACCAAAAACAAAAACAAACAATTGGGTCGTGAGATCTATATGCTCGCCTTGGAGGGTCTTGCTCATCTGCATGTCCATAATCACAATAGCAGTCAACCGGGTCGATCTATAAAGGGAATATGGGGGGTATAGTTTGCCGTTCAAGGGACCTGGCTAGGGCTTCCGGGTTATCTTTACGGTGCTTCATAACAAAGTCAGACCACCAGTACCACATTTTAAAGTAAATATCATATTTGTTTTCTAGTGAGAGGTGAAGTTCTTCCATTTCCCTAACGCTGTTGACCTGATCTATCCATTCAAAAATCGACGGTGGCGATTGCGATCTCCAGTGTCTGGGTATCAGAGATTTTGCTGAGTTAAACAAGTGGATCACTAGAGACTTGATATATCTATTCGGGGATAGGGGGACCACATGGAGGAGAGCGGCTTGTGGTGTGAATGGGACCTCCAGAGAGGTGATTTCCTTAACGTAGGTGAACACCACCTCCCAGTAGGGTACTATAAACGGACAGGTCCACCAGATGTGAATGAACGTTACCTTCGATAGCCCACACCTCCAACATTCCGGGGACACTCCTGGGTGCATCAGCGCTAATCTATTAGGTGTGAGGTACCATCGTGAGAGCAATTTGTAATTCATCTCGTGTACTTTCAGGTCTCTAGAGAATGGAAAGTGATATGGAAGACATCTAACCATGCGCGCTCGGTCAAAGGAGGGGGTGCCTCATTTTCCCACTTAGTAGTGTAAGAGGGTAGGTCTGGGAATTCCGCAGCCAGCAAAAGGGCATATATTAATGAGAGGAGATGTGGTGGGGGGTCTTGAGTACAGAGGCTTTCAAAGGGGGTTAAAGTAGGTCTGTATGGTTGGTGTGCTGTCAGGCTGGACCAGAAGTGTTTGAGTTGGAGATAGCGATATGCATCCATGGGGGACGATACCCGTTGTGGCACCAATTTCTCTAGGGGTAGAAGTGTGCCCTCAGCCGCGCACGTCTGGATCGTTAAATATGGGCCATCATAGTCGATGTCTAGGAATGAGGGTTGGCGGCCAGGCAGGAAGTCAGGGTTGCTGGTTATGGGAGTAAGGGGGGAGGGGAGAGGGGATAGGTCTAGTCTGTGGCGATAGCGGCGCCATAACCTTAGAGTCGGAGATATCGTCGGGTGGGACGTCGGGCATATAGTGGTGTGAGAGGCTGTTTGCCAGGGCGCTGAGACAATGGGGACTTGAAGGAATTTTTGTTCGAGGGGGACCCACAGCTTATGGGGAGGGGACATAGACCAGTCTGACAGACGAAGGAGCAGTGCGGCCACATAGTAGTATTCCATGTGAGGTGCACTCAATCCTCCATGGTGTTTAGGGCGGGTCAATAAAGGAAATGCCAACCTGGGACGCTTGTCAGCCCATATGAACTTTCCAAATAGACTGCACAGTGTGTTGAAGAAAGAAGGGGCAACATGAATAGGGAGAGTCTGGAATAAGTAGAGGAATTTAGGTAGTATGGACATCTTTATTATATTAATCCTTCCAAACCAAGAGAAGTGGGGCTTGTCCCATGCCCGTAAGTCGCTCCGTACCCTATGTAAGAGAGGTTCATAGTTAAGAGTGTATAATAAAGTAAGGTCAGAGGGGAGTCGGAGGCCTAGATATGTGATAGCTTCTGATTGCCACGAGAAGGGGAAGAGAGATCTGATCTGAAAGCGAGTGGCGTCGGGGATGTCCACTCCAAGTGCCTCGCACTTAGTAGCGTTAATCTTAAAATTGGAGACCGCGGCATATAAACGGACTTCCCGCAGAAACGCAGGGAGGGATTGTAGGGGATCTATGATCGTCAATAACACGTCGTCCGCAAAAGCAGACACTTTATATTCATGGAGGGGGGCATTGTATCCTCGAATGCACTCATTGTCCCGCAATCTTTGCAGAAAAGGTTCTAGCGTAATGATAAACAGTATCGTGGAGAGTGGACATCCCTGACGCGTTCCGTTCCGGACCGATATAGGGCTGGAGAGAGTGCCATTTACTCGGAGGAGGGCTGTCGGATTACTGTAAAGTGCTGAAACCCAGGCTAGCCAGCGAGGTCCCAAACCCAGCTTTGCCAGAACTGTTATTAAAAATGACCAATCTACTCGGTCGAACGCCTTTTCGGCGTCGACCGAGAGAAAGAGCATAGGGGTAGAGTTGACCCGAGATATGTGTAGAAGATTTAGTGGCTCTCAGAGTATTGTCCCGAGCCCCTCTAAGAGGAACAAATCCCACTTGGTCGGGATGGATCATAGAGTGGAGTATGGGGTTAAGTCTCCGGGCCAGCATCTTTGCCATAAGCTTTATGTCATTATTTATTAGAGAGATGGGGCGGTAGTTTGAGCATAATAAAGGGTCTTTCCCAGGTTTTGGTATAAGCGAGATTGTAGCTTGGAGAGCTTCTGTGGGGTAACTAGTCTCTTCGCCTATCGCGTTAAAGGAACGGAGAAGGTAAGGGCCCAATGTCTTCAGAAAGGTCCGATAGTACCCAATAGAGAAGCCATCTGGGCCCGGGCTTTTCCCCGTCGGGGTAGCTTTAAGCGCTTCCTCCAGTTCCTCAGCTGTGAAGGGGACGTCTAGCGCCTCAGCCTGTTCTGGGGAGATAGTGACATCCAGGGCTTTAGCCAAGTAATCAGCCATAAGTTTAGCTGGAGGGGGTGAGTCCCTAAGATTATATAGAGAGTGATAGTAGGCATGGAACTCAGCTAAAATTTCATCATTGAGATGTGTGATGGAGCCGTCAGAGCGTCTAAGTTTGGGGATGTAGGTAGACTGGTACTTCTGGCGTAGGGCTCTCGCCAAAAGTTTGCCACATTTATTACCGTGAAGGTAATAAGAGCGTTTAGTAAGGAGGAGCGACCTACAAGCATGGTGTTGGAGCAACTGCCTCAATTCGGATCGGAGGGAGGATAAGGAGGAATAGTGTTCAGCGGATGGAGTGGCCTTATGAAGGGTCTCAAAAGTCTGAATATCTGCGAGCAAGGATTGAATCTTGTCTCCCCTGTCCCTTTTACATCGGGCCCCTAGTTGGATCAACTGACCCCGGAGTACACTCTTATGCGCCTCCCACAGTATGGGATCAGAGACTTCCCCATTATCATTCTCATCAAAATATTGGGAAATGGCATCTGAGAGATACTCCCAGTGGACCACATCCTTAAGTAGGGATTCGTTAAGACGCCATTGGTAATGTCTAGGGGGTAGGTCAGGAACATCGAGGTCTAACAACACTGGGGCGTGGTCTGACCAAGTAATACTCCCTATGGACACTGTGCGGATTAAATGAAGTGTATGGTGAGACATGAGGAAAAGGTCCAGACGGGAGTAAACTCGGGCAGCATGTGAATAAAATGTGTAATCGCGCCCAGCGGGGTGCATCGCTCTCCAACAATCCACTAATTGAAACGTCTGCAATAGTTGGTGGAATCTACGTCGCTTAGATGGTTGTGGCGTGCCCGGAGACGGGGCTGCTTCCTTCGGGGAGTCCGGGGAGATGTTGAAATCTCCTCCACAAAATAGAAGGCCTTCGGCAAACTTAGCGAATTTATTAAAAATTCTACTGAGCACAGTGCACTGATGGGTGTTGGGGAGGTATATATTTGCCAGCGTGACCAATCTAGACGCAATATGCACCTTTATAAAGATGAAACGGCCCTGTGGGTCTTCAATCTGGGAGGTGCATGTGAAAGGAATGTGTGAGGCCACCAGGATGGCCACCCCTCTAGATTTTGACGTCTCAAAGTTACTATAGAAGCCCTGGGTAAAGTAATTTGAGCGCAAAGTCGGAGCACTATCTGACCGAAAGTGAGTTTCTTGCAAGAAGGCAAAATCGCATTTTTGTTTACGAAGATCAGCCATAGCGATCCGCCGTTTAGCCGGGTGGTTCAGTCCCCTGACATTCAGGGATATAAGTCGTATCTTAGCCATAATCTAAAAAAGTGTCCCTACAAAAATAGCAGTGTTGGAGAGAATGCACTCCCCTGCGCGGGCTCAACACGAGCGGTTCTGACATGAACAAGATGTACAGGTTGCATTGACCCAAATAGACATACAATAAGAAAAACAAAAATACAGACAGAAGTAAAATCATAAACCGCACCTTACAGTGCAAAACACATAGCAACGATCGGTGTGGGTACCTGAATAGGGTACAGACCCATATGGGGCCAAGCCAGCAAGATGAAAATAAGGAACAGCGGTTCCAGGCATACTGGATAAATTCAAACACCGCAAGGGGGATGGTGTTGAACACAAGTAAAATACTCAACATGTAAACCTAAGTAAGTGTATAGTGAACTAAATAAAGCACTACAGTTAAAGTAGATTATCAGCCTCCCAATTCTGCCGCACCCGGGCAAATATATAGTAAGCGAAACCTTCGAGTGTCGTCTTCAGCAGACGGTCATAACCTCAGGACTCGTCCGTCGTCCAGTAGCTTATTGCAAAAAAAAAAAGAAAAAAAAGAAAGAGAAATGTGGACGGTCCCAAGGGTTTTGGGCCTCCGTCCTCAGGATGGAGGTGTCAGGATGGACCAGCCGGTCACTTTAGCCAACAGAATAAAAGGGGAATTAGAGAAAAGAGGGGGGGAACTTCTCAAGGGTCCTGCCTCGTCGGGCCAAAGGTCGAGTGGAGTCCTGGGTTTGTTGCCTCGTCCCTGAGGGGATGGCGGTGTTTCTGTCTACGGACTGCTTGCCACTTTTGCCTTTGGGGCTTGGGAGGGGGGAAATCAAGGAAGTCGCCTCCATGCCAATTTGCCACTTCCACCTGCGGTAGGTCCAAGGTGCGAAGAAATTCAGGTACGTCTCCAGGTTCCGTGATTGTCATGAGCTGATTATCCCTATGTACAGTAAGAGCAAAAGGGTAGCCCCACCTGTATCTAATGACTCGAGCTCTGAGGACATCCGTGATCAGCTTAAGGTGTCTCCGGGCTTGCAAAGTGAATCTGGAGAGGTCTTGGTAGACTTCAACCGCGTGTCCATCATGTGTGATTGAACGTTTCTTTCTGGCCGCTTGCATGATCTCTTCCTTGAGCGGGAAATGGTGTATGCGGCAAATGATATCTCTTGGGGGTGTTGATGGGGCTCCCCTTGGGCGCAGTGCTCTATGTGCTCTATCAAGCAATATCGGCGTATCAGGTGGGCGTTCAAGGAGTGCATTAAATAAAGTCTGTAGAATGAGGGGTATATCCTCCGTCTCTTCCGGTTCAGGGACACCTCTAATTCGGACATTGTTGCGGCGCCCTCTGTTATCTAAGTCGTCTACTGAGCGGCGTAGGTCAGTAACATATTCGTTTAGTTGGGCCTGTAATCTGTCAAGGTGGGCCATGGAAGCGTCTCTATCTTCTTCCAAATCTTGTACTCTGCCTCCCAGTTGCCGCACATCAGCCCCCAATTCAGCGAATTTTGCATCAAATTTTGCCTCCATGCGTGAGAATAGAGATTCCAGGTCCCTCTTAGTGGGTAGATGGCGCAGGGTCTCCCTTACCTCCGCAGTTGGTATGTCGCTCAGAGAGGAAGTCCGGCTGTCCTGCAGATCGTCCTCCGATTCAGCCATGCAGTCCCCGGCTGCCGCCATCTTGGTTTTGCGGCCTTGTGAGGGATCAGCCTGTGACCCGCGGAGATAATGGCGCATCGGGGAGCTCCCGGTCAGCGCCGGGGTATGAGGGTGACTCACTGAGGTAGCGGCTCGTTTTTTTTGTCCCGTGGGACGTCGTGTGGACATTCGAAGTGCTTATTTGGTGCGCCCGGGTGCAGAGCTGCAGAATCAAGCGGCCATCTTGCCTCGCGTCCAAACCACGCCCCCGTATTGGACATCTAATTCTTGACAAATTATTTACCAAGTGTTGTGATTCAGAGACATGTGAGGCACGAATAAAAATTGAAGGTTAAGTTTACACCAGGCTAGGAACCTAGAATGGGAATATGGGAAAATCAGTACTAACCATTATTGTGTTACGTCTTCGGCCCCCGTGGCACTTCCTGGTGGGTCAGGGTGCCCAGTGGCATCACTGACTGGCTGGTTGCCAGTAGTTACAGCTGGCAGATCGGCATCTGAGGGGGCGGGGCTTGGCATAATGATGAGGAGCCACCAGCCTTTAAAGCAGGGCGAGAGGATCTGCTCTTCACGTGGAGTAAGGTTCCCGCGTCGCCTGCTGTATTGTATCTTCATTACTGATTGATTTCCAGTTACCGACTTGCTTGTACGAGGACCCTGTATGTGTTTTGACCTGGCTTGTCTACTGACTATTCTCTTGCTAATTCCCTTGGTGGTCTGTCTGTGCGGTATTCAGAATTTATATTTATGTTTAACCGCTTGTTTGCTGTTTGGAGGTCTGCCCGCCAGTTTGGTAAACCTATCTCTCGCTCAAGGTCTCTGTTGACTAATCAATCTGGTTTGAGTCCTAACCGCAAGGCATCCAGTTGTTTGTTGTATGTCCCTGCTGGTTGCAGCTTTAACCACAAGTTCTATGGTTAGAGTCCTGCCCTGCAGGTTGCTGAATATAATCATCCTTAAAGTATCCGTGCTAAACCATGTCGCTATACAGAATCACAATCTCTGATTGTAGGCCTGCCCTGCAGGCTGCTTAACTCAGTGAGTTCCTACTCTGTATGGTTAAGTAAAAAGGGAGTTAATGTGCTTTCGCTCAGCGACCTCTTGGTCACGAAACCATTTGGCACTGAGTGGTATTCAGGATTTTGTATTACTTCCCTGGCTTGGGATACAAGGTATTACAGTTCTCATTGCTTTTCGTATCAAAGAAATATGTCCTTAAGGATCCAAACGATGCTGATCCAGGGTGAGTGCCATAGCGCACCGTTACATATTGATAATGGATGATTCCAGTGCGTTCTCTTGAAGAGCACCAATGGTATGAAATAACGTTGAAAATCAAACACTATATTAAACCAATCAAGAAATATATTGTATTCCAAAGTATTCTTCACTCAAGTATAACATGTATTTGTAGCATTTAAATGTAATGCTGCTCCATGAGGAAAACCCCGCTGTGTCCAGAATATAAATCTCTGTAATAACCATTGATACTGAGTATTATCATAATGCATAATTTCTACTACATGCAGGAATATTATACTTTTCTTAGGCAAGAGATCATCAAATATGGATGACTGTGCATGCTGATTTGTGGCTTATATTACATCTACGATGAGGATACAGAAGGAAATCTGAGATGAACGGTTTGCTTTTCCAACTTAGAAAGGATAAAAGCTCTGGAATATGTGATGCTATTTTCAAGGTCATTATAGAACAACTGCTACCGGTAAACAAGACCCATATTAATGATTAAGCCAGTATTCAGCATGTTTTATGTATGAAAGTAGGACTGCCCTGTGTTCTTTCATGTCAGAATAAAATATATTTAATATGGGCATCATCCACAAATCACATATAGGCACTTTCATCACTGAATATCTTTCATTAATATTGTGATGGTCTTTGATAGCCATGGAAATGTAATAGCTTATGAAACGCGCACTCCATCTCCTCTATCCTCGCAAGCTACAGTATATGTGACTAGTGATGTTTAACGAAGAATGAGACCTTGATAAATGTTTTTTCATTAGAAAATGTGTCAAAATGTGACAAAATGGCAGGGTGTGAGTAATGTATACAACTATATTAAGATGCAAAATGAAATGAGACACAATCTGTGAAGCAGATGAATACATAACTATTCACAAAACAAGGCAGGCATAGATAGTTCTAATCAGTAACAGAGCGCATTGTATTATTTCAACAAGTCATATAACATGTTTAAATATTAAGTCCAAAGAATTCACTTCAATATAGGTCAGCTAGCCCTTCTAGTGAACTACATATTTATATACAGGGGCAAGAGTATGAATGGGAACCATCTAGAAATGACTGTATATGTATACATTTGTCTTAAAATCCGGCTTGATGCTCGTCTAAGTTACTGTAATCAGCACACACAATCTGTTTTATCTAATAACACATGAAACGATGTTAACAAAAGCTAATTAGAGTTGGAAATTGGCAAAACTGATACCCACTGGCCAATTAATGAGAAGATATTGGAGGTGTGGAGTAGAGCTCCTTATAAAAAGCTTTCAAACTAGGGCTGCGGAAATTAGTGATTAATTCATCGATTAATCGTTAATTTTTTTAATCGATCAAATTTATTTTGATCGGGGGGGCCTGTCAGCTCCGGTAACGGACTCTAGTAGTCCGAATCCAGAGCTGTACTGGCTTCTTGGGACCCTGGGTGGCCCTACAGCAGCGTGCGAAACACGCTGCTTTGGCGCCGCCCTCCAGTCATGTGTTCGTGTGTGACACACGCGTCACACACAGCGACTGGCGCAGACGAGAAGGCAGCGGAGGAGCAGTGAGTATGGTGCTGCTAGCCTCGGACCTAGCCAAACCCCAGCAGGGCCCAGACCCCAGGCACACACCAGACCCCAGGCACACACCAGGCCTCAGACAAGACCCAGGGCCCAGACCCAAGTGCCAGGGTCAAGACCCAGGACCCAGACCCAGGGCCAAGACCCATGGACCAAGGGCCAGGGCCTAGACCCAGACCCAGGGCCCAAAGACCAGGTGTCACATCCTCGGCACCTGCGGCCCATCAGTGGGGGCCTGGACACCCGGCGGCATCGCTGGCTGGCCGGGTGCCAGGAGTTCTGGCTGATCGTCCTGCATCTGGAGGGGTGGGGCTTGGTGTCGAGACTCAGAGCCGCCTGCCTTAAATGCAGGGTGCGAGAATCAGCTCATCGCCCTGACATGGAGTTATTCCAGCATCGCCTGGTGTATCCACTTTGCATGTTTCACTTTTTACTTGCGCTGTTGCCGATCTGAGTTTGTATGAGGACCCTGCTTGTGATTGACCAGGACTGCCTTCTCGACCATTCTCCTTCTCATTGTGTTTATGTGCCTTTCGTGCTCAATACTGTTTCAGGGTGTATGTTGTGGTATTACCACGCTGAACCTGAATACATGTCTGTTCTGTTGAACGCTAAGTCTAAGAATCTTTCAAGTTACCCTGTTGCCAAACTAGATTGTATGAGAACCCTTCCTGTTGCCAATCCGGAATATGTATATGACCACTCTTATGCTGATCCCTGGTATATAACTATACTTAAGAAGCCTTACACTGGTTGCTCTCAAGTTGTTGGAGAGCTTAACCCTTTGAGTCCCAGTACACACTCTGCCTTGAAACCTGCTGTCAATTGGTTATATTCTGTGTTACTGGTGTGTCTGTTCTCCCTGGCTGGGAGTCATAGGGTTAGCAGTCCTGACCATTTCAAGGATCGGAGGGATAGAGGTCTGTCCAAAAGAATCTTCACCACAGTTATCAAGGGTGAGCCGGACAGCGAACGTGACACCAGGGCCCAGACCCAAGACCCAGACCAAAGACCCAGAGCCAGGACCCAAGACCCAGGGCCCAGACTCAGGGCCCAAGACCCAGGGCCCAAGACCCAGGACCCAGGGCCCAGACCCAGGGCCCAGACCCAAGTCTCAGACCCAAGACCCAGGGCCAAGACCTGAAGAAGTTAAGTCATGGATTGTTGAAACTAACTAGTGTCGGGTGATTGTATATAGTGTATATCACATTTACCACTGACTAGTGCAGAGTTGCAATGCAAGCAGATCAGCTAAAAGTAGTTGGATCTGTGTGCGTTATAATTTATCGAAATTAATCGATTAAAAAAAATTTGATTAATCGAACACGAAAATTTTAATCAGTACCAGCTCTAATTCAAACCTTATGGCGGTGTTTCCAAAATCTGTCCTCAGGACCCTCTGACTCGCCAGGTTTGCCAGATATCTGAAGCACAGCACAGGTGATATGATTTGCTGCTCAGTGATTGCAGGATTCAGTCTGCTTTTCCCCAAGGTGATCTGCAAAATCTGACCTGGTTGAGGGTCCCAAGGACAAGTTTGGGAAACACTGCCTTATGGGTTAGCTATTCTCAAAAACATCTGTAGTTATGAACCACACTTCAGAAGATTTGCGATAAAAAATGGTGGTGTTGCATAAAGCAGGAAGGGTCACAAAGTTATCTCAAAGAGCTCATATATTCATCTGTTCATTGTAATTGTCTATAAATAAAGATTATAGGGGTTATTGCGATAGTACCGAAATGAGGTCGTCATTTCAGTGCTTTCTCATTCCCCGCAGTTCCCTGCACTTTGGGGAATCAAAGTTCCCCACCCTGCGGTGAATTCGGCATTCACTGCAGGGAAAACTCGCCACAAACCCGCTGCAACCCCTCTGCAATCCTGCTGAACACCTGCCAAACACCAGCTGGAACCGCTAGAAAAACCACACCGAACACGCCGGAAAAAGCTGACGAGCCGCCGATCACAGCACAGACCAGCCACCGGAAAATGCCGACAAGCTGTTGAAGCTGGTAAAAAAAAAATACAGTATGCTTGAAAATCTCCAAATTTAAACGCTGTTTGCAAAAAAACGACTGAACAAAAATGTCTGGAATTTACTTATAAAATTCTATGAATGATAATAAAAAGGTCTGTTACAGAAAAAATATAAAATTATTTAAAAAAGAACAGAAATTTTTTTTGCCAAAAAATCCCGAAAATTGCCTAAAAGATCCTAAAAAAATCTATAAATAGAGAGACTTTTTACTGCAGATTAAAATAATAAATGGTTTATTAGATATTATATTAAAACGGGAATATTTTAAACATTGAAGCCTTTGGGGTTCGCCTGAATAAACCTGCCGAATGAAAACACCAAACAGCAGGGCACTTCGGCAACTTTTCACTGCTGTTCGGTGTTCTTTGAATAGATTAACCATTGCTTATCTATGGGGGAATTTCACTGCCTTCGCACAGGCACCGTATTGGCTGGCAGTTCTTGAAAATTTGGCGATCTGCCTGCTCTCTGAATAGCCAAATGGCCCAGAAATGTCACCGTACAGGGAAATTCCCTGTTCGGTGACATTTCAGGGCCAGATCGGCTCATTCTGAATAACCCCTTATATAGTACTATGGCTTCTCTCCCTAGAAGTGACCATCCATCCAAGCAGACATTAAAGGGCACACTGGACAATTCTCAATGAGGTAAAAGAGAACCATAAAGTGACAGCTAAATGTGCAAATAAATCATTGGAACTGGTTAACTTCTCTGTATATGAGTTTACTACACAGAAACCATTGAACAGGCATGGTGGCAGGACATTACGAAGACAGCTGCTGCTTCCCAAAAATCATTTGATGCAAGTCCAACACTCCACAACTCTACTGGGTAAAGTTTCTTTGGACTGATAAAACTAACGTTGAGTTGTTTGAGAATAACATGCAGAACTGTGTAGGGTGTAAAAGGAGTACCATATACCAACTAGGTGTTTGGTTCGCATTCGAGACCGTATCTCCAGAAGGATACAGACATTTTAGAGAGAGAGTTCAGAGAAGGGCTACTAAAATGGTGTACGGCTTGAAGGAGAAAAGTTACCAGGAAAGGCTTAATGATCTTAACATGTATAGCTTGGAAAAAAGACGAGACAGAGGAGATATGATAGAAACATTTAAATACGTAAAGGGAATCCACAAGGTAGAGGAAGGAAGTATATTTAAAAGGAAACAAAGTAGCAAAACAAGAGGACATAGTCTTAGATTAGAGGGGCAAAGGTTTAAAAGTAACATCAGGAAGCATTATTTTACTGAGAGGGTGGTGGATACATGGAACAGCTTTCCAGTTGAAGTGGTAGAGGCCAAAACAGTAATTGAATTTAAGCAGGCATGGGATAGGCATAAGGCTATCCTAAACAAAAGATAAATCCAGGTAAAGTATCCATGTAATTGGGCAGACTAGATGGGCCGAAAGGTTCTTATCTGCCGACATTTTCTATGTTTCTATGTTTCTATTTCAAAAGTTCGAGTTCGAACGCGAACACGAACCGAACTCAATGCAAGTCAATGGGACTCGAAAGTTCGATTTTTAGAGTGCCCTCCAAGAGGGCATATATGCAAGATATTTGCAATAAAAGGTGTATGGGGGTCCGGGTAGTGCCCTGGGGGACAGGAAAAAGGACAAAAAGTTAAAAAAAAAGTTTTTAAAGGAAGAGTGAGTTTTCCATGAAATAAAGGTTAAGAATAAAAATGAAAAATTCCTTCAAATATCGTGCCTAGGAGGTCCCCATAACCTGCCCGTGAAGTGGTGGATTTGTAGGATGTATAGAAACATCTAAAAACAAAACAAATGACATTTCAAATGACGGTAAATGGTTTTCCTTTAATCTATTCATAAACAACTGCTTGGGACGGCAGTCTGTATAAAAAGAGGAGCCATTTTAGGACACGCAGAACAAGTTTAGTGATTTCTTGGCTAAATTATGGTGAAACTTATGTAGGCTTTGGATGAAAGTAACAATAGGTGCTTTAAAATTGGGCTTTTAGTGTCGGCAACTGTGCAGTCACATCGTAACCCCTCTGTGCTATTGTGGAAGAGTGCAGGGTTGGACCCTGCGGTCAAATATTAAAATGATATGAATCTGGTATAGGCGTCAGTGGCAGTGCACCCAAATATTCTGCCTTTGGTGGCAGCAAGTGCCTTCACACCGTAAGTAACCCCTCTGTGGTATTGTGGAAGAGTGCAGTGGTGGAGGTTTTGGGAATGCAGAAGAGATCCCCAATCTATTCAGTCACATCAGCAGCTATAACAAAACTGGGACAGCAATGTTTAGGCACTTGTACTGCGCTACTGTATATGGTGGGAATCGACGCACACCAGTAGCAACAGGAAGCAAACAGAATAGGCAGGGAATACACACAGAGAATAGTTAAATGGAAGGCAAAGCCGGCAACAGATTGGGTCCTCAGAACAAGCAGGGTCAGTAACAAGTACACAAACTGATTCGGTAAGCTAACGAAGCGGGAATAAAGGCTGAGACACACTGAGCGTGTAGCGACGCAGAGTGTAGCGACGCACAGCGTAGCGAAGAGAAGAGAAGCAAACATTTTGCAGGCCTGACTTCACTCCGCTCCGCCTTGCAGCTTGTCTACACTACATTACGTTTGCTTCTCACCGCACTGGACAGGAATCCACTATTTAAATTAAAATGTACACACAAAACCGTTTTATTTTCACAAAGCACATGTTATATAGGCAAAAAAAGGGTTCTACTGAATAAAATATATCAAAAATTACTGTTAATTTAATAGGAATAGTATAAAAATATAAAAAAAGGTAACCCCTGATCATATATATTATAGGGACACGGAGCGTCGTGTATAGAGTAGGGATGCATTGATACCACACACAGACATATACGTATATATCAACACGCAGACCTATATATACGTATATATCAACATGCAGATATATATATACACCCACCCACAGACCTCAGATCATATATACACATACGCACATGGGGGGTGGCATGTGGACAATCTCAACTAAATGTGCCCCCCCCCCCATTTGGCTGATCCCTCCAGAAGAAATGTTGAACCCGACAGAGCAGAGACTATCAGGGTTATTCAAAGAGATTCGAATTGCTTGAGAAAGGTAACCGAACGCTGAAAATCAGCGTTCGGTTACCTTTCCTGGCCATTCGGCTATCCAGAGAGCAGGCAATTCGCCAAATCCTGTCGAATTGCCTGCACATACGGTGCCTGTTCGGTCCCTGTTCGAGGGCAGTGAAATCCCCATGAAAAAGCACTGCTTCGGCTATTCAGAGAACACAAACCAGCAGTGAAAGGTTCCCCTAATGCCCTGCCATTCGGTGGTTTAATTCGGCAAGTTTATTCAGGAGAATCCCATAGGCTTCAATGTTAAAAATATTCCCGTTTTAATTCAATATCTAATAAACCGTTCATTATAAAATTCTGCAGCAAAAAGTCTCTTTGTTTATAGATTTTTTAGGATACTTTAAGCATTTTTCTGAATTTTTTAAAAAAAATTAAAAGTCCGATTTTTTTTTTTTTGTTTTTCAGTTTGCTTATTTTTTTTGTAACAGCCCTCTTTATTATCATTCCCTGGACCTCCTGTGAAAATTTCAGACATTTTCGCTCAGTAGTTTCTTTGCAAACAGCGTTTCATTTTCCCAGATTCATACAAATGGTTTTTCTAATTTATTCACTGCCTCCTCTACGTCACAGCTGCTTCGGCTCTGTGTGATTCGGCTCCTGTTCGGCTCCTGTTCGGGTTTTTCGAAGGTTAATCCAGATGTTTTTGCTTGTTTTCAGCGTGCATTCGTTCGTTTTCGTCAGGTTTGCGGCAGCTTTTCCCTGCAATTCGGGGACCCTGTGGTGCTTGCTGAATACACCGCAGGGTCACCGAAATGCAATCGGCAAAAGGAACCGAATTGAAGAGAACGAAAAGTCACCGAACGTGCGGTGACTTTTCGAATCTCTTTGGATAACCCTGTATATATATTATTCTCTGCTCTATCGGGTTCAACATTTCTTCTGGAGAGATCAACCAAATGGGGGGGGGCAATTAGTTGCCAAAATGTGTGTGTAATGCAAGTCTGGATATATATATATTTATAAGAATATAGATATATATCTTATCTATATATATATATATATCATACCTGCCCTTACCTTCCCCTATAAATTTGCTAAAAATATACACACAAAAAAAACAAACCACTGCCTGAGACCCCGCGCAGCCCACGTGCCACCCCCCTCTACCTGGCCGAATGTATCTAATATATATAATTAAATACATTCAGCCAGGTAGAGAAAGAAAAAATAAAGTTTTATTTTATGTTCCGGGGGACATTTAAAAATGTCTAATTTTTTTTTAGAAATGTGTCACCTTACCTTAGCCTGGTGGTCAGTGGGGGCTCCCTGGAAGCTGGTTGTGGGGGGGGGTCTGCCGTGGCCGCAGGTGCAGTGGCTCCCTCCCTGCGCTGCCTGTCTCTGCCACATGCACCCGGGCTGCTAGCCCGCACAGTCACAGCTCTGTCATCGCATGCTCCTCAAGGGGATCCTTGGGAGGCCCCTGCAGGCTGCCCTCTACAGTGCCTGATTAGAGGGCTGTGTCTGCCTGATGTTTTAGTAACAAGAATGTTTTATCCCATAGGCTTCAATGTTAAAAATATTCCCGTTTTAATCCAATATCTAATAAACTGTTGCTTATAATATTCTGCAGTAAAGAGTCTCTTTATTTCTAGATTTTGTTTGTATTTTTTAAGCATTTTTTATACTTTTTTCAATTTATTTTTTTTCTCGAACTTTTGGCGAACATCCCAAAAAGTTCGAAGTTCACGAACTGTCGAACGGCCGATGTTCGATGAAAACTCCGAACAGATCGAACCGAACAGCTCATCCCTAATACCAACATGAAAACATCACTCCAATGGTTAACCCATTACTACCAAGCTATTTTTGTTGAAAACATTTTTATCATAACGTTTGTTTATTTGAAACATAGGATGTGAAGTTGACATTTAACCCCTTAACACCGCGGGACGTACAGTTACGTCCTGCATTAGGCGGG
This sequence comes from Leptobrachium leishanense, assembly GCA_009667805.1. Lineage (NCBI taxonomy): Eukaryota > Metazoa > Chordata > Amphibia > Anura > Megophryidae > Leptobrachium > Leptobrachium leishanense. Next base: position 157,051,876 of record CM019063.1, on the reverse strand, counting down.
CTTTAACGCCGCAGGACGTAACTGTACGTCCCCGGCGTCTGCAGCCCCCCCGGCGGCAGATACTCACCTGCTCCGGCGGTTCCCGTGCTGCTCTGACTCCCACGAAGTCAGACCGGCACTTTTGGTGCCTCCCGGCGCACTGATGTCATCGCGCCGGACGCGATGACGTCAGTTTCAGACGTCCCCTCCCAGCCGGAGCAGGGGAAGCGCCTGGAGGGGAGGGGGGATCCTTTGGATCCCTCTATCTCCCCATCGCCGGGGGCTATCAGCTAATGCCAGGAATCCCTGGAAAGGGCACAGCCTGGCCTTTCCAGGGATGTATGGCATTAACCCCTTGATGGCAAGGCTGTGACCCAGCACCAATCGGTGCCGGGTCACAGCCTTTTTCTGGTGCCATCTTGGATGGCAGCCCCACCTCCGGGTCTCCCCACGTCCACTGACGTCATTGGGCATGGTCCGATGACGTCAGTTAACCAGGGAACCCCTAGCTGCCAAGGGATTTCCTAAGGAAATCCCATGGTGGAGATAGGGGGGTTCTTTGAACCCCTTTATATCATGATCAGTGACAGCTAGGGGGTCATGGCCTTTCAAATGATATCAAACATGACCATATTACTTGTAAAATAAAAGTGAAAAAAAATAAATAAAAAATAAATAAAAAATTAATTAAAAAAAAAACGTGCTTTTTTAATTTTTTTAATGCAGCACTATTGTTCTCATTTCAATTATAATGTGAACAATGATGCTTTACTAATGATTTTTTTTTTTGGTTGTTTAGCTAAAATCACGTAATTTCTCCCCCAAAAAAAAAAAAAGTTCACTTTTTTTTAACAATGAAGGAAAGAGTGCAGTGTCTGTGTGGCGCCACTAGATGGCTCTATTATCAAAGCAGGGAAATAAAAGAAAACAAAGTGTATATGCTATATTACTAATCGAACGGAATGATTAGAATGATGAGTGAAGAACAAGATGTGGGGACTAGAATTTAAATATAGTGGTAGATAGGATTAATACACCTGTAACTCAATTCTACGAATAGACACTTGCAAAGAAGTAAAAAATGCAGTTGGACAGTTGTAATAAAGTAAAAACACCTTAAATAGAAAGGATATGAAAAACAGCTGTCCACTGATAATCAGCAACCAAAATTATAATGCAAAAAGTATAAATATATGTGAAATAACACTGAATAAATGAAGAAACACTTCAAAGTGACATAAATAATAATTAAATAGAGAAACAACTCTGTAAAATCAAAAACCAGTAAGCAGAAAAAAATATATAGAAAAAATATATATGAACGATGTAAAATAGGATAGAAATAATCTAGGATGTATAGGGAATAAATCCGAGAGTCACCAGCAGAATGTAAAGATACATCCAGGATGAAAAAAAACTAAAAAAAAAACTGATGAAGCTCTGAGTAGCGAAACGCGTTTGAGGTGTATTTTAAAGATTGTTTTAATAAACTGTTTGTGGATTTTATCATCTCGACTGATTTCCTGGTGATTTTATCCTTCCTACATTCTGAAAAGACATCTTGGAGGTTTGGATCTTCTGCTCCTGGATCGCTGAGAGGGGAATCGGTGCCCCTGAGTTTAATCCACCGATCTGCATACTGTTTGGTGCCTGTTAATCAAATTGGCACCTTCAAGTGTGAGTATATCTCCCTTCCACCTAATATACTCATTGAGTTATCACCGGCTGCGCAATATTTCTCCTTTTTGTATTTTTCCCTTCACCATCTCACCCTCGGAGGACGAGACACTAGGCTGGATAGCCCCTACTGGATCTGAAGATACCAAGTGCCAGCGCCTGACACCAGCTCTAATACATAATTTTTTTTAACAAGTCTACCCCATAGAATATATCCGCAAAGTCTCGGGTAATAAAATGCAAAAAAAAAAACTTTACACACTGTGGATGATTGAAATTTTATTGAAAATTAACATTTTTTTTACAATTTTGTTATAGCATTTTCACAGGGCATGACGTATACATATAATAATGATATATTATTAATCTGTCAAGTCTGCCGGAAAGAACGATATATAATTTGTCTGGGTGGTACAATAATACGTGACTTAAAACCGCATTTAAAACCGTCAAAATGAGCTCAGCAAACTTCTACTTCGAAACAGCGCCGAACTTGTAAAATTACTCCCGTCCTTAAGGGGTTAAATATATGGTAAAAGAGAAGATTTGCACCAAGATTTTTGTTCTGAGAGTTAAAAAATTTAAATAATGTAAAATTATCAGATTTTTTATTATTCATGTATTCGTTTATCCTATTCAGAAATATTGTTGGAATGATTCTGAACTCTAGATGGTGTCCTATATCTCACACACTGTCACATTGGCTCTTCATTATCAGCATACATGGCCTTTGTGTCTAGTACAGTAAATGTAATAACTATAGATAATAAAATGTTCTAAGATCTAAGACTTATGTGGATTTCCAGTGATCATAATGAGATATTAGCAATGCAACTTGGACGCATGGACGCATGTCTTTTTTCAGCCTATGTAACTATGTAACTTCCAAAAATACCAATAGGATATTAAAATAATATCTGTATGCAGCATAATGACTGTGTATGGAAATTGCAGTAACACCTGGAATATTTAGGGTTATAATATTTAATATGTGGGTAAAAGCTGCTTTATTCAAGGAGAAATCTGACGCCATCTGGGGTCAAGAAGGAATTTTTCCCCAGAAGGGTGCATTTTGGCGAGAGCTTCAGACTGGGGGAAAATCTGTGTCTGCAGGGTTCCCCATAGTGTCCCCATTTTTGCATGAGATACTGGGGCAGGCGCTAATTCAGCATCTTGCTCCGGAACCATGCTCTCCCCTCAAAGATACACGTGGAAGCGCCGCCGCGAGTATCACTTTCTGGAGTCCATAGGACTCCATGAAGGGTTACGCTTCCAGCCGCAAGCCCTGCGTGATCTTGCTCTGACGAGATTGTGTTGCGCCGCGGTGTGATTGCAGAGGGAGAGTGGGGACTATTTGCCTCCAGTCTCACTCTGGTCCCGGCAACCAGTAGCAGCAGTTCGGGCTGCCGTTCTTGCCACGGGATGAGAGGTGAGTATGTGATTTATGGAGGGGGGGGGGGTTAGCTGGTGTAAATAATTCTGCAAAAGTGGAATCAGCACCAGATTTTGGGTGACGATAAAAAGCTGTTTAACCACTCAGTGCGGTAATTAGCGCTAGGACTTTGTAATACCTTACTTATCCTAATGCTTATTGCTGATTTTTCTCCAAGTTAAGCATAGGGTGCGCAAAGTACAGTAAGCTCGCACAAGCTAGCACAATCACTGATGCACAAATGGAATTTTTACGGTGATTAGCGTTAGGAAGGTAATACAGGGGCATGCGTTAAAGTCACTTATCCTGACATTAACGCTTACATATCCAAAAGCTACAGTTAGCGTTCAGTATGTAATCTATCCCTGGGTTTTTGCCTTCTTTTGGATCAACAGAAGTAGGTGTTGCGTGACAGGCTGAACATGATGGACGCACGTCTTTTTTTCAGTCTATGTAACATTGTATCTGTACTGTACAGGGATTTTGACTCATTATAACCCCCTGAATCACATTCCTGTACAGCAGTGAGTGACCCCTGTTTTCTGCCCTCTCTCTGGCTGCTGTAATGCAAGAGTAATGTGTTTGACATTTTTGTTACAGTTAGGATTGGTCTGCCACTTATGGCCATTTTTATCACTCTCCAAGGTGCCTGGAGAGAGATAATACAGTGGATTTTGTTTCACCACAAGGGCACACTAATCTTGTTTTACAAAGGTCTGAAAATGGGGTTTTGATATGATAATGATTGCTTTTCAATGCAATACAATGCAAGATGTATGGTCTGAGCACTGACGGGCTGACCCCCCACCCCAAAGACAACCTCTGGATATGACGCTGAGCACATGCACTCAACTTCTTTGGTCGACCATGGCGAGACCTGTTCTGAGTGGAACCTGTCCTGTTAAACTGCTGTACGGTTTTGGCCACCATGCTGCAGCACAGTTTCAGGGTCTTGGCAATCTTCTTATAGTCTAGACCAGGGCTCAAAATTTCAGGTCACAAGCTACTAGCCAGGTCTTAAGAGTTACTCGCCACTAGTTGTCTAGAGCGTATGACAGAGCTTCACAGTAATGTGTGGTATGCATGAACGTATCACAGAGCGCCACAGCCTTTTCTACACCCCCCCTGCCCATCCAATTCTTCATGACCCCTCCATTTTTTTTTACACAGCTCCCCCTTGTTTTGCCAGCCCCCTTGATTTCACACAAATCCCTGTTTTTGCACAGCCTCCTCTTTACACAGCCTCCTTTTTGCACAGCCTCCCACTCGTTTTTGCACAGCCTCCTCTTTACTCAGCCTCCCACTTGTTTTTACACAGCCTCCTCTTTACACAGCCTCCTTTTTGCACAGCCTCCCACTCGTTTTTGCACAGCCTCCTCTTTACTCAGCCTCCCACTTGTTTTTACACAGCCTGCTCTTTACACAGCCTCCTTTTTGCACAGCCTCCCACTCGTTTTTGCACAGCCTCCTCTTTACACAGCCTCGTTTTTGCACAGCCTCCCACTCGTTTTTGCACAGCCTCCTCTTTGCACAGCCTCCCACTCGTTTTTGCACAGCCTCCTCTTTACACAGCCTTCTTTTTGCACAGCCTCCCACTCGTTTTTGCACAGCCTCCTCTTTACTCAGCCTCCCACTTGTTTTTACACAGCCTCCTCTTTACACAGCCTCCTTTTTGCACAGCCTCCCACTCGTTTTTGCACAGCCTCCTCTTTACTCAGCCTCCCACTTGTTTTTTTTTTACACAGCCTCCTTTTTGCACAGCCTCCTCGATTTAACCCCCCCTTTTTACAAAGCCCACCTTGTCTTCACACTGTCCCCCTACGTTTTCACACAGCTGCTGCACCCCCCCCCTCATTTTCACTCACCAGTTTATGTCTCGGGCAGCAGCTGGGACCTCGGCTGCTCCTCCTTCTGCAGTCTGGCTCCACTGCCCTCTGCTCGCTTGCCTCCTCTTCTCTGTGCCGTCTGCGATGCATCACGTGGGTGGGTCAATCAAGTGACTCACCAAACGTGACTCTCGCAGTTCACATGGAAGGGGCGGCGCCAAAGCAGAGTGCCTGCCCAGACTCATGTTAGGAGTGTGGGAGGTACGCTGCCGTACAGCTGATATGACAGCTGATGATGGATCAACAAGGCGAGGCTCCCGACAGGTCAGTCTGCCCCACCCCCACTCGCCCGCATGTAATTTCCACTCGCAGAATGCGAGGAGGCGAGCGGAAATTTTGAGGGCTGGCCTAGACCATCATTATGTAGAGCAACAATTCTTTTTTTTTAGATCCTCAGAGAGTTCTTTGCCATGAGGTGCCATGTCGAACTTCCGGTGACAATTATGAGAGAGTGAGAGCGATAACACCAAATTTAACACACCTGCTCCCCATTCACATCTGAGACCTTGTAACACTAACAAGGCACATGACACTGGGGAGGGAAAATGGCTAATTGGGCCCAATTCGGACATTTTCACTTAGGGGTGTACTCACTTTTGTTGCCAGCAGTTTAGACATTAATGGCTGTGTGTTGAGTTATTTTGAGGGGACAGCAAATTTACACTGTTATACAAGTTGTACACTTACTACTTTACATTGTAGCAAAGTGTCATTTCTTCAGTGTTATCACATGAAAAGATATAATAAAATATTTACAAAAATGTGAGGGTGTACTCACTTCTGTGAGATACTGTATATAAATATGTAGCAAATAATTATATACAGTAGTAGAGAATCTGAAAACCAGTGCCATAAAAAAGAACTAATTTACTTCTATCCGGTATGTTTCAAGTGATTGACATGCTTGTTATAACCCAATCCTCATCATATGGTATTGTCATAGAACACAGTGTGGGTCTTATTGGATTACCTCATTTTCCAGTCACCTTTCATTAGACAAGTGCAATTCGTTTTGTGACGAATCGATTTTTGACCAAAATTACTTTAATTCAGAGTGTTACGAATATCTGAATCAATAAAACACAATATCGTAACAATTACGAATGGATTTAGTACGAAAATACGAATTGATTCGGAATTATTTGTTTTGTTCGTAAGGGAGCAGTGCGATAGTCTCTATGGCTTTTTGACAATCAGTTGATTCCAGTTGATTCCTTTAGCATTGGAACATTTCATTACATTATGAAATGCACTACATATCAAACTGAGGCATATCACATTAAATATAATAAGATTCTTTTGCATTGGGGTTGGGACTGGATGACTATCACAATCTCCGAATAACATATTAACATAACGAATGAATCCAGATCAATTTGGATCCATTTCTTTAATTCGTCTGTGCGCAGCCCAACAAACATAGTCAGTTGGGAATGGGAAAATCTATTGAATTAATAACATAACATAGCATGTTCTTAATAATATAGCGAATTAATTCGTATTAATTTGGATGAGTGTGGTGCGGTAGTGTTGACTTTTGGAGAATCAGCCAACAGTTGTTAATTTATAGATTGGTAGTGTAAAATAAATGTGTAGAATCGGGCCAATAGCGGAACACTAGTGGGCTGAAGCCTAACAACTCAATTCCACCGTATCAGAATTGAATTAATAAATCCAAAAATGTTCAGACCAATCCGAAATGTCCAAATACTTTAGTATGAATCTGAAAATGAACTGAAATAAATATGCCGAAACAGTGTCTTTCAGAATGTTTTGTTTCATTAGTTGCGGCTGGATGGAGTGGAGGTAACGTCACTGCTCTTTAACCGTGGAGACCCAGGTTCAAATCCCTACAAGAGCACCTCTCCAGTAAGTGTCCTTGGATGAGACACCTAACGGTACATACCTGCCTACCACACAATGGGCCATATTACATAGTTTGTGCTAACTTAACCAGAGCTGTTGTAAACTTCCCAGAGCTATTATAGCCTATGGAAGTTTTAAGTTTACAACAGCTCTGGTTGAGTTAGCACCAACATTGTAATACTGCCCAATATGGGCTGTGGAGTCCAGTGGCAACGTCTCTATCCTTCGACTGTGGAGAAGCAAGTGAAATCCCGTTCACCACATCCCTCCAATACGACTATGGAGAAGCACGGCTCGACTTTATGAGAAGCGGGTTCAACCTAACCAGCAGGTCGCTGATCTACAGTCATGGAACGACGACTTCATCCCACTCAGAAGACGCCACCAGCGAGTGTCCTTGGGCAAGACACCTAACAGTATGGATGCGCCTACCTGAAAAAACACTTGTACTTCTCATAGATTGTAAGTTCCCTTGGGAACAGGGTCCCCCTGAATCCATGTGTATCAACGGCTTGTACACTGATCTTGTAAAGTGCCGCGGAATTTGTGGCGCTACATAAATAAAGGATAATAATAACGCACAGAAAGATAGATTATGTTATCTTTTTGTAAACTAACGAATTGAAAATAACTATTTTGAAAGCTTTCCTGAAAGCAATGCTTTTCCTGAAAGCATTCGGACATTTTCCGAATGTTTATGCATCACAGAAACATAGGGGAAACCCGAACGCGACCTAGCGAAATAACGCTGAAAACATATTTTAACTATTTTAACAATGCCTCATGCAATTCCCATATACAGGTATGCATATGTATGTATATACTCATTGCTTCATACTCAAACCACAAATGCCTTGTACACCTTTCATGCTACAGGTGGAAAGCATTAGTAAAGCATACTTTATAAAGCCCTGGACGGATACAATATACTGTAGATGAAAATACAGGTGGAGGTTGGAGAAGAAGCATTAAACAGGACTGGAGGGGGCGTGGCCAGAACACAGAGAGAGCTGGATGTGTGAGTGCTGAGCTCCCAGGCCCGAGTGCACAGATTGTCATTTCGGGGCAGAAATAACAGCAATGGCACAGCGGAAAAAGACACTTACTACCCTAGGACTCTCGGGGACTGCGGGGACCCAACGCCGATCCTCCATTTTACCTTTCTTGGGAGATAAATCTCAGCCGCGGACCTCTGGTAAGGGATCCAAAATGGCGCCCGGCGACTCAGATCAGGAGGCCTCCCCGCCACGATTAGATTCAGCAATAAAAGGGAGCGATATGGAACACGAACTGCGGGCCTTATTACAGAGTTTGCCGACCAAAACGGATTTGGCTGCTCAGTTTACTCAAATGGAGCGCAATTTTAATACTAAATTTGATGAACTGGGGTCTGATTTGAAGCAGTTGGGAGGCCGCGTGGTGGACTTGGAAGAGGACAGAGATGCGTTATTTTCTCATGTGGAACGTTTAAATGGTCAAATGCTAACGCAAGCTAAACAGCTGACCACGCTGCATAGACACCTGGATGATGTTGATAATAGAGGCAGACGAAACAATCTCCGCATAAAGGGTTACCCGGAAGCAGACTCTGGCAAGGAAGATGTTAAAGAGCTACTCCGTGGTCTGTTTAATGATATCCTGGGTCGATCTGGAGAGGAAATATTAGCTCTGGATAGAGCTCACCGTGCACTGCGGCCGAGGAGATCACAAAATGACGCACCTCGTGATATTATCTGTCGCTTGCAAGATTTTACACTGAAAGAGGAAATTCTCAAAGCAGCATGCAAAACTTTGGAAATTAAAGTGGACGGTCAAGTGATACTTTTCTTCCAAGATGTTTCCTGGACCACTTTACAGGCACGGAGGGCTCTGAAACCGTTAACTGAAGCGCTCCAGGAACGTGATATTCGTTACCGATGGGGATTCCCACTATCTTTACAGGTGACGCATAACAACCAAGTTCATTCTGTTGCATGTCCTGAGGACATTCCGGACTTTGTGCGTGTTTTTGGACTCCCAGAAGTCGAAATCCCAGACTGGTATGGTTCGCCGTCGCCATCTGACACTCTACCCTTCCCACAGTGGACTCAACAGGTGAAAAAAAAACGTAAAGGCAAGCCCTCTGCAGCGGCCCCTTCTGAGCCTGATCCAGAACCATGAGGAAAGCCCTTGCTTTTGCTGCCATTGTCATTTGAAAGTTTATACGCTTTTTTGATATTTTCTGCCCCCTTGCAAAAAATTTTTTGATTGAATGCGCTTGGGTCCGGCAACCGAGACAGTCGGATGAGACTCTTGCTCGGCACCCAGAATTTTTGGAAAATTCTGAGACTTTCTCGGCCGCCTCCTGAGTGGTGTTTTTTTTTTATGTCCTCTGATGAGTTTTCCCACTATCAGAGGTCTACACTACCTCAATTTTTTTCTAGTTTTGTGTTGTTATTGTTGTTTGTTTTTAGATTTTTTTTTGGTGATCACTCGTACTATTTGCTATGCTACTAGGGGGTATGGGCAAGGTCCCAGGCTCTGACGCCCTCCTCTCTCACTATTTTAAATGGCTAATTTAAATTTGATTTCTATGAATGTCCGAGGTCTTAATATGCCTGCCAAACGCTCGAAGGCTCTTGCAGAATTCCAGAGGTTGAAAGGTGATGTTATTTTTGTTCAGGAAACACATTTTAGAGAGGGTTCCGCACCAGGGTTTCGCAATGCTCGCTATCCGACGGGCTATTTTAGCAATTTTGGGGAGACAAAATCTAGGGGGTTGCCATTCTATTTGCGCTACATGTGCCTTTTACTCTGCAAGATGTGGTAATGGACCCGCAAGGTCGATTTTTGATGGTTAAAGGGATGTTGGGCAATACTAAGTTAACTTTTGTAAATGTTTACCTGCCGAACCGCTTGCAAACCAAATGTCTCCGAAAAGTGTTACGACGTTTGTCCGAGTTTCAGGAAGGTTTTGTGGTCTTAGGGGGTGATTGCAATGTTTCGTTAGATATGCCGGCAGATTGTGTCCAGGGTGGGGGATCGTCTGTTCCCTCTCTACGGGTCCAATTTCGTAAACTCTTGTCAGCGGACCGTCTGATAGATTGTTGGCGTCTCAGTAATCCAGCAGTAAAGGACTACACATTTTATTCACATGCCTTTAAGAAGTATTCTAGAATAGACTATTTTTTTGTGGAACATAGGGCTTTGGAAATGGTACGCAGTTGGAAAATAGGACCCATAACATGGTCGGACCATGCACCCCTTCTGTTATCTTTAGCCCTACCTAATTTAGTGCGAACGGAGAATGCCTGGCGTTTGAATGAGTCATTGCTATCTGATCCCATGACGCGAGCGGAGGTGACTGCCTCCTTAGAGAATTACTTCCTTGACAATGACACGGATGATGTAACACCCGCGACGGTTTGGGAGGCTCACAAGTGTGTGTTGAGAGGTGCTTTTATCCAGTTGGGCTCCAGGCGCAAGAAGGAAAGGACTGCCAGAACGGAGGAATTGCTGAGGGAGATCACGGCCTTAGAACTGACGCATAAATCTGACCTAGATCCTGAATCATTCCGACGATTAGTTCTCTTAAGAGCTGACTTAGCTAAATTAACGAATGCACAGGTGGCGCGGGCCCTTACACTGACGAAATATGCTTACTACACCCAAGGGAATAAATGTGGCAGGCTACTTGCACGTGCTCTGAAGAAACGATATCAAGCTACTTTTATCCCGAAACTGCGTACTAGCACGGGATCCGAGGTCAATACGACCCGAGACATTGCGGAAGCCTTCCATGCTTATTACCAAACTTTATATAATATTGATGAGAGTAGGGTCCCTGAGCATATAGTGGACTCGTTTTTGGCTAAGACGATTAAAACTACTTTACCGCGTAATGTTAGCCGACAATTAGATAACCCGCTTACATTAGAGGAATTTACGGAGGCTTTAAAATTAACGCCCTTGGGTAAGAGCCCGGGCCCTGACGGGTTTACGGTGCTATATTATAGGACTTTCGGGTCTATTCTGGGCCCTAGATTTGTTAAAGCTTTTAACTCTATTTCGGATACCTTTCCTATTCCACCTGCGACGCTCCTCGCCTCTATCTCTGTGATACCGAAACCGGATAGAGACCCGTTAGATTGCGCTAATTATAGACCCATATCTTTAATAAACGTTGACTTAAAATTGTTTACGAAAATACTGGCTTTACGACTTAAGCCTCTCCTGACTTCAGTGATTCACCGAGACCAGACGGGCTTTGTACCGGGCAGGGAAGCCCGTCATAATACTATTCGTACCGTCTCCCTCATCCATCATGCTTCCAGGATAGATCAGCCTTTGTTAGTCCTCTCAGTTGACGCCGAAAAAGCGTTTGACCGAGTGGACTGGTCTTATCTTTTTCGGATGTTGGAGAGGATGGGTTTTGGTGATCGATGGTGTTCGTGGTTGCGGGCGCTGTATGACTGCCCTCAGGCACGAGTGCCGGTTAATGGCAGACAATCGATTCCGTTGACGATACATAATGGGACTCGACAGGGGTGCCCTCTGTCCCCTCTCCTGTTCCTGCTGTATCTGGAACCCCTATTGCAGGCGATTAGAGATAATACGGTGATTCGAGGAGTAACTGTTCCGGGACAGGAGCTCAAGGTGGCCGCATTTGCGGATGACCTGTTGTTCACCTTGACGGATCTCCTTTCATCAGTGTCGGCTTTGATGACGGAATTAGATGCATTCGCAGCTTTCTCGGGATATAAAATTAACGTGCTGAAGAGTGAGTTTTTAGGGGTAAACCTTTCACGAGTCGTGACTCTAGAGAGTATTCGTCATACCTATGGAATGCGGTGGGTTCCGGAGGGACTTAAATATTTAGGAATACGCTTATCGTCGGAACTAGACAAATTATTTCAGTTGAATTACGTTTCTCTGTTGCAACAGATCAAGGGGGACTTACGTAACTGGAACTTACCCCATATTTCATGGTTGGGAAGGATCAATGTCTTACGGATGAATATATTACCTTGACTGTTATATTTGTTCCAAACCCTTCCTATTACTGTACCTCAGACATTTTTCTCTGATTTGCGACAGACATTTACAGGCTATGTTTGGAGGGGGAAGAGGGCGAGGATATCTTACAGTGAATTGACAAGACCGGTGGGAAGGGGTGGTCTGGGCCTGCCCCATGCTTATTTTTACTATCTAGCAGCGGTTTTTTCTATACTATACAGCTTGGCAAAAGGAACGATGGGTAAGCTTTGGGAAAATGTGTTACAGGCAGGAATTACTTGTCCATTGTCCTCCTTGCCCTGGCAGTCGGCACCACTGGCAAACCTGGGGCTTCGGTCACACCCGCTACTGAGCACACTGCTAAGGCTGTGGAGGAAACATGGAGTGGCGTTAGGACTGACTACACTGACTTCCCGCTTGACACCTTTGACTCACAATCCCCTGTTCCCACCGGGACTGACCCCGACATTTTTGGATGGGTTACTACCAAAACCGTATATACCGCTAGAAGCAGTAGTGGAAGACGACAGATTGCTCCCCCTGGACCGATTGGTGGCCCCAGAAATAGCGAACAAGTCTATGGTGAAGTTCCAATATGCCCAACTAAGTCACTTTATTCGCTCTACTACGTGGTTGACAGAGGGGTTGCCTCCATTGGCCCCATTTGAGACCTTCTGTACCGATAAGAATAGATATGGACATATTGTCTCGAATCTTTATTCATGCATAATGAGAGGGGCCTATAAAATTGATTCTCTGTTGCTACTTAAGTGGGAAACAGATTTAGGAGTAGATATTTCGGCTGAGGAATGGTCCAGGGCTTTCGAACTTACATACTTTGCGTCCAGGAGTCAGGCGCTTCGTGAATCGAATTGTAAATTGTTTATGAGATGGTATCTTACCCCGTCTGTTTTACATGCTATGGATCCATTGTTGCCTGATATCTGTTGGAGGTGTAAAGTGGCCAGAGGTAACTATGTCCACATATGGTGGACTTGCCCGAAAATTCAAAACTTCTGGTGAGACGTTGCACACGAGATATCGTGTTTAGGGGGCCTGGAAGTGTAATTTACTCCCTCTGCCTATTTGCTTACTGTATTGCCCTTTTCGATGCTCTCCTTTAAAAACTTACTTCTGGCAATTCTGTTAACCGCAGCGAGGGCACTGATTCCGTTATATTGGAGGAGGGAATGTGCACCCACCATCAGGGATTGGGTTCTGAGGGTGGAGGGGGTCAGAGCTTTAGAAGAAGGGCACTACAATAGTTTGGGTAAATATGAGGAATTTTATGCGATCTGGCGTCCATGGCCCTCGAACCTTTGCTCAATAACGGTCTCAGACCGGCCACCGGTGGGGGAACAAGAGGTCTCGTAAAGATAATCGACCGGTTATGGAGGGGCAGAGGTGAATTTAGATCCGAGCCTGGGCTGTGTTGTCTTGACATACCATTCTGGTACTAACTTTACTGCTGTTTATTTAAGGATACGATGATCACCTTTTTAGTTAGAGTTAATTTAGAATTTGTTATATTATAAAATTTCGGCACTGTTTATGACCAAGAGGCACTTTGATTGTATTCTACATTATTGTGACAATATTGTCTCTTATGCGACTTGTATTTTATACTTTGCCAATAAAAATACTTTACACAAAAAAAAAATTAAACAGGACTGGGACTACAGAAGACACTCTGTAGTAGGAAGACAGTGTTTGAGAAATTGTAGGACAGAGCAAGGTTGAAAAAACACTTACAGGGTTATACAGAGAAAGGTGAAACTCAGAAGAATTGGCAGGAGAAGAGAACAATTTAGACCAAATATCCGATTTGGAAAGTGAGATAAATGGGAGAATTTTTCTGGTTTGGCTATTTTGACCTAGAATTTTCACTTCTCTGGTCATTCTCCTGAGTTTCGCCTTTCTTTAAATAGACCTGCTGTGTTAAAAATGATATAAAAGAACACTTTGATCCAAAACAGGGTTGATTAAGAATTGGAAATGAATGTGAAGGGTTGAAAAAGGCCACCCTGAGATTTTCGATTTCTCTTGGAGATCCTTACTTTTGAGATATAAATATGAGGGTTCTGTGTTAAAACAGACCCAGGATGCAAAAAAGTGTGAAGTTGTGGATTTCATTTGCATGTCCTTCCCAGAGTTCCTTGCTGCTTATGGGGAATGTAGCACATGAGCTCTGTGGGTAAAGCAGTTCTCTGAATTGCTGGGATGTGTAAATGTCTTCCACAATTATAAACATTATTATTTGCTATGTGGAGGCTTTTAATCTCACTTTTTGCCTCCACCATAACTTAAATTAATATATATATATATAATTATATCCTTTACCTGTCTTTTCTTTTCATTTAGTGGTTCTCGTTGTGATCCTGTATCAAAGATTCTAATCAAAACCTTAATGACAAAAAGAGAGACTTAAAAGGCTATAAAGGAGGAAAGGCAGAAGAGAATCCCCCCTCCCCCCACAAAACGCGTAAAATAAAACCTACCATAGCATAAAGAGGGTTAAGTATTGAAAGACATAAGGAGGATTAAAAGGCATGAGGGTTAAAGGGTTAACACAGCAGCCTCGGGCAGAGAGCATTTAATGCTGGCTTTTGCCAGGGAATATTGATGAGTATTGCTACGTCACGTTGCACAGGCGCCCTGTGTTGGGACACAGCACATACACTAACACACACATACACAGTGCCAGACACACACACACACACACATACAGACACACACACACACGGCAGCCCAATGCAGATTTCCTCCTATCCATGTTCACATTGTAAAAGCCGTGGAATGAGACCCAGTGTTAACCCTGTCGTGTGCAGAGCCCAGGCTTAGACTGTTGGATTCGTATTCTTTTTATTATCGGTGAATATCGCTGGTACCGGAGAGGGGGAGGTAGAGATCCTCGGGTAGGTGGTGCTGAAAGACAGCTCCCTTCTCTCTCCCTGCTCCAGAGCAGCACAGAGCGCTGGGCGCTATGGGAGGGACGTGGTGCTGAAAGGACAGCTCCTCGACTGGCGCTGCCGAAGCCGCTCCCGAACTCGCCAACTGATAGGGCGCTCGGCTCGGCGTAACCCAGCGGCCATTGTTTGCCGGGTGAATGCATTGTCAGCCCTGCCAGATATGCCTCAGGGCACCTGCCTGTACCTGCAGCGACTGATGCCTGCCCGAGCGGTCCCCCTCTGCTACAGCGCCGACCGGCAGAGGAGCTGAAGGCTCGCCTCCTGAATGAGCATCCTGCGGGGTCACGGTGTACACGGGATGCCCTGATGCAGGGTCTCTCGAGGTTCCATGGCGGTGGCACGGAAAATCAAAACTTTGCTGACTGTGAACATCCTGGTGTTTGTGGGGATCATCCTGTTCTCGGTGTATTGCAGGATCCAGGACAGGTCTCAGGAACTGGTGCAGATCGTGAGAAGTTCTGACCGCAGGGTGAGGAGCAGAAACACCAAAGTGGGGGCCTTGATGGACCGGGAATCCATCCTGCAAAGACTGGACCATCTGGAGGAAGTAGTTTACAACCAGCTAAATGGTAAAATAAGCTTTCCCTGCTCCTCTGGGTTTCTCCATGCAGAGTGTTTATGGGTGAAGTGGCAACTTTAACTCAAAAACTTGACATCTAGACACAGCATGATTTCCATTTCTTTGTATAGAATGGGAGACTGGACCTGCCCACCATGCAATCATTTACATGGCATGCAAGTCTGTGCCAGAAAATGCAATCCATTAGGGAGAGTAATGTGTGTGCATACATACACACACACTATAATATATATATAGTATATCTGTGTGTATATGTATGTATATGTGTATGGTGTATCTGTATCTATGTGTGTGTATATGCATGTGTATATTTTTGTGTGTATGCATGTGTATGGTATATCTGTAACTGTATATATATGTATTTGTATATATATGTGTGTGTGTGTATGTGTATATATATATATAGATATGTGTGTGTGTATATGTATGTATGTTAATGGTGTATCTGTAACTCTGTGTGTGTGTAAATATATATATATATGTGTGTATGGTGTATCTGTATCTGTGTGTGTATATATATATGTGTGTGTGTGTAGATATATATATATATGTATGCGTGTGGGTATGTATATATATATATATATGTGTGTGTATATATATGTATGTGTATGGTATATATATATATCTGTGTGTATATATAAATATGCAGAGCTATAGTAATCATACTTGGGGAATATCAATGAGCTTCACATATATGTCTGTATGTCTGTCCATCGCCAATCTCCTCTTTCTCTCCATGCATCTAGTTATTCAAGTTGGCACACATTAATATGGCTTTGTATTGTGTACAGTACACAGACATACATAGGCGCTGTGATGATCATGGATTAAATTTGTCTGGCATGGCTGATTATGCTGCGTGTTCTTTACACCCACAACAATCACTGAAAATAAATAGATCAATGTTCATTTCATATCTGCTGGGAGAAGCTGTCCAGTTGTCTCGCACAGGGATGAGGAGTGCTGAAGATTGAATGAGTGAACAGAATGGATAATGGAAAAAGAAACCATGGCAGGGTAACCACAACGAAACCCAAAATGATGGGTCAGAAGCCATAAATATATAAAAACAGTAATGAATAAGTTAGGCAAATGTCACTTCTGTGACCGATAAAGCTTATTGACATATATAGGTGAATCTCCGTGCCTCGGAGTGGCTGTGGGCATATTGTGAACAGGGCTTAAAAATCAAAGGTGGGAGATCTGTGGACAATCATTTCATATGGTGACTGCAAATACATTTATTGCCTTAGTATTGGGTTCTTCTGTTTTGGAGTCTACGTTAAGTGACTATAGATATGTGAGGTCATGCTTTGCTTGTCACAGAAGACTTGCCAGTGATATCAAGGTAACCAAGTCCAAGATTTATGTGCAATGATGTATCTGCAATAGAACTACGAAAAGCTGACACCTTCTGGATATTAGTATTTTTAGCTGTTAGTTTAATATTTGTGTTATGCTGTTCTCAATGCAAATAATAAATATTTGCAAAACACATACTTGTATGGTGCCCTTCGTCTTTTTCTCAAGGGCTAGATAGCAGAAACCTGTATCCTATAGCAAAGGAGGGTTTGTATCTCTTGAAAACCACTTGTTTTACATTGATGCTGCTGACCATTGTCACAAGATATTAATTGGACTGGTTCCAGGTGTAGAATCAGGAAACATATCTATATCTCATATACATATTTAATGGACATAGTGTTTCAACACCAATATATACGTATCAACTTGTATGTTTACTGTACCCTTTTATTTATATATATTTTATTTCTCCAGCACCTTATGACCAAGACACTTCGTCTCCCTTTTTTTCAAGGCCAATGATTTTTTTCAACCATCTGCTCATGTCTTGAATCCTCTCTTTTTGGCTTTTTTAATCACCTTATAATTCACCCAGGTTTTTTGTTCACCTCTTGATCGTGTTATTTTTTTCTATAAATTTTTTTTAGTTGGTTATGCTCTTTTTTTTTACTAACACCTTCATACCTCTGGACAGTTTATAATCATTCTTCTTTCCAGCCCCCTCCGTCAGTCTTCTTAACTCACATAAAGCACGCATCTCAAGTATTTTAAACACTAGCTTTCCGTTTGTTCTCTTATCTCATCCCATAGACTTTATTTAAAAAAAATTATATTTGTGTATCTACATTATGGAGATGACAAAAAGTCTTCCTGAGTCAGTACTCCAAACACATTGCAGTTGTGTAATCTGGAATCTTCACCATAGAAAACATAAGATTGATCCGGTAATCCCAGACACGGGACTCCTAATGCCTAGATGAGCAGATACAGTGCAGTAGGCTGTTTTCATTCCATTCTTTGATGTTAACTTCTCATTATTAGTATTCATTTATACTGTGTAAATATATTCTGCGGCTTGGTCCAGGGTTACATAATTAGACAGGAGGGAGTGAAGGCCCTGCTCCCTAATGAGCTCACATTCTAAAGGGAATCGGGTAGAGACAAAAGAAAGTTTGAGCAATACCATGCCCAGTGACGGCAATATCGTATGGTGGATGGGAGAATGAGTAGTATACATGGCTTGTTGTGTAAATCCGTGGTTCCCAACCCTGGTCCTCAAGTACCCCCAACAAGTCAGGTTTTCCATATATGTGAAGCACAGCAGGGTGATATGATTTGCTGCTCAGTGATTGCAGGATTCAGTCTGTATTTCCCCAAGCAATCCTTAAAACCTGGCCTGTTGGAGGGACTGGAGGACCGCGTTTGGGAACCACTGGTGTAGATAAGTCCATTATGTATATATACACCCCTGCTTAATTTCTAAATGACTGGTGTGTTGGTCTTGTTCATACGGATACTTAGGAATTTTTTTTATCTTAAATATAGAAATTTGTGTAACGTAATTTAAAACACAATGGAAACAGTCAATTGCAGCATTGGTGTTTGATTTTGATATTATAGAATAGGGTAAATGTGCATTTTGTTGTATTATAACAGTCAGGTCTATTCAAAAAAGGTGAAACTCAGGAGAAGTGATAATTCTAGGTCAAAATAACCAAAGTAGAAAAATTCTCCCATTTAGCTCACTTTCCTAATCGACTATTTGGTCTAGATTGTTCTCTTCTCCTGTCAGTTTTTTGAGAAGGTATTTTTACCAGGAAGGATACATTGAGATTTCTCTCGTTTTCAGGTACTGTATGTCCTGGGTGGTGAGCATTTACAGTTGGGTGTGTTGCCCAAAGACACTTACTGGAGAGGTGCACTTGCTGGGATTTGAACCTGCATCTTCACGGTTACAGAGCAGTGATGTTACCTCTACTCCATCCATCCGATGAGTTTCACCTTTTAGTGAATAGACCTAAATGTTAGTACAGCGACACTCAATATTCTGACTCTAAGGTGCTCTGACATGCTGTATGTGGTAGAAAGACCAACAAAGAAAGCAAAGAACATTTTTCTATGTTTCTATAAAGGCTTAATAAAGAAAAGATAAATTCAAAATAAAATCACCAAAACCATGGAACACAGGCATATACAAGATAAAAGTGTCCATAAATTGGATATATAACACAATTTTATGAAGACAATCTTCACTGCACACTAAAACAATTTGTAAGAGCCTTAACTTGTCAGAATATGAAACCGTCCGTCACACAATCAGCATAAGAATTCCATTGGTCTCCAATGTTATTAAACTCTTACATTTCTGCCTGATGATTAATTCCTATATAACATCAACCCTATGGGAAGCACAAGAAATGCATTATGCAATGCAATAATTTTGCAAAAAAACATTACATTATCTCTATAGGTGGAACAGGTGTATGTTGGATCATGAGATGATTTGCAATTTGGGTTACACAGTATGATGACAGAGGTCAATCTTAAAAGAAAAAAGAAAAAAAAAATCTCCCTTTTACATTATTCAGGAAAAAAAATTAAAAATTCATTCACGTTAATGTTTGATCCCAATAAAATCACTTGATGTATAAAGTCAATGCCAATACTAGACAGAAATTATAGTGCAGCGCTCCCATACACCAAAACACGTGCTCAAGGAAATGAGATTTTTACATACCTGGGTAAATTTTCATTGAGCACGTGTTTTGGTGTACGGGAGCGCTGCATTATAAATGTCTTACTGGAGTTCTCTACATTCGGTGGTATATTGGGAATAACCATCTTAGTGTACTAGAGATCCGTACTACCTAGTTCCCACGACGCAGCGCCAATGGCAATACGGTTTATAATGCATTATATGGGGATTTTTGAGACACATATTTCAGTGTTAATTTCTAGTAATTTTGAGCTAATTTATTAATTAGGAAAATATGGTCCTAGCAGGAATAGTTCGGAGCAGGGGCTGATAAAGTAGGTAGAGGTGGGTGTCCTCAATTTCTGTGAGAGATAAAGCACTTGGAGGTTAGCATTCTATGAATTTTCAGGTCCTTTCAGAATTCTGTAGGACTTGAAACCCCATAGTCTGCCATGTGTCAATTACTCTAAAGCAGTGTTTCCCAAACCTGTCCTCAGATCTGGACCCTCAACCAGGCCAGATTTTGCAGATCACCTTGGAGAAATACAGACTGAATCCTGCAATCACTGAGCAGCAAATCATATCACCTGTGCTATGCTTCAGATATCTGGCAAACCTGACAGCGGGTCCGGAGGACAGGTTTGGAAAACACTTCTCTAAACCCTTGTCAGGTCCAGCCAGGCTGGGTGGGTGAGGGTGCGAGCCCAGGTTGCAGTGACACTAAGCAGGCAATAGGTTTGAAATAAAAAGGGGTTTATTTGGATATAAAAACAATACAGAGTGAGGGGTAAGATAGGAAGAGGGCTGCCAAACATAAACAAAGGGAGAACTGAGAATAGACAGGAGGGGATTAACCATATAATATACAGATTCAGGGGCAGAGCGGGAGTAACTGAATACAGAATGAACAGGACTGGAGCAGGGCTGACGATGAATACAAAAGGGGGGGTCTGAGAATGGACATGAGAGGGAAGGGTTAATTTACAGACAGAAGAATAACACATTAACAGGGCTGAGAGCAGGATTCACTGGAATGTAGAATAAGTCTGTTATGCTGGGAGTCAGGCAGCTGAATAAGCAAAAGGTGAGGGTCTGTAATATGTGAAGGAGTCCTTGGATGAAGTGGGGGGGGGGTCACAGGTGAAGCGGGGTTCCAGATGAAGAGGTGAGGGGATCTTGCGAGGTATCAAAAGGGATGATCCAAAAGCGTAGTCAAATGGAGTCCATAGCTCCAGGGATACAGAAGGTTGAAATCCGTTGAGCGAGCAGGGGGTCTGGTACACGTTGAATCTGAATGCTGGTTTAAACAGGACAGGCTCCTGGCTGTACATGCTCCACTCTGGAGTGAAAACTAATGCTGAAGCATCTGAGGGGTGCGGCTCCATTAAGTAGTAGCAGTCAGACTGACTGATTAGGTGCACCTGAGAGTTCTTACAGAGCTGGCTGAGAAGTCAGTTTATCCTGGGGCAGCACCTTTCCTTTGCTGCCCAGGGAGTTTCAGCACATGGCAGTACTTGTTTTGCCTTTGCGGCGCCGGTGGCGGCGATGACCATGATAACCCTACTGCAAACATGGTGGAAGAAAGGAATGTCAACTCTTTACCCTACCTTGTTGTATGTCTACTATATTGGATGAATAGTTGGTTATTGGTTGAGCTTCCTTGGATGACATGGATGAAAGTAAAAAATAAATCACTAAGTTAAAATTATCCAAAATAAAATGCACTTCCTCAGTTATCTGAAAAATAAGAGATTTAACTTATCTATATTTCATATTATGAGGAGAACATTTTCTGCTGGCCATCAGGATTTATGTGCAGAGGAACATCTGATTTAGAATGTATTTGACCTTTGTGAAACACTACACAGTATAAAGACATTATATTATTGTCTCAGCATTATTCAAATCACTGGAGACAAAACAGCCAGGAGGGGGGGGGGGTAGATTCTTAGTACATGGAATAACAGCTAGGAAAGGTCATCTTTGGCAAAACAAATGTCCACCACCTTATGTATGGGAAGGCACACATTTCATGTATTAAAGGCTTGAGAAGAGTGATATGTGACAAAAATGTGAGCAATGGGGGTTCTCTGGTTTGAGCAACATTGAAAAACTTATTCTAATATACATTTCATCTGCACAATGTACAAGGTAATAACCTCACAGATGTGTACGTATGCAGCGATAATAAAAAATATAGGGCCCTAACGCTAGCATGAGCGTTAGCATAAATGAGGGGATAGCGCTGCGCCTGAATCACCTCCGATTCGCCAACGGGTTGAAAACCCCATTAGAGAATCGGTATTAGCACTTTTTAGCGCGAGTTTACTGTACTTTGCACTTCCTATACTTAACATGGGGAGCACGAAGTGCAAGCACAGAGTAACTAGCATTAGTAACTAGCGTTAGCGCCAGCTCTTAGGATCACAAGGTCCTAACGAAAAGGTTAACACCAACTCAGAGCTGCTGTAGAATCAGTTAGCAGCAGCTGAAAAGCCCACAAAAATCAAATACTCCCCTATCATCCCGTTGCGAGAATGGCTGCCCGATCCACTGCTTCTGGCCACTGGGAGCAGAGGGAGACTGGAGGGAAAAAGCCCCCAGTCTCCCTCCGCCGACCAGCAGAATCTTGTGAGAGGTGAGATCCTGCCGTCATGTGACCCAGCAGGAGAAGCCTCCATGGAGTCCTATGGACTCCATGGAGCAGATGCTCGGGACGGTGCGTTAGCACTGCCACCAGCATCCACGAGCCTGGCAGCTGCTGCGGGGCAAACTGCTGGACTCAGCGCCTGCCCCGCGATCTGATCGTGAAACCAGGACGCAAAGGGGAAATTTGCGATATTAATTTTTCCCCATAGCATCCCGGTTTTAACGAGGACCAGATGATAGTACCAATAGTACTTTTCCCACATTTGATTGCTGCCCAGTAACATATTGACACATAGAACTTTGCGTACACAACTCGGGGGCTGGCTCTAGTGTTTGTGGAGACAGTTTTTTATTTATTTTCTAGAAAAAAACATTTTAATATCAATTTAAACAAATAAGCATATATATAACATTCTAGGGTCTTTATCATTATTCAGTATATATTTAAAAAGTGGATTGACATTTCGACCTTCGGTACGGTCTTTAGCGAGGTCAATATTATCTTGATAAAGATTCCAGTTAGGACGAAAACATTGATCCATTGTTAAATATTTATTGAATAAAGTTTGAAGATTTTAATGAAGGCCTGGAATGTGTCCTACTTTTGTTTGTGGGTTACAGCATTGGTGTATATTCAAATTTTGAAATTTTTAGGTTGTGAGTGCCTTATGATGGCCGTGTTTAATCGATATCTATAAACACACATAAAATATATTAATATATGTACAAAAATTGCAATCAATTAAAGCAATATAATGTATTTTCATCTAATTTATTATTAAAATTATATGAATTGTTTTTTTAACCCACCTCCCCCTTTGCATTACTCCCTGGCTGTGTAAGCATGGCCAGGGTTTAGTGGGTATTGCCCTGTAATGATGGTGCAGGTGGACTTTCAAAAATCACACAAGAACAACCTGCACAGTACATGATGCTGCACCAAACGGTGGGAGAAGTTGTAAATATGCAGCACGGAATCCACGGATTCCTTTCTATGTAATTAAGTTGCTCAGACACATCCTTTGTCTTCTGCCCCAGTCTTTGATGACACATCATAGTGGAAAACCTCATTCACCCTCCCTTCCTAGAAAGAGGACAGAAATGGATGCTGATCGCAGAGGGGATCTCACTTCCCACAACAAAAACCTAAAGCCACCATGAAAGCCAGCAGTGGTTGGAACTATTAAGAAACTGGCACCCTGTGTGGTGTCACTCTGTGATGTCATGAAATATAACCGACATTTCAGTTTCTATTCTATTAGAAGCAGTACCAATTATTGTGGGTCCGCAACAGGACCAGATTGGTCAAAAGGGAAGTCTGGGCATTTGCCAGGAGGACCATTAGCTGTTAGGCTCTATCCACCTGCTGTCAGGTAGGGCTGCCTCCATCTGCCTCCTGCTTTGCCCCTGCCCACCTTCTGGTGGCCATGTATTGGCTGGGATGTCCTCCCACGTACTGCCTGCCTGCCCCCCTTCCCCACATGCTCCCCTAATTTATACCCTGGAAAGGCCATTATTAACTCATGGCAAAAGGTGCAGTTGCCCACTGTCCCAGTCATTGTTGTGGGTCCTAAGGCAGCTGCCTCTTTTAGCCTGCAAA
Organism: Leptobrachium leishanense; assembly: GCA_009667805.1. Lineage (NCBI taxonomy): Eukaryota > Metazoa > Chordata > Amphibia > Anura > Megophryidae > Leptobrachium > Leptobrachium leishanense. The sequence continues at coordinate 157,028,243 of CM019063.1, read as the reverse complement.
AACCATGGCCCCGCTCCATGGCTAGGCACCGATCGCAGACTTCTCCCACAGAGCCTGACGTCTTGGATTTGTGTGGGGTGAACATGAGTGGCACAGGGGGTCCTATGGCACCCTGTATCACTAATCTTGAATGTCAGCCCTGCCTGCAGGACCTCCCTCACCTGCTGATGTCATCGCACAAGGGCAATGAGGTATTCTTGGAAAAGCCAGAGCATGGCCTTTCCAATGTTACTAAACACAAACAGGTTTTATATAAAATAATAATAAATATATAAAAAATATTCTAATGCATCACTATTGTTCACTTTTCAAATATAACGTGAACAATGATGCTGCACTTACTCATCATCTAATTTTCCATGTCGTGCACTACAGTGAGGAATGCAGGGGGTACTTTGGAACCCTCTGCCTCTAATATTTAAAGTGCACAAGATAAAGAGAGGTGTCATTGGAAAGGTCAAAGTCTGACCTTTCCATCGATACCAAATATGACCATGTAAAGTGTAAAAATAGAAAATAAACAAAAAAAATTAATCCAAAATTTACTTTTTTTTCCTCAGTTCTAAGGCAGAGGGGAAAAAAATAATAGGCGTCTGTACTTTTAAATGCTTGAGCCTATTTTCTGACCCTGCCCAGCATAATTCCTCTTCGCATACTAAGTTCCAGCATGTTTCTCCTTATGTACCCCTAACATGATTCCTTTCACATACTCTAAGTATAAGTCTCCCCTTCATATCTCAGCATAATTTCCTCACATACCCCCAGCATTATCCCCACACATTCTCCCCAGATATTCCCAAGCATAGTTCCACTCTCACATACCTCATTGTCTCCTGTGGTAGTGTGTGATGTTAGAGCAAAGTGGTCAATGGGGGTGGGGGAGTGAGGGTGCAATGGAGGAGAAGTGTGGGCACAGGGGGCAGGGCAGACTGGATTTGTAATAAGGACTCTGGACCCATAATGGAGAAGACCATTGAGCACAGGTAGCATATATGGCTACATGTATGTTTATCAGTGCTTTTTTTTCTAGGAAAATAGGTGGGGGTATTCTCACATCTCGGGAAAAACTGATTATTATGACTATTTTCATGTCCTCATAAACAATAGTTGTAGCTCACTTAAAGGAAGACACTATAAAAGGAAACCATCTTTTTTAATACTGTGTTCCTTTAAATGAACTACAACTATTGTTGTAACCCTATGGAGTTTATCCACTAAGTGACTCTGTTGCAAGAAAAATCTGTATTGCAGGGCAGTTAGCTGTTTTTTTTTTTTTTGCAACGATGGCACTGAGTGGATAATCCCCTAGCATTTGTGAGCACCACAGCAATGAAACTCACAGTTTTGCTGAGTATGTATGAACTCAACAGCAATAAAACTCACAGTAATGTGCAGTGCGAATGAGCTCCACAGCAATGAAACTCACAGTAATGTGCAGTGTGTATGAGCTCCACAGCAATGACACTCACAGTAATGCGCAGAGTGTATGAGCTCCACAGCAATGACACTCACAGTAATGCGCAGTGTGTATGAGCTCCACAGCAATAAAACTCACTACCGCCTTACAGTGCCAGCTCCTCTGATCACACCACTTGCCTGACAATCCGCAGCTCTGGCAGATGTGTGTAAACATGCTGCACCCCCCTCCCCATGCTGTTCAAAGTTTCAGTGGCTGCAGAGAGAGGGGGGAGCAGCCCTCCCTTGTCACTTACTGGGGAAGGGGGTTATCAGTCCCTACATACACTCCTGACAAACGGAAGCGTTCAGTAGCAACATGAGCTGCCGAGCGCTTCCAATTCTCTGCCTGCCACTGCAGGAGGAGGGATGAGCATCATGCTCTCTCCTGTTAGTTCTGGCTGGTGGTGAGATGCCAGTACTGAGTGGTGAGGTGCCGGTACTGCGTACCCCTGAGTACCCCCTGAAAAAAAGCCCTGATGTTTATAAATGTATGGCTAAGCATGTGTATGTTTCTAATTAAAAATATGTACTGGTTAGCTGTACTTTTAAATACCCTGACCTATTTTTTGACCCAGTCCAGCCCTGGTCTTCAAGCAATATTGTACCAGTCGAGAGGAAACTTGTGTTACAGTTCGGCTTTTATTTATACCACTTGTTTGTGTATACTTTACATTATAAAGTAGTCAGCCAACATTCAAGTGGATCACTTTCCCTGGTATAGTTTTTCCATTGTTGAAATCTTCTGATGGAAACCTACAGCATGCTCATCACTAACCTTGCTGCACTTGTCGAGTAAGAAATGCAAGTGGGAATGAAGCAAGTGTATTTTTAAGTGCTCCCAAATTTGTGTTATATAGAGACAATATGTCCTCAACCAGTTCCTCGTAGTATTCTGCCCTAACATTTCCAAGGAAGATAGATCAAGATGAAATGCTTCCCAAGCTGAATTTGTCAGAAAGGTATTTGAATACGGATTCAGTGTGGTCCATGACTTTTACAAAGCTTTTTCCAGACCTAAGCAATGAATTGATTCCAAATTTGGCTCCTTTTTCAGCCTTATTTTGACCGTTATTCAGTTCAAATTCGGGTTTACAGGCATTTCGATTCCTGATAAAATTCAGATTGAATATCAGCTCTTGTGGCTATACATTTTAAAGAAAATATCAGCTTTAGCAGTTCAATTCAAATTTATTGGTATGCTGAGTCTCCAAGAAAATATCAAATCCTGAAATGTGTTAATAAATGGATTTTCAGGCAGAAAAATAATGGGTAATAAGACCAAAATCTTTTTTTTTTTAAAAAAAATAATTGAACTTTTCTTATAGACAAGACATGTTAAATCTGTATGATGATGAGCAAAAAATAAGCTTTTAAAAAAAATAATAAGCTCACTATTTCTTGGACCAGCAGCATATTTTTAATATAATTTTTCTCAATTGAATCAGCTGCACAGGCAGCCAATATTTCTTTCCCCAAAAAATCTGCCAATAGAATTAGATCAAGTCCCAAGTTTGATGTGTAGGGGCTGGTCAGAATTGTGTGAATTTCTTAAAGTGCTGGGTGCTGCACATTCTTCTCTCTGACCTTCCGAGGTTACTTCCTAAGACAAGCTATCTTCACAAACAGGGTCATTCAGAGAGCGTGAAAAGCAGGAGAATGACTGCAGAATGACTGGAGAATGAAAAATTCTAGGTCAAAATAGCCGATTTGGAAAGTGAGATGAAAGGGAGAATTTTTCTGGTTTGGCTATTTTGACCTAGAATTTTTCATTCTCCAGTCATTCTCCAGTCATTCTCCTGCTTTTCACGCTCTCTGAATAACCCTGATAGTGTAAAGTCCTTGCAGCTGTCCCATTCACACAAACACAGCTATACACTGTATATCCCAGCTGTGCCTGGGTCCCTCCAAACCTCAACACACATTGACACTTCACTTCCTTTCAGCCGAAAGATTTCTAGCACACGTTCCAAAGCATAAGTGTGTGACCCATGCTTTTCCCTGATCCCAGATCATGAATCCAAAATAAAGACGATACCTTATCGGAGTGGTGGATTTTTTTCTGGCATGGCACTTGTTACTTCCCAGCAAATGTAACAAACGTTATTTCCACTACTAACCTGTTACGAAGCATCACATCACGTACTCATACACTGGGAGAGCTGCCAGCTCTCATTTGGAGGCAGATCAGATGTTATGGGTCACCTGCTTACGCCAGGGCAATCCGCAGTGGGTATTCCTAGGTACCGCCAGATCGCCGTTGGTATCCTTCAGTAATCAGAGTCATACAGCCAATGGTAAAAAACTGCAGTTTTTAATGGCAAAAAAGAGAGACCAGACACGTTTCCCCTGTACTAGGCTTCATCAGTGCTACAAGCTACAACAGCTGAGAGATGGTGCAGCGACCCTCACACTTCTGGTCCGGCGGCGTGACGACCCGCCCACTTCCGGACCGGGTTTGCCGCATCCTTTCCAGGGAGAATTAGAGTTCAAAGTCCCTGAGACACATATTTCCGCTTGCGTTCCACCCCAAAACGCAACTAACCATCAGGGTGAATCTGCAAGCTATTTAAGCAAACAATCTTTTCATAGTCGCACCTAGATTAAAAGAGCCATATCTTTTTACACTCTAGCCCCATCATTTAATGATTTCCCTAGAATGGATTTCTAGGGGTTACTGGGTAGGCTACATGTCTCACAGTGTATATATATATATATATAATGTTTTCTCTTGATAACTGCCACTTTAGTGGTTAATGTGTAGGCTACATGTCTCACAGTGTATACAATTAATGTTTTCCCTTGATTAATTTTAGGGGTTAATTGGTAGGCTACATGCCACACTGTGTATTCATTTCATGGTTTCCCTTTTGTAAATGGCATTTTAGAGGTTAATGGGTAAGCTACATGCCTCACAGTGTATACATTTTTATTGTATTCCCCTGGGCTTATGGCATTTTAGAGGTTATTATGGAAGTTAGAATCTGAAGGATCTATTCATCTTTAGATCCTTTGCTTTTCGTTACATTTTGGGGAATCTGTTTCGCCAGAAATATGGTGAATGGTCAACGTAATTTGCGAAAATTGGAGTTGCTGAAGCAGTTATCGGACATTGGCAAAAACCGCATAATTGTGGCAAATAAAATATTGAATTTAAATATCAGGTTAGTGCAGGAAAAAAGTTATCATTGCACGACATTACTCTGGGATTATGGAATCTTATATCGTTTTTATAAGTAGTATGATTTAGTGGCGAAAAATTATTAGTCCCCCCCAGTTTTGATTGTGGTACCGTATGTGTCCCTCCTATATATTGTTCCTAGAGTCGGCTCTACTCTTGTGTAGTAACACTTGCTCATCCTCTGAGACTTTTTTCATACAAATGATTTCATCATCTTACTCCAGTGATGTCATGACTCAACTGCATTGCATCAGACAATGACTAAATAGATCATGGGGAGGTGTGTATGACAGGCTGGTGCACTATGTTGCAATCATAAAATTGAAATTCAGCATTGCCAAATGATATCTATATACTGTATACAACGCAGAAAGTGTCTCTCATAAACAAGAGCAAATCGAGAGGTTTTATTGCTGTTTTCATGTTCAGCACATCAAAATTAGTAAAAAGTCTGTTATTCTCATTCGAGAGACAAATTGTGTGTCATCCAGTGTTATTAGCTCTAAAAGTAAGTTATTTAGTTAATAAAATACCATAAAATTATTATGTCGCATTATCGTAAATGTAATTTTATGCTATAACATTAAAATATAATTCATGATATTATAATATGATGTGATATGATATCTATATGTTAACTCTATAGCATTGCATGTACAGTAAATTCAATTAATATTGCAAAGTCAGCACATCTAAGGATAAAACCTGCTAAATTTCTAAAATCAGGAACGGGGAAGGACCATAAAGCACCGTGTCAGCGCATCACATTTTTTCAATGAAATTTATATGAACTCAACTGCATTTAGAACAAAATCAAGTTTGTTCAAAAAATATTTTTGCTGGAATTGTTATTTTCTGCATTCAATTTCTTTTTTGTCATTTCACTTTGACATAATATTTGTATTTCACCAGTCTTCGACAGTAATTAATGACACACAGAGCCTGGAAAAAAGCAAATCACAAGACTGAAATACAGAAACATTGTTTCTGTGGCTAAAGGTTGATGTTTATGTATATATTATGCATGATGTATCAAGCACACAAATAAAAGAAAAATTGCTTCAAGCGTGATAGCTCATAGCTACAAGCAAAATAGGTAGCACGTACAATATTTTTCCTTTTTTTTATCCATTTCAAACCCACATTGATATGTTTCTCTTCCGATGATAAGATTATACTTGTTTTCCCACAGATGCTTAACCCCTTCATTACCAAGCACTTTTTGTTGAAAAAATGTATTTGAAACATGACATGCATTAACAAATATGGTAAAATAGCAGATAAATAGGATATAATAGCAATTTTGAACAGAGATTGTTTTCCCATGACTATTAAAAGATTCAAATAATAGAGGAGCAGACGTGTCCCGATGGAGCTCCGCTCGTCTGCTCTGTAAAGGGACCTTCAGAAGAGTTTATACGCGGTATTTTTTAACATTTATGGGTCCCAGGGTGACTGGCCATCGGCATAGTACAGTCCGGAGCCCGTTTAGTCCCCCCTCCGGACCAGAGACTCGGATTGCGGCTGCCGCCTCGTGACTAAAGCGTGGTGCTGGCGGCCATCTTGTGGCCTACATGCCTGGCTCTGCTGCACGATCTGCCCTGCCCCAGGACAACCTTATGCGGAGGGCTATGGAGATGGAGGGCCCTCGTCTCCTGGCCGACCCGGCTGACTGTCCTGCGGTGGCGGCGACCGGATCTGAAGAGAGATGGAAGAGCAGCTCACCTGCCCGTGATCGGGGTGACTCAGCCATGATCTCGGGCCTGGATGCCTGTCTGCGCATCCTGGCGGAGGAAGATGATGCAGCCCCGGTTACGAGGGGTGTGTGGCGCCGGCTGATGGCCTCGCTGCGAAGCTGCAGGGAGGCGACGAACGCGAGAGAGACGGAGAGGACGGAGGCCACCTCGGGATTCAGTGCGGCTGCGGCCTGCTTGCCTACTGCGGCTGCGTCGGGGAGTTGTACCGGGAGCGGTGGACGCCTGCGGATGTTGGACCTGCGGCCTAGGCCTGCGAGACCAGCGGCTGAGATGGTAGATACCTGGCGATTTAAGATGGCTGACGGGTTCTGCGGTGCGGAATTGAGCGGTCTGGATGAAGAAAATGACGTCCCTTACCTTCCAGAAGAAGAGGAGCCAGCCGATTGTGGGGTGCTGGACGACCCGGTGATAGCTGCAGCGATCTTTGTGGCTCCTTCTCGGTCGGCGGGGATGACGCAGTCCGCCGTCCGTGGACTGTCCGCCGCCATGCGGCTAGGATCCTCCCGGCAGAGTGTTGTGGCTGGAGGGGTGATGGAGGTTTCGAGGAAGGAAGAAGCCCGCCGTCCCTGTTGTGAGATTGAGGGCTCTAGTGTTTTGCAGGGCCTCCCTTGCGTTGCACCGGGGGCCTCGGTCCCTCTTAGGCAGAGGGCATTTTGCGGACAGTTTGGAGCCGATGGGGCGCATGGCTCCACTTTGTGGCGAGATACAGGCTGAAGGGGTCTGCCTTTCGACGGATGTCTGCCTGTCTGGCCCGGTAACCCACCCCACTGGACTGTCCTCTGTCCCAGGTTCTTGATGTTCCCTTTTAATGCTGTGCACGCGAATTATTTTGTCATTTTGTGAGTTTACCCCTTTATGAAGCATACTGCGGACTGAGTTCTTTATTTTTACTTTTTGTGATCTAGCGGTGATACCCTTATATATGTGTATTATTATCTGATGAGACCCCCCTATCTGGGGATGTTTATTTAATTAATTTTTTTTTTTTTTTTTTTTTCTTCCTTCTTTTTCTTCTTTCTCTCTCTCATGTTATTCCCCAAAGACTTGCACTGCAGAAGATGGTGTATCCACTCCCCCCACCCCCCTTCCCCCCTTTTTTTTTTTTTTTTCTCTCTCTCTGGCATTACTGGGATGCCTGAGGCGCGCCACCATGACTTTGCGTTATGATTGGCCCTTAGGGTCCTAGGCCCCGTGACATTGTCCCTCCATGGCCTCCTTCAGGAGCGTGCCAGGAGCGTCACGGCAATGGCCTTTGCCATTTTTCACACCCCCCCCCCCCCCCCCTTTTTTTTTTTTTTTTTTTTTTTTTTTCCCCTCTCTGTTCTTTGGATTACCATCTTTTTGATAGCGTTGTGCACATAATTCCTTGTGATGATGCAATGTTTCCTGCTGACAAACTAATTTTTGATTTTTATTTTGATGAGACCCCCCTATTTGGGGATGTTTATCTGCGTTGATTTCCTGCTGACTAGCCTGCTGTGGCCCTGCGCGGCCGTTTACTGTTAGTTGTATTGATGACAATGTTATAAAATAAAAATTTTGAAATATAAAAAAAAAAAAAGATTCAAATAATATGAATTTTGCTAACTTTAAAATTTTCTTTTATTGGTTTATCCATTACAGAACTATTGCTGGGATTAAAGATTTGAAGCTCTAGATAGTGTCCCTTTTCTTGCACAATTTGACACAGGGTCTTCATTATTACCCAGGACATACTGGAAAATGAGACAAATCTCAATGTATCCTTCCTGGTAAAATCCTTTATAAATAAATAAATAAATAAATAAATTAGCATATAGACTTTGTGTCAAATCCAGTAAATGTCATAAAGTTAGATAATATAAATGGTCGGATTATCGGGCTTTGTAGGGATTACAGTGAGATTATTAGGAATGCAGCTTCCATAAAACATATAGGGCAGTATTACAATGTTGGTGCTAACTTAACCAGAGCTGTTGTAAACTTAAAACCTCCATCGGCTATAATGGCTCTGGGAAGTTTACAACAGCTCTGGTTAAGTTAGCAACAGCTTTGTAATACTGCCCCTAGAGCAGTGGTCCCCAACCCTGGTCCTCAGGGCCCACTAACAGGCCAGGTTTGCCAGATATCTGAAGCACAGCACAGGTGTTATGATTTGCTGCTCAGTGATTGCAGGATTCAGTCTGCTTTTCCCCATGGTGATCTGCAAAATCTGGCCTGTTAGTGGGCCCTGAGGACCAGGGTTGGGGACCACTGCCCTAGAGTATAAAAATAAAATCTACATGTGGCACAAGGACCTTATATACAAAGAACAGCAACACTTTGGGCCCTACTACATTCTTCACGCAAAAACGCAGGGTAAACGCGTGAATTTTTGCACAAAGCCTTAAACGCTAACGCGTGTAAATCAACGCTGGTATTACAATCCTCGCGCATTTTTTCATCCGTCAAAAAATAACACGTGGAAAACAGACGCGCAAAAACGCGCGTGCAGCAACGTTCCTCAATATTCAGCAACTCAGAGACTTCTTCATATTTCAAGGTAACGTATAAAAGTTTATTGGAGTCGACGTTTCAAGTCCTGTTGGACTTTTCTCAAGACATACAGGGTTATTCAAAGAGATCCGAATGGCTGGAGAAAGGTAACCGAATGCTGAAAATCAGCGTTCGGTTACCTTTCTTGGCCATTCGGCTATCCAGAGAGCAGGCAATTCGCCAAATCCTGGCGAGTTGCCTGCACATACGGTGCCTGTTCGGTGCCTGTTCGAGGGCAGTGAAATCCCCATAAAAAAGCACTGCTTCGGCTATTCAGAGAACACAAACCAGCAGTGAAAGGTTCCCGAAATGCCCTGCCATTCGGTGGTTTAATTTGGTAATTTTATTCAGGAGAATCCCATAGGCTTCAATGTTAAAAATATTCCTGTTTTAATTCAATATCTAATAAACCGTTCATTATAAAATTCTGCAGTAAAGAGACTCTTTATTTTTATTTTTTTTTTAGTATATTTTAAGCATTTTTCTGGATTTTTTTTTTTTAAATAAAGTCCGATTTATTTATTTATTTATTTTAACTTTTCTTATTTTTTCTGTAACAGCCCTTTTTATTATCATTCCCTGGACCTTATATGTAAATTTCAGACATTTTCGCTCAGTAGTTTCTTTGCAAACAGTGTTTTACTTTTCAATCATTCATGCAAACTGTTTTCCTAATTTATTCACTGCCTCTTCTGCGGTCTCGACTTTATCCGGAGGCTTCGCTACGTGTCATCGACTCCTGCTCGGGTTTTTCCGGCATCTTCGACAGGTTAATCCAGATGTTTTTGCGGGTTTTCGGCGTGCATTTGCCGGGTTTTGCGGTTCGTTTTCGTCGGGTTTGCGGTAGCTTTTCCCTGTAATTCGGGGACCCTGTGGTGCTTGCTGAATACACCGCAGGGTCGCCGAAATGGGATCGGCAAAAGGAACCGAATTGAAGAGAAAGAAAAGTTACCGAACGTGCAGTAACTTTTCGAATCTCTTTGAATTACCCTGATAATCTAAAGCAAAAAACATACTTCCTGTTGGTTTCCTTTTTTTTTTTTCTCACGTCTCTTTCAGCCTTCACTGTTTTGTGTTTTTGGTTTTTTTCTTTTTCCTTTCTAGGTTGTATGATCTTATCTCTGTTGTTTTATTATGGGCCGAAGATCCCTCATGCGTTCATTTTCCCATTTTGAACATACCATTTGACTCTCACTTTTTACGACCTCTAATCCCCTCACCCATGTGACCCTTAATGTCCTAATGTTCAAATCTAGGAACTGATCAGTGTAGCTTCCAGACCTGAGGAAGAGAGGAATACTCTCGAAAGCTTGTCTTTTAAATGTAACGTTAGTCCAATAAAAAAGGTATCACTACGTACTGCTATACTTGTGATTTTGGTATCTGGACTAACACGGCCTATCAAAGTTATATATATATAAATCGAGATTTAGTTAATTCTGCTTTAGTTAATGCTGCAACATGCAGATATTCAAGAAATAGAGCCTTTCTCAAATTTATGTAACAACTAGTAACTGAAAACCATGAAGAGCTTATGAGGTGCGTCCTCTATACAACATAACAATAACAAAAAAGGAAATGGAGAAAAAAAGTTTTGCACAATGCACCTCACAGGATGAAGAAAACTATTTATAAAATATCTACAACCAATATACACAAGCAGTTCTGCACTAGGTAACTATTATTTTCACATATTCACTGATGGGTTTTCATTTTGTTGTTTTCATTTACTCGTCTGTAGACATGGTGGGCACCATTACATTCTTGGTGCTAATGTTAGCGCTCACCTGAGTGAGCGTTAACGTTAGCCCTGGTGGCCCTAGCACAGGCGCACCATATTACAATCCAAATGCTAACGGGTTAAAAAAACCATTAGCGATTGGTATCTTGCGCTTTTCAGAGCGAGGTTACTGTACTTTGCGCTCCCTATGCTTAACATGGGGAGCGCAAAGTGTTAATTAGCGTTAGTATTACAATATACTAACGCTAATTACCTTCCGGCTGCGGTTACACAAAAGTTAACCACAGCCTGGACTTGGTGCTAATGGATTCCGCTGCTGCAGATTCCGTCAGCACCAGCAGGAACCCCCACCCCCTATAAAGTCAGATACTCAACTCCTATCCCACGGCGAGGACCGCGGCTCCCACCGCCTCCTCTGTCCACCGGGAGCTGGGAGAGACTGGGGGAAAAAGTCTCTCCCTGTGGATCACTACGCCGACCTGCCAGATCTCGTGAGGCGAGATCGGCAGGACATGTGACCGGCGCCATCTGCCCCAATGGAGTCCCCTATGGACTCCATGGAGGAGATGCATGCGGCGGCGCTTAGCGCATCCCAGGGCTTAGCGCCCGATAACGATGCAGGCAGCTTTTCTAGCGACTGCATAGCATATCGCGCTAAAACGGGGACGCAAAGGAAAAACCTTTGGGTTCCCGTTTTAGCACAATAACTGTAATGATGCCCAGTATGTGTTGCTGTATGGTGCTACGAACATTCAATCCTATAATGTTATGAAAATAAAGGACATAGATATTTAATATATGAAACATGAAATAAATTAACACCTTCCCATTACAATAGGACTCTGACCATTGTGTTGCTTTTTTGGTGTTTTTACATAATTGGAAAAGGGATGGAAGAAACACAGAGCTCTATTTTGACCTTAAGTTAACAAGTGGAGCTGATACGTTTAATGAGCCTCTCTCCCACTTGATAATCTAAAATCTGGTGCTGCTATTTTAACCATAAACTTGCAGCTCAGAATTAGCATCTGCTTCCTGTAAGCTAATGCTTCCTACATTTTATATAGGAAACGTTAACTATTGAGCAGCCAGAGAGTAATGAGCTACTCCTCGGTAGTTTGCCATTCTTGGCTGAAGCCGGTAATATGCTCAGAAGAATGTCTTGGAGACCCTGGGGTTAGGCGAGTTTGTATTTAGACTTATGCAGAGCTGTGCATGTGTTCCTAGTGTCCTTCCACATCACCAGCAAGAAATCCAAATGCATGAGTTCACATAGAACTTGTCATGCTTCCACCACAAGCACCCCCTGGAAAGGCCTGCATTGCCATATATACAGGCCTGGATCCAACAGCACTTAGAAACATAGAAACATAGAAAAATGTCTGCAGATAAGAACCTTTCGGCCCATCTAGTCTGCCCAATTACATGGACACTTAACCTGGATTTATCTTTTGTTTAGGATAGCCTTATGCCTATCCCATGTTTGCTTAAATTCAATTACTGTTTTGGCCTCTACCACTTCAACTGGAAGGCTGTTCCATGTATCCACCACCCTCTCAGTAAAATAATGCTTCCTGATGTTACTTTTAAACCTTTGCCCCTCTAATCTAAGACTATGTCCTCTTGTTTTGCTACTTTGTTTCCGTTTAAATATACTCCCTTCCTCTATCTTGTGGATTCCCTTTACGTATTTAAATGTTTCTATCATATCTCCTCTGTCTCATCTTTTTTCCAAGCTATACATGTTAAGATCATTAAGCCTTTCCTGGTAACTTTTCTCCTTCAAGCCGTACACCATTTTAGTAGCCCTTCTCTGAACTCTAAGATGTCTATATCCTTCTGGAGATACGGTCTCCAGTACTGCACACAGTACTCCAAGTGAGGTCTCACCAGTGCTCTGTACAGTGGCATGAGCACTTCCCTTTTCCTACTGCTAATACCTCTCCCTACACAACCAAGCATTCTGCCAGCATTTCCTGCTGCTCTATTACATTGACTACTTACCCTTAGATCCTCTGAAATAATAACCCCTAAATCCCTTTCCTTAGATGTTGAGGTTAGGACTGTATCAAATATTCTATATTCAGCCCCTGGGTTTTTACGTCCCAGGTGCATTATCTTGCACTTATACACATTAAAACTCAATTGCCACAGCTCCGACCATTTTTTTAGTTTACCTAAATCATTTGTCATTTGGCTGATCCCTCCAGGAACGTCAACCCTGTTGCAAATCTTTGTGTCATCATCAAAAAGACATACTTTTCCATTAATACCTTCTGCAATATCACTAATAAAAATATTAAAGAGAATGGGTTCAAGTACTGACCCCTGAGGTACCCCACTGGTAACAAGACCTTGCGCCGAATAAACTCCATTTACCACAACCCTCTGTTGCCTGTCACTCAGCCACTGCCTAATCCATTCAACAATATTGGAATCCAAGCTCAAAGATTGCAATTTATTGATAAGCCTTCTATGCGGAACAGTATCAAAAGCCTTACTGAAATCTAAATAAGCAATGTCTACTGCACCACCTGTGTCTATTATTTTTGTTACCCAATCAAAAAAATCAATAAGATTAGTTTGGCATGATCTCCCTGAGGAAAACCCATGTTGTTTCTGATCCTGTAATCTATGTGTTTTTAGATGTTTAACAATCCTTTCCTTTAACATGGTTTCCATTAATTTCCCCACTACTGACGTAAGACTAACTGGCCTATAGTTCCCCGATTCCTCCCTACTACCCTTCTTGTAAATGGGCACAACATTTGCTAATTTCCAGTCTTCTGGGACAACTCCCGTTAACAAGGATTGGTTAAATAAGTCTGTTAATGGTTTTACTATTACATCACTGAGCTCTTTTAATAATTTAGGGTTGATCCCATCAGGCCCCATTGACTTATTTGTCTTTACTTTAGACAGCTGCTGTAGAACCTCCTCCTCTGTAAACTGATATGTAAATGTCTCGTTAGTGTTTCCTCCTAACTGAGGTCCCTTTCCTTCCTTTTCTTCTGCAAAGACTGAACAAAAATATTCATTGAGGCAGTCAGCGAGACTTTTATCCTCTTCTACATACCTTCCTTCCTTTGTTTTTAATCTAACTAATCCTTGTTTTACTTTTCTTTTCTCGTTTATGTATCTAAAAAATGTTTTGTCCCCATTTTTTACTGACTGAACTATTTTCTCTTCTGCGTGTGCTTTGGAAGCTCTTATAATTTGCTTTGCCTCTTTCTGCCTAATCTTATAGGTTTGCCTATCTTCTTCACTCTGAGTTTTTTTATAATTATTGAATGCTGTCTTTTTGTTCTTCACTATCTTGGCCACTTCTGCAGAGTACCACAGTGGTTTCTTCCTTTTTTGTTTTTGCTAACAAGCCGAATGCAATTGCCTGTGGCCTTCAATAATGCTTTCTTTAAATAATCCCATTTCTCCTGGACTCCCTTTAAACTCCTCCAGTCTGATAATGACTCCTTCACACAAAATCTCATTTTAGAAAAATCTGTTTTTTTAAAGTCTAAAACTTTTTTGTTTTTGTGTGGTGCGGCTCCATCCCTGTTCTTATATTAAACCATACTGACTGGTGATCACTAGATCCCAAATTTTCACCTACAACAACGTCCGATACCAAACCTCCATTTGTGAGTATTAAATCCAATATGGCCTCTTTACGGGTCGGCTCCTCAACTACTTGTGTTAGAGATAATCCCAGTAGGGAGTTTAGAATATTTGTACTCCTGGTGCACCCAGCTGTTTTGGTTTTCCAGTTCACATCAGGAAGATTAAAGTCCCCCATGATAATAACTTCCCCCTTCATTGCCATTTTGGCTATTTCCTCAAACAGCAGATTATCTAGCTCTTCTACTTGTCCAGGGGGTCTATAGATCACACCTACACGAGCTACTGTATGATTGCCAAATGTTAGCGTAACCCAAACTGACTCTATGTTCACCTCGCTCACTTTTATTTGGTTCTTTTTATGTTGTTTTTCACATACAGGGCCACTCCTCCTCCTTTCCTACCTTCTCTGTCTTTTCTATATAAAGAGTTCCCCGGTATTGTTATGTCCCAGTTATTTTTCTCACTGAACCATGTCTCAGTAACCGCCACTAAATCTACTTTGTCAGCTGCCATCATTGGCATCATTGCCATCACTTGTCCTGGAATGCTTTATTATTGGTTACCATCTGGTTTTTACCTCAGCCCAGTGCCTTGTCCAGGCTTCCAGAGAGCCAGCCTGGGTTTTCCTGTGCAGCCATGGAGTTTCAGCTGAGGCCCATCTGATTAATCTAGCCTCCTTAAGTAGCAGTGAGACCCAGCATTCATTGCTTCTGCATTGAAGTCCCTGACTGTGAAGTCATTGGGTTGTGTGCTGTCCTGTTCATCAGATTCCTTGTATCAGTACCCAGTATCCAGCGTCTCCGTCCAGTCTTCGTCTTGTCATCCTCGGCAATACCGTCCTGATACCCACTGTTACTTACCCTGCTGTTCCAGGATATTTCCCCGTACACCCTCCTGTGAATTCCTGTGGATTGATATAAAGTGTACTGACCTCTGGCTCTCCATTTAAAACTACTCTCTGGGCTTTCCTTCATTGATACACTGTGTAACCCCTTCTATGGATTAACTTCACCACTCTGCCAGCTGCCTGCCACGTCTTCTTGCTTATGGACTTAACCACGTCTTTCCCTGCTGCCAATTCCCGTTTGTTTTCCATATTACTGTTTCTCACAGTCTTGCCTTTTGTTCTGTCTTCCCTGTATCCTGTATAATTAATATTACTTTATCTTGTTATTTCCTGTGTCCTTGGTTTCCTTAGGTTCCCTTGTTTTCTTTTATTCTCCATAGCCCAGTATGCTTTATTTTGCATAGTTACTTCTGTCAGTTTCATTCCTGTCATGCCCCTATCCATAGGTTTTCCCTGTCAGTCTTCTTGATGTCTCACTTATTCCTTTCTGCCTTGCCTCAGTTAGTTCCCTCCTGCTTGCCTCTGTTAGTTCCCTCCTGCTTGCCTCTGTTAGTTCCCTCCTGCCTTGCCTCTGTTAGTTCCTTCCTGCCTTACCTCAGTTAGTTCCCTCCTGCCTTGCCTCTGTTAGTTCCTTCCTGTCTTGCTCTTGTATGTTCGTATTAAACCTATTATTTGTCTTATATCCTGTCTGGCCTCCCCTCTGTGTCACCGCCTGCTGGGCTCACCTCTGTAACCGCACACACCGTATGGCAGAACTCGAGTAGACCTGTGCTCTTCTCCATGTAGTCCTATGGTTTCCAGGGGATAATATCAGCATCAATGTGTGGCGCTGCTTTCGATAATGATCACTGGCTTCCAACTATTACAACTCAAGCCGCTAACAGATCACTCAGTCTGAACAGAGCTGTCAATAGTGAGATACTAACTGATGATATTAACTAGTGCAAAGTTTTGCCATTAGCTAGTTGCTCTTAACAGCTATACAGGAATAGGGCCCTAGGACAGAATAAGAGTGACAATGTAATGCCAACATGTTTTTGCATGCCTATGCAGAAATGTGAGCAGTACAAAATCTGTCAAAGTATATATGTATATTGAAAGTGAGTACAGGAAACAAATATTTGTCATTTCTCCTACTTAAGGTTTACATTGGTGCTACAATTTCCACATGTCAATTCTGTATCTCTGCAAGAACAAAAAATATTTTTTTCCTATGCTAGGCTTCTCTTACTGTGAGGAATAATAATGGAACTTGCAATGTTTATTGTGTAAAATTCTATACAGTGAGCAGCATTGCCCCTTATTCAGGTTTATCGAACCTAGAGTGTATTATTAGTCAGTACAATCATTTTGACATCTTTGACAAGCAAGTCATGATGGAATGGAATAAAGTCAGTGGTAAAACAGTCAGTTGAAGCATCTGTCTTTGTCTTGCTTGATACTTCAACAGGCAGAACAACGTTTTTTAACTTCCCCTGCTTGAGGAGAGAGAAAAGACGATATTATGTGGAACATCCATTTTAATTGGTTATTTTATAACCTGCTACTGTTTAATTGTTTATTGATCCTGCTGCAACCACCAAGGAATTAAAGGGGTAATATTTCAATAAATAAACTCATGTCTAATAGTAGAGTCTTCTGCGTTGTTCTTTTCGGACTTAGAGTTCAGATTCAAGTATGTCCTGGTATGTATATAAACCAGAGTTGTTGGAAGCTTTGAAGGGTTAAAATTTGATAAAATCTCAGGGCTCTATCACCTCCTTCAAGCTAACAGTAGCGCAGGCATAAGCGCTAACTTAAAGGAGGTCATAGCGCTGTGGCCAGATCGCCTTTGAATTGCTAATGGGTTAAAAAAACATTAGCGCTCATTAGCGCTTGTTAATTTGCGATTTGTAGCGCAAGTTTACTGTACTTTGCACTCCCTATACCTAACATGGGGAGCGCAAAGTGAAAGCACAGATTAACTAGCGTTAGTAACTAGGGTGAGGACCAAGTGATCCTAAGAGCTGGCGCGACAGAAAAAAGTTACCACCAGCTCAGAGGTGTAGGTAACGGATTGCGATGCTGCAGAATCCATTACCTGCAGCTCAAACCCCCCCCCCCCAAAAAAACCCCAAATACTCACCTCTTATCCCGTGGCGAGAACAGCGGCTCATTCCTCTGCTTCTGGCTGCCGGGAGCAGAGGGAGAATGGGGGAAGAAATTCCCCTGTCTCCTTCCACGCTCACTCTGCCGACTAGCAGGATCTCGCAAGAGGTGAGATCCTGCCGGTCATGTGACCCAGCAGCACCATCCTCCATGGCATCATATGGATGCCATGGAGGAGATGCTGGGGACGGTGCTTTAGTGCTGCCCCAGCATCCGCAAGCTTAGCGATTGCTAAGGAGCAGGCTGCCGGACTCAGTACCTGCCCCGCGATCTGCCGGGGTAACCGGGACGCTAAGGGGAAGTTAGTGAATGCTAATTTTTCCTCTTGGTGTCCCGGTTTTAGGTCAGGGAAGCTCATAGGCCCCTCAATGTTTAACTGTATAAGCTGCTGTTGAAGTCTTTGAATGTAATCGCTGGATTTTTCTCTTTCTGCTTTGTTGTATTCATTGTCGGGAGAAGCACCCACATTCTGAGCTTGGTAAAGGTTGAGTGCTACCCTCCTTGTGTTATATATTTATGTACAAATGTATTTGTATGTGTATATGTGTGTATGTGTATGAATGCATGTGTATGAATTTATGTATGTGTATGTATTTATGTATATATACAGTCAGGTCCATAAATATTGGGACATCAACACAATTCTAACATCTTTGGCTCTATACACCACCACAATGGAGTTGGAATGAAACAAACACAATGTGCTTTAACTGCAGACTGTCAGCTTTAATTTGAGGGTATGTACATCCAACTCAGGTGAACGGTGTAGGGCTTACAGCAGTTTGCAGATGTGCCTCCCACTTGTTAAGGGACCAAAAGTAATGGGACAGAATAATAACCATAAATCAAACTTTCCCTTCTTAATACTTGGTTGCAAATCCTTTTGCAGTCAATCACAGCCTGAAGTCTGGAACGCATAGACATCACCAGACGCTGGGTTTCATCCCTGGTGATGCTCTGACAGGCCTCTACTGCAACTGTCTGCAGTTCCTGCTTGTTCTTGGGGCATTTTCCCTTCAGTTTTGTCTTCAGCAAGTGAAATGCATGCTCAATGGGATTCAGGTCAGGTGATTGACTTGGGCATTGCATAACATTCCACTTCTGTCCCTTCAAAAACTCTTTGGTTGCTTTTGCAGTATGCTTTGAGTCATTGTCCATCTGCGCTGTGAAGCGCCGTCCAATGAGTTCTGCAGCATTTGGCTGAATGTGAGCAGAAATATTGCCCGAAACACTTCAGAATTCATCCTGCTGCTTTTGTCAGCAGTCACATCATCAATAAATACAAGAGAACCAGTTCCATTAGCAGCCATAC
Source organism: Leptobrachium leishanense (assembly GCA_009667805.1). Lineage (NCBI taxonomy): Eukaryota > Metazoa > Chordata > Amphibia > Anura > Megophryidae > Leptobrachium > Leptobrachium leishanense. Next base: position 157,009,670 of record CM019063.1, on the reverse strand, counting down.
ATGCCCAAGCCACGACACTACTACCACCACCATGCTTCACTGATGAGGTGGTATGCTTAGGATCATGAGCAGTTCCTTTCCTTCTCCATACTCTTCTCTTCCCATCACTCTGGTACAAGTTGATCTTGGTCTCATCTATCCATAGGATCTTGTTCCAGAACTGTGAAGGCTTTGTTAGGTGTTGTTTGGCAAACTCTAATCTGGCCTTCCTGTTTTTGAGGCTCACCAATGGTTTACATCTTGTGGTGAACCCTCTGTATTTACTCTGGTGAAGTCTTCTCTTGATTGTTGACTTTGACACACATACAACTACCTCCTGGAGAGTGTTCTTGATCTGGCCAACTGTTGTGAAGGGTATTTTCTTCACCAGAGAAAGAATTCTTCATTCATCCACCACAGTTGTTTTCCGTGGTCTCCCGGGTCTTTTGGTGTTGCTGAGCTCACCGGTGCGTTCCTTCTTTTTGAGAATGTTCCAAACAGTTGTTTTGGCCACGCCTAATGTTCTTGCTATCTCTCTGATGGGTTTGTTTTGTTTCTTCAGCCTAATGATGGCTTGCTTCACTGATAGTGACAGCTCTTTGGATCTCATCTTGAGAGTTGACAGCAACAGATTCCAAATGCAAATAGCACACTTGAAATGAACTCTGGGCCTTTTATCTGCACATTGTAATTGGGTAATGAGGGAATATCACACACCTGGCCATGGAACAGCTGAGAAGCCAATTGTCCCATTACTTTTGGTCCCTTAACAAGTGGGAGGCACATCTGCAAACTGCTGTAAGTCCTACACCGTTCACCTGAGTTGGATGTACATACCCTCAAATTGAAGCTGACAGTCTGCAGTTAAAGCACATTGTGTTTGTTTCATTCCAACTCCATTGTGGTGGTGTATAGAGTCAAAGATGTTAAAATTGTGTCGATGTCCCAATATTTCTGGACCTGACTGTATATTTATATATATGTGTGTATATATATATGTGTGTGTGTGTATATATGTAAAGGTTAGTATGCTGTATGTCGTTTGGTGCCTTGCCCAAGGACACTTGCTTTAGTGGTGCTCTGACCAGGATCCAAGCCTGCATCCCACAGCTGTAGAGCAATGATGTTACTGTTATTCAAGCCAAAGCATAATTGCCCAAAATAGCAAAGCAGGAACGATATTGGAGTTTGATAATCATATTTTTAAATTTTCCTATTTTAAACTAATATTTCCGATTTCCTTGTCACTTCTCCACAATTTCTGCTTTATTAAAGGGACACTACCACCAAAAAGACAAAACAATTTATTCTGTTTATTTTATGTTGCCGATATCTTACATGTGCTTTGGTTTTCTCGTGTTTATTTATAGGGTTATTCAGAGAGCGGTGAAAACCAGGAGAATAACTGGAGAAGTGAAAATTCTAGGTCAGAATTGCCGATTTGGAAAGTGAGATAAATGGGAGAATTTTTCTGGTTTGGCTATTCTGACCTAGAATTTTCACTTCTCCAGTCATTCTCCTGCTTTTCACCTCTCTCTGAATAACCCTGTTAGTTAAGAAAATGTTTTACTCTATATGTGTCACTGTGTGCATCCATTTCGTGATATTTGGTGTTGTAAACTTCCCTCCCCCAAGTATCTTTACAGCACTTGCTCCTCAATTTGTGAAATTGAGAACAGAAGGCGCACTATGGATCAAATCTACAAAAGAAAAAAATGACTCATAAGGATTGCATTGTGTGGGATATATGCAATTGACATCACTAGGGGGGTAGATTAAAGTGTTTCAAGCTCTCAGTCAGATCTCACTCAGCTGCCATATCTTATCTTGGGTACCTTAGACAACACAATAAATTCCCTGCAGCCTTGTCTAAACATCCCCTTCCCCATCCCTTTGCCTCTTCACTACTGTTGTATCCCATACCACAGCTGTAAAGTGAGACTAGCCATAAGATTTTGGTAAATGTTGCGTCATGGGAAAAATCCTCAAAATGGATACAAGAGATAAACACCTAACTTTAGTTTTCCTTTTTAATATGCAATTAATTCAAACAAAGACAAATAATCAGCAGCGTGCATTTTATAATGCATTTATTTGTGTAATGCACACGTAGTTAGAGCTTAGTTAATGGTAGTGTTCCTTTAAATAACCCTGGAGCGCAGCTCTTTACACAATTCCTTTAGTTACCTTAGTCGTTTGTCAGACCTGGAACTTATCATCCCCCCCCCCCTATACACTATGTTCCCTGTAGTCAGCTCCACAAGTACACGGTAAAATAGTAAATAGTGACTGTGAACATGAAATATGAAAACAACTGCTTTTGATCATTATAAAAGCACACAAAAAAGAAGCCTAGGGAAAATGAGAAGAAGAAAAATCTGATCTAGTAGGCCGTGTTTGGGCTCTTTAACACTTACTCCCCAGGCACGGAAGCACATTACTTAATAGAAATATCAAACTAACACTGAATGATTCAAAGTAAAAGATCTAAAATTACAAAGAAAACAAAAAAATAATCTCAACACCCACACATGCTTCTTTGTGAATACTCTCACTTAATATTTATAGTAAATGTATAAATTGCAACTTCCCCATGGTTAGCTTAGTGTTATGCCTGTAGAATATTAAGATGACTGCCAAATGGTATAGTGCTAACCGTGGATTAATTTTTAGGAAAACCTGTTCTGCTCGAAGATTATTCTTTCTTTCCTTTACTATATTTTTTCTTGTGTTTCCTGTTTCATAATTCAACCATGCAAAAGAAAAATCCCTAGAGCACAATCTTTAATACAGAATGCAATTGTAAAGTCAAATTAACATTTTAATCCCTTCATTACCAAGAGGGTTTTCCATAAACCCACTGGCAGAAACCCAAGGTTTTCTGGAAAGCCTCTTTCCATTACCTCTTAACCCTATCACCACCTTACACACATCTTGTCAGGATCTGTGCCTGTCAGGATCCGTATCTGCATCATTACCTGCATGTGGCAGATGCATGAAAAGTGTTGCCCTCCTGCTCAGTACCAGAAACAGTTAAAAGCACATGCCACAGGTCACATGACATGCCCATGAATAAAGACACCATGCCTCCCTCCTGACATTGCCCCATTATTATTGTAGCTCTCAGTCAGAATAGACCTCTTTTCTGCTGATCAGAATCAGACCATAGCTGATTTATTTTTTTGGAGAAAGTATTTTACCAGGAAGGATACATTGAGATTTTTCTCGTTTTCAAGTATGTCCTGGGTGGGGAGTCTGTACTGTTAGGTGTCTTGCCCAAGGACACTTACTGGAGAGGTGCTCTTGCTGGGATTCGAACCTGTGTCTCCACAGTCTCCTGGAGCTACCTGGATTCCTATCAACCACCTTATTTCTGGTTTCCCTCTCAGCTATTCCAATACCGGTCAGCACCAGTTCATTTATCCTCTTCCATCCGTCTCAACATCTGCCCCCTGCATACTGGGCTCAGGCACCCCTGTACCTGCGCTGCCACCCCAGTGGCGTATCCTGACACACCTACACATTCCCTAAATATTAGGGATGTGCATAAAAATTTATTTAGTTTAGTGTTGTTTCGTTATGTTTTTAAATCATTTTGTTTTCGGAATTTCGTAACTAATTTTGTTTCGTATTTCGTTTCGATTTAAAATTTTGAATTTCATATATCAATCCTATAGTTGATATCAATTCGAATTTTGGATCATAGATAAATCCCCAATTAATCAAATTTTGCTGTTAAAAGAAAAGCTAGGGTTATATTTTAAGTTGTGTCACAGATTTAGTATTTGAGTCAAATTAAACAGTGAAACAAAATTAATTTGTTTCGTAAAGTCATTTGCAGACTATTACTTGTATTGTAAGTTAAGATCAATTCTATAGTTGATATCAATTTGATAGTTCATTTCAAATTCAATAATTTATATCAGTTATTCAAATTTTTCTTTTATGATGATGACACAGTGTAAAACAAAATACATTCATTATATACCGTTTCGTATTCGTATCGTATTAATTCGTTATTCGGAAGTACTTCCGAATATGATTTATCAAATTTCGTTCCAAATTCCGAATTTTTCCGAAACGAATACACATCTCTACTAAATATACAATATATAAAAACACACTTACACATATCTACACATACTGTCTAATTGCACTGTCATGTCATTACAGTGATTATCAGACTGCATGCACTATTTGAGCTTTGCTGGTCAACCTATGAACTACATCTAATTGTGTTGCAATAAGCAAAATTTATTTGCATTCCTCCAGAATAAGTTGACTTGGTCCCAAGAATTTGATGGTGCTTTAGAACAGTGGTTCCCAACCGCGGTCCTCAAGTAGCCCTACAAGGCCAGGTTTTAAGGATTGCTTTGGGAAATGCAGACTGAATCCTGCAATCACTGAGCAGCAAATTAAATCACTTGTGCTGTGCTTCAGATGTCTGGAAAACCTGACCTGTTGGGGGTATTTGAGGACCGCGGTTGGGAACCACTGCTTTAGAACATAGCGATAACTTGATCATGGTTTGTAGGGGTTCATGTCATTACATCTTTTTTTTCCCACGCCAACTTTTTTTTCTGAAATATGCGCCATTCAGTAAAGCACGCAGCTTGATGTAATTTCAAGAGTGCTTGCAGCTTGTCATTATACTTCTGTATTACTGTTGACAATTATTTCAAGGGCTCCAAAATTTAACAGTAGGGCTGTAAAATGTAATGAAATGGAAGTCTGGAATATGTAAAATAAAAGTCAGATATATTGGCTATAGCTGAGTTTAGATATTCACCACCGTGGTGCATTTCTCCAATGAAGGGCAGGTATCTACACAAATGTAATTCTGCTACCAGCTTGCATGGACCATAGATTCATCTAATAAAAACAAATTTTTGACTGGGAAACAAGGACATGAATTGGGATGATTTGAACTTCACGAGAAACCTAGGATAAGCCTCAGCGCTTTAATATTTTGTATTCACAGTAGAGAAACATAAAATATCTTTCAGAAGAACAGTAATTATGCTTAATGTTGTCAGCAAAAGAAAACGGGGAAAAGGAAAAAAAAAAAGAAGAGTTCTATCTTGCTTTCCAGATCATTAAGAAAACATTTTAAAAAACGGCACGCTGGTCCGAATTGCAATCTCATGGGATCCTTCGCATAGCATAAAAGAACAGGAGCTTCTGCCACTTGCTAATACATGAGCACAAGCATTATATGGCATTTATATTAGAATTAACCGCATGGCTGGACTTTGACGCAGGGGTGCAAGAACATAATGAAACCAAGATTGGGAGGAGTGTGATGAAAGCGTGTGAGCAGTGTAATTGTACAAGAAGAGGATTTTAGAAAAAGTCAACCTTTGTCACTCCAGCTTTGGGCAAAATAGCTCTAATTATGTTCAACCAAATGATGGCTGTTTGCAACTTCAGAGGCAAGGTGACAAGTTCCCTATCTATATTTTTTTACAGGTGCGAGAGTGTTGCTTTGCATTACAATCTTTTCCCAGTTGAGAGCCATATGGTTGATATAAACCTCTCCACTCAAACACATATTGTTCTCAAAGACTTTGTCAAAGAAAAGCTTTAATGATGATGAGCCAAACCAATTTAGACTGGCGTCAGACAAGCGCGCTATGTGCGCCCATACTGACTTGCTTACTGGCATCCGTCACAGCGTTTTGATGCTGCAACGGGGCCAGTCACATGCTTGTGCACGCTACAAGCGTCCGTTATCCAAGCTTCTCCGTCAAAGCATTAGGACACGTGTTGACGGGAGATTCTCCATAGGAGGTGGCCAGCGAGGTGGCCACTCTCACGGACATTCCTTCCGCTCCCCAAAGAAGGATACATTACCAGGAAGGATACATTGAGATTTCTCTCTTTTACATGTATGTCCTGGGTGGCGAGTATGTACTGTTAGGTGTCTTGCCCAAGGACACTTACTGGTGAGGTGCTCTTGCCAGGATTTGAGCCTGTGTCTCCATGGTTATTGAGCAGTGATGTTACCTCTACTCCACCCAGCCGGTAAGAGTTGCAATGAAGGACGGTTTATTGGAGGGAAAAATAGCAACATTTTGGGTAAAGGATCTTAATCAGGTTAATGTCATCTAACCGAAAAGTTGCTACTATTTTCTCCAAAAAAAATCATTCATTGCAACTTTGAGTGTCTCTCATATTCATTGCTTATGTTATGCGGCCAGGAGGTGTGGTGCCTGTGAGGAGTGCACCAGTTGACCAACCAACTCTTTGAAAGACGCTCACAGGTCTTGTCCTATCTTCCAGCTACATTTTCAATCCAACCAGTTTTTTTCCTAACACCTTGGAATAGGTATCTGAAAGAAGGATGGAGAGACCTCCTTTGGGTTAGAGGTGTTCTAAATTATCTGAACGTCTGAGCAGTCTGGAGTCCTGTTCAATTCAAACCACAGATGTCGGCACCGAGAAAATTATCGAATCAATCGAAACATACAGAATAGGCCTATCATAATGACTTTGACTAAAGAACAAATCGTAATGACCCTTGAACAAAGAAAAAAGAAATCAGATCTGTTCATTAGTTTTTCAACACTTTTTTCACTATCATTGTATGTTTACATAAAAATAAATATAGATAGAACATATGTCTAATTTACAACCACGCTGTGGCTGCTATCACCTTATTGAAGATTGTGGTCGCAAGTTTGCAAATGGGCTGTGAATTTTGACAGATTTGAGAATAGACTGTGCAGTAGGAGAACCCACGTTACTGAAAGAGTCAAGGAATTGAAAGTGTGATGGAGGAAGCACAAGCATCTTTATTTGATATTAGACTGAACCAGTGGGCTATATATGTGGCTATTCTTGGAAATGTTTACTTAGCACCATCACAACTTGTTGTTTTTATATCAGCGTATGCAACACTGCAATGCTCAATAGGAGATTTCCTTAGTGTTCGTAGGGCAATGCTCAAATTTATATCATTGTTGTCCTTTGCAAGCTTTTGTTAACTCTGTAAAAAGTCCAATCACATTAAAATGTGGTTTTATGCATTTTTACCATGAATACTCAGGTCCATTTGTGATTAAAATATTTATTCATAGAACTAAAATTTGCTATGAATTGAACGAGAACTGCTGGTAGAATGTAATTTAAAGTGTATCTAGCTCTGGTATTTTTCCAATTTCAATCATCTGAACAATTTGCAATTCACTGGCTAATTCTTAGTTTATTGATTAACCAATGAAAATGTTATGATTCTGTTTCGAGCAGCGTAATATAAAAAGCAAAAGCAAAATGAACAAAAAAAAATGTCCCCGGTGAAATTCCATTTAATAAGATTTCGTGCAATTTTGTTTTGTGACTTTCTTCACATACTGTATCAGAACCTCTCCTCCAGTAGTCAGGTACAGTGATCAGACAAAAAGATTAAAGCATCAGTGTGCAAGTAGGATTTCCGACGATGGACTTTGAACTTCTGCAATGCTGAAAACTGGCTACATAAAATGTGAAAGCGTTAAAGGACATTAAAGCAGACTGGGGGGTGGATCTATAGTGACCGCCAGTTTCTATGTCAGCACCAATCTTCAAAAGAGACAGGATTTTGAATCTTCTTACTATTTTGCCCATTCTTGGTTCATGGCTGGACAATAATGTTATTCTATGAAGTTAATGGTTTACAAGTGGCATGTCCAACTCCAGGGATGCTAGTTGCCGGATTCTAAAGAGTAAAAAACGGCAAAATAAGTTTTGTTAATTACTTCTAAGGGGACAAGGCATGTGGGGTGATTTCATTTGGAAATGCTATTCATTGCTTAAATTTAAAGGGCATTGCAGAGTAAAAGATCTGAGATAAGGAAAACTAATTCAATGTATTAAGGAGAAATCATCTATATAACCCCAAGGTCATTTACGATGATAACTAACCTTTCCACAGACTAATTTGTGCTGTTAATTTTCAATCGTCTGTGCTCCGTTTGCATGACCCAATGTATTCTATAAAGCTCACATGAGTAAATATCAACTGAACGTCATAAATGAAAATGGCTAATTATAGTCAATTTGTATATATGGCAAACAGCCTCAACAGAACAAAAGGGCAACATAATAATAACCACAATAATAATTATAATTTCCCCAACAAATTTTAAACACATTTCCTAGTTCGCCTTCCTGGAGAACTATTTATACATCTGAAATAATGGTCTTTAACAAGTAGAATATGCAGTCAGAAGCCAATGAAATTTCCCAGAATGAAGAGGAGTGTAACTCACATGCCAGTCCCCAAAACACACTTGATACAATTCACAAAAAATAGTCTAGTGTTTTGGGTGTCAGAATTCCAGCCTTGAAATCCATTTGAAACCCAAGAAGCCCCGTAGATGATCTGATCCAGGCTAGCTCATACGCTTGCTTGATCCATCCATTAGAACTGACTTGGGACTTCCCTGCTGCCTGCTGATTCCCTGAACACACCTAACCAGCAGAATCCTAACTAACTTCCTATTTAATGGCGGAACCTCAGTGTTCTGTTCTTGAGTCCCCTGCCTGGAGGTGATTTTCCTGCTTCAAGCTGCTGTTTCTTTGCATTCCTCTTCTTGATCTCCAGTGTAACTTTTGGGTTTGCTACAGATTCTGCAGTGAGTACCTGCTCAGCATTACAGCGAATCCCTACCAGACATGCTATGTCATCTTGCCAAGCCGTACTGCATCATCCTGCTAAGCCGTGATGTGCCACCCTGTCAAGTCGTGCTACGCCACCCTGTTAAGCCGTGCTGTATAATCCTACCAAGCCGTGCTCTACATCCCAAAACATTATGCTGTACCATGCTATCAAGCCACGTTGTACCATCCTATCAAGAAGTTGTGTACCATCCTTCCAGGCCATGATGTGCCACCCTGTCAAGTTGTGTTGCTCCACCCTGTCAAGCCATGCCGTATAATCCTACCAAGCCATGCTCTATATCAATTTGTATTTTGAAAGCACTTCCGAAATAACAAATCAATTTAGTCCGAAACGGAATGAAAACGAAATGGTATATAATGAATTGATTTAATTTTTACAAATCGATTCATTATACCGTTTCACATAGACTCAGCACCCACCGTCAATGTCCATTGACCGTGGTGCTGAATCTGTTGTGCATTCAGCACCACAAGCAATGGACAGCGACATATGGTGCCATTCGGTGCGATTAGGTGGCAGGGAAATTCCCCATAGAGAAGTAATAGTTAATCTATTCAGAGAATGCACCGAATGTCAGTAAAATGCAAAGATTTTCAGTGGTTTCGTTTGTCCGATTTAAACAGGTGAATGCTATATGTTTCAATGTAAAAAAAAACTTAATTTTTATTAAATATTTCAACCATTTATTATTTTCCTTTGCAGCAAAAAGCCTTATAATAGATTTTTTTTCAGAATTTTTTTTGTATATTTTTAGTAGAAATTTTTTGAAAAAAGACCCGACTTTTTTTCTTTGCCGAACACAGCGTTTTTTTTTCCTTCAGTCTGGCTACGATCGGCGGGTGCTGTCCTTGGTGCTGAAACCTATTTCAGCATCAAGGACAGGGGGATTACCGTATCTTTTAACCCTCATTTTTAAACCCTAATCTAACAGTAATTAATGGATCTGTTTCACCATTCCAAAATAACGGATCAAAGAATCCTTCATTTGAGGCTAGGGTCAGACTAACGCATTTTTCGCGTTGTCCGTGAAAACGTGTGTCTGAACGCATTGACGTATTTTTTCGCAGAATGCGCAAAAACGGTCAGACGACGCGCATTTTCGTGCGTGATTTTTTTATGGATCCAAACCAGGAAACTTTGGGTGTCTGGACGTTATGTTGGCCGGACATGAGCAGCGTCTGACGTCTCCTAATCACGCACACATGCCGCTAGCGGACGCAGCTCACTCTGTACGTCAGTACTAGCGGTTCTGCGTTCTCTAAAAAATGCGTTCATTGTCCACTTGCGTTTCGTGCGGCCGTACTTTGTATATTGGCCGTCATTGCGCGTCATTTGCTGCTAGTGCGGCCGTGATTAAGTGCGCCTAAACGCACGTTAAAAGTGCACTAGTCTGACCCCAGCCTAAATGTTAACTCAGCATCCTGTACCTCAAAGAAATGTTACTATAATATTTTTTTCCAACAAATAGTGCTAAGTAGTGAAGTTAAAATACATTTCATGATCACATTAGGGTGACAAAACTGCAAAAGACATTTAAAGAAACAATAAAGTTATATATTAATATTTAACTACCCTACCCTAGTTTCTTGGATAATATTTGGCCTGCGATAAACCACAGTGCTGCTGAATAGTAAATATAATGCATTTACCAAAATAATTGTAAGTTGTAGTAGTATTAATTCTATTTATTTACTTTTAAACAACAGCATTTCTCAAAGATTCCGTCATATAGAAAGCCTAGGAGGAATGTGATTTATGGATAGCAATCATTTGCAGCAGAATTGATTACCTCTTAACTGTTCTATACGGTGATATCCTGTGTACATATAACTACAGTCAATGCAGGGGAAAAGGATCAAGAAAGGCCATCAGCTTAGCAGTTGGGTAATTTGTTCAGACACAATGTATACAGATTGCCACCTTGGAGCAGCTTAATGTTGTTTCGTGCAGATGTTAATGACTTCCTTATCGCATTATACTTTTTAATTGTCATATCCTAAGAAAAATGGATATCGCCCCAAGGAGATTTGGCAAAAATAAAACAGCCATGTCCATTGTACTGAATGTAAAGCAAATATCACGGGATTTATACTGCAGAGAGAAGTCATTTTTATTACGGTAAAGGCATTACGAATTCATGCTGGTCTAAAGTTATCTAATAATGCAATCGTATCTCGGCGAAAATACCTTTAACGTGATTTTATTGATTTAGCTCAGGGTTTATTCACTAAGACTGTAGCACATTTCATTGTGAGAATGGGTAGTTTATTACCTGAGAATGATCACCTTAGTTTTTTGTTATCGATGCCAAGTCCAGCAGGGTAAGACAGGCATTTGGAACTCAACTTGGCCCTTGGCACATGCGACCCTGCCAGATTCAATGGAAAGCCCTCTAATTGCTGCCTGTAGTTATGGAGAAAATTGCTGTAAAATGTACACTGTCTCTGAATAGTCCTATTTGTATTCTGTGGGAACTCAAGTCAGAATTAATGTCAGCAGCTTGGCAAGAAGTGACTTGCTTATAGATTGAATGGGGGAGGAAATAACTGTCAAAGTGACATATTCATAAATGGAGTTGACAAATATAAACATTAATGGGGATATTCACTAGCCACTGTGGTTTACCATTGTCACAAAGGCAAGTATCACTGTTGCTGCAATAACAATAAACTTCAGTAATCCAAAGAGGGAAATTAAAACAGTGGCATGAAAAGATTCATCGATGAAGCTTCTCTGCCGCTGAGTGAATGTCCCTTTTGAAAAAACCCAGGACTCTATCCCCTCCTTCAAGCTAACACTAGCCTCAGCGTTAGCGCTCGCTTAAAGGAGGTCATAGCGCTGCGCCCACATCACCTTCGAATCGCTAAGGGGTTAAAAAAAAACATTAGCTAAGGGACAGGGACTCGCAACTTTGAGGGACACAGACCACTGGTCCACTATGACCCCTGAGAATTCTCGCACCACTCCCCCACCCCCCCCCCTAATCTCCCCCACGCCCCTCCCTTTCACCCCCCCCCAAAAATATTAAACAGTTATTTTGCATTTACTTGATGAATCTATCATATGCCAACTGATTACATTTATTTGTGGTACAAAAAATGTTGATAGACCATGGAAACTGGTATATTGTATCATCCTGTACAAATTGAAGTTTCATTTTTGTTGAAGGCACCTTTATTTCCAATAAAAAACTTTATTACAATAAAAAAAATAAAAAAAACATTAGCGCTCGTCAATTTGCGATACGCAGCGCAAGTTTACTGTACTTTGCGCTCCCTATACCTAACATGGGGAGCGCAAAGTGCAAGCACAGATTAACTAGTGTTAGGATCACTTGGTCCTAACGAAAAAGTTAACCCCAGCTCAGAGGTGTAGGTCCGTCACGGATTGCGCTGCTGCAGAATCCATTACCTGCAGCTCAAACACCCTCCCCCCCAAAAAATTCAGATACTCACCTCTCTTCCTGCGATGAGAACAGCGGCCCGATCTGCTGCTTCTGGCTGCCAGGAGCAGAGGGAAACTGGGGGAAGAAAGTCTCCCTCCGCGATCGCTCCGCCGACTAGGAGGATCTCGCGAGTGGCGAGATCCTGTCGGTCATGTGACCCAGCAGCACGATCCTACATGTGCCCTATGGACGCTATGGAGGGGATGCTGGGGACGGTGCTGCAGTGCAGCACCAGCATCCGCGAGCTTAGCGATCGCTAAGGGGCAGGCTGCCAGACTTGGCATCTGCCCCGCGATCTGCTGGAGAAACCGGGACACTAAGGGGAAGCTAATTTTTCCCCTTAGTATCCTGGTTTTAGCTCAGGGGACATGATAGTGCCCCCAGAGTTTATAATTTTTGGAAAAACGGTGATATTGGTTAATGATTAACCCCCTTTAATTCAAAAGTGAAAAAAAGAAAGCAAATAAATGTCTTGTACTTGGATGTCAACTTTTTGCACCCCACTTACTTAAAACGCAAGCCAAAAACACAAAACTGCACCACTAGATCCCTTCTCATTTGTGAAAAGCACTTGCACAATTGAGTGAAGGCCATTGTATGGGTCTTTACAGGTCAGTTTATTATTTACACATCAATGTAGTGTTGTCTAACATTACAATCACCAGCCGAAGAGGTTTGCATGCTCTTGCTGCTTCAGACAGGTTGCCAGTTGTGCTACACACCATGATAATTAGCACTGTCTGCAATTTCCCTCATGCATTCAGATATGGTTTTATGGTCTGAAAGCGCCATATAGTCTTATAGCTTTAGGCCTCCATTTGCTGAACGTCTTTACCAAAATATAGTATAAAAATTAAATAATTGCATTTATTAATGAGTTGCCGCTCCACTCTTCAGAAAATCCATACGATTTTACTCTAATTTTAATATCAGGCTTCATTTCCGAAAAAAGAAAACACAGGGTTATTCAAAGAGAGCCGATCTGGCCCCGAAATTTAACCAGACACTGAAATTCAGCGTACGGTTACATTTCCTGGCCATTCGGCTATTCAGAGAGCAGGTAGTTCGCCAAATCTTGGCGAATTGCGTGCACATACAGTGCCTGTTCGAAGGCAGTGGAATCCCCATAGAGAAGCAATGGTTCGGCTTTTCAGAGAACACCAAACAGCAGAGAAAAGTTGCCGAAGTGCCCTGCTGTTCGGTGGTTTCATTTGACAGGTTTATTCAGGAGAATCCCATAGGCTTTTATGTTAAAAATATTCCAGTTTTAGTTCAATATCTAATAAACTATTTATTATTTTATTCTGCAGTAAAAAGTCTCTTTATTTTTAGTTTTTTTTTAATCTTTTAAGCATTTTTAGGTATTTTTTTGTCAAACTTTTTTCTGGTTTTTTGAATCTTTTTTAAATTTTTCTGTAACAGACCTTTTTATTATCATTCATTGGATCTTATATGTAAATTCCAGACATTTTCATGTAGTTTTTCTGCAAACAGCGTTTCAAATTTCAGACTTTCACGCAAACCCTTTTTTTTCTTTTCACCACATTCGTCTGCCTGTCGGCTTTTGATCGCCGTCTGCTTGGATTTTTCTGCCGTGTTCAGCTTGGTTTTTGCGGCGGCTTCTGCGGGTTTTCAGTGAGTGTTCGGTGAGTATTCAGTGATTGTTCGGTGAGTGTTCGGTGGGTTTTGCGGTGAATGTTCTGCGGGTTTGCGGGGAGTATTGCCTGCACTACGGGGGCCCTGCGGTGCTTGCTGAATACACCGCAGGGCTGGCGAACTAGAAATCGCTGAATTGCCCCGAAGTGCAGGGAAAGGAAAGTCACCGAACGTGTAGTGACTTTTCAAATCTCTTTGAATAACCCTGTTAGAAGCCAAATACTATTTTTACTAATAGAGCTGGGATTCTACATCACACGGCTTGACATGACAAATTCAACATTTTGAGAAACAGCTGGGTGGAGTAGAGGTAACATCACTGCTCTATAACCGTGGAGACTGTGGAGACACAGGTTCGAATCCTGGCAAGAGCACCTCTCCAGTAAGTGTCCTTGGGCAAGACGCCATACGGTACATACTCACCACCCAGGACATACTTGAAAATAAGAGAAATCTCAAAGTATCCTTCCTTGGTGAATAAGAAACATGGAGGTCTATTCAAAAAAAGGCGAAACTCAGGAGAATTGGCAGGAGAAGGGAACAATTTAGACCAAATAACCTATTTGGAAAGTGAGATAAATGGGGAATTTTTCTGGTTTGGCTTTTTTGACCTAGAATTTTCACTTCTGCCTATTCTCCTGAGTTTCACCTTTCTTTGAATAGACCTGTAACTGCTTGGTAATGACCATATCATTGCTTATAGGTCACTTGGTACCTCTGCAAATGGGAGACAATAGACCTAACGCTTCAATACACAACATCTCTAGGGAGGAATCTGGGTCACCACAAATACCTGCCAAGAAGTAATTTTCTAGACTAAGAATAGACGCAGTATATTTTCTTCGAAATGGTTCCAATACTTGCCCTGTATCATAAACTAAGCAGTTAAGCCTTCGTCAGTGAACCAATAATGCAACCATCATGAACCAAAGAACAAATGTATAAAAATACATCTTAATATGATATTGGGAGACAATTTTAAAAGCCTTTACCAGGTAGAAATCATTTTTCAGCAGGTATATGCATGTAGGTTGTACTGGCTGTACATATAGGCATTGTCCTGCCCTAAAGCAGGTAACCATGCACGTAATATATGATTCAGGCTGGGGTCAGACGAGCGCAGTGCGAACGCGCGTGCAGGCGCACTTAATCACGGCCGCACTAGCAGCAAATGCCGGGCAATGACGGCCAATATACGAAGTACGGTCGCACAAAAGTCCGGCTGCGCAACGCAAGTGGAAAATGAACGCATTTTGTCGAGAACGTAAAACCTCTAGTACGGTTGTACAGAGTGCGCTGTGTCCGCTAGCGGCGTGTGTGCGTGAATTGGAGATGTCAGACACTGCTAATGTCCGGCCAACATAACGTCCAGATGCACAAAGTGTTTTATTGATGATCCGTACAAAATCACGAACGCAAATGCGCATCGTATGACCGCTATCGCGTACTCCGTGAAAAAATGCGTCCATTCGTTCGAACGCACTTTTTCACAGACAACGCGAAAATGCGTTCGTCTGACCCTAGCCTTAGTGCTTAAATTGCTTAACCACTTAGCTTCTAGTTATTATACTTCTGTCATGCCACTTTACATATAATTATGTTATCTCTGGTTTTCCACCTTCAGGCAGTGGTTATAATTCTTTATTGAAGAGAGTTCTTTTGCCTGTGGATTTTAGTGATCACAAAGTTTAAAGAAGTCAAAAATGCTGGGTGCTATTACAGCTCACCCGGTAATAGAGAGCCGCTAAGTAAAGCAGCGAAGCAAACTCTATTACTTCCCTATTGCAAGCCAGCTTCTATAACTGTTGACTCATATCAGAAGGGGACCTTTAATTGATTCAGGCAGAGGTGCTATTCGTCACTGCTGGTATTATCTCCTGTAGTCTATAGGATCCAAGAGACTAGTGCTGCCCTGTGCAGCCAGTGGAATGATACTGGGAACCATTTGTTCCCAGTTTCCTTCTACATTCGACCAGAGGGAGCAGAAGATTGTGTAGTCCTCTGTACCATGGGACCAGAGATAAGGAAGATATTATTTACGTGAAAAATCATTTGACAGAGTTTCTAAGCCATCTTCTTTTCTAGATACCGTACCAGCTAAAGATGAGAATGATGAGCAATCTTGGAATTGCACGTTATCCTCCTGTTGGTTGCAAATGAATGCTTGTTATACAAAGTATTGAAAACATTCTGTGATAGTAAGGAGCCAGGACAGATGAGCTGCAGACACCATTAATAAAGGCTCACCTGAAATAGGGCCCAACATCTTTTATATTTGTATTATTTCTCACAAATGTATAGAGGATGACATTAAAAAAGCATATGGTCCCAAAACTAAGGGATGCACACTAGTCTTAAATTTATATGTGGTAGTGTCTACGAAGCACAACCCAAAAATCGAAC
Source organism: Leptobrachium leishanense (assembly GCA_009667805.1). Lineage (NCBI taxonomy): Eukaryota > Metazoa > Chordata > Amphibia > Anura > Megophryidae > Leptobrachium > Leptobrachium leishanense. The sequence goes on along the minus strand of CM019063.1, from coordinate 156,993,525 downwards.
TTTGATGTATCAGTCATATATATACAGGGTAATTCAAAGAGATCCGAATTGCTTGAGAAAGGTAACCGAACGCTGAAAATCAGCCATTCGGCTATCCAGAGAGCAGGCATTTCGCCAAATCCTGGCGAATTGCCTGCACATACGGTGCCTGTTCGAGGGCAGTGAAATCCCCATAAAAAAGCACTGCTTCGGCTATTCAGAGAACACAAACCAGCAGTGAAAGGTTCCCCTAATGCCCTGCCATTCGGTGGTTTCATGCGGCAGATTTATTCAGGAGAATCCCATAGACTTCAATGTTAAAAATATTCCCGTTTTAATTCAATATCTAATAAACCGTTCATTCTAAAATTCTGCAGTAAAGAGTCTCTTTATCTATAGATTTTTAGGATATTTTAAGCATTTTTCTGTTTTTTTTTTTTTTAAAAAGTCAGATTTTTTTTATTATTTTTTTTAAGTTTACTTATTTTTTCTGTAACAGCCCTTTTTATTATCATTCCCTGGACCTCATATGTAAATTTCAGACATTTTCGCTCAGTAGTTTCTTTGCAAACAGTATTTCACTTTTCAAACATTCAAGCGAACTGTTTTCCTAATTTATTCACTTCACTCGTCTGCGGTCTCGGTTTTTTCCGGCGGCTTCGCTGTGTGTGATCAGCTCCTGCTCGGGTTTTTCCGGCGTCTTCGCCGGGTTAATCCAGATGTTTTTGCGGGTTTTCGGTGTGGATTCGCTGGGTTTTGCGGTGAGTTTTTGTCTGGATTGCGGCAGCCTTTCCCTGCAATTCGGGGACCCTGTGGTGCTTGCTGAATACACCGCAGGGTCACCGAAATGGGATCGGCAAAACAAACCGAATTGAAGAGAATGAAAAGTCACCGAACGTGCGGTGACTTTTCGAATCTCTTTGAATAACCCTTGTAATATTTGCAGAACATTTCCTATGGTAACTGTCATGATCCCTGCCTGCAGCAACTCCTTGTAAAGTGCTGCCCTCAGGCTCAGCGCAAGCATCCAGATCTCACACAGTTAAACCACAGTTCACATACACCACACCCTCCTGCTCAATAAAAGTTCACTCTGCAATACCCATAATGCCTCAACATTGTCGCTTTCTCCCTTTACCTGAGTAGACCTGTTCCTGCTTGCCCTTATTTGTGCACCATACCTCCTGCTTTGCCCACTGACTCCTCTCTGCCAGCCCTTGGAACATGGAACACCCCTGACTATGATTATTGCATATCCTTTTGGCACCACGCTTATTGCTGCAAGGTACTGTCTGTCTAGCCACCCTTTTCCCTCAAGGCCTATTCAGCCCCAGAACTCACTGCATACTGGGCTCATATTAACACTCCAGTACCCTGCGATGCCATCCCTGCCATCCAGCTTTGCTGTTCATGACAGTAACAGATTCAATAACAAATCTTTTAGCAAAGAAGAAATAAAACTGGTTTAAAAAAAAGACCATCTTGTCAATAAAACCCAAATAAAAGCATGATCCGGGGTCATTTTTAGAACAACATGGAGCAATGTTGTTCAGATATTGCTTGCACTTGTAAACGGGCCTTTATTAATATTGCTGTCATGAGTCCTCAGGAGGAATTCTATGCATGAGGAGGGGGGCAGGATTGTCAGGTGCATCCTCTTAGAAAAAAAAAATCTGGTTCTTGGGAAATAAAATGAATGTAATATAGCTCTGAACACATCTGCAGTTTAGTCTCGAATGAAATCAGCAAGTACAAGAAATAAACCATCGTCCTAATTGTGTACCAGGTGCTGCCAGAGAGATAACATGTTCAGGAGCTCATAACAATTGATTATCTTTTTGTTTTCTGGAAATCTATGCCCATTCTAAACAAAGCTCGTATTTAAGGGTGTCTTATGACATCAGTGGCGATGCCAGCTGCCAAACATTATTTTTCCTGTCTCTTGATATAATACTTAAGCTTTTAACCTGCCTGACGGTGTTCCCGAGTGTGTCTCGGGGTTAACTTTCAGTGCTGAGAGCGGTAACCCCGAGACACACTCGGGCTGTATACATCACCTCTGCCTGCGCTCCCTTGCTGATCGTCAGAGTCTCCTTCGGCGATCGCGACCTCATACTTCCTGGATTCCTTCTCGCGAGGATGGAACACTGCAGGGTCTGCGAAATAAGATCGCCGAATCACCCTGAAGTGCAGGGAATGAAAAGTCACCGAACGTAAGGTGACTTTTCGATTTCACTTTGAATATCCCTGTTTGAGTTAGAAGCACAAAGTCACAAATGTTTTGGGGACGCAGCCCCTTCCTCAGTGTGAAGTGCTTTCCATAGACTGCTCCACCTATTTTGCATTATTCCAAATTTGCACAGCACGTAATTTTAGCAACATCTCTTATTTTGCTCATTCTGATACTCCCAGCAATATGCATCCGCTGAGCAATGCTGCCATTACCTTGCATTAGTTTCCTAGATGTTCTCTCACACTCATGTTCAGACGCTCACCCACTAGTTGATTAATCAGGAGCTGCCTCTGGCTATATAACTCCACATCTTCCTCTCCTCCTGGCCCAATCATAGTTTATTGCCCTTCAGTGAGAGTTTTGCTGTGTCTGAAATTCAAGGTTGTGAATTCTCTGGTTTCTCTGCTTTTTGATCTTGGCTTTGTCTCAACGATTACATCTACATCTTCTACACATGACGTTGGCACGTGACCTTGCTATTGTGAATTTCTCCTGCTCCAAAATCAGTTTTTGATAATTCTGTACCTAGGCAACCCGACCATTGTATGTTTCTCGAGGCACCTTGTCTGTCTCTCAAGTGGAGATTTTCCTACTGGGTTTCAATTTTTTTTATTAGATTTCTTTCTGATGTTCTGTGGAAGCTGGAGCCTACAAAACTAAAAAATTATTGGAGGCAGTTGAATGAGTTTTGATGATGTTCCTCTTGGACAAATAGATACCTAAAATTTCACAGGGATTTTAATTTGGGGAAATTTTGATACTCTTCCTTACCAAATATATATAACATACTTTTATTTGGAGGGACCAGGCAGTGTAAGTCTCATCTTTATTATTTGGAATACATAAGTTTGTTATGTTGTATCCTACATTAGGTTTCCGTCTTGACAGAGTATTAAATCTTCTAACTGAAGCCCTTCCAGACTGAGAAATCGATAATGGTGACTGGAAAAGGATTTTTCCTCTTTCTTTTAATAATTGAAACTACTATTTACTGGAATATTCTTCTTTTTCACTGCTTGCATTTTTAATTTGAATCCAATAGATTCAGCACCACAGGCCAGTTGACAGGGAAATATGGTGCAGTTCGGCGGCAAAATTGTCCCATGGAGAACTATTGTATGATTCCTCTATATACAGGTTGCTGGAGTGCGGCGAAATGCACCGTATTTCTCTGTCCATTGCCAGTGATTCTGAATTGATTTGAATCGCTCTGAAAAAAGAAATGAAATGTCCGAGGAAACGAATCAATATTAAATTAATTTTCATTTTGACCAACTTTATTTCGTCTAACAAATTTTTTCAGCATGCACACCTCTAGTAGTGATAGGTTCATCCAGTCATCATATAAATGAGAATTTCTTGAAGGAAGTGACATCCCACAGTTCCCCAAGGTTCAGTGTCTACAAACCTGACATTTGTACCTTTTTGACGGCTTCTTCCACCAAATTGTACAAGCTGAAAGCATTTGAAGTGTTTGCTTTCTATAAAACATAACTTCAACATCAATATGTAACCAAACTATCATGAGTGTAGTGCAAAAGTGCCTAAAAGATAAGCTCATGTTCAAATCGCTCAATAACTCAAACTCCTCCCTGCATGTCTTCGTTACTCTGCAAGCACGTCCCATCTAGACAACTCCGGTCAGCAGGAGATCTCCTCCTGTCATCTGTCTACACGCTCACGGCCAACTCTCGCCTCCAAGACTTCTCAAGGGCAGCTCCGGTCCTATGGAATGACTTGCCTCGCCCTATCAAACCCTCCCCTAACCTTCAGGCCTTCAAGAAATTCCTCAAAACACATCTCTTCAGATTAGTGTACCATATCACTGACACAACTCATCCCCCCTGCTCACCTACACAAAGGATTGAAGCTGCTTCTATGGCCCCACCATTCCTGAACCACTGGCACTAATGATCCAGCTATCTAGTAAAATTCCCCTTGTCTTCCTCAACCCCAATCCCTCTAGATCAGTGTTTTCCAAACCTGTCCTCAGGACCCTCAACCAGGCCAGATTTTGCAGATCACCTTGGGGAAAAGCAGACTGAAACCTGCAATCACTGAACAGCAACTCATCTCACATGTGCTGTGCTTCAGATACAGTATCTGGCAAACCTGGTGAGGCGGAGGGTCCTGACAACAGGTTTTGGAAACAGTGCTCTAGATTGTAAGCTCCTATGAGCAAGGCCCTCTACATCTCTTGTTTCCATTCAATGTTCGTTTATCTGTATCACGTTCCCTTCGTTATTTAAAGCACTGCGGAAACTGTTGGCGCTATATTAATGACGACAATAATAATAATAATAATATCTTGTAACTAATCAGTGTATTATTAGGCAGACACAAACTACAAATTTCAGTTATTTTCACATTACAGCCCCATAAACAATGCTTTTCTTCTGCCTCCACTAGAGTTAATCAAGTTCTAAGTAATAATCGGAAAATAAAATGAGTGTATAGGACCTGACAGGATTTTGCTAGGAGCAGAAACCAAAGTATTGATTTAGTAAATTGGAGTAGAAAACTACATATTGATGAGGAAAATTGGAGATCAAAAACCACATAAAGAGATGGTGTGACAAGAGTGAAATAAATGAAGATGTCAGGAGGCTAGAAAAGGACGTAGTGATTGAGAAATAGAGGCACAACTTGATAAACTATGTTGAAGGAAAAATCTTGGTGGAGGAGGGGACGGAGGCCAAGAAGAGAAAGAAAAAAAAGAACTTAGCTAGCCGGCCGCTGCTTAGTCTCAGAATGAGTTGTGACTGTGAATAAAGATAAATAATAAGGGATGTAATGAAACAAAAAGATGGCGCATGCTTTGCATTTGTAGAGGATTATGGCACATCTGGGCTGGGGTTAATGAAGAAGGCTTCATGCCAACACAAGATAAACTGCCAGCATCCAAACGATGTCAGACTGCATTGGTTTATTTACTTACAACGAAGGACTTAGGACAGAATTGGGAATTAAAACACATCCATATGGAGTACATCAAGAAAGGGAATTGTACGCTATTTATTTTTATATACTGCAAACAGCAAAGGGGTTAAATACTGCTACAGATTTCACAATCAATGCACCTGCTGGATATAAACTGTGTAGTTTGATGCCACTAGAAGCTTACAGTAAACAATGGATTTTTTTTCTGATCAATTCTAACAGTTTGCTGCTCTCAGAATGTTAATCTCTACACACATTTTTGTCTGAGATCTGTTGAGGTATACTGCTGCTCCAAATGTCATACAATTATTGTGATGGATGATTGGGCAAAATGTCTCTAAATTAAGCAAGTCAGGATGTTTAGCCACTTGTCATCATAGTCATTCCACATGCCAGGAGGAGAAAATATGACTGCTGTGACGTTAGTGTATTTTGCTGCAGAGATATAAAGTGATCCACAGTACAGCTGAGCTCTATTTAACATATATATATATATATATATATATATACACTATATATAGTTTCAATATACCAATATACAAAGGAGGGTTGAAATATACCAATATACCCGCCGCTGCCACCGCAGCCGTGGTGGGTGGCAGCAGCAGCAGCAGCGGCGGCGCGGGAGCGTTCCCGCGTCGTCCCAAAAAAAAAGATTTAAAAAAAAAAAAAAAAAAAGAAATATACCAATATACAAAGGACAGTTGAAATATTAACATAATTGTGTTGCCCAAGTATAACCTGCCATGTTACAATTTTCCCACTTGGCTATTTTTCCCTAATATTGCAATAGGTTTGATGAACACCTAATAGTGGTTTAACTGCCTACATTAAATGATAACCCAATTCTCAAAACATAGACCAGATTCTGTCAGACAAATAAAACGTAGGAAGGGAAGGGATGGGGACAGGTTGTCAGTCATCAAAGCTAACAACATGTCATATGCATAGAGGTAGTAGGGCGGAATGTTCAGATAGTTATATTGGGAGTGAGTGGAACGGAATAAGGTAAACAAACATTTGAACATATTTAATGGTAGCTAATAGGAGCAACATTACACCATGCTCTGAGAGATTATGGTGTAAATCAGTGGTCAGCAACCTCCAGATGTTTTGAAACTACATTTTCCATGATGCACAGGTACTCACTAGATTAGCAGAGATTTGAGAAATGTAATCCAAAAACATCTGGAGGACCAAGGTTGATGACCCCGTGGTATAAATAGTGTTGGAATGTCACAAAATTACCTCAGTGAACATATTCAGAAATGAAACGTTGCTGTCAGTGCTAATAAGAGGAGCCGTCCTAATGCGAAGGGAAGAAATGTGAAAGAATAAAAGAATGCAGGAGAAGACTTGAATGAAGGGTGAAGTCCATATTTGTTGTGGACCCAGGGACAAGAAGAGGGTTCTATGTGATTGCAGCAATGTGCTGAGATCATTATCCAAATGGTATTTGTTTTCTCCGAGTTCCATTCACAGAAAAAAATGGTGAAAACTCCCCCTTGTTTTTGCCCTCGATTTACCATTTCATTGGGCTCTTAGGCTAGGGTCAGACTGAGGCAGTGCGAACGCGCGTTCTGGCGCACTTAATTACGGCCGCACTAGCAGCAAATGATGGGCAATGACAGCCAATATACGAAGTACGGTCGCACGAAAGTCCGGCCGCGCAACGCAAGTGGAAAATGAACGCATTTTTTCGAGAACGTAAAACCGCTAGTACTGACGTACAGAGTGCGCTGCGCCCGCTAGCGGCATGTGTGTGTGATTAGGAGACGTCAGATGCTGCACATGTCCGGCCAACATAACGTCCAGATGCACAAAGTGTTTTATTGATGATCCGTACAAAATCACGAACGCAAATGCGCATCGTATGACCGCTCTCGCGTACTCCGTGAAAAAATGCATCCATTTGTTCGAACGCACTTTTTCACAGACAACGTGAAAATGCGTTCGTCTGACCCTAGCCTTAATCCAACACTTTACACCCAGATTTTATATTTTTGTCAGGGAATCATTATAATAACGAAAATAAATAATTGGTATTTTAATATAACACTTGTTTTTAAAGAAAACTTTAATGGAGCACCTAAATAACCTTGAAGCCAGGACACACTAGAAAATGAGAGAAATCTCAATGTATCCTTCCTGGTAAAATACTTTATAAATAAATAAAAACTTTACAGTGTGTAGGACAAATGAGAACTCTTTTCCTTCTAGAAATATGGCGAAGGGACCACATTTCCAAGTGTTTATGCTCAGCTTGAACCCTCAGTTTCCTCTAATAATTAACTGTCATATTAGCAGGTCCTAATTGTATCCATCAGGCAACCATACCACCTGTTTGGATTTAACAGAGCCATACTGGCTGGGTGGAATAGAGGTAACATCATTGCTCTGTAACCGTGGAGACTGTGGAGACAGAGGTTCGAATCCCAGCAACTCTCCGGTAAGTGTCCTTGGGCAAGACACACAACGGTACATACTCACCACCCAGGACATACTTGAAAACAAGAGAAATCTCAATGTATCCTTCCTGGTAAAATCCTTTTTTTAAAAAAAAAAAAAAAACAGAGCCATAAGGAATCTTTCTTCTAAAGGAAGCAGAGAGTGACGAGAGGTCTACATGCTGGTACAACTTAAACAATTTTATATAAAGCATATAGCGGTTCCATTAAGATCTGTATCTCAAAGGGAGATCTGTATTTTCTGCAGAAATGGTAATGCTCTCTGCAGCCAATATAAATACATACCAATAATTTACGATTGTAAATGGCTGCTTTATTTAGAAAAAGAAAAGGACAGGAAGGAATCAAGGACACCACAATCAATAGACCCTAAAAATCACTTAAATGCTTGTATTGTATAATATGTTATAATAAATCTTTGAATAGGCAAGAATTAGATATTAAGACAAAGAATAAAGCTACGATGATTATCTGCCTTTCTTGAATAGCACATGAATGTTATTACATATAGCGGAAATGTCAGGATTTAAAAGGCTCACATTTACCATACAATACCCTGTACTTTGGTTCAATGTAGATAAAAAAAATCTCATTAAACCTGCCTGCTGCTTCAGAGATATGACGTGTTTGACATTGCCTGCTTGCTTTTGAACAGTGATTTGGAGACAGATGCAAATTCAGGTGCATAAACAAACTGTTGGAAGGGTGAACAGAATGGAAGGGTGGATGTAGGAAAAAGAACTGCTGGTAACTGTCTCTGCATCGATACAAACCCTCACTGTATTCATCAGCTGCGTCGTAGGAAGGGTCAAAGCGCTGACACATAATGCAATCCCTGAGCAATAGCAGAACTAACATATGTGTGAACAATGAACTGGATAGAATTGAATTGGACTGTGACAACTGCTTAATGGAAAGTAAATTAACCTGTTTACATCTCTTGCATATTTTGAAATAAGGGCTTATTTTGAGGGAAGTCTAGATTTTAAGTAAACCTGTCAGTCTGATTTTTTATGCAAAATTCTTCTAAAATGTCTGTTACATTAGGTTATTTTTAACTGATTTTGTTTAAACGTTGCATTTTGGATTATTTAATTACAGCTAAGTATTGAATACAGATGTGCAGGAAGACACACCTAAGATTTCTGGTCCCTCCTGCTTAACGTCATTGATCAAACATTGATGGCCAATGTCTAATTTATCTTTTTACATTGCTTTTGTTAAATAAACATATCTCTCTGAACTGAACTATCTCATGCCTTAGCACCTTGAGAAAATTTGATTTGGAACAACTGCGTTTTGTTAACAAATCTGTTATATTAAAGAATGTTGCAAATTCTCTTTTCTAATGTAACATATTGCCAACTTTTCAAACATGAAAATATACAAGCTGAGCTCAATTTGGAACAGCCCTGCATATTTCTTTCTTTGTTACTAAAACAACTAACATCTGACAGGTCTATACTTAGTGGTATGCTAATTTAATCTATTTTACTTAAACCTGCCAGTACCAAAATCAAGGTAACTCAATTTTAACTTTTAATCCATTGAAAAGCAATCATTAGCATATCATAACCAGATTTGCATAGCTTTTAAAGCAAGGTTAGTGTGCTCTCTGTGAAGAAACAAAATTCGTCATTTTAGCTCTATACAAGTCTGCAGTCACCCTGTATTACTGTAAACAAAGTGCCAACGACAGCCACAAACCTCACTCTAACAAAAAGTTCAAAAGCGATGCCGCTACATTAAAAATCCAGGGTGAGCACAGAATACAGGTAGAGCTCGGAGGTCACTCAGTACTGTATAGGGATAAGATTCCGATGGTTATAATGAAAATCTCTGTACAGGTACAAGGTGTTGCTGTAATTTCTATATGCAGGCATTATGCCACATACAGATATTATTTTTGTATTCTATTGGTATTTTGTGGAAGCTGCATTGCTAATAATCTCATTATGATCACTACAAATCCCCGTAAACAGGAGATCTCACCATTTTTATTACCTATCTTTATCATATCTATTGTATTTTTTTTTCCATTCTTTGTTTTTATTACGAAGGTATTGCAGAAATACAGCCATCCCTGAGGGAGCAGGGAAACAATGTCAATACAGTTATCAGACAGCAAAGGAATTGCAAAAAAGGGAATGGAACGGTATCCAAAACGAACTGGGCAATTAGTACAAGGGAGTCGGCAGTGGTCACAAGAGGGCATCTGGAGGGGAGAGGGGGAAAAAAACAGGTGATCTGCCCGTTATGCAGCATTCCTGGCTTGCCCAGTGTCTCAAGAGAAAACTGGAGGCCATGGAAGGGGCCACAAGGCCAGGTGAGCTGGGATCAAAAGAGATGGTGTGAGCCTGGATAACCACTCAGGTGACTCACCCAGGAAAACCCAGTGTCCCACACAAAAAAGAAAAAAGGGGGGGATGAATAGCCCAATGCCCCGTCGTCCACACAAAATCAAGGTTGGAAAACCAACATCACGGTCCACAAGATTATTGTCTGCGGAAGTGCAAAAACATGAAAGAAAAAATTAGATCAGTCTGTACAATGAAAGTATGCAACGTGAGAGACCAAAAGGGTTTAGGGTTGGGAAAGTGAAAACACAAGATGGGGGCGCAAACAAAGAGGAGCGGGGCATGCCACGGTAGAAAACAGGGCTCGTGGACCCAACAGAGTTGTCGTCGTTAATGGGACCAGCAGGCCCAGGGACAGGGGACCGGGTCGCAGGTGGATGTTGCACTCCAAGGTTGGGAGAGTATGGGCCAGAGGTTTAACTAGAAACCTCAGGGCCCCGGTGCAAGAATCCATGAAGGGCCCCCCCCAGCGAGAGCGTTTTGCATTTTTATGATTTGTCTTAACCTCATGGAACCGGCCATCAGGGTCAAAAATGGTAAGTCGTTAAAAAGGGACAGTCATCCCCTTAAAAATAAAAAAGAGGCATGAGCCCTCCGCAGCGACATCAAACCCATTTTGAGGAAAGCTTCTGGGACACAGCTATAATATCTGTCAAGGCCTCTGGTGCTACCACAGGCTAGCAAATGCAGATTCGAACAACGGAGGACCAGAAACCGAGATGGCTGACCATGCAGTTCAGGAACATCAAAACAGCAGCAGAAGACACCAACTCAGGCACACTCCGAACTCGAATGTTCCATCGTGGTGGTGTGCTTCCAACATTACTACCACCTGGGAAAGGTGATCAAATTACACCTGGAGTGCTCCAACATGTTCAGCCAATTGAACCTGCTTCGCTGTCGTCTCAACCACCTGGGTCGCCACCTCAGCCAATTCATCACAATCCACTTGAACATCAGATTTCCAGATCTCTCACAATTCAGCAACAAGCTAGCGTATATCCTCACGTAGAAGGTAGGGAGTCAGAGGCCAGGTCCTCTAGCGACCGAGCCGAACCAACGGGTCTGAAGTCAGGGCACACCTCTGAGGTGCCACGCCAAGCACAGCAAAGGGCAGAGTCCTATCCTTCCAGCAGCTGAAGAGGCAGTAGCGGTCCATGCTCTCACCACAGCCACATGTCCCTCCGGCCAAGGTAGCCCCTCCTCATCCAAAAAGTGGAGGGCAGAAGTTCGGGCCTGTGACTCATCACAGAGATACCCAAGATGGCGTCTGGGAGCAGACTGCAAGTGTAGGCTGAAATCCGTCAAGTGCCGGCACCCAATATGAGGCGCAAAAGGACAGGCACAATGCAGCAGAACGATGGGGTCCCCTCTACCTTCAGGCATTCCCAAACCGACGACGTGACACTAAAAATCTGCCAAAAATGCAGCAAAAATCTGAGAGCCCCTCAAGATTTGACCGCACTTGTTGGCTGTCAGCTTCGCCCCTGTCACATTTACTGTATTTAACACAAAGGCCATATCTGCCTCTATGCTGATAATTTAGTTATTTCATATATCTATTTATAAAGGATTTTACCAGGAAGGATACATTGAGATTTCTCTCGTTTTCAAGTATGTCCTGGGTTCAAGAACATTGAATTGTTACAGAACTACAAAGTAATAAAATGCAAGATACAAATACAAATGCAAGAACACAAATACAAACATTGGGTGACATGTGTGATATAAATAACACCATCTAGAGTTCAGACTCTTTCATTCCAATAATATTTCTGTAAAGGATAAGCAAGCACATGAAAATTTAAAAATGAGCTAATTTACAATATTTTAGTTCTTTTTAATGATCTCAGAACAAACATTTCTGTAGAAAAAATTATATTTTACCCTATATGTTAATGATGCATCCCATGGTTCAAATTAATACTATGATAAAAAATGTTTTTAACAAATACTGCTTGGTGGTAAAGGGGTAAATATAGGTAACTTGAAATATAGGTACATATAGGTAACTTGAAGATTTTTTTTGTTATTTCTCTGGACATTAAAGGGACACTCTACTCATCCTGACTGTTTTAGAGTATAAAAAGTGGTCAGTGTGTGAGAAGCTCCCCTGATTTGGAGAAATCATTGGGTGAAGTGGAGAAGTTTCCTCCATACTACCCAGCGTCACAAGCAGCCAGCATTTTTTAATTTCATCACCAGATCGGTCACCAGTGATGTTGGCATGCAGAGAGTGTGCCGTAGTCACTGTCTCTGAGACCAATCACAGTATTGGGCAATCTCAGAGAGGCAACCGTTAGATTGGATCTGCACATCTGCACATTGGATCCATCGTTCTGTGCGGTTCTACAGAACACTTGCACATAAAATTTTCACTTCTTGTGCTGGGCAATTTGTGGTTCCTTGCGTTGTTTTTGTTCATTGGGGACTTTACACAAGTTGCGTATGAGTGCAATTTGTGTGGAAAAGCTTCAGGGACTTCTGGGTTCTGAAGTCCCTGAGCCGAAGAGGAGGAGCTGCACATGGTGTGGGACAAAAGGCGAGTAAATTCTCCTGAAACATAAAAATTATAATTAAAAAAATAATTGGGCAGAGGCTGTCCGCAGCCTCTGCCGAATTGTTTAAGGGCAAAAAAGGAACTCTATTTTTCAATAGTGTTCCTTTAAACATTTAAAAGCTGTAATTTTGTAACAGTTTTGTTTGACATAATTACCCAATAATATAACAGTTTTAAACATGTGTTTCCACACTCCTTACAAGTACCATGAGCTGCCCACTTTGCAGTTTGGGCAACGTAGGCTAAAAATACGAAAAAGGAATTTTGCAGCAGGGTGATAGCAAACAAGATATTTTTATAATTAGAATAATTCATAATATATAATAAATAGTTCTGAGGTTGAACATAATCCTTCATTATACATGTAAGACAATGTGTTGCTGTGATCAAGAATGTCTAAGCATGCCTACGGGTATGTTTCCTTTTCTGGTAATGCTGTTTTTAGGATTTGCTAACTAGTGAAATTTCTTCGTTGACTCCATTCTCACTTTAGAAAGTATTGTGACATTAAAATTCTCATCATATCTACTGTCACATTGTCCTTGTCTACCAAGCTCTTTTTAAATCTGTTACATGAAAGAGATGGGTAATTATTATACAGAGATCAAACTGTGGCTCTTTAATGTGAAAATGTACTTAATTATTCAAAATGAGCATTATAGAACTCATTACAAATTAATAGCATACCCTATTTACCATCACCTTAGTAAGCATTTGCTGTATTCCATCATTGCAGAAATAGTAGGTCTCTTCAATAATCCTTGACATGTCCTTAATAATTCCTCTTGGCTTCTACAAAATAATAGATACAAATTTTATAATAGTGTGTTTTGCTTCATCTTAAATTTGAAAACCAGGTAAAATCTCCAATATACAAAAGCAACACTGTGAGAGTAATAAAAAGAAGAGAAATGTGTCCTCCACTTTCCCTTCTCTTTTGCAGGAGGAAAGTGAAAAAGTGTGACTTGAAGGGAAGGCATCAAATCAGCATTAGTGAGCTCATTAATCAATATTAAAATAGAGTCCCAGTATGGTTGTATGAGTGGGCTTTCCCACCATATATGTAGATATGTGTCGGGTGATGTGAAGCAGTGCCAACTGGCCTTACTGGAATGCGAAAATATTTTATGGAGCCTGGTGGGGATCAGGTACCAGCAGGAAAGTAATTTGTAGTGGGACTGTTGAACTTGCAAGCTTCTAGAAGAATGGGCTGCAATTTGAAATATCTTGCCCCAATCCTCCTCCAAGATTGAGTCTCGAAGGTCTATTTCATCTCTCCACGTATGAGGGTAGGGACAGGGTAGAGGCATCAATTAATGTACCATAAATAGTAGATAGCATGTAAGGTAAATATGGCTCAGTTACAAAGTCTTGAAGGGGAAAAAGTCCTTCCGAAGTATCTCAGATGCCCTCAGTGACTAAATAAAATGTGTTAGTTGGCGGTAACGGAAGTGTTCCATGGGAGTGTGAGTCGATTCAACAGTGCTGAGACCCATGTCTATGGGTAAGAAATTATGGGTCATGCCCTCTGGGAAGAGCGGATTGAAAGACAACGGTGTAAGTGGAGATGGATGTGTGGAAATGGACAATAATGTCCAAAGTTTCGGCTACCGAAGAAGCGTGGGAGACAAAAGCGGGTAATATAAAGTCAAAAGTTGTGGTAGTGATGTGGATTGCCATGGCAATATGGATATGGGGACCTTAAGGGACTTTTGCTCAAGAGGGACCCATAATTTACGTGGGGGGACATGGACCAGTCACTCAATTTAAGAAAAAGCGCTGCCGTTTGATACAACTCCATATAGGGCAGGCCCAGACCACCCCTATTACGGTGTTGAGTTATGTTAGCATAGGAAACAAGAGGGCGAGTGTCGTTCCATTCCATATAAAGTTAATAAAGCTAGATTTCAAGTGGGCAAAGAACAGGGGAGGAACTCCCATTGGCACTGTCTGAATAATGTAGAGAAATCGGAAGAAATATTAATTTTTAATATATTGATTCTATCTAGACAGGAAATGTGAGGAAGTCGCCATCACTTTAGATCTTGCACCATCTTTCTCAACTATGGGTCGTAGTTAGCAGAGGGTTAACTCCACTCCACTTCCTCCCGTAACGATGCCAACAAATTGGAGAGTAGACCATAAATTGTAAGTTCAATAATGAGATGTTCAAGGGAATTGAGTTGGTTAGTAAGAGAAAAAAGAATATCATCGGTGAAGGTCTCGACTTTGTAGTGACAAAATGGAATTAATTAACCAGTGATGGAAGGGTGATCCCTGAGTGTGAGGTATAAACAGAAGTGATGACAGCGGGCAGCCCTGTCAGGTACCATTATCGATATCAAGGTCAGATGAGTATGCCCCATTTACCCTCAGAGAGGCCCTCGGTGTCATGCCTCAGCCCGAGAAGCCTGCTTATTCATCATATGTTCTGTTGCTCTATGTCTGCATCCACTCAGGGGTTAATTACCTGTGCCAGCTCCTGAGTGGGTGTGCTTATAACCTGGTTACACCCTTCTCTCAGGGCTCTCTCATTTTGTGTTTCCCATCCTAGCTACTGTGAGGTTCTGGAGCTGCCTCTTCCTGAGTCTGTCTGCATTCCCTATGATCCTCTGTACTGTTATTGTCTACAGTGTTCCTGCTTCATCTGCCTGCATTTACTCAAGGAACTTTGCGAAGAGCTCCTGGTTCCTACTTGGTGGACACTGCATAGCCCACTATCCCTGGTGTATTGTGACCACACCTGTGGCTATCTACATTCAAGCCTCGCTCCACCATCCTGCTCTCAAGGTACTTTGCGAAGAGCTCCTGGTTTCTACGATGGTGAACACTGCATATCCCACTATCCCTGGTGCATCAAGGCACTACCTCTGTGCAGAGAGACTTGTATATTTTGTTTCCAGTACTCTATATTGTGTATAGACTGTTTGCTCTGTACCTACCTTTTCTGGAATACACTTTATATACTTATACAGCTTCCTGTGTCTGCCTGATTTGCTCTCCCCCAGCGCTTGGGAATATAAACTTAAAACCTAAGGCTCCGCCATGGCTCCATCGTGGCGCGAGTCTGAAACTCGGAGTGCTATAAAGGGATTGAATCCAAGCCTGCCATCGTGGACCAAAGCCCAAGGAGGACAAAGCAATAAAGAGGAAGGTCCAGTCCACCTGATGGAAGGCCTTCTCTGCATCAATTGAGCTCCGAATGCGATGTACAGTGATGGCGAACCTTGGCACCCCAGATATTTCTGAACTACATTTCCCATGATGCTCATTTAGTCTTAAAGCTGGTGGAGCATCCTGGGACATGTAGTTCAGAAATATATGGGGTGCCAAGGTTCCCCACCACTGCCTAGGTAAATACCTGTAGTTGTATTAAGCGTGTGCAAGATTATTAACTTGTGGTATTTAGCACACACTAAATATAGTTACAGATATATCTCTACCCAGTCCTTATTATACTTATAGGATGATGTAGCAATATTAATGTATTACCAGGTTTTCAGCTGTGCTAAATAAGGCTAGGGTCAGACTGAGGCAGTGCGAACGCGCGTTCTGGCGCACTTAATCACGGCCGTGCTAGCAGCAGATGCCGGGCAATGACGGCCAATATACGAAGTACGGTCGCACAAAAGTCCGGCTGCGCAACGCAAGTGGAAAATGAACGCATTTTTTCGAGAACGTTAAACCACTAGTACTGACGTACAGAGTGCGCTGCGTCCGCTAGCGGCGTGTGTGCGTGATTAGGAGACGTCAGACACTGCTAATGTCCGGCCAACATAACGTCCAGATGCAAGAAGTGTTTTATTGATGATCCGTACAAAATCACGGATGAAACTGCGCATAGTATGACCGCTATTGCGTATTCCGTGAAAAAATACGTCCATTCTTCGAACGCACATTTTCACGGACAACGTGAAAAATGCGTTAGTCTGACCCTAGCCTAAAAGGCATCACTGCATGTAGTAATTATAATCCTACTAATATGAATTTAGTGGTATTGGAAGAAATTAATGTCTTATCTTGCATCGTTTTAATTAAAAGTTGCATTACGTTTACTGTGTGTGGTTATTTCTTTAGCAAAGCATGGCTAGAATAGTTTCTCCTTGATTTCTATCCACGCTGAACTCTATCAGATCTCATGGTTCAAACTCACCTCTCTTCACACACCCTCCAAAGTGATTCTAAAATGTATGCCATCAACTCTGAGAGAAAAGCTTACACACAGCATTGACCAATGAGGTGAAAATTCAGTCACAGTACCCTCTGTGTTGGGATGACTACATTGGACAAAATATTTTTACACTAAATTAGAACTTGCAGCAGACTTGGCATAAACTTGCAAATCAAGTTAATCTTGAGACTTGCAATGCAGACTTGCTGCAATTGTGCAACAAACGTGTGAAGCTTGGCAAGTCTAGCAATAGCTTAGCAAGTCATTTTCAGCTCAACTTGCAGCTCAATTGCTTGCTATCTGAGAAGGTCGATATCAAGACAGAAAATTAAGTCCTGGTAAACAAAAGTGGATATTGGTGGATCAAGGGCAGAAAAAGGACATTAAAAGAGTAGATTCCGGGATCATTGGCAATATACATTAACAAGTAGTCAAGGTCATAAACACGTAGTTTCAGAAATCCAATCCAGGAGTTAGGGGAGAAATGTTGTGCAGCAGAGAATCCATCCTAAGCATCCAAACAATTGGTGAGGTGTATGTAAATAGCAAAGCTATCACATGACCATTGATGTCATCATGGGCGAACATGGGGGGTGCGCGCCTGTGTTTCGATGGGGTTTGCCACCGAGGACTTTGAGGTTGAGGCTGCGGAGGCATAGAATCCAAAAATTGGCCCCCATACCAATCTGGTATGGTCAGGTGGGTCAGACTCAAAGCCGTTAGAAGGGATGGTAAATCAGTCACACTTGCAATCGTGTAAAAGTACCCTTCCAGGGTCACTTGTAGAGAAAATGGATAACCCCAGCGATAACAGTCCTGCCGGTTTCATAGGGCATCCGTCAGTGGTTTCAGCACCCTACGCATTTGAAGTGTGGCCCAGGACAAGTCCGGGTAAATTTGTAAGGAGTTCTCATTTGAGTCTCAAACGTAAGTCTTCTGGGCAACTTGAAGTATCTCTTCATTGAGCCTAAAATGGTGTAAGCGACAGATGACATCTCGGGTTGCCGCACTCAGGCCCCCTTGGGCTTCAATGAGCGATGCGCCTGGTCGAAGTGAATGGGGGTGTCCAAGGATCTGTTCAGTAAACCATTAAAGACAGCACAGAATGTCAAGAAGAGATTCTGTACTTTCTAAAGGTTCTGGGAGGCCGTCGATCCTCAAAATTTTGCACCAGCCCCTGTTGTCCTGGTCATCTAGGGCTCGGTGCATTTGCTGTATATGGAGGGCATGAGCATTCATGCGGGTCTCCAGGTGGGAGAGACGATCCTCCAACCGTTCCCTGCCATCTTCTAAGTCTTGGACTCGAGAGCCAACATGGCGGATTTGGGCCCTTGTGGCACTTCATTCGCGGCCGGCGCATCCTCAAAGTATTTAGCGATATGGTCCAGTTTGGGTGAGCTGGAAGGGCCCCGCAGATGTTGCACCACTTGGGGTTTCTTCTAATGGGTCATACCGCCCCAAACAAGACTGAATCTCCTCAATTTACAGGTGTCTGGTCCCCTGCTCCGTTATCTAGCTGCTTCTCATCAGTGGTCAAGCCACACCCCTTGTGGTTGTCATTTTCTTAAGGACTAAAGCTCAAGCACAAAAGGCATGGGGGACTAATTTACAGTAGTTTCAGGAAAAAAATCTAAACTTGAAATCCTTTCATCTTTGTAGATTCAGAGCGGATTTATTTGCTTTTGCCACTTGTAAAATACAGCTGTTTTTGCATCTTTTCATCATCGATAAGTCACACTGGGAAACTAGTAATAATAGGTCATTTAAGTGTTTGATGAACAATATATCTAGTAGACATGTGCACAGCACAAAATTTCGTTTTGAACTAATGGATTAGTCCTAAAATGCAATTTATTTAGTTGCTAAAGAAATTCGTTTTCAGTTCTTTAGTATGAAAACTAATTTCGTTCATCCGAAAACCAGCGGATACAATTACTATTGTAGTGGCTCCTCAGAGGGCTGAGATCGCTGCTCGTTACAGTATCACTCACTCTCAGCACAATGTGGGCCATATTACATAGTTGGTGCTAACTTAACCAAGAGCTGTTGTAACCTTCCCAGAGCCATTATAGCCTATGGAGGTTTTCAGTTTACAACAGCTCTGGTTAAGTTAGCACCAACATTGTAATACAGCCCCGTGTCAGGCAAAGCTGTTACAGTAACTGACTGCTGCTCATCACAGCGCTCAGAGTTTCTGTAAAACTAGTAAAAATATTTTTTATATATAAGAGGTTAGAACAATATTATTTCCTTGTTTAACTGAAACTCTGAGCGCTGTTACAGTCAGTTACTGTAACAACTGAGCCTGATACATTGTACTGAGAGATAATGTAACAAGCAGCCAATCTCAGCGCTCACAGCCACTGGATTTAAAGGGCTAAAAAAAAGGCTCCTCTCTGTATAATGTTTAGAACATCTTCCTGCATTAATTAATACCCCTCTTTGTATAATGTAGATAACATCCTCCTGCATTAATGTCCCTCTCTGTATAGAACATTCTCCTCAATTTATACCTTTCTCTGTATAATGTATATAACATCCTCCTGCATTAATACCCCTCTCTGTATAATGTATAGAACATACTCCTGCATTAATGCCACTCTCTGTATAGAACATCCTACTGCATTGGCATGTGCAGGGTGCAGAACTTCGGATGTTGCGATCTTCATTGCTGGTCTCCTTCACTCATCAATGTAATATCACAAAAAGGACTGAAACTAAAATGTAGTGCATTTTATTTTAGTTTCTTTCGTTTTTTGGACTGAGCAGTTTCGTTTCTCTTGAGTCATACTAAAACTAAATTATCCCAAAATTCGGACTAAATCGTTTTAGTACTAAAACGAATGCACATGTCTAATATCTAGTACAAAGTAAAAATAAAATATGTATTATCTGCAAGTATTATACTTTTACTGAGTCTTTAGAAAAACAAATATTTTTTGGGTATCCCATTGGTATTATGAACTATTATTAACAAGTCAAGCTATAGAAGGTTAATTTATGTGTTCGTTTAAGATTATAGAAAGTTAATTTATGATTCTTCGTTAGTTTGATATAAAATGTATATTTTGACTCTTTTTGAATGACATATCTGTGCAGTGTGCTCTGATTATTTTGTGTAATGGTGTAACATTTACTTTTAGGTTTAGCTAAACCTATGGGTCTTGTGGAAGGACCAGGAGGGCTTGGACAAGGAGGCATGGCTGCTACTTTGAGAGATGATAGCCATGAATCAGAGACTAAATATGAAGAATATGGTTATAACGCACAACTCAGTGACCGCATCTCTCTGGACAGATCGATTCCAGACTACAGACCCAAAAAGTAAGTTTCATGGAATTTACTGCAATGCTTTGTAGAAATGTATATTACAATTTTTTTCAGTGCCTTTATTTATGGATGGAGTGAATAATATGCCATGGAGCCCCATCCCTATAATCACAGACCTGTGCCAAGTGATTGGGGTTGAAATAAGAGTTGCTGTCCATTATCTCCTAATTTCCATCCACTCCTCTGTGGGATAAGGGCAAAGAATATAAATTAATAAAGGGAACTTCCATCCTCTCAGTACTCGACACCCATGGTCAGCAATTGAGGGATTAATTAATGGGATTCCAGGAGTTCACCTGCTCTGATTTAACCCCTTCTAGCCATGGGTGATATCTGCGGCAGGGCTGCAATGAATTGCATCAAAGAAAGTCATTGTTGTGCGATTCATGTTCTACTTCATTCATTGAGTTGTCTCTTTAATGAAAACTCAATGGGCACTATTACATACATCATGATAAAACAGGGACGCTAAGGAGAAAAACCTTTGCCTGCAGGTTTCTCCTTAGCGTCCCCGTTTTAGCGTGATATTATGGTGCAGCCGCTAAACCAGTAGCCTGTCCCGTAACACGGCGCTAAGTGTACCGCGAGCATCCCCTCCATGGAGTCCATAGGACTCCATTGTGGCTTCCGCCACCAGTCACATGACCTGCAGGATCTCTCCTCATGAGATCTGGCAGGTCGGCGTAGTGACTCAGAGGGAGACTGGAGGGCTTTTTTCCTCCAGTCACTCTTTGCTCCCAACGGCAAGAAGAGGCGGATGGAGCTGTCGTTCTCGCCACGGGATCGGATGTGAGTATGTGATTTTGGGGGGGTCTCAGCTGGTGCTGACTGATTCCGCAGAAGCTGAATCAGTTAGCATCAGGTCCTAGCTGTGGTTAACTGTTCAGTTGACCGCAGCAAGATGGTAATTAGCGTTAGGACTTTTGTAATCTTAATGCTAATTAACAGTTTGCGCTCCCCATGTTAAGCATAGGGAGTGCAAAGTACAGTAACCTCGCGCTGAAAAGTGCAAGATCCGAATCGCTAACGGGTTTTTTAATTTAGCAGCAGAACAAGTTTTGACAGCTGCAATGCCTGGTATAATTTTAACAAATTCTAGCACCTCTCACATTTTCAAACTAAGCCTTAAGAGCCTGAGGCCCCGTTCACACCTGGGCGTTTTACAGCGCATTCCTGTGTGCTGTAAACCGCCCAAACACAGAAATCCCATGATTTCCTATGGGGCCTGTTCACACCTGGGCGTTTTACAGCGCAAAGGAACGCGCTGTAAAACGCCATACGCCCAAAGAAGTACAGGAGCTTCTTTGGGGCGCATTGCAGTGCGTTTGCGGCCATAGACTGCAGCGTGAACGCGGTGCAATGCGCGTTTGTGCATTTTTCACGTTTGCGCGATGCGCGCGCCAAAAATGCACATAGTACGCGCGTATGTAAAACGCTGAAGTGTGAACCCAGCCTGAGAGTCGCTTCACGCTCAGTGTATCTCAGGCTTTAATCTGAGTTCTTCAGCTATCTTCAGAAACCTTAGTGCTCTCACAGCAGGGGAGGTTCTTTGTTGACTAGGAAACGGAGCTGAGATCATCTTGCAGAAGGATCAAGCAAAGAAGGCAGCAGACAAAAAATAGCCGTTTGCCTCTATCAAGTATAAAAGTAAAAAAAGACATTTGTCAAAACTTCTCAAAGATTTCAAGAAAATCAAGACACGGTCTGATAGTAGATAGAATAGAATCTATTTAGGGTATTATTAAATACTACAAGAATATCCCTGTAATATTGGGGAATAGCATGGAAATTACCTATTACAGATATATACCTTCTTATATTTAAAGTATTTTACCTGGAAGGATACAATGAGATTTCTCTTGTTTTCAAGTATGTCCTGGGTCTCTATAGTGTATCTGTGAAATATAAAAGTGTTGCAGGTGAATGTCAAGGGTTTATTTTCCTTCAATGCTAAATATTTATATGTTGATATAGCAAAAATGATCCTTCAAGGAGTCTACTAGATTGAACAATCTGCTGTTCTCCATTATATAATGAAAAACTGCTAGGACAGCACAAGCCTTTCGCCTTCTACAATGTCAGGTATCCCCTTGCTTCATGCATAAATACTTGCCCTGCATGTTTTTTTGTGACTGAGACAGATGTGCTCACTGAGTAAAATCAAGCGCTTGTGCTTACTTAGAAGAAACCTTTTTGCGTTTAGATTTTAGTGAAATTCCCCGTTTGCTCAGCTGCTGGCTGCATCTAGAAAATGAATGAATTCCATAACTGGAACATTCAATTTATCTGACAGGCACGGTGATTATTTCGACCCTTACCTGGCATACACATATCTATGTTTGAACTTTGTTGCATGCTCTTTATGGATTTATTTTGTATATGATAAAAGAATGATCTCTTGCATCCTTTCCTGTCCATTGGATTCATTATTGATTTTGTTCTTTGTTTGGCACCAGCTAGGATTTCTAATTAAACAGTGGCCTTAATTAGAGCACAGAGCGCAAAGCACGGCTCTTGATTATTAAGTCTGGCCTGTGGGAGAAAAAAACAGGGATTGGCAAAATCCAAATTAAACAGAATCATAAAACTAAATGACCTTACCCTAGGTCCCTGATGTTACGTAATTTATCCTGGCTTATTAATTGCATTTTTTTTAACTGAAAGAACATTAAACAAGATAAGCAAGTACCTAAAAGCTCAGCATTGCAGTCTTTCCATATATAAAGGGTGTTTTATATAGATTTAGTGTATACACGTCTTTCTTTTTATACAATGCATTTTTAGTGTAGGCATATATTTTGTTACTACAACCAGTAAGTTGGATAGAAAGACAACAAATGGCACTTCCTTAGTTATGCTAAATATTGTATTTAATGGAATTTCATCAGAGAGATGATAATCCTAAAAATAAAAGAGCCACCTTGACCACTTAAGCTAATTGAGTGGTCCACCTGTACGTCCTTCCCCTGCTGTCTTCTGCAAGAGTGTTTCAAAGTGGAGGTATCAATCCTGTTTTGAAAGATGTCAGTAATCGAAATCTGAACCTTATCCATGCATTCAACCAGCTGACTCACAAGACCTTTCAATTCGTCTGCCGATCGCTATGGGCCCAGCATCGGATGAGCTATAAGGAGACAGCAGGACTAAATGGGCACATCTGGGGGTTTCTCATAGCATATTCTTGTTACAGCTTCTGATAGCATTATATTGAAATGATCTCATAGTAATATAGACTGGAAAAATATGAATGTAAACTAGGGTCATCTATCTATGTATCCGTTGATCCTAAACAAGGCAAAAAAAATAATAATAATATACCATGATATTGTACTGCAAAAAGTTAAAAAAAAATCCTTCTAGATTTCATGATGGGAACCAGTTTTATCCTTTGACCACTAATTAATAATAACTTTTTTAACACCTTTGCTGCTGATCCATTTCAACCCTGTGTGCTGGCTCATTTTGACCGTTTTTGCTCATCATGTTTAAAGAGGTCTTGAAGTCATGTTTTATTATAAGACCAAACTTTAAACAAGGAAATAATTTTTTGCGCAATAGGCAAAAAAATGGGGCATCACCATAAATATAATATCATAATAAAATTATTGATTATTTTATTATAAGATAAATTATATATCTTTATTTTCAGGAGACTCAGCAGATTCAAAATATTTCATTATTATGTGTATACGTCATGACCCATCAGAATGGTACAACAAAAAATGTAAAATAAATGTAAATTTCTATTCAAATTGCACCCTAGCTTGAAAGCGGAGGACTCGCTCAGCATGACGTCAGAAGTTAAATGGTCAAGTTGCACATCATTGGAAAGGTCAGACTATGACCTTTCCAGCGATGCCTCTCTTGTGCTTGTACCCCCTGCAGATGAGGAGATAGAGGGGTCCAAAGAACCTCACCTCCCCATCAGGCATTTAGCCAACTCTGCCAGGTGGAGCCTGAAAATGACATCATCGTTCACCGGCTTGTTGACATATGTGCACCACGGGTGGACCCAAGGGAACGTTCTGACTTCATAGAAGTCAGACCACCATAGGACTCCCGCCAGAAAGGTGATCTCCCCCTACCCCTGTGGATAAGCCATGACATCTGGGGGACATCCTCTACATGTTGCACGGAATCCCTAGGAGGTCCCCCCACATGTCTTCTGCAGCCAAGGGGTTAAGGTACACTCTCCATGCAATGTCTTATCAGGTGATTCATTTTCATAAAGATCAGTATGATATCTGATCCCTTGATGAGATATTGTTGAGCACGTTTACTTAGGTAATAGCCAGAAAGAACCATTTTTATGAGTGTTGGTCACTGCTGCGTGATTGTGCTTCTACAGTGACTTTGGCTTATTAGCCAGTACATCAGAAGTCAATTTGCCGTCAGGAGTGCGCATATTGCATATTGCTGTGGGACCTCTCTTTCCAAAATAGAGGAGATGAGCACTACAAAAAAGTAGTAAAATAAATCTAACTTTTCTTTAGAAACCTATGATGTTTCCACTGAAATTAGCCTTTTCAGCTGAAATGATGTGGGTTCCTAAACAAATGTTTAAATCCAATACTGAACTCCTACTAATTCCTCCCTCTAATGCCTTCCCACCTCCTGACTTCTCTGTTGTGGTCGAGGGTATCACTATCTCTCCATCAAGCCAGTTTCGCTGCCTCAGAGTTACACTTGACCATGCTCTTTCCTTCATCCCCCACATCCAGTCTCTTTCCTCCTCCTGCCACTACCAGTTGCGTAATATCTCCAGAATTCGACCATTTCTTACCGCTGACACCACAAAGCACCTCATCCACGCCCTTGTAATCTCCCGACTCGACTATTGTAATAATCTTCTAGTTGGCTCCCCTCTCTCCCGGCTCACCCCCCTACAATACATTCTGAACGCCTCTGCCAGGCTCATCCACCTCACCTGTCGCTCTGTCTCTGCCGCTCCTCTCTGTGAGTCCCTTCACTGGCTCCCCCTCCACTGCAGAATTAAATTCAGAATCCTTACCATGACCTACAAAGCTCTCACTAACTCAGCTCCCCACTACCTGTCCTCACTAATCACCAGATACACCCCAGCTTTCTCCCTAAAATATAACAGTGACCTGCGCCTAGCTTCTCCCCGCATCACCTCTTCCCATGATAGACTGCACGATTTCTCACATGCAGCTCTCATCCTCTGGAACACTCTCCCTCGTACGGTCAGACTCTCCTCTAGTTTCCCTTCCTTCAAACGCTCCATTAAGACATTCCTATTTAGGGAAGCCTACCACCCGACTCACTGATACACCTCACTGCCCCAACAAGTCCATCACTCTCACCTTGCAGTCCATCACTCTCACCTTGCAGTCCTCTCCTCCTGTTTCCACTCCCAACGCTTCTAGATTGTAAATTCCCACGGGAATAGGGCCCTCGTTTTCTCCTGTACTGGTTTATCAAATGTTGTTCAGTCTCAGTGTATTGTAACCCTGTCTATATTGTACATAGAAAGTATACAACATAGCGCCAGTAAATATCAAACTACCGGTTAGCGAGATCATACACACTACACGTCTGTAGAAAAAATATTCTTTTTTCTTTTTCTTTTTTCAATTTCTCAAGAGTTCACCTCCTTTGAGGGGGTATTAGCTATACTGCAGAAAAAAAGGAGACCGGAATTTCGCAGTATATAATTACAAACGTTTAAATATAATCACATCGATGTTCAACTCACATTTACATGAGCCTACACCTGGCTCTTACTTTATGGGCCTTTTTTTTCTTCAGGTGCCCATTTACCCCTTCTGGGATCCCGTAGACTCCAGTGAAGTTCCCCTGCAGTAGGAACAGACATATACCAGTGATACCCCTAGTGTAACATTGCAACCAATCAGTTTGTACCATAAAATCCGGTCAATTTAAAACTCACATGTCCCAGAGACCCATTTGGCTCCGTAAATACGCTTAGGGGATTTATAAGGAATCCCCAAAACCTTTTTGGACAGGAATCCAGGCAAACAGCAATCTTAAAAAGATTTATTGAAACAGTATTGAAATCATAGCTACCAGGACGCGTTTCACGGGTTTGGCTTCCTCACCCGTCTATATTGTGCCCATTGTTCAGCGCTGTGGAATATGTTGGCGCTATATTAATAAAGTAAAATAATAATAAAATGTTCTCTTTATTGTACAGATTTTACCTACACCACCTGCTATTCCCATTCAGTTGCCCATACTAGTACTAAACAACCCCAATCCTTGATTACAGACAAGATCTAATGGGATTTTGCATTTTTAGGATGGTATGGCCATAGGTGTTTGGGAGGCGAATTTCTTTTACTTAGAAATTAATAAAACTTCTAAAGAATTATGAATATAATTGCTATAAATGTATCTGCCCCAGGCTTACATGCTGTATCTCCAAGGATGTAAATATAAGTAACATTGGTCATGGGTAGCATTATTATTTTTTCATATGGCATGAGGCAAACAGGCCCAATGAAGCATCTTACATTGGGGAACATTTTTCACACAAAACTTGTAGCATATATATTGTAAACAGTTGTCTTTGCCTTGAAGATATGAGCCTAATTAAATATCACAGGCTTACATTCCCTCTGCATTTTGGGTGCCTGTTTGATTCAGTTCCTGAATAGAGTAGACACGTAATTGCATAAATATCTTATGGACATCCAATGCATGTTTTATAACTTACTGGGTAAACCCTAATATACGGTCATACAATTTATACATAATGTGATTAAGTCTATTATTATTCATGCTGTGCTTATTCCAAACCAGAGGTTTTTGTATGAGTAATTGTTTTATCATTGCTTACTAAACAATACTATAGTCTCCAAAGGCAGGATAATG
Organism: Leptobrachium leishanense; assembly: GCA_009667805.1. Lineage (NCBI taxonomy): Eukaryota > Metazoa > Chordata > Amphibia > Anura > Megophryidae > Leptobrachium > Leptobrachium leishanense. The sequence continues at coordinate 156,966,632 of CM019063.1, read as the reverse complement.
GGTACAAATTGTTTATTTTGCTGATTCTGCAAAATCATTACTTACAGGTCTACTCATTAAAGGGCGAAGTCAGGAAAATTGGCAGAAGTGAACAATCTAGATCAAAATAGCCAAACGAGAAAAAATTCTTCTCCCAAGTTATCTCACTTTCCAAATCGGCTGGTTGGTCTAGATTCCTCTCTTCTCCTGCCAGTTCTACTGACTTCACCCTTTAGTGAATAGACCTGTATAATTCTACTAATTAGACAAACCATTGAATCCCGGCCTAAATGTTGTGCTGAAAATCTTATATTTAACAATCTGATAAACAAGAACATACTTGTTTTATTAAACTCCCCTTTAATATCAGCATGTTTCAAAGGGTAAAAAAACACAAATTAATAGAAATTCGTAGCAATGTTTTATTGAATTTGGTATGGCATTGATCTTAATGGATACTCGGGGTAATAGTAGGTATGGTGTATGAGTGTAGACTAGGGGTCAGAATCCCTTGTCCCCCCCCAGATGTTTTTGAACATCTCCCATGATTCTCAATCACTTATTGGTTTTGCTGGGCCTCATAGGAGATGTAATTGCAAAACATCTGAGGGCCAAGGTTGCCGTGGTGTAGACTTAGAGTCAGAGAACCTCTACATCAGTGTTTCCTAAACCTGTCCTCAGGACACGCTGACACGCCAGGTTTGCCAGATATCTGAAACTGTACTGTTAGCCATAATTCTTTTGTTACACAATACAGGTCCTCCTACTTGCCCAGCAATTACCCTCCGTCTGAAAAAGATCCTAACTCCAATATCTCAATGCAGCAGATAATAAAATAAAAAACTGCAGCCACGTAATGTAAAAAAAGTGAGTTTATTCACCCAGTAGACAAGGCAACATTTCTACCTTTGTAAGGTCTTCTGTTGTCTTTTGGTCTCATTTTCTATACTATCCTCATCTACCCACAGATTGATTCAGGATACAATGTGAACGTGGTTTATATACATATTAATTAATACCTCACATTACACAGTAATAAAGGAGCACACGTACAACCCATAATCCATAAATGCAGCTTCTATGACCACGGGGCCGTGCAAATTGCTACTTTCAGTATTGTATCAAAATATATATTCCCAGTGATTTTTTTTATACGTTAAGACAATGACCCACATTTTTTACAACTAAAATTATTGAAGTCTTTGTGTATATATAATATTCTATAAAGAAGTTGAGATTGTTGAATTTTTTGGAGCCATCTTCCTTGATTTTGCCAAGGCCTTTGACACAGTAGACCATGGCATCTTATTACAAAAACTTAAAAACTCTGGTATTGGTGATCGCACGCTAACCTGGTTTGAATCATATGTATCCAACCGATCGCAACATGTCTCCATCTCTGGCAGCTCCTCCCTCCCCCTCCCAGTCACGTGCGGAGTACCCCAAGGCTCAATACTCGGTCCCCTGCTATTCACATTATTCATAAATGATCTGCCCAACGTCTGCAAAGCCTCAACTGTACATATGTACAAAGATGACACCGTAATCTATACCAGCAAACCAAATCTCCCGCAGCTGGAGGCCGTGCTGCAAGAACAATGCACAGAGGTAGAAAAGTGAATCACAGATAACAAACTTTTTTAAAATACTGACAAAACTGTAACAATGCTCTTTGGAACAGCACCTAAACTACAGTTGTGTTCAAAATTATTCAACCCCCAATGCTGTAAAGGGTTTTAGGGAATTTAGTGTATATTTGTAATTGTATTCAGAATGAAATCCTACACGGACTTTTCAAAGAACCATATGCAACTAAAATGACATCAATTGGTTTGTAATACAGTAGTAAATGTTTCTTTTCTGAATTCTTCATTGACACAATTATTCAACCCCTTAAAGACTACCACTCTAAAGAACAGTGGTTCATTCAAGTGTTTTCAATCAGGTATTGAAAACACCTGTGGATGTCACGGAGCAGCAATAAAGCATAATAAGCACCAAGTAGGCAGCTTTAAAATGACTGTGATACTCAGCTCCTTCTAGACATTTACTGGTGTGGTTACAAACATGGTGAAGTCAAGAGAATGGTCCAGGAAGAAAAGAGAAGAGGTGATTACTCTTCACAGGAAGGGCAATGGCTATAAGAAGATTGCAAAGATGTTAAACATACCAAGAGAGACCATAGGAAGCATCATTCACAAATTCAAGGCAAAGGGCACTGTTGAAACACTACCTGGTCGTGGCAGAAAGAAGATGCTGACTTCGACTGCTGTGCGCTACCTGAAGCGTAGAGTGGAGAAAAGTCCCCGTGTGACTGCTGAGGAACTGAGAAAAGATTTATCAGATGTGGGTACTGAAGTTTCAGCTCAGACAATACGGCGCACACTGCGTAATGGAGGCCTCCATGCCAGAACTCCCATGCGCACCCCCTTGCTGTCTCCAAAGAATAAGAAGAGTCGACTACAGTATGCCAAAAGTCATGTGGACAAACCACAGAAGTTTTGGGATAGTGTTCTGTGGACTGATGAAACAAAATTAGAACTGTTTGGGCCCATGGATCAACGCTATGTTTGGAGGAGGAAGAACAAGGCCTATGAAGAAAAGAACACCTTGCCTACTGTGAAGCATGGCAGGGGGTCAATCATGCTTTGGGACTATTTTGCTTCTGCAGGTACAGGGAAGCTTCAGCGTGTGCAAGGTACCATGAATTCTCTTCAGTACCAGGAGATATTGGATGACAATGTGATGCAGTCCGTCACAAACCTGAGGCTTGGGAGACGTTGGACCTTTCAACAGGACAATGATCCCAAGCATACCTCCAAGTCCACTAGAGCATGGTTGCAGATTAAAGGCTGGAACATTTTGGAGTGGCCATCGCAGTCACCTGACTTAAATCCGATTGAGAACCTCTGGTGGGACTTAAAGAAAGCAGTTGCAGTGCGCAAGCCTAAGAATGTGACTGAACTGGAGGCTTTTGCACATGACGAATGGGCGAAGATACCCGTAGATCGCTGCAAGACACTTGTGTCAAGCTATGCTTCACGTTTAAAAGCTGTTATAACTGTAAAAGGATGTTGTACTAAGTACTAAGATTGAATGTCACTTGGGGGTTGAATAAAACTGATAATGATGTGAGCACAGAAAATACATTTGTGGTTATTTCATTATAAATGTTATGTTATATTTGTCTGACCTACACGTGCCTCTTTGATTTAATTGTAAGCAAGATGACTGAATGATCAAAATCAATGTCAAACTGGCCAAAACACTCAATTTCAGTGGGGTTGAATAATCTTGAACACAACTGTACATAAACTGCAAAATCCCCATCTACATGTCAGGACAAAATCAAATGGCACGCTGACCACAGTCACTTCTCTCAAATATCTAGGTATGTGGCACCTTACTTGCAATATCACAATACAAAAAGAAAGTGTCTCGATCCTCATTTTCCTACAGAGCACCGCAGTTATGGAATAACCTTCCAGACAGCATAAAATCTTCCCCCAGTCTTAAGTCACTCAAGAGCTCCTTACTAACATACCTCGGTACGGAATGCGCCTGTAAACATGTAACATAGTAACTATATTACTTACATATTTATTTTCCGTGTTAATCGGTATATTTGTGTTTTGTTCTTAATATCTTGCATTTATTACTTTGTATTTCTGTGACGACTGTAAAATTTCAATGCTCTTGAACCCAGGACATACTTGAAAACTAGAGAAATCTCAATGTATCCTTCCTGGTAAAATCCTTTATAAATAAATAAATATGTTAGATCCGTTAAATAAGTGAGAGAGAAAAATGTAAAATTTTCTTCAGTCAACGTCTTTTTAGTGATTTATTTTCTTGCTCATATGCCTCATACACTTACAAAATAAGCTATTAGAAAGTGAGAAATGAATCTCTTGTATGGTTTTCAACCTCATTAAATCTGCAAATCTTTATACTAAGTTTATTGGCCAGTCAGAATACAGGACTGTAAAGATATTTTCTAATTTCCTCATTTTGTAATTTAAACTTTTACTGCTGGGTAAAAGTTAATTGCAATTAAGAGATAATCATACAAAAGAATGTAAATCAACAAATATACAACTTTAGTCTTGTTCTGTCACTGATTACACTGAAAGACTAAAGAATAGGAATTAACATATAACGAAGATGATGTCTGGGCATGAATAAAATGTGCATTTAGGCTGCGGTCACACGAGCGCACTGAGTGTGTCATTGTGGCCATACCACCTTCCGTCACAGCTTTGAGACGGCTCAACGGGAGGGCCACACAGTATAGCTTGTGCACTAGTTGCACCCACCCACTACACCGGAAGTGATTTCAGCCTCCCTGTCTGAAAACTACGACAAACGTAGGACAGGTTACAAAGTGCCATAGGAGGATAGCACTTTGTAGCGCTGAACAAACTAACTACTCTCAGCGACGTGGTCACACGAGCGTCAGAGTGGAAGGGACGTCCACTCACATGGACGGTCCTTCAGCTCTCAAAAACACCAGTGTGACCACAGTCTTACAGTATATGTGTTAGTTACAACGTGTGCGAACAAGAGCTATACAAATGATCATTTTAGTGTTTGTCAGTACCTTCAATTCTAATGTTAACAAACTCACTCAAGGTTATCTTTTTAAGGTTTGAAAATGGTAATTAATTAATAAAAATATTTTCATGCTGCATTAAAAAAATTACAAAAACACAGAAATTACTCCAGTGCCATCAACTCTTTAAGGATTTTCAGGATGGAGTAATTATTTCTGAACATTTAGGTGTGAATTCTTAAGCACTGAATGTGACACTGTATCCTGAAAGTAAATTGTTTTGCAGATGCATGTCTTGCATGTCTCCTGCTGAATATGATAGATAATAGCTACACCCAACATGCAGACCTAAGAGACAGAAGAGGTAGAAACCCTGAAGAGATCCGATTCTCATAATGTCGGGTAACTAAAAAAAAGAGAGAAAAACAGGTATAGGAATAGTGAGCCGAGATTCAGAGTAAACATATATTGGAGTCAAGGTCAAGGGCAGGAGAGGTACATAAGAAAGAGGTACATACAAAAGAATAGGGCAGGAAAGGTGTATGTAGTCAGGAACAAAGCCAAATGGAGAAAAAAACAGGAAAATAGTATAAACACAGACAGACTGCACTGAGGAGTTAAACAGGACCAGGACAGGGCAAGTATGGGAAGAGAAGGAGATTAAATAAGTGGAACGTCAGAACATGTGTGATTATATCACATGATGCCAGATAGTGGAGGCACTGCTGGAATGACTGTGGGGTGAGGAGGCATTGCCAGAATGATACTGGACCACAGAGGTGTTTCCTGAAAGAGGCCAGTTAAAGTAAGCATCACAAGAATGACAATGGGCATGGAGGACCCACACCACACTGGTGTCAGGACATGTATAGGCATGACATAGTATAGTAGAGTTGAAATTAGTAGCTGAGAGTTCATCTGTATGTATAGCAACTACATTTTCACTGAAAGGGACCAGCAGCCAAGCACCCTGCAGATGAATCAGGCCTGGACTGGCCATCAGGCACAACTGGACAACTGACCGATGTGTTGCAAACTGCCCCCCCAGCTGCTTTACAGCACTTGCTCTTGCTCCTCATTGTGGGACATTGGGCATAGAATGGAGTCTATAGGTCCGTTCTCCAGAAAAAAAGACTTCTAAGGATTGCATTGTGTGGGATGTATGCAAAGGACATCACTGGGAGGGTAGAATAAAGTGTTGAAAGTCCATTATCATATCTCATTCAGCTGCCATCTTGGGTAGCTAACACAATAGATCCCCTGAAGCCTTGTCTAAACATTTCCTCCACCACCCGATTGAATCTTTTATGCTTTTCCACAACTGTAAAGTGATACTTGCAAGATTTATCAATATCTTAGAGCATCATGGGAAAAAACTACACAATGGAGCCCAGGCATGAATACCCAACTTTATTTTTCCTTTTTATATGCAATTACTTCAAACAAGAAAGCAATCAGTAGCAGTAGCATGTGTTTTATATTGTGTTATTTTATTAGGCACAGCTAATGTTAGCGGTAGCGTTCCTTTAAAAGTGTAAGTGTTCATTTTTACCGTTATCATATACATATCTCAAATTTTAACAATATTGCTCGATTTTATGTATCTTTTGTTCGGAGGAATTACACATACTAAAATGTTGGCTGTGGAATAATCCCATATATGCTGAACCTAGATTGATCTAAACTAATTCTATTTATACTGAATCAGAACAACATTGAGCTATATTACATTGTTGACGCAAACATGGAGACAGTAATGTCATGCTCCATTGTTGCAGCCATCCTGGAACCCCCCCTTGGTGGTACACATCACATACTGCTCCTCTGCAACCAGCTGTCATGACCCATCACAGCAACCATCCTGGATCCCCCCTGGTGGTACACTTGAAGTACTGCTCCTTTGTAACCAGCACTGGTTTAGGCTCATGAACAGTTAATCACACCACGTCATACCTTCAGTGAATAAAGGGCTACGCTGGAAAAGCTAAGTGGGAAAATCAAATCTATGCTTGTATATTTTCTTTTACCGTATCCATGTTAACGTCACATTTCTGGGAAGGTACGATCTCAGCACCTCGCCTCGGAATGCAGCGCTAACCTCCCTGACATCTGCAGTAGCGCTTCCTCGCCACCGTGAGTATCAGCTTCTGGAGCTCCATTGAGCCTTGCGCGTACGGGCTGCGAGATCAATCTGCGCAGCTGTGTGATTGCGAAGGCAAACTAGGAGCTATTTGTTCCCACGATGGAAGTTGTTAAACTTACTAATGCTAGCGCATATGTGCTGAAAGTATGGTCAATAATTCCAATGTGTGAAGGGAGCGGGCTGGGTGAAACCAGAATATTTTTATTTAACAGTTTTCTGCAACACATAAAGCATGACTTCAGTTCTGGTAGTATTTTCACTTTGGTTATTTGTTCCTTATACATTAATACACATTTAGATATATAACAGTAACATTCACCTATGCAGGAATAATGTCCTTATAGAAAATAATAAACAATGTAATATGTACAGATATACGATTACTCAATCTACATTATAGTAGGCTAAAGGTGCAATATAATCAATACAATATAACATGAGATCCTGTAGTAATCACATTCCCTGTATGCTGTTGAGCTATGACACATCAGCACAACTCACTGATGTCTGTATACTGTCTTATCTAATTCCCAGCAGTAGCAACAGCCTTTTCTAACTACAGGGATGTGAATTGAATAATTTTGCCCTGTTTATAACCCTGGATATGCTCCCTCTTACCTGCAACACATAAAGCATGACTTCAGTTCTGGTAGGATTTGTACTTGAATAATTTGGTTCCTACCAGAAACGGAAGGTCTGCTTTTTGGTTCCCATCTGCTCAGGAAGCATCTGCTCATCATTCAGGCCTTTCACTCTGCTGCCATCTACTGGTGGTTTAATAGAAATGCCATTAGTTTACTTTATAATGTAACATTTTAATGGGGTACTTGGTTTATTTTAATGGGGTACCTGATTTTGACATACCTTACACTAATGATTACATATGGAAATGCTACATTAGCACCAACTATGAAATAGAGCCCATTGACAGGCTCTTTTAAACAAGAATGTGTATTTCGAACTTTAAATAATTTCACGAGCACTCTTTTTTTCCTTTCTTGAGTTTATATAAATTAGATACTTCAGATGACTACTGAAATACAGGAGAATATTTGGAAAATTATCCTCCTTCAGCTTCAATCATGTTGTAATAAGTATTTGGAAACCTTACTGACAATTCGAATGTATTGATTTGCTGGCGTCAATTATTATATTAGAGGAAAAATATTATATTAGAGAAGTTAATTATTAGCGTCACAACTATTTTCTTTGTAGTGCATTTAAATTCCATGGGGGGTTGAGTATTGTTTTAAGTCGTCTATTATACAAATATAAAGAAAAGAGAAAAAGAGATTTTTCTTCTTCTCAACATATAACAGCACCGTATATTCAGTGCCATTACTTACACCTTACTATTTTTTTGAATAAAAAGCATAAGATCATATTCACTAGGACAAATGAACGATTAGAGCATGCAAAAAAAATGACATAGTTGGGTTTCTTCTGATTCTGAATGCATAGATTGAGTGTTTGTGGATGCCTAAAAGAAGCAATATTAGAATGTGTTGAAGAGCAAAACAGTAAAAGCGCTGCATTATACATAGTACAGCTTAACTGCAGTACAGTTTATCTTCGTAAGGTTTTAAATATCACAGCTAAGGACTGAAAGTCCTATTGCTGGTCTAAGGATATATTAAGTATCAGTGGGTAATTAGCACTTAAAGGCATTTAAAAGAAACCTGATGGATTTTCTATTATTGAAAATAAAAGATTACGGGCTATATTACGTTTATCACGCTAAGACGTGTGAAGGTTTCTCCTTAGCGTCCCCGTTTTAGCGTGATATTAGGATGCAGGCGCTAGTCGTATGCATGCTGCCACCTTGCATTTATTCACATAACCACCAGAATACTGTACGCATTTCAGTGGGATGGGTCAATAGGCAGAACATGTAAAGAAGTAGGTGGGACTGGGGCCCCAACTTTCTTTCACCCAGGGCGCTAGGTGTGGTAAAGGTGGGCCTGCATATGCTGTACTGTATTTTTATTTCTCAACAAACCTAGGCAAAACCACTGACACGGTTGTGAACAGACCCAAAAACCTTGTCAGTCAACTTCACTTCTATATCACTGGTGTCTGCTCTATGATGGCTTCATGAGTGCCTTTATTCCCATGTAGGTAAATTGTATAGCCTGGTCATTAATTCATGTTTAGGCACCGCAGAGATTTAATGGACAGATACAGTATATAAAGGGCTTTTGTCCTTTCTGGCCTTGGAGTATTTTCTTGTTTTATAGTAATTCATAAATTGTATTCACTTGCTTTTCTTTCTCCTAGTTTGTGTCTGTTTCATTGTTAGCACAAGACAGAGTACACATTTTTCATGTTCAAACCTTAAAAAAAATGGTTGTGACTCTGGTGAGTTTGAAACCCTGGCAGATGTCAGTCCATCTGTCTGCTTATAATCAGCCATTGCTTTCACATTGAGAATTCCTAAATGAATTGCTTAAAAGTTTCTGCTTGCAGACATTATCTGGTTATAAACAACATATGGAAGGAAAGCATCAACATCGTCCGAAGATAGGCAGGTTGCATTATCGCACATTGTGTCCTGATGGGAAGGATGAAGAGTGCAAGTACATAATTATCAAATAAATACCAACAGATGCCAGATGTTGTGTTTGGTGAAAATATAAACTTGGGATTCTACATTTTTATGCCAGTAATCCAAAGTAAAAAGAAAAGACAAATAGTCCAAAATTAGTAATTCATAGTAGGAAGCTACTAAGATTTTATGACTCCATTTGATTTTTGATTTTTTTTTTATCGGCTCCCTGATATCAGGTCCGTCTGGGAATAGGCACCCATGTCTGTGGTTTTGAATTGTCTCTCCTTGCCGATGAGCCAATTCAAAACTTGTGAAGGTACTCTTGGACACTCTTTTTGGTTTGAGCTTCTTGAGAGATCTCCATTCTTGATTGAACGAGGAGTTATTGTATCCAGCCTTTAGGCAGATTCATGGAAGATCCCTGATAGACAGAAAAGCAAGCTGCAAAATTCACAAGGAGATCACAAAAGGAAAAATCTAACAAAAGGAAAAAATGGTGTTAATCTAAATGAAATATAATATCAATTCAGATTTACCATAGATTCCCTGTTTGCATTGCAGATTTAATTCCTGCACTACACAAATTACTCAATGCTGTGTGGGTATAATGCCATTTGACAATTCGTACATTTTTTCTATACTGTGTATGGAAGCACTAGATTGCTATAGCTTTAATTTGTTATGTTGACTGTGCTTCAACACCATCTGGAAAACATAAATCTTCCACATCCTAGCCTGTTTATAAAGACACATGCACCTATTTTAGGCGCTGTGTGAGTTCAATTTTTGCTGTTGTTCAGACGTAATTGGTACTTTTTTATTGCTCTAGCTGCCTACATATTTTTCAGGTTTAGCACGTTTCATGTCTTTTGTTTTCCTCATTATACTATTACATACTTTTTGATTTATTAACATTTTTTTTCTTGAGCATTGCCCTTATGTTGAACTGTTTTTCAGAATAGTCATTATTTGTTGTTCCTACACATAACTCCTACTCTCCAATCATTTCATTTTAGGGTGGACATTATGTACACAATTTCAACCTACAATTTTCTCTGTAAAGAAACACAGTAAATAATATTGTTGTATACACTTTTAAGTGTTAATCCACAAAGTAACATGCTTGCATTTAAATCTTAATCGTTTGGGCACAGGGGGCCCTATTCTACACAATCTGTTATAGTTAAACAGTGAGCCATTAAGTATAATTGCGCCACTCTTTCACATTAACTATTCCAGCGATTTGCAAACTTTGCATGTGACTTGGCTGCAAAGGCTCTATACTTAAAGTAATGTTTCCCATACTTTGTATAGGAAGTGTTAATTTGCTTGCAGTAGGAGAATATTGGAAACACAAAATGAAATGGGGCATAAAGGCAAATGATGGGGGTATAAAATTAAATGTGGCATAAAATCAAGTGGAAGCAATAAATGAAATGGGATGAGACCCTATGTCAATGGTCTTCCTCCTCCAGTTGTCCTCTTTCCACTCCCCTAGCCCTACTCATTTCCTTCTACTCTCGATTCTTCTTTCCCAGCCTCTTTATCGTCATCTCCTCCTCTCTTACCTGTCCTATTTCACCATGTCCCACCCTCTCCCTAATTACTACTACTGCCATTCAACATTATTTTACCTCTACCACTTTGGAAGGGCACACCCCGTTTTTGATGGCTTGGTAAGCCTGAGTATCCCTGGGGAGGAAGTCCTTTCTAATACTGCAAGACCTTGTATTTCTTACTTATCCCCCCACCCGTCACATCAATGCTTCATAACTATGTAACAATAATTTGAGATTATATTCGCTTTTACCTTGTATATTCGCTTTGTCCCATTTACTTCTCCCTACTGTATACACCATAATATGTATGCTTAAACGTTCAATAAAAGTATTAAAAAAAAAGCAAAACAAAATGAAATGGTGGTATAAATGTAAACAGTGGGGCATAAACTAAAATGGGGGAATTAAATTAAGTGGAGATATAAAATGAAATAGGACATCAGATGAAATGGGGACATAAAAGTTTATGAGTCATAAAATTAAATGGGGTGTAAAAGCAAGTGGTGGGGCATAAAATGATGTGAGGGCATGAAATGGAAACAAAAAGCGAGTGGGGCATAAAATGAAAAGAGGCATAAAGACCAATGGTGAGGCATTTGTGTGTTTTTCTATCTGCCGTTGTTGAGTAAAGCCATGTGGGTCACAACAGATTGTTGTTCTAAATATTGTTTTTCTGTGTTAAAATGTTTGAGAACACTGTACTACAGCAACGTTCATTATTTTACATAGATTATAAATATCGTTGTCATTCTGCAGTCTTCTATAGGGTCTTGACTTCTTTGACATTCTAAATGGAATCTGTCAACCTCCAGGCCTACAGAAGAGACGTTGAGTACAGATGCATATATTAAAATATGTTATTCCTTCAACGTGACCTATTACGAAATACAGCTGAAACTCCTTCCTCTATAGTGTCAGCCCACAATAACTTGCATGTTGCCTTATGTGTAAGATCGACTGTGTTTGCCCATTGTTTTTATTGTTTTTATTGTATAGAAGAGGAGTAGTGAGAAGGTGAAATATGTATGACTACGGCCTAGAGCCGAAACGTTGCAATTTTAGTCCCTCTTGGGTGTGTATAAAGATTTTTTTCTATAGTTACTTTGGTATGGCACATCGTTTTTGTGAAAGTTAAATAGGAGTTGTGAGAATGGATAGCACTAGTGACCTTTCCTATGTTAGTCTACGCTTATGTCTCATAAGGGCTTTAGCTCAATAGTGCCATTACAGAGACGACTATACCAGATACAATTCAAACACCAAACCAGAACGGGTGGCCAGGACCTCAAAATGCCAAGGAAGTCTCCTGTGTACGAGAGATACAGCAAACCCTGACAATCATTTAAGGCCTCCTCACACAATAAGGTGTCATAAAGGTATACTTTACATGATAGGTGAACTATTATAATGCCATTGGCAAAGAATGGTAATTTAAATGATCTACACAGGACAACAATTATACTCTTGCTTATAATTACAACATATTTTCTCCTTGTCTACCCCTTTGCACACAAACACTTTTAATAACGTTAACCATTTTGGAATATGATGAATGTTTTCTTTCTAAAGTCATTGAGTTTATTAATTGCAGTATAAAGAAAGGATAGATAAGAGAATTGTCTTTGTCTCCGCTAAATAGTTTCTGGCCCGGATCAGTCTTTTTTATTATGAAAAAAGCTGTTTGCTCTTGGGTAAATTAGCATTTTAAGACTTCAAATTATTTTTTTCTAAGGATTAAGTTACAGCAGCAGTAATATTTTATTTGGCACATCCAGAATCTCCTAAATGCTTGTTACATACTTCAAAGGCAAACTGTTATAAGGAAGATTGTTAGAGTTGTGCAAGTGTACTGATTTGTGCTGTTATCAAAGCGCTAGCAGGTTCCAAAGAAAGAAATGTATGGTTCCCTGGGGCCTTTGGGGGAGACTGCAAATAGCAGATATCTGTGCTTCGATGCTTTTGAAACTGCTGTTTTACAAGATAGTTGACATAGTCAAAATAAATGGATAAATGGAAATACTGATGATAAGAGTGCATGGATGGATGGATGGATAGAGAGACGTACGGACGGATAGGCGCAGCAGGGTGGGAGATGGGCACAGACAACGGACACCATGATGATTTAAGTGGTCATGTTGGCTGATTGTCCTATTAAATAATCTCACTGACTCCCTCATCTCTTTGGTAAAGCATCTTGTTCCAGAGACCTTCTTTAGTGCATCTATACCTTTATCACTCCCCAAACAGCCCTGAGATGAATTGGCTGCATTTTTGTGGTGACTGGACAGTAGCATGTACTGCTTTTCTACACAATCCATAGCCCTTTGTCTAAGATGTCTATGGGATAGTGCTTTATGGCAGAAGGACACTGAAGAACCACCAAAGATTCCTTGTTTTCCCTTTTTGCTTTTACTTAAAATGGATTAGTCCACTCTCTCTGTCTAACTCACATAGTTAGTTTGGCCCAGCCCCATTTCCTCCTTAGCAAAGCCTGCCTTCCTTCGGTCTACCACAGAAGCACGTGAGGGAAGATTCTGTTTTGTACTGGGTGATTGCATTCTGTTTTGCCTCCCCCTGTACCAAACCATAGCAATAGAAGACACCTTTTATTTGCTGTTACTTTCCCAATAAAGTGAAGAAACTACAATGGACTTTGTGTGCCTTCAAAAGGGGAGGAGTTAAGCTATCTGTCTTCAATCACACAATCATATCCTGCATGTGACATTCACTTCTTGCATAGGACCCTGGGGTACCACAATACAGATTGCTCCCTCCTCTGCAGCATGGAATGAGACATTTTACGTTTTTTTTTTACATTTTTTTTTTTTTTTTTACGTAAGTGATTTTCCAAGTAAAATTTCTATCAGGGTTATTCAAAGATTGCACTGAACACGGAAATTTCCCCATATGGTGCAATTTCGAAGCCATTCGGCTATTCAAAACCTGGCAATTCGCCAAATATTGCCAAATATTGGCGAATTGCCAGCAAAATATACAGGGTTATTCAGAGATAGATGAAAACCAGGAGAATAAACAATCTAGATCAAATAACCAATTTGGAAAGAGATAAATGGGAGAATTTTTCTGGTTTGGCTATTTTGACCTAGAATTTTCACTGCTATAATCATTCTGGTTTTCTTCTCTCTCTGAATAACCCTGATAGTAATATTTGGCAGCAATGAAATCCCCATACTGAAGCAATGATTAATCCATTCAGAGAATGCCGAACAATACCGAAATGTTAGTGAAATGCCCTGATGTTCGGTGGTTTCATTCCACAGGTTCAATCAGGCAAATCCCATAGGTTTCAATGTTAAAAATATTCAATTTTTTCTTAAATATCTATTAAACCTTTCTTTTAATTTGCAGCAAAAAGTCTCTTTATTATTTTTTAGGCAGTTTTCAGGATGTTTTCAGGATGTTTTTGCAAACAGCTTTTCAAAGTTGCTGTTTTTTTTACCCGTTCTTCAGCTGGTCGTGGTCGGCTTTTTCTGGCAGCTGGTCGGCGTTCTGTTTGGCGGATCGTCTGCTTTTTTTGGACGCATTTGGGGGGTTTGCGGCATATCATAGGGTGCATTCGGTGGGTTTGCTGCAGCTTATCGGATAGGATCCGATGTTTTCCAGCATTTTTCGGCGGCTTATCGGGTAGGATCCAATGTTTTCAGTGGTTTTGCGGTTGTCTAACTTTCAGTTTGACGGTTGTTTGGTGGCTTTTCCCTGTACTTCGGGGACCCTGCAGTGAATGCTGAATTCATCACAGAGTCGGAGAATTTGATTCCCCAAAGTGTGGGGGAACGGAAGATAACTGAAAATCCGGTGGAATTTCGGTGCTCTTTGAATATCCCTTTATGTCTGTATTTTGAGTGTAGAGAAACAAGCTTTCACCTAAACTCATTCTTTAAACCTGTACAACTTGTTGATTGATTTTTTTTTCAGCAGTGTCCTACATGACAGAAATCTTGCCATTCACACAATATGTGAAAAGATTGTGAACGTGTGAAAAATTTATTCTAAATAAAATTTAGGTTAATAATAGCCATATGTTTTTCTGAAAACAATATGTTAGAAAATATGTGGAATACCGCCAACATTTCTCAGAAATAACTACACAATATTGATCTAATTCTTTTTTGTTAATTCTGGTTTTCTACACTCTTACGTTTTGTCGTTTTGTTTAGCTTACGTAACTTGAGTGTCCTTTCTATGTGCTCTAGGACATGTGGTACGTTGATGGAGTGACTTTCACACAGTGGATAAGAGTGCTCAGTTTGCAGAATTGCTACAAATTCACCTTGTTTAAATCCTTTCTTATTGTTGTTCAGGAGTGTTAGGGTTAAGTCCTTGGGAAAGACACACCTGGATACAAATCATGTTTAAACATGATGAGCACAAAACTGACAAAATGAGCTCAACACACAGGGGTGAAATTGCTCAGCAGTGAAAGGGTTAAGGGCCACGGCGCCGCCTCCTCCCTTCCAGTGCTTCTCTGTGGCAGCACTGGGAGGAAGTGATTGTGTAATATATCACTTCCTTCCAGCATTGTGCGGCAGCCGCACGGGGGAAAAGAGCGGATCTTTGCTGGATTCAGAGTAAGCCCCCTCACGGCTGGGGCTGTCCAGGGAGAGGGTGCATTGAGAACATAGGGGGGTATGAACTGTGAGAAGGAGCATGCAGAATTGGGGGGTGTGAACAGGGAGAGGGGCCATCATGTAGGGGAGAATGAACAGGGAAAGGGGCACTAAGGGAGGACCTGCCCCCGGCGCCTCATGACCTTGCTACACCTCTGAAGTAAAGGGTCAGCAACCTTGGCCTTCCAGATGTTTTGAAATGGCATCTCTCACGATGATCAACCATTCATTCAATTGCTTGAGCCTAATGGGAAACGTAGTTCAAAAATATCTAGAGGGCCATGGTTTCCAACCCCTCCTGTAAGGCTATGTCTTGTTTTAATTCAATATCTAATAAACCGTTCATTATAAAATTCTGCAGTAAAGAGTCTCTTTATTTATAGATTTTTTATAATATTTTAAGCATTTTTTTTATTTTTAAAAAGCCAGATTTTTTTTTTTTTAACTTTACTTATTTTTTCTGTAACAGCCCTTTTTATTATCATTCCCTGGACCTCATATGTAAATTTCAGACATTTTCGCCCAGTAGTTTCTTTGCAAATAGTGTTTCACTTTTCAATCATTCAAGCAAACTGTTTTCCTAATTTATTCACTGCCTTCTTCTACCATGTCGGCTTTTTCCGGAGGCTTCGCTGCGTGTGATCGGCTCCTGCTCGGGTTTTTTCGGTGTCTTCGACGGGTTAATCCAGATGTTTTTGCGTGCATTTGCCAGGTTTTCGGCAGGTTTCAGCGTCTTTTTGGCAGCTTTTCTCTGTACTTCGACAGCCCTGTGATGCTTGCTGAATACACCGCAGGGTAGCTGAAATGGGAAAGCAAAACAAACCGAATTGAAGAGAACGAAAAGTCACCGAGTGTGCGGTGACTTTTCGAATCTCTTTGAAGAACCCTGTATGTAACATGAAATGTGTCAAGTAAAGTGGCTATAACCTGGTCTTGTCTCTGCATGATGCAATACCTTTTGTATTGAAGCAACAAGTCCTGGATCTTCCAGAGTGACCACTTGTGCATCCATTTTTCTTGGTTTGGATTTTATTATTTTAGGGCCCATGTAGTGAGCATTGGTTCCTATAGGGTTTCCATTGCACCGAGTTAATGGGTGTTAATTCAACTCATTGTACTTCCTGTTTTTTTGCATATTATTAGATTTTTTTTAAATTATCCTTACCTCCATTCCAATACTAGATAGGCTAATTTTTTAGAACTTTGACTTCCAATTCTTTAATCTACTTTCTTTCTCATGCTGTTTGGGGAAGACAGAAATCACTTAGGGGCAGATCTGCTCCACAATGTACTTGATATTCGGATTTTGCCGCATCCAGAATGAACTCCAAGAAACCAAGAATTACCAGCACTTGTGGCTGTGGTGAAGTGTCTCTTTCTGTTATATGCTTTACACACTACCAACAATGGTATTCAGTCTACAGGCTTTTTGCCTACATTGAGCACATTTTATGCCTGATATAATATGCTTTAAATATATACAGTGTATATATATAAATATATATATATATATCTATATCATAAAAAGAAGAAGGTGGGAGGCACACTGGGACTTCCTTAAAAAATGATAAATTTATTAAAGTCTACATGAATAAAACCGGCGTTTTCGGCCCAACAAGGGCCTTTTTCTATTTATTATATATATACTCATTTAAAATATATAGGGTAATTCAAAGAGAATTGAAAAGTCACCGCACGTTCGGTGACTTTTCGTTCTCTTCAATTCGGTTCATTTTGCCTATCCCATTTCGGTGACCCTGCGGTGTATTCAGCAAGCACCACAGGGCCCCCGAATTGCAGGGAAAAGCTGCCGCAAACCCGACGGAAACTAACTGCAAAACCCAACGAATGCACGCCGAAAACCCGCAAAAACATCTGGTTTAACCTGCCGAAAACCACGGAAAAACCCAAGCAGGAGCCGATCACACGCAGCGAAGCCGCCGGAAAAAGCCGAGACCACAGAAGAAGGCAGTGAATAAATTAGGAAAACCGTTATGAAATAAGAAGCCTGTATTCTTGGCGCCACTTAGAAGTGGTTTTAACAACCGGTATTGATCATTGAGTGTCTTTCGCAGAAGATAAATCTTTATGCCAGATCAGCAGCTGTCACTATCCAGTGGTGGTATATCCAGACCCACCCAAATGATGGGTACAATAAAAACAGTAGAATGGATAGGATTAGCGCTTCCTCCGACGGTGGTGTCCCCCTTTTCTCCGTGCACTTCAGAAGTAAAGGAATACACTCACATTTTGTTGTGTCTAAATCAGACACCGGATTTGTCCAGCAGCCGGTAACATCCGGTACTCCTTCTAATGTTACCGGCTGCTGGACAAATCCGGTGTCTGATTTAGACACAACAAAATGTGAGTGTATTCCCTTACTTCTTACTTTGTTATTATTTCCTCAAACCTACTACGCTATGGCAGCTTTTTATTTTTGAGGTGGACAACAGAAGTGCACGGAGAAGAGGGGGTCATCACCGTCGGAGGAAGCGCTAATCCTATCCATTCTACTGTTTTAAATTAGGAAAACAGTTTGCATGAATGTTTGAAAAGTGAAACGCTGTTTGCAAAGAAACTACTGAGCGAAAATGTCTGAAATTTACATATGAGGTCCAGGGAATGATAATAAAAAGGGCTGTTACAGAAAAAATAAGTAAACTTAAAAAAATCAAAAAAAAAATCGGACTTTTAAAAAAAAATCCTAAAAAATCTATAAATAAAGAGACTCTTTAGTGCAGAATTTTAGAATGAACGGTTTATTAGATGTTGAATTAAAACAGGAATATTTTTAACATTGAAGCCTATGCGATTCGCCTGAATAAATCTGCCGAATTAAACCACCGAATGACAGGGCATTTCGGGAACCTTTCACTGCTGGTTTGTGCTCTCTGAATAGCTGAAGCAGTGCTTTTTCATGGGGTTTTCACTGCCCTCGAACAGGCACCGTATATGCAGGCAATTCGCCAGGATTTGGTGAATTGCCTGCTCTCTGGATAGCCGAATGGCCAAGAAAGGTAACCGAACGCTGAAAATCAGCATTCGGTTACCTTTCTCAAGCAATTCGGATCTCTTTGAATAACCCTGATAGTCTTTCAGGGTTATCCAAAGAGATCCGAATGGCTGGAGAAAGGTAACCGAACACTGAAAATCAGCGTTCGGTTACCTTTCTTGGCCATTCTGCTATCCAGAGAGCAGGCAATTCACCAAATCCTGGTGAATTGCCTGCACATGCGGTGGCTGTTTGGTGCCTCTTCGAGGGCAGTGAAATCCCCATGAAAAAGCACTGCTTTGGTTATTCAGAGAACACAAAGCAAAACCAGCAGTGAAAGGTTCCCGAAATGTCCTGCCATTCGGTGGTTTAATTCGGCATGTTTATTCAGGAGAATCCCATAGGCTTCAATGTTAAGAATATTCCCCTTTTAATTCAATATCTAATAAACCGTTGATTATAATCTTATACAGCAAAGAGTCTCTTTATTTATATATTTTTTAGGATATTTTAATCCTTTCGCTGCTGAGGCTTTTCCCGCCTCTGTGCTGAGGTAATTTTTACCGGTTTTGCTCATCATGTTTAAACGCGTTTTGAAGGCTTATTTTAGTATATAACCCAGACATATTATATATCGTTCTTTCCGTCAGACTCGGCAGATTAATAATATGTCATTATTATATGTATACGTGATGACCTGTCTGTATATTATCACAAAAAATGCAATAAAATATGAATTTTCAATAATTTACAGCGTGTAAAGTGTTTTTTTTCCACATTTTAACATGCGAGCAATTGCGGTTATATTTTGTATGGGGTGCGCTTGTTAAAAAAATTAGAGATGGGGTCTCGTTACATTTTTTTTGGGGAAAATTACATGATTTTTAACAAACGCACCGCATACAAAAATCGTTAGTGCAGCATCATTGTTCACATTATAATTGAAATGGGAACAATATTGCTGCATTAACAAACCAAAAAAAAGAAAAAAAAAGTGTTTATTTTTTTTTATAATTTTTTTTTTAAATATTTTTTTATTTTTATTTTATTTATTTATTTATTTTTACAAACTTTTTTCACATTCGAGTTTGGTATCGTTGGAACGGCCATGCTCTGGCCGATCCAACAATACCAAACGTTAACCCCTAGCTGCCACGGATCAGGAGATAGGGAGTTCATTGGAACTCCCTATCTCCACCGTTGGTGGCAGTTAGGGGTTAACTCCAGGACTGGCGTCATCGTGCTATGCACGATGACGCCAGTCCTCAGGGGGAGTTCCCGGAGGCTTGGCCAACATCCAAGATGTCGGCCAGCTCCGGGAAAGGATCACGAACCGGCGCTTTTCAGTGCCGATTCGTGATCCAGCTCCCCAGGGGTTAATGCCAGGTACCATTTGGAAGGGCAGGCTGTGCCCTTCCAAATGGTGCCTGGGTTAACCCCCGCAACGCCGCCGATCGGGAGGGAGAGAGGTCCGAAGGACCTCCCCCCCTCGCTTTCAGGCGCCTCCTCCGCACGGGGGGGGCGCCTGAATTAGGTGTCATCGCGCTGCCGCGATGACACCTAATTTCACCGGCGGCGGTTCCGAATGCTGGGCTGACATCGAGGATGTCAGCACGTACCGGGGGGCCAGCGATCGGGCCAGCTGAGAGCGTCCTCCGCATCGAAGTGGTTAAGCATTTTTCTGGATTTTTTTTTTTAAGTTTACCTATTTTTTCTGTACCAGCCCTTTTTATTATCATTCGTTGGACCTCATATATAAATTTCAGACATTCAAGCAAACTGTTTTTCTAATTTATTCACTACATTCGTCTGCGGTGTCGGCTTTTTCTGGCGGCTTCGCTGTGTGTGACCGGCTCCTGCTCAGGTTTTTCCTGCGTTTTTGGCGGGTTAATTCAGATGTTTTTGTTGGTTTTCAGCGTGCATTCGCCAGGTTTTGCGGTTAGTTTTCGGTGTGTTTGCGGTGGCCTTTCCCTGCAATTCAGGGACCCTGTGGTGCTTGCTGAATACACTGCAGGGTCACCGAAATGGGATCGGCAAAATGAACCGAATTGAAGAGAACGAAAAGTCACTGAACGAACGGCGACTTTTCGATTCTCTTTGAATTACCCTGCAAGTTTTTTATTTCCTACTTTTTAATTAATAAAGTGAGAATTTTTTTTAATAATAGTGTTCCGGTAGCAGACATTTTTATAACAAGGAGGAAACCAAGGATCGCTTGGGTGCTGGGGCCTGCCCATCAAAGCATTGCATGATTATTACTAAGAGCCAAAACAAGGGCTTTATGCTGTAACCCTACAGGGGTCACACAGGGCCAGAACCGATGTGTACTGCACAATGTGATTCTCTCAGTTTGAGCCATAGTTGGAGGAAATCCTTTTCGTAAATCCAAGGGGGGGTGCTTATGCGATATGTGACCTGTGTTCGTGGACAAGAAGGGACGGTCTGTCCTACTGACTGTGCACCTCGAAATCCAGAGCTGGTAAAATAACGATCTATTGCATGTGAATGTGTTTCCACTAGACGTAGAAATGCCAGTATAAGGATTTCCCTACATACTATACTATATTTGAGTCTTTTTTTGTATTCCATGTTTGGAGATTCCATAAGGAGCAGCAGACGCTTAAACCCAGGCAAACATTTCCTGGATGAGAATAGGGATGTACATAAGATTCAAAGAGTGACTTAAAATATCCCATATATTCTTTTGCATATCCACCTATCACACATTATTTAAAGAGTTTGCCAGTGGAAGACTTTCTTTTGGAATTTGGTGCAACAACTTCGGGTGCCTTCTTAGGGTATCAGGCAAATCTTCAAAACCAGGGCAGCACTGTGGTAAGGAAAGAGTCTCCACGTTGAAATAATTCATGATAAATGAAATATTCTAGCCTAAACTACACACTTGTGTGTTTTGTTTGATAAAAGCCAGTAGGGTGAAAGTAACGTTGCTGGTACTCTGGTGTGTAAAGCATGTAGTAAAAAGACACTTCAACAGAGGCCATGAGTGTTTTTACTTCTTGGTTTCTTGCTGTTCTTGCTTTGTAACACTAGCATTTGATGTCGGATCCTGGATATTCCCAACATGGACATTGCTATCATGAACATAAGCCTTAAAAGTATAACAATGGGTTTCATACATTTGTGTAAAATGAATAGGTTCTTTTCGAAGGTGAAAGTAAATACTGACAAATTAGAACTAAACTACAAATTAATATTTTTATTAAGACTCATTTCATTGTTTTCCGTATTGATAAAATACTCCTCTATAGGTTTAGGCCATATGCAGATGTGGAAAAAAGTAGGAGCAGTGTCTGCAAAATAAATCACATATACATAGCCTACCACCCAACTCACTGACGCAACCATCAATCACTCTCACCTTACAGTCCTCTCCTCCTGTTTCCAACCCCAACCCTCCCAGATTGTGAGTTCCTACGGGAATAGGGCCCTCATCTCCTCCTGTACTGTTTGTCAAATGTTGTTCAATGTATTGTAACCCTGTCTATACTGTGCTTATTGTACAGCGCTGCGGAATATGCTGGCACTTTATAAATAAAGAATAATAATAATACATAGTGCAGACAGCAGATAAATGTATACAATTAATATAGCCCCGCTGGAATCTCACTCACAGAATAAACAAATAGTATAGGCCAGGGCTCAAAAAGTGGAAATGCACACACAGGCAGCACAAAAAATTATGTTGTGCTGCGTATTCAAGCGGTGCAACCGTGCAGCCCCCCTTGCCCAGGCTGTACGGTGGCATGGATCAGCTGCCTAACCTGACCCAACTCGTCTCTGTCACTGGCAGGGGGTGGAGAGGAGCTTCCCGGCCTTCTCGCTCTGCTCACACTGGGCTCTGATGACTGGGTATACATGTATCTGGGGTCTGATGTTTGGGTATTAATGTTATTTTTGTAACTTTATTCTAAATAAAACCATTAACAATGTAATTTCATAAGATAATTTAAGGGGGTGTGTTTAGGGGTAGAGTTAAGGGTTGGGTAGGGGTTAGGTGGAGCAACTGGTGGCGAGTAACTCTTATGGCCTGGTTAGTAGCTTGGGACTTGAAATTTTGAGCCCTGGTATAGGCATATAGCAGGTTCTTGTTACCCCTCCTGGATGGAATTGGAATTGATCACCTCCTGCAGTCCAGAAACAAGGAACACCATCGGTACCTCCTTCCAAAGAAACTTGCCAACAGGTAAGTCCAGGACTAGGGGAGCTTTACAGATTCAGGCCCAGGCTCTTTCTGGTATTTTAAAACAAATTTAATAACATATAAAATTAAAATAAAAGTTGGAACACACTCCATCGCGTTTCGTCCTTATTAAATCAAGGACTTCATCACGGAACATAGGCCATATGCAACCAGAAATAATTTATTGTTCTGCTATCCTGGTGAGAGAAGCCATTAGTAAAAGAATGAGAATCCGCATATCCAGGTGCGGGGGCTTGGTTCATACTTGTTATGGAGTCCAGTACGTGCACTCATATGTATTTAAATGAACATTGATAAGTATATGTACTATCAGATTGCCCAACAAACATTCTCCGTCTTGCAGAGCTAGGTTTGACAGGGATTTGCAAGTAGCCTTTTAACCTTCCAGGTTCCAGTCTCTGGTTTCAAGGAAACGATTTTAAATCAAAGTGGAATTCAACTAGTAAAATTTAGATTTTTCCCTCCATCTGTATTTTTCCAATTTTCATATGATCTTTTTTTTTTTGCACCATCATAATATGGCATCATTTAAAAATGAAATACTACTGTTTTTTTCTCTAGAAGTAAATATATATTCCTATTTGAGAAGTATGATATTTATGTGGAATTAGAGCAACCACTAAAAGCTTTTTTAACATCTAATATAGATATAGGAAATCTGGATCCAGAAGAGTGATTCATATAATATTTATTACGTACGAATTTCGTTTTTTTTCTCTGAAGTTAATTAAAATTCAAACGGACTTCAAGTCCTTAGACTGAATGTAATTAAAATAAGTGCATTTCACAAGGGTCTGGGAAACTGAAATGCTATGAAGTCCCCCACAATAAGTTAAAAGACGGGATTTATTAGCAGACCCCTTGATATTTGTAGTCACTGTATTTATAATGGTCTAATTTTTAGATTGTGAAGATTTTAATATGAATTGACTAATTAATGTTATCAGTATAAACATTCATATATTGTTAGACTTGTACAAGCCATAACTATGGCAATTAAATATCTTCCCCAAAGCCACCACCTCAAAAGACGAGAAATTTAAGTATTAACTGAACACTTTGACTATTTCTTTTCCATTCTACTGTATTAGTTCTGTTTCTTGAAAGAGAAAAATCACTGGTAGAGAGTCAGTGGAAGCAGCTTAGAACTAAGAATAGAGGATAAACAGACAAGTAGGTGGATATAAAGAACTGTTCATGAAGGAATAAAATCACTAATTGGTTCATGTTAGCTCTAGGAACATTTGGCCTAGGAGGAGATTACAAATGATTAGCCCTATTGTGGCTGTATCAAACCATTTAACCAAATCCTACCTCTTTCAAATCCTTGTCTTTCCTTATTTATCATGCATGTCTCATGTTTGTGCTCCCACATTGTACAGCGCTACATAATATGTTGGCGCTTTTTAAATAAAGATTAATAATAATAATTTTAAAATTGTTCCATATTGTACTGTACTTCACCTGTACTATAAAACCACTATGTGTGTGTATATATATATATATATATATTATTGCAGAAGCCACTTACACATCACAGTAATTCAAAGAATTGTATCCCAGAGCTCCTGTGCCACATTCCCCATATGCAGCAAGGAATTCTGGGTAGGACATGCAAATGACATCTGTCTCACATTATATATATATATTGTGCCAGACAGTGCGGCACCAAAAACTGGGATCAAGCTAGGCAGTGGCAGTCCATATTAAAGATATAAAAAGGGTTATGGCTAGAGGCTGTGGCAAAACTGGCGCCGGGATGTCTGAGGGCGGGCAGGGGAGAGAACAATGGAACTGTACCATATCAATGTACCCTGTGTGTGTGTGTGTGTGAAAATAAACCAATCTATCTGCTTAACCTGTACTGCACCTCAACGAGTATATGGGAAAGGAACTATCCATTGGGGACCAAAAAGGGGGACTTTACTACATGGTTCCAGTAGGGGACCTGAAGCCAGGTTGGTACCGAGGCTCACTCCACAGCAACCTTAGCACGTACAGCGGATCTACTCCTTCAGAGTGGCGGCATCCGTCACATTGGCCAGTTGCATAAACCTGATCTCTGCTAAAAAAAAAAGCCATTTAGTATGTCAGGACATTGATTGAAGGGTTCCGTGTGAAAGCAGACACAGGATGCAAGAAAATGGGAAATTGCAAGCGTCATTTGCATGTCTTACCCAGAGTTCTGTGCTGCATATGGAAAAAAATGGGAAATTGCAAGTGTCATTTGCATGTCTTACCCAGAGTTCCGTACTGCACATAGGGAATGTAGCACATGAGCTCTGTGATGCAGTTCTTTGAATTGCTGTGATGTGTAAATGACCTCTGCAATAATAAACTTTATATATATATATATATCATTATACAATAACAGCACGTTATAATTTTTATTCAGAATTCTTAACTGACAGTAATGTAGTGTATTGTTTTCTACAGATTATGTCAATGGAAGACTCTCTCCTGCAGTGCTTTTGTATAGACAGCACTTTGCTCCTTATGCTGCATTTCATCAACAGAAGAATGAGGCACCACAACCCCTGTATTATGCTAATGGTCCTCCCCAGGCACTTTGCCAGGCCTACTTTGCATAGATTGACCGGGTATTTCCACAATTATACTTGCCTCAAATGTATTCTCAAACCCAAACATTCCAGTATTTCATTATTATGAAATTAACAGGCATTTTGTTCAAGATTTCACATGCTCTTCTTGTAAAGAATATTATCTTCCTATTTTTCTATACCACTTTCTTTTTATCCTATCTTCTTCAGCGTTAATAAATGTGAATATCCATAGTGAAGTATACACTCGCCTTCCATCATGTCCTTAGCAATGTTTCACACAGGTTGGGACAGGCAATCTCCCACAGTACCTCCAAGACACAAATGACCTACGCTCCCAATCATAGCAAGGTTTGAAGCAAACAAAACACAGAATAAATAATTAAGATCTTCAAGAACAGTTACTACATATTTGGAATAGATTTGATTGTTCATGAAGACACTAATCAATTCCATAAAGTACATGGAAGTTAACTCCACTTGGGGTACAATCACGTGTGTGCGAAAAAAAGATTTTTTGGATACGCTTTTCTAGACATTTCAGGTATTGTGATAGTTGCTTACAGTCAGTGCTTTTTTCTGGAATAAAGGTGGGGGTTCTCACCATGAAGTGCCATAAAGCGCCAGACAGCGAGCAGCCAATGAAAAGATGGCATTCGCTCGCATGCAGTTAATGAATAAAGGGTGAATGCCTGCGTGCACCCAATGAATCAACCTAGTGCCGGGCCACAACATTGCGTTGCTTGCGTCCAAAGATGAAATGTTGCCACTCCCTCTCAAACACACCCATGTTTGTCACAAAGCTGCACAGCAATAAAGCTCACAGTAATGTGCAATGTGTATGAGCTAATCACAGAGCTGCACAGCAATAAAGCTCACAGTAATGTGCAATGTGTATGAGCTAATCACAGAGCTGCACAGCAATAAAGCTCACAGTAATGTGCAATGTGTATGAGCGAATCACAGAGCTGCACAGCAATAAAGCTCACAGTAATGTACGGTGTGTATGAACGTATCTAGGGACTGTATTTTAACCAAAGCCAAAAAATTGTATAGTAAAAAAGTAACAGCGCTGCCTTTCATTCATATTCACTTGAGGAATATATTATTTATCTGGGATTTCAGCTCTGCATAAATAAACTAGCTATCATTTAAATGATTAGAGTGTTTCTGCACAGGGAAAAAATTTATAGGCTATTGTCGGAGCAAGCTGAATAATGTATCTTGGACAAACAGATTGTATATCCGTAGTAAAACCTTGTGCAAAGGAAATAAGAAGTAATGTTGTTTACACAGTATCTTTAATGAACTGAACAACATAGAAAGACAGCTATAATGTAAAAGAAGTAAAAATATGCAAATCATGAGTGACGGTGTTTAGCACTGGTCTATATTCTTAGGTTTTCAGATGCTAATCTGTGTTGTATCCACCTAGCCTTAGACTTTAGTTTTTATGTACTGTTTTACATAATGCGGCTTCTCCGTGTTATGCTGTTGATACATTAACTTTTTTTTATACTTTCACTAATAAAACAGGTCAAATTCAACATTGGCAGTGTACTTTTAGGTTTATTTTGGTTTTCAAATTTCTTTGAGTTTCTAATTCATAGGTGGCAATTGCTTCTTCCAGGCAATCAACTTAAAATGATTTTTCTGCATTTGCTATAATAACTTATCTTTTTATGAGGTGATTCAATATTTTGGGTCCAATTTTTGTATGTGTGTATGCTATATACATAAATTATTTTTATATATACTGTGTGTATATTATATAGTAATATTGATATTTGGAAGCACAGATATATGTATTTTTAAGCTTTAAAATATATTTTCTCTTTCCTTAGAAATCCTTTTAGCTGGGAGCTGATTTAATGTGCAGCTTTCAGCATTGGATTAAGTAGCACCTTCAGAGCTCTGCGCCAGCTTTCCCCTCCAGATAGAAATGCATAAGGAATTAAAGCTGCTTCATCAATCTTTTAGGTGTCTAATACTAAATATGTTTTTCAAATGAACTTGTGGGTTTTGTGTCGCGTTTATCTCATCATTTCCAATTACCTTCTTCCATCATACGGAATCTGAAATGGAACCTTGTAATGCAGAGAGAAAGGAAATTAACTGAACACTGAGCAGTTGCTTTTCTCTTTTTATTTTCTATGTATCTTCTTAATGCAGTTTTCATCACTCACAGGAGGTAACAGAACTCAGTATGCAGAGGTAAGGGATATTAGGAGGAAAGCATCTCAGGCAGGCAGTTGGTCAGAGCTGGAAGTGCACACTCTGTATATGGATAATAGTTTTTGGGTTGGGGCAATCCAGAGGCATCAATGGGATTCCCAGGTACAAGGCAAGCGACAAATAAGCAGGATATCAGGTGAACAATCCAGAGATGTAGCTGTGGTATCTAGGCCAAAGTTGGTGACACAGAAGTCAGCAAAGTATCAGGTGGGCATTCTATAAATGTGCCGGCTGGGTGGAGTAGAGGTAACATCACTGCTCTGTAACTGTGGAGAGAGACTGTGGAGACACAGGTTCAATCCCGACAAGAGCACCTCTCCAGTAAGTGTCCTTGGGCAAGACACCCAACGGCACATACTCGCCACCCAGGACATACTTGAAAACCTGGTAAAATACTTTCTCAAAAAAAAAGAATGTGATAAGTGTGTGTAAGAATCCTGTTTCCCTCCTTCCCAAAGAGTGAGTGGCTCCAATCTGTATTCCCCTTCAAATTCCATCAAGTGGCCCCTTTCCCCTGAGAAAATGGTCTGATTCCATCACTCTTTTCTTTCCCTCCCTCTATCTTGCCCCAGAGTGAGTGGCCCCATTCCCCCTTCCTTTCCTTAACGGTTGGCTTCATTCCTCCAGGTTTGACAGAGGACCACTTAGCTTCCTCTTTATTCCAATGTACCTTTGTCTTAATGGGGAATCAGCATGCTAGTGTGCAGAGGAAGCTATGCCTCCTCTGGCTGGGCCAAGAAGCTAAGGATTTGGGCTTTGAGAAAGCACTATACACCAGCATTTTATACAACTGCAGGAGGGCCATCCATTATGGAAGCTCCATGTTTGATAGTATTGTAGGAAAGCAATGACTGTGTGATTTATGATCTTTACATTGAGAACACACAAATGCATGAATGTTGTCATATCATCCAAAAAACTTTATCATCAGACATGCAAACAATCTGAATGTATCAGTATAGACATCCAACTCAATCTGTTGTCATGGAGTTTCAATGCATTTATGAGTACCTGCCAAAAAATAATTTTTCAATGCTCAAATCAAATAGGTTGGCCAGCCTTCTGTACTTCTTTGGAGAAAGTGTCAAAACACTTGGCAAATTCTAAACCATTGCTCCTTTTATTAATATGTGTGTGACTGTTCAGTCCAAGAGACACTCTGGAATTATCTTAATTAGTGGGGAACTTTAAAGAAAACTTTGAGGACTGAAAACCAGATGGCTTATTTAGCATCCCCTCCTACCTGCCACAACTGTTTTATCCCAATCATAGGAATAGTGTGAAGCTCAACTTCTCACTAAATAGTAAATTCACTGTCAGGCCTAAACGGTGAAGCTCAGGAGAAGAGAAGAATCTAGACCAAATAGCAGATTTGGAAACTGAGATAAATGGGAGAATTTTTATGGTTTGGCTATTTTGACCTAGAATTTTCACTTCTCCAGTCATTCTCCTGATTTTCACCTTTGTTGAATAGACATGTGTATTTTCGCTGAATTCGAATCACTGAAGAGAGCCGAAATGTGGCAGAAACACAAAACACCGAAATTGCATGTAATTTAAAATAATATAAAATATATTTTTATTTCACTAAATGCCAAATATCCAAACAAAATCTTTAGGTCCAGGCCCATAGAGACCTTAATCCGGCCTTGCGTATTTGCTTAATTGGAGTGGGCCGGTCTGGATGAAGTCCAGGGACGTTTTTTTGCCACAGTCCAGCCCTGCCGATAGGGGTACAAGAGCTCTGTTACAAATGCAATGTTCTTTAAATGTCTAATTGCTCTTAAAACTTCCTTTCTATTAGCAGTCAAAGGTGACTTCCAAACAAGAAAACTTTATGAATAAAAGAGTGAGGGACATAGAACACTTAACATTTAAACCACAGGAAAGGCTGGATTTAAGAGTGAAAAGGGTTGCTAAGGCCCCAAGGACACATGTTTGACATTTCAGCATTGAGACATACAGAGTCTATTTCGGCGTAGTGGTTTCTTCTTCCATACCTGGAGATGTAATGGGAGTACTTTATTATCTTGAATCTCCATCTGACACTTTCCGCAAGACCAATCATTTAGGATTAACGCCACCAATCAGCATATCCTAAGCCCATAATTTGACATCAACTCCTCTTGTTCTGTGGATATAGCTGTGAAACTACAAAATACTAGAACATTATCCTGAGGAGAAAATTGGAAAGGCTGGGATTCTCTGTTTCCCATTGTGTACATTTCTATATGGATATCCCCCATTATCACCAGTGAAAGCTTTGGGCTGTAATTTGCATTCAATTTCACTCACTACCTTGCAAACTTTGATTCCATCTATTGTTTGTGATGTATTGCAGCTGATTTCACAAGCTTTTTGGATGGATTTTTTTTACCCTAAATCCTCATTTACTTCAGATTGTTAATGATTAAAGGCAGATGTTCCCCACTTTCCCTAGATATGTATGTTTTAAAGGAACACTACCACTTACGTAAACTGTAACTAGATTACTTGTGCATAAAATCACAATATAAAACATATGCTGCTGTTTTTCTTTTTTGAAATAATTGCATGTATAAAGGAAAAATCATCCTATTTTTTTTTCATTTCCTGTTTCCATTTTGTAGATATTTCCCATGATGATGCAATGTTTACCAAAATCTGTGCAAAAGGTTTACTTTGTGGCTGTGGTTTATCTAATCTACAGTATTTAACACGTAATGAGGTGGAGGAGGGAATGTTTACATAAGGCAGCATGAGGTATATTGTTCTCCAGGCTGCCTGAAATAAGAGATGACAATTGAATGAGATAAAGACAATATAAATCATACAGAAATGCACACCAACTGCAAAAAGTTTATTAATACAAGATGAACCAAGACAAACCACACATTTATCAGACCGTAATGCACATATACCTATAGATGCAAAGTGCTGGTACAAATACAGAACAGAAAATAAAGCAAACAATAGACAGACTCTGAAAGCAAGCTCATATAATATATATATACAGTTGCAAGAAAAAGTATGTGAACCCTTTGGGATTACGTGGAGTTTTGCATGAATTGGTCATAAAATGTGCTCTGATCTTCATCTAAGTCACAACAATTTGAAAAACACAGTCTGCTAAAAATAATACAACACAAACATATGTTTTCATGTGTTTATTGAACATAACTTGTAAACATTCACAGTGCAGGGTGGAAAAAGTATGTGAACCCCTAGCCTAATGACTTCTCCAAGAACTAATTGGAGCCAGGAGTGAGCCAACCTTGAGTCCAATCAGTGTGATATTATTGGATGTGTTGCTGAAAGCTGTCCTGCCCTTTAAAAACATACACCAGTTTTGGGTTTACTGGTTTCAAGAAGCACTGCCTGATGTGAACCATGCCTTTCAGAAAAGAGCTCTCAGAAGACCTATGATCAAGAATTGTTGACTTGCATGAAGCTGGAAAGGGTTACAAAAGTATCTCCAAAAGCCTTGATGTTCATGTGTCCACGGTAAGACAGACTGTCTACAAATGGAGAAAGTTCAGCACTGTTGCTACTCTCCCTAGGCGTGGTCATCCTGTAAAGATAACTGCAAGAGCACAGCGCAGAATGCTTAATGAGGTAAAGAAGAATCCTAGAGTGTCAGCTAAAGACTTACAGAAATATCTGGCACATGCTAACATTGTTTTTGACACATCTACAATAAGGAAAACATTAAACAAGAATGGAGTACATGGGAGGACACCACAGAGGAAGCCATTGCTGTCCAAAAAGAATATTGCAGCATGTTTGAAGTTTGCAAAAGAGCACCTGGATGTTCCACAGCACTACTGGCAAAATATTCTGTGGACAGATGAAACCAAAATTGAGTTGTTTGGAAAAAACATACAACACTATGTGTGGAGAAAAAAAGGCACAGCACACCAACATCAAAACCTCATCCTCACTGTAAAATATGGCGGAGGGAGCATCATGGTTTGGGGCTGATTTTCTGCCTCAGGGCCTGGACGGATTGTTGTCATTGATGGAAAAATGAATTCCAGAGTTTATCAAGACATTTTGCAGGAAAACATAAGACCATCTGTCTGCCAACTGATGCTCCGCAGAGGATGGGTGATGCAACAGGACAATGACCCAAAACATACAAGTAATTCAACAAAAGAATGGCTTCAACAAAACAAAATACACCTTCTGGAGTGGCCCAGTCAGAGTCCTGACCTCAACCCGATTGAAATGCTGTGGCATGACCTTAACAGAGCGATTCACTCCAGACATCCCAAGAATATTGCTACACTGAAACAGTTTTGTGAAGAGGAGTGGTCCAAAATTACTCCAGATCATTGTGCAAGTCTGATCTGCAACTACAGGAAATGTTTGGTTGAGGTTATTGCTGTCAAAGGAAGGTCAACCAGTTATTAAGTCCAAAAGTTCACATACTTTTTCCACCGTGCACTGTGAATGTTTACATGTTCTGTTCAATAAAAACATGAAAACATATAATGTTTGTGTTGTATTATTTTAAGCAGACTGTGTTTTTCAAATTGTGACTTAGATGAAGATCAGAGCACATTTTATGACCAATTCATGCAAAACTCCACGTAATCCCAAAGGGTTCACATACTTTTCTTGCAACTGTATATATAAAAAAAAACATTTTATTCAGCAAAGCTCAGAGTTAAGAAATTTTCACCATGTGGTAAAAGCTGGTTTTATGCACCCATGCATGGAGCTGTTGTTGCAGGTTTTTGAATGTTCCAGCTGATGAAGCCGTGTGCCGACGGCGAAACGCGTTCTGGCTTTATTTTATTTGATTTTATCATTTATTAAATTTTTAAAGAGTCACCACTGCATGTTTTTGGTTTTTATTGGGTTTGGCCAAACGAAATCCATTTGCCTATCGATCTGAGCTGGGAATAGCTCCACTACACGTGAGTTTGCACTTGCAGCTGATATATATATATGCCACTGTTTGTCAGATACACACAAGATTGTGCCTTCTCTCTCTCCCAAATTCCTATGGATGTTATGAAGAATCAACACCAAGGATTGGGTTTCCTGAGAAGTTATTGAAGAAAAATAATCCAAAGGCATCGACCCACTCAGAGCCAGTGACAGGCTCTCTGTTTGTGAGTTAATAACTGAAAGATATTGCTCATGTTGTAATTGGTGTCGTCTCTCTGCACTTAAATTTTGTTTCTTTTACATGCCTCTTCCACCATCCAATACGGTTGGCTACGCCATTTGAGAAACCGTCCGAGTTCCCTCGCGTTTTTTACATCGCGCAGACCAGATATGTATTTTTGAAATCCTGTTTGTCTGGTTTGGGGGAAACCACTTCCCGTCTGGTTTGCTGGGCATTCGGGTGGTATAGTGTGGGCGCTTACCATTCTCCATTACACCTAGGTTTTTGAATGTGTTTGTCTGGAGTGCTCTCTTCGTGGTTTTGTGTTATATATATACACACTATATTGCCAAAAGTATTTGCTCTCCTGCCTTGACTCGCATATGGATGGGTGAGCGAATACTTTTGGCAATATAGTGTATATATATATGAGAGAAAGAGAATGATGTTGGTTGGAAGTTTTGATGTTGGTGTGCTGTGCCTTTTTTTCTCCACACATAGTGTTGTATGTTTTTTCCAAACAACTCAATTTTGGTTTCATCTGTCCACAGAATATTTTGCCAGTAGTGCTGTGGAACATCCAGGTGCTCTTTTGCAAACTTCAAACGTGCTGCAATATTCTTTTTGGACAGCAATGGCTTCCTCCGTGGTGTCCTCCCTTGTACTCCATTCTTGTTTAATGTTTTCCTTATTGTAGATGTGTCAACAAAAATGTTAGCATGTGCCAGAGATTTCTGTAAGTCTTTAGCTGACACTCTAGGATTCTTCTTTACCTCATTAAGCATTCTGCGCTGTGCTCTTGCAGTCATCTTTACAGGACGACCACGCCTAGGGAGAGTAGCAACAATGCTGAACTTTCTCCATTTGTAGACAGTCTGTCTTACCGTGGACACATGAACATCAAGGCTTTTGGAGATACTTTTGTAACCTTTTCCAGCTTCATACAAGTCAACAATTCTTGATCGTAGGTCTTCTGAGAGCTCTTTTCTGCGAGACATGGTTCACATCAGGCAGTGCTTCTTGAAACCAGTAAACTCAAAACTGGTGTGTGTTTTTAAAGGGCAGGACAGCTTTCAGCAACACATCCAATAATATCACACTGATTGGACTCAAGGTTGGCTCACTCCTGGCTCCAATTAGCTCTTGGAGAAGTCATTAGGCTAGGGGTTCACATACTTTTTCCACGCTGCACTGTGAATGTTTACATGTTCTGTTCAATAAACACATGAAAACATATAATGTTTGTGTTGTATTATTTTAAGCAGACTGTGTTTTTCAAATTGTTGTGACTTAGATGAAGATCAGAGCACATTTTATGACCAATTCATGCAAAACTCCACGTAATCCCAAAGGGTTCACATACTTTTTCTTGCCACTGTATATATATATATATATATTATATATATATATAAATGTACATTTTCATGTAAAGCAAGCAGAGAAAAGGTTAGGGTGGTGAAAATAGTAATGAAGCTGTAAATAAGGCTATTGATTCGGTTAGGTCAGGTCAGTAGCACAATAGCTCATGTCGTATTTCAAGTAGCTCAGGTTAAAGATGCAGCGCCGGAAGACTGATTTACCTTAGCTTAGCTATGTCTTAAAATAAGTCTAATATAGTGTGCGTGTGAGAGAGATCCATGAAAATGAACTGAAAAAGGTGTACACTGAGGGCTCCATTACACTGCATGTGAAGCAGAAAACCTAGTGCTACCTAGTTTACACAACGAGTGATAAATCATTGCTTCTCACATGTTATTACAAATCATGAGCTTACTATATTTTAAGCAGAGGGGCTAATATCGCAAGGGGCAATATTAATTCTTGTTGTAACTATTCTGTCTTCACAAAGACCTGTGTTATGACTTTGCTCCCAGAATTTAAGTGGTATTGCAAATGTGTCAATAAGAGCAAACCGGAAGAGTACATGAGACTTTATGAAGATAGTTCTGTATAAAGAGTCAAGCCTAATAGGCACGTAGTTGTTCTAGAAATTTAAAGTGCACCCGTTGCCTGTTGTGGGGTCTTTTGATATGTGTTTTGTAGCATCTTAAATTTAAAAAAAAAACAGTTTTTGCAACTTTAAATGGAACTTCGTGAGTTGTTTTACTTCCTAAAATAACTGCTCTGCTCATGGAGGAGGCCAAGTTTCCTGCTTTGTGCGAGGTACCCACTTCTAAAGCTAACAGCTCATTTCCTGGCAGCAAGGGAGCACCACCTCACGGAACCCCAGCGGTGCCACGCACATTTTTTTTAAATGCGTGCGCATGCGCTGCTACCTCGCGCACATGACCAATTACATTGAGGGAACGTTTTAAGGCTTGTAGTGCGCATGAGGTAGTGGATGCGTGCGTACGCACACCTACACATCCCTCCAGAACGGGGCGGACACCACTCGAAGGGCCCTCCTTCTTCCCATACTATTGGGGAAGTGACGGCACACGTCAGAAGGGCCTTTCTCCTCGGTGGTACGTGCCGCCTGTACCCCAGCACCGCCGGTATCCCCCGTACGCACCAACAGGGTGAGTAACAAGGGCCCCCGCACTATGCAGCCCCGAGTAGGCCGAAGTGCGGGGGCCCTCGTTATACACCCTTCCTCTCCTCCTGTTTTCAACCCCAACCCTTCTTGATTGTGAGTTCCTACGGGAATAGGGCCCACATCTCCTCCTGTACTGTTTGTCAAATGTTGTTCAATGTATTGTAACCCTGTCTATACTGTGCCTATTGTACAGCGCTGCGGAATATGCCGGCGCTTTATAAATAAAGAATAATAATAATAAAGTGAGATTGCCAGCTTTGAAAAAGCCTCTCTCACCTCACAGCAAAGGGGTTCAGAGCAGGGTAAAATGTATCTGTGACTCCTGTCTCACTGCAAATGTTTTGGAGCAGTAAGAGAGGTTGGCTGGGGGGCTGCAAGGATTGATAAAACTCTCTACTCACAGCATTGTAATGAGAGAGGTGCTAAAATTTACCTATTACCTCCAAGCCCCTGCAGGAAGCAGGGGCACGCAAAGGGCTAAGGGCCACAGTACTGTAGGGAAGGGTTAATATTTGAGCCTTACCCAGCTCCAAGGTTTATGATATGAGTTCTGATTCTACGCTCAGCCCACATCATTGCAGCATGGAGTTGGTCAGTTTCAGAGAGGAAGGGATGTCATAACTAAAAGGTAGCTGCATACATTCTCTAAGGATTTTGAAGGCAGAAAGAGGGCAGCTCTGGGGGAGTGTTCTCCTGCTGTGCAGAGTCATAAAATCACTGCCCTATTAACTGATGTAATGCAATTGAAAAGACTGATTCTTGTTTCAATCATATTTTGAAAAAACTTTCTTCTTTTTTTTTTTGTATTGACATTTTTTATGTTGAAAAGTCAGCCGTACAACAAATGGGGATAAGAAAGGACATCTGAACAATAAATGTGAGAAAAAATTTAGTAGGTCAGCAGACAAAAATAATTAGGCATCATAAATCATGACTTGTGGAAACTATAAAATAAGCAAAAATAACGTTGAGCAAAGTGGTCATCTAGAAACAGCAGAAATTGAAGAGTGTCATCAGAAAACAAACAAGACTGTGTGACTGCCACGCAGGGCCAAGTCTCAAAAGGCCTATGTGCAGCAAGTACACATCGCAAAATACATTTAAAAATCACAGAGACACAGAGTGTGGTAGGGGGTATCCAAAATAGGAAGGTGTTGGGGGGGCATACCAAAAAGTGGCCCAGGACCCCCCAAAAAAAGGGGGGGTTAAAAAGGTGGCAAAGGCCAAATATGTGAAGTTCCTGGCTCACCCCTGAAGGCCCAAAGGACTATAGGAGGCCATGGAAATGTGCAGGTCACAAGGCCGGGGCATTCGAGGACCAGGTATGGCGGGCAGTGCCATGGTAGCCGCCACAATGGCACACCCCGAGTTGGTCCCAAACGCCAAAAGAAAAGTAAAAAAAAAAAAGGAGGGGGAAGGGGTTCTGCAACACGAGGTGGCGTGTAAAAAAAAAACATGGGAAAAGGAGGAAGAGGAGGAAAAAACAGGGGGGGGTAGAGTCATCAAAATATCATACTCAGCTAAGGAACAATCAAAAACACTGCGTTATATAACAGACAAGTGTCCTCAAAGTCATCCCCGAGTGGGGGGTCTCATCAAACAATAGAAATAAAAATAAAAGTCATCAGAGCGGTCAGCAGAAAAATGAACGAAACCAGCATAGGGGGTCGCGTCAAAAAGGATTCGGGCCTGGTATCTAAGATTAAGCTGGACAGTTGATTTGCTCTCAGCCATTGTCCCGGAATGGGAGGAACTGCACAGCAGGCAAGATGATGCAGGACAGGCTGGGCCGGCCAGCGAATCCTGGCTCGGTGTGATTAGACGAGACTGGTCGACCAGGCAAGCACCCGCCTGCACCGCAGCACTCATCTGTGTCATCTCGGGTCAAGGCTGCAGGGAGTGCCGAGGTGGGGGACAGCCAAAGGGATCCAGGTGGCGGCATCCTCTCGAACTCAGCAGGGAAGAATTTGGCTGTCGCCAGGCTCTGTCTGGGACCAGCAGGCGCCTCCAGCACGCGCACCAGCCCCATCCGGATAGGTAACTTACGGCAGGTAGGAGCCCCTGGGGCACGCAACTGCAGGCGTCTCTCCCTCAGCAAGTCTGGTAGCGGTTTCAGGTAAGCGAGGTCCTCAACCACGTCCCCTAGCACTCTGGCCTCGATCCTCCAAAGGTCACAGCCGACAGGATTCCTCTGGGTTGTCATCTTCAGCTTTGTCTGTGCTGGGGGGGTCCACTGTAGGCAGCACCGAAACCGTCACGGCAGGCGGCAGCAGAGCCGCCTCCGAGGCCGAAGGAGCATCCAGCCACCCAACACCCAGAGTGGCAGTTCCGCAAAGCAACTCCCCATCTGCAGCCTCCAGATCCTCCGTGTCCTGGGTAGGCAAAGCCCCTGCCAGTCCGGGAGCCAGCGCCACACCGCAGCCACGCAAAACAGTCATCATTTGACGCCATATCCCTCTCGTAAGTGGGGCCAGGTCATCTCCCTCCAACAGTGCTAGACAGGCCTTCAGGCCCATCAGCACAGATGTTTTCTGTGCAGGTGGTGGAGTGTGGGCGACCCGACGCCCAGCTGCTGCAGCTCCATCCGATAGTCGCGATCCACCTCTAGCGGCAAGCAGGAGATGGGGATCTCTTGCCTCCATAGCACACTGCATATGCCCAACCGGGAAGATAACTGCGGAGGTATAGCGAAAAGTTGTCTGGTGCCACGGGGTAGGCCCCAATATGGCCGCCTTCAGTGCCTGTCAGCAGAGAAATGGCCAGCGTTCAGTAGTCTCTGGTCCGCTGGGGGGCAAACCGGGCCCCAGACAACTCACCCCAGTGGCCGACTGCTCTGGGAGCCCAAATTTGAAAACTCAGCTGTATAAGACGTCTATAGGCCCCCAAAAAGAGAAGGACAGGTCGGAGCTCCTAAGACCCACGTCCTTCATCGTGCTCAGCCAGCCACGCCCCTTTGAAAAAACTTTCTGTTAGAAGTTTGGCTATCACAATCGGGGTTAGTCAGAGAAAGGTGAAACTCTGGAGAACTTTTGGAGAAGTGAAAAATCTAGGTCAAAATAGCCAAACCAGAAAAATTCTCCCATTTATCTCACTTGCCAAATCAGCCATTTTGACCTAGAATTTTCACTTCTCCAAAAGTTCTCCAGAGTTTCACCTTTCTCTGAATAACTCTGTATGTGTAGATACATTTTAGAGAACTTTTAAACAAGCTGACGTTGTTTTGTGCATGATTGGTACTCTTTAATAATTGCAAGTCAGATTAATATGGATACATTAGCACCTTGTTATTATTCTTACTATACCCTTTTCACTCGCATTTAACGTGAACTTTTTAAAGGTGTCAAAATATATTACTTATGGTGCAATTGATCAAAATCTTGTAAACCCTGGGTGCTCTAGTAACAAAATAAACATCATATGCTTTGTACAGTAGTCTTGGGGAAAGTTCTTAATGGTATCCCATTAACACTCAGGTTGGAATACAAAAAGGAGTAGTGTCGGGTGCACGTGCATAAGTGGACAAAGCATGTCAGCTGGATTAATTGGGCCTGCTTGGGCCTGTTAGGCTGCCATCTACGTTTTATGAGTGTTTCCTATTCAGTTCATGATAAGGAGCGTAGAAATGGAACGCTGTGAATATTTACAGTTTGCAAATGATAAATGATATGTGTATGCTGTAGCTATTATATGACCTACAAATATGTATGTGTTCAAGGTTTTGCCTTAAATTCCAAGGCTCAATCCATCTCCGACACCTGACTTCTCATGGAGCAAAACAGGATATTGTCTGATGAGTAGTTATGCTCAACTATACACTACTGAACATATGTAGAGCAGCGTTGTATAAGATACAAAACCATAACGTAAGGGAAGTAATCCAAAAAATAATCTTAAAATACAACCATATTTGTAAGATTTCGTAGTTATTTGTTACTTAGTTATTGAATCTTTTGATTCAACCTCGAAACAGATCTTCACGTGCTTCGTACAAATTACTAATATCCGTTCATGCATTGTAAAATTTCTATTTTTCTGTTTTCTCCTACAAGTGTCAAATGTTACAGGTATTTTAAATCTGCGGTCTGAGCACCTGAAATTTTACTTGTAGCGCATTATTGGAGCGGAAGCCACAAGTATCCACGGTAACAGCGAGTAATCTATCAGAAACGCTTCTGCTCTCTGGAGAAGAAGGTCAGCACGGGTGAGAAATGCTCGAGATTTCTCATTTCAACGAGCCATTATACGGAGAATAATAATAGCTCTCCACGCCTGTGATAAAGCAGCTCAGAAGGCAGATATCTGCCGAGCCATTGAATAAAGCCACTGGTTTTGGGTCATACTGAGCATCAAGGGATGGACAAGCATTCACTCTCTTAACCCTGGTATGGTCACATGAATTGTAAAGAGATGAGTGGAAGAGAACGTATTGGTATCAGAATTCACTAGAAAGTTCTACACTGCTCTCCTGCTAATAACTTGCATCCACTGCATTATTTCTATGGATATTTCAGCAGTCATACATCTCAAATGCTTGGTTGGTTAAATTGCGTTACATAATATCACAGATCCGGACCTGTTGATGCCACACAAAATATATGATGAAAGACAACAATAAAGGTTTATTTAGCTTAAAGGGACACTCTAGCCCCTGTTTTCATTTACTGTCATTTTGCTGATACGCCTTCCAGGATTTATGTCATGAATATACAGCTCTATACATTCCTTGCCAGAAATGGGTGTCAATGTTTTCCTACTGAGGGCCATTACATCGGCTGAATGCTTGAGCAAATGTCCTGTTCTGTCCCTTGTACGTAAAAATATAAACGGATTCGTTGGGAGCGCAGGTAGTAAATAGGTTCGTGTTTCTTCAGAATACTGGTTTCAGATAGACAGCTGTATCCAGTAATGAGCACTACAATATATAAAATACAAATAATCGCGCAGTACTGTTATATATCTTAAATGGCTGTAATTAGAGATATAGTGGAAGAAAAAAACACTCACAAACAGGGAACCTATTGGTTCATGTTATTCGCAGATGAGCCTCTATGGGGGGCCCCTCCCATCAAACGTTTTTTTGAGAGTGGTGGATTGTATTATAGCCTTCTATTTCGATGATGTGATTACCTCAAAAGAATGAGAATATACATAGCACAATACCAATAGTAAATTTGAATAAAGGGTCAACGTAGTTCAATTTATTCACGTGTTCCTGAGCCTCCCCTATGAGTGGCTCAGTACCATGGCGTTGGACCACTTACTCCACGGGGGGTCCTTCCCTCGTAATGATAGGGACGTAATTTCATTCGTAGTGGCAAATTATCTACTCCCAGAGTGATATGGATAAAAAAAATTTTAATGAAATAAAACAAATTAAACAAAAATAAATAAAAATGTCAATGCACAATGTCCGAGACGCGTTTCACTCGCTTCCCTGCGAGTTTCATCAGTCAGTATATCCGTAGCTGCAACAGGTGTCCATTTATTATCCTCATGGTCCAATAGTATGATCCTCTCCTACTCGCGTGCGTTCCAGCAGTCGATATGCGTTCCAATCTTTCTTAGGTGCTTGCTGATGACGTATATCCTCTTCGGCATGTGCGTCTGATGTTTCAATCGCATCTATTTGTTCTTATTGCGCATGTGTGATTCTCTCGCTCTTACGCTGGACTTTCATTCCGCGAGTTCCTCAGTTGATATCTCAACATGCATATGCCCATCTATAAAAATATATATGAGTATCTACAAACACCTTATTCTATCATTAAGGAATCTGTGGCACCATATTTTATCATTGTACCTTATATAGTAAATCATAATAACACATTGCTAGGTTACCGCATCCACCAATTCTTAAAAAATTCACCTGTAAAAATAAAACTATGTATAGAAAAAATGACAGACTTCAAAGTCTGCGTTTAACCCATTGGGAGCTAGAGTATCTAAATGGTAAATAAATCCATCTCATCTCAGTCTTGATGAGTTTCTCATTCATATTTGTACCTCTCCAGTCGCGTTTAATTTTCACAATACCTATAAATTCTAATCCTTTAGGATTACAATCTTGTGCATCCTTAAAATGGGAGGAGACACTGTGTTTTATATACCCTCTAGTGATATTACAAAGATGCTCATTGATCCTGATGTATAAGGATCGTGATGTTTGTCATACATATTTTTTCCCACATGGGCATTTGAGCAAATATATTAAATTCTTTGTGTGACAAGTGATCAAATCCCTAATTTTATAGTTAGATCCTCTAGTTCCTGCATCAAATTTTTTTACTATTCTTTTTTATTCATAGTTTTTCGGCATGATATACGTTGGCCACAGCCATAAAATCCCAGATTTATTCCAAAATATCATTCTGGTCCTTGCACATCTTTAATTTTAATATGATTATGGACTAGATTATTGCTTAAATTTTTTTCCCCTCTGAAAATAATTTTAGGCTTTTCCGGTAAAATATCATTAAGAATCGGATCATTAGTTAAAACTGGCCAATATTTTTCTATGGATTTCTTAATCAATTTATTATCCATATTGTAATCCATAACAAATGGAACACTCTTAAATTCTTCATCTCGTCGTGGTTTGTATTGTAATAATGAGTCCCTACTAAGTTCAAGAACCTCTTTATTCATTTCATCCAAAAATGTGTTGTTATAACCTTTCTCTCTAAATTGGTTGATTAGTTTCTCAGCCTGGCATAGATATTGTTCTACATCTGTACAATTTCTACGAATGCGCAGAAGTTGTTCTTTTGGAATTGCCTTCAACCATGGAGGGTATTGGCCACTATTGGTGGGGATATAACTATTTACCTGAACTGGTTTAAAAAAGGTACGAGTTTTTACTTCATTTTCTTCCACGTATATAGTTAGATCAAGAAAATCGACCTGGGTTGAACTGATATTAAAATCTAACTTGATTCCTAGTTCATTACCATTTAGATGTGTAATAAAATGCTCTAATTCTTGTCTCTCACCCTGCCAGATGATTATCACATCATCTATATATCTTCTATAGAGGACGAGGTTAGGCCCCCAGCCATGCCCCATCCATACCGCACTGGATTCCCAATGGGCCATGAACAGATTGGCATAGCTGGGGGCGAACCTCGTCCCCATAGCCGTCCCATTGACCTGGAGGTAAAATTGTCCTCCATACCAAAAATTATTATTCTTAAGAATCAAGTTTATTCCTTCAATTATATACTGTATTTGGTCAGGTTTATATTTATTGGATTATAGTAAAAAATGTTCTGTCGCTTTGCACCCTGCTTCATGTGGAATTATCGTATATAATGAATTCACATCACAAGTTGCTAATAGGAAATCGGATTCCCATTTAATCTCTTTAATTAGTTGTAAAACTGAGATGGTGTCCTTCAGATATGCTGGAGTCATTTGTACTAGTGGTTGTAATAGGTGATCAATGTGTTTGGAGATTCTGCATGAGATAGAATCTATGCCAGATACAATAGGACAACCAGGTGGGTGTTGGCATGCATCTCGAATGCTTGGTTTGTTAAATTGAGTTACATAATATCACAGATCCGGACCTGTTGATGCTACACAAAATATATGATGAAAGACAACAATAAAGGTTTATTTAGCTTAAAGGGACACTCTAGCCCCTGTGATCATTTACTGTAATTTTGCTGATACACCTTCCAGGATTTATGTCCTGAATATACAGCTCTATACATTCCTTGCCAGAAATAGGTGTCAATGTTTTCCTACTGAGGGCCATTACATCGACTGAATGCTTGAGCAAAT
Source organism: Leptobrachium leishanense (assembly GCA_009667805.1). Classification (NCBI taxonomy): domain Eukaryota; kingdom Metazoa; phylum Chordata; class Amphibia; order Anura; family Megophryidae; genus Leptobrachium; species Leptobrachium leishanense. The sequence continues at coordinate 156,923,800 of CM019063.1, read as the reverse complement.
GTCCTGTCCTGTCCCTTGTACGGCCCGTCACTGGTACAGGAAGTAACAGCGGCTGCTAAAGCAATATGCTAAAGTAAATGGGTGAGTGTAAATAGATTTAAGAGTTAAAAAGAGTGATAGGAGAGAGGTTCATATATAGCCTTTCTGTCCCTTACCTCATTTAGGATTAAATGGACACTCTAGGGTTAAAACTATTTCTAAAGTAGCCTTTGGAAGCTTGCAAACTCATCTGTGGTCATGTTTCACAGTGTGTGTTGAGGATTTCTGCCTCTATGTCCAGTAAACATAATTATTTTAAGCCTTTTGGAAGAGATTAATCATAATGCAGTTTAGTGTTACACATAATTTGTTTAGGACACAACACAACAAACAAGATTATCCATTTAATTTCTTTTTAAAAATAGTTTTTGTAATCCTTATCCATGTCTATGTCCAATCATACCTTATTGTTGCACAAATTGGTCCTGTCATTGCTATCAGTTTGCCCTGTGTCATCTATTTGGATGCTCTTATTCAACATAAAGCGTATAAACAAAATATCTTGGGCCATATTACATAGTTGGTGCTAACTTAACCAGAGCTGTTGTAAACTTACCAGAGCCATTATAGCCTATAGAGCTGTTAAGTTAACAACAGCTCTGGTTAAGTTAGCACCAACATTGTAATACTGCCCCTTGTGTTTACTCTTATGAATATAAAACCACTAAATCCTACCCTAATCAAAGCCCCTTTCCCATACATTAGTAGCTTCAGTGATAAAAGACCGTGGGCCCTATTCCTTTATTGGTTCTAAAATGGGGACGCTAACCGGGAAAACTGTGCCTGCATGTTTCCCCTTAGTGTCACCATTTTAGCGCCAAATTCCAGGGCAAGCGCTAATTCAGCAGCATGCCCCGGAACGCAGCGCTACGCTGGGGGATAGTTGTGGTAGCACTTCAGCCTTGGGTATCACCTCCTGGATTCCATAGGACTTCATGGATCCAGGGTTGCGCTGCCGGCCCGCGAGCCTTGTGCGATCTCGCTCTCGCGTGATTGCGCAGGGCCATGCAGTGATTGCAGAGGGAGACTGGGGCATTTTGTCTCCAGTCTCACTCTGCTCTCTGTGTCCAGAAGCAGCGTATCGAGCCGCCGTTCTCACTGCAGGTTGAGTGGTGAGTATCTGATTAATTGGGGGGGATTAGCTGGTGTTAATTGATTCTGCAAAAGCGGAATAAGTTAGCACCTGCTTCTAGCAGTAGCTAAATTTTAGGTTTGCGTATTGGAGGGGTGATTAACGTTAGGACTATTTTTAATACCTTACTCTTACTGATTGTGCTCCCTATGTTAAGTATAGGGTGCACAAAGTGCAGTAACCTCGCGCCAACTAGCGCTATCACTGATGCACAAACTGATTTCTCACAGGTGTAGCGTTAGGAAGGTAATATAGGGGGCATGCGTTAATGTCACTTATCCTGAGGTTAACGCTTACTCACCCGAATGCTACAGTAACAGTTCACAAGGGAATAATGGCTGAATTTACAGTATATCTCTGGAGCATCCCTACCCCAAGAAAAAAAAACATTTCTCGTTACCTTTACATCAAAGAAGTGGCAGAATCAGAAGCAAAAATGGAGCAGAACATTATAGCTAGGGTTAACCCTGAAACAAGCAGTAACCTAATCCTAATTTGTAAACCTAACCCTAAACTTTAACCCTAAATATAGAAAATGATGCTGCATTTTGGCTCAGAAAATCCAATATCCTGGCCAACAAAATTCAGCTGAGGTTTTTTTGTTTGTTTCAATACGCAACTTTTTTGCCCAATTTTTTTAAGCTGCTTTTTTAAGCAATTTGTCCATAGGATATAAAAATTTTAAAATAGTCTGTAAGAAATAAGATAAAATGAAAAATAAATGAATATATGTGTTTGCAAATATTTAAGTATTTTTTTTAACTTATCAGAATTCCTGGATTTTTATATAATTATATACATTTATAATTATTTGTGAGTTTTATTGCTGTGGAACTCTGTGAATGGCTCATACACTGCACATTACTGTGAGTTTTATTGCTGTGGAGCTCTGTGATACGTTCATACACACTTCACATTACTGTGAGTTTTAATTGCTGTGGAGCTCTGGGATATGGTCATACACATCGCACATTACTGAGAGTTTTATTGCTGTGGAGCTATGATACTCTTATACACACAGCAAATTGCTGTAAGCTTTTTTTACTGTGGATTATGTGATACGCCCATACACACTGCACATCGGTGTGAGTTTTATTGCTGTGGTGCTCTTTGATATGCTCATACACACTGCAGATTGCTGTGAGTTTTATTGCTGTGCAGATCTGTGATATGCTCATACACACCATACATTGCTGTGGAACTCTGTGAGATATACATTGTGCACATTACAATAAAAATGGGATGGACTGAAGTGGTCATAGTGGACCTGGAAAACAAAATGGGACACCGATTGTCTGGAGTCGACATTGTAGACCTGGAGGGTTCAGAAAAAAAATAATGTTTTTTCCTAGGGTAGGGTGGGGGGCCCTTCATGGATTCCTGCACCTGGGCTCTAAGGTTTCTTATTATGCCTCTGGCTGTGCCTTTTCTATGTGAAACTTTTCAGTCAGATCATACTATTATAGTGAATTGTGTATGTGATTCTTATCACAAACATCAAAAAAGCATTAACATGACACTCACCATCCAGGAGGTGCCTAGGATATATTATCCAATCCTCATTTACATGTATTGAATAAGTATGCATGTGTGAGGGATCACATATGTTCTTGGTAATTCTAGTAATTAAACTCATACTAATTATTAAGAATCGCTTGGAACTGTCTCTTTAGCTACTCATATTGCATTTACTTGATTAAAATGAATGGGAACATGTCATATGTAAGTTAATTGGAAAAACCGAGGTAGTTACAATCAATCGCTCATATTTCTTCCTAGAGTGAAAGCCATTGATGTATTGTGCGATGTGTCTTCCGCTATGCTTTTTGTATGATATCATACATTGTAGCAGAGTTGTTCTCATACCGTACAATTCATTTCTTTTTATTAAGTACACATTCATTTTTCTCATCTACGTATGAAAACCAGCTGTAAATTTGGAGCCGCAAATGGAAAACTCCTGCACAAACCTTTTTCTATTTGCGACTCACCATTAATGGCTCTTTTACTGTCAAGCAAAGCTAGAATTTTAGAATATTTTTTTGTCACCAGTCGATACCAAGTCTGATCCCAGTCTTCCATTGGTAGATAACAGAGGAAGTGGTGGAACTTAATGCCCTTTGAACTGTGGGATCTCAGGTAAGTTAGGTATTTTTTATTACGTTCAAATTGAAGTGTTAAGTGATTTTGCGGAAGCAACCACTAAACACCAGGTTCTGAATGCTAGTATTAGTTTTGAAAAGAACAGACTACCATGGAATAGCTTGCTCTCCTCTTGGGAGCTGCAACTTCGCAATCGGGAACATAGTCTATCCACTGTCTTTTACAAAAGATGCAGTATTTGCTCACAGTAATGTGTAGGACCATAGATATAGATGTTTACAAACATTAGATAAAGGTAAAGTTAAAAAAAATGGCATATACAGCATTGCGAATAGCATAATGTATTCCTTGGTATCCATTACTTCATTTTGGCTGTGTCACGTACATGCAGGAGGGATGACCCAAAGACGCAGAAACCTAGCACAACCTAACTAAATGTAATGAAAAACAAATGTGGAGATCAGGCAAGGTCAGAGAAACCAGTGGTCAGTACAAAAGAGGGCAGTCATACAAGTCAGAGATCCATACACAGAGAGGGTAGTCGTACAATCCAGAGTATCGAGGTAATAGAAGTCAGACAGGGTGGTAGAAGTAGACAAAATCGGTACATGGAAAGTTAGCAAACAAGAACTAGCAAACTCTCAGGGAAACTGAACAACTACAGAGCACTGAGAAATGGGAGAGCAGGGTTTATATCAGTTGCAGAGCTTTCCTATTGTTGGCTTCATATAACTGCAACAGAATATCCAGGACGGATGTAAACATTTATTTATTTATTTATTAAGGATTTTACCAGGAAGGATACATTGAGATTTCTCTCGCTTTCAAGTATATCCTGGGTTCAACAACATTAAAATGTTAGTTGTTACAGAAATACAAAGTAATAAAATGCAAGATATTAAAAAAATAGCACAAATATACAGATTAACAGAAAATAAATATATTCACTATGTTACATGTTTACAGTGCATTCTGTATATAGTCACTATGTTACATGTTTACAGGTGCATTCCATATTGAGGTTGTTAATAGGGAGCTCTTAAGTGACTTTAGACTGGGGAAGATTTGATGGCGTCTGGGAGGTTATTCCATAATTGCGGTGCTCTGTAGGAAAATGAGGATCGTGCCACTTTCTTTTTGTATTGTGGTATTGCAAGTAAGGTGCAGGTCCTGGATCGGAGTTTATAGGATGAGGGAACTGCTGGGGAAAGCAACCTATTCAGGTAGGGTGGCAGCTTCCCAGAAAAGCTCTTAAACACCATGTCAGTCTACGCGGTAACGTGCTCTAAAATGGGTATCGTGAGCATAAAGAAACAGTGCTGACAAGTGGCCACGTCACGTTAGTGATGCCAAACATACAACGCAAGCTTTGCATTGAAAATAGAGGAAGATACCAGTATGTGACTCTGCGGCCCAGGTAACGTGGCAGGCTGTTGAACTGAAGGTTAAGAAACTAATTTATATTCGCAACCTGTTATGATCTGACTATTTGCAGTTGATGAATACTTTAAAATGACCCACACTTGTTAAATGTAGGCCCAGTAACACACATGAGACAGGAGCTCTAAGGCCCCCGGCACACGAGCGTTAACAGAGAGAGGAAGGAACGTCCGTGAAAGTGGGCGTTCCTTCCACTCTCTGCGCTCAGCGTACAAAGCGCGATCCTCCTATGGAGAATCGCGCTTTGTATCCTGTCAGCGTCCGTTTAGCTTTTTGACGGGGAGGGCTTTTTCACGTCCGGTGGAGGGCTTTCCCTGTCAAAAACGCACGGACGCAGGGAATTGCGGGCGCACATGAGCCGTGAATACGCTCGTGTGCCGGGGGCCTAAACCATGAATTTTATGCTGTATGCTTGTTTTAAAATAATCAACTGAATTAGATGCCTGCTGCACTGACTGCCCTGAGTCTATGCATAGCTGCATATGTAAATGATACTAGCAGTAAACTTGTATTTTTGCTGGGAAGTAGGATGGTTTCAATTGTGGCACAAAGACAATAGGAATGGAAAAGTCACTAGAAAGTAAGTATGCAAAGAAAAAATTGCTCATCTAGATATAAAACAAAACGTCATACAGATGATTATTCTCGTGTTTATATCAAAGGATAGATCGATATTACAACATTGTAATATTACATCTATTAAATTAGTAAATTTAGTCCCAAAATGTCTTGTAAGAAAAGTAATCTCTGAGAATGTGTTGACTTTTTTTCCTTCTATTCTTTGTTACTTCTGCCTAAAATGTAAGTTTAACTTTCCATTAGTAAAATTACCTCCAAGTCATATATTCGTATACTTTATAATTAGGAAATTACATTTAACAGTATCCAGCAAACAGTTCTGTCTGGTCCCATATGCTTTATGTATTTCAGTTCTTCTTTGCTTTCTTTGCCTACCTTAACCCCTTCCCCAACAAGTGTTTTTTCTTGAATTTTTTTTATCTTAACATTTGTTTAAAGAGGAATACAAAAATAATATCTATATTTGGCATTATGTCAATGTCAATGTATGTCAATTACAGTACCTCCTTGTATCTGTACTGTACAGGGATTTCCAGCAATTATAACCTCCTGCATCTTATCCCTGTTGCGAGTGAACCCAGAACTCTCCCTGTATTCTGCACTTTAATGGCATGTTGTAATGCAGCAGTAACGTTTGTTGAGCTTTTCTTACAGTGAAGTTGGAAGCTGTACTTTGTGGCTTCTTTATATAAATACAGGGAGACATGACTTGCATCTCACGGTGAATTTAGTTTCTCCACAAGGGGCACACTAATCTTGCATTAAATAGGTAATCAAAGGGGATTTTATATGCTAATTATTGCTTTTCAATGTATTACAATGGAAAATCGAGTTAACTCGTTTTTGGTAGGGAAAGGACTAGGGATGGGTAATTCTTACAGTAATGTAAAGACCTCTCTTTCAAAGACATAGAATAGATTTGTCAGGTGTCCCTGATACTTTTGGACTCAAAGTCAAGTAAATAAGTATCAGGTTGTAGAAACTCATATTATTGAATTTTATGGTAGAAAAATGATAGAAAAAGCTCATGTTTGTCCTCATAATGGAATTATTGCTTCGTATCAGGATATACAGACTCCTCAGAATAAGCAAGCGGCAACATGCATATATATCCACGTTTTAAAGGTGCAGAGAGAATTCTTCGGTACCTGACATCTAAATGGTTCACGCTTGGTTTCTTTGTTTATTTTTTAATATTATCACTTTGTTCTCTACTATGTGAAACAATTAGTTGCTTCATTCTTCAAACAACAAATATCCTCCTTTTTAGATGTGCTATGCTGAAATAAATTAAACTGTATCATGTTAAGTGGTTATATTGCCTTTTCAAAAGAAAAGCAGAAAAAAGGGGTATAGATGAGATCCCAAATGTCTGTTGTGTAATGAGTTTCACAGCAGGTAGATGCAAATCTATTATTATTATAAGCATTTTGAAGCAAATGGCTGATTGTGTCTTTTTTTAGCAACACAACATACAGATAGTTTACGATCTGTTAATTATAGAAATATTTTTCAAGTGGTGGAGTGAGTGCAATAGAGATTTAATGAGATCTGTCAAAAAGTCATCATCGACTGAAATATGAGTAAAGAAAATTATTTTTTACAGGAGATCCCATGATGTGGAGTAACAGTTAAGAAAGCCTTGACCTTAGAGTGTTACACGACACAAAGCGATGTCATTTTTTGTTGTCTTTAAAAAAAATAAAAAATCATTAGCTACATAGATTGTGATGCCTTGTGAATGTCAAAAGATTGTTTGGGAAAAGCACACACAAGCCTGGGATGCCCATACCTATCCCTACACAAATATAATTAAAACTCGCAAGACCAAAGTTATGGCCAAAAAATATTTTTATTAATGTTTTAACCCTATCTCTACCAATGTATTTTCCATAAATCACTGGCAGGGTCCGGTGGTTATATGGAGAATCACTTTCAAGTCTCCACACCGTAAATATATACAGTGTCTCTCTTTGCTGTCCAAAAAGCACTTTTGCATGTGCATTACAGTATGGACTGTTTTTCCTTCAATTTCAACACATCGGCTGTCATGCCCGAGCTGTTAAAATGTTTGTGGAAGGTTCTGGAGCCCATTTGCAAGTAATTTTTTTTTGCAATGGTCAAAAATCCTTTGTATTGTTCTAGAGTAAGACCAGACCGGGCATACTTTATCTAGGTCTCCTGCAGGAGCTGTATAAGATCAGGTGCACTTGATCATGGTAGTTAAGGGGTCAAACACGACTTTTCACGATTCTTAACTGTAAGCATCATTTTTATACAAAAATTTAAAATTGAAAGCTTTAGTAATCCAGAAAATGCAGTGTGGTTGCACAGGTCAGACGATCTTAAAATTTTCATCTACTGCAGGACTATTAAAACCCACAAATGATGTGCAATTTAAACTGCATGTGTGTAGCCACAGATGGCAGCTCCCAGCATGCTATACAGTTACTATTCCTTCTCCATGTCCTCAGACGGCACAAGGCAATATTCAGTGATATCTGTGTCTCCATCACTTTAATATCAAGGCACATCACAGCTAACATGTTTGTTGAGTATTTTTATTATTATTAGTTGTAGCAATAAGAGTAACAGTTGTAGGGCCCTATTACATTCTTCACACAAAAACGCACGTGCAACGCGTGAATTTTTGCACGAAGCGTTAAACGTTAACGTGCGTAAATCAACACTGGTATTACAATTCTCGCGCATTTTTTTCATCGGTCAAAAAATAACGCTCGTAAAACGGACACGCAAAAACGCGCGCGCAGCAACGTTGCGCGCAGAAATTAATGTGCGGACTGTTTTTTTGACGCGATTCAACCAATCAGAATTCAGAACCACAATTGTCTCACGTTAAGTTTTTGCGCCTATCAAAGTCAATCAGCGCATATATGCTGCATCAATAAAAAAAACACACACAACTTCTCAAATTTATTGGTTTGGTATGTGTAGAATGTGTAACTATACTTTGCTGCGTATTTTTGTTTGGGCTGGTGTATTTGGTTTCGGCCAGGTTGATAGAATTTGCCATTAACACCAGCTTAGGAGTTGCTAAAATTATGCGCGCAAAGGCTGTGCGTTACAAACTGCGCATAGATTGTAATTCCATCTGCGTACCAGCGCGCAAATGTATTTGCGCTCACAATGTTAAGTATAGGACGCGCAAAGTACAGTAAGCTCGCACAGCGTTCGCGCAGGTTCACCCACGGTAGACGATTACTTACGTTTGTTGCGCTGACATTGTAATACGACGTTCAGCGCAAAGGGTTTTGCCCCTTGCGTTAATGCATTTTTGCACGCGCGCAAACGTTTGCATGAAGATTGTAATAGGGCCCATAGTATTTAAAGACATTTTAAATAATTGAAATAAATGTAGTGAAAGCAAATATTAACATACACTTAAAAATCAAACGGAGATCCATTAGCATCACGTTTGGTCGTTATTTTCAGATATAAGGTGGTAAACCTGAAACCTGTTTGAAATATCTACATTAGTGAAATAGTGACACATAGTTCTATAACTGTCAAAGCATTTGAGGAAAGTGTAAAACCAGAGCAGAAATTAATCTGTGAAACCCATGTGATTTTTGACTGATCGGCACAACAAAGAGTTTTCCCAGAGCATGGTCCTCGGGATAAGCCAAGCACATGAAAGGCCAGGTGTGACTTACTGAGCTGCTTAACCGTGTCTGACAGTTTTAAAGTTCCATCTTTCCTTTATCTCTCTAGAGATCTGCAAGTTAAGAGGGAAAAAATAAAGGATGAGCTTCTTCTATTGTTTTGTCCTGAAATGTGAAATATCTGAATCCTTCTGTAAACATTGTGAGGTTGGAGACAATTTATTTCTTGTTCGAATCAATAGGATTAACCGCTCCTTCACTAAAAGCTCCAAGGACCATATCTAGCCTTTGACAGGTTCAGTGCGAGTCCGACTTTTCCACTATACACCAAATACATCAAATAATTAGAGTGTAATGTTAAACAATAATAAAACAAACGTGTGTTTTGCTTATCTTACAAGCATTACAATGTCTCACTTGGTTGTATATTAGGAAATTGGATGCCTGAACTAGACAGGTGCATGTGCAAAAATTTGTCATAAAATTTGTGAAATATACTTTTTATCCATCATAATGATGTGATAATATGCATTGCCTTAATTTATTATATTCCAATTAGCGTGAGAATTAACTTGGAACCACTTTACAGGCAATAACATTTAATTTATGTACCGACATTCAGCTTATAGCATTTTAAGCAATGCTGTTAAAACAGTTAAAATGTCAGCCTGTATGTTGGCAGCATATTATTCTCAGTACAACAGCATAAAGAACTGTTTTGGATCATCGGCTATTTACAGGGTTATTCAAAGAGTGGTGAAAAGCAGGAGAATGACTGGAGAATGGAAAATTCTAGGTCAAAATAGCAGATTTGGAAAGTTGGATGAATGGGAGAATTTTTCTGGTTTGGATATTTTGACCTAGAATTTTCCATTCTCCAGTCATTCTCCTGCTTTTCACCTCTCTTTGAAAAACCCTGATAGTATTTGTTGGTTGGTGCTGTATACAGTAAATCTGGCTACAGGGGAGATATGGTACTAGCAATGGTTTAAACTCTTTAATGGGATACACTATTGAAAAATAGAGTTCCCGTCTTTGTCCTTGAATAGTTGGGCAGAGGCTGCTGACAGCCTCTGCCCAATTATTTTCTAAATCTTTTTCTTTCTAGGTTCTTACTCACCTTTCGCCCCTTGCCTCAGGCTGCGCCGCCTCTTCAGCTCCGGGGCTCCTGAACCCAGAGGTCCCTGAAGCTTTTCTACGTATTTTCTGCTCCTACTCAACTTGCATAGCATAGGAGCTGCAAATTGTGCACCGCAACGGGACTTGCGCACTTTACATATACAAGTTCCGTAGCACATGCGCAGAATGGGGAATCAGAGCTATGGACATGCACAGAGCTGATCCATCATATCCGTCTTTGAGACTGCTCACTACCCTGATTGGTCTCAAAGAGGGTTGCGTAGGCATGCTCTCTGCCTGCTGATGTCACTAGTGACCGATCTGATGACCAACAGCTGGGATATTCAAAACTCCTGGCTGCTGGAGACACTGGGTGGGGTGGAGGAAACTATCTCCAGATCAGTAGAGCTGAGGGGGGGCACTCAAGTGGTCAGGAAGAGTAGTGTATTCCTCTAATGTAGGGACTTAGAGCTGGGGTCATGTGGATTTAAAAATATAGGCCACTGTAACATGGGTTCTTTTACCCACATGCAGGAAGCGCCCCTCGCCGTTAGTATCCCAAAGGAGTACTGATTCTGGCCCAAACCAACCAAGTCAATAGCTAGAGCTCCTTGCAGGGTGAAAACAAAACGGGAAATAACAATATAACACAGACATCAGGGAATAGGGCACAGAAAACACAAACAACCTATACCTAGAATTGTAGGTACAGGGTGACTTCAACATAGGAGAGGGCTGGGAAACAATATAAATCATCAGGCTCGCACCTCCCAAATGCATCTCTAGGTCCATGCACCCCACGTCTCAAGTGACTATCGTCACAGCCTCCATTTAATTTAGCCCAGTAGCCGAAATTGGGACCTCTGTTGGGTGTATCTAAGTAATTTTTTCGGTTTAAGAGATTTAAATTTCAATTACCGATAAAAATTTGGATCCATTATCAGCAGTTGTGGCTTTAACTTTCAATGGAAATTTTGGTTTTTGCTAATTAATTTGCGTTTATTGGTATGCTTATTTCCAAAAAGAGACAAACGCTGAAAAGTGTTGAAAAAAATGGCTCTTCAGATACTTGTATAGCCATTTAATGTATTGGTCTGCTCTTACTGTATAGAAATTGCGCTTTGCACGTTTCAATCTTAAATCCCAGCCATGTGTGTTTTAATCCCAGACATGCGTGTCTTCCTGTAAATTCTGGGCATATGCTTTTTTACAGTAACAGTAGAAATATTAAAGTAGGGACTTGCAGGTTTTACATATAACAGTGTAATATTGATGTAGGGACTTGTGGGTTTGCATTTACAGAAAAATTTATAACCTCCTTATGTGAATTTTGTGAATTTAAAATGTACAAGTCCATACATTGACATTTACACTGTCATATTATAAGGCTCAAGTCAATACGTTAAGATTCCAGTTACAGTTACAAAACGCAAGTCCGTAAATGACTTTTTGACGGTTGTAGTTATAATGCACAAGTCTGTATTTACATATTTCACTGTTACAGTAAAATACACAAGTCCATAGTTTAACATTTTATAGTTATAATTATAATCCGCAAGTCCCTACTTTAATATTTCCACTGTTACAGGAAATACACGCATATCCAGGATTTACAGTATAACTTGCATGTCTTATACTTACAATAAGACACGCATGGCCAGGATTTAAAGTTAGACAATGAAACACGGAAAGCACATCCAAGCACATGTATATACACTCTGTTTTTCGGGCCTCTGTCCACCATGATATAGTTTCTAAACAAGGACATTTTTTTGGAATTCAACTCAACTGAATTCAGTTGCATCAATAGCATCACCCAAACAGCAGCCGACAGTTTTTTCAAAAAATCAGGCTATAAAATTAAATCAAGCCCAAAGGAACCTGCCTTCAAGATGACCTATACTTTATCGGCTCAACTAGAGAAACCATAGCATCCTTTCAGATCCACAACAGTTTATGTACTTTACTCAAATGATGCATACTTAGAGAGAAAGGAGAGAGAAATAACAAAAAAATTAGACTTAAAATGTATTTTCTATATCGAATTATTTACCACGGTAGAATTTTTCAGCTTGAATGTTCATAGCTTGAACAGATTTAACCATTGGATTCCAGAGCTCCTATTTATTTCCTTTTTGTGTTTTATTGTAATTTTCATTTTGTTAAGAACCAAGCCAAGTAATGAAGCTATTTGTCTTTTCAGGAGGCTGTAGTACGGTGCTTGGAAAGAGGTGAAATTACTTTGTGTCTTGCTACGTATAAATCCAACCTTATGGTAACGAGGTCCTTATTCTTCATTACCCTGTACAGGTGCAAACAGATGAACTATCCAGACGGTTTGCCGCAGATTGCAGTGGTCTTTATCTTTGTGAATGAGGCTTTGTCTGTGATCCTTCGGTCGGTGCACAGTGTGGTCAACCATACACCTTCCCATCTCTTGAAAGAAATCATACTGGTGGATGATAACAGTGACAACGGTAAGCACTCAAACACAAGTTAGAGCCAGCATTCACGTGAAATAATTTTCTAATTCTATATCTGTCTGTCAACATAAAACATAAATGGAACGTTTGAAGATGGAGGTCTGGTAGTTGTTAGACTATATTGTGGACTTATTTTGCCCTAGCACAGACACACACAAACACACCAAGGTACTGCATTTGTGTAATATTTTCATGCAATGAATTATGAACCCAATCTACATGCCAAAGGCAAGTTTATGAGTAAATAAATGCCTAGCAATGAAGTGTCACAGGTTTGCCAAGCTATATGAAGTAAGGGCATAATTCTGCCTTTAAAATATATGCTGGTCCAATAGTGTTATATTAGTTATGCTCATCCAAATAATAGATCACCCTTGTACTGATAATTCACTCACATTTAGGCTTTCGAGGCTTGTTCAATAAACATATATGTATTTATTAAAAGTCATGTATTGTTTTCAATGCCAGAGATTATTTCTCTAACTGACAAGTACCCTCTTTGTTAAAATCCTTTCAAGCGTTTTTTTTTTGTTACCAAAGACATCTTCCCACTCCGCTCTTTATTTTTATTTTGAAATGATGTCTATCTGCAAGTTAAAATGATCATTGATTAGATACAGTAAGAAGTAGGAAACAGCCTTCCCGCAGCCGTGAAAGCGTATGGAATATAAATTGAAAGATCAATTTGTAAGATAAACAAGCGTCTTCATTCTTGAAACTTTTTCCATTGAATTATATTCAACGACTGAGGATGCAAGTAAAGATAACAGGAAATCTTGTGCTGCAGTTATGAAAAATACTTTCAGTGATTTCATTTCCAGTATTTACAGAACTGCCTCGACTGCATTGCATTCTTCAGGCTTATACGCAGCAGTCAATAGAAAGTAACCCTGGTGTATAGTGTCAAGAGCGGGCTGCATGGTGTAACAGGGCTGCTTACCATACCAATTATGCCGGAGTCTGTGCGTGTTTGTCAACATCACTTCTGGAACACATCATGGTTTTTGTCTGCTATATTGATATTAAAAAAGTGGCACACGCACACATGGAAATATTCAGTTCCACCTGGGCATTTGAAAGCCAAAGTATAACAGAAAGGGATATGAATTTGTTGCTCAGTGATTGCAGAATTCAGTCTGCATTTTCCCAAAGTAAGCTTCAACCCTTTCGCTGCTGAGGCATTTCACGCCTCTGTGCTGAGCTAATTTTTACCTGTTTCGCTCATCTTGTTTAAACGCGTTTTGAAGGCTTATTTTAGTATATGACCCAGACATATTATATATCGTTCTTTCCAGCAGTCTCGGCAGATTCATAATATATCATTATTATATGTATACATCATGTCCTGTCTGTATATTATAACAAAAAATGCAATAAAATTAGAATTTTCAATAATTAACAACATGTAAAGTGGTTTTTTTTCACATTTTAACATGCGAGCAATTGCGGTTATATTTTGTATGAGGTACGCTTGTTAAAAAAATTAGAAATGGGGTCTCATTAAATTTTTTTGGTGGGAAAATTACGCGATTTTTAACAAACGCACCGCATACAAAAATCGTTCTGCAGCATTATTGTTCACATTATAATTGAAATGGGAACAATATTGCTGCATTAACAAAATAAAAAAACAAAAAAAACTTGTTTATTTTTTTTATACTTTTTTTTAAATATGTTTTTATTTTTATTTTAATTATTCTTTTTTTTAAACTTTTTACATGGTCATGTTTGGTATCGTTGGAAAGGCCATGCTCTGGCCGATCCAACAATATCAAACATTAACTCCCTAGCTGCCACAGATCGGGAGATAGGGGGTTCCAATGAACCCCCTATCTCCACCTTTGCTGGCAGCTAGGGGTTAACTCCAGGACTGGCGTCTTCGTGCTATGCACGAGGACGCCAGTCCTCAGGGGGAGTTCCCGGAGGCTTGGTAGACATCCAAGATGTCGGCCAGCTCCGGGAGAGGATTACGATCTGGCGCTTTTCGGCGCCGAATCGTGATCCGGCTCCCCAGGGGTTAATGTAAGCCACCGTTTGGAAGGGCAGGCTGTGCCCTTCCAAATGGTGCCTGCCTTAACCCTGTGGCCCCCGGCGATCAGGAGGGAGAGAGGTCCGAAGGACCTCCCCCCCTTTCAGGTGCCTCCACCGCACACGCGGGGGGCGCCTGAATTAGATGTCATTGCGCTGCCGCGATGACATCTAATGTCCCCGCTGGGGTCCCGGAGTGCTGGGCTGACATCCAAGATGTCAGCCCACACCGGGGGGGGGCCAGCAATCAGCCAGAATCTGGCTGATTGCTGCCTCCTGTGCTAGGACGCGCTCAGCGCGTCCGTAGCACAGGAGGTGCACTTGGCAGGACGTGCGTCCTTAGCAGCCAAGTGGTTAAAAGCTGGCCTGTTAGTGGGTCCTTAGGACAGGTTTGGAAAGTACTGTGCTAAATGGTAGAGAGTGTATGTCGTATTGCAAACTCCTCTTTTGAGAATTATGTGCTCAGCGTCAGCAAAATGCACTCTGCTGCAGTCCCTGGACTATAAGGGAAAACCAAACATCCTATGCCAGACATTGGTGCAAGAAACCCTATGGACAGGCCTATACTGCACAGGGTACACTTCCCCCCAGAGACAAGATACTGGAATGCTATTATCCCTATGATAATTTTGCCATCTAGTGGCTACAGATAAAAGTGCCTCATAAAATAGTCACCTTTTCAAAAATGTATCATTACTTCAGCTGCTTGATAAAAACTTGGTTTGGCTTACAGAAAAATCAAAGTGACATTTTCTTTGCAAGTTAACACCATACTGGTGTCATACTTCTGATGCAAGTGCAGGTGCAAAAAGGACACTAGTTTGAGTTAGTATTTAGTAGGACATTAGGGTTAGAGTTAGTATTTGCACTTGTTTCATGGTTACGGTTAGTGTTCCTTTAATATTAATGGATAGGGGTAAGATTACCCTAACCAACAGATTCTGCTCAATTTTCCTACATAATCTTCACTTCAATTCTATCATGTCCACTCCATTTTAGGTAACAAAATCCTAGATAACACCTCAAAGTAATTCTTACACCGCCTCCCACCCACTCTATCCTTGGTTTACTTTTATGCTGTCTATGTAGTTTCTACAGCCTTTTCATGCCGCCTCTGACCATCAACTTTACACTCCACTGCGCTTTCATCTCATGTCATTGTATGACCTTTTTTGTAAGCTCATGTTGTGTATATGCAGGTGAAGTCAGATCTGTTTATGCATGCCTCATCCGTTTCATAGCATATGATGTGGCCATTCATTAGCATTAGTCCCCCATTTACAAAGGCTTCTGCAATGTAATTTAAACATATCTGCAAGGACGGCCTTTAAATCGCTCATTATATTAAATTTATCATATGATGTCCACCATCTATAATCCACTGTCTATAAGCATTATACAGTGGCAATAAAAAATATGTGAACCCTTTAGGATTACGTGGAGTTTTGCATGAATTGGTCATAAAATGTGCTCTGATCTTCAGCTAAGTCACAACAATTTGAAAAACACAGTCTGCTTAAAATAATACAACACAAACATTATATGTTTTCATGTGTTTATTGAACAGAACATGTAAACATTCACAGTGCAGGGTGGAAAAAGTATGGGAACCTTTGGACTTAATAACTGGTTGACCCTCCTTTGGCAGCAATAACCTCAACCAAACGTTTCCTGTAGTTACAGATCAGACCTGCACAACGATCTGGAGTAATTTTGGACCACTCCTCTTCACAAAACTGTTTCAGTGTAGCAATATTCTTGGGATGTCTGGTGTGAATCGCTCTCTTCAGGTCATGCCACAGCATTTCAATCGGGTTGAGGTCAGGACCCTGACTGGGCCACTCCAGAAGGTGTATTTTGTTTTGTTGAAGCCATTCTTTTGTTGAATTACTTGTATGCTTTGGGTCATTGTCCTGTTGCGTCACCCATCCTCTCCGGAGCTTCAGTTGGCGGACAGATGGTCTTACGTTTTCCTGCAAAATGTCTTGATAAACTCTGGAATTCATTTTTCCATCAATGACAACAATCCGTCCGGCCCTGAGGCAGCAAAGCAGCCCCAAACCATGATGCTCCCTCCGCCATGTTTTACAGTGGGGATGACGTTTTGATATTGGTGTGCTGTGCCTTTTTCTCCACACATAGTGTTGTGTGTTTATTCCAAACAAGTCAATTTTGGTTTCATCTGTCCACAGAATATTTTGCCAGTAGTGCTGTGGAACATCCAGGTGCTCTTTTGCAAACTTCAAACGTGCTGCAATATTCTTTTTGGACAGCAATGGCTTCCTCCGTGGTATCCTCCCATGTACTCCATTCTTGTTTAATGTTTTCCTTATGGTAGATGTGTTAACAAAAATGTTAGCATGTGCCAGAGATTTCTGTAAGTCTTTGGCTGACACTCTAGGATTCTTCTTTACCACATTAAGCATTCTGCGCTGTGCTTTTGCAGTCATCTTTACAGGATGGCCACGCCTAGGGAGAGTAGCAACAGTGCTGAACTTTCTCCATTTGTAGACAGTCTGTCTTACCGTGGACACATGAACATCAAGGCTTTTGGAGATACTTTTGTAACCCTTTCCAGCTTCATGCAAGTCAACTATTCTTGATCGTAGGTCTTCTGAGAGCTCTTTTCTGCGAGGCATGGTTCACATCAGGCAGTGCTTCTTGAGACCAGTAAACCAAAACTGGTGTGTGTTTTTTAAAGGGCAGGACAGCTTTTAGCAACACATCCAATAATATCACACTGATTGGACTCAAGGTTGGCTCAATCCTGGCTCCAATTAGCTCTTGGAGAAGTCATTAGGCTAGGGGTTCACATACTTTTTCCACCCTGCACTGTGAATGTTTACATGTTCTGTTCAATAAACGCATGAAAACATATATTGTTTGTGTTGTATTATTCCAAGCAGACTGTTTTTCAAATTGTTGTGACTTAGATGAAGATCAGAGCACATTTTGTGACCAATTCATGCAAAAGTAAATTCAAGTAAATTTCACACATGTTTTCGTTGCTATAGTTGAACTGAAATTTAACTTGGACCAGTACGTGAATAAACGATACCCTGGATTGGTGAAGATTGTACGTAACACAAGGAGAGAAGGGCTGATTCGAGCTCGGATACAAGGGTGGAAGGCAGCCAGTGCACCAATTGTTGGTTTTTTTGATGCTCATGTGGAGTTTAACACTGGCTGGTAAGAGTTTCAATTTTTTTTGAGCATGTAATGAATCTTATAATGCATATAAAATATTCTTAATAATGTAATAATATAATACAGTATAATAATAAAATATTATGATGTATCTTATCCTATATCATTGGACTTTCCTACACTCAATAAAGTACATTTTTAAAACTTAATACAGGTAATAATACAAACTTCACATCAAAGACTCTTATGCAAAGTGTTTAGGATCTGTCACAATACCTGTACTTATAATGCCCATCTATGTAAAAAAATCATGTTACATTAAAATTAAATTAGGTGAGAAATCGGTTGCGTCTACAAATCTAGGTCTCCATTATGACTTTGTTTGTAAATGGTAACAGGGAGCTGCAAAGGAAAATGTCAACACAAGTTGATAACCCTTAGTGGCTACCTGTTAGCAACTTTATTCCATCCCAGCCACTGTATTACTGGCTTGAGTCGACTCTGGTGTCAAGGGTTATGTTACACAAGCTCTGCAAAATACCAGCTCCAGCGGAGAATAGTAAGCTAACGTTTAAAAGCTACCATTGAATGAATACCACTTAAGCGCTCACATGTTATTAATGGCTACTATCCTAAGTATAGTAGTTGTTAATGGACAGTAACCAGCCGCCAATTCTGAAACGCAAACAAAGCTTGTAGTAACTAGTAAGGTCGGTATGTGGCTTGAGATTTTATGTGTAACGACTCCAGTCATTACCTTCACAGCTGGGTCAAATAGGGCCTCTAGTTTGTTATATTTTGTTTGATACATTTGTAGTAAACATATAAAAGAAACAAGTTACCAAAATACATATTTCTTTTTTCAAATGATCACTGCTGTAAGCCAGGAATAAGTAATGCCAAGGTACGCATGCATATGTCCCCACTGTACATGATAGAACGTAATTGATAAATGACAGGTGCTTTGTGTAGAGAACACATATACCGGCCAGATCTCTCATCACCAACAGTGGTAGAATGTATCAGTTTATTAAGCCGCTGTCTGTCAGTAAACCCCATGGGCTGTGTTCTGACAACGAGTACTTTTAACGGTTGCTGTTCTGAATACAGGCATGCACCCATTCCTTGGCACACTAATGATTCACGTGTAAGTTCACCTGTCACAATCTTTTAAAGGCTTTGCTACATACATAGGTGCATTTACAAGTCTTTTCAAAACCAAGGCAAAGTCAGTGGAAGAATGTGCACAGGAAAGGGAATGCCATAGAAACCAATCGGATCAACCTGACTAGAAAAGAACAGTGCCTTGATTTGATTAAAATAAGATACCCTATGTTTTTTTCCAATTTACATAGGAGTACAAAAAAAATGGTTATTTTTTATTTTATTAGTTGAATATTTATATTCATGTAACGGTCTATAAAAATATAGGTAACAGGAGAATTGATCAAAATGGTTATGTATTATCTCTCTTCTTCATGGGTGGTCATGTATTTGTTGGAAATTTATATTGTGCTATATAAAGATGTAATAGGCACCTGAACTGTAGATGGCGCTGTTACACTCAGGATAACTGGCTAGATATCCATATGGACTTGTTGGTAAAGTTTACAGGAAGGAAGTTGTTTTTCTGTTGTCTCTTCTCTTTGATTTCCCTCTTCCATCTCTGCTGTTTGCTGTAACCAGATGACTGACAAGTTATGACTCTTTATTGTTGAATAACAAAGTAAAGCCTGCCGTCTGCAAGTCAAATCACCACTGCCTTTTATTCATACCCAACCAACGGTATTGACTATCCTCTCATAATCTATTAGATAAATAGATCGGAAGGTAGATATATTCTTTACATGTCTGCCAGAAATATTTTATTGAAAGAAGCTTCTTAATGCAAAAAGGCTGAACCCATATGCAATCAATCTCTACAAAGATCCCTTTCTCAGATAGAAATATGACAAGTTACTATAACAATACTTCCTTCCAGATCAACATATGATATCAGCAATAAATAATCTGTCAAGGTCAACAGAGCATTTCAAATATGTTTGAACATCATCCTAAAGTACTATTACATTTAGACATTGGATGCCTACCAGCTTCCTTAATCAAATTCATTATTTATGTCTCTTCTCATTTATGAATGTCTGACATTGTTAAATAAAAATAACACCACGCAAAGTAAAATTAACAAGCTACGAAGAAAAATCTGCTTTTTCACCACAAATGTTTCTGTGCTCTTGTATAGCTTCATTTCTAATGAAAGGTGTGAAGACTAATTGAGTGGAGTATTAGTCAGCTGATCATATCCCTCATGGTCTTCCCATATGTGCCTCCATCTGTTTGCCTGGAGGTGAAGTACAACTATTTTGTCTTTATTAGGAGCTTCATTATTGCTGAATGTTGACCTTTTTGTAGTGAAAGGTATGCTTAAATGAAAGATAAAAAAAAAATAATAAAGCCTCATTGCCTAATTTAACAGCATTTGCATATTGGCGTCAGTATAAATAGATTGCCTACTCATTATTATCCTTCTCTCTACTGAACAGTGATATTCCATCCAAGGCATTATTTTATTCAAGGGTGGACATAGGTCTTTTGAAGAATGTAGTCCTTTCAGCCAAAAAATGCAAGACTATCTAGGAACCAGACTAATGAATTGTGCAAGAGCAATGGCTCTCCCAATTACCAAAGCAAATCACTTCATCAAGAGAGAAAATAAATTGCGTTTCCAAGTAACGACTTGGCAAAACGCCCACAAGAGAGAGCGGGCTGTCGCTCCTACAGGCAAAGAGAAATCAAAATTGTGCATAGGAGCCTAAAAATGCATAATATCATAAAGCTACTGTTTTATTATTTATTTAGGCATCCTTCTGACACAGAGGACCAAAGGTCTGATGTCAAAAAAAATGCTTCACAACACAGTGAAATTTGCATAAACTTCATGGATGGATAAATCCCATTATGAAAACCACACATCATAAAAGGATTTATTAAAACACAAATAGTAGAATGAAAATGGTTCCAGCTCTGAACTTAGTGAACCCACTCATAAAGTCTGCACCCAAATTGTATGTTTGCTCTTTATTACTGAAACAAAGAATTCCAGATCACATTCTCAGTGCCCTGGTCTACGTAACAATTACAATAAAACCAGACTATCAGCCTCTCACTTTCTGTATGGAACATGAAGTTGCCTGTTGCCTGAGTGAGCAGCCGGAGAACGAGATAATTACTTATTTTGGATGTCCTAGAACTGACAGCTTATTACACCCATTAGAGCATGGCTTAATGTTCCGTCAGTCAGATTCTGCAGTGCCAGAAATATTTCTTTTTAAATATTAATAAGTACTATGATGAGGATATATAGCTGCAATGCAAATAATAACAAGACAGAAGACTGATCTTAACGCTAAATGCGAATTTTTAACCTGCAGGGCAGTTTCACTGTATATATCAAAAAGATGGGTGAATTGATATATTTGAACAATAATCCAAAAATATGATATCAGAAAACCTTAGCTATTACCCTTCCTAAAATTGATATGTCGAAGAGTGAAAGCAGGCCATGAAAAGCTGAAGTGAAGTGATCGAGCATGCTTTAAGGGTTAGGGATGCAGCTTTTCCGTTATTGCGAATCTCTCTCCCTGTATATATACAGGGTGTCCATAAAGTCTCTTCACAATTTTAAAAATTTATTACAAAGGCGAATGAAAAGACACAAAAGTGAAAATTATTACAAAATGAGACCTACTGTATATATTTAAGTTTTTTTTGCCTCATTTAATACACCTCTATATGGGCACCATTAGCTGCACGAAGCACATCAAGATGGTACTCGATTTCTTGCCATGTTCACTGTAGCACACCCACATCAATGGTACCGTCTTGATGTGCTTTGTGCAACTAATGGTGCCCATATAGAGGTGTATTGAATGAGGCAAAAAAAAATTAAATATATGCATCTCATTTTGTAAAAATTATCACTTATCTGTCTTTTCATTTGCCTTTGTAATAATTTTTTTAAATTGTAAAGAGACTTTATGGACACCCTGTGTGTGTATATATATATATATATATATATCAGTATTTGTAGCTTATCCTTCTAATATGATATGCATGAATATTGCAGGCTATACAAGGACATGACTGTGAGATTAAAACCAGGTTCTAAAACCCATCTCATATTGGCCTACCCTTCTCCTGATTTTGATGTCTGCCAAAGTTTTTCTTTGTCAGCCTTTTAACCTGTTTATCAATATGCAGGGCTGAACCAATCATAACACGGATTAAAGAGGACCACAAACGTGTAATTTTACCGGCAATTGACAACATAAAATACAACACATTTGAAGTACAACAGTATGCCAATGCCGCCCATGGATATAACTGGGGATTATGGTGTATGTATATAACCCCACCACAAGACTGGCTGGAAAAGGGAGATGAATCAGCCCCAATCAGGTCAGTAACTGACAGATTGTTTTAATTTTTACCATGATTATTAGCAGAAATTGGAGCCAAGGCTCTTATTCGTAACCATTTTCATTTTGGTGGATCAAAAATGAACAAAATTGCTGTTCAAACTATTGTTCTGTGGAATCACAAAAGCTTTTCCTTCCTATTAAGGTAATTAGGCTTTATGGTTTCATGTCACTAACCTTTCTTACATTTTTGTTTCACATGAAAACTAAAAGTATGGAACAATGGCAGATATTCAATAGAATGCACTTGGTACCCTTTGGTGTATTGATTTATTTTATGCTGATTATACCTTCATTTTTTAATGTTATTTATTTTCAAGAATGAGGAACCAAAGAAATGTCTGATTTCATTTTACGACACCACTACATACAAAAATAAGGCAACAGAAGAGAGCACAAACCTTAAATGACTTTTCTGAACATATTATGCTTCTCGTGTTTCCATTGTAGATATGACACCTGTAAAGTAAATTTTTTCAATAAGGGAAGGTTACTTTTAACATACATGTACAAAGACCACACCGATTTCCAATTGGCTTTCATTTTGAACCTTTTGCTACCAAAATAAACACATACTCGACTTTGCTTTTTAATGCAATGACTAGCAAGAATTAGAATGTAATCCCTGTTTGCATACCTTTTTGTTTTGTTTTTCAGTTCTTTATTTTTGAAGTTTCATACATATGCAAAGTATCACAAAATGAAAGCGTCATGCAGGACCATCAAATGACATCACAAATAGTACGCTAGAGAAAAATAAAAGGGAGGGGTAATCAAAAGTGTGGACAGCAATTGCAGGTAAATAGGCTGAGTCCACAAGGAATCGGTCAAAGGGTGCACAGGAACTAAAACAAAATGAAAAAACACCCACAATTGGTGAGTGGACAGAGCCATGGTAACGACCCAAATGGCTCACCTGGGATGACCCATGTTCTCACACAAAAAAGGGGAGCACCCTGTAACCCCAGCAGCCCATCAAGGAGCCAATCCCTGCAGTTTGCAGAGTCTGCTATACATTGTGCCAAGTACATGCAAGTAGGGGGAAGAAATAGGTAGAAAAGGAAGAGAAGGAATGAAGGGGAGTCTTTTCAGTCTGTACCCAGGAACGGAACTGGCATTGCAGCAGGTAGGACAGCACAAGGTGTAGAGCCTCAAGCACCTCTATCACGAGCTTGGGGCAAAAAACCCCAGCGCTCCCCTCCAAGGGTCAGAGAAAGGAGCCCAACATCACCTTCTTTACAGGAGTCATAAGGGGATATAGATCCACCACCGAAGAGTAGCCCAGAACAGTAAGGCTACCATAACCCAGACGACCGCCGCTCGAGCCAGCAGCTTTCCTTTGCCAGGCAAGGTCTCAGCATGCAACTGGACTCTCCCCTCCAGAGGCAGACAATCTGGCAGCGACACGACGTCGGAGTCACCACTTCCAGGGGCATCGCTCTCCATCTCCCTCCAAAGCAGCTAGTTGCAAAATCCAGAGGCAGTGAATCTCCAGACACACTTCTGCTTGGTGCCCCTGCATCTCAGAATGGAGCCTCCGTGCCCCTGAAAATCCGCAGTACCACCAGTAGGTGATGCACCACTTCTCGTGTTATCAGTCGCCCGTCATCCCCCATCAGCATGGCTAGACACACATCCAGGCCCGATATCACGGCCCTCATTTTTGTGAGAGGGGGGAGGACTACCCTGTTGCCAACCTCTGCACTCCCCAGCCATGCCCACCACCCAGATACTTGCAATGGCCAGGAGATGCAGACCCTCTATCCCCACTTCTTGACCTTCTTCCAAGGTGGGGACACCACAAGGGAACAAAGGCGCGTGGGGGCGCAGGTCAGCAGGGCTCAAGCAAGACCGCCACACAAGCCCCAAGATGCCTGTTAGATTCTCGTGCTTGCTGGAGAACTCAGAGGCGTCTCATTGTAAGTTTGGGTTCAGACCCCGGAAAGTGCCCAAAACAGCACTGGCTGCTAATAAAACTTTTGGGGGTTCAGGTGAGAGGGGAAAACAACAACACAAAAGGAGTGAAAAAGCAACTCAAAGTCTAAATCAGGATGGAGCTCCTGAACTCTGTGGCCTCTGACCTTGTCTTCTGGCCACGTCCCCTTGCATACCTTTTTTAATGCAAGATTAGTGTGCCCCCTGGAAAGAGAATTAATTATTTTTGAGATTTCACTCCTTCACCCTTTGTTACTGTATTTAGTAATGCCAAATGGAGCAGCCCTCGCACCTGTGGCAACAAAAACCTAAACAGACTTCAGAGAAAACATGGAGAGCTCTGAGGTCACTCACTGATGTACAGAAATAAGATTCAGGAGGTTATAATGACTGAAAATCCCTGTACACTACAGATACAAGATGTTACCTTAATTTCCATATACCGCCATTATACGACATACAGATATAATTTTTATATTTTAATTTTTTTTTTCCTGGAAGCTGCATTGGTAATTACTTCATTATGATCTATACAAATTCCCATAATCCGGAGAGGAAACGGCACAACCGTTGCAACATGTGTTACTAGTACGAACGTTACAACGGGTGGTCCTTCCAGTCAAGCCGTCATAACGCTACGGCGGATTTTCGGATGCACTTAGCCTGACTGTGTGGCCTCAGTCTCAGGCTCTCTCGAATGTAATTCCTTTTAATCCATGCATAGAAGTGTCTGGCATGCCATTTACAAACTTTTATACTACTAAAGAAAAGATAACATCTAGCTCTGCCCTTATAATCCATTGTAATATTAAGTGCCTTACAGTGATGCTTTGAAGTAGAATATGTTCTATTAGGTTTATACCAAAACCCATGTACAGGAAAGACAAATCAAGCTTAATTTATAATACATTGCACTGTGTCTACCATACCTAAATTTTGGTGAGAAAACCTGTTTAATCTCAACATATATCACAGTGTTCCAAGGATCCAATTTATAAACATGTTGGAGTCGTAAATGATTTTATGGATTGATTCTTATAAATATTTAATTCCAGGTTTGATTCCGTTCATTGATCTCCAGACTTATGGAGTGGACATAGTTTATGTGTGTCTAAGAAATAACCTCAGAGGCATTTAGGATTTAAACAACATGTTCTTTTGTACGACTTGATATAATGATCTTTAAGCTTCCGTAGAGAAATGAGCTCCAGTATTTCTGAATTTGAGCTGAGCACCCATCATGTTTCCTGCATCTTGGTTGACTTGTTTATGGATCAGGGTGCGATTCCCATTATTTTATAAGCCTTTCCAAATAAGAAGATATTTTTTCATCTTTTATTATAGAAATATGTCAATGTAACAAGTAATATTACTGCTCATTCAAACCAAAAATATGCAATTACGCAATGGGATCAGCGGTTCAAGAAGAAATCTCAGCTGAAACAATGAATCAACTTCTTGTCAAGGAAATGTATCGATTCGAGATGAAAAATAATCTTAATATGAGTCATGTGATTATCTTTGCTTTCAATGTAAGGAAGGCTGAGCACCATTTCAGCTTTTTTTTTAGTTCCCTAGAGAATGGAAGGTTAGTACAACAACTTGTGGGTCACAGTCGTTCACGCCTACTCTACAATTTACTCTTTAATTATTGTTTGTGATGGATGACAGCGATGCACAGATATTGATAATAAATAAATCAAAACAATGGTAGGCTATTAGTCATTAGACCTTAAGAGATATCATTCTCATTTCCTGGCTAAACCTCGATCTGAGCTCTGCTGAAAAGGTTATACCCTGACCTTGATGAGATGATGACCCAGATATCACCATGCTGCTGGGTGAAATAACATGATTTATTACTC
The DNA here is from genome assembly GCA_009667805.1 of Leptobrachium leishanense. Classification (NCBI taxonomy): domain Eukaryota; kingdom Metazoa; phylum Chordata; class Amphibia; order Anura; family Megophryidae; genus Leptobrachium; species Leptobrachium leishanense. Next base: position 156,897,829 of record CM019063.1, on the reverse strand, counting down.
ACCTAACAGAATACCAGAATGAATTAGTTCCGAATTGACAGGGGACCACATGGAGGCCAGACACTCATTACATCAATGGTCTCTCCTCATCAGGATTCACAGGCCGTGGTGAAGATGTGTTAAAAAATGCTTTCAGGAAGTCAAACATAAAACACATCTGTCTCTTTTGGGCTGTTAATGTACTGTATCCAGATACAAATGACAGTATGACTTAGAAACCAGTTGGCAATAACCTTGAGGGGGTTTAACGGTTGATATACTGCAGCTCTGCAATGCATAATACTGAATTATGCTTTTTTTTAAAGAAAAATGGAGAAAAAAAATGTAGGATGTATTCATATATCCATGATCTAACACCACACTGTCACTGCAAAAGTGTTGAAATTCTGGATCAATGTGCTAAAACTAGATTCAACATTTTGAAAACTAAAAAAAAGTGATGCTTTTCAATTTTTCTTGTTCTAATTAAATATAATTATGTAGGGCCATATTTCAGTTGAGTCGTTACTATTAATACGTGTTAATAGCTGTTGTAAGTGGGGCCATTATTTCTAACATCTCCCGTTCTATTCCAGCCAGACTGCAGAATTCTCTTGTGCTGTTATAGCAGCCTACTGTACAAGAACACTTCTTAATGCGAATGTGGGGGCATCTGGCAAATAATGAGCAGCTTTGGAATAAAATGACAAAAAAGTACCAGCTGCTAAAAAATGGGGCCATATTTCATTGTTGTTTTTAAGCAGATCGCTCTAGCCGTACAGCAGAACGACTCAAACGCTGAGCTAATTTTTTTCATAGCATATTCCATCCAAGATGCAAGTCCTGCTTGTATCTCAAATGTAGCGCCTGGCTCCTGTGCATTAACATCTCCTATACTTTGTATAGGAGACGTTAATGTGCCCCTAGCAGATGAGATGTTCCAACCAAGTCTGTCTCCAACTGTGCCTGACTATATTCAGCAATGAATAACATCTTTCAAATCTTGGCATTAAGTGATTGTGTTGTTTGCAATCACTTAAAACTTTAGGTTAACCCCACCTAAAAATCTCATACTCACCTCAGATCCTTCGGTAGAGAGTAGCACAACTCATTGCATCCTCACTCCACTGGCAGCTGAACACTGGGAACAAATAGTACCTAGTTTTTCCCTCTACCTGTGTATCCCTCTGCCATCCAGCCGGATCTCACTCTTATGCGCTCTGCAATTGCTCACATGAGATCACATGTCTCCTTCGAGTCCTATGGACTGGTTGGAGCTGATAAGAGCAGTGACACTTAGCATTTAGCACCTAACAAGCATTACGTCTGGAGCTGCTGGGAAAGCAGCTCCTTCGTAATGTGGGTGTTAAATGACAGACGCTAATGGAAAATGGCAGATGCTCAGGTGTTCCATTAGCGCTTGTCTTTTCACAACAATCTTAGAATAGGGCCCCTGGTGTTAAATGATGTTGCTTTAGAAACTCAAAATGAAAAAATGGAAATGACCCAATTTTGGAGGCTACTTCACCTCCTAATGGGGGTAACCCAAATTTAATTAACATGTTGGTCAAGTAAGCCACTTAAAATATAACTTTTACTGGAATTCCTAAAAGTGTGTCTGAACACAACCATCAACCAAAATAGTTATAAGACACTCACACATTGATTATAACCTCAATGGTTAAGTAATAGCCGTATTATTAGTCCAGCAAGGCTTATAGGAGGTGGTATTATATAAACAGTTAATCACTGCAGTGTATTCAGTATGTATTTACCCGCTGGCCTGGCGGGATATTACAGATACATTATAAATTCGTTCACCTCTAATTCACTATTTAGGGATAATGGTATAGAGAGGTACATAATAATCCACAAGATTAAACCACTTATCTGGATTTCCCCAATTAAGTTTCCCCTTTGAGTCTGTTGAAAACACTTGCTATAGGTACTATGTTAGCAACCTGCTGGTTGAAGTATACAAATGCACATTATTCACTCCTATGCCACCCTTCTATGGGAAACCTGCACCTTCGTGGGTGCATTCAAATCAGTTATGAGAACTTATGTTCAGTAAGCCACCTCTGCGCTAATATCTATTACGTGCAGGCAACCATGGAGCATTCATCACTCTACAAAAAATTTTAGGTCATATGAACACCCCGCATCACCTCTTCCCATGATAGACTGCAGGATTTCTCACGCGCAGCCCCCACTCTCTGGAACGCTCTCCTTCGTACTGTCAGACTTTCCCCTAACTTCTCTTCCTTCAAACGCTCCCTGAAAACATTCCTATTTAGGGAAGCCTACCACCCAACTCACTGACGCAACCATCAATCACTCTCACCTTACAGTCCTCTCCTCCTGTTTCCAACCCCAACCCTCCCAGATTGTGAGTTCCTACGGGAATAGGGCCCTCATCTCCTCCTGTACTGTTTGTCAAATGTTGTTCAATGTATTGTAACCCTGTCTATACTGTGCTTATTGTACAGCGCGGCGGAATATGCTGGCGCTTTATAAATAAAGAATAATAATAATAGCACAGTTAACTGATCAGTAAGCCATCTCTGTAGCAATATCTGTTGCATGCATGTTGCTAAATGAAGGTAATAAATAATGTATATACATTAGGAAAATGTTTTTTTTTGTGATTTGTTTATATTGTCCTTTTGACATTTAAGACAAGCATACATACATGGCGCAAAGAGATGTTGAATGTCAGTCGCAATAAATATGTATTTGATGAAAAGGCAAAATATAAATTTTTATATTTCACATGAATTTAGGGTTTTTATCTTTTAATTTTCTAAAAAGCTAGATTGTCCCCTTAACATAAACTCTACACACATTAGGGGATAAGCCATTATGTTTTACAGTAAACTACTTTAATATAATTTATTATACTTTTGGTGTGCTTGAATTTCACTTATTCTTTGTTACCTTTATCTCTGAGGTGTATTAATAAACTATGGGCCCTATTACAATCTTCGCGTTAAAGCGGTCGCACAACGCATGAATTTGTGCGCGCCAGCGTTAAACGTTAACGCGCGTAAATCAACACTGGAATTACAATCCTCGCGCATTTTTTCATCCGTCGAGCAATAACGTGCGTTAAACGGACGTGCACAAATGCACACACAGTAACGTTGCACTCAGAAATCAGTGTGCGGACTGTTTTTTTCACGCGATTCAGCCAATCAGAATTAAGAACCACAATTATCTCATGTTAAGTTTTTGTGCCTGTCAAAGTCAATCTGCGCATATATGCTGAATCAATAAAAAATGCACACACAACTTCTCAATTCTATTGGTTTGGTTTGTTTAGAATGTGTAACTATACTTTGCTGCATTTTTTTTTGGGCTGGTGTATTTGGTTTCGGCCAGCTTGATAGAATTTGCCATTAACACCATCTTTTAGGAGTTGCTAAAATTATGCGCACAACGTCTATCCGTTAATTCCTGCGCATAGATTGTAATACCATCCGCGTACCAGCGCACAAACGCATTTGCGCTCACAATGTTAAGTATAGGACGCGCAATGTACAGTAAGCTCGTGCAGCGTTCGCGCAGGTTCACCCGCGGTAGACGTATACACGCGTTTGTTGTGCTGACATTGTAATACGACGTTCAGCGCAAAGGGTTTTACCCCTCGCGTTAATGCGTTTTGCGCCAGCGCAAACGTTTGCGCGAAGATTGTAATAGGGCCCTATATAAATAAAAATCTCTTGAAGTGCACCTGTCATGGGTAAAACAGGGTTTTACCCATTTGAAAGGGAATCGCTCTCTTTATTTAGATCAGCTTTTTTTCTTCACACCTGTATATTTGAAAAAAGAGAAAAGGGTGTATATATACCCTTTCAAAGATTTCCATTCTGAAACATGCCTGTGGCTTGCTGCATGGGAGAGGGACTGCTGCAAGGAGAGAGCTGTCCTGCAGGATATGCCATCACCCAGTCTGTTTGATCTTTTGGCTGTCAATTAACTTGTGACTGTCAGGTAAAGCAGCACACCGACTGAGCAGGACCACATCTTGTAGGACTGCTCTCTGCTGTGATTCCCTATTTAGGGAAGCCTACCACCCAACTCACTGACGCAATCATCAATCACTCTAACCTTACAGTCCTCTCCTCCTGTTTCCAACCCCAACCCTCCCAGATTGTGAGTTCCTACGGGAATAGGGCCCTCATCTCCTCCTGTACTGTTTGTCAAATGTTGTTCAATGTATTGTAACCCTGTCTATACTGTGCTTATTGTACAGCGCTGCGGAATATACTGGCGCTTTATAAATAAAGAATAATAATAATAATAATAATACCGCCCCCATGTGGCATGCCACAGTCATGTGGTAGGCTGGGAATCTTTCAAAGTGATTTATGCCATTTTTTTTGGTTATTTTGGTGAAGAATAAAAGCACTGATCTCTATAAAGAGTGTTATTCCCTGTCAAATGAGCAGAACTTGTTTTGCCCGTGACCGTTGCACTTTAAATTGGATGTGCTGTCTTCTCCCTGAAACCAAATCCTCTATATTTTGAATCTAAATAGCAGAATATTTGCAAAAATAAATATTACCTCCATTAAAACGGGTGATACTTAACGTATTTTATTCTTTACTCCAGAACTCCAGCAATGATCGGCTGCTCTTTTGTGGTAGACAGAGCATATTTTGGAGATATTGGGCTTTTGGATCCTGGCATGGAGGTCTATGGTGGAGAAAACATAGAACTGGGCATGAGAGTGAGTATATGACGATGGGAAAGACCATCCACACTGTTCATTAAATATGCATTGCTTATCATAGAATTCTGCATAAAGTCGAAATACTATGGGAAGGTTATTTTCTTGATGGTTATTGCTGTGTGAATGATGTTAAACAAAATAATCTATAATAAAAAGCGCAGTCTAGAAGGTTCCATTTCCAGCAAAAGCTGGCTACTTACCAGAATTATTTGGCTTATTACTGCACCTCATTAATGACCTGGAGCCGCTACAAAGCAAATTAGTATTTGCTTTTTTTTTCCATTCTATTTTTTCATTACATTTAGCTTTGCTTTTTTAAGTGGTTTTCTTTTAAATTATGTAGTGAAAGGCTGGCACCAATTAAACAGTCATGCTAGGAAAATGTTTTGTTAACAGTAATAAAATTAATTGCAGTGCTTTGGGCAAAATCATAGCCATGAGTGGAAAAGCCGATGTCCCTTATAGATCGGTACTGCTGGCCTGCAAACAGAAGCAAGCTTTCCTTCATCTGAAAAGCAGCGTGATAAGTAAAATGGAATTGGCAGGGGAAAGGAACAGAACGACAGAGGAATTATTTTATGGGAATTACATTCGGAAAAAAATAGAGAGGGATTAAAGCGAAACACAATAAAAAAAAATATTAAAAGTGCAGCAAAGATAATTTTATATTTGACAGTTTTGATATGGTTCATATAGGTTTAAACCTTTGTTTCCATTCTCTTCTTCCCAAATAACTTGTCTGTGTAATTGCTACACTTATTATTTAACTTCTGAATAATGGATATTTGGTTTAATTATTAGATTTTGGCTTTGAAAATGGCTAAAGGTAATATTCACAAAGTACCGGTGTTACGACCACAGCAATTTACAAAAGACAAATCCAAAGAGCAACAGAGGAAGTTTGGCTGCTATGCCGTGGTCCGCCGAGCGTTTTGCGGAGCGGAAGGAGCGTCTGTGATAGTGGACGTTCCTTCCACTCTGGCGCGCGTCTGGCCACCTCAAGGCTCGATCCTCCTATGGATCGCGCTTCAACGGGGAGGCTTTCAGAACGTCCACAGCACGCCCGCTGTAGCATGCGCAATTCGTGCGCTGGCTGCAGCGTGTGGCCGGCTCCGTCGAAGCGTCACAATGCTGCGCAGACGCCGGGAAGCACGTCAGTACGGGCACGCACAGTGCACTCGTCTGACCCCGGCCTTAAGGAGAAACTTTGCTGTGGAGCGTCTGTTGCTCTTCGGGTGTTAATTTTGTCTAATACCGGCACATGCCAGTGCTGCGACACCAACAGACACCAGTGCTTTGTGAATGACACCATTATTATAGCGGAACCCCCCCCCCACTATTCTATGTGCAGTAAATTAATAGAGACATATACACAAATACCTGACAAGTCACACTTTTTTATAGTGTGGCATGCTTCATTTAGAAATTCCTCCGAGTGACACTTTAGGGTCCCAGTGTCATGCTATGGGGAGGAAGTTCTAAATATTTCAAAATATATTTGTTCTGGGGAAAACTCCCACACTGATAAAAAAAGAGTACTAGGTCTGTGGTTACTCTCTGTTGTGCATCAAAAATGAGATATAACACAAAGGTAAAACATGACCCAACCAGATATTGCTGATTCTATGGTCAAGATCAGTGGTTCCCAACCGCGTCCTCAAGTACCCCTAACAGACCAGGTTTTAAGGATCCCCTTGGAGAAATACAGACTGAATCACTGAGCAGCAAATCATATCACCTCCTGTGCTGTGCTTCAGATATCTGGAAATCCTGACCTGTTGGGGGTACTTGAGGACCGCGGTTGGGAACCACAGGTCTAGATCAAGAGATGCTGTGCTTGGTAAATTTACTTCCCAATTTTCCATATCTCCCAGTTAAACATTCCACTTCGAGGAAATCCGTTCTGGAATTCACTAAATCTTGGAATAATTCTATGTCTTCAAAACTTTTGTCAGGGTACTGTTCGAGAGGATTTAACTTTCATCAAACACTGCCCCAACATACTGCCCTGAGACCCTTGACACACAACCAGACATACTTAAGCATATACCAGCAATAGGTTTACAAATAACAAATAAACTGAAAACCTTGCCAGTGCTGCTGCTTATTTTTTTCTTACAAACAGAAAGATTTGTATCTAAAATATAAAATAAATGCTTTTGGCTATCCCTTTGTAAAAGGCACATTTTGCTTGAGTAATAAGAGGTCTCATGAGACCTGCAGAATGCAGAATAGGTATGTTCAGTCACTCAGAAAAATGATTGTAAACGCACTGCAGACAGAGTGAATCAGCTAAGTGGTTACTGCAGGTGTCTGCACCCATGATGAAGAATCTTTAATTTCCATTCACGCCCTGCTCTGCCAGCAGAGATCTGAAGGGTTTCTGAAGTTCAATTAAGATACAAGTTTTCAGTTCAGGTTTCACCTGTCTGAATTCGGTGCTGGGTTCCTCATGACAGCATTTGTTTACAGCTTCGACTATAAAGTAGAAAGTGATATACATTAAAAGAACACATTTGTTAAACAAGGCATAGTACATAAAGGAAAATTAGAAACATAGAAACATAGAAAATGTCGGCAGATAAGAACCTTTCGGCCCATCTAGTCTGTCCAATTACATGGATACTTTACCTGGATTTATCTTTTGTTTAGGATAGCCTTATGCCTATCCCATGCCTGCTTAAATTCAATTACTGTTTTGGCATCTACCACTTCAACTGGAAGACTGTTCCATGTATCCACCACCCTCAGTAAAATAATGCTTCCTGATGTTACTTTTAAACCTTTGCCCCTCTAATCTAAGACTATGTCCTCTTGTTTTGCTACTTTGTTTCCTTTTAAATATACTCCCTTCCTCTACCTTGTGGATTCCCTTTACGTATTTAAATGTTTCTATCATATCTCCTCTGTCTTGTCTTTTTTCCAAGCTATACAAATCAAGGAGAAAGAATTGTTATGGGAGATGTTCAAAGGAGGTTGTCCACTGAATCATCATGTTTTGCTTTGGATATTGTCTGGCTCTCCAATTTTGAAAAACATGGTCACTTTTTAGTGTAGTTGTGTAGATCAGTAAAAAAAAGAGATCACCGTTTGAATTTAACTACAGTTTTAAAATATTTGAAAACAAAGACTTGGGGCTAAATCTTTGCGCAAATGTTTGTGCCGGCGCAAAAACACATTAACGCGAGGGGTAAAACCCTTTGCGCCGAATGCCGTATTACATATAGTCAGCGCAACAAACGCGCGTAATCGTCTACCGCGGGTGAACTTGCGAGAACCCTTTGCGAGCGTATTGTACTGCGCGCGTCCTATACTTAACATTGTGAGTGCAAATGTGAATGTGCGCTGGTATGCGGATGGTATTACAATCTATGTGCAGATTTTAACGCACAGCCTTTGCGCGCATAATTTTAGCAACTCCAAAAAGCTGGTGTTAATGGCAAATCTGAACAACCTGGCCGAACCCAAATACACCAGCCCAAAAAAACAAAATGCAGCAAAGTATAGTTACACATTCTACTCATACCAAACCAATAAAATGGAGAAGTTGTGTGTGCATTTATTATTGCTGCAGCATATATGCTCAGATTTACTTTGACAGGCGCAAAAACTTAACGTGAGATAATCATGGTTCTTAATTCTGATTGGCTGAATCGCGTGAAAAAAACTGTGCGTACACTGATTTCTGCGTGCAACAGAACTGCGCAAGCATTTGTACGCGATCAGTTTATGCGCCTTATTGCTCGACGGATGAAAAAATGCGCGAGGATTGCAATTCCAGCGGTGATTTGCGCGCTTAAACGTTTAACGCTTGACGCACAAATTCGCACGTTGCGCGAGCGTTTTTGCGTGAAGAATGTAATTTAGCACTTAAAGGGTAATGAAATAAATTAGAATCTGATTTTCCAGTTATTTTTTTTTCTACGTATTTTGACATGGGTAGGTTTCTCTCTTGATTTGTTTGAATAGTACAAAAAAGGAGAGAATCAGATCAACTATCAATCAGATTTATATGTGCAATTTTACCTGCAACAGTATACACCTTTAACTGGATATTTTACACACACATTATATATATATATATATATCAGATTTATTGCGCTACTGAGAGGATACAAATACTGCAAGGCACAATCAATGTTTCAGTCCTCATGGGGCTTTGGTCATGTCCTCTTGAGAATTGTAGCAATGACGATTGTGCTGTGCAACATTCGTATCCTCTAAGTGTTACAATAAATCTTTTTTTAAGTATATAGCCCTTTGTGTGTTCTTATACTTGGTGATATCTGATGTGCAGCTGGAGAGCAATGGGCGAATAAAGGTTGGAGACATACAGAGTTATTCAGAGACAGCCGAACTGGTCCTGAAATTGCGCTGAACAGTAAATTTCCCCGTACAGTGCAATTTCGTGGACATTCGACTATTCAGAAAGAAGGCAGTTCGTGAATTGGCGAATTGCCAGCGAAATACACTGCTGTTCAGCGGCAGTGGAGGTACCCAAAGAGAAGCAATGGCTAATCTAGTCAGAGACCACTGAACAGCAGTGAAATTTCAGTGAAATTCCCTGCAGTTCAGTGGTTTCATTTCGGCAGGTTTAATCAGATGAATCCCATAGGTTTCAATGTTAAAGATTTTCCCGTTTTTTATTAAATATCTATTAAACAGTTTATTCTTTTAATCTGCAGCAAAAAGTCTAATTTTTTTTACGATTTTTGAGGCATTTTTCGGGCAAAAGATTTTTCCACATTTTTTTTTCATAGCATTTTTTTTTCTGTAACAGACCTTTTTATTATTATTCATAGGACCTTATATGTTAATTCCAGACATTTTTGTCAAGTAGTTTTTTTTGCAAACAGTGTTTAAAATTTGAAACTTTCAATCGTTTTGTGTTTTTTTTTCTTTGTTTTTTTTACGCCTTTCGTCTGCTTGTCGGCTTTACCCAGTGGCTGGTCAGCGTTGTGTTTAGCGGATTGTTGGCTTTTTTCAGACGCGTTCAGGTTTTTTTCTGCCGTTATGCGACAGATGGTCAGCTTTTTTTGGATGCGTGCGGTGTTTTTTCTGCGGTTTTGTGGCGGATTTTCAGATAAGGGCTGCGGATTTTCCCTTCACTTCGGGGACCTTGCCGTGAATTCTGAATTCACCGCAGGGTCGGGGAATTTGATTCCCCAAAGAGCGGCGAAGGAAAGAGCACCAAAATGTCTCTCTGAAAATCCCTGCTAGAGTTACTGTAAATATATATTTATCTTACTGTATATATTTATACTTTAAACAGAGTTATGTACATAAAACAGAAAATAAAAATATTTCCTTTGTAAAATCAATTCTTGAGTTCTGATAAATGGAAATATTTTTTCTCTTTCTGTGGCCTATATCTTATTTTTAGGCTAGGGTCAGACTGAGGCAGTGCGAACGCGCGTGCAGGCGCACTTAATTACGCCCGCACTAGCAGCAAATGACGGGCAATGACGGCCAATATACGAAGTACGGTCGCACGAAAGTCCGGCTGCGCAATGCAAGTGGAAAATGAACGCATTTTTTCGAGAACGTAAAACCGCTAGTACAGACGTACAGAGTGCGCTGCGTCCGCTAGCGGTGTGTGTGTGTGATTTGGAGATGTCAGACGCTACTAATGTCCAGCCTATATAACGTCCAGATGCACAAAGTGTTTTATTGATGATCCGTACAAAATCACGAACGCAAATGCGCATAGTATGACCGCTATCGTGTACTCCGTGAAAAAATACGTCCATTCGTTCTAACACACTTTTTCACAGACAACGTGAAAATGCGTTCGTCTGACCCTAGCCTTATGGTCACATTGCGGAGTATACGTGCATGTACATCATCAGACATGCACTTTGCTCAGTAATTACATTATGGAACAACCATAAAAAGTGTGCACTGCAGATACCTGTGTCATCTCATTCATTGCAGATATGTGTACGTTTCTTGTGCAAATTAATTACAGTGTTATTTTCAATGGGTAGCAATAAAAATGAGAAATGCTTCTGCATGCTTTTAAAATAAAAATTCGGCCTGAAAATGGAACCTTTTTAAAATAACACAGATTATGATAATCTTTATCACAGATAATGCTTTTTTAAAAAAAGGAAATAAAATACAGTGACATTCAGTTGTGAATATCCCGAGTTTGCAACAGATTCCCAGTTCTACACACTCACTATATAATAGCTGTAATCAAATATTTTTGTGCAGCCCTGGCAATTATTAAGGTCATGATAGATAACACATGTACAAAAAAATGACTGTTTTCATGCTGAATAATGGCTTATTCCTGATTATAGGACAGTGCAAAATATGAGCTAGTTCTACTTTTACCAGCAGTTAGAGGTTGCAAACAGCTCTGTGTTACAATTACTGAGTTTCCTTGTGTTGCTGTGGAGGGACGTGCAGTAATGTAGTTCTCCAAAACAGATGAAATTTCACATCATGGAGCAAGATTGACTAAAGCTCTCCTAGTAGTGATATGCCTCACTAATGAGGTGAAGGAGGCAATGGGATTCGCTAGGATTCACTGCTTCGCACATGTAAAGGAGTCTGAGATCAGGCATTAACTATAAAACAGAGTGGCATAAATTACAGTTACAAGTATTTATTAAGCGTTAACAAGTTCTGTAGTGCTGTACAATGCTCTCATTATGGTCCTGGTGGGAGATGTCCATTGTGCGAGAAGTCACTGTGCATTGTTAATCCAAGACAATTGATCTAATCCAGTGGTTCACAATTCTGGTGTCCATGTTCAAAAATGGCCCCAATGCCTGGCTTGCCCTGGAGGGGGATTCAGACCACTCTGATGGGGAGTGGGAACCAAATGGTTTCTGGTAACATTGTTGCTTGCCATATTTTTTTGGGATGTCCAGTGGCCACCCTTTGAGGGGGGTATACTGTCACGGTTCCACGTTTAAGACAGGCCCCCTGGTGGTGAGAGCGATCCGGGTCAGCTCTTGTGGGTTTCTGGGCTAGCCAGTTCAGGCTATCTGTCCCTGAACTTCCCTGTGGCTGATTGGTCTGTGGTCATATGACCTGCCCTGCTCCATAAATATGGCGAGTGCATCCTCTCCCTGCTCCTGGATAAGTGTATACTTGCTGAGTGCCTGCAATTGGGACTTTGTTCTGCTACCCTGTGCATGACTATTGGCTTATATTCTTAACCATTATCTTGTCTGCTCCTTGTACCCTGTACTCTGTATTATGATATATCCTGTATACTGAGCTTGACTTGTCTGACCTACTCTTCTGGTTCAAGATCCCTGGCAAACAGCATCTAGACCTTGCTTTCCCTGACTTGATTATTCCTGTTTATATTCTGTGTGTCCTGTTTTCTTGTCTTTGTGTGTTTTTGCCAAGCAGCATATTATAATCTGTGTTAGAGACCAGCTCAAGGACCTCATTTCTATTTTAGGGTTCTGTGCTTGCTGTTGGGCATTTCGTATTGTGGTCTCTTGCCTATCCCTGTTGTATTTGTGGTGTTTATTCCTTGCCCTGTATCCTGCATGAATTCAGAAGGCCACTATAAGGACCTTACCCCAGTGCAGGGATTGCTCTTGTGTGTGTATCCTGTTCTATCATTCGTGTTCAGCATCTGTGTGTATTCTGTGAGCTGGATTCTGTATCATGCAGCCAGCAACAAACCTGCCTGAAGGGCTTAGCAACACTCAGTATAAAGGGCCCTCCTTGGCTTCAGCCTGGAGCCCCCGTAACACCTGGTTCTCAAGTAACCCCCATAAGGTCAGGTTTGCCAGATATCTAAAGCACAGCACAGGTGATATGATTTTCTGCTCAAAGAGAGAAGCATTCAGTCTTCATTTCCCCAAAGTAATCCTGAAAACCTGGCCTGTTAGAGGTACATAGGGACCAGGGTTGAAAACCACTTATCTAATCCATAGTTGGTGCAACAACTAGGGGAAAAAAAGCCAACTGTGATAGGCACACTAGATAATAGACACTAGACTAGTAGCACTATTCCCTAACTGTAGCGTTAAGGTAATTAAAATTTAACGTCCGGATAAGTGACGTTAAAGTATGTCCACCATATTACATCCCTAAAGCTAAAAACCGTGAGAAATCAGTTGGCGCATCGGTGATTGCATTAGCATGCTTGAGCTTACTGTCCTTTGTGCATCCTATACTTAACATGGGGAGTGCAATCGGTAATTAGCGTTACGTACGATAGGTACGGTATTGCAAAGTTCTAGTGCTATTTACCGCACTGATGCACAAACCTAAAATTTAGCACCTCCTAAAAGCTGGTGCTAACCAATTAAGCTTATGCATAATCAGTTAACACCAGCTAAACGCCACCCCTCATAAATCAGATACTTACCTCTCATTCTGCGGAAAGAAATGCTTCTGGCAACCGGGAGCAGAGTGAGACTGGGGACAAATAGTTCCCAGTCTCCCCTTCAAATCACTTTGCGGCCTTGCGTGACCTCGCAAGTCCTATGGACTACTGGCAGTGATATTCACTGTGGTGCAGAAATGCTACGAGTATCATGCAGGGCCACACTGCTGAATTAGGCTAGGGTCAGACGAAAGCATTTTTCCCCGCGAACGTGAAAAAGTGCGTCCGAACGCATTGACATATTTTTTCACGGAATGCGCAAAACGTCCAGAATGCGTCTGGACGTTATGTAGGCTGGACATTAGCAGCGTCTGACATCTCCTAATCACACAAACACGCCGCTATGCCGCAGCTGCGCACTTAGTACGTCAGTACTAGCGGTTCAGCGTTCTCAGAAAAATGCGTTCAAATTCCACTTGCGTTGCACGGCCGGACGTTTGTGCGGCCGTACATCGTATATTGGCCGTCATTGCCGTCATCTGCTGCTAGTGCGGCCGTAATTATGTGCGCCAGAACGCACGTTAAAAGTGCGCTGGTCTGACCCCAGCCTTAGCGCCTGTCCTGGAATGTGGTGGTAAAATGGGAATGCTATGGGGAAACCTGCGGGCGCAGGTTTTCACCCGTTAGCATCCCCATTTTAGCGCCGAGCACGGAATAGTGCCCCTAGCTCAGGTGACTAAATGTATGATCTCACAGTTGTTAAACAATAATTACTCATGTTAGCTTTTAAATTCATTTACATGTTTGAACTAACATTTTGTTTTGGCAACATTGGCAACATGTGTGTACGTGTCAAAATGTGACAGGAGCAGTATATATGTGTCAGTTTTGCATGCACCCAATTTTCTTGCTCTGCTGTTCTCACTCTGGATTGTGGACACAAGGGGTGCTACCCTTGTTTATCCTCTTAATGGCTTTCTGCACTTTTGAATAGTGTGTGTTTGCAAACATTTTGCAGACATATTTATTATTATTATTATTGTTATTATTATTATTTATTAAGCGCCAACACATTCCGTAGCGCTTTACAAAAGATGCAATGGGTAAAGACAGGACAATTCTACAGTATTAGAGACGCAGGTCAGTATTGCTGCCAGCAGATACAGGAATACATGAGGGCCCTATTCCTGTGTGGGTGAGGGGATTAAAAACCTATCAGGGTAATTCAAAGAGATCCAAATTGCTTGAGAAAGGTAACCGAACGCTGAAAATCAGCGTCCGGTTACCTTTCCTAGCCATTCGGCTATCCAGAGAGCAGGCAATTCACCAAATCCTGGTGAATTGCCTGCACATACGGTGCCTGTTCAGTGCCTGTTCGAGGGCAGTGAAATCCCCATGAAAAAGCACTGCTTCGGCTATTCAGAGAACACAAACCAGCAGTGAAAGGTTCCCCTAATGCCCTGCCATTCGGTGGTTTAATTCGGCAAGTTTATTCAGGAGAATCCCATAGGCTTCAATGTTAAAAATATTCCCGTTTTAATTCAATATCTAATAAACCGTTCATTATAAAATTCTGCAGTAAAGAGTCTCTTTATTTATAGATTTTTTAGGATATTTTAAGCATTTTTCTGGATGTTTTATTTTTAAAAAAAGTCAGATTTTTTTATTTTTATTTTTTAAGTTTACTTATTTTTTCTGTAACAGCCCTTTTTATTATCATTCCCTGGATCTCATATGTAAATTTCAGACATTTTCGCTCAGTAGTTTCTTTGCAAACAGCGTTTCACTTTTCAATCATTCATGCAAACTGTTTTGCTAATTTATTCACTGCCTCTTCTGCGATGTCGGCTTTTTCCGGAGGCTGCGAATGGCTCCTGCTCGGGTTTTTCGTGGTTTTCGGCAGGTTAATGCAGATGTTTTTGCGGGTTTTCGGCATGTATTCGCCTGGTTTTGCGGTTAGTTTTCATCGGGTTTGCGGCAGCCTTTCCCTGCAATTCGGGGATCATGTGGTGCTTGCTGAATACACCGCAGGGTCACCGAAATGGGATTGGCAAAAGGAATCGAATTGAAGAGAACGAAAAGTCACCGAACGTGCGTTGACTTTTCGAATCTCTTTGAATTACCCTGTATGTTTTCTCCCTTACTTTATTTCCTTTTGTTTCAGCCGCACTTGCTAATTTCATTTTTAGGGTTTTACCTATGGTGTCACTTTTGGTGACGTGTCAATTCACAGCCGCCGGGAAGTGTGTGTTCCAATACATATAATAGTGTGGAGATCGCAGCTCTGCTGTGCTGCTACACTTCTTAGAGACTTTCAGGTTTCTCGAGCGGCAATCTACTCACATTCGCAGCTCACTCATCATTACATTTTTGAGGCTTATTGTTTCTTGTCCATTGAAATTTAACAAAAATAAGGGAAAATATTGTAACATTTAAAGAATGCAAAATTCAGGAGTTTTATTTTTACCACCCCATCAGAACCCTGCAGTATTTTGGCATGCAATAAAGATCTTCCTCAAGACTGACTTATGAAAATAACACAAAACATATGAAATTGCAATGTTATGTTTTAGGAAAAGCCATTGCATTCCAGCAAAGAATATATCAATGGCTTCATTTATTACCATGAGAGTACATTTGATGAAGTATCTCTGATCCCGGTTACAAATAATAAGTATAGAATGCGTTATTTCATGTTCATTTGCTACTTGATTTGTAGTGAAATTGACTTTGGTTGTTTTTGTTTTGTCGAAATTGCTGGCCATATTTTTGGAACAGACTCTTGGTTTGAACAATTTGTGTTGATTTTCCTTTTCACGGGCTAGATATGTCACAATCATATATAGAACATTGACAGCATGCACAATTGCATTTGTAACCATATTCATGATCCGTTGGAAAGCAGATTTTTGATATTGAGCTTGTTTGTAAACAGAGTAGCTATTTTGATGTCAATATACCAATGGAATTGGGCTCGGCTGTTGCATGAGATCCACTGACATTTATAGTTAGTTCTTGATTGAGCTGGGATGCTGAATTTGACAGTGTACTGCTGTAAAAACAACTTTTAGTGAATCTGGAGCGGTGCAGCTCATATCAGGTGCAATTAAACAGTAGAATGTGTTCGCGAGCTATTGCAATAAAAAATAATTACTTATAATCCATACAATCTAGTCATAATCATACAACTAGCTATTCATGTTAAAATGAAAGCATTGCATAAATTACACTTATGGGTTAGTTTTTATAAAATCTGATTGAAACACCGATGGAGTGATAGACCTACTGCTATAATAGATACAGCAGCTTTTCTCTGTCTTGGTTTAAATTTTATTTAAAAAGTAGACTGGGATTAATAAGTATATACCTGAGTGAATGCTGAGGCTTGCCCCTTTTTCCCAATAGGGCATGGTTATATTACTAATGGGTTAGAAGTGTCCATAAACCATCAGTTACACCCTATGGCGTTATTCCATTGTTGTCGGCAGCAGGGACCCACTAAGAGAAAAAATTGGCTTGAGCCAATAAGCCGTACCTGCTCCCTGTTACCGGGTTTATTCCGACCCAACCGTTGTATTAGCAGCTCAAGTCAGAATAATTGGGACATGCAGATACTGGCAGCAACAGCACCATTGGCTGCCCTGCCATCAGTTCCTAAAGTCCATAGGACTCCAAGTAGCCAAGCACGACACTGTTGCAATCTCTGCATGAGCTTACCTATGCGGGCTTGCACAAGGGTAGAAAAACAATGGAAACTATTTGATTCCATCCTTCGTTGCATATGGTGAGAGGAACCAGCAGATCACACAGCCTTTTTCACCAGTCTGATTAGAGGTAAGAAAATATTTTTAAGTATCTTTATTAAACAGGCTCTGAGAGTATATATGTGATGGGTAGTGTCCAAAATTGGGTAATGCTTGCTTTATCTGGGAAAAGCTTGCATGACTCAAACCACTGTGTAAAGCTGACAAAACAATTCATTTTGGGGCTTTGCCCTAGTATTCGGAGGACAACCCAATCCCCTTGAGTAAAAATTATTTAAAGGGTTGGGGTTGGTCAGGGTTAAGGATGCCCATAGATATGGATAGTCCTAGGTTTTAAGTTTAAGTCACTCGAAACTCATTACCCAGCTGCATTTGGGTAGATCGCAGTTTACCCAGGTAAACCCAGGTGCTTGATTTAATTTCAGGCTTTATCCAGATCTGCTGGGTAATGTCAGTTTTACCCAGGTCATCCTAGTTTATCACCATTTCGGACTTTGCTCATAGCATATATATTAAATACCTCGAGAAAGGCCTCTTGGAGTCGAAACAATGGTACTTTTAATGCTTATCCCCTTAAAGACCACTGACATCCATAGTAGGGATGAGCCGAACACGTCCGAGTTCGGGTTCGTACCCGAAACCGAACATTCCAAATGTTCGAATCCGAATCCGAACCCGAACTCAATACAAGTCAATGGGGCTGAAAATTCGGTTTTTAGAGTGCCCTCCAAGAGGGCATATATGCTAGATATTTGCCATAAAAGGTGTATGGGGGTCCGGGTAGTGCCCTGGGGGACAGGAAACAAGGACAAAAAGTTTTAAAAAAAACGTTTTTAAAGGGACAGAGAGTTTTCCATGAAATAAGGGTTAAAAATAAAAACGAAAAATTCCTTCAAATATCGTGCCTTGGAGGTCCCCATAACCTGCCCGTGAAGTGGCGGATTTCTAGGATATACAGAAACACTTGAAAACAAAAAAATGACGGTAAATACTTTTCCTTTAATCTATCCATAAACAACTGCTTGGGGCGGCAGTCTGTATGAAAAGAGGAGACATTTTCGTACACGTAGAAAAAGTTTAGTGATTTTTTGGCTAAATTATTGTGAAACTTATACAGGCTTTGGATGAAAGTAACAATAGGTGCTTTAGAATTGGGCCTTTAGCGTCGGCAACAGTGCTGTCACACCATAACCTCTCTGAGGATATGAATCTGATACAGGCGTCAGTGGCAGTGCACCCAAACAGTGGCGTAGCGTGGGGGCGGCCAACGGGGCAGTGGCCCCGGGCGCAATTTTATTAGGGGCGCTGATTCATTTAGAAATTGTGCGCCCCTAATTGTTTCCAGCTGCCGATTGGCTCAGCAAGATGAGGTCTGTGAGGTGGTCAGCCGGGTCTGGAAGGGAGTTGGTCACGTGATACCGGTGACACAGTGCGCCGGCGCCACACTTTGCGTCACATGGGGCGAGAGAGCAGGAGGCTCCACACAGTGGCAGAGCTACAAAGTAATTACAGAAGAAGTCCACCTTCCATCAGATCTGCCGCCCATGCCGTCTGTTTAAAATACACCAAGCCCAAGGTACGTGGAGAGCCGTGGGTGCTTGCTATCAGGCAGGACAGGGACAGGCAGCTGCCGAAGGGGGGGGGCGGGACAATCAGAGTCCCATCTCATTGGCTGAGGTTACGGGTCTCAGTTCCCCTTCTAGCTCTGTGCATTCTGGAGGAGCGTAATAGCTGAGAGGGGGCACCAGGAGCAGGAGGACAGAAAACCTATTCGAAATCACCTCCCTGCCTGATGACTTCCTCTGCCTGTGGTCTTTGAGGAGCAGTTGTCAAGCTGTGGCTGCTTCTCAAACGTTGACCCCCCCCCCCCATCCTCGGAGGCAGCCAGAGATGTGAGATAAGAGCAGGGAAGCCCTTTCTTTAACCCTCTATGTGTCAGAGGGAGAAGAGAACAGGTTATGTCTGACCCAGGCTCAAAGGGGTCTCAGGAAAAGCAGGATGCAGCTGCATGGTACTCTAGGTGCACTGCTGCCTGTTTATTTTTTTTAAAGTGATCATTGCTGCCATTGGTCAAAGTGTCCTGGCAGATCAGCACACTAAACAGTGCTTGCATTTCCCTATGGTCTCCTCTACATGATGTTTAACATCCTGTGCCCTCTCCTGCTCTGTCTGGAGACCTAGAGTGCAGGTCACTGTGCTGTTAAGTGTGAGGAGGGAGAGGGGGGGACAGCAGAAGCTGATCACTAGGTAGTTGACACTTGGGTGTCTGACCTCCAAGATATCTTCACCTGTGTGTGAAACATAAATATACACCTGGTACTCGGTTAATTTAAATGATAAAATATAGTCTGTAACATGACACTAATTTATGTGTGTGCGCTAAATTCCACAGCACACATTACTGTTTTATTGCTGTGGAGCTCTGTAATACACTCTTACTGCTGCGGCGCTCTGATACGCTTATACACACACCGCACATTACTGAGTTTTTTATTGCTGTGGAGCTCTATAATACGCTCAGACACTGCACATTACTGAGTTTTACTGCAGTGGCTCTCTATAAAACATGCATAGGGCAAAGTGTAATGGGGGCCCCAACCTGGTTTCCTTCTTAAGGCCCCATGATGCCTTAATCCAGTTCTGGGTAGGATTGAAGTGTGGAGTGTAACCTTGCACTGGCCCAGAGTACCTGCTGTGAGTGAGTGCGTCTTGGCATATAGAGATGGGTTAGTGTCTTCACACTGGCAGCAGCGCAGTGCGGAGCACTGAGCGTTTTCCTCTCTCACATCTGCCTATACACGACAGCTGAGTTTAGGCTTTTGCGCTGTCCGGTCAAGCTACAGTGGGCGGAAAACGCACAGCCATGCTCAGAGAAACCAGTTGTATAAGGTGATCAGTGATTACACGGCACACCACAATAAACATAATAATCATACACACATGACCCCACATTCCCAGGCAGCTCCTCGGCTCCTCCATATCTAGCAGAAAATTTGTGGTAATAGGTCCACAGGTTGGGGGGGCGCACAATTCTTGCCTTGCCCCGGGCGCTGACAACCCACGCTACGCCACTGCACCCAAATATTGTGCTTTTGGTGCCAGGCCTGCAAGTACTATCATACAGTATCCCCTCTGTAGTATTGTGGAAGAACACAGGGGTGGACCTTGCGGTCCTATATTAGAAAGATACGAATCTGGTAAAGGCGTCAGTGCACCAGATATTGTGCTTTTGGTGCCAGACTGCCAGGCCAGCAAGTACTATCATACAGTAACCCCTCTGTAGTATTGTGGAAGAATGCAGGGGTGGACCATGTGGTCCTATATTAAAAAGATATGATTCTGGTCAAGGCGTCAGTGCACCCAGATATTGTGCCTTTGGTGCCAGACTGCCAGTCCAGCAAGTATCATCATACAGTAACCCCTCTATAGTATTGTGGAAGAATGCAGGGGTGGACCATGTGGTCCTATATTAAAAAGATATGATTCTGGTCAAGGCGTCAGTGCACCCAGATATTGTGCCTTTGGTGCCAGACTGCCAGGTCAGCAAGTATCATCATACAGTAACCCCTCTATAGTATTGTGAAAGAATGCAGGGGTGGACCATGTGGTCCTATATTAAACAGATATGATTCTGGTCAAGGCGTCAGTGCACCCAGATATTATGCCTTTGGTGCCAGACTGCCAGGCCAGCAAGTATCATTATACAGTAACCCCTCTGTAGTATTGTGGAAGAATGCAGGGGTGGACCATGTGGTCCTATGTTAAAAAGATATGATTCTGGTCAAGGCGTCAGTGCACCCAGATATTGTGCCTTGGTGCCAGACTGCCAGGCCAGCAAGTATCATCATACAGTAACCCCTCTGTAGTATTGTGGAAGAATGCAGGGGTGGACCATGTGGTCCTATATTAAAAAGATATGAATCTGGTAAAGGAGTCAGTGCACCCAGATATTGTGCTTTTGGTGCCAGACTGCCAGCAAGTACTATTATCATACAGTAACCCCTCTGTAGTATTGTGGAAGAGTGCAGGGTTGGATCCTGCTGTTCAAAAAATTTAAATGATATAAATCTGGCACAGGCGTCACTGCAGCCAAATATTGTGCCTTTCATGGCAGCAAGTGCATTCACACCGTAACCCTTTTGTGGTATTGTGGAAGAGTTCAGTGCTGGAGGTTTTGTGCATGCAGAAGACATCCCCGATCTATTCCGTTACGTCAGCATCAGGGGATTGATAACTGCTGATCCAGGACTGATTCATTTTTATAAATGTCAGCCGGTCTACAGAGTCGGTGGACAGACGCACTCTTTTGTCTGTGACAAAACCTCCAGCGGCACTGAACGTCCTTTCAGAAAGCACGCTGGATGAAGGGCAACCTACTTGCTGCATAGCATATTGGCTAAGTTCTGGACAGTGATCCAATCTCAACACCCAGTAAGCCAGTGGATCATCTGCTGGAAAGGTATCCAGGTCTGCCCTTGCCCCTAGGTAGTCCTGCACCATATGGTGAAGACGCTGGCAATGGGTGCCTACATTTGACGTCCCTGGGCGTCGTGGACTAAAAAAATTTAAAAATGCATCAGTCAAGCGGCCCTGGCCTTCACCACTATTCCTCTGATCATCCGCAGCCTCAGAAGCACGTGTGACATCACTTGTTAACCTACCAGTGCCTGGAAAGGTGTTACACAAGTGTCGCTTTAGAGCGTCCTCAAGTTTTTTCATCCTGTGCTCCCTCTGTGCGGGCAGGATGAGCTCTGCAACTTTACCCTTGTATCGTGGATCAAGAAGGGTTGCCAACCAGTAATGATCCCTCTCCTTGATAGCACGAATCCTGGGGTCCTTTAGCAGGATTTGCATCATTAGGGAGCCCATGCAGCGTAGCTTGGAGGTGGCATTAGCTTCCGAGTCTTCCTGGTCAATGAGGATGACCGTATCGTGTACTTCCTCCTCCCAGCCACGCACTAGCCCTTGTGTTTCTGGGCACATGAAACCCTCCCTTGTGGAATCCCCACCTTCAATGCCCCCACTACTTAAATATTCCTCCTCCTCATCCTCCTCCTGTCTGATCTGAGTAGAACCCGCTGGAATGCTGTCTGCTGAAAGTCTGGGGCCTTGCGAGCAAGGGAAGGCCTCCTCTTCCTCCCGCTGCTCTAGAGCCACATCTATAATTCCCGCAGAGTGTGCTCCAGTAGGAACACTAAAGGAATTGTGTCACTGATGCATGCACTGTCTCTGCTCACCATCCTCGTTGCCTCCTCAAATGGTGACAGTACAGTGCATGCATCCTTGATCATCAGCCACTGCAGGGGGGGGAAAGAACCAAGTTGACCTGAACCTGTCCTTTTGCCATACTCACATAGGTACTCGTTGATGGCCCTCTGCTGCTTGTGCAGATGCTGCAGCATTGCTAATGTCGAGTTCCACCTGGTGGGCATGTCACAGATCAGACGGTTTGTGGGAAGGTGGAACTCTCTTTGAATTTCTGCCAGGTGAACGCTTGCTGGGAATGACCGTCTGAAGTGGCTGCAGACTTTTCTGGTCTGGCTGAGAAGCTCTGGCAGCCCTGGGTACTTGGTTAGGAAACGCTGTACCACTAGATTTAGGACGTGTGCTAGGCATGGTACATGCATCAATTTACCCTTGCGTAGGGCGGAAAGAAGGTTGCTGCCATTATCGCAGACGATCAATCCCAGCTCAAGCTGGCGTGGTGTTAACCATCTCTGCACCTGCCCCTGCAGAGCTGACAGAATTTCTGGCCCGGTGTGGCTCCTGTCCCCTAAACAAACCAGCTCAAGCACAGTATGGCATCTTTTTGCTTGAGCCATTGCGTAGCCCCTGCCACTCGTCGGTTTAACTGCCACTTCGCCAGAGACAGAGAAGGAGGAGGAGGAAGAGGTGGTGGAGCAGACAGACCTCATACAAGCAGCTTTCTGGAGGCGTGGTGGATGAACAAGCTCCAGCACAGAGCCCCGCCTTGGATCCCTCCCAGCTGCAATCAGAGTTACCCAGTGTGCCGTGAAGGAAATGTAACGGCCCTGTCCATGCTTGCTGCACCACGTGTCTTAAGTCACATGCACCTTGTTGCTGACTGCCTTTCCCAATGACTGGATAACACTGTGTTCCACGTGCTGGTATAGTGCTGGAATGGCCTTGCGTGAAAAGTAATAGCTTTTTGGAACCTGCCACTGTGGTACAGCACATTCAGCAAATTCACGGAAGGGAGCAGAGTCCACCAGCTGGAAAGGCAGCAGCTGCAATGCGAGTAATTTTGCTAAGCTGGCATTTAGACGTTGTGCTTGGGGATGGTTGGGACTATATTTTTTCTTACGCTGCAGCAGCTGCGGCAACGTAATCTGACTGTGTAAATCTTCAGCTGAAGGGATGATGTCACAATGCGAGGAAGGAGCTGGTACATCCATTACTGTAGCATCATCCTTGTCAGTGGAGGTTGTAGCAGGCAATGACATGGCAGGACATACAGTGGGGGTAGAGACAGATCAGGAGGAGGAGGACCTACGCAAAGTTTTGTGGCAACGGGATGTGTGGCAGGTGTTCATATGTCGCCTCAAGCACGTGGTACCCAAGTGTCCGGTGTCCCCACGCTTCAGCCTCATCTGACATAGATTACAAATAGCAACGGTGCACATTTCTTAAAGAACTCCCAGACAACAGAGTTCCTGCATGTGTGCTTTGAGACAACAGCGCTCTGCACCAGAGCAGCTCTGACATCTGATGCCTTGGACTGGCTAGTGCTACGGTTGGTCATAGAGGATGTTGTGCCTCGTGTTTGCTGTGCCTCCTCCTCCCCCTCCTCCTCACTTGATTCCTCTGTTCGATTTGGCACCCAGGTGGAGTCAGTGACCTCATCATCATTATCATCATCCCCTATCTCCTCGTCACTGGAGCCAACTTGGCAGTATGCTGCAGCTGCTGGGGCAACATGAGTGCCAGTTATTTGTGTGTCATCACTGGCACCCCCTTCCTCTAGGTTGATTATACTCCCTTCCTCAACCTCAGAGATTGAATCAGAGCACCGTACTTGCTGCGCATCCTCAAGCAGCATGTCACTGTCATTGTAGTCAAACAATTCAGCTGACTCCTCCGTGTGTGATAGTGAGGCTACGGCAGGAGTAGCTGTGGACATGGAGGCTGCATTAGATGTTTTGGCAGCTGAGGTGGACTGTAAATAACTACAAGCCTGGCTGGCAGAGGACTCGGAGGATGAGGATGGCCTGGTTAGCCAATCCACCAAGTCCTCTGTATGTTGCTGCTGCTTAAGACGGCCAGCACCAGTTAGAAAGGACAAGCGTGCCCCTGCAGAGGATGCACCACGTCCACCACGACCAGAGGCACAGCCTCCCGACACAGGGGCTGCTTGCCCTCTTATCTGTGTCTGGGAGCGTCTGCCTGTCCTTTTTGTTCTTTCAGACATGGTGAGTGATATATAGATTAAATATATACAGAACTCTGATTCAACTCTGGTGTAAAGATTAA
The DNA here is from genome assembly GCA_009667805.1 of Leptobrachium leishanense. Taxonomy (NCBI): domain Eukaryota; kingdom Metazoa; phylum Chordata; class Amphibia; order Anura; family Megophryidae; genus Leptobrachium; species Leptobrachium leishanense. The sequence goes on along the minus strand of CM019063.1, from coordinate 156,873,558 downwards.
AGATTTACAGAACTCTGGTATAACTCAGTGAGACACCCTGATAGCTGGCAGCCAGTGACAAGACACAGATTACAATTCCCAGAAACCTCCTATAAATCAGTGAGCCCCCTGATGGGTGCCAGTGACAAGACACAAACTACATTTTGCAGAAATCTGCAGTGAGACCCCCTGATAGGACCCCCTGATAGCTGGCAACAGTGACAAGACACAGATTACAATTCGCAGAAACCTCCTAAAATGCAGTGTGACCCCCTGATGGGTGGCAGTGAGAAGCCACAGATTACAAATCTCTGAAACCTCTTATAAATCAGTGAGACCCCTTGATGGGTGGCAGTGAAACCTCCTATAAATCAGTGAGACCCCTTGATGGGTGGCAGTGAAACCTCCTATAAATCAGTGAGACACCTTGATGGGTGGCAGTGAGAAGCCACAGATTACAAAACTCTGAAACCTCCTATAAATCAGTGAGACCCCTTGATGGGTGACAGTGAGAAGCCACAGATTACAAATCTCTGAAACCTCTTATAAATCAGTGAGACCCCTTGATGGGTGGCAGTGAAACCTCCTAGAAATCAGTGAGACCCCTTGATGGGTGGTAGTGAGAAGCCACAGATTACAAATCTCAGAAACCTCTTATAAATCAGTGAGACCCCTTGATGGGTGGCAGCAGTGGTGTATTTAGGTTTTGTGCTGCCCTAGGCCTGACTAAACTCGTGCACCCCCTAATTTAAATTTTGAGGCACCCCTTCCTGTCAAGGCCACACCTCTTCCTGGTTAATCCCCACCCTTCCTCTTTAAGCTCCACCTTTTCCTCTTTGAGCTCCGCCTTTTCCTCTCTTTATATTAAAAGTGGATACCAAGTGCCTACTTGTATATTTTGTATACCATTTCAAATGTATCTATTGAGATAAATAAAATTATGAAATGTTTAAATTCAAGCATTTTTACAAAGAACAGCCACGCATGTCAAGTATACTGGATCACAGCTGCTCTAATTGGTTGAACAATAAAATCCACAGAAACGTGCACTGCATATGAGTGTATCACAGAGCTGCACAGCAATAAAACCCACAGAAATGTGCACTGTGTATGAGCATATCACAGAACTGCACAGCAATAAAACTCACAGTAATATGCAGTGTGTATGAGTGTATCCCAGAGCTCCAAGGCAATAAAACTCACAGTACTATGCAGTGTGTATCACAGAATCCACAGCAATAAAACTCCCAGCAATGCAATGTTTGGTGTGTGTCAGCATATCAGAATCCACAGCAATAAAAATTCCAGCAATGCAATGTGCAGTGTGTATGAGTGTATTAGAATCCACAGCAATAAAACTCCCAGTAATGCAATGTGCGGGTCAGCGTATCAGAATCCACAGCAATAAAACTCCCAGCAATGCAATGTGTGGTGTGTATGAGTTCATCAGAATCCACTGCAATAAAACTCCCAGCAATGCAATGTGTGGTGTGTGTCAGCGTATCAGAATCCACGGCAATAAAACTCCCAGCAAACCGAGTGTATATGAGCACACAGCAATTATTTATTCTACATTTACCGGCCTCCGTCCGCAGTAGGGCTGTGTGCAGAGTCAGCAGGGACTGTGTACAGACTCAGCAGGAGGTCCCTCCAGGCCACGTTAGGATCGCGGCTGTGCCTGTGCATGGAGCCATCTTGTCAGCAGTGGGGTGCCACTGCCAGAGGGTGCATTTGATTCCCTTCCTGGTGGGTGTTCAGTCCAGAATAGAGTGACAGTCCATGTTAACGAAAGGGTGGGCAGCTGCGTGCGTGTCACGTGGTTCAGCCAGTCAGGTGGTACTGAGACTCAGTACCACCTGACTGGCCGGACCGAGTGTGACGTGCACGCACGCAGCCTCACCAGGAGCCAGGCAGCTCAATGACAAATTTCTATCACTGCAGTGCTGGTTAAGGAAAGTCCACTTTAAACAGCAGTAAGCAGACAGGGCTTAATATTCTGCTGATACCCCCCTTTACCTGCCGTTTACTGTCATCTTCTCTCTCTGGACACAAATCACATCCCCCTCCTAGAGCTGCTGCGGGGCAGGGGAGGAGCTATGGAGGGAGGAGATTATATTCTATTCGATTTTATTCCGTATGCAAACGCCATGCTCCGCTGCTCGTTGTTTGAGAAAACAGCTCAAAGGTGACACACAGCGACAGTGGCACCTCCTAGTACCCCCTAATAACACCCCAATAATCACTGGTACCTGGGGCGGCCCGCCCTCCGCCACTCCTCTAAGTACACCACTGCTCTGGTGATATGCTCACACACAAGTTTGGCGAACTGCCAGCAAGTACGGTGCTGTTTGAAGGCAGTGCAAATCCCCATAGAGAAGTAATGGTTAATCTATTCAGAGAACACCAAACAGCAGAGAAATGTCAGTGAAATACTCTGATGTTTGGTGGTTTCAATCAGCAGGTTCAGGTATTCAGGCGAACCCCATAGGTTTCAATGTTAAAAATATTCCCATTTTTATGCAATATCTAATAAACCACTTATTATTTTAATCTGCAGTAAAAAGTCTTTATTTATTGATTATTTTTTTTAGTACCATTTAGTAATTTTTCAGAATTTTTTGGGCAAAATCCCCCTTTTTTTTAATATCGGTTCTTCTTTTTCTGTAACAGAACTTTTTATTATCAATCATCGGATCTTATATGTAAATTCCAGACATTTTCGTTCAGTAGTTCTTTTGAAAACAGCAGGCCATGGGTTTGCGGTGGCAGCATACAGCGGCCGACTCCATGCACTTTGGGGACCCTGCGGTGAATGGTGAATTCACTGCAGGGTGGGGAAATTTTATTCCCCAAAGTGCAGGGAACTACAGAACACCAAAATGTTGGCGTCATTTCAGTGCTCTGTGAGTAACCCAATTAGTGGTGAGGCTTTTTGTTGCCCCCTGGAAAGTAAAAGCCTAGGCCTAGGCCTTGTTGGCCTAGGCCAAAATACACCAGTGGGTGGCAGTGAAACCTCCTATAAATCAGTGAGACCCCTTGATGGGTGGCAGTGAAACCTCCTATAAATCAGTGACACCCCTTGATGGGTGGCAGTGAAACCTCCTATAAATCAGTGAGACCCCTTGATGGGTGGCAGTGAGAAGCCACAGATTACAAATCTCTGAAACCTCATATAAATCAGTGAGACCCCTTGATGGATGGAAGTGAAACCTCCTATAAATCAATGAGACACCTTGATGGGTGGCAGTGAGAAGCCACAGATTACAAATCTCTGAAACCTCCTATAAATCAGTGAGACCCCTTGATGGGTGGCAGTGAGAAGCCACAGATTACAAATCTCAGAAACCTCATATAAATCAGTGAGACCCCTTGATGGGTGGCAGTGAAACCTCCTATAAATCAGTGAGACCCCTTCATGGGTGGCAGTGAGAAGCCACAGATTACAAGTCTCAGAAACCTCCTATAAATCAGTGAGACCCCCTGATGGGTGGCAGTGAAACCTTCTATAAATCAGTGAGACCCCTTAATGGGTGGCAGTGAAACCTCCTATAAATCACTGAGACCCCCCGATGGGTGGCAGTGAAATCTCCTATAAATCAGTGAGACCCCTTGATGGGTGGCAGTGAGAAGCCACAGATTACAAATCTCAGAAACCTCTTATAAATCAGTGAGACCCCTTGATGGGTGGCAGCCAGTGAGAACACACGGATTATAACAATTCCCAAATATTTTGTAGAAATTAGTGACCCCCAAAATACTTGCTGGCAGTGACAAGACACAGAAGATCACCTCAATTCCCAAATGTTTTGTAGAAATTAGTGAGCCCCAAAATACTGCGTGGTACTGGCTGTGTGACAAGACACAGATCACCTCAATTCACAAATATTTTGTAGAAATTAGTGAGCCCCAAAATACTTGCTGGCAGTGACAAGACACAGAAGATCACCTCAATTCCCAAATGTTTTGTAGAAATTATAGTGAGCCCCAAAATACTGCGTGGTACTGGCTGTGTGACAAGACACAGATCACCTCAATTCCCAAAACTTTTGTAGAAATTAGTGAGCCCCAAAATACTGTGTGGTACTGGCTGTGTGACAAGAGACAGATCACCTCAATTCACAAATGTTTAAAGAAATTTGTAACCCCCAAAATACTTGCTGGCACAGTGACAAGACACAGAAGATCACCTCAATTCACAAATGTTTTAAAGAAATTTGTAACCCCCAAAATACTTGCTGGCACAGTGACAAGACACACATCACCTAAATTCCCAGATATTTGGTAGAAATGAGACCCCCCCAGACCCCCCCAGTAGCGTGGCAGACCGGCAGTAACAACACAGATCAACAATCTCCTATGAAATCCCCTCTCAAATGCGTGCTGTAGCTATGCGTGGAAACGTTATATAGTGTGCTGCGGGACTTAGCTCTGTGAGCCCATGTTTGGGCAAAATTTGCCCAATCAGGACTCTGAGCCGTGATTGCCATACTGTTGAACCTGTCTTGCACCAGACCTGTGGTCAGGTGCAAGGCTGTAGCCAATTACGAGCTTCAGGCCAGTGGGAAAGTGCATTGTGGGCCATATAGACATCTTGGAGAGAGTTCAGAGAAGGGCTACTAAAATGGTGTACGGCTTGAAGGAGAAAAGTTACCAGGAAAGGCTTAATGATCTTAACATGTACAGCTTGGAAAAAAGACGAGACAGAGGAGATATGATAGAAACATTTAAATACGTAAAGGGAATCCACAAGGTAGAGGAAGGGAGTATATTTAAAAGGAAACAAAATAGCAAAACAAGAGGACATAGTCTTAGATTAGAGGGGCAAAGGTTTAAAAGTAACATCAGGAAGCATTATTTTACTGAGCGGGTGGTGGATACATGGAACAGCCTTCCAGTTGAAGTGGTAGAGGCCAAAACAGTAATTGAATTTAAGCAAGCATGGGATAGGCATAAGGCTATCCTAAACAAAAGATAAATCCAGGTAAAGTATCCATGTAATTGGGCAGACTAGATGGGCCGAAAGGTTCTTATCTGCCGACATTTTTCTATGTTTCTATGTTTCTATGTTTCTATTGTGATGCATTGTGGTCGAACTTGCTCCGAACACCCGGAAATGTTCGGAGTTCGCGATCTAACCGAACAGGCTAAGTTCGGCCCGAACTCCGAACCGTCTGAACCGAACAGCTCATCCCTAGTCCATAGTACGTCCTGGGAAAAACTCCCGTTAAGGACCAAGGACATACTATGTCCCACGTCGTTCTGGCTTCCTTGAAGCCAGCCCAACAGTTTTATGGGCCCCGGCTGTCGCACTGACATCATCACCGGGCGCAATGATGTCAGTTTCAGGCACCCCCTGACACCTGCCAGGGTAGAACCTGAAAGGGAGGGGGAAGGTTGTTTGGACTACTCTCCCTATCGAACGGCTAAAGCCATTTTTCAAGGCTCTGATGGGGCCGAAACGTCGGGTAACTTTCCGGGATCTATTTTAATGGTTATTCAATAAAGGATTTTTACTTTTAAATTCCAAGACCTCCAGTGCATCCCTCCATCTGTTCATGCTATATACTGTATATATATATATATATATATATTCTTATACCATCTGTAAAATAAATAAAAACATTTGGAGAAAATGTGTAGAAAAAAAGGCAATCTAGCATCAAGAAGCAAAACTTTGAAGGGCCCAGTCTAGTAACCCTCAAGGGTAAATGAAGCTTGACTTTAGTGTACGTTAATGTCAAAGTTTTTCTCCAACATTGATCTGTCACGTTTTGATTACTAAAAGGTCTCGGGAATAAATTAGCCTTGACAGGTACTGCAGATAGATCTAGTAGAATCCAAAAAGTAAATGTTAAAGAAGGACATTTTGACTTTTTGATAAAATAAATAAATAATCTCTGCCAAAAGATATTTCAGTGGAATGAGATTTGAATTTTGATACAGAGGTTCCCAGGTGATGGATGGCAGAATAGACTGCCTTTGTTCTATTGAGAGAGTGTGCCAGACATTGCAGATTCCCCTTGCAAACCTATTGATTGATTGGGAGCTGCAGTTGTTTGGCTGGTAATGAATCATGAAATGATTAAGATACCATTGGCTTTCTCAGTACACGGAACCCGGAGCATATGATTACTTCTTCTCGCTTTGAAGAAGGTTTGTTTTCTAAAGCAAAGCTGTTGAAGTTATGTTGCATTCTAGAGGTAAAATTGACTGATGATGAGAAAATGACCAACTTTAATTCAGGTGCATGGAATCTATATCCAGCCAGAGCTCTCTGTTGCAATAATTCCAATTGTCATTGTTACAGAGTAGAGCAAATCGCTCGCAGTTATCTCTGTTGGTCTCTGCAAGACTACAATAGGCACTCAGGCATCAGTGGTGCATTACAAATACAAAGGAGCATTTGATATCAGGTCGGAGCTGTGTACTCTCCATTCAGTGGGTTTCTATTTTATAGTCTGAAATTGGATGGTGCATTTTGCCACTATATACAAAGTGTCCAGGTCTCACATATAATTAAGGGTAGTTATCAAACATATACAGCATATTTATACATTCATTGCTGAGAAGAGAATTGTGATTTCTAAGTGAAAATGTGACTTTTGGTGAATTGCCAGCAAGTACGGTGCCTGGTCGACTGCAGTGATACCCTCATAGAGAAGCAATGGTTAATCTATTCAGGGAACACCGAACAGCAGTGAGATGTCAAATAAATGCCCTGGTGTTCGGTGGTTTCATTCGGCAGGTTTATTCAGGTGAATTTACTCAATATGTAATAAACTGTTTATTCTTTTAATCTGCAGTAAAAAATCTCTTTATTTATTTTTTTAAGAATCTTTTTGGCATTTTTTTAAAAAAAAATTAATAGTGCCTTTTCTTTTTTCTGTAACAGACCTTTTTATTATCATCCATAGGATCTTATATGTTAATTCCAGACATTTTCATCCAGTAGTTTTTTGCAAACAGTGTTTCAATTTTGACACTTTCAATCGTATTGTTGTGTTCTTTTTTTTTTTCTACCCATCCCCTTGGCGGCTGTCCTGTGTATTTGCGGCAGCATGCAGTGGCCGATTCGCTGCACTTTGGAGACCATGCGGTGAATGCTGAATTCACCGCAGGGTGGGGGAAATTGATTCCCTGAAGTGCAGGGAACGACAGAGAAATGTTGGAGATATTTCAGTGCTCTGTGAATAACTCTTAAGTGTTTTACCAAAAGCACACTGTCATAAACCAGTGGTTTTTTGGAAAAACATTTTTAATTATACAGTAAGAAATATTTGGAAATATTCCCAATGTATTTCTTATGTAATAACCGATTTGACAGGCAGCTGTCGCCATCTGCTGGCCAAATAGTTACCATAATTCTGAACTCCATGCAGGATCAACTGGAGAAATGTACATTAGAGACACTCCCCGGCTAGTGTAAAAAACTAATAGCACCTGGGGAATAATGCCCAGGGTGCTAAAACCTTAGAGTCATGTTCTGGAACTCAAATGCAAGAACACATTTTATTTGCAATGGTACAGCATAGCTCCAGGTCATAGTAACATGATCTTGGGCTGCTGCGTCTATTACTGCTGATCATGTATACATGATGGTAGTGAAAGGGTTAATGCTCCCACTAAGTCACAGGTCTTGCAGATCACAAGGTGCTTGGCTTACATGTGCTTGATGGCATCTTTTTGATCAGAAGCAACTTATATAAATGACTACCAAGAGCGTTACAGACTGAAACTAACTTAGAGCATGTGTTATGATGATGCTTGACAACTGCACCATGATATGACAGAGCTGCCATGCCAACCATAGTCTGGGAGCATGGCTGATTGTGAGCATGGTCGTGATATTAGTTGCATCATTGTCGATGCCCCCTAAAGAGGTGTAGCATCTTAACATGCATAAAAGTCAGCAAGACACGCTACCTGGCTGGACAGCCAATCAGGGCTGCGGTTTGTGCTTGCAAATGGGCTTCAGATGTCATTATTTTAACTGTTTAAGCACCGCAAATAACCTTAAAGAAGTGCTTATGGTGCATTTTACCATAGTCCTACAACAACAAAAAACAGGTGACAGCCTGGGGCTGTCGGGTGATATAGAGTATTAATAGAAGCCATGTGTCACAGGTCAAACTGTGTGACTTGGCAGGTCTGGTAGGAGCAGTGTGTTTTGCCACATAATTGGTGCTTCTGGATAAAAAGGAGACCAAATATACTTCTATGAACACATGCATTTAAAGATAAACATCACATTGAGACTATAAGGTTTATTCAAAGAAATCCGAATTTTGGCGAAAGGTAACCGAGCAGTGAAATTCAGCGTACGGTTACCTTTCCTGGCCATTCGTCTATTCAGAGAGCAGGCAGTTCGCCAAATGTTGGCGAATTGCCTGCACATATGGTGCCTGCACATACGGTGCCTGTTCGAGGGCAGTGAATCCCCATAGAGAAGAAATGCTTTCAAACAGCAGTGAAAAGTTGCCAAATTGCCCTGCTGTTCAGTGGTTTCATTCGACAGGTTTATTCAGGTGAATCCCATAGACTTCAATGTTAAAAATATTCCCGTTTTAATACAATTTCTAATAAACAGTTGATTATAATATTCTACAGTAACAAGTCTCTTTATGTATAGATTTTTTTGGATCTTTTTAGGCATTTTTCGTTTTTTTTTAGCAAAGTTTTTTTGTAACAGCCTTTTTTATTATCATTCATTGGACCTTATATGTAAATTCCAGACATTTTCGTTTTGTAGTTTCGTTGCAAACAGCGTTTCACTTTTCAAACGGTGTTGGCTTTTTCCGGCAGCTGCTCTGCACTGTGATCGGCGACTGCTTGGGTTTCTCCGGTGTGTTCGGTGGGGTTAATGCAGATGTTTTTGTGGGTTTCGGTGTACGTTCACCGGGTTTTGCGTTGAGTGTTCGCTGGGTTTTCGGCAGCTTTTCCCTGCACTACGACGGCCCTGTGGTGCTTGCTGAATACACCGCAGGGTCGCCAAAATCGGATAGCCGAATCGCACTGAATTGAAGAGAACAAAAAGTCACCAAACGTGCGGTGACTTTTCGATTCTCTTTGAATAACCCTGTATAGTATAGGCAATTTTTCTTTTAGACGGAAAGAAACTATTCAAGCTTGCATATGGTAATTTTAAGGATTATGATGTGCTAAGCAGTAAGCACATGCACTGTTCTTCTCACTAAAAACAGTACAGAAGAAGAGCTAAAGAGCAGATTCATCATAATGATTAGAAAGAAAGCAAGAGAAGGAAATAAACAAAGAAGCTTAGAATAAGAAACAAAGTATCAGGCAAGAAAGACAAGCAGCATCAGCAGAAAAGCTCCTCCAGCAGAGCCTTCATGATGAACTCTTAATTTGTAAATTTCCCTGCGATGGGACTTAGCATTTTTACCATTTACCTTCATATGTTTTATGTTCTTCTACTCCCTGTGTACCAATAATTTATGACCTAAAATGTATGGAAATAAGAAGCAGCAGAGATGACAGAGCCCCTTTAATTTAATGAATTCTCGGTTGTCTGCAACCTTTCATTCTATATGCCTTATGCAGCAGTTATGTAAAAGTGAATTCCCCAGTAGGGTCCCTGGAACATTTGGAACACAAATAAAGCAATATAGAACTACACTTTACAAATTGTAACAGATATCTAGCCAGAGGTGAAACAAATTTGGGAGAGCCATATGCATTCTTACCATGATTAACTTCAGCGGCAGGGAGTGAAGAAGAGAGTTGTAGTGAGAAGATTAATGGTCCAACTCCTACATGAACACATGGTGAAATAACATTTTATTAACCTCATCCCTACCACAATAAATTTGGAAAGGTACAAGCCAAAATGCCTACTTCCCAAGAAGCCGAACAAACCAAAGATATGCGATCTAAAAGTCTAAGCATGTGAGAGACAATAAAACGGATTATGGAATACATCTTTAAATGTCCATCCCAGTAAAAAACACATGTTTTGCACAAAACATGAAGAACACTGGAGCCACCAACCAAAATCTGATATAAAGCAAAAATGACTGAATCAGTAAACCAGAAATCTAGCATGGAATGCATGCTGTAGTTTTCTTTTCAATTTAAAAATGAAGTGTTGCACAACAAAGTGTAAAAAAAGTGCATACCCTCTGTCCAGGAAGAAACACCAACCAAATTCACCTTATGTACAAGGTAAAGATGAGAAAGACAAAAAAGGCCTGGAACATACAATGGGTTATTCACAGAGCTCCGAAATTTCATCGAAATGCACTTTGGAGATTCCATTTCGCCAAAACGACAGTGAATTCACTATGCACTGCAGGGTCACTGTGCGTCAAAGATGGAGCTGCTGAAGCCTCCTGAAAAGGTTGGTGAGCATCGCCGGAGAGCATTGAAGACCGTTGTATTGGCCTTGGCAAAATCCATTGAACTGCAAAAAAAATAAACGGAACTCTCCTATTCTCCCAATAGGTGTTTAAACCAATAAATATTTATTAAAATGTGTCTAAGTATTTAAAAAAGGTCCTATAAAAAGATCTGTTACATGGGAATCTGATCTCGGGGAATCCCTGGAAGCGGAGGATTGGGCTGATATATGGGAGTCCATAAGAACGGTTTCAGATGGTATGTTACATCAGTCCAGCTCTCCCGAATGTCCCCAGGGACCCCTGATTCCTGCTGGAGGGGTTGGGGGGAGCGCGGTACCTACTACACATGTGGTGGACCTGCCCCAAACTGCATAGCTTCTGGTCTCAAACTCAAATGCTTATGATTGCCGTCCTCCCAAAGGATATCCCAATGGATCCATGGACCTTCTTACTCTCTTGTCCTCTTCTGGACCTGACCAGACAAGAGAATAAACTCCTAGCTAAGATCGCACTGGCAGCCCGACGAGTCTTGGCAGAGGGCTGTAATTGCCCCCAAGTTCCTCCGTTTGCCCAGTTATACTCCAAAATACAGGACTTTTAATTAATGGATGAACTCACAGCTTTATCCTCCCACACTCTGCCAGCATACAATAAAACATGGTCCCCTTGGATTGCCCAAATGGGCTAGCAAGCCCTGAATGGAGATCCCGCCGCCTAACGGGGTACACAAGGATAATCATTTGAGTTGGGTTCATTATTCCTGATTGCAATGGACTGAAATAAGCTTCTCTTATCGGTAATCTATTTAGCTTCCCCCTTTTCTCTTTTCTCTTTGGGACTTGGGCAAACCCCTTCTCTCTCTTCTCCCTTCCCCCTCGTTTTGTTGTTTTCTCTCCTCCCACTGGAGACGTCTTGAATTGTAAAAAGTTAGGAAGTATCATACCTTCTTGTATTTCTAACTTGAATGGCGCTTTACTGTATGATATGTATGCTTTCCAATAAAAATGGCATTAAAAAAAAAAAAGATCTGTTTCAGAGCTTAAATAAACACCTTTTAAAAAAAATTGGGAACAGAAATTACATCTAAAAAAAATACAAAAATGTGTTCCAAAAACTTTCCAAGGCTTTTTGCTGAAAATGAAAAGAAACATTATTTTTTAATTTAAAATTATATTACTTTTTTACACTGAATCCTATGGGATTTGTCGACTTAAACCTGTTGAACTGAATCACGGAAAATCAGAGCATTTCGCTGGATTTATTTGCAGTTCGTCGTTCTGTGAATAGACTGACCATTAATTCTCTATGGGACAGTTTCGCTACTGCTGAAGATCACTGAACTGCACTATACTTTACTATCAGTTCACCTGTATTTGGAGAATTGGCAGCTTTTTGAATAGATGAACTGCCCTGAAATTGCCCCGTACAGTCAAATTCAATGTTCGGTGCCCTTCGGTGGAAAGTTCGGGACTTCGTGAATAACCCCTTCACAGTTTCAAAGTGTTCATACAAACCAAATTCAATGATCCAAAAGGCGAAGCACGAGACAACTAATAAATTCCACATTTTCTAGGTAATGCAAGTTGCAGTGTCCTTTTCGGTCCAAAAAAACAGGTTTGGCAAGAAAGTGTCAATAAGACCCATAACACCCACTCTTGTTCAAAAGTGGGTGTGCTGTGCAGTATGAACATTTTTTTTGTGCGCAAAATGGATTTTTAGGGGAAAAAAGGACATTTCAACATAGATTCTCATGCTCTTGCAATTGTGTGACTTACTGAAGTTTACAGGATAATCCAGACATGGACCCCTTGCTCGCGGTGCCTAGATGGGTGTCAGCTATACCCACCTGACGAGGACTAACAAGGCCGAAACGATCATTGGGGGTTGCTGCACCTCTCATGCAGGGTTGACTTTCTTGGCATTCAGTACTGGCCACCCTTTCTGGGTGTAGCAGTCTGATTTGCATTTGGAGCAGTTGTCTTTGTAAAGACACAATCGAGCTAAAAGCCTGGTGAGACCTGAGCAAGCCCCACCGTAGAGCAGGCCACTAGTGCCGTTGTTCATTCTCAGGACCCTCACAAACCCTTTTTGCTGACTTACTTAATGCTACTGCACCTTATAGATCTGGTGCATTTGTTGGAGTGGATACTTTGAAGGAGGGCATTTTAGCATGAATTTTTCTGCAAATGTCTATTGTCTTATGTTAATTTTAAAGATCAAGTGAATTTGATTGATAGTAACTTGAAAAGTAGTCTTTCCTGTTTTTTTAGTTGGTGTGGCTACTTCCATAGTTTCACGTAGTTCTTTTCCAATCTGTACTCCTTCCGGCAGGGAACGAGGCTAATAACATGTTGTTTTGTTTCACATATTTAATGGCCATCCAGGCCTGTTCTGTTCCTGTTGTTAGCCTGTACCTAGTTACATAGAATTCAGAGCAAGGACTAGGTACTCAAATTTCAAAATGTTGGTCTTTTATTGAACACACGAAAATAACTTATTGTTGTGCTCTTTTTTTCTGTTTTCAATAAATGGCGATATTTTAAAATTTAGTACCTGTCCTCTCTTTCGATTTTCTACCTGAGAGCTTGCTGCTCTAGACCAGTGGTTCCCAAATGCAGTCCTCAAGTACCCCTAACAGGCCAGGTTTTAAGGATTACCTTGAGGAAATGCAGACTGAATCCTGCAATCACTGAGCAGCAAATCATATCACCTGTGCTTTGCTTCAGATATCCGGAAAACCTGACCTGGTGGGTGTACTTGAGGACCTCGGTTGGGAACCACTGCTCTAGACAATCGAGTACCTTTTCCTGCTTAATGTCTTCATTCCATTTGGAATTTTTCTCAGTGCGTTTGCACTGTGCCACTGTGCTGTCTGGAGCCAAGGATGAATTGATGCCCCCCCCCCAAAAAAAACATGTGGCGTGTGTGAGTGTATCAGAGCGCCACAGCAATAAAAATCACAGTAATGTGCAGTGTTTATGAGCATGACACAGAGAGCCACAGCAATAAAACTCACAGTAATGTTCGGTGTGTATGACCGTGTCACAGAGCGCCACATCCCGGCCAACTGTCACACACATCCATGCGCAAACATATACACATCCAACACACACACAATCCACATTCATATACACACATCCACATACAGTCACACATACATTGCATACAGTCACACACACACACCTACGTATATAAAGTCACGTACATCCACATAAGTCACACACACACACACACATCCACATAAATCACACACACACACACATAAATTTACCAACAAAATGCCACCCCTGACAAAGGCCCTTTTGGAGCAGCTGCACTACCCGGCTCCATGGACAGGCCGGCCCTGAATACATGGCATAAAAATGGCAATGCCTCTCAGAAGCCATAAACTGCTAGCAGTTCTACTTTATCAAAATTTATTTTTGCAGACTACCACTTAGCAGGGTACTGTCATATACAAGAACTCCTTATTTTGGGTAGGCTACTGGAAGCAGTTCTTTATCTTTACCCTCCTGGTTTAATTAAATATTTTATATATGATAACTCATTGGGAATTCAATCTGACCGCATTTTTTTACGATTACAATGTGTCCGTGTATTAGAATTTGAATTAAATGGACTGTAAATCTAATAGGAAGAATAGTAATTATGGTTCTACGTAAGGTGGAGTTATATGGGCTAGTGAATACAAACGCATATGTATTCCAAGTATGTTCTTTTAATAGGTTTATCGATATCAAAAAAAAACAATTTCTTTCTACTTAATAGATTCGAAAAATCATTGCTGTATGATAATACCTGTCCTTAATCATTGAAGTATATAATAAACCCACTGATGCTCGGGTAACACTATTAGTTAAAGGGATTTATTACAGAAACCATTATTTTGGAAAACAGTTAACTAGATACAAGCAATGAGCTATGTGGTAGCATAGCATAGTTTAAACAAAAGGGTAAAACCCTCAATAATCCCTGATTGTTCTTACAGACTAGCAAAGAAAACGTAAACTTAACACCAATAATTGGTGTGACTTATTGCTTAAGTCTAGGGTTACTGATCATCGTTGGTTACCATGTTGGAAACCTTTTAAAAATGTATGGGCCCAATTACAATCTTTGCATTAAAACGCTCGCGCAAAGCGTCAATTTGTGCAGCAAGCGTTAAACGTTAACGCGCGTAAATCAACGCTGGAATTACAATCCTTGCACATTTTTTGATCCATCGAGCAATAACGCTCATAAAACGGACGCGCACAAATGCGCGCGTAGCAACGTTGAATGCAGAAATCAGTGTGTGGACTGTTTTTTTCACGCGATTCAGCCAATCAGAATTAAGAACCACAATTTTCTCACGTTAGGTTTTTGCGCCTGCCAAAATCAATCTGAGCATATATGCTGCAGCAATAATACAATTTCTTTCTACTTAATAGATTCGAAAAATCATTGCTGTATGATAATACCTGTCCTTAATCATTATTTTACTGAGAGGGTGGTGGATACATGGAACAGCCTTCCAGTAGAAGTGGTAGAGGCCAAAACAGTGATTGAATTTAAGCAGGCATGGGATAGGCATAAGGCTATCCTAAACAAAAGATAAATCCAGGTAAAGTATCCATGTAATTGGGCAGACTAGATGGGCCGAAAGGTTCTTATCTGCCGACATTTTTCTATGTTTCTATGTTTCTATGTTACATGCACGCACAACTTCTCAAATTTATTGGTTTGGTATATGTGTAGAATGGGCAACTATACTTTGCTGCATTTTTTTTTATGGGCTGGTGTATTTGGGTTCGGCCAGGTTGTTCAGATTTGCTTTTAACACCAGATTTTAGGAGTTGCTAAAATTTATGTCCGCAAAGGCTGGGCGCTAATTCCTGCACATAGATTGTAATGCCATCCGCGTACCAGCATTCATTCGCGTTTCCGCTCACAATGTTAAGTATAGGACTCACACAGTACAGTACGCTCGCAAAGGGTTCGCGCAGGTTCACCCGCGGTAGACGATTGTTGCGCTGACATTGTATTACGACGTTCAGCGCAAAGGGTTTTACCCCTCGCATTAATGCGTTTTTGCGCTTGTCCAAACGTTTGCGCGAAGATTGTAATAGGGCCCTATATTTTTAAGGCAAGGAATCATTGAATCTTCAAGCTTGTGCTTTCCTTGCAAAAAAGAAAAATAATGAGGACACATGACAGTATTATCAGGTAATAGTGTAACGTATATACAGTATGTGTATAAATATCTGTTTCTATATTTATAGGTATAGAAACACACAACACAAATATTTGTTGCTCCTTGCAGCTATATGCTGTTGACATGTTATTATTAGCATAATTCACTATACAAACATGCAATTATCATGATTGATGTTAGAAAATACTCATGAAAATGTTACCAAACAGCAAAGTATATAATTAGATAAAGGAAAACATGACACATTCTACTTACACGTATGAAATGAAAGATATGTTATCCTGCCCTAATTTTTTTTCAATATCTTTATTGGAGGCAGACCTAGCAAAACACAATCATTACATGGAAACAGCCTTGTGACAGTGCTGTTGAAGTTGAAACAATTATCACGATATGTGCTCTTCAGGGAAATGTCACATAGTCGCCAGCAACAAAAAGAAATGTAGATCATAAAAACAATAAAACTGTATCAATACGTGGATCATCTAAAAAGGAAGAGAACGTTGAACGGGATGTGCCTCCAGTAATAGGATCTGTACTCCTAACTTCACTTTCCAAACACTATTATGCAGTAAACTGAAATTTACTGCAAAGTGCATATCAGGTAGACCCATGAAGATGTACGACTAGATGTGAGACCTTTTTTGTGTTTTTAATTTTCATTGTGGATGATGTGTACCACATGTCGTTGGATTTCCCGCTGTGTTGCGGATTACATGTGGGACATGTCATTCCTACCACTTATGGTTCCGTCCCTCCCATGAGCATAGCAAGTGGAGAATAACTTGTGATGTTTTGGAAATGTTTGTTGGGTTTTTCATATCATATATTATAAATGATTGTCTTTGACCCTCATATTAATAAAATAATAAATGATGGGACATTTACCCCACCACTACCAAGTGATTTTCCATAAACCATTGCTAGGACCAAGTGGATGTATGGAAAATCATTTTTCATTGCAGACAGTGTAGAAATGTATGTACATTTAAGCTTATTTGACAGACAGAGGGCTCCCCCTCTGGAAACGGATCTCAAAGCTATTCAAACAGCTTCACAACCTAGGAAGACATGTCTGAGATGCTGAAAATTTTGGAGCACACTCTGGAGCTCTCTTACAATAAACTAAATTCCTTTGCATTGCTCCACAATTTGACCAGATGGATGTTACTCAATGCTGGGCTCATGCAGAAGCTTTTGAACATCCCAAACATGGAAGTAAAAAGCTGAGATTATTCACTAACTGATCTAATTACCATGGATGGGTTTCTCAAGTGTATAGTATTGAACTATAAGGCCAAAATGCCATTTAATAACAAATATATTTACCCACGTATATTACAGTGATATAGATCCATGTCAAACCATGGAAGTTTATGTTCTATTGTATTCTGCATTAAACATATCATGCTTTTCCCTTTTATTTATCATATGTAGTAAGCCTCTGTTGATAGCCTTGTATTTATATAATATCACTTGAAGTTGGTAATTAGCTGATTATAGCTATTTGCAGCTGGTTTTAATTGCCATCTTTCAATGCAGTAGCATAAACAGATTATGTTTGCATAGTTATTAAAGAATGATGGCCTGTGCGTTTGTGAGTTACGGTTTGACTCATAATCCCCACATTTTTTCTGTGACTAGCAATATAAGTAATGCGATCCAACAACCTTGTCATTACCAAAGCTCTCGGATGTCTCATACTTGGGAAATCAATATTTTTACTCCGACTTTAGTGTTTTGCAAGTGTCATCATCACATGGGGATTGGTTTATTAAAACCTTCCTAAGGTGAGATTTAATGAAATAACAGAATGAGAAGTACACTGATCCCAATGTTTGCAAGGGCATTAGATGAGATATTCAAGTCTTTATATTAATGTAACACATAAATCTAATCAAGAAATGGTTACATAATATCTTTACGACAGTCTTTTGCTATTTGAAATTTCAGAGCAGTCATTCCTACATTAGTACTGAATTGTATTTGCAGTACTCACGCTATAATGTTTGTTTTAGTTTTCTATAATATATAACTAAGCTATTTGCCATTTACTTCTCAGATCTGGATAATTGTACAGGTGTGTATGTCTCCAGATCTAGGAGATTTTCTCCTCACAGTCAGAACCCCTAGAGCAGACACAATCCTCATGTCAACATTTAGAGCTCTGAGGGACTTTGTCAATTAGATGTTGAGCATCAAACACAAATATAATGAGAACTGTAAATGGATTTCAAATAATTTTCTTTTAACACTCGGAGATGCAGAAATATGATAGATAAGGGAATTACATAAGGGGTTATTCAGAGAGAAACGATCTGGCCCCAAAATTGCACCGAACAGTGAATTTCCCAGTACAGTGCAATTTCGGGGACATTTGGCTATTCAGACAGCAGGCATGTTGTCACCAAATTTTGGCAAATTGCCAGAAAAATACAGTGCAATTCAGCGGCAGTGAACGACCCCATAAAGAAGCAATGGTTAATCTATTCAGAAAACACAGAACAGCAGTGAAATGTCAGTGAAATGCCCTGATGTTCAATGGTTGCATTCGGCAGGTTTAATCTGGCGAATCCCATAGGCCTCAATGCTAAAAATATTCCCATTTTTATTCAATATCTATTAAACTGTTTAATCTTTTAACCCCTTATGGACCGCTGACATAACATGTGCGTCCTGCCCCCGGGTCTCCCTTAGACCCGCGGACGTACATAGTATGTCAGCGGCTCCTAACCACCCTCCCGCCCAATACTTACCTCCCTCGCTGGATCCCTCGCTGTTCTGGCAGGGAGGAAGCCTGCCCCCGTGTTTTACAGGGGCCGGCGAGCTTGATGACGTCACCACGCTGCGTGGTGACACCATCAGCAGGTGCCCCATTGAAATCAATGGAGGGGAGGGTGGGCTCCTTCAGAGCCCTCTATCTCCCCAACCATTGAAGATAGAGTGCTGCAAGTTGCACTGCTGGAAAGGGGACAGTCTCCCCTTTTCAGCAGTGTATAGCATTAACTATTTTGCTGCCGGATCCCGATTCGGTGATTTAAACCTTGAGGTGGCTGACATCTTAGATGTAAGCCAAGCCTCCAGTTCACCCCCCATCCACTGACATCCCCACCATATGTGTGAGGATGTCAGTGGGCCAGTTAACCCCCCTAGCTGCCAACGGGAGATAGTGGGATCCTTTGGATCCCCTTATCTCCCGATCCATGGCAGCTATATGGTCATGTTTGACATCGGTGGAAAGGCCTGATCATGACTAGATTTGGTGTAAAAAAAGCTAACTACGATAAATAAAAAAAACAAATAAATAAATAAAAATTTTAAAAAAACTCTTTTTTTAAAAAAAAAAAAAATTGTCTGGGGTTTTTTAGTTAAAATAGGACCTAGGCTATCATCTAAAAATAATGAGCATAAAATGGTCAGAATGAGCTCAGCGCACATAGGCGAACTGGCTCAGCAGTGAAGGGGTTAAAAAGCAAAATGTTCTTTCAATGTTCTTGAACCCAGGACATACTTGAAAATGAGAGAAATCTCAATGTATCCTTCCTGGTAAAATACTTTGTAAATAAATAATAAATAAATAATGTCACCAACATTTCTGTGCTCTCTGAATAACCCTGAGAGTTGAAACTTTTTTATTAAACTTGCAAACAATACTTGAACAGTTAACAGTTGAAATTGATGGGCATTAGTCTCCTTTCAACTTACAGTTCTGTTATTGTGTTAAATTACATATATGTATACTATCCTTTACTGGTATTTTCGAAGAGATGGTCAAAAATTGCAACACCGTTTTCTAATAGTAAATTATGGAAATCGTTTATTTAAATTAATGCATTTATGGGATAATGGATGGTTCATGTAGACTTGAATGCAAAGTTTTCGTTATAGATCATAAACAAATTAAAGGAAATTAATGAGAATTTCAGGAAAATGTGCCTCCTTGTATGTTAAGCACATTTGGAGACAGTAGATGCTGGAAGTGGCTTCTAGGTGTCAGCAAAGTCATGACAACAGTTCAGTCACAAAAATAGCACTCCTGTGGAACAATATCAGGGTTATTCAAAGAGATTCGAAAAGTCACCGCACGTTCGGTGTCTTTTCGTTCTCTTCAATTCGGTTCCTTTTGCCGATCCCATTTCGGTGACCCTGCGGTGTATTCAGCAAACACCACAGGGTCCCCGAATTGCAGGGAAAGGCTGCCGCAAACCTGACGAAAACTAACCGCAAAACCCAGCGAATGCACGCCGAAAACATGCAAAACCATCTGGATTAACCTGCCGAAAACCGAGCCCGAGCAGGAGCCGATCGCACACAGCCGAAGCAGCCGAAGCAGCTGAGACCGCAGACGAGGGAGGTGAATAAATTAGCAAAATAGTTTGTGTGAATCTGTGAAAATGAAACGCTGTTTGCAAAGAAACTACTGAGCGAAAATGTCTGAAATTTGCATATGAGGTCCAGGGAATGATAATAAAAAGGGCTGTTACAGAAAAAATAAGTAAACTTAAAAAAAAAAAATTCTGACTTTTTAAAAAAAATAATAATAAGGAAAATGCTTAAAATATCCTAAAAAATCTATAAATAAAGAGACTCTTTACTGCAGAATTTTATAATGAACAGTTTATTAGATATTGAATTAAAACGGAAATATTTTTAACATTGCAGTCTATGAGATTCTCCTGAATTAACTTGCCGAATTAAACCACCGAATGGCAGGGTATTAGGGGAACCTTTCACTGCTGGTTTGTGTTCTCTGAATAGCTGAAGCAGTGCATTTTTATGGGGATTTCACTGCCCTCGAACAGGCACCGAACAGGCACCGTATGTTCAGGCAATTCGCCAGGATTTGGCGAATTGCCTGCTCTCTGGATAGCCGAATTACCAGGAAAGGTAACCGAACGCTGATTTTCAGCATTCGGTTACCTTTCTCAAGCAATTCGGAGCTCTTTGAATAACCCTGTATGGTTTACTCTGGAAGTAAGTTCCGTAAGTAGGTCCTGTTTTATGTGTATGTTTATATATATATATATTGTGATGTTTGTGGAGGCCACAAAGCACTTGCACAACGTCTTGAACTAAACAAACAGCTTTATTTCTCCTTTCAGGGCAGCCAAAATGGTAAAAATAAAATACACACTTATCCTCAGCGAAAATAAAGTAAAGCCCAAGCTTTCAGCAGCAAGTAACAGAAAAATAAATGTGTCTCACCGCTTGTTAAACAGTCCCAAACCTGGGGGAATCCTTTCCCAGAATTAGAAGTCCTCCCAGCAAGGCACAGCAGGTCTCCACACACACCTACAGGTGAAAACTTCCTCCTCAACTCCCACACTCCTATCTGTGAGTTGCAGAACTTTAAAACTTTCCTGTACAAGAAGGTTAACCCTGCGGTTGTCCTTAAAGGAACCACAACCCGAATAGGGGTGAAACATAGCGCCCATCCAGGACCCAGCCTTGCCGTCCTCTACAATATATATATATATAGTCCAATGAAAAAGGTATCACTACGTACTGCTATACTTTTGATTTTTATATACACTGCTCAAAAAAATAAAGGGAACACTTAAACAACACCATGTAACTCCAAGTCAATCACACGTCTGTGAAATCAAACTATCCACTTAGGTAGCAACACTGATTGACAGTCAAGTCCACATGCTGTTGTGCAAATGGAATAGACAACAGGTGGGAAGACATCCCCAATAAAGGAGTGGTTCTGCAGGTGGTGACCACAGACCGCTTCTCAGTTCCTATGCTTTCTGGCTGATGGTTTGGTCACTTTTGAATGCTGGCGGTGCTGTCACTCTAGTGGTAGCATGAAACGGAGTCTACAACCCACACAAGTGGCTCAGGTAGTGCAGCTCATCCAGGATGGCACATCAATGCAAGCTGTGGCAAGAAGGTTTGCTGTGTCTGTCAGCGTAGTGTCCAGAGCATGGAGGCGCTACCAGGAGACAGGCCAGTACATCAGGAGACATGGAGGAGGCCATAGGAGGGCAACAACACAGCAGCAGGACTGCTAGTTCTGCTTTTGTGCAAGGATGGACAGGAGGTGCACTGCCAGAGCCCCAACGTCCACAGGTGGGGGTTGTGCTTACAACCCAACACCATGCAGGACGTTTGGCATTAGCCATAGAACTCAAAGATTGGCAGCTTCGCCACTGGCACCCTGGGCTCTTCACAGATGAAAGCAGGTTCACACTGAGCACATGTGACAGACGTGACAGGGTCTGGAGAAGCCGTGGAGAACGTTCTGCTGCCTACAACATCCTCCAGCATGACTTGTTTGGCAGTGGGTCAGTAATGGTGTGGGGTGGCATTTCTTTAGGGGGCCACACAGCCCTCCATGTGCTCGCCAGAGGTAGCCTGACTGCCATTAGGTACCAAGATGAGATCCTCAGACCCCTTGTGAAACCATATGCTGGTGCGGTTGGCCCTGGATTCCTCCTAATGCAAGACAATGCTAGACCTCATGTGGCTGGAGTGTGCCAGCAATTCCTGCAAGACGAAGGCATTGATGCTATGGACTGGCCCGCCCATTCCCCAGACCTGAATCCAATTGAGCACATCTGGGACATCATGTCTCGCTCCATCCACCAAAACCACGTTGCACCACAGACTGTCCAGGACTTGAGGGATGCTTTAGTCCAGGTGTGGGAGGAGATCCCCCAGGAGACCATCCGCCACCTCATCAGGAGCATGCCCAGGCATTGTAGGGAGGTCATACAGGCACGTGGAGGCCACACACACTACTGAGCCTCGTTTTGACTTGTTTGAAGGACATTACATCAAAGTTGGATCAGCCTGTAGTGTTGTTTTCCACTTTAATTTTGAGTGTGACTCCAAATCCAGACCTCCATGGGTTGCTCAATTTGATTTCCATTGATAATGTTTGTGTGATTTTGTTGTCAGCACATTTAACTATGTAATGACCACAGTATTTAATAAGACTATTTCATTCATTCAGATCTAGGATGTCTTATTTTTGTGTTCCCTTTATTTTTTTGAGCAGTGTATATATAAATATATATATATGAAAAACACATGGGGGGGTTGCACTCAGCCTAAACTAAGCGTTTCAGTGCGGGTGCGTCTCAAAATAAAATACAAAACAAAACCATGGAGAGAGTACTCCAGACAAACACATTCAAAAACCTGCAACAACAGCTCCATGCATGGGTACATAATACTAGCTTTTACCACATGGTGAAAATTTCATAACTCTGAGCTTTGCTGAATAATATATTCAGCAAAGCTCAGAGTTATGAAATTTTCACCATGTGGTAAAAGCTGCTATTATGTACCCATGCATGGAGCTGTTGTTGCAGGTTTTTGAATGTGTTTGTCTGGAGTGCTCTCTCCATGGTTTTGTGTTATATATACTGTATATATATCTCATCAGAGTATAGCAGTACATAGTGAACCCCTTTTGGATTGGACTAAAATTAAATTTAAAAGACAATCTTTCGAAAGTATACCTCTCTTCAAGTCTGGAAGCTATACTGAGGAAAATCATAGAGTAGAACAATAAAAAGCCAATAGAAGGGTGGGAGTTAGAATGTGTGTTGTAAATACTAATAGTGGAATAGTATGGTCAATAAGGGTAAACAGAGGACAGATCATAGTCCCCATATAACAACAGAGATACGCATCATGATTTGCATCTGTTGATGGTGCCTGAAATCACAACTTCCAAATGAGGAGAAATAAGCTTCCACAGGAAATCTGGTTAACCACCTAGGCACACCTTTTTTTTCTCTTTTCAACAGCACTGTGCTGATTAGGCTTTCAGCAGTTCACCTGGCAAGATCACCAAGCACTTTTTAGAAAGACTTTTCTGCCCACAGACCTCTTCTGTGCTATGCCCGCATTCTCCACCATATTGTGATCAGCACAGTCACATGTAACATGGTCCTCTAGGGCAATTTTAATCACAATTAGTCTCTTCTTCAGGTATCAGCAGCAAAGAAAACATAACATTCAAACCAAACTTTGGTTATCATTCTGCAGACTCTCCCACTTCAGGGGTAGCACCATCCTGTCTCTGTCTCTCAATACCCCCCTCCCAAAAGCAGACCTATTTATACCCTTGATTGCTAGGTAAGAGACACCAACAGCAAGCACCCAACAAAACATTCCCTCATGGGGGTTAATGTCTTCACCTTTAACCAAAACTACAGGGGGAATATACAGCACCCGATCCATACCTTGACACAACACCCACATACCACACATCCACATATACACACATACAGATACAGTCACACACACATCCACATAAGTCACACACACACATCCACATAAGTCACACACACACACACACACATAAACTTACCCACACAGCCCTGGTCCAGGACTCTGGGAAGCAATCATGTCTTTTCTGCAGCCAGCTGCAAGCCTACTTCCAGCTGCTCCTCCAGCAACACAGCAAGGCCCTGGCCTGGTTGAGGGCTGGGAATCAGCCGGGTAGAGGGCTGGTTGGGCAACAGCCCAGTTGAGTTCTGGTTGGACTCTGGGTCTGGTTGAGGCCGTGCTCCGGCCTGCTGGAGGGGTGGGTACTGGCCTGCTGGAGGGGCATGCCTTATTGTGGTCCAGGCCAGGTGCTCCTTGCCACGGCATTTGACAGGGTGGCAAAATGCCACCCTTTCAAAGGCCTGCCTGGAGCTCCTGCACTACACAGCTCCATGGACGGGCCAGCCCTGAGTACATGGCATAAAAAGGCCAGTGCCTCTCAGAAGCCATAACCTGCTGGGCAATTCTGCTTTTCTGCATTATTTTTGCAAACTACTACTTAGCAGGGTACTGTCATATACAGCAAAAGACTCCTTATTTTGGGTAGGCTACTAGAAGCAGTTAGTTATCCTTACCCACCTGATCTTGTTTAAATATTTTATATATGATAACTCCCTGGGAATTCAATCTGATAAAACATTTTTATGATTACAATGTGTCTGTGTAATAGAATTAGAATTAAATGGACTGTAAATCTAATAGGAAGAATAGTGATTGTGGTTCTACGTAAGGTGGAGTTATATGGGCTAGTGAATACAAGCACATATGTATTTCAAGTATGTTCTTTTAATAGGTTTATCGATATAAATAAAAAATAATTTCATTCTACTTAATAGATTAGAAAAATCATTGCTGCATGATAATACCTGTCCTTAATCATTGAAGTATATAATAAACCCACTGATGCTTGGGTAACACTATTAGTTAAAGGGATTTATTAGCGTGTGCTAATTAATCTTGTACACGGACTACCGTGGAAAAGGTGATCTATTGGTGGTTTGTCAGGCGCTACCTTTTAGCAACTCGCTCTAGATTTTTCTGTTAGCTATGGCGTTTTAGCTCACACCAGGTGATAGGGCCCAATGTATTTAAGGTGCAACTGAACACAAATCGAAAATCTATGTAGAAAGTTATTTTAGAACCCAATTTGCTTTAACCCCCCCCCCCTTTGCATTGTAATACATAGAAAAGCAGTCATTAGGGTAACAAAAACCCATTCTATCACCATTTTAAAGCCAGATTAGTGTGCCCCTTGTAGAAAATGAATTCCACAGTTTTATCTTTCTCCAGGCACCCGATAGAGAGAGAAAACTTACTGCAAACAATAGCCCCAACCCTCACTGTAACAAAAAGTTCACATTACTGTGTCAATACAATAACCAGGAAGCGGTCAGGTCAGAATAGAAGGAGCGCTCTGGGGTCACTCATTACTATACAGGGATAATATTCAAGGTGCTATAATGACTGAAAACCACTGTACAGCACAGATTTAAGGTTTTACTGTAACTTCCATACACAAGCATTATTCCATATACAGATATTATTTCTATATTGTGCCAGTATTTGTTTTTGAAGCTCTATTGCTAATAATCTCATTTTGATCACTACAAATCTCTATAAGCAGGAGATCTGTCCGTTTTCATTATTTATCTGTATCACATAAGCGCCATATTACATACTTGGTGCTAACTTAACCAGAGCAGTTGTAAACTTAAAACCATATTACATAGTTGGTGCTAACTTAACCAGAGCTGTTGTAAACTTCCCAGAGCCATTATAGCCTATGGAGGTTTTAAGTTTACAACTGCTCTGGTAAAGTTAACACCAAGTATGTAATATGGCCCATACTGTATTTGGCACAAAGACATTTCTGCCTCCTGCTGATAATGCAAACCCTGTGTGAAATTTTACAAGATAAGGTACACCATCTTGAGTTCAGAATCTTTCATTCCAGCAATATTTCTGTAATAGATAAACAAACACTTGAAAAATTAAAAATTAGCGGAATTGTATTATTATAATTTTTCACTATCTCGGAACGTCAATCTTGGTGCACATTTTCTAATTTTCTCCATATTTAATTGTTAACTTTGCATCCCATGTTTTAAATAAATTTTATGATAAATAAATTTCAGCAAAAATAGTTTGGTAGTGAAGGGGTTAAGAGTAAGACCACTAAATAGGGCCTTATATAGACTGCATATATGTGTCTTTTTAAATTTAAATGTAGTAGCTGACACTAGGACACTTATTTTCCTGTTCTATTGAAAACAAACTCTACTGCAGTGTTCAATTCACAAAGCTTTTTTAAGAGCCACTTGGCTGCTTTCCACTGAGCCCTGTATACATTTCTATTTGAATTTATCCAGTCCAGAGACTTTTCTAGTTCTGCCAATTATGAGGTCAGCCTCTTGACTAGGTCAGAAATCTTGAAGCAATGCTTCTGTGTTACAGCCTGGCCTCATTCACTCACTTTTTGGCTGACTTCTTTTACCCTTGGATAACTTAATTCTCTCGAGGATGAAAATAAAAAGACTATAGTTTTACAAGGTGGTCAGTACAAAAGAGTCAAAGAGAACATCCCAAGCTTAACCGATCGACTTGAAAATGCTACATTTTAACCCCCGAATTCTACTTTCTACATCATATTAAATGTTCTATACAGGGGCGTAACTACCAGGGGTGCAGAGGGTGCGAACTCACCCGGGCCCTTGAGTCCGGGGGAGCCCACACTCACCTGCCTGGGGGCTTGCCTATAATATATAATTCTTCTTTTAATTTATTTTATACTTATTTGTGAGTTATACTTTGGAGCTCTGTGATACACTCATACACACCACATATTACTGTGAGGTTTGTTGCTGTACACCTCTGTGATTTACACTGATACACACTGCACATTACTGTGAGTTTTATTGCTGTGGAGCTCTGTGAGATACACATAGTGCAAATTACATTAAATATGGGATGGACTGAAGAGGTCATATTGAACCTGGAAAAAAATGTGATACTGTCTGGAGTCAACATTGTGGACCAGGAGGGGACCAACGCATGTTAACGGGAGGGGCGGTATGTTTTTGCCTAGGGTGGGGGGGGCTGTCATGGTTCCTGCACCTGGGCCCTGAGGTTTCTAGTTACGCCTCTGGTTTTATAGCATGAATAAAAAACCAGCTGTGAAACCTAATAGTAACTCTCTGAATCATCCTGGAGGAAACAAAAGTCTGTAGCACATTGTTCTCATTATTTCTATATAAACTTCCAAGCTTAGCACCTTTAGTACATTTAACAGGGAAACATACATAATTATATTCTTGTACATAACACCGAATGCAGCTTTCAAATATGTTTTTACTCAATCCAAACAGCTTTGTTATTTTTTTGTTACACGGTAGAGGAAAGCTGTCAGGTAGCATAATTTGGGTACAAAGAAATGCTCTCTTCCAAGAGACTACCTTGCATTAAATAGCTCTAAATGTCACATTCTGTTACTTAGTATCGGTGATGTGTGTGCGCTTTGGTAGTAATGTACCTTCAAAAACTCATTGCAATGAGACAGTGATTTCCCTACAGATTGGGTACCTCACTACACCACTTTATTTTCCCAACCTTGAGAATGTGAGATAATGCCAATGATGTCACCTAAGAATAAGCAGTATCCCTGGGACTTGTGGATGGCAGAATAATGAAACGCTATAAACAACGCAGCCCTTGGTGGACGATGATGACAGTATTACAGCTTAGAGCTCTAGTTTGTTTGGCTCATATTGGAAATCCATATAACATTATACCCTAGTGGCTTATATTACCTTGCATTGACTTTACTTGTCACAATAATACGCTTCAAATAAAAATACACGTTCTAGATGAGTCTAAGTGTTTTTTTCAGACAAGTAAAAACATTATGATTTTCCTGAGAGAACTTTAAGAGCGTGTCGGTACCTGAGACGGCATCTTGTTGAAATATACTGCTGGGGCTATTCATTAAGCATGGAATTGCTGGAGAATTGCAACATTTAAGGCAAAATTCCTTTGGAATTCTCCAACGAATATACCGCATAACGATTAATCCCATTACTATATCTCTTCGCTAGCTTTGAATGCTAACGTGTCTTACTAATGTCTCCAGATAATAGTGGTTAGGCATATATTACCTGTAATTAGCTGGCATTTCACTACGGAAGTATGTCACTGAATGCTCTAATGTGTTTGTGCTCAGGCTCGATATGGCACAGCTATGGCCGAGAAAATGTATATCAACAAGGATTTAGAGTATGTTTAAATCATTTTTTAGCTGAATACATTTTGGCAGCACAGACATGTTTGTTTTCATATTAACCTCTGTAATTCTGGAAGGCAGTGCAAAGTGATCTAGGGCCTTTAGGCTGCAAGTGGGATTAATTAAAGTCAGTTTACCATCTTTTATTTTGAAGTTAACATGACAAGTTGACCTTACTCCCGCACTGCAGGCTATCGCTGAATTCATGGCTGCTGGTCAGTGGTACCCCCTGTATCCATACTTAATTAAACTAGCCTCATTAAAATTAGCTATGGCTTTTAGGTGTCTAGTGCTATGTGATTATGCAAATGCATAAAACTTGACAGATAATGAACTAGATTTTACGTCCAATTACAAGAAAATAAAACCAAGGTCCTGACTGGTCTTGACAAGAAACCAAAAGAAAGGGAAAAAGTTATTTTTTTCACCTCGTTGTTTGTAACATTGTGAAACGTTAACTGGAATGAAACAACTTTAACCCTTAATCCATTGTTTTGTTTTTTAATTTACATTAAAATCCTAAAAATACTCCCTGTACAGCTAAAATACTTAAAAAAGCAGACACTTACAAAATGGTATTTCTGTTTTGCGTGGTTACTTTCCTGTTGCCTGGTCATTTTTAGAGGCAAGTTTGATGCTTCCCTAGCTACTACTGAGGTTTTCAAAGCCTCTCAGCATGAACATAACACACACAATATATACAAGATTTTAATTAATTTTGCATAGGTTTTAATGTCTCCCTTTTACATGCTCAGTTAGAAGTCAGACACTATCAGGGTTATTCAAAGAGAATCGAAAAGTCACCACAAGTTCGGTGACTTTTCATTCTCCTACAATTCGGCGCGATTTGGCAATCCCATTTCAGCGACCCTGCGGTGTATTCAGCAAGCACCACAGGGCCGTCGTAGTGCAGGGTAAAGCTGCCGCAAACCCGCCAAACACTCAACGCAAAACCTGGCGGACACACACCTAAACCCGCAATAACATCTGGATTAACCCCGCCGAACACGCTGGAGAAACCCGAGCAGCCGCTGATCACAGCA
This sequence comes from Leptobrachium leishanense, assembly GCA_009667805.1. Classification (NCBI taxonomy): domain Eukaryota; kingdom Metazoa; phylum Chordata; class Amphibia; order Anura; family Megophryidae; genus Leptobrachium; species Leptobrachium leishanense. The sequence continues at coordinate 156,844,422 of CM019063.1, read as the reverse complement.
CAGAGCAGCCGAAAATGCGTGAAAAAAGAGTGAAAAAAAAACCAGTACGCTTGAATGTTTGAATAGTGAAACGCTGTTTGCAAAGAAACTACAGAACAAAAATGTCTGGAATTTACATATAAGGTCCAACGAATGATAATAAAAAGGTCTGTTACAGAAAAAAGAAAAAATGATTTAGAAAAACAAAACAAAACAAAAAATTCGCAAAAAACCCCCAAAAATTGCCTAAAAGATCCAAAAAAATCAATACATAAGGAGACTTTTTACTGCAGAATATTATAATGAACGGTTTATTAGATATTGAATTAAAACGGGAATATTTTTAACATTGAAGCCTATGGGATTCGCCTGAATAAATCTGCCGAATGAAACCACCGAACAGCAGGGCTATTCGGCAACTTTTCACTGCTGGTTTTTGTTCTCTGAATAGACGAAGCATTGCTTCTCTATGGGGATTTCACTGCCCTCAAACAGGCAACGAACAGGCACCGTATGTGCAGGCAATTCGCCAACATTTGGCGAAATGCCTACTCTCTGGATAGCCGAATGGCCAGGAAAGGTGACCGTATGCTGAATTTCACTGTTCGGTTACCTTTAGGCCACTATTCGGATCTCTTTGAATAACCCTGTAAATTACTGGCTCGTTTTGTAATTGTAGGGTGATTCACCCCTCACACACACAGACACTAGTCAAATCTTGTCCCTTTATTAAAACACAATGCACGCATCTTCCACTTTCTAACTGAGGGCTCTGGTAGCTCTACTCCATAGCCTTCACTTTGTGGTAAGAAGTGGTGGCTTACCGTGTCCTCCTCTTCACAGAGGGGTGAGTGTTGAATTTTTCAGTATTTTTTATTTTTGCAATGTTAAACTTTATACCTGCACTTTACTCCGGTTGCTGTAACATAAAGTAGTGAAAAAATAATAAATCTAAAAATGTATAAGATTAGGTAGGAATTTAGTGGTGATAATTGATAGTTGAACAGAATATAATTGTTTGTGAAGGTAAAGAAGTTTTGCGTAAAACATGGTGGTGTAAAGATTGAAAATGGTTGTGAGGGGAAGTTATGTAAACACATTGGAGGGGCGAGCAGGAGGTAATATTTTCTCACAAAAGTGAGGATAAGGTGGTCTCTATATTTTAAGAAGATACACTTCTGATTCAAAATTGTTAAAATGCAGCTTGATTTCTTCATATATGTTCATTCTTCTAATGGGATGGAGGAATCACTCTGTGCTGGACACGTGGGTCCTTTGTAAAGTAACAGTTTAGGAAAGTATCCTGAAGGCCTGTTATTCAGTAAACATTCCCATTAGCTGTACTGGCTTTATTCCAACATTTCAGGTATAAGTCTACATGCATCAGCTGCCAACAGCGTTTAACTCCCACATAAAGTTAATCGCACTCCTCCGAGATTCTATTTTTGAGATTTTCATCTAGGTGAGAGCATCTGGGGTTGTATTTAGTTGTGCTTCAGGCAGGAAACTCTAGATTTCAAAACCTCAGTTGGAGTGTATGCTGTTATATTTCTTACACCAGAGATAATCATTTCTTATTGAGGGCTTAGATCCATATAGATATCTGCAGTTGACACTTTAGAACAAGAGATTATTGATTCTTCCTTGGTACTACTATACAGGGGTGGAAGCAAGATTTGCAGGAAAGAGGACTGAGCATCCCATGGTCCTTGCAATAACTCAATCATCCTGTTACGTTCAATCTTTTGATCAAAACTCCTGCAAGTTTAAAGAGGATAAATGAAATTCTTCGAAAACAACAAAACTGGGTATTGGTTTTTTATTATTTTTGGAAGTTCTCAGTTTGGTTGCTAGTGTGCATGTGGTTTCTCTTTAATCGATATTATACCAGTATATTAACCTCAAGAACTTTGGCATCTAGAGATAGAAGGAAAAAGAAGGAGTACCAATTGACTTTTACCATCCACCCAAGTCACCCACCAAATGGACTGTAGTATTGGGAAGACAAAATAGTAAGACTTGAGGTCTCCCTCTACTTTAATTTTTTTTTAAGTTGGTCTCATTGAGAGAAGTCCGATTACTAATATTTCACTGCAGATGATCAGGGTTATCCAAAGAGATCCGAATTGCTTGAGAAAGGTAACCGAACGCTGAAAATCAGGGTTCAGTTACCTTTCCTGGCCATTCGGCTATCCAGAGAGCAGACAATTCGCCAAATCCTGGCGAATTGCCTGAACATACGGTGCCTGTTCGGTGCCTGTTTGAGGGCAGAGAAATCCCACGAAAAGCACTGCTTCGGCTATTCAGAGAACACAAACCAGCAGTTAAAGGTTCCCGAAATGCCCTGCCATTCGGTGGTTTAATTCGGCAAGTTAATTCAGGAGAATCCCATAGGCTTCAATGTTAAAAATATTCCCGTTTTAATACAATATCTAATAAACCGTTCATTATAAAATTCTGCAGTAAAGAGTCTCTTTATTTATAGATTTTTTAGGATACTTTAAGCATTTTTCTGAATTTTGGTTTTTTTAAAAGTCCGATTTTTTTTTTTTTTAAAGTTTACTTATTTTTTCTGTAACAGCCCTTTTTATTATCATTCCCTGGACCTCCTGTGTAAATTTCAGACATTTTCGCTCAGTAGTTTCTTTGCAAACAGCGTTTCATTTTCACAGATTCACACAAACTATTTTGCTAATTTATTCACCTCCCTCGTCTGCGGTCTCAGCTGCTTCGGCTGTGTGCGATCGGCTCCTGCTCGGGCTTTTTCCGTGGTTTTCGGCAGGTTAATCCAGATGTTTTTGGGGGTTTTCCGCGTTCATTCGGTGGGTTTTGCGGTTCGTCTTCGTTGGGTTTGCGGCAGCTTTTCCCTGCAGTTCGGGGACCCTGTGGTGTTTGCTGAATACACCGCAGGGTCACCAAAATGGGATCGGCAAAAGGAACCGAATTGAAGAGAACGAAAAGTCACCGAACGTGCGGTGACGTTTCGAATCTCTTTGAATAACCCTGTATGTTTCTGGGAAAATCAAAATTCTGAATCTCATAAAAATGTCTGCCAGCTACTTGTTGATGCACTTGTCTTCTAATGTGCTTGTGAGGAATGTTGTACATCAACCAAAAAGCAATAAACTAAGGTTACTGGTCAGCAACGTTAAAAAAAAATAACAAGTGTTTTTTATAGTTGCACACATGGTAAACTACCTTAGGTAGTGCCTACTTTGTAAATCAGAAAGTTCCAAAACAAAAGTGTCATATGAGAATGGAGGGGTGATGAGGCAGGCTCAGGTTCTGGAACCTACACAGAATAGTGCTGAAACCAACATGCTATGCAGCTATGCACTTACCAATAATTTTCATGATATAAATGTTATAACAATATGAAAAAATTAATATTTTTGGTTTTATAACACGTGAAGTACAGGATCCACAGAAATCCGTAACAGAAGATAGTCAGACATGAGAGGTCCTGTTCTCTCCGTATCCCCCACAAATTTAGCCCTGGCTGTAGGACTGCCAAAATTAAGACCTCAAGCTGCACTGTTAGGGCGGGTTCAGACGAGCATCTTTTGAGAGCGGAAGGAACGACCGTGACAGTGGACATCCTTTCATTCTAACGCCCATCTGGCCACCTCGCTGAGTGCAGTTAGTGCACTCAGTGCTGCAAGGCTCGATCCCCCTATGGAGGATCGTGGTTTGCAGTCCCGTCAACGTGCGTCTAGCGTTTTGACAGGGGGGCTATGTGCACGGACACTTGTAGCGCGTGCAATTCGTGCGCGCGCTACAGCGTTTGACCGGCCCCGTCGAAGCGTCACAACACTGCGACAGAAGCCGGGAGGCACGACAGTACGGGTGCGCCTCGTCTGAACCCGGCCTTAAACAACTTCCAGCTCATCAGTCAGATTTTTTTTTAATTTTAACCTTGATAAGACTGTAGGATGGTGCCGATTAAGTATTAACTGTTACTTATTCTTTCTTTTTTGTTAGTGAAATAGCACCAGCTTTAAAGTGCCCTCTGAGCATAACCACTGATTTCACAAGCTAGTGGGGGGTTTACGTAGTTTTATTTAGCACAAGTTGTTATTTCATACAGGGTTATCCAAAGAGATCCGAATTGCTTGAGAAAGGTAACCGAACGCTGAAAATCAGCGTTCGGTTACCTTTCCTGGCCATTCGGCTATCCAGAGAGCAGGCAATTCACCAAATCCTGGCGAATTGCCTGAACATACGGTGCCTGTTCGGTGCCTGTTCGACAGTGAAATCCCCATGAAAAGCACTGCTTCGGCTATTCAGAGAACACAAACCAGCAGTGAAAGGTTCCCCTAATGCCCTGCCATTCGGTGGTTTCATGCGGCAAATTTATTCAGGAGAATCCCATAGGCTTCAATGTTAAAAATATTCCTGTTTTAATTCAATATCTAATAAACTTTTCATTATAAAATTCTGCAGCAAAAAGTCTCTTTATTTAAAGATTTTTTCGAATACTTTAACAATTTTTCAGATTTTTTTTTTTTTTTTTAAAGTCCGATTTATTTTTTTATTTTCTTTTAAGTTTACTTATTTTTTCTGTAACAGCCCTCTTTATTATCATTCGCTGGACCTCCTGTGTAAATTTCAGACATTTTCGCTCAGTAGTTTCTTTGGAAACAGCGTTTCATTTTCACAGGTTCATACAAATGGATTTGCTAATTTATTCACTGCCTCCTCTGCGTCTCAGCTGCTTCGGCTCAGCGTGATTTAGCTCCTGTTCGGCTGCTTCGCTGCGTGTGATCGGCTCCTGCTCGGGTTTTTCGAAGGTTAATCCAGATGTTTTTGGGGGTTTTCGGCGTGCATTCGGTGGGTTTTGCGGTTAGTTTTCGTCGGGTTTGCGGCAGCTTTTCCCTGCAATTCGGGGGCCCTGTGGTGCTTGCTGAATACACCGCAGGGTCACCGAAATGCAATCGGCAAAAGGAACCGAATTGAAGAGAACGAAAAGTCACCGAACGTTCGGTGACTTTTCGAATCTCTTTGGATAACCCTGATAGTGTATCACATGCTAGAATTACCTTCATCATATATGGATACATAAATCATAGTTTGCATTCCTCAGTACTCACAACGGTCTTTTACGGGCAGTAAAAGCACTAAAGAAAAATTTAAATGACAATACAACAGGGCCTAAGTATGTACGACTGCTCATTTGCGTAGAATGCAAGTAATATCAACCCAATTCGCCGGCAAATCCAAATAAATGAAAGATTTTTTCCTCCAGTCAGATTACTCAATTTGCACCGCATCTAAGAGACTTAATTAAAATATGCTAATTAAATTGTTGCTGGCTAAAAATCAGCATCTGAAATGGGAAGTGGGGGTAGAACGAATCGGTATTCAGGAGGAAATCTTTTCACAAACCGGCTAATTGGAAATTAAACAGAATGTGTTGCATCTCAGCTGGTAACGACAATTAACTTTCAATTACAATTTGTGGGTTTTGTGTAGGTACAGTACACAGAGGAAGTTCAGAATATGAAACTGACAGTTTATAAGAAATGTGATGAACGCATCCTTATATCTAGTCTGAAATAAGCAGATATTTCTGTTGAATTGATTTAACTGATTACAAAATCCTTCTCTCTGTGGCCTGCAAGGCAGCCAAATAACTTTAGACAGGCTCGGTGCTGAATATCCAAATGATCTATAAAGATTAGAAGATTCTAGGAACAGAAGTAGAAGCTCACAAAAAGTTCTTTATGAGCAGGTGCTTTAAACATTGTACTTCACATCCTTCCATAGATGCTGCAACCAGGCCCGGATTAAGATCTCTATGGGCCTGGAGCTGAATATTTTGGTGGCTTTATTTTGGAATGTAGTGAAATGAAAACATATTTTTGGTTATTTAATAGTGCAGATATGGGTATATCTAACCAGGCAGATACTGTGTGATTAATTTTTAAATTCAGATTTCAATCATTTAAAGAGTGTAAAAAAAAATTCCCCATTTTATCATCCAAAGCTTTGTGGTTATACAGTATATTCTATAGGGCATTCTTGTTAAAAATAATGGGAACCTGTTACTGCATTTTTCTGATAAAATATAGAATTTTAAACAAAAAATGAAAAAAAAATGTAATATTTCCCTTGTGTTTTGGAACCAGTTTTTTTAGAATAATATGACCATGTATAAAACACTTACCTTGCTCCCAGCGTGGGAAATGAGAAGGGGAGTAATGGCAGTAATATTGCTCATTTTATACGAGACAAGCGGACAATGCCATCGCTTTGGAACTAAAAATAAATACATAAATAAATGTTTTCTTTTCTTTTAGATTTTACATGGTCAGGTTTGGTATTCATGCAAAGGCCAGATTCTGACCTGTCCAATGACGCCTCACTTGACCTTGTGAGGTGTATTGTTTAGTGATGCAGGGGTCCAAAGTTCCCCTCAGTGCTCTTCGCTGCAGTGCGGCGGTTAAGATTTTTGATGTAACAATTCGTAAAAATGGATTGTACCATCACCTCCACACTTGTTGGTGACATGAGAAATGTGATGGTGAATTAGTGCAGCATCACTGTTTACTTAAGAATTGGAAAGTGAAAAATATTAGTGTTTGAAAGAAAATGTAAATATTTATTATTTTATTTTGTTTACTTAACCTGGTCATGTTTGGTATCATTGGAAAGACCATGCTCTGGCCTTTCCAGTGATGCCTCATTTGACCCTGTAGCTGCTATGGAGGTGGAGATACGGGGGTCCAAATGCAGACATAGTTATCCTTTCTCTGGGCCTATTCTGAGGCAAGGGTCTGGAGCTGCTGCTCCATCTGCCCCTATGTTAATCCGGCCCTGGCTGCAACACTCTTTATGCTACAGTGTTCACCGGTCTGCTTTTCTTGGGCTTTAGAGGCTTTTGAAATCATTGCCGCTTAACTTAATGAAGAAAGATCTGCTTGAGAAAGGATTTTTTTTCTCTTTAACGAATATATGCAGAAAAATACATTGTATTTCTACATGCAAAAAAGTGTCCGTTAGATAGGAATAGGAAACCAAGTGGAAGCATTTGTTATTAGTGGGCTCTGTTCCATCGCAGCCGCTAAAACGGAGACGGTAAGGAAAAAAAAATCTGTGTCTGCAGATTTTACTTGACTTGCTGTCTCCGGTTTAGCGCAGCTGTACTGGGGTAGGTGCTTTATTAGCGCCTTTTACTGTGAGGCTTTTTACCCCTTTTACCCTGAAATTAAGCGTACGGTTACCGTTCCTGGCCATTTGGCTATCCAGAGAGCAGGCAGATTGCCAAATGCTTGCAAATTGCCTGCACATACGTTGCCTGTTCGGTGCCTGTTAGAGGCCAGTGAAATCCCTATAGAGAATCTTCTAGATTGTGAGTTCCTACGGGAATAGGGCCCTCATCTCCTCCTGTACTGTTTGTCAAATGTTGTTCGATGTATTGTAACCCTGTCTATACTGTGCCTATTGTACAGCACTGCAGAATATGCTGGCGCTTTATAAATAAAAAATAATAATAATAATATAGAGAAGCAATGGTTCATCTATTCAGAGAACACCAAACAGCAGGGAAAAGTTGCCGAAATGCCCTGCTATTCGGTGGTTTCATTCAACAGATTAATTCAGGCGAATCCCATAGGCTTCAATGTTAAAAATATTCCCGTTTTAATCTAATATATAATAAACCGTTGATTATAATATTCTGCAGTAAAAAGTCTCTTTATTTAAAGATTTTTTTAGGATCTGTTAGGCATTTTTTGTCAATTTTTTTCCCGTTTTTTGTTTTTTAATCGTTTTTTCTTTTTTCTGTAACGGCCCTTTTTATTATCATTCATTGAACCTTATATGTAAATTCCAGGCATTTTCGTTTGGTATTATTTTGCAAACAGCGTTTCAATTTTCCAACTTTCAAGCGTACTGTTTATTTTTCTCCTTCGTCTGCGTGTCGGGTTTTTCCGGCGGCTGCTCTGTGCTGTGATCGGCGGCTGCTCGGGTTTCTCCGGCGTGTTCGGCGGGGTTAATCCAGATGTTTTTGTGGGTTTCAGTGAACCTTCGCCGGGTTTTGCGATGAGTGTTCGTTGGGTTTGCAGCGGCGGCTTTTACCTGCACTACGACGGCCCTGTGGTGCTTGCTGAATACACCGCTGGGTCGCCAAAATAGGATAGCCAAATCTCAGCAAATTGAAGAGAACGAAAAGTCACCGAACGTGCAGTGACGTTTCGATTCTCTTTGAATAACCCTGTATATCTTTTTAACTGTATTTAATTTATTTTTATTTATAATTAATTTTATTATCTGTTTTTACACATTACATAGTGGTGTTGGATATCATTGGAAAGGCCAGATTCAACCGTCCTTGTAGCTCTTGCGGATCCAGAGATACAAGGGTCTAAAGGACCTCTGCATCTCCTGTAATGGGAACCTGCTGGGCAGGGGGAATCCCAGTGGGTGCCCGTCAACGCACGCACGTGGCCAGAGGGGCTTTCCCACAGCAAGGGCTGATGTCAGCCCGCTGCGGCTGAAGTCCCTGCTCGGTGCAAAGATCGGCACTGAGCAGGGGCCCAACATGATGGGTGTGGAGTGTCTTACACACTGGGGAGTGAATCCATGACGCTCCATGCACGGCCTGGACTGCAGGGGCAGCAAGGCCAATCTGGAAAAGGACCCTCTCCATCCAGGCCCTCAGGTGGCGCCCCAGTGACCGATGGGTCAGTTTTCCCCGGCAGGAAGGGGAAACACAGCAGGTTGAAATGGTAAAATACCAAGGGACACACAGCATGAAACAGAACTAAAAAGCACTCAGGAGTTTTGGTATCACTATAAATAAGATCACAGGTAAAAATATTTAGTCCTTAGTGTAGCACAATTAAATATCAGGATCTGATTACAGGACTGTTCAAGGAAGCACCTGTGACTCCTTTCAGGCAGGATAGGTCAGGAACTGGAGGTCCAGACTGGCTTTCAAGGTCAGGTGCAGAAAATGTGTTGCCAGGCTCAGGTTATAGCTGCAGCAGTGCAGCCGCTGGCCTTTTGCTGCCTCGTCTGTGCCCGTGGGCTATGTGGCTCAATGTATCTGTAAAGGACCATGCAAATTGCCCATAGCTCTTGAAATGCCTTCATTTTAATGGGAAGTGGAAACCAAACTATTAGCATGCATATAAGTTGGGGTTTGCTGCAATAAAGTCGCCACTTTGTGGACTCTGCAAGATGAGACACGGAAAAAAAAGTCGCACTTTAAAAATGTTTCTGAGCATTTTAGGCTAGGGACAGATGAGCGCATTTTCTGCGGCCACCGTCAAAATGTACGTCGATGCGTGCGCACGCATTTTTTCACGGAATACGCTTAAGTGGTCAGACGATGCGCAATTCTGGACGTATTTCATGACGGTGGGGTAAAAAGAAGTCTAGGGAAATCCGGCTGTTTGAACGTTATGTAGGCCGCACACTAGCAGCGTCTGACGTCTCCTAATCACGCACACACGCTGCCATGCGGCCGCAGCGCACTCTGTACGTCAGTAGCAGCGGTTTCACGTTCTCAGAAAAATGCGTTCATTTGCTGGTTGCGTGGTGTCGGCGCACTTTTGTACGCACGTACTGCGTATATTGGCCGTCATTGGCCGTTATGTGCTGCTACTGCCGCCGTGATTTAGTGCGTCTGCACGCGCGTTCCGACTGCCCCACTCTGACCCTAGCCTTAACGGGAAAAAAGTTAGTATTTGATACAATGCACCATTTTTTCATTCAAACCATAACATACGAGCATGATTTTACTGATGCCAGATAGATGGAAAATAGATGCTGAGGTTAGAGTTAGTAAAGGTTAGGATTTTAATAAAAAAACGGGAAAAAAAATTTGCCAAAAAAATCCCGAAAAATGCCTAAAAAATACGAAAAAATAAATAAAGAGACATTTTACTGCAGATTAAAATAATGAACAGTTTAATAGATATTGTATAAAAACGGTAATATTTTTAACATTGAAGCCTATGGGAATAGCCTGAATAAACCTGCTGAATGAAAACACCGAACAGCAGGGCATTTCGGCAGCTTTTCACTGCTGTTCGGTGTTCTCTGAATAGACTAACTATTGCTTCGCTATGGGGGATTTCACTGCCTTCTAACAGGCGCCGTAATTGCTGGCAGTTTTCAAAATTTGGCGAACTGCCTGCTCTCTTAATAGCCGAATGTCCCTGAGATGTCACTGTACGAGGAAATTCCCTGTTCGGCGACATTTCAGAGCCAGATCGGCTCTCTCTGAATAACCCCTTTAGTGTTAGGGTTACTATTTCTGAGAGAAACCGCAACTTTCAAAACGCATTTTAAAAAAAAGTAGTGCATGAAAATGCCTGGAAATAATGTATAAAGTCCTATGAATAATAAAAAGGTCAGTTACAGAATAAAAAAAAATGGTATGTAAAAAAAATCAGAATTGAAAATTTTGCCTAAAAAATAAATGGACTTTTTTGCTGCAAATAAAAAAAATAAATGGTTGAATAAATATTTACGAAAAACAGGGATTTTTTTTGCATTGAAACCTATGGGATTCGCCTGTTTAAACCTGTCGAATGAAACCACCAAAAATCAGGGCATTTCGCCTTTCCCCTGCTTTTCGGCGTTCCCCGAATAGATTAACCATGACTTTTCTATGGATAGTACACTGCCGCTGAAGGTCACTGTATTTTTCTGGCAATTTGCTGGCGAATCACCAGCTTTTTGAACAGCCGAATGGCCATGAAATTACACCGTACGGGGAAATTCACTGTTAGGTGCAATTCAGTGGCTAATTTGGTGCACTCTGAATTTAAAAGTAACCCTAAACTTAAAAGTAAAATGACACTGGTATGAAACAAATTTTGACTGGAATAGGGCACAAGTCAATTTTTTTTGCGGCAAATATGACTTTTTCATAACTTTTTTAAATTTGGATACTTTTTTATGCAGTGACTTTTTCCTCGCTGAGTCGTTTCTTAATGGCGACCACAAGGCAGCATTCAGTGGCGTAACTAGAAACTTCAGGACCCCGGTGCAAGAATCCATGAAGGGGCACCCCCCAAAAAAAATCAATATTTTTTTTCTGACATATAAAAAAAGTGTATGCAATTTATATTAATTACTTCAACTTACTTTAACCACTTGGCTGCTAAGGACGTGCTCAGCGCGTCCTGCCAAGTGCACCTCCTGTGCTACGGACGCGCTGTGCTGATTGCTGCCCCCCCGGTGCGGGCTGACATCTTGCATGTCTGCCCGGCACTCCGGGACCCCGGGGGGAAGATAGATGTCATTGCAGCAGTGCGATGACATCTATTTCAGGTGCCCCCCCCCCCGCGAGTACGGAGGAGGTGCCTGAAAGGGAGGGGGGAGGTCCTTCGGACCTCTCTCCCTCCCGATCACGGGGGTCCAGCGGCTAAAGGCAGGCACGGTTTGGAAGGGCACAGCCTGCCCTTCCAAACCGTGCCTGCCTTTAACCCCTTGGGTGCTGGATCACGATTCGGCGCCGAAAAGCGCCGAATCATGATCCTCTCCCGGATCCTCTCCCAGAGCATGACCTTTCCAACGATACCAGACATGACCATGTAAAAGTAAAAAATAATAAAAATAAAAAATATTTTGAAAGAAATTATAAAAAAATAATCATGTTTTTTTTTTGTTTGATTTGTTAATGCAGCAATATTGTTTCTATTTCAATTATAATGTGAACAATGATGCTGCACTAACGAATTTTGTATGCGGTGCGTTTGTTAAAAATAGCGAAATTTTCCCCCCAAAAAAAATAACGAGTCCCCATTTATAATTTGTTTAACAAGTGCACCCCATAGAAAATATAACCGCAAACGATCGCATGTTAAAATGTGAAAAAAAACCACTTTACACATTGTAAATTATTGAAAATTCTAATTTTATTGCATTTTTTGTTATAATATTCAGACAGGACATGACGTATACGTATAATAATGACATATTATGAATCTGTGGAGTCTGCCGGAAAGAACGATATATAATATGTCTGGGTCATATATTAAAATAAGGCTTCAAAACGCGGTTAAACATGATGAGCAACACCGGTAAAAATGAGCTCAGCACAGAGGCGTGAAATGGCTCAGCAGCTAAAGGGTTAATTGAAAAAAAATTATAAATGCAATGGGTCTAAACAGGAATTGACTCCTTAGTTTCTAACTTCCAAAATAAACCCTAATATGCAATAAAACCAAGGAAATACAATAAAAGTTAATAAACAATGTGGCATGTAGCCTACCTATTAAACCCTAAAATGCCATAAAACCAGGGAAATACAATAAAAACGAATAAACATTGTGGCATGTAGCCTACCTATTAACCCCTGAAATGCCAATAGTCAAGGGAAAACATTAAATGAATACACGGAGGTGTGTAGCCTACCCATTAACCCCTAAAATGCCAGTATTCAAGGTAAAACATGAAATGTATACACTGTGAGGGGTGAAGCCTGCCCATTAACCCTTAATATACAACTAAACTAAGGGAAAAATGAAAGTAATACACAATGTGATATATATATCATGACCGTTAACTCCTTCACTGCTGACCCAAAAAAGGGAAAAGTTATAATTTTATTTGATTTATTTTACACTGATTACACTGAATGTGGTCATGATGGATAGATTCTGCCCTTTCCAATGCTGCTTCAACTGACCATGTGCCATGCCCGGGTACGAAGATACAGTGGTCCAAAAGACCCCGGTGCCTCCTGGCTAGTGTGAGTCAGGCAGTACAGTGCCCTTCTCCCTGTCTCTATGTCGGGACGCTGATCCAGCATTTCCCATCACTGGGCAGGGTGCAGCTGTTGGGGAGCAGAGGGAGCTTTGGGGGCTAGAGGGAGCAGAGAGCATCCACGTCTCTCTGCCTCTGTGATGCTGATGTGTGGGGGGAGCGCCTGAATGCCGATCCCTGGTGGGGGCGCACATGAGTAACATCGCGGTCCAGGAGTAAACTGGGGGGGACATTGGCAATTACCTTGTGACTTGTCCCTCCCTGGTTGAAGTCCAGCTATAGTAAGGAGCTCCATCTCTTCCTCAGCAGCCCCCCGTGCACACACAGGAAGATGATGGCACAATGGGGAGGAGCCAGATACGCACAGCACAGATGCACGCACAGCCAGAACTGCATCAGCGGATGCCACCGCTGTGCAGTCTGTGGTTGCGGCAGCAGAGAGGACTTCTGGCTGCCATTAGAGTCTCCAGCCAAAAAAGTAACACGGCCGCCATCCTAATTAAAGAGCCAGTACTGCCTGCCTGGGCCCCTCTCCAGTGGCAGAATGCCAGGGCCCGGTCGCAAGTGTGACCGCTGCAACCCTGGTAGTTCTGCCACTGGCAACATTGTTATGATAGTAAACCATTGATTGGAGTGTTATAGCTATACAGTTATCTTCTATTCTGGCATGCATGAATTCTGTCTACTTATGACATCTCTTTTGATTACATAGGACTTCCTTAGATCACTGCATTGAACTCTCTGCTGTGCAGTGAAATATTAATGATAATACTAATAACACAGTAATTATAGTTACAGTATGGTGTCTGTGGGGCTTTGCGTAGGTATATAGGATAAGGCCAGCAAAGCATTTTGAATATTTTAATTTATTTTATTAGTTCCTGGGCATTTTCTGGTTATTGCTCCTGTGTAACATATGCTAATTGTGTTTGTGACATCACACCATTTTTATTATGATGAAAGTGAAATGTTTTAATATGTCAGGGACATATTCAGCTAAATTAGCACGGAGTGAGCCGCCAGATTGTCTTTAAAATAGCTATAGATATTAAAAAGTGAATCATTTGTAAGCCTTCTACTCCTTGAGGTTAAATAAATATTTGCAGTATCAGCAGGGTCTGTATGTGTAGAAGACGTGTAATAGATGTTGAATGGACTTAGGTGTATTATAAATGCTGAACAGAAGTTAAAAATATCCATAATTATGTAGTTTAAAAAAAAATAAGTAATATCGTGAGTCATCATATTCAGAGCCTCTGCAACATTTCCAGCAATATCCAAGCTATGCAAGCGCTCTAATGGGCTCTCATTATGAGCTTTTTATGCGTATAGAAAGCAGTTTATCTCCTTTACTTAGAATATATTTTACTATTAAAAAGGTGGCATTGTGTGCATTCTAATATATCTGATTAAATTACATACAAGCAAAAAAAAATTTTTTTCCAGATGTGATTTATTTATATTATATCAAAATTGCATATTACTCATGGACTAATTCTGGTCCATTATTTTCTTCCTCTATTGGCATTTCTTTAACATAAAATATATTAAACATAACAAGAAAAAAGTGTCATCTGCGCCTATACCTATAACACCATGTGAAACAAAACACAATTAGAGGTTTTAGTTCACTTGAATGACCATTAAAGTTTAAACTCACCTGCCGCGCCAAAGCACCTCTGGTAAGGTGAGTCCTACCTAATGAAGCCAAAAGCTGCTTTCAAAGCAAGCCACATATGCTCATGCTGCTTCTCAGTCATTTGAACGACTGGCTGGTTTTCATTTATACCCACCCCAGAAAAATTCTACTTTGGGATAAAAAACAAAAATGCGGAAAGGGAAAGCGGCAAGGAAGACTGGCTGTAGATATGTCAAAATATATAGATACACACAGAAGAAACGGCATTGCGCCTAATCCCTACCTGGGCGGCTGAAACTACCAGATATATCCAGCCCAGTAACATGTATAAAACATAACAAGAAAAAGAAAAAAGTGTCATGTGTGCTCACTGTGAGTTACATTGCTGTGGATTATGTGCCTGCTCAAACACCCCAGCGTGTCCTGTGAGTTATATTGCTGTGGATTCTGTGCCTGCTCAAACACCCCAGCATTCACTGTGAGTTACATTGCTGTGGATTTTGTGCCTTCTCAAACACCCCAGCGTTCACTGTTAGTTACATTGCTGTGGATTCTGTGCCTGCTCAAACACCCCAGCGTTCACTGTGAATTACATTGCTGTGGATTATGTGCATGCTCATACACCCCAGCGCTTCTTGTGAGTTATATTGCTGTGGATTCTGTGCCTGCTCATACACCCCAGCGCTTCTTGTGAGATATATTGCTGTGGATTCTGTGCCTGCTCAAACACCCCAGCATTCATTGAGTTACATTGCTGTGGATTCTGTGCCTCCTCAAACACCCCAGCGTATCCTGTGAGTTACATTGCTGTGGATTATGTGTCTGCTCATACACCCCAGCGCTTCTTGTGAGTTACATTGCTGTGGATTCTGTGCCTGCTCAAACACCCCAGCATTCACTGTGAGATTTATTGCTGTGGATTATGTGCCTGCTCAAACACCCCAACGTTCACCGTGAGATATATTGCTGTGGATTATGTGCCTGCTCATACACCCAGTGCTTCCTGTGAGTTTTATTGCTGTGGAGCTCTGTGATATTCTCATACACACTGCACATTACAGGGAGTTTTATTGCTGTGGATCTCTGTAATGTGCAGTGTCTCAGGATTGTCATGATTACTGGGGGGGCTTTCAATATGGTGGTGACTTATTTAATGACCTAATTAAAGTAAGTTAAACTAATTAATCTAAATGGCGTACTATCTTTTTATATTTCAGGAAAAAAAAGTAAAAATATGGATTTTTTTGGGGGTGCGAGGGGGGGGCCTTTATGGATTCTCGCACCAGGGCCCTCAGGTTTCTAGTTATGGCACTGGGTTTATTCCCTATATATGGAATCGCCCACATATTTTGGAGGTCGTAGTGCCATATAGACATACAGTAATCCCCAAAATTCGCAGGGGTTATGTTCCAACAACCCCTGCGAATTTTGAAAAACTGTGAATTGTGGCTGTGCTAAAAAAAAGCACAGCAATGAGGCGTTAGGACCCAGGAGCCGCCGTCCTCCTGGCAGAATGGCTGCTCCTGTGCATCTCCAGACTCAAGATCGCGTCCAGGGCATTCCCTTCTCTCGGCATCATTCAGAGAGAGGAGATGCCGAGACTCCTGTGCACCCCCGCAAGTGTGGTCTGGGGATCCAGGAGCCTCGGCATCTCCTCTCTCGTAACGATGCCGAGAGAAGGGAATGCCCTGGCCACGATCGTGCGCCCGGAGACGCACAGGAGCAGCTTCTCTGCCGGGATGCTACTACCACGTGGTAAGCAGAAAAAATCCGCGAACCGCTGAGTCCGCGGACGCAGAACCGTGAATGACCGGGGGATTACTGTATTCCTATTCATGATTAAAACATTCATGTTTCCGGTCTGGTGCCCCGCCAACTAGAAATGCCACCAGCCGCCACTGTATTTGTCACTGAAATTGAAATGATCATTAAAGCAGGTTGCACAAGACGATATTTTCATGTGGTTATATAAATCAATTTAATAAATATAATTTGTAACTCATGCACTGCCAAGACAATTTGTTATGAAACAAACATTGATTTGTGACGAGATGGAGTGCTAGCACATAAATATAGGACTGTTGCTGATCAGGAATACCTTGGAAAAAAATTATTAAAACATACTGTACATTTGTAAATTTATCTTCTGTTATTCCTACTTCCTTTTATGAAATATTGAAGAGGTGTAGTTAAAAGGTTAAAATAATTTATGGTATGCAAGCATTTGGATATTTACCATAGATACTCGAGAATACTGCAGTTTTTTTGAGAAAAAAACAGACCTCGAAATCGAAGGGGTCGCGGTATACTCAAGATACTTTGCAGGGAGAAAAAAATGCGCCCAATATTTTGGCCAATACCTTCGATCTCATACAGCCTCCGGCGCTCACTCAGTGCCTGCGTTCAACTCCGACCCCGTCTTCAAATGCGGGCGGCGCATGAGCAGCATGCATCCTCTCTGCATCCGTCACGGAGGTCACACGAGACCTGTTCAAGTGACTGGCATCGCGCACGGATGCTCGCTAGCCTCAAGGGAGTGACACATGAGAAGCAGGTGTGTATGCCTCTGTCCCGTCCCCCCAAAAGAAAATGAATTGTTAGGGGAAAAAATGGAAACTAAATATATCTGGTCTGGGCTCTGTATATGCGTGTCTGATCTGGGTTCTGTATATATGTGTCTGGTCTGGGGTCTGCATATATATGTGTCTGGTCTGAGGTCTGTATATATGTATCTGGTTTGGGGTCTGTATATATGTTTCTGGTATGGGGTCTGTATATATGTGTCTGGGCTCTGTATATATGTGTCTGGTCTGCGGTCTGTATATGTGTCTGGTCTGCGGTCTGTATATATGTATCTGGTATGGGGTCTGCATATATATGTGTGTGTCTGGGCTCTGTATATATGTGTCTGGTCTGGGGTCTGTATATATGTGTCTGGGCTCTGTATATATGTGTCTGGTCTGGGGTCTGTATATATGTGTCTGGGGTCTGTATATATGTATCTGGTCTGGGGTCTGCATATATGTGTCTGGTCTGGGGTCAGTATATATGTGTATCTGGGCTCTGTATATATGTGTCTGGTCTGGGGTCTATATATATTACAATAGTAATTTAACAGACTTTTGTGATTTTTTTGAAAATTTATACTTTTATACTTTTGCTCCTAGCATTATATTCGAGACTTGAGTAATATTTTCATATCCATAGTGAATCTCTACCCCTTGCGTTATACTCGGGTCACGTTATACTCGAGTATCTATGGTAGTACAAAAGAAGAAATATATTTTTGGACTGTAAGGTGGGTGTAACAAACAAAAGCAAAAAGAAGTTGTCAGATGATAGTTTTCACAAAGAACCTGTAGGTATTTATAGAATAAATCTTCTTAATATAATTACCACCGATGATAATTCCATTGTATTCATGCAGGCATGATGCTCAAGATATATATTGATGCCTTCATAACACAGTATAATTTCTGTAATTGTTGCTTTTCTTCTCTGTTGCTTTTAACATGGTTTCATGGGCCTGGAGCTGAGGATTTACTGTAGGTCCAATGGCCCTATGTTAATCCGATCTGCCTGCTAATTACTGTGCACAAAGTATGGCATCTCAAGCAGGGTCCCCTCTCCTACTGTTATGTGTGCTTAACTTGTATGTTTATTTGTTGGTCTATCTCACCCATTGTACAGTGCTAAGGAACTTGTTGTAACTGTAATCATACACAGCTTTCTTTTAAAGATACACTTTAGGATTAAAAAGGTGGAGGAAATGGAGGGGTTAAAACTGAACCTCTTGACCCCATCCATACTCCCCCTCTTGTTTTAGCCATTTAGGTATGTATGACACTCACTTTGTATCCAATGCAGCGCTGGTCTCTCTAATCCTCCGGATGTGACATGCTCCCAATTTGCAGAAAACCGGAACATGTCACACTGGCTCCAGTGAGTGTCCAACCAATCCAGTGCCTGGCAGGGAGGGGTTTGATAAAATAAAACATGTTCACTCTTCCTGGTCCCAGAGCCTCAAGTTCAGATCAGTCCTTACTGATCTGAGCTTCAAGAAGTAGTAGGGCGAAGCGGGTCAGCGGGATGAGGGTGCTCAGGGTACTTTGATCACTCCATTTACATTGAGTGGTGACAATGCATTGAGTGTCCCTTTAAGTACGATTAACAAACAATTACATACAGCTGCTTAATCCTGCCTCACACTTCATGTTTGAACATTATCTGATCCACTCTTTCACAAACTAAAGTTGATCCTTAATATATCCTAATAATATTATTCTCCTGCTATCCTTATAATATTATTATATATTACACATTTTGGCAGTAGAATTGCACTGACTAATATATTTTCAGTCACCATCCTCTTTGGACTACTGCTCATGCTCATATATCTTTTATGTAACTATAGTCTGATGCCCCAGTAAACCCATCCAGGCATGTACTGGCCATAGGGACTACAGGGAGATTCCCGGTGGGCCAATGGCTCAGTGAGCTGGTGTGAATGCTGGTTCACCGCATGACTCGCACTGCCCTTAATAGGTGAGGTGAGAACTACCTCACCATCTGTAAAACAGAACAGTGTGCCGCAGTCTCATATTGGGACCACTGTGCTGGTGAGACCCGCTGCACATCCACTTCACTTTAAGACATGGTGCATGCTCAACCTCAATGACACTGTGTTCCTTTACCTAGGTGCAGCACCTTCGGTACCTGTATAGTGATTGGTTGAGCGATCCGGTTGGTTTATATACTATTTTTGTGCGTGTTTGTATAATTAAAGTGGGCCGGGCTGGATGAAGTCCAGGGCTGATTTTTTTTTTCCATCCCAGTCCAGACCTGAACCCATCTCTGAATATTTCCTTCTGCTTAACTTGGTTTGCAATAAATTAGTTGTAAAGCTTGTTTTCCTTATATATACTGTATATATTGCTATGAATATGTTTGTGAGTCATAAATAATTTTCTAGAAGTGATAAAAAGTGTTGTATCTTGAAAGGCCGTGACGCCTTACTCATCTGCACAGTCATGTCTGTGACTCTCATATAAGAGCCATTATGCCAACACAGACAGAGCAGCCCAGCAGGCATCATGCTACTCATCATGGTATGCTCCTGTCTAAAATCACACTATTTTTATTAATATATGTCATTTCTTTGACTTAGCCAATGTGACATGATGCCAGTGGAGACACTGAAGAACAGCAGGTGGATTGTCACTCATTCCATATACCTGTCTGCAGCCATTCTTTGTTATTTATATAGAGTGCCTCACATACATAGTCACCTCCTATGATTTTTCTTTTTAAACTGAAATTAATAATGGATTTCACATAGAAATTGTAGTCTTTAGTTTAAATTAGCACATAATGTAAAAGTGAGAAAAAGTAACACTTGGATGAGATGTCTTCACACATATGCAATTAAACACTGGAAACAGATCATTAGACAGTGAGATAAAAAAAAAATCAATTCGAAACCTATAGAAAAGAAGTGAAAAAAATACCCTTGTTTCTAACTACACAAAGAAATGGCAATATAATGTGTGGTATCACAAGTCTGGGGATACTAGCAGGGTTATTCAGACAAAGGTGAAACTCTGGAGAACTTCTGGAGAAGTGAGAATTATAAGTCAAAATAGCCAAACCAGAAAAGTTCTCCCATTTATCTCACTTTCCAAATCGACTATTTTGACCTACAATTTTCACTTCTCCAAACATTCTCCAGAGTTTCACCTTTCTCTGAATAACCCTGCAGAAGGTTAATTTTAGGGCTTTGACTTCATGATCTGCAAATGAAATGTTAGGACTGCAGTAACATGCATTGTTTTAAAGACCCAATAAACTATGAAAGCATCGTCAATATTGATCATTTACAACTATTAATTGTCAAACGAATATCAATGTATCTTTAAAGCTTGATGTCTAATGGTAGTCTGAGAGAGGGAAAAAAATGTATTTTAGCAATAATAATAATAATATTTTCTCATTGCCCAGACTAGCCTGTTAATAGTGAAATTTTAAAACATTCAGACAACGGTGTTATTTATGCTATAGGATCTGACCTCGTTTTATCATAAATCCCATTTTAGAACAATTTGTTCTATATTTACTTCACCGGGATCATCACTTCTTTCTTGGTCATGTCTAGTCTTTTTTTATTATCGGTACTCAAACTGTCAATGAGCCAATGGATATTGGGGGGGGGGGGGCAATGAAGCAATGAACTCTGTGAATTGATTTAATACGAAGGTTTTTTTTAGTGTTTTGTTTTTGTTTCAGATGTTCAATTACTGTCACCTCTAGGCTTAAGCTAACTTAAATACCCACCAGGCATACAGAAACCTCTCAGCATGATGATGTACCAGTTGGTTGAAAACAGCTGCCTCTGTGTGTTAGTCATCCAGATATGTTAATAGGTGAAAATGATGAAATTTGAATTGTTATCATAATAAAAAAAAATTTACTACTATAGTGGAACGGCTTGCTAATGCAATGGACTCATGTTTATCTAAAATATATAATATATCTATACATAAAATATTTATATATGTATATGAATAAAAGTAATGCATAATTTAAGGAGGGCTGGTAAACACTCCTGTATTCAGTTGTGGGCTACAACCGTACTGAACACTTTGCCTGCTCAATAAATGCTCCACAAATAGTTATTTTGTGCTCTTCCACCGTGAAGTGCCATCTTGCACAAGTCTTGCAAGATACTACATGGAGTCCTATGGGCGGAAAAAGTAAATAACATCTGCAGAATGCAGCAACACAACCGGTATAATCTTAGCGTGCCAGTACAACTACAACTCTGGCCACTAGTGCAGCCACCTCGTAATTAAGCCAGTGTATTGGCAAACATGAAGGTACAGCAATTGCCAGATTTATACCTTTTACGACAGCCAAACAATGGCCAATGCAGAATAGGAGCCATATTCTTCTATTATTTCCAGATTCCATGTTGCTAATACACAATTAAAAATTAATCTAAAGAGCACAAACTATTTTAGTTGTTATTTTTGCATTAAAACGCACAATTGTGAAAACCAGAATAGCTTTCCTATATCTGTTTGAACTCTTCTGTACACTTTGTGAGCATTTATACATTTTCAAATAGACATACTACTGTGTATTTGTAGCGTGTGAAATTAAACAGTGTTTATCCAAGGGGAAGATATGACCAGTGAGCAATACAGAAGTGTTTATATCAATGCTCTTAGGCTTTTCAGAGAGATCTACGGTTCACAGAAGAAATTCTATGTGATCAATGACTAGAAACCATCTTTCAAAGGATTCAAAGGCAATAAAAAGATTTAAACATGCTGCATAACTGGTAAAGCAGTTGTCTGCTGAATTGTGTCCTACCAAAAATCCCAATCACATAAAAACAAATAGATTCACAGTACAGTTTTGTGAATTTAATGCAGTTGTGGCATTTGCTAGTGAAATATTGCTTCACCTAGCCTTTTTCTGTTTGAGGTCTGCTTCTGGCTGGTGGGATGCCAGCATTTGGCAATGGTGGCAGTAGTAAGAAGCAATTTTTCCATTATTACCAACTCCATATAGTCATAAGCAGTCAAATGTTATAGTTTTGGAAACAAAGAATATCCAAAAAAGTATAGATGATAACCTAAAAGGCGGACTAGTGGACCTCTCTGCACTATCCACCAGTAGATTGGTGTAGAGCTTCTTTTCCAGCAGCTGACTTGATGTGGGAAACTCTCAAAAATTAAAGTCATGATTACAGGGATGGTTGTGGACCTAAAGCTGTGAATAGGGTGCAGCCAGGGAAGG
Organism: Leptobrachium leishanense; assembly: GCA_009667805.1. Lineage (NCBI taxonomy): Eukaryota > Metazoa > Chordata > Amphibia > Anura > Megophryidae > Leptobrachium > Leptobrachium leishanense. The sequence continues at coordinate 156,822,281 of CM019063.1, read as the reverse complement.
TTTTAAAAGATGAACCCCATGCATATGGCATACTGTATATGAGGCCAGTTATGGGCATGTTTGGGCCAAAATGTGTCAGGACAAAATCAAATGGCACGCTGACCACAGTCAGTTCTCTCAAATATCTAAGTATGTGGTTAGACCCAAATCTATCCTTTGGCCCCACATAAAAAAACTCTCATCTAAACTTTACCCCAAACTAGGTGCCCTGTACAGAAACAAATCCTGTGTGAGCCCCGCGGTAAGAAAGCAGATTGTACAACAAATGCTTTTGCCGGCTATTGAATTCGGAGATGTAGTGTATGCAGCTGCCCCGCAAACACACCTTCAGAAACTTACTACATTGTATAACTCCTTCTGCTACAATGTTACTACATGACCCACCATTCTGACATGTTAAAAGAGTTAAACTGGCCATCGCTGGAATCTAGACGCATCCTTCACCTTTCTAACCTGGTGTTTAAGAGGTTTTCTGTGAAGCTACCACCCTACCTGATTAGACTGCTTCCCCCAGCAGTTCCCTCATCCTATAACCTCCGATCCAGGACCAGCACCTTACTTGCAATACCACAATACAAAAAGGAAGTGGCTCGATTCTCATTTTCCTACAGAGCACCGCAGTTATGGAATAACCTCCCAGACGCTATAAAATCTTCCCCCAGTCTAAAGTCGCTTAAGAGATCTCTATTAACATACCTCGAAACAGAATACACCTGTAAACATGTAACATATTGAATATATTTATTTTCTGTTAATCTGTATATTTGTGTTTTTTTAATATCTTGCATTTTATTACTTTGTATTTCTGTAACAACTGTAACAATTCAATGTTCTTAAACCCAGGACATACTTGGGAACGAGAGAAATCTCAGTGTATCCTTCCTGGTAAAATACTTTATAAATAAATAAATAAAAATAAGCAGATTTCAGCAAGGGCATATTTTGGCACGGCAATTGCTAGATTTGGGATTTGGCCACGGTTTTAGTGGGTCACCAGTTGGGTTTGGGACTCCACTGTGGCAAGTAGCTCACAGCAGTCACAGCCCACTGGGCATTTGCTTGATTGAGTGGCATTTTGAAATATTTAAACGTCAAGTTACTCGGACTCCAAATCTGAGGGACAGAAATAAAAGTTGTGGTCACATAATATTTTGGTCAACTTGAAAATCCAAGTGAATTTGACTTTAATCTGGGGGACAGAAATGAAAGTATTTGTAAGGTTCATGTGCAAATATGTACACACTTTGCTATATGTTACGATTTGACAGATCCATTCAGTAATCTCAGTTTAGTAACTCCGTTGCACACATACAGAATGCACTGAAACAGAGATATATTTTTTTAATGGAGACATAGTTCATATAATGCATAAGGTCTCCAAGCATCTCCCCAAAGGGCGCACCAATCATTAATTCGTTTTACTTTCATATTTTTGCAGAATAACCCAAGTATTAATAGTGGAATTTCCGTGAAACTTAAAACAAGTCATTGAATGTTCCTGCACAGTAAATGGATTGAAAGATGATAACAAATGCAGAGTTTAATATTTATACTGCAACACAAATTGTTACTGCACATCAAAATCAGTCCATAATGGGAAATTGTATTTGCACAAAAGGGCACCATAACTCATAACCCTAGGCCACACATGAGTTATTGGGCAGTGAGGCATGAGAAATAATCTTCATAACTCAATGCTCACATTGCATTACCCAGCATCACATATCCTAGACTGCATTCATGTGTTCCCAGTCACTCCTCATAGGGAGTGAGAATGGTCGAGTTGGTTTGATGCAGTTCAGTGATTTGACAGCCGCGATCTGACATATCATTGTAAGGATAACACCTTTAAAATGTTGGAAATGCCCAATGGCTGTGTTTCCATTTAACCATGTGCTAATTACAAAGTGACAATCAGTCATACTTAGTATTACAGAATTCCATAAATCAAGCCTAGTGGCGCTCTTATTAAAATTTCTGCCTACAAAATATACCGTCAGTTACTTTATTCATATCCCCCAAAAGCAACTGAAGCTGACCTGATCTCATCTTTCAGTCAAATCAGATAGTCACAACTGCCAATTACAATTAGACCTGTTTCATTACACAATGAAGAGATGAGGAGTGAGAATGAAAACACAGGCCAAGGATGGAAACCTTCAGAGGCTTTATATCAGATTAAAAATGGCAGAAATTACAGAAACCATCATGAATTATCTGAACATGTTATTTTAAAAATATATATCTTAAAAGTCTATAGTGATATAGGCCTTCGAGGAATCTTTCTTTAAGTGTGCTCTTCCTACCTGTCCCAACTATCGTTTAGTGTCTCATTTTCGGGAAGTACCTCCTCCTGGCAGCCTGTCTCTGTTGGGGTGTGTCGGGTATATTACAGAAAGTAAAAATTAAAATGGATGCCTGTAGCCATTTTGTTTTTAAAGACAGTCTTTTCTTTATATTTTTTTTAGAAGTGCCAGACATGAAGGAACCTAGAATGTTTTTGTGTGATAATGCTAGAGTTAAGTGCTAAGGCGTGTCATAATTAAATTTATTGGTCTGTCTTAAGTTTTTAAAACAAAAGATATTTTGTCTTTTGGGTATAGAATAAGAGTAAATATCTCTGTAATATAGATTTATATTCACAAAATATATGTTTATAATCAAGGTATATTTTATTATATTTACAGTAGGAAATATGTATACTCCAATAAATATTGTAGAAAGTATATAATTGGTAAATAATAAAAATTACTAAAGAAAAGATTTTGTTGAGTTAACTGGAAAAGAATCCAGCTGATAAAGATTCAATAAGTAACCAAAAGGGAGTGAGGATATAAATTTAATTTTGATAGGTAGAGACACAGTGTCTATACATGGAGAGAGAGAGTCTTTGTTAAGTCAGATTGAAGTTGACCCGAGATAAGAATATTAAAAAGAAATGGTGGAATTAATTAAGACGTGCAATACTGCCCTCTAGAGGATAGTAAATATTAGATTTGATGTACCAGAAATATTGCCAGTGACGTCAAATTTACTATAATTGAAGCGGCAGTGTTGGTTGCAAATCAGTCCGAGATTCCAGCATTCAGAGACTCACACCGAAATGCATTACACATGACCCTCTGAGAGTCCAAGATTCCAACACTCAGACTCACACCACGATGCAGGCAGATCCCAAGACATGAGGCAATCAAGATTCTCACCAAATCTCTGACTCTCACCAAATCTCTAACTCACATGCATTGATTATCTGATATCGATAATCTTCACACATTCCAAAAATATTACATCAGGAATTCCAAGGCAGACTTATCAAAATCCAAATTGGACAGGTAATGTATGAAATTAAGGAATTAATGTAATTATATATGTTTGTAGATATTCTTGCAACGTAGACTGAGATTTCTCAGATATTGGGTAACTCCAAAAATTCTAAGTATTTCTATTCTGCAGATAGAAATATGAAGAAGTGGATATAAGGATTTATTCCTAAAAGAAATGTTGTAAGATTGATACCAATATATATTGAATTTGGAAATTACTGTGATTATAATTAATAAGCAAAGAATTATATAACTACAAAATAAAAAGCAAAAGATTAGAAGTTTAATTCTCGAGATTAGGGGAGGATTCACTAAATAAGTTTTTATTACTTATCATTAAATTAGCTCATCTTTTGTTGATCCATGTAGCATAGAGATATATATATATATATCTATAAGAGCTGGCTGGTTAAACATTGTTTGCTGGGAAATGCATGTTATATTAAGCAGAAATGTTTATTAACCATTTGTGCATTAGTTACTAACTGATAAGGTAAATGATATTAATCATATATGCAGTTACTAACTGGAGATACATATATTGTGAAACTAGTTTTTATATGCTGATGGATTGTGGTTTATAAATTTTTGTTTATGATATGAGATTTGAAACTTTTTTGTATATGTAATAAATATATATATTTTTATCCGATTATTGATTATTGTATTTTTCAAAGCAAAACACAGACAATTTAAAGAATTTAGGAGAATTTCTAGGAAATATAAACGATTGATATTTGTGTCTCGTGTAGATTTCTTATGAAATAATAATCCCTGACATATTGGAGGCTTGGCTGATAAATCCAATATATAACGTGTTGTATTCACGTGCAGAGATTATATCCAACAGCTGCCCCAAGGTTCAGTATTAGGCCCTCTTGTCTTTTCAATCTATACTGCCTCTCTAGTCAAACTGATCAGCTCCTTTGGATTCTAGTACCACATATACGCTGATGACACTCAAATATACCTCTCCTTCCCTGATCTCTCACTGGCTCTCCTGGATTGAGTCACGTACTGTCTCTCCGCTGTCTCAAATTGGATGTCTTTCCGCTTGCTTAAACTCAATCTTGCCAAAACTGAAATTCTCGTTGTTCCTCCCTCCAAGAAAAACCCAATGCCACCTATCTCTCTATGAGTAAATGGAACACTCATTAGCTCGATGCCCTAAGCTCGCTGCCTTGGTGTCACTTTCGATTCTGACCTAGCGTTCTCTCCCCACATCCAGACACTGACCAAATCTTGTTGCTATCAACTCAAGATCATTGCCCGCATCTGCCCCTTTCTGACACAAGATACCGCGAAGGTGCTGGTTCATGCTCTTATCATTTCATACCTTGATTACTGCAACTTACTCCTTATTGACCTCCCCAAATCCTGTATTGCCCCTTTGCAATCTGTAATGAATGCAGGTGCCAGGCTTATTTTTCTCTCCAGATGTACATCACGTACCTCCCCCCCCCTGCCGGTCACTCCATTGGCTTCCTGTAAACTTCAGGATACAGTTTAAAATACTGACGCTCACGTTCAAATCGCTCAATAACTCAAACCCTCCCTACATATCTTTGTTACTAAGCAAACACGTCCCATCTAGACAACTCCGGTTGGCAGGTGATCTCCAACTGTCATCTGTCTTCACTCGCACTGCCAACTCTCACCTCCAAGACTTCTCAAGGACAGCTCCGGTCCTGTGGAATGACTTGCTTCACCTTATCAAACTCTCCCCTGATCTTCAGGCCTTCAAGAAATCCCTCAAAATCCACCTTTTCAGATTAGCGTACCACATCACTGATGCAACTCATCCCTCTGCTCACCTACTGACACATGATTGAAGCTGCTTCTACGGCCCCACCATTCCCAAACCACTGGCACTAATGATCCTGAAATCCAGTAAAATTCCCCTTGCCTTACTCATACAATCCGTTAGAGAAGTTCTTGTCTTATTTCTTTCTTCTTTTTTTTTTAATTTATCAACTTGCACTTTTCAAAATTATACCTTCAAGTAGTTTTCTCCATGATGGCTGCACCATAGAACAAAAGACACACTTTCTTTTGTAAGCAAGAATCTCATTATCTTTTGTTCCCTTTCATAGCACATTTACTTCTCCAATTATACATGTGCCAAGGTTTACTTTAAGATTTTTTTTTTATTATTTCTTAATTATAGAATATGTATACACTGTACATATTCCTCTAGGTAACTCTCTTATTACAAGCACGTTATTAACTAAAAACAAAAATAATATAGATGAACTCTCAAAGAGTAAGGGGTTAATGTCACTTGGATGTCTACGGCAAGAGCCCCAAGTGAAGGAAGCTATCACCAGAAATAGTCATTGTAATAAACTACATGCTAAACTGCCTCTTAACATCATGCACGGAGGGTGAGTGGTTCTTGTCATGAATATTTTTAGACAAATTAAATCAGAATTCCATGCCAGCTCCCATTACAAGCTGTCATCTTTATCTCAGCCCTGTGGGACTGTGTAGGTGTGTGGATGGATGGTAAAAAACTTTACTGCAGAGATATTTGCGGGCATACGTGTTACCAAGCAGCCATTTATTGCACAAGAGCCACATATTGCGTTGTATATGAATATTGCCTCTTATACACTGGCTTATTTTTTTTTTAATCTTTTAAATAGGAAATTGCTTGTTCATGAAGAATGCAGGGCCCAGACTGCAAGTTACTGCTTAAAGCCTTTCCGACGAGTCGACGACAGTGACACACTGCATTCCATTAAGAATTGATGAATATTCATGTAGTGTTTTATTAAAAAGTGATTCTACCTTCTTAGTGAAGGAGCAGTAAAATGTTCTTATGTGAAAAAATATTTAGTGATTCAGCAAGTTCTCTCTAATGGAATGGTTTCTGACAACAAACCTTAGTACAAGTTCTCAAGGGCTCTTGTCGGCAAAGTTTAGTATTTGTCAAGCATTCAGTATACAGATATATAAATATATATATTGAAAAAAGAGAGCAACTGAAGGCAGTTATGGTATATATCAGCATTCCGCTTTTAGCCATAATTAAGAAATGTCGGCATGACAGGAGGGGTGACTGTTCGAGGAATGCGTCCTATTCATCCAGTGTTTTGGTTCCTATCCACACGTTTTTGGATCTTTCTTGTTTGGTCCATGATAACGAGCAAGGGCCGTTTCCCCACCTTGTCGGTAAGTTTATGGCAGCTTGTCCGCATTTCAAGAACCCCTCTTCACTATCTGGATTTTAAAAAATCTAAACCGTTTTAAAATTAGGGTTGCTGTGTCAGCACAATTTTATTACTTTTAAAGTAGAGAAACTTTTACAGTTATGGTCACTTTTAGGGGTAGGGTTAGAGTCACGTCAAACAAAGAAGCAGAAACTGTTGTCCAAATTTGAGGCAAAATGGAGCACAATGCTAGAATTGGGGTTAACCCTAACCATAACCTTTAAGAGTAACCCTAAACCTAAAACAAATACAAATAACCACCTAACCCTAATTACACACTTTAATCCTAAAATTAGCCCTACCCCTCATACTTACCCTAATCAAAAACTCCATTAGCTTCCTCAAAATGCACAAATTCGACTGGCCCAACCCTGCAAAAGATTTGACTGCTCACAAAAAAAACCTATGAAAAACGGCACGACATGTAATCGTATTTTTCATAATTATTACTATTTCTCAAATCGAGGACAGTCAAGAACACATACAATATTTATTAAATAATGATTATTATTATTTTGTGTTACTGATAGTGGTAAAAGATTATGGAAGTTATTCACTAAGGTCTAAATTTGCCAACGAAGTTCACCGTAGGTGCAATTTTTGAGCAATTCATGTTTTTGCCAAATACAGGCAAATTGACAGCGAAATACTGTGCATTTTGCCACAATTCACTGGAATTTGGCGGCATCAAAATTGTCCCATAGAAAACTAATGATTCATCTATTCCCAGAATGCCAAACTGCACCAAAATTGCAGAGAATTACTTAATTTCATTGATTTCAATTTAACAGGTTAAAACAGGTAAATTAATGTAATATCTATTTTTTTTTAAAAAGACCATTTAATATTTTTATTTTTTTAAAAAGCAGCTGTATTATTTTTTAAAAGCCGTTTGTGTTTTTTAAATGTTTTAAAAGACACTTTTGTTTTTTTATTTTTTGACAAGTTTTTTAATATTTTTTTAACAGACCTTTTTATTATTTTATTAAAGGAGCTTTTTTATTATTTACATACTTTTTTTACTACATTTTTATTGATTTAACATTCTATTAGGAGAATAGGAGACTTCCTATATATTTTGTTTCAGTTCAGTGGAATTTGCCAACACCATTTCAGCGCAATTCGGCACTTATTGCGCTTTTCGACAACATCCCATAACTGCTTCGGCGTCTCATTTTCAGTCCAATACTGTGAACATTCGATAAATAGCGAATGCCCGAATTGGAATCGCTGAAGTGAGCCGAAATGTGCTGAAATTAGAAGCACCGAAATTGAACTCCGTTTCGGTGCTTTGTGAATAGACCCATATACGTGTGTATATATATATATATATATATATATATATATTTATTTATTTGTATTATTTTACTAATATATAATAAATAGTATTAGCATTTTTTTTTACGTCTACCAGGCGATTACCTGGGGTCCTGTATGAATGTGTGTAGTTGAGTTATCAGAAATGTATACAACACTATTGATTGAAACCAGCTCTTTCAGTGCCTGAGTAGGTCTGTTCAGCCGAAGTCCCATTAGCTCAGTGCTTCCCATCCTGTCCTCAGGACCCGCGAACAGGCCAGATTTTAGGCCCCGTTCACACTGCGATTTTATCGTGTGGATTTTGCCGCGATGTCGCAGCAAAATCCGCGCGACGTCGCGCTACGTAGCTTCTCCAATGCATTTCAATGGAGCTGTTCACATATTGCCGCGCGATGTCGCGGTAGCATGTCACTGGTACATGACCCTTTTTTTGCGATTTTCATTGGTGGTGCTTTGCAAAATCGCACAAAATCGCGAATAGGAAAATTGCACGGAAAAGCGTGCCTTTTTCAAATCGCACAGTGTGAACGGGGCCTTAAGGATTAGCTTTTTGAAATGCAAAATAAGTACTGTAATTTCTGAGCAGAAAGCCATTTCACCTGTGCTGTGCTTCAGATATCTGGCAAACCTGACCTGTTAGTGGGTTTTGATGACCGGTTTGGGAAACACTGCTCTACAGTAGGTGCTTGGGCCTCCAGGGTTTTCTCTATTTTATTGTGGTGTGGCTCGTGCCATGATAAAATTACTCAGTACTCATATTTTATATGTGGCCAATAAAAGTTGACTACCTGGGTTCATTTTCTCTCAAGTGACGCAAGATCATTTTCTTTTCTTTATTGATTTTAGCGTAAACTGCTGCCATGTTGAATTTGTATCACAGAAAGGAAGTAATGCAGAACTCGTTCTCCTGTCTTGTCTCACTGAATCACAATGTATCTCTTTTGGAAGATAACATTTTTCCAGTATAAGAATTAACGTAATGTAGTTTTAATTTTTTCCCTTAAATACAATGTAACTTCATAAATACCTACGTTTTATAGCATTTATTCGTTAACGTGGAAGACAGGTAAAAATAGAAATGCATGGTGGAGGGATGCACTGATTGTTCTGCAGCTCCTGCCACATATTTCAGAAATGTCCTGTAAATGGATGTCTGGTCATCTTAGGACGTTTGTTTTCTGCCAAAATAAGAGATGCTTCCCTGATTCCCTACCACATTATAAAGCTTTTGACAAGGACATTCTCCTTTCTTGGCAGATTACCAGTCGCTTAGCTGCATGTTATTTTTTTTTATCTTGCTGTTTTGATTTAACAAGTTTGCATTAATCTCTGTATTATCACTCTGAGTAATGTTGAACCTTGTTGTTGGTAATAACTTTATGCACCGTAAGTGGCGTCCTGACTTATGGAATACAAATGCTTTACTATAAATGACTTTTATATGAAGTAGCACGCCGGTGAATTCTGATATGTACAGTATGTGAATAGTTATAAAGAATACAAGTAATGATAGTCACAGTGAAAAAAAGAGAGAAATGTGAAATATTCAAACCTAGCGCTGAGTTAAACTAAGCTGTTTGGTGTTTATACGTATAGATACACTGGCGCTCGCAGCCTGTTGCATTAGGGTGTGCACCGATTGTAGGATATAGAGTCACCCAGCACGCAGACAAATCCCGGCAAGGCAAGGAAAACCCTAATCTGAGAAGCTGGTCCTTGATAATGGCCAGGTACTAATCTAAAGAAGGTTTACAAACAATACATAGAAGTACAGATCAGGGACAGGAGAGATATCGTAGTAATAACAAGCCAGAGGTCGGTACACGAGATAAACATATGCCAAGGGATAAACACAGAAATCACAGTCAAATATTCAAGCCAGAAGTCAAACCAGAAAATCAAATGTAGGAGCTAGAAGACACACGCTGAGGGGTAGAATAAACCACGTCAGGGCTCAGAGCACAGTCAGTGACTGATATTTAAAGGCCTAGGTCTCTGCTCAGGTGCAGCATTCAAAGTGGCCTGATTCATAGACTGGCGCCCTCTTTGTTGGGGAGACTGCACTGCAGGGGCACCAGCAGGCATGACACCCATGGAACATTTATTACTTCAAATCAAAACCTGAATGTCTTTGAAGATTTTGCACAAAATACACATCTTTTATTAGATTTAACAAGCCTGTAATCTGAGATACAGTCCATGTAAGGGACATCTAAAATGTCAATGTAGGATGTGAAAGAGAACCTCTTCACCCAACATTAGGGTGCGCCTGGTGTGCCCACCTATGTATAGATTTATATTTTTCAGATATATCGATAGCAATAAAAACTGTTATTTTTGGACTGTACCCAGGTTCTTGAACACTGAAAAGGTTATATTGTTTCTTCAGAACTGCTACTCTTTAGGTAGTGGTGCTTTATGTTGATTTCAACATCTCATGGCCACAAATAAAATAGTCACGAAAAAAGTCCACAGTTACGAACATGTACTGCTAATTTGGACAGGTTAATAAAGGTAGGACAGTATTAAAAAGCTGGTGTTAACTTAACCAGAGCTGTTGTAAATTTACCAGAGCCATTATAGCCAAGGGGTTGCTAAGTTTACAACAGCTCTGGTTAAGTTAGCACCAGCTTTGTAATACTGCCCGTAGTTTCTAATTTGGGAAAAAAATGTCGAACCCACATCTATTTGGTACGCATGATCATTATTGCGTTGTTTTTGTGATGCGAGTACGATGCATTGGTTGGTATTAGGGTTATGGTTACTGTTAAGCACTTATTGAGCATAACCATGCTTTCAAAAAGAACATTTACTCATACCCTATTCTGTTATTTCATCCATTCATAGTACTCCATAACAGTATTCAGTAAATATCAGACATGTGTAGAATGTTTGTCCAGTTGTGTTCTATATTTGAGGCCTTTAATTACCCAATTTTGAAAATGCAACACAATACCATAGAAAGTTAATCCATCATCTGATGCCCATGGATGGAATCCACAATATTTCTAAGGTTTGTCTCATCCCAAAGCCCAGGAAGGACACACTCAAACTCTAGCTAATGGTTGAAGGGATAAACCCCTCCCCCTTTTTTTTTTTAAACTTTGCCTGTAGAACACAGCCTAGGGAATAGAGGATGGTCCTGTAACCCAGGGAATTGGAGCTCTGTATTTGAATTCTTCACCCTTGCCTGTGGGAGTAGGATATCTGGGCAAATGAGTTCCACCTATTTTTATATGTCATGACCATCGCAACCCAAAGTGGTTACATAGCCTTTTAAACTATCACCTGACATACATGGGTGAGGAATAAAGGATGGGGTTCCCTCGGTTTTAATTTTTTTTCTCAATGTCTCCATTGTGCAGGCCAGTGTTTCAATCCCTCTTTTGCTTACATAGTTTGAAGACATAGAAGCTCTTTAGGGTTTTTTTTTTGTGATGCAGGAGGGCTATCCCATGATTGGTGAATAAACGTTTATTTGTTTACTGGTGAATGTAAATTATTGACTGATCTCTGAGCTCCCTTTATTATACAGACTGCAATATGTCATCAAAATTAAGAAAGTGTGATTCCCGATATCTATAGAAAAGAACAAGGGACAGGGAAGAAATATTTACAACGTTACAATCAATGTATAAACAACACTATGCTGTTGATTATGGGAAATTGTATTCATAAACATTAAAATATATACAGTATGTGTACCAAAATATCCCATTAAAACCACACAAAACATTGATGTTCTATTTCCTACAGTTATTTTACATACCATTTCATTTTTCACTTTGTAATCACAATTAGATTTCTTTTTCTCAGATGTTTCATAAAGAATGGCTTGTAGAGTTAATGTTTCCTGTGTTATTATAAACGGTTTTAGGTATGGCAGTGTGGTGGGAGCATGGAAGTCTTACCTTGCTCCAGGGTGGCTCATATTGAACGCACGAAGAAGCCTTATAACAATGACATTGACTACTATGCAAAGCGCAATGCCCTGAGAGCTGCAGAGGTGTGGATGGATGAGTACAAGTCCCACGTCTACATGGCATGGAATATACCTATGACAGTGAGTATTAGACATGTGCATTCGTTTTAGTACTAAAACGATTTAGTTCGAATTTTGGGATAATTTAGTTTTCGTAGGACTCAAGAGAAACGAAACTGCTCAGTACAAAAAAACTAAAGAAACTAAAATAAAATGCATTACATTTTAGTTTCAGTCCTTTTTGTGATATTACATTGAGTGAAGGAGACCAGCAATGAAGAGCGCAACATCACAACATCCAAAGTTCTGCACCGTCCACATGCCAATGCAGTAGGATGTTCTATACAGAGAGGGGCATTAATTAATGCAGGAGGATGTTCTATACATTATACAGAGAGGGGTATTAATGCAGGAGGATGTTATATACATTATACAGAGAAAGGTATACATTGAGGAGGATGTTCTATACAGAGAGGGACATTAATTAATTCAGGAGGAAGTTCTATATATTATACAGAGAGGGGTATTAATTAATGCAGTTGGATTTTGTATACATTATACAGAGAGGGGTATTAATTAATGCAGGAGGATGTTCTAAACATTATACAGAGAGAAGCCTTTTTTTTTATTTTTTTTAGCACTTTAAATCCAGTGGCTGTGAGCGCTGAGATCGGCTGCTTGTTACATTATCTCTCAGTACAATGTATCAGGCTCAGTTGTTCCCCTGTGTCATATAAACGTGTCAACACATTCACAACCAACGGTCTAGTCCAAAAAATTAAGTATGGAAACTCTCGAAGTTTCCTGCTCCCCAAATGACCATCTGTACGTTGCTCTTAACCTGCCACTACACACTGACGGTTGGTACCAATGTCTAAAAATAAAGATAAGCTGGCTTTTATGATAATAGTAATTAATATCATATATTTCCAGTGAATTATTAAGAAAACTTATAATGGAAACCTTATAAAAGTAATTCAGTTTGTAGAAACTCAGTTTTCCCTGGAAAAAATGGTGGAGAAACTGCTTTCCCAAGCGTTCCAACTCAACTATACACCTGTTCACAACCTATCGTGGGTATTTGTAGACAGAAAATAACAATTTAGATAATACAAGAGCAGACATTTCATAATTAAACCAATGATACCTAACAACTTTTTTTATATAGAGACTCATTGATGGAAGTTTAATTACTTTGTTTATAGCTCTATAATATTGGCATACCTTAACCACTTGAATGCTAAGGACGCGCTCAGCGCGTCCTCAGCATTCCCGCTGGTGTGCTGAGGACGCGCTGAGCGCGTCCTCACATTGGGGTCAGCGTTCGGCCGGGTTCCGGCCGATCGCTGGCCCCTCCGGTGCGGGCTGACATCCTGGATGTCAGCCCGGCATCCGGACCACCAGCCGCCAGAATTAGGTGTCATCGCGGGGGCGCGATGACACCTAATTCAGGCGCCCCCCCCCCCGCATGTGCGGAGGAGGCGCCTGAAAGGGAGGGGGGGAGGTCCTTCGAACCTCTCTCCCTCCCGATCGGTGGCTCTGCGGGGCTTAACCCAGGCATCATTTGGAAGGGCACAGCCTGCCCTTCCAAATGATGCCTGGCATTAACCCCTGGGGAGCTGGATCGCGAATCGGCGCTGAAAAGCGCCGGTTCGCGATCCTTTCCCGGAGCTGGCCGACATCTTGGATGTCGGCCAAGCCTCCGGGAACTCCCCCAGAGGACTGGCGTCATCGTGCGTAGCACGATGACGCCAGTCCTAGAGTTAACCCCTAACTGCCACCAACTGTGGAGATAGGGAGTTCCAATGAACTCCCTATCTCCCGATCCGTGGCAGTTAGGGGTTAAATTTTGGTATGGTTGGATCGGCCAGAGCATGGCCGTTCCAACGATACCAAACATGAAAGTGTAAAATTTTGTAAAAAAAAAAAAAAAATGAAAAAAATAAATAAAAAAAAATAAAAAAAAAAAAAAATAAACACTTTTTTTTTATTTTTTTGGGTTTGTTAATGCAGCAATATTGTTCCCATTTCAATTATAATGTGAACAATGATGCTGCACTAACGATTTTTGTATGCGGTGCGTTTGTTAAAAATAGTGTCATTTTCCCCAAAAAAAATGTAACGAGACCCCATCTCTAATTTTTTTAACAAGCGCACCCCATACAAAATATAACCGCAATTGCTCGCATGTTAAAATGTGAAAAAAACACTTTACACGTTGTAAATTATTGAAAATACATATTTTATTGCATTTTTTGTTATAATATACAGACATGACATAACGTATACATATAATAATGACATATTATGAATCTACTGAGTCTGACGGAAAGAACGATATATAATATGTCTGGTCATATACTAAAATAAGCCTTCAAAACACGTTTAAACATGATGCGCAAAACAGGTAAAAATGACCTCAGCACAGGGGCGGGAAAAGCCTCAGCAGCGAAAGGGTTAAAATATGACATCTAAAAGAAAGATTATTGTGAAAGATTAGGGAATTAAATATCTGGGCCAAAAATAGGGACTTTCTCCCACATATGAACAATTTCTGCCCTTTCTCAGTCACCAATGGTTAAAAAAATAGTGCCCTTCTTCAATCTGCTGTCCTAGGCATAGGCCTAGTCATCCTATACAATAATATACCCCGAATAATAGGGTCAATCCTTAATAATGTCAATGTTAACTGGACCGAAATCACTATGTAGACCTTTGAAATTAACCGGTCAGTAGTAAATAGCTGTTGATTCTAACCTGATTTTTCTAACCTGTTCTTTTCATAGAACCCTGGAGTGGACTTTGGCGATGTGTCAGAGAGGCTGGCACTTAGACAAAAACTGCAATGTCGCAGCTTTAAGTGGTACTTGGAGAATGTGTATCCAGAAATGAGAGTATACAACAACACTATAACCTATGGAGAGGTATGTTTTTTCAGGAAATTTTACTGATCACATGACTTTTATCATTTTAATATATTTTTATATTTATTTTAGCTGAGCATTGTATCAGGGCCAATTATAAAATTAGAAGTGGAAAAGAGGTGGAAACGATAAAGACATTTATTATTATTATTATTATTATTGTCATCATTTATATAGCGCCAACAGTTTCCGCAGCGCTTGGAAAAGAGGTGGAAAAGATGGAAACAATGAAGACATTTGAGTAGAACAATGGAAAGAAAGGCAGGGAGCGAGCTAAGTGAAATTAGCAGAAGTGTACATAACAGCTACAACAAAAATGTTAAAAAGAACAACACAATGGTGAGAAGCAGCAAACAAGAATCTGAAAGACCATGGGGACAAGAAATTAGAGAAGGGAATTGGAGATAGTCATGTGTAAAGAAAGAAAGGAGCAATGAAAGAAGACAGAATGTAGAATAAAAACTATATAGGTAGAAAATTAGAAATGCCGTATAAACAAGAGAAAATTACAGCTTGGCATTCACACAGCAAACTAGACTTCCTAGATATGCACACAATAGCACGGCCGCAGTGGCTCCAGAAGCGCCTTTGATGTAACTCAGCAAAGATGGCAATCCTATCAGCATTCCAGTCCCATCCAGCAGTTGTGGGGTTATCATGTAGCTACAGTCTCACAGAAGGCTTGTCTGTTCTGATTTCTCATGCAGGGCAGCTCTTCATTATGTAATGTTACTTTGCTACATGATACAATCAAGCCTCTCTCTCTCTGTGCCTGTCCCCAGGCTGTGAAAAGACATTATGTGCAGCAGGCAGGCACTGACAGTCTACTTTGAGAATCTTGTCAATGAGAAAGATAGTTGTCCCCTGGTGCTATTGCCAGAGTCCCCATAATTGCACATGACTTTAAGCTTGTCAGTGGTATAACTTATCAGAGTTCCGAATCTGCTAATCCGGCCAAACAGCTACACGGTGTACACTAAGAGATGTCTAAATTAACTGTACAACTACTTAGGAAAGTTAATAATATGCCATAAGTAACCTTAGAGCTATTAACAATCATGAGCAAATTATTATAGAGCCAGAACGTTATGAGGTTTTTTTTCTCAAATTAATGCTAATAAAATATATAGCACATGTCAATGCTGCCCTACATGATGCATCTAATGATTTTTTTTCTGATAAGCCTCATTTGCTCACACCTGCAAATCACCCTCTGCAGTTGTGATCTCTGGCATTGTAACCTTGCCTCTTGCTGCATGCCAATCACCCTGATATCCATGCTGTCCAGGCCTTCATTTATGGCTCAAAATGGCTGTTCAACCAACAGTGTTAGTGGTTTTCCAGTGGCAAGGGGGAATCCTTGAATTCCTGAAACCTGTTCTGTACTGGGCTGCATGGGATGTTGTTCCCATGTGTCTCCTGTTCTGTGCAGTCCCACCTTCCCCAGAGCGGACTAACAGATTACTTTTTTGGTTTTGTGTTTGCTGAGTTCAGGAATATGCCAGCAATGGTGGTTTCGAAAAGATTGTCTCTCTGCAGTTGCAGTTGAATGCATAATTCTATGTGGTTGTTAGGGAGGCTGACTGTAAGGAGCAAGTTATAGTAATTAAGTCGGGATATAAAAGTGCAACAAGAGCACCTCACAAATATCATGTATCGGAAAGCAGTGAACATACGTGTTCTAGGTTTCCCACAGAATGACATTGGAGAGGAAGAGAAAAATTTCCCTTTGATGCAGTGATATATATATATATGTGTGTTTATTATTGCAGAAGCCACTTGCACATCACAGCAATTCGATGAATTGCATCCCAGAGCTCCTGTGCCACATTCCCCATATGCAGCAAGAAATTCTGGGTAGGGTATGCAAATTACATCTGTCTCACTTTTATGCATCCTGGATCTGTTATTACACAGAACCCTAAAATCAATGCTATGCCACACTGTGGCTTTCTAGCAGAGATAAGGTTTATGTAACTGGTCAAAGCCACTCCTAGGACAGCGCTGTTTCGGGTTTGTTGGACCCTCATCAGCTAGGAGATAGGCATGATGACCAGTTGCAGTGGATGCTTGGGACCCAGAGGGCAAATCAGTATCTATAAGGGTTGTGGTGGAGGACAAAAAGTGAGATAAAAAGCCTCCACACTATAATAAGTGTATTTATTATTACAGGAGCCACTTGCACATCACAGCACAGGAGCTCTGGGATGCAATTCATGGACTTGCTGTGATGTGCAAGTGGCTTCTGCAATAATAAACACACTTATTATAGTATGGAGGCTTTTTATCTCACTTTTTGTCCTCCACCACAATATATATATATATATATATATATATATATATATATTATATATATCACCAGAAAGGAGCACCCCATATCAATGACCACCTTCTTCCATTGTTTTCTGTGGCAATTAAACACAATTGCAAAGAGTTCAAAAATCCTGAGTGAGGTAAAGTGATGGGGATTCATTTCACAAAGTATGATCATATTTGCTTAAGCCTGTCATAGTCGCCAATGTACCCCATTGTTGGCAGGTCCTATCTAACTTGACCAAATCTGCATTTACAGGATTAACTCACGCTGGACTCCCCATATCTTCTCTTTAGAGAGTTCCCTGCCAGGCCGGGGTGGGGGTCCCTTTCTGATGTCATCGTGGGGGGTCCCAAGGCATGGTCTGACTTCCAGGAAGGCAGACCACTGCTGGATTCCCCTCAACCGACAGCAATGAAGTGTGGGAGGCGTCCTCTGCATATTGCAGGGAAACCCTAGGACGTCCCCCACACATCATCCACAAACAAGGGGTTAAGTCATGCAAGTAGCGACGAGAGACCTCTTTGGATTGAATTTGTTGCACCACTATATCCTAGAGATGTTTAGTCGAACTGAGATCTGGGGAATTGGACGCTGAGGAAACGCCTTAATATCCTTGTCATGTTCCACAAACCATTCTGTAACAATTTTTGCAGTGTGGTAGAGTGCATTATCCTGCTGAAAGAGGCTACTGCACCCAAGGAACACTACTGCCATGAAGGGGTATACATGGTCTGTAACAATTTCTAGGTAGATGGTACATGCAGATCTTTTCGCTTGCCCATTTTTCCCGTTTCCAACACATCAATTTTAAGAACAGACTGCTCACTTGTTGCCTCCTATATATCCCATCCCTTGAAACATGGCATTGTAATGATATAATCAGTGTTATTCACTTCACTTCTCAGTGGTCTTAATGTTGTGGCTGATCAGTGTGTGCATATATATCTACAGTTGTGTTCAAAATTATTCAACCCCCACTGAAATTGAGTGTTTTGGCCAGTTTGACATTGATTTTGATCATTCAGTCATCTTGCTTACAATTAAATCAAAGAGGCACGTGTAGGTCAGACAAATATAACATAACATTTATAATGAAATAACCACAAATGTCTTTTCTGTGCTCACATCATTATCAGTTTTATTCAACCCCCAAGTGACATTCAATCTTAGTACTTAGTACAACATCCTTTTACAGTTATAACAGCTTTTAAACGTGAAGCATAGCTTGACACAAGTGTCTTGCAGCGATCTACGGGTATCTTCGCCCATTCGTCATGGGCAAAAGCCTCCAGTTCAGTCACATTCTTAGGCTTGCCCACTGCAACTGCTTTCTTTAAGTCCCACCAGAGGTTCTCAATCGGATTTAAGTCAGGTGACTGCGATGGCCACTCCAAAATGTTCCAGCCTTTAAGCTGCAACCATGCTCTAGTGGACTTGGAGGTATGCTTGGGATCATTGTCCTGTTGAAAGGTCCAACGTCTCCCAAGCCTCAGGTTTGTGACGGACTGCATCACATTGTCATCCAATATCTCCTGGTACTGAAGAGAATTCATGGTACCTTGTACATGCTGAAGCTTCCCTGTACATGCAGAAGTAAAACAGCCCCAAAGCATGATTGACCCCCACCATGCTTCACAGTAGGCAAGGTGTTCTTTTCTTCATAGGCCTTGTTCTTCCTCCTCCAAACATAGCGTTGATCCATGGGCCCAAACAGTTCTAATTTTGTTTCATCAGTCCACAGAACACTATCCCAAAACTTCTGTGGTTTGTCCACATGACTTTTGGCATACTGCAGTCGACTCTTCTTATTCTTTGGAGACAGCAAGGGGGTGCGCCTGGGAGTTCTGGCATGGAGGCCTTCATTACGCAGTGTGCGCCGTATTGTCTGAGCTGAAACTTCGGTACCCACATCGGACAAATCTTTTCTCAGTTCCCCAGCAGTCACACGGGGACTTTTCTCCACTCTACGCTTCAGGTAGCGCACAGCAGTCGAAGTCAGCATCTTCTTTCTGCCACGACCAGGTAGCGTTTCAACAGTGCCCTTTGCCTTGAATTTGCAAATGATGCTTCCTATGGTCTCTCTTGGTATGTTTAACATCTTTGCAATCTTCTTATAGCCATTGCCCTTCCTGTGAAGAGTAATCACCTCTTCTCTTGTCTTCCTGGACCATTCTCTTGACTTCACCATGTTTGTAACCACACCAGTAAATGTCTAGAAGGAGCTGAGTATCACAGTCATTTTAAAGCTGCCTAATTGGTGCTTATTATGCTTTATTGCTGCTCCGTGACATCCACAGGTGTTTTCAATACCTGATTGAAAACACTTGAATGAACCTCTGTTCTTCAGAGTGGTAGTCTTTAAGGGGTTGAATAATTGTGTCAATGAAGAATTCACAAAAGAAACATTTACTACTGTATTACAAAACCAATTGATGTCATTTTAGTTGCATATGGTTCTTTAAAAAGTCCTTGTAGGATTTCATTCTGAATACAATTACAAATGTACACTAAATTCCCTAAAACCCTTTACAGCATTGGGGGTTGAAAAATTTTGAACACAACTGTATATCAAACCAGAAAGAGAGCACTCCAGCTAACACATTCAAAGACTTCAACAGCAGATTATACAGTTAAACATTTCAAGATTTTACCTAAGTTTAACCCTTCAAACCATGAAAATCTTTAAATGTTTAACTGTATAAGCTGCCGTTGAAGCCTTTCAATGTAGTCGCTAGAGTGCTCTCTTTCTGGTTTGTTGTATTATATTGTTTTGAGAAGCACCCACACTCTTTGCTTAGTAAAGGTTGAGTGCTTCCCTCCTTGTGTATAATATATATATACCAAACAAAGCTTGATGTCCTTCACAGCAGCTTTATGCACAGAAACCATAAGAGCAATATTGTGATATACATTAGCATGTATTTTTTCATCTGATCATCTTTCCAAGCAGTTCTTCTGTTAGGGATCAATTATCTCAACTGCAGTGCTAGGGCAGAGAGCAGCCTGCTAGGTAACAGAGAATCTGACTTGTCAAAAGATTAATCAACGTCTCTAAAATAACATTTGGGCAGGGGTCATTTTGCAGAGCGGAAGGAACGTCTGTGAGAGTGGACGTTCCCTCCACTCTGATGCCCATCTGGCCACCTCGCTGAGCTCAGTTAATACAAAAAGAAAGTGTCTCGATCCTCATTTTCCTACATAGCACCGCAGTTATGGAATAACCTCCCAGACGCCATCAAATCTTCCCCCAGTCTAAAGTCACTCAAGAGCTCCCTATTAACATACCTCGATACAGAATGCACCTGTAAACATGTAACATAGTGACTATATTTCCTACATATTTATTTTCTGTATTAATATGTATATCTGTGTTTTGTTTTAATATCTTGCATTTATTACTTTGTATTTCTGTAACGACTGTAACAATTCAATGTTCTTAAACCCAGGACATACTTGAAATCAAGAGAAATCTCAATGTAGTAAAATACTTTATAAATAAATAAAAATAATGTGTGTACTGTGTCTGACTCGGTTAGTGAGTGATTCCTTAGAATTAAAATCTACAAATAGAATTGATTTCATTGTGAAATCTGCATTTATAATGATATTATTCTCTCTCACTCTGACTTTAATTAATAATGTGTAACCTTTGTCCAAAGAGGCTTTTACAATATATGGACAAAAATATGTGATTCGTTAGCATTAATTTACAATAATCAGTCATGATGGACAAGTGGTCACTGGGACAGGGCTATCATGCTTGCCGGTGTTTTGCACATGGGGATTTGAGGGCTATGCATCAAAATTTAATATGTGAGGTTTGGATTATGGATTTAATAACAAACCGATGTAATGGGAATGTGCAGAATCCATCATTACTGCACCTTCATGCATAGCGCAGCATGCAAAACAGTGTACATGCTGCTTATCCTTTTCCCGTGTGCCACGCTCAGTCTCAGTTTCCCCATTTCAATCCAAAACAAATGAGAAACATGATCCTTTTATAGTTATTTATTTATTTTATACTTTCCAGCTGCGTAACAGCAAAGCTACTGGTTATTGCTTGGATCAAGGTTCAGAAGACGACAACAAAGCCATCCTATATCCCTGCCACGGCATGTCCTCTCAGGTAAACACATTTAGATTGTCATTGCACATATCAAACATCAATAATGTAATACTACCCTTTCATTCCCTGTTTTTTTTTTGTTGTAATTGTAATTTTCGTGGCTCTGAACTAGAAAAGCAGCTTATTAGGAGTTTTGAGACTTCTAAATGTTATGGGTTATAATGTCAGTCCAGCCAGTGCATGCTGTACAAGTACTTTTAGCTGTGGAGAAGGAAACGTGGCTTCCTACAGTGTGGTCGTACTCCGAAGGGCAGTGTTGCGGCTGCTCATAAATTATTCATATTGCTGATGTCATCAACAACTGCGTGCTGGGAGACTGAAGTCCATCTATCACTTTGAGTTCTGCTACCGATGTTTGTGTTGCAGTTTCCCACCATGATGTTGCTGTTCCTTCATAGTTATCTGTACAGATGCTCTGCACCACCAGCATAACAGCTGTTTTTTAATGGAATGGAATTGGTTAATGTTAATTAAATATATCCATATCTGTATATTTGCTTTTATGAAGACTTAACATGCAGGATGTTGCACCACTTAATAAAAAAGATTACGTTTTCTGCCTGAAGTAATGGAAAGATACGCGCATTTATGCAATTACGGAATGAAAAGCATTCACCTGGGTTTTCCCGGGACAAAAGAAGAATTCCGTTTTGGTTTTTTTTCTTGTTTATTGTCCTTACATATCTTAATAGCATTTCCTGTCTGTTTAGCTATATTTACCCAAGCATAAATTTTCCTATTACCAACAGCAGCGCTGCCCTATAAATTTAAGATAACGCTTAGCTGCACACTTTGTTTTCATAATGGCTATTTGCGAATGTCATCTTCTCAGCGCTAGTATTTCTTGCTGCCGCGTTAATATGTTGGGTGATGGATAAAGGCAAAAGCACTTTGCAATTTTCCTCATATTTACTGGTAAACCAGTTGGTTCTAACCCTTTCTGTGCTGCTGGGAGAAGCAGATAGCATGTTATTCAAGAGATAATTATGACTTATCATACAATTTAGTGTATCTCTTTTACATTTTCACTAGCTACAAAAATAAATGGACCTTTGCTTTATATGAAGTAATGTAACCGATATAGGGCTGATTACAATCTTTGCGCAAAAAGCCTTGCTTTTTTTGATCCAAGCGTTAAAGTTTTGCGCGCGCAAATCACCGCTGGAATTACAATCCTTGCGTCTTTTTTCTTCCACCGATCAATTGCGCGCACAGACAGTACGCGCACAAATGCAGTTTCAGTGCCATCTCGCGCAGTTTTTGGCACCCATTCAGCCAATCAAAATGAAGAAACACACCTACCAAATGCAACTGAATTTGCGCCTGCCAGAGGCATCGGAGACGGGTTCTGTGTCTATGATGCAAAATGAGCACATATGCTACAGTAATAATACACACACACCTGCCATCATCCATTATATTGTTGCTGCATTAATTTTTGTGTGCTGTTTTTTTTTTTGGGGGTTAGCCAGGTTGTTCAGATATGCCGTTACTACCAGCTTTTTGCAGTTGCTAAAATTATGCGCGCAAAGGCTTTGCGGTAATTACCGCGGATAGATTGTAATACCATACTCTTACCAGCGCACATTTGCATTTGCGCTCACAATGTTAAGTATAGGACTCGCGCAGTACAGTAAGCTCGCGCAGGTTCACCTGCGGTAGACGATTGCGCGCGGTTGTTGCGCTGACTATGTAATATGGGATTAGGCGCAAATGGTTTTACCCCTCACGTTAATGTTTTTTTTGCGCCGGCGCAAACGTTTGCCTGAAGATTGTAATTTAGCCCATAGACTTGAAAACAATATGGTCATAGTTTGCAAATTTTAATATTTATTTGTGTCAAGTGACATCACATGAAGCACTCCTTATCCAGAATTCTGAACTCCAGAAGACACAGAAAACTGGACATCATTTTTACATTTACTCACCTTCTTGCTGCTCTGGGTTGGTCCTTTTTTGCTCCAGTGCACTAGGACACACTGTGCTGCACGAGTGTGCGACATGCGGCACAGAGCCAGCGAGAGACATGCGTGCACTGCACAGTATATCTTTTCACAAGCACTTCACAGCATCTCTTATTTTTTGTCTTGGTGCTTCTGCAGCATGCGTCCCTCAGCTGCATCCCCCTCACATTCAGCTTCCTGGCTAAATTCTGAAAACCGTAAACTAAAAAACATGGATTGCTCAGAGCTGTAGAATATGCTGGCGCTATATCAATAAAGGATATACAATAATAATAATAATTCTGTAGTGTGATTAGGGGGATTTCTTTAATATAGTGTGACACTTTGAAACAGTCTGACTTGGCTGGTCCCCCAATGTCTACTACATTGACAAAGTGGTGGTGGCGAAAAGGATCGAAACTGCTCAGCTGGTAAACTCGTTGCAAAGTGAAGGAAAAGGCAGGAGCCATATCATCTTCGTATTATGGTTCAATGCCATTTACATTGATAATATCCATAGATAATAGCAAAATTCACTGTTACCCAAGCGGGGTTGGATGCTCTGCAGATTACCCAGGTGAAGCTGTGAATAGTCCTCAGATTACCCAGGTAAAGCTTCAGACTTGCACATTATCCGGGTAAAGTGCAAATTTTTCAGCTCTTCCAGACTGGTACTCAAGGGCAGTTGGTTAGTCCTAAAATTACCCAGGTAAAGTCAGAATTTTTCATTTTTTTTGCAGCTTTACCCAACCGTTTTGGGTAATGTCGGGATTACCCGGGTAATCCTAGGATTAACCGCACTTCAGGCTTTACCCACAACATATACATAGTCATAACAAAACATTCCTTTACATTGTCTACAGGAACAGCTGGGATTAAATTGTTCCTTGTGGTCTTTATTTTTTTCTTTAGAAAGTAATTTTTGATCTTAATTAGCAATATGAATATCTGATAAGAATATTTTATCTACCAGGTGGATTATTAAAATCCAATTTGAAGAGCATAATCTAATGGAGGTTTTATCTTTTTATCTATACAAATCTTCTTTAGTTCACTGTAATTTTTTTATTATTGTTTTAACTTTTATGATGATGTTTTCTATCCTTTTATCTTAAAAAGTTACTTCATGCTATTACGTAGCCAAAAGCCACATTTATCAATTTATCTGGTTTTTAAGTTCATTTTGTACAAGCCTATGGATAGGAAATTTTTCAGGCACCTGGTATCTGTACTGCTGCCCGTGCCATGTTGGACCACTATCGTAATTGCTTCCACTGTGAGTTCTTGCTGTAGGCTTACAGGGATACTAAAGCTTCCTTAATTAGAGAGTAAATTTAATTTGAATCACCCACTTATATGTAGTAAGGCCTGATGCACAACAGCGGGGCTTCAATATATCATTGACATTGTCTCCATCTACCTAGCAGTAGTGAAAGAAAAAGAAAAACTAAAAACTATCAGCACACCTAGAGGTTTACTATATTTATGCATTGCTAGACTACAAAGAAGAAGGAATGCAACCCAAGGGAAAACAAATAAGAGGCAGGACTTGAACAGGAGATGGCATCGAAACAAGACACTCACTTTCTACTCCAGGTGATGGCCAGTGCTGGAGCTGTGTTCAACGTAGTGACAAGTTATATAGTGGCCAAGCAAAATGTTCTACTTTAAGTAAACCTTTACACCAGTAAAATATATATGTAACTAGATAGAGATCAAACTTTGATGTTGGCTTGAGAAAAGCCTGTACTGAAAGTTTAAAATCGTTTTAAAAGCTTGATGTTTGAAGGTTTCTATTTCAGACAAAGACACACAGGCCAATACAAAGATAGATCAGATAATAGACGTTTAGACCCGATAGATAGAAAGTCAGACCAGCCTGATGGTTTGTGATTAACTTGATTGATGCACTTTAAATACTCTATAAGAGTTACTGTACGAAATTCTCTAAATGGAAGTCTATGGGAATTGTGGCCTTTATCAGGTCTATGTGGTCTATATCAGAAGGATATAGACATCTTAGAGAGAGTTCAGAGAAGGGCTACTAAAATGGTGTACGGCTTGAAGGAGAAAAGTTACCAGGAAAAGCTTAATGATCTTAACATGACCAGCTTGGAAAAAAGACGAGACAGAGGAGATATGATAGAAACATTTAAATACGTAAATGGAATCCACAAGGTAGAGGAAGGGAGTATATTTAAAAGGAAACAAAGTAGCAAAACAAGAGGACATAGTCTTCGATTAGAGGGGCAAAGGTTTAAAAGTAACATCAGGAAGCATTATTTTACTGAGAGGGTGGTGGATACATGGAACAGCCTTCCAGTTGAAGTGGTAGAGGCCAAAACAGTAAATAAATTTAAGCAGGCATGGGATAGGCATAAGGCTATCCTAAACAAAAGATAAATCCAGGTAAAGTATACATGTAATTGGGCAGACTAGATGGGCCGAAAGGTTCTTATCTGTCGACATTTTTCTATGTTTCTATGTTTCTATAGAAATCTGCTACAGAAATTCTTGTAGATGGATCAGTTAGAAAAGATTCTGGGCACTATTCCCTTCTTCATGCTAACATCTGGATGCTAACGGGGAAAATCTGCCCCTGCAGATTTCCTTGTGTCCCCATGTTAACGCAATATTCCGGAGCAGGTGCTAGCTGAGCACCTCACCCTGGAGAGTAGCTCAAACTGCTGGGATATTAACGGGAGCGTTTCCACGCCGCCACAAGTAGAGATGTGCATTTTTTTCGGAAAAATTCGGAATTTGGAACGAAATTCGATAATTCGGATTTCGGAAGTACTTCCGAATAACGAATCGATACGATACAAATTCGAAACGAAACGATATATAACAAATTTATTTAGTTTTACACTGTGTCATCATCATAAAAGAAAAATTTGAATAGTTGATATGAACTATCGAATTTGAAATGATCTATCAAATTGATATCAACTATCGAATTGATCATAACTTACAATACAAGTAATAGTCAGCAAAGGACTTTATGAAACAAATTAATTTTGTTTCACTGTTTAATTTGACTTAAATACTAAATCTGTGACACAGCTTAAAATTTAACCCTAGCTTTTCTTTTAACAGCAAAATTAGATTAATTGGGGCTTTATTTAGTGATCCAAAATTCGAATTGATATCAACTATCGAATTGATATATGAAATTCGAATCGATTCGAAATTTCAAATCAATCCAAAACTAAACGAAATACGAAATGAAATTAGTTAAGAAATTCCGAAAACGAAATGATTTAAAAACGTAACGAAACGAAACTAAACGAAAAAAAATTCAGCCATGCACACCCCTAGCCGCAAGTATCACCTCCTAGAGTCCACTGGACTCTATGTTTGGTTGTGCTTTTGGGCCGCAAGATCGCACAGTGCCACAGAGTGATAATGGAGGGAGACTGGGAACTCTCTGGCTCGCGGGCAGAAGAAGAAGCAGCAAATCGGGGCACCCTTCTCACTTCGGGATGAGAGGTGAGTATCGGATTTATTGGGGGGGGATTAGGAGGTGCTAAAATTTTGCCCTGCATGCCCTGAGGGTAATTTGCACTAGCACTTTGTAATACCTTACTTATTGAAACGCTAATGTTTATTTGTGCATCCTATACGTAACATGCTGATTGCAAATTGCAGCAAGCTCACGGAAGCTAGAGCAAAAAAAACGATGCGCTAACGGGAGTAGCAACAGGAATGTAATATGGGTGACCAGCGTTAAACACCCTTATCCTGTTGGTAACGCTTACACGTCCAGAAGCTACAGTAACGTTAGCGTTATCTAGGGAATAGTGCCCACTGAGTCAGAAGTCTTAGAAAATAAATGAATACATTGTTTGAATACATACAGCGCTAATACAGGTCTCTGGTGACTTGTTGATTAGCAGGGTTTTACAAAGGACACCAAATAATCCACTGAGTTTGGAAGAAAGAAGATTTTGTTGACAGTAAAAAAAAAATTTCCAGTAAGAACAGTAGAAATATGGAATTCTTTTCCCGAAAATGTTGTTTTGATTTCAATCAGGGGTCAAGACGAACATGAACTTGTGGTAATGCAATTCCTTCACTTTATTCTCAGAGGGAATGGAGTTCCCTTTTGCCCACATACTGAGAAGCTTATATTAACTAGTTCCAATCATATGTTTCCTTAAGTCACTATATGGTATTTATTACAAATATCCTAGGCTGTTGATATCAAATTTGCATGCTGAATGGTGGAGTAAGGGCGACATGTCAATGGTTAATTGCAGAGAAGAAATCTTGGAGAGTTCATGCACTTGTATTTTTCGATCTAGACCCCAGATTCCATTGATGCCTTAAAAAAAGATCTGGATGCTTAGGTTGTAAAATATGATATAAACAGATATACAGATTAAAATTATAGTGCACTGCTCTTTGAACAGGGAGAAATCTGATTGGAAAATGCCCTAAGAGGGGTTTTGCCTTCTTTTGGATCAACAGCTGTCATAGGGATATGTGGACAATTAAACTTGATGGACACTGGAGTTTTTTTCAACCTATATTTTCATGTAACTGTAACATTCTGAAGATCTGCACAAATATGGTGATCATAGGGTGATAGCTCTAGAGCAGCCTACTTAGTTTGGCATCAGAAGAAAGATAGTAGATCATTATGTTTGCTTACATAATAATTTGTAATAATCAGCCAACAATATAACATGTAATATCAACTTTAATCTACCACTTCCACACCCATATACACTGAGGGCCCTATTACGGTCTTGGTGTTAAAACGCGGGAGGAAAATCTGCACCTGCAGATTTCCCCCTTGTTCCTGCGTTTTAATGCTGGATTACAATGCAGGCGCAAAAAATGCTGCATGCATTGTTATCGAGCATAACAATGCTGGATGCTCGCGGCAGCGCTGAACGCAGCCACGATCATCCACTCGCTGGAGTCCATAGGACTCCACTGAGTGCCTCCCTGCTGGTCACGTGACCAGCCGGATCTCGCCTCGCGAGATCCGGCCGGTCGGCGTAGAGATACGCAGGGAGAGACTAGGGGGACTTTTTCCCCTAGTCATTCCCTGTTCCCGCTAGCCGGAGGAGGCGGACAGAGCCGCGGTCCTTGCCCCGGGACAGAGGGTGAGTATGTGGTTTTTTATTTTATTTTTTAAGCTTGTGTTAACGGATTCTGCAGAAGCAGAATCCGTTAACACCAAGTCCTGGCTCTAGTTAACTTTTCGTTGACCAGAGCCACGCGTTAATCAGTGCTGGGACTTTGTAATACCAGCGCTGATTAACACTTTGCGCTCCCCATGTTAAACATAGGGAGCACAAAGTACAGTAACCTTGCGCTGAAAAGCGCAAGGTACCAAACGCAAATGGTTTTTTTAATCCGTTTGCGTTTGGATTGTAATATACAGGTAAATACCGCAGCAAACTTTAATGCTCACGCAGGTAACCGTTAACGTTTGCGTTAGAGATGTAATAGTGCCCTGAGTATTTCCGATAGTTCAAACCGTCCACTATCACCCTATATACTTTTATGATACAAGGTTTGTTATGGATGCTATTACAGACCAGCTTGATAAGCAAATTAAAATATTATGTAAGTGCCATAAGGACTTGTCTATCTATACCACCCTACTTTCTGCATATATATAGTAGTTATCCTGGAAGCCCAGTACATAACTTAGTTTAAAGGTTAAAATCATCTCAAGGGGTATCTTCAGAACTAAGAAAGGGGTTTGAAACCTCTTCTTTAAGATGTTTGATTCAAAAGGTGTTGTTATAAAAACATTATTTATATATCTGGAAGCAACTTTACATTACTATTAATATAAATGCTTAAGAACATTTTATGAGCAACATTATTTTGTTAATTCCTGGTATTGTTTTCATAATGAATTTCATTGTATTCATTCCACATTGTATTTATTGTAGCTTTATTTCTAATCACAATCACCCTGTTGGCAATGTAAGAGTGCACATACTCTTCTGAGACATTTAGAACCATGCTGATATCACATTAATGACATTACTAGTGCATGGATCTTGGGATCTATCTGCATAATGCCTCAAGTTTTGTTATGTTGCATACCAGTACTCAAGAGCACCGACTTAGAGATAAATACCCTGTGGCAACTCCAATTTACCCAGAAGAATAAGTGCTTATATTTCTAGATGTGAAATTATTTTTTTACTTTCTGCATTATCATAAAATTGAGAACAATATCCAATATTATCTGTATTTCTTAATTATTATTTCAAACTCCCTCTGTTTTCTCACCTGCCTGATCTATTTTTGTATTGTTATCTGTTCATTGCTGCCACATTCATCCAATTATTATTGTTGCTTTTGCGACAATCTAAATACAAAAATTTATCCACCATTCCAAAGTTATGGAAACAACCTTAGAGTATAGATGCTGTCATATAAATATGTTCAGTCACACAGTTTTATTTTTAACCACTAGTTAAAGTGCCAAAGAACACCATGGACAGTTCAATTCCAATCCTCTAGTGTTTGCTTCAAGTGCCTGGCTTTAGGAGCACCATTGCGCGTGGGTAGGATAAGGATTCTTACAACTAAGAGGAAATTGACTGGAGATTTTCCTGTGAGTGTTGCGTGGGGAAATACTTTCTCTAATTGGATTGTAGTGCTATAGTCTGTTGGAGGAATGACAGCATGAATTATCTAGTCAGGGTAAAGAGCCCTCCGGACAGTAGTTTATTGCATATATGTTGCAGTATTTCACTCTTCTCGTGAAAGGAAAAACAGTCATTGCCAGTTGATATATGAAACTGTGACTGCTTAATTCTTTGTTCTTGTTTATATTCCATGCACATTGTGTTATCAATATGAGTTATGATGATTATCTTCCCTCTCGACAAACTATACTTTGTAGCAACATGTGATATCCTCAGCCTCCAGTGTTGGGAAGGATGTTCTGCCTGGTAGCACCAACCAGTCAACCTGGTTTTGGACATCGATCCTTGGTCTAAGACTACATCAAATGTCCAGACTACATCAGGCTTGCAAGACAACCATGGTTTTGGCATTATAAGGAACTCTATTTTGGGTCAATGGATGTTGATAATCAAAATTAGTTATGTATTTAATGGCCCTTTTTCTGGGAGAGTAACAGAGGTCAATTGGAGCTGCAGCTCCAGGCCCAAGGCCTATAGGCATGTGGTAAGTAGGGATGAGCCGAACCCGAACTTTCCAAATGTTCGAATCTGAATCCGAACCCGAACGCAAACTCAATACAAGTCAATGGGGCTGAAAATTCGGTTTTTAGAGTGCCCTCCAAGAGGGCATATATGCTAGATATTTGCCATAAAAGGTGTATGGGGGTCCGGGTAGTGCCCTGGGGGACAGGAAACAAGAACAAAAAGTAAAAAAAAAAACGTTTTTAAAGGAACAGTGAGTTTTCCATGAAATAAGGGTTAAAAATAAAAACGAAAAATTCCTTCAAATATCGTGCCTAGGAGGTCCCCATAACCTGCCCATGAAGTGGCGGATTTCTAGGATGTATAGAAACTCTTAAAAACAAAAAAATGATGTTTCAAATGACGGTAAATGCTTTTCCTTTAATCTATTCATAAACAACTGCTTGGGGCAGCAGTCTATCTGAAAAGAGGAGACATTTTCGGACACGCAGAAAAAGTTTAGTGATTTTTTTGGCTAAATTATTGTGAAACTTATGCAGGCTTTGGATGAAAGTAACAATAGGTGCTTTAAGGCTGGGGTCAGACTAGCGCACTTTTAACGTGCGTTTAGGCGCACTTAATCACGGCTGCACTGGCAGCAAATGACACACAATGACGGCCAATATACAAAGTACGGCCGCACGAAAGTCCGGCCGCGCAACGCAAGTGGAAAATGAACGCATTTTTTCGAGAACGCTGAACCGCTAGTACTGACGTAAAGAGTGCGCTGTGTCCGCATAGCGGCGTGTGTGCGTGATTAGGAGACATCAGACGCTGCTCATGTCCGGCCAACATAACGTCCAGACACCCAAAGTTTCCTGGTTTGGATACATAAAAAAATCACGCACAAAAATGCGCATCGTATGACCGTTTTAAGTGCTTTCCCTGAAAAAACACCTCAATGCATTCGGACACACTTTTTGACATTCGCTGCGAAAAATGCGTTCATTTGACCCTAGCCTAAAATTGGGCCTTTAGCGTCGGCAACAGTGCCGTCACACAGTCTCACCCCTCTGAGGATATGAATCTGATAAAGGTGTCAGTGGCAGTGCAGCCAAATATTGTGCCTTTGGTGCCAGGCCAGCAAGTGCCATCATACAGTAACCCCTCTGTGGTATTGTGGAAGAGTGCAGGGGTGGACCATGCGGTCAGGGCCGGTGCTAGACTATTTTGCGCCCTAGGCAAGACCAGCTACTTGCACCCCCCAAAACAAAAAAACGACACAATATGAAACTGCTAAATTTCTTTTTACTTAAGAATAAAGTTTGAAAAGCACCAATAGTAAAGGTAAAATAAATATAAATAAACTGTATTAAACCATTTTAAATTAACTCTATTAACCCTTTCGCTGCTGAGGCGTTTCACGCCTCTGTGCTGAGGTCATATTTACCCGTTTTGCTCATCATGTTTAAATGCGTTTTGAAGGCTTATTTTAGTATATGACCCAGACATATTATATATCGTTCTTTCCGTCAGACTCGGCAGATTAATAATATGTCATTATTATTAATAATAATGTCATAACAAAAAATGCAATAAAATATGAATTTTCAATAATTTACAACGTGTAAAGTGTATTTTTTTCACATTTTAACATGCGAGCAATTGCGGTTATATTTTGTATGGGGTGCGCTTGTTAAAAAAATTAGAGATGGGGTCTCGTTACATTTTTTTTGGGGGGAAATTACGCGATTTTTAACAAACGCACCGCATACAAAAATCGTTGGTGCAGCATCATTGTTCACATTATAATTGAAATGGGAACAATATTGCTGCATTAACAAACCAAAAAAAAAAAAACTTGTTTATTTTTTTTATAATTTTTTTTTTAAATATTTTTTTATTTTTATTTTTAATTTTTTTTTTAAAAAAACTTTTTTCACAGTCGTGTTTTGTATCGTTGGAATGGCCATGCTCTGGCCGATCCAACAGTACCAAACTTTAACCCCTAGCTGCCATGGACCGGGAGATAGGGGTTCATTGGAACCCCCTATCTCCACCGTTGGTGGCAGCTAGGGGTTAACTCCAGGACTGGCGTCATCGTGCTATGCACGATGACGCCAGTCCTCAGGGGGAGTTCCCGGAGGCTTGGCCGACATCCAAGATGTCGGGCAGCTCCGGGGAAGGATCACGAACAGGCACTTTTCAGCGCCGATTCGTGATCCGGCTCCCCAGGGGTTAATGAGAGCCACCGTTTGGAAGGGCAGGCTGTGCCTTTCCAAGCGGTGCCTGTCTTAACCCCCTGCTCCCCGGCGATCGGGAGGGAGAGAGGTCTGAAGGACCTCCCCCCCCTCCCTTTCAGGTGCCTCCTCCGCACATGCGGGGGGGGCCTGAATTAGATGTCATCGAGTCGCCGCGATGACATCTAATGTCCCCGCCGGGTTCCCGAGTGCTGGGCTGACATCCAAGATGCCAGCCCGCACCGGGGGGCACAGCAATCCGCCAGAATCCGGCGGATTGCTGCCTCCTGTGCTCGCGTCCATAGCAGCCAAGTGGTTAAACAAATTAAAATTAACTGTATTGAACAAATATAAATTAACAAAAAAAAATAAGAGTTGTCACGTAAGTTTCAATTTCAGACACATCAAAATTTCACTTTGCGTGCCTTATCCTTTGCAAATTTTCGTCATGCGTATATATATATATTGCCCAGGCCAGCTCACATCATGCGTATATATATTGCCCAGGCCAATCCCCTGGTGGAGATAGGGGGTTCATTTGAACCCTGATATCTCCAGGCATCTAGTGGGTCATGGAGGGTGTCAATCGAAAGGCCCGAGCATGGCCTTTCGAATGATACCCAACATGACCAGGTATAAAGTAAAAAAAAGAAAAGAGAAAATAAAAACATGTATTTTTTTGTGTGTTATTTTTATTAATGCAGCAATATTGTTCACATTGCAATTATAATGTGAACGATGATGCACTAATGATTTTTTTCTATGGGGTGCGTTTGCTATAAATCACGTAATTCCCCCCACAAAATGTAACAAGTTCCCATTCTAATTTTTGTACAAGCGCACCCCATAGAAAACATAACCGCAAACGCTCATGTGCTAAAATGTGAAAAAAAACAACACTTTACACACTGCAGATGATTAAAAATTCAATTTTTATTGCATTTTTTTCATTATATACAGCCAGGACAGGACGTATACATATAAAAATGATATATTATGAATCTGCGGAGTCTGCCGGAAAGAACGATATCTAACATGTCGGTCATTTAACAAAATGTGACTTCAAAATCGCGTTTAAACATGATGAGTGAAAGCGGTAAAAATGAGCTGAGCACACAGCGGTGAAATACAGCATATTAGAAGGTTTAGGAGGGAAATTAACACTTCTCAAATCTCAATCAGAAGCAGACACCACCCCACCCCCTCACCCTCAGTATAGTCTACAATTAGACCAGACTAAAACATCTGTTGTTGTTATGACGTTTGAAAAACACAGGTCATTTAGAGTTGAGAATCTTTGCACGTACACATTCGTTTTTAATTCAATATCTAATAAACCATTGCTTATAATATTCTGCAGTAAAGAGTCTCTTTATTTCTAGATTTCTTAGTATTTTTTAAGCATTTTCTATACTTTTTTCAAAATTTCTTTTTTTTTTCGAACTCGAACCGAACACACCCAAAAAGTTTGAAGTTCGCGAACTTTCGAACACCCAAGGTTCGGGTCGAACTCCGAACCGCACAGCTCATCCCTAGTATTAAGTGAACCATATCAGAAACAAGTGCTTCCAATGCAGAGCAGGACATAATGTTAAAGGGATGCTACCAATAAAAAAAATTAAATGTTCTTAATTTGTTTACTTTATGTTGCTGATATCTTACATGTACTTTGTTTTTCTCATGTTTGTGTACTTAAGAAAATATTTTACTCTCTATATGTCACTGTGCGCATCCATTTTGTGTTTTAAACTGCCTTCTCATAGTATCTTTACAGCGCTTGCTCCTCACTGTGTGGCATTGAGCATAGAATGGAGTAAATTGGTCAGAAGTCCAAAATCCAGCTCATAGCATTATATGTTACAGTTACAAGTTTTTATAAAGTGCTAAAAGGTTCCGTAGCGCTGTACAAAGCAATAAAACAGAATAACAAATATACATACAAGTTAGACACACAGAACAGTAGGAAGGAGGGCCCAGCTCGAGAGAGCATTGCATGTGTGGGATGTATGCAAAGGGCATCACCAGTGGGTAGATTAGAAGTCTTTTGAGTTCCCATGTTAGATCTCATTCAGCTGCCATCTCTTATCTCAAGTAGCTTTACACAACACAATAGACCCCATGCAGCAATGTCTAAACATTCCCTCCTATACCCCATGGCCTCTTCACAACTGTATTGTATAAGGGGTAGTGACCCTTTAATACACAAAGGTACAGAGAAGGATAGGGATGAGGCTCACCAAAATCTTTACGTAAAAGCCAATGATTCCTCTGGACGAACACCATAGTACTATTGTGTAAACAGAGAGGAAATCTACAGTAAAAAATCTCCTTCTTCTAGTTCTCAATAGAATTGAGTAAGGTGCTCCATGGAGGTTTCATCCCCTCCCACAAAGGAAATCTACAGGGCTATTCAGAAAGAGATGAAAACCTTGAGATTGACTGGAGAAGTGAAAATTCTAGGTCGAAATAGTCAAACCAGAAAAATTCTCCCATTTATCTCACTTTTCAAATTGGCAATTTGGTCTAGATTGTTCTTTCTCCTGGCAATTCTCAAGGTTTTCACATCTCTCTGAATAATCCTGTTAGGGTGCTTGATCTCATAGAAGCAAAGAACCGAGCCACTCTGCAATGCAGGACTGAGCTTATATTGTGTAAACAAATTCCCCAAATATACAAGGGCATACAATTCCTGTATGTAACTAATTGTGTGTAAATGTATTGCTCCTTTCACTTTCAAATTCTTGTAAACG
This sequence comes from Leptobrachium leishanense, assembly GCA_009667805.1. Lineage (NCBI taxonomy): Eukaryota > Metazoa > Chordata > Amphibia > Anura > Megophryidae > Leptobrachium > Leptobrachium leishanense. Next base: position 156,787,017 of record CM019063.1, on the reverse strand, counting down.
TACATCAGAATCTACAATAACCACTATCCTCAGCCACCTCACATAGCAGTAAAAAGTATTCATAACTTTGAGCAGTGCTATTTAAATAGTCCGGATAATGGTCAAACATTTTTGCAGGTTTTCATTCAGGCTGTTCTTTTCAGTAAAAGTAACATAATCATTCATTGCTCAAGGAAATGTTGATAGAGATCACAGTTCCACTATTGCAATTGGCCATTTAGACCAAAAGCAAGCAAAAATGATGGAATAAAGCAGACAGCTAATGGATATGGGGAAAAACAGTTCAGATATAAAGTGTGCAGTGGCAAAGATGAATACAAAGTATTATCTCTGGAAATTCCAGCTAGAAATGGTGTTATCTGAAGATGGCTTGTGGGATGTGCTGGATAAAGGCAGCTAACAAATCTGAAGAATGGGAAAGGAAGAAAAGGCAAGCAAAAGCAATTTTAAGTTGTCCAAAGAAAAATGATCAAAGTGCTTATTTCCAAAAAAGAAAATACCACTGGGGGTATGTGGGCTGTTAATGTTTCAACAAAATGTATAAACATATTAACATACACAGTTAAATATGCTGAGAAAATTGTATGAGATTGTTGAAGTGTGTCCGCTGTAAACCTTATCAAGTGATCACTCTTTATGCCTGGCATATCTGGCAGCCGGATTTGTAATATGCAGATAAACACACAAACGCAAGGGTGATATACAGTTGTGTTCAAAATTATTCAACCCCCACTGAAATTGAGTGTTTTGGCCAGTTTGACATTAATTTTGATCTTTCAGTCATCTTGCTTACAATTAAATCAAAGAGGCACGTGTAGGTCAGACAAATATAACATAACATTTATAATGAAATAACCACAAATGTCTTTTCTGTGCTCACATCATTATCAGTTTTATTCAACCCCCAAGTGACATTCAATCTTAGTACTTAGTACAACATCCTTTTACAGTTATAACAGCTTTTAAACGTGAAGCATAGCTTGACACAAGTGTCTTGCAGCGATCTACGGGTATCTTCGCCCATTCGTCATGGGCAAAAGCCTCCAGTTCAGTCACATTCTTAGGCTTGCGCACTGCAACTGCTTTCTTTAAGTCCCACCAGAGGTTCTCAATCGGATTTAAGTCAGGTGACTGCGATGGCCACTCCAAAATGTTCCAGCCTTTAATCTGCAACCATGCTCTAGTGGACTTGGAGGTATGCTTGGGATCATTGTCCTGTTGAAAGGTCCAACGTCTCCCAAGCCTCAGGTTTGTGACGGACTGCATCACATCGTCATCCAATATCTCCTGGTACTGAAGAGAATTCATGGTACCTTGCACACACTGAAGCTTCCCTGTACCTGCAGAAGCAAAACAGCCCCAAAGCATGATTGACCACCCGTCATGCTTCACAGTAGGCAAGGTGTTCTTTTCTTCATAGGCCTTGTTCTTCCTCCTCCAAACATAGCGTTGATCCATGGGCCCAAACAGTTCTAATTTTGTTTCATCAGTCCACAGAACACTATCCCAAAACTTCTGTGGTTTGTCCACATGACTTTTGGCATACTGCAGTCGACTCTTCTTATTCTTTGGAGACAGCAAGGGGGTGCGCCTGGGAGTTCTGGCATGGAGGCCTTCATTACGCAGTGTGCGCCGTATTGTCTGAGCTGAAACTTCAGTACCCACATCTGACAAATCTTTTCTCAGTTCCTCAGCAGTCACACGGGGACTTTTCTCCACTCTACGCTTCAGGTAGCGCACAGCAGTCGAAGTCAGCATCTTCTTTCTGCCACGACCAGGTAGCGTTTCAACAGTGCCCTTTGCCTTGAATTTGCGAATGATGCTTCCTATGGTCTCTCTTGGTATGTTTAACATCTTTGCAATCTTCTTATAGCCATTGCCCTTCCTGTGAATAGTAATCACATCTTCTCTTGTCTTCCTGGACCATTCTCTTGACTTCACCATGTTTGTAACCACACCAGTAAATGTCTAGAAGGAGCTGAGTATCACAGTCATTTTAAAGCTGCCTAATTGGTGCTTATTATGCCTAATTGCTGCTCCGTGACATCCACAGGTGTTTTCAATACCTGATTGAAAACACTTGAATGAACCTCTGTTCTTCAGAGTGGTAGTCTTTAAGGGGTTGAATAATTGTGTCAATGAAGAATTCACAAAATAAACATTTACTACTGTATTACAAAACCAATTGATGTCATTTTAGTTGCATATCGTTCTTTAAAAAGTCCTTGTAGGATTTCATTTTGAATACAATTACAAATGTACACTAAATTCCCTAAAACCCTTTACAGCATTGGGGGTTGAATAATTTTGAACACAACTGTATGTGCATCTTACCTGCAAAATACTGCTATACGATCCTGTCTCAGAACTCTGTGCCAACATCCTTTGATTTATCAGGGTGGAGTATAGGGACATCGTCACGGGCCACAGCAGCATCTTCTTCAGTTAGTGCCAGATTGTGCAACATAGCATAGCACATGCAGTATGATGAGGACTACTTTGTTTGGCTTTTATTGCAGCACTACGCTGGACCTGTTGATACACCTGAAGTGCATCTTGAGTAGGCCTAAGGTCCTCTCAATGATGCTCCTGGCCTTTTGGTGGGCATTATTTGCGCAGGCCCCACAATAGTCCTGAAAGGAGTCACGAGCCATTGCCTCAATGGCTATCCTGAATCACCTAATACATGGTATATTACACACATTAATATTTTTTACATTTCCGAATACTTTCCAGTTAGGATATATTTGGTAAAGAAAACGTATACCCATCTATTAGCCATCCATTGGGCAATCTCCTGTCCTGGAAATCACACATCACCAAGGAATTAGCCAGGATATATGAATTATGGCCACTCCCAGGAAACGTTGCAGACAGATTCAGGATGCGCATATTGGCATCTTAAACCATTTGCACGTTTATGGAATGGAAGTGATTGCGATTGATATAAACTGCAGCATCCTTCCAGAGTGCACGGATCTCTATAGCGATGCAATCGATTACCCCCAGAACATTAGGAAACCCTCCATTCTCATAAACCCCCTGATTCACAATGCACCAGGGGTGGTAGGGTACCCAATGTACTGTTGGCACTTGCCCCTCATACAGTCAGGTCCAGAAATATTGTGACATCAACACAATTCTAACATCTTTGGCTCTATACACTACCAGAATGGAGTTAGAATGAAACAAACACAATGTGCTTTAACTGCAGACTGTCAGCTTTAATTTGAGGGTATGTACATCCAACTCAGGTAAACGGTGTAGGACTTACAGCAGTTTGCAGATGTGCCTCCCACTTGTTAAGGGACCAAAGGTAATGGGACAATTGGCTTCTCAGCTGTTCCATGGCCAGGTGTGTTATATTCCCTCATTACCCCAATTACCATGTGCAGATAAAAGGCCCAGAGTTCATTTCAAGTGTGCTATTTGCATTTGGAATCTGTTGCTGTCAACTCTCAAGATGAGATCCAAAGAGATGTCACTATCAGTGAAGCAAGCCGTCATTAGGCTGAAGAAACAAAACAAACCCATCAGAGAGATAGCAAGAACATTAGGTGTGGCCAAAACAACTGTTTGGAACATTCTCAAAAAGAAGTAACGCATCGGTGAGCTCAGCAACACCAAAAGACCCGGGAGACCATGGAAAACAACTGTGGTGGATGACCGAAGAATTCTTTGCCTGGTGAAGAAAATACCCTTCACAACAGTTGGCCAGATCAAGAACACTCTCCAGGAGGTAGGTGTATGTGTGTCAAAGTCAACAATCAAGAGAAGACTTCACCAGAGTGAATACAGAGGGTTCAACACAAGATGTAAACCATTGGTGAGCTCAAAAACAGGAAGGCCAGATTAGAGTTTGCCAAACAACACCTAACAAAGCCTTCACAGTTCTGGAACAAGATCCTATGGACAGATGAGACCAAGATCAACTTGTACCAGAGTGATGGGAAAAGAAGAGTAAGGAGAAGGAAAGGAACTGCTCATGATCCTAGGCATACCACCTCATCAGTGAAGCTTGGTGGTGGTAGTGTCATGGCGTGGGCATGTATGGCTGCCAATGGAACTGGTTCTCTTGTATTTATTGATGATGTGACTGCTGACAAAAGGAGCAGGATGAATTCTGAAGTGTTTCGAGCAATATTATCTGCTCACATTCAGCCAAATGCTGCAGAACTCATTGGACGGCGCTTCACAGTGCAGAGGACAATGACCCAAAGCATAATGAAAAAGCAACCAAAGAGTTTTTGAAGGGACAGAAGTGGAATGTTATGCAATGGCCAAGTCAATCACCTGACCTGAATCCCATTGAGCATGCATTTCACTTGCTGAAGACAAAACTGAAGGGAAAATGCCCCAAGAACAAGCAGGAACTGAAGACAGTTGCAGTAGAGGCCTGGCAGAGCATCACCAGGGATGAAACCCAGCGTCTGGTGATGTCTATGCGTTCCAGACTTCAGGTTGTGATTGACTGCAAAGGATTTGCAACCAAGTATTAAGAAGGGAAAGTTTGATTTATGATTATTATTCTGTCCCATTACCTTTGGTCCCTTAACAAGTGGGAGGCACATCTGCAAACTGCTGTAAGTCCTACACAGTTCACCTGAGTTGGATGTACATACCCTCAAATTAAAGCTGAGAGTCTGCAGTTAAAGCACATTGTGTTTGTTTCATTCCAACTCCGTTGTGGTGGATAGAGCCAAAGATGTTAGAATTGTGTCGATGTCCCAATATTTCTGGACCTGACTGTAGCTATGAGGAAGCAATGGAGCATCTTCAAATGGTCTGGTACTGACTAGCTCTTACAGGGGATGCTGAAAAGTCCCAGTGGCTAGGAACCTGAGGCAGAAGAGTAACTTTGTCATCCCTGGCACCGATATGCATGAGCCAGACCTGGACTCCAGATGGTTCTGCAGCTTATAATAGAGCCTGCAGATCTGTTCAAGGCTGAGCCTGTAATGCAGATGGCACTCGCCATTAGGGATGAGTGATTCGGGTTCGGACGGTTCGGGGTTCGACCCGAACCTGGCCTGTTCGATGAGATCGCGAACACCGAACATTTCCGGGTGTTCACCGCATGTTCGACCACAATGGACCACAATGCATTTTCCCACTGGCCTGAAGCTCGTAATTGGCTACAGCCTTGCACATGACCACTGGTCTGGTGCAAGGCTGGTTCAATACTATGCCAATCACCGCTCAGAGTCCTGATTGGGCAAATTTTGCCCAATCATGGGCTCACAGAGCTAAGTCCCGCAGCACACTATATAACGTTTCCACGCGCCGATTCTGCACGCATTTCAGAGGAGATTTCAAAGGAGATAGTTGTGTCTTGTTACTGCCGGTCTGCCACGCTACTGGGGGGGGGTATCATTTCTACCAAATATCAGGGAATTTAGGTGATGTGTGTCTTGTCACTGTGCCAGCAAGTTTTTTTGGGGTTTACAACTTTCTTTAAAACATTTGTGAATTGAGGCGATCTTCTGGGTCTTGTCACAGTGCCAGCAAATCTTTTTGGGGCTCACTAATTTCTTTAAAACATTTGTGAATTGAGGTGATCTGTGTCTTGTCACACAGCCAGTACCACGCAGTATTTTGGGGCTCACTAATTTCTTTAAAACATTTGTGAATTGAGGTGATCTGTGTCTTGTCATTGTCACACATCCAGTACCACGCAGTATTTTGGGGCTTACTAATTTCTACAAAACATTTGTGAATTGAGGTGATCTTCTGGGTCTTGTCACTGTGCCAGCAAATCTTTTTGGGGCTCACTAATTTCTTTAAAACATTTGTGAATTGAGGTGATCTGTGTCTTGTCACACAGCCAGTACCACGCAGTATTTTGGGGCTCACTAATTTCTTTAAAACATTTGTGAATTGAGGTGATCTGTGTCTTGTCATTGTCACACATCCAGTACCACGCAGTATTTTGGGGCTCACTAATTTCTACAAAACATTTGTGAATTGAGGTGATCTGTCTCTTGTCACACAACCAGTACCACGCATTATTTTTGGCCTCACTAATTTCTACAAAACATTTGTGAATTGAGGTGATCTGTCTCTTGTCACTGGCTGCCAGCTATCAGTGTGTCTCACTGAGTTATACCAGAGTTCTTTAAATCTTTATACCAGAGTTGAATCAGAGTTCTGTATATATTAATCTATATATCACTCACCATGTCTGAAAGAACAAAAAGGACAGGCAGACGCTCCCAGACACAGATAAGAGGGCAAGCAGCCCCTGTGTCGGGAGGCTGTGCCTCTGGTCATGGTGGACGTGGTGCATCCTCTGCAGGGGCACGCTTGTCCTTTCTAACTGGTGCTGGCCGTCTTAAGCAGCAGCAACATACAGAGGACTTGGTGGATTGGCTAACCAGGCCATCCTCATCCTCCGAGTCCTCTGCCAGCTAGGCTTCTAGTGCTTTACAGTCCACCTCAGCTGCCAAAGCATCTAATGCAGCTTCCATGTCCACAGCTACTCCTGCCGTAGCCTCGCTATCACACACGGAGGAGTCAGCTGAATTGTTTGACTACAATGAGAGTGACAAGCTGTTTGAGGATGCGCAGCAAGTACAGTGCTCTGATTCAATCTCTGAGGTTGAGGAAGGGAGTATAATCAACCTAGAGGAAGGGGGTGCCAGTGATGACACACAAATAAATGGCACTCATGTTGCCCCAGCAGCTGCAGCATACTGCCAAGTTGGCTCCAGTGACAAAGAGATAGGGGGTGATGATGACAATGATGATGAGGTCACTGACTCCACCTGGGTGCCAGATCGAACAGAGGAATTAAGTGAGGAAGAGGGGGAGGAGGAGGCACAGCAAACACGAGGCACAACATCCTCTGTGACCAACCGTAGCACTAGCCAGTCCAAGGCATCACATGTCAGAGCTGCTCCGGTGCAGACTGCTGTTGTCTCAAAGAACACATGCAGGAACTCTGTTGTCTGGGAGTTCTTTAAGAAATATGCAGTAGAGCGCAGCGTTGCTATTTGTAATCTATGTCAGATGAGGCTTAAGCGTGGGAAAGATACCGGACACTTGGGTACCACGTGCTTGAGGCAACATATGAATAAGTGCCACACATCCTGTTGGCACAAAACTTAGCGTAGGTCCTCCTCCTCCTCATCTGTCTCTACCCCCACTGTATGTCCTGCCATGTCATTGCCTACAACCTCCACCGACAGGGATGATGCTACAGTAATGGATGTACCAGGTCCTTCCTCACAATGTGACATCATCCCAGTAGCTGAAGATTTACGCAGTCAGATTACGTTGCCGCAGCTGCTGCAGCGAAAGAAAAAATATAGTCCCAACCATCCCCAAGCACAGCGTCTAAATGCCAGCTTAGCAAAATTACTCGCATTGCAGCTGCTGCCTTTCCAGCTGGTGGACTCTGATCCCTTCCGTGAATTTGCTGAATGTGCTGTACCACAGTGGCAGGTTCCAAAAGACCATTACTTTTCACGCAAGGCCATTGCAGCACTATACCAGCACGTGGAAGACAATGTTATCGAGTCATTGGCAAATGCAGCAAGGTGCATGTGACTTTAGACATGTGGTCCAGCAAGCATGGACAGGGTCGTTACATTTCCTTCACGGCACACTAGGTAACTCTGATTGCAGCTGGGAGGGATCCAAGACGGGCTCTGTGCTGGAGCTTATTCATCCACCACGCCTCCAGAAAGCTGCTTGTATGAGGTTTGTCTGTCCACCACCACCATCTCTTCCTCCTCCTCCTCCTTCTCCGTCTCTGGCGAAGTGGCAGTTAAACCGACGCCTGACAGGGTCTACGCAATGGCTCAAGTAAAAAGATGCCATACTGTGCTTGAGCTGGTTTGTTTAGGGGACAGGAGCCACACCGGGTCAGAAATTTTGTCAGCTCTGCAGGGGCAGGTGCAGAGATGGTTAACACCACGCCAGCTTGAGCTGGGAATGATCGTCTGCGATAATGGCAGCAACCTTCTCTCCGCCCTACGCAAGGGTAAATTGACGCATGTACCATGCTTAGCACACGTCCTAAATCTGGTGGTACAGCGTTTCCTAACCAAGTACCCAGTGCTGCCAGAGCTTCTCATCCAGGCCAGAAAAGTCTGCAGCCACTTCAGACGGTCATTCCCAGCAAGCGTTCGCCTGGCAGAAATTCAAAGCGAGTTTTACCTTCCCACAAACCGTCTGATCTGTGACATGCCCACCAGGTGGAACTCGACATTAGCAATGCTGCAGCGTCTGCACAAGCAGCAGAGGGCCATCAATGAGTATCTGTGTGAGTATGGCACAAGGACAGGTTCAGGTCAACTTATTTTTTTTTCCCCCCCGCAGTGGCTGATGATCAAGGATGCATGCACTGTACTGTCACCATTTGAGGAGGCAACAAGGATGGTGAGCAGGGACAGTGCATGCATCAGTGGCCCAATTCCTTTAGTGTTCCTGCTGGAGCACACTCTGCGGGGAATTATAGATGTGGCTCTAGAGGCAGAGCAGCGGGAGGAAGAGGAGGCCTTCCCTAGCTCTCAAGGCCCCAGTCTTTCCGCAGACAGCATTCCAGCGGGTCCTACTCAGATCAGACAGGAGGAGGATGAGGAGGAGGAGGAATATTTAAGTAGTGGGGGAATTGAAGGTGGGGATTTCTCAAGGGAGGGTTTTGTGTGCCCAGAAACAGAAGGGCTAGTGCGTGGCTGGGAGGAGGAAGTGCACGATACGATCATCCTCATTGACCAGGAAGACTCGGAAGCTAATGCCACCTCCAACCTACGCTGCATGGGCTCCCTTATGATGCAAAGCCTGCTAAAGGACCCCAGGATTCGTGCTATCAAGGAGAGAGATCATTACTGGTTGGCAACCCTTCTTGATCCACGATAGAAGGGGAAAGTTGCAGAGCTCATCCTGCCCGCACAGAGGGAGCACAGGATGAAAAAACTTGAGGACGCTCTAAAGCGACACTTGTGTAACACCTTTCCAGGCACTGGTAGATTACCAAGTGCTGACACACGTGCTTCTGAGGCTGCGGGTGATCAGAGGAATAGTGGTGAAGGCCAGGGACGCTTGACTGATGCTTTTTTTTAAAAATTTTAGTCCTCGATGCCCAGGGACGTCAAATGTAGGTACCCATTGCCAGCGTCTTCACCATATGGTGAAGGGCTACCTAGGGGCAAGGGCAGACCTGGATACATTTCCAGCAGATGATCCACTGGCTTTCTGGGTGTTGAGATTGGATCACTGGCCAGAACTTAGCCAACATGCTATGCAGCTACTCGGTTGCCCTTCATCTAGCGTGCTTTCCGAAAGGACGTTCAGTGCCGCTGGAGGTTTTGTCACAGACAAAAGAGTGCATCTGTCCACCGATTCTGTAGACCGGCTGACATTTATAAAAATGAATCAGTCCTGGATCAGCAGCTATCAATCCCCTGATGCCGAAGTAACGGAATAGATCGGGTATGTCTTCTGCATGCACAAAACCTCCAGCACTGAACTCTTCCACAATACCACAAAAGGGTGACGGTGTGAATGCACTTGCTGCCATGAAAGGCACAATATTTGGCTGCACTGAAGCCTTTGTCAGATTTATATCATTTTAATTTTTTGAACAGCAGGGTCCAACCCTGCACTCTTCCACAATACCACAGAGGGGTTAATGTATGATGATACTTGCTGGCCTGGCATTAAAGGCACAATATCTGGGTGCACTGACGCCCATTACCAGATCAAAAACTTTTCAATATAGGACCGCAAGGTCCACCCCTGCATTCTTCCACAATACCACAGAGGGGTTACTGTATGATGATACTTGCTGGCCTGGCAGTCTTGCACCAAAGGCAGAATATCTGGGTGCACTGACGCCTTGACCAGAATCATATCTTTTCAATATAGGACCACATGGTCCACCCCTGCATTCTTCCACAATACCACAGAGGGGTTACTGTATGATGATACTTGCTGGCCTGGCATTAAAGGAACAATATCTGGGTGCACTGACGCCCATTACCAGATCAAAAACTTTTCAATATAGGACCGCAAGGTCCACCCCTGCATTCTTACACAATACCACAGAGGGGTTACTGTATGATGATACTTGCTGGCCTGGCATTAAAGGCACAATATCTGGGTGCACTGACACCCATTACCAGATCAAAAACTTTTCAATATAGGACCGCAAGGTCCACCCCTGCATTCTTACACAATACCACAGAGGGGTTACTGTATGATGATACTTGCTGGCCTGGCATTAAAGGCACAATATCTGGGTGCACTGACACCCATTACCAGATCAAAAACTTTTCAATATAGGACCACATGGTCCACCCCTGAATTCTTCCACAATACCACAGAGGGGTTACTGTATGATGATACTTGCTGGCCTGGCATTAAAGCCACAATATCTGGGTGCACTGACGCCTTGACCAGAATCATATCTTTTCAATATAGGACCACATGGTCCACCCCTGCACTCTTCCACAATACCACAGAGGGGTTACTGTATGATGATACTTGCTGGCCTGGCATTAACCCTTTCGCTGCTGAGGCTTTTCACACCTCTGTGCTGAGGTCATTTTTACCGGTTTTGCTCATCATGTTTAAACGTGTTTTGAAGGCTTATTTTAGTATATGACCCAGACATATTATATATCGTTCTTTCCGTCAGACTCGGTAGATTCATAATATGTCATTATTATATGTATACGTCATGACCTGTCTGTATATTATAACAAAAAATGCAATAAAATATGTATTTTCAATAATTTACAATATGTAAAGTGTTTTTTTTTCACGTTTTAACATGCGAGCAATTCTGGTTATATTTTGTATGGGGTGCGCTTGTTAAAAAAATTAGAGATGGGGTCTCGTTACATTTTGTTTTGGGGAAAATTACACGATTTTTAACAAACGCACCGCATACAAAAATCGTTAGTGCAGCATCATTGTTCACATTATAATTGAAATGGGAACAATATTGCTGCATTAACGAACCAAAAAAAAGAAAAAAAAAATGTTTATTTTTTTTTTATAATTTGTTTTTAAATATATTTTTATTTTTGTTTTTAATTTTATTTTTTTTAAAAAAACTTTTTTCACTTTCGTGTTTGATATCGTTGGAACGGGCATGCTCTGGCCGATCCAACCATACCAAACCTTAACCCCTAGCTGCCACGGATCGGGAGATAGGGAGTTCATTGGAACTCCCTATCTCCACCGTTGGTGGCAGTTAGGGGTTAACTCTAGGACTGGCGTCATCGTGCTATGCACAATGACGCCAGTCCTCAGTGGGAGTTCCCGGAGGCTTGGCCGACATCCAAGATGTCGGCCAGCTCCGGGAAAGGATCACGAACAGGCGCTTTTCAGCGCTGTTTCGCGATCCAGCTCCCCAGGGGTTAATGCCAGGCACCATTTGGAAGGGCAGGCTGTGCCCTTCCAAATGGTGCCTGGGTTAACCCCCGCAACGCCGCCGATCGGGAGGGAGAGAGGTCCGAAGGACCTCCCCCCCTCCCTTTCAGGCGCCTCCTCCGCACATGCGGGGGGCGCCTGAATTAGGTGTCATCGCGCCGCCGCGATGACACCTAATTTCATCGGCGGCTGTTCCGGATGCTGGGCTGACATCGAGGATGTCAGCCCGCACTGGGGGGGCCAGCGATCGGCCGGAACCCGGCCGAACGCTGGCCCCAAAGGGAGGACGCGCTCAGCGCGTCCTCTGCACAGCAGGAGCCATGCGGAGGACGCGCTCAGCGCGTCCTCCGCATGGAAGTGGTTAAAGGCACAATATCTGGGTGCACTGACGCCTTGACCAGAATCATATCTTTTCAATATAGGACCACATGGTCCACCCCTGCATTCTTCCACAATACCACAGAGGGGTTACTGTATGATGATACTTGCTGGCCTGGCATTAAAGGCACAATATCTGGGTGCACTGACGCCTTCACCAGAATCATATCTTTTCAATATAGGACCACATGGTCCACCCCTGCATTCTTCCACAATACCACAGAGTGGTTACTGTATGATAGTACTTGCAGGCCTGGCACAATATTTGCACAATATTTGGGTGCACTGCCACTGACGCCTGTATCAGATTCATATCCTCAGAGGGGTTACGGTGTGACGGCACTGTTGGGGATGCTAAAGGACCAATTTTAAAGCGCCTATTGTTACTTTCATCCAAAGCCTGCATATATTTCACAATAATTTAGCCAAAAAAATCAGTAAACTTTTTCTGCGTGTACGAAAATGTCTCCTCTTTTCATACAGACTGCCGCCCCAAGCAGTTGTTTATGGATAGATTAAAGGAAATGCATTTACCGTCATATGAAACGTCATTTTTTTGTTTTTAAGTGTTTCTATACATCCTAGAAATCCGCCACTTCACGGGCAGGTTATGGGGACCTCTTAGGCACGATATTTGAAGGAATTTTTGGTTTTTATTTTTAACCATTATTTCATGGAAAACTCACTGTCCCTTTAAAAACGTTTTTTTTTTTACTTTTTGTTCTTGTTTCCTGTCCCCCAGGGCACTACCCGGACCCCCATACACCTTTTATGGCAAATATCTATAGCATATATGCCCTCTTGGAGGGCACTCTAAAAACCGAATTTTCAGCCCTATTGACTTGCATTGGGTTCGAGTTCGGGTTCGGGTTCGGACCCGAACAAATGGGAAGTTCGGGTTCGGGCTGTGTTCGGCTCATCCCTACTCGCCATCAGTCACATCCTCCAAAGTGAGCCGTGTCCTTTGGACACGAGGTGCCCGTGGGATTCCCTGTGCCTTTTCTACTTCCTGCTGGCATCGAACATGGATTCGCCAAATATGGTGACGTGCAAGCAGGTAGGCAGTTGCATTGATTCTGAAATGCCTGGCTTTATCCATTGTGGAATCAACTATGGAATAGGACCCTTAGGACATGGACTGTGATGCATTCCTTTTTATAGGCTCAGGATCTCGCACTTGGTCAGGTTATCCCAGTTTCAAATTAGCACCAGCTTTTAGGAGATGTTAAAATTTAGGCACCCGACGGTAACTTGCACCAGCAATTTGTAATTCCTCACTTGTCGAGATGCTACAAATTGATTACGCTCCCCTTTTTAAGTATAGAAGAGGCTAAGTACAGTAAGCTCACGCAAGCTGCAAGGCACTAACAGATTTCGCACCAGCATAGTGTCAGGATTGGAATATCGATGACAGACATTAAACTTATCCTTGTGCTAAGGATTACACTACAGTAAGCAAAAAATTGTGGAATAGTGCCCTGTAATGGCTCTGGTAAGTTTACAACAGCTCTGGTTAAGTTAGCATCCAATTTAGAATAGGGCCCTATATAATCATTGTATAACCTTCTAAACCTGGAATCTCAATTTATTTGCTCAATTTAAGTACTTTTGATTAGCAATGCAAATTATCCACACTTCTATACAACTATACCACCACGGTGTTATGATTGTAATCAATAGAGTATCAGGGTTATTCAGAAAGCACCAAAATGTCACCGACATTTTAATGCTCTCCTGTTCCCCGTACTTCGGCTAGTCCGATTCGCGACTCTGCAGTGAATTCAGCATTCACCGCAGGGTCCCCAAAGTGCAGGGACAAGCCGCTGAACCCATTCGAAAACCCGCCGAATGCATGTGATGACCCGCTACAAAACCACCAAATTGATTGTAAAAAAGCCGTCGACCAGACACCCGAAAAAGCTGACAAACCAACGAATGGGTAAAAAAAAAAAAACGCAACATTTAAAAGGTGTTTGCAATATCATTGTTGTTGATATTGGACCTAAATGAGCATGCCTTTTCTTTTTTAATTTATTTTTATATTTTTTGTGTGCTCATTTGTTATGCTTTATAATTTCAATGTACTTTAGTTTAGAATGAAAATGTTTGGTTCAACCGATTTGTTACAAGCATTCTTTATGTTGATGCTAGACTTGCTTCATGCGTAGGATCCTGCGTGATCCTTTCTTCTCTCAATATTCGTGGTTTATTTTTGGCATTTGTTTTTTTACGTGTGAACCTCAATAAAAACTTTTATATGGAAGAAAAAATAAAAGGTGTTTGCAAAAAACTACGGCACAAAAATGTCTGGAAATAATATAGGTCCTATGAATAAAAAGGTCTGTTACAGAGTAAAAAAAAACACTATTTAAAAAAGAAAATCTGAAAAATTATTTCGCTGAAAAATGACTCAGGCTCGGGTCAGATGAGCGCAGTGTTCACGTCCGTGTTGTCACACATTTTAACGTCCGTGGTAGCATACAATTATGATCAATAGAGACCCACGCAGGAAGTACGTCCGCACACAAGTGCGGATGCACAACGGACTCGGCAAACGGACGCAAGTTAGGCAAGAACGTCAAACCTCTAGAACCGACGTGCAGAGTGCGCCACGTCGGCAACGTCAGCATAGCTTTGTGTGTGAGTGATGGAACGTAGTCAGACGGGCTGCATTTTTGACGGACAAAATGTTTTTTCATATTAATTTTATTTCCCATCTACATCAGTCAAAAAAAAGTCAGTCCCAAAAACGGACTGTGTGGCCACTACCTTGTCGTCAGTCAGAAAGTACGTCCGTTGTGCACGGATGCACAGTCCGCATAGAATGCGTTCGTCTGACCCTAGCCTAAAAGATCATAAATAAATAGACTTTTTGCTGCAAGTGAAAAGAATAAACGGTTGAATAAATATTTATATAACTGGAGAATATTTTTACATTGAAACCTATGGGATTCATCTGATTAAATCTGTCGAATGAAATCACCGAAAATCAAGGTATTTCACTGACATTCCAGTGCTGTTCGGTGTTCTCTGAATAGATTAACCCAGGACATACTTGAAAACGAGAGAAATCTCAATGTATCCTTCCTGGTAAAATACTTTGCAAATAAATAAATAAACCAATAAACCATTACTTCTCTATAGGGATTTCACTACAGCCAATAATCACCATTTTTAGCTGACAATTGGCCAATATTTAGCGAACTGCCAGCTCTTTTGAATAACCTAATGACCATGAAATTGCACCGTATGTGAAAATTCACCGTTCAATGCAATTTCGGAGCCAATTTGGCTCTCTTTGAATAACCCTGATTTTGTTCACCGATCTCCACCAAGCTTCAGGTGGATTTTAACTGGAAGGCAGAAAGGCATATAAACACATGATGACACAAAGACATTTCCCATTTCAAGAGCAGTGGGGTCCATTCCTTTATTCACATGTTATTCCTGGGATAATTAACAAATAAAGAATTCTGGATAAGACTTCATTTCATCAGAGGCAATGTACAGAAAACCTCAAGGCAATGGACGCGTCCTATACAGCTTCCAGTAATCTTGGTTTTTATGTTCACTAGCTATGTCTATCTCACTAGAGATTGAAAAATGAGTAATGGCCTGACCAACTGCAGAACCTTATTATTAGATCCCCAGTATAGTCTTAGTAACTTTTTTCTATAGAAACATGAAATCATAGCTCAGGAGATGTCACGTGTCCATTGACCAAACCATCTTTGTCCGAGTTGCCTTAACCCTTTCACTACCAAGTTGTTTTCTATAAAATCGCTGCCAGGACCTGGTGAATTTATGGAAAAGTTTTTAAAATATATTTTATAGACACAATTAGGGTTATTCAGAGAGCGTGAAAAGCAGGAGAATGACTGGAGAATGAAAAATTCTAGGTCAAAATAGCCGGTTTGGAAAGTGAGATGAAAGGGAGAATTTTTCATTCTCCAGTCATTCTCCTGCGTTTCACGCTCTCTGAATAACCCTGTATGCTTATTTAAGAGGAAAGGGATCTCCCTGCTGGCCAAAATTCACTACTATCAGGTCTATTCAATAAAAGATGAAACTCAGAAGCACAAATTCTAGGTCAAAATAGCCAAATCAGAAAAATTCTCCCATTTATCTCACTTTCCAAATTGGCTCTTTGGTTTAGATTGTTCTCGTCTTCTGCCAATTCTCCTGAGTTTCACCTTTTAGTGAATAGACCTGTATATGTATTTTATCAGCTGGGGATACATGTTCTTTGAAGGAAGAAATGTATCTCCAAGCTGTTCAAACAGCTTCAGCATTTTGGTTGATATCTCCAAGATGTTGAAAATTTGGGGGCACATTCTGTAGCCCATTTGTAAGGGATTTTTATTTCCAACCAACAAAATGCTTTAGGATTGCTCCAGAATATGACCAGATTGAGTTTACAAAAGCTTCTGTAGATTAAGTATGCTCGACCATGGCAGGGCAGAGGTTAACCATATCAATGCAGATATGTGATTTTTTTTTTTAGAAAGGATCTTTCCAGGAAGGATACATTGAGATTTCTCTCGTTTTCAAGTACGTCCTGGGTGGTGAGTATGTACCGTTAGGTGTCTTGCCCAAGGACACTTCCTGGAGAGGTTGCTCGCTGGGATTGAACCCATGACCCCACAGGCTCTCTCCATGTTCCTAGCATATGTTATATAAAATGCCACCTGGAACTGACTGCAAAACTACTTTTTTGAAATGTAACTGCATATGGTCATAGTCTACAGTTAAGGAGCTCTGCTGAATCCAGCGTTAAACACATTTAGGGTACTATTCCCGTGTTCACGCTAACATGGGGTTGCTAACGGCAAAAATTTGTGCCTTACTTATCAAACGCTAATAGACGTTTGCGCTCACCATGTTAAGTATAAAATGCGGAAAGTATAGGAAGCTAAAAAAACGTTGCACTAGGAGGGTAGCGTTAGGAATGTAATATGAGTGGCATGCTTTAAACACATCCTGGCGCAGACGCTTACATATCAAGGCGCTAACGTTAGCGCCAACTATGGAATAGAGCCCCTAGTTTCTTTGCCATACATTAGTGAACCTTGGTAGGCAGACAAGGCTGTTTATATAACACAGAGGGTAGATTTCAGTACAAAGTATTATTTTGTGGGATCTAACGAGTATGAATCTAAATCAAATTTTGATTCACAGATCATTTGATTAGTATTTCACTGGTCTATTATTGTAATTCTGGGTTAAAAATCTGAAAATGACTCTGTGCCATGGTACTAGCCACATAACTATTATGACATACAGCATTGTCATCCTCCTCTTCTCTGTTTCACCAATCTTGTCCACTCATTACCTGGTTATATCTACTTGGTCATAAATATGAATTATAAAGTACAATTATTTTGAAAGGTTGTTTTTCATTGGAAAGATTGCTTCCTACTAAAAAAAAAAAAGAATGTCAATTCAGTACAGAAAAGAAATGTGTTGAGGGTTGAATATTCAAAAAAATGTTCACGTTTTACATTAAAGAAATGTACAATCTAATGAAAATGTATTGTGTGTGCATATGAACTGGAGATTGACTGATGATAGCTAGGGAGATAGGAATTACAAAGTCAGCCACATGGAGAATTTCATTACAGGAATATAACTGTCAGAACTATAGATTTTAATTAAATGTAAATAGAACCCAGCGCGGGTGAGTTAATGAATGATTTGCCCCAACAATTGCTACTGAAATCAATCATAACTTCAATACAACCGCAATTGTTTGCTAATCTTACACCGTAATGGAAACCGGTGTCTGACCCATTTTTATTAGCTGATTTTGCTTGCTTAGAGCACGAGCCTTAATGTAAGACCATGAGCATGGTTACCCCAGTAATGAAATCTTGTCCCATCGCGTCCCACAGCAATTAGCACCCATATTTTTTTGTACCAAGGCTGCCAACCAGAGTCTCAACTCTGGATGAATGGTTTAAACGAAAGTGGCAGGTGGCGCTGCATTACATGGCCCCTGTCAAGGGCCTGCTGAGCACCCTGCTACCGCCCGGGGAGCTCAGAAATTCACGTCACGTGCTGAAAGTGGACAGAAATTATCATACAGGAAGCAAAGGCAGAATAAAAGATCAGAATATTCTCTATCAATTGAGACTGGGGCTGATGTAGATATAAAGGCACAACATTAAATCCTGATAGCCTAAATATAACCATAATGTCAGAGTTATTTTAATGCACAGCACCTTTTTATTTATTTAAATAACGTGCTATTTTTTGTAGATAAAGTAAATTTCTGTGTATAAATGATAAAACAAATTCAGCCTATGTATTTCTGGCAGTTTATGCAAATTAGGATTATGGCTCCTGACCCACTCAACGTGATCAACCCAATCAAATGCTTTCTCCTTTTCCCCAGCAAATGTTTTCACAAATCATTTGTTCTTCAATCTAAATTGTAGCTACCACTAACATATACTATACATACAGACACACATAGGTACACACTCACATAGACGCATAGAGACCCACACCTAGTGTCACCGCTCTCCTCTTACATTGTAAGCTCTTGAGCAGGGTCTTCTCTCCTGCTGTTCTGTGTGTTGAACCTGTATGTATATTTGTTATTTTGCCTCCCATTTTACAGCGCTACAAAACTTGTTAGCGCTTTATAAAAATGTGTAACTGTATACACTTACAGACATATAGAGGCTCTCAAAGGCACACACTAACACAGCTGGTACACATTCATATATTCTCAAAGGTTTGCACTAACAAAGATACATACAGGAACTCAC
This sequence comes from Leptobrachium leishanense, assembly GCA_009667805.1. Lineage (NCBI taxonomy): Eukaryota > Metazoa > Chordata > Amphibia > Anura > Megophryidae > Leptobrachium > Leptobrachium leishanense. The sequence continues at coordinate 156,768,484 of CM019063.1, read as the reverse complement.
AGGTACACACTCACACACGTATACACAACACTCACAGTACGAAAATGCATGTTCTGACAGCTTTTCCATCACACTGCTCCCTAATTCCATGTTAATACTCTTTCTCCTGTCCAGACGTCATTATGGTTCCATCTCCCCATTCCCCATGTTAGTTACCTTCCAGCCCCTAAGTCAAAAGCATTAAGAGAGGTATATGTATATGTCATGTGATATGCGTGTACTGTGCTTATCCAACAGGAATCTGAGTTACGCATTTAATGTTCTCTACAGTAAGTTCTGTTATTATGCGCATTTGTAAAGATTTCGCTAAGGCAGTGTCGACCTAAAAAAAAATAACTTCTAACTTAATTGTCGCTGTGTCTTATCTCTAACCCATGCTACTAATCAAATGAGTGGGCCATTGTATATAAGATACTGAAATTGGAACTGATCTGTGTCGAGATATATTCAATTAAGAAACTTATACGAGATATAAATATCAATCGTCTATATTTCCTAGAAATTCTCCTTAATTCTTTAAATTGTATGTGTTTTGATTTGAAAAATATAATAATCAATAACAGGATGAAAACATATATATTTATTACGTATTCAAAAAAGTTTCAAATCTCATATCATAAACAAAGATTTATAAACAACCACATCCATCCATCCATCAGCACATAGATTACTAGCTTCCCAATGTATGTATCTCCTGTTAGTAACTGCATATATGATTAATATCATTTACTTTATCAGTTAGTAACTATACACAAATGGTTAATAAACATTTCTGCTTAACGAAAACAATTAACTTGTATTTCCCAGCAAACCAATGTTTAACAAGCTAGATCTCGTAGAGATATATGTATCTCTCTATGCTACATGGATCAACAAAAGATGAGCTATCACTTATTCTATTTCTAGAATGATAAGTAATAAAAACGTATTTAGTGAATCCTCCACTATCGAGAATTAAGCTTCTAATCTTCTGCTTTTTATTTTGTAGTTATATAATTCCTTGCTTATTAATTTCAATCACAGTAACTTCCAAATTCAATATATATATAAATATATATATTTTTGTATATACTATTTGCAACAAATACTTTAGGATAAAATCCTTATATCCGATTCTTCTTCATATCTCTATCTGCAGATTTAGAAATATTTTGAAGACTCTGGATTTAACAGTACTTGAGATATCTCAATCTATTTCATTGCAAAGTACACACTCATATACATATAATTCTTCCATTAATCCCTTAATTTTGCTTTCTCATACATTACCTGTCCAGATCTGGATTCAAGATTTCTGTAGTTACAGCAGCAATATTCTTTGGATATAATATATTGTTTTGGAATATGTGAAAATTAACAATTTCAGATATTCAATGCATGTGAGTTAGAATTGTACATTCCCATGAGGGAAAATTTAGGTGTGGTCTTAATTAAGTGAGATGTAATATCCTGAATGCATTGTGTGTTGGAATGATCTGCTTCACTGCAACAAACAGTATATCCAGTTATAGTAAATTTGACGTCACTGAAAATCTACCCCTTCATTTAAATATTACTTTATCTCTATAGATCCCTTATATTTATTCTTAAAACATAATATTTACTATGCCTCAAGAGGGCAGTGTTACTCTTCAAATATAATTTCACAAATTAATTTTAATTCCCTTATCTTGGGTCAGGGGTCAATTCACTATCTTAGTTTAAACAAAGAACAACTTTAGTTATTTCAGACAGTGCGTCTCGTGTTGTCAAAATTTGAATTAATATCTCTCGTTATTTTTCTCATTCAAAGATTTTAAAGAACTTCTTTATCAGCTAGATTCCTTTCTAGTTAAATCAACAAAAAAATACTTCTATATTTAAATAGCGTATTCTATTCTTCAATAATTATACTGTTGTACAGTTATACTCTACAAATATTTGGAGCATCTACTATCTACTGTAAATATATAGAATATATTGATTATAAAAATATATTTTGTGAATATATTTATACACTTGCATAGAAATTTTAAATACATGTCTATACCCAAAAAGAAAAATATCTTTAACTCAAGGACTTGTTAAAACAAACCAATAAATTTAAATATGATGTGTCTGGCACTTAGCTCAGCATTATATCAAATAAAGACATTTTATCGTCTATAGCATTTATAAAAACACCCATAACTCTTATGGCTCACCTAGCCATGAACTATTTAAAAAAAATCTCTGTCTATTTCTAAAACTAGGCGAAAATTAAGAAAGAAAAGACTTTACATTAAAACAAGATGGCTACAGGCATCCATTTTAATTTTCCATTATAATATACCTGACAGCTGTTCTTTCTTTGTTTTGCTTTCTTGCAGCTGGTACGTTACAGTGCAGAAGGGCTGCTTCAGTTAGGGCCCCTGGGTTCAACAGCCTTCTTGCCTGATACGAAGTGTCTGATTGATGATGGCAAGGGAAGAACCCCAACCTTAAAAAAATGTGAGGACATTCCAAGGCCCACTCAAAGACTATGGGATTTTACACAAGTAAGTAGAATTGATTTATTTGTAAATAATTGAAGCTTGGAATGACAGCATATATATCGCTCACATATACCACACAGTGGTTGGCATGCTTGAATTTCTTAGATGAACTACATAGAGGTGAGCTGAAATCAATAAAAAATGGGAAAGACCATACTGTAAAACCATAACATTTAACATTGGATAAAAAGGTGAATGGAACCACTCACAAAACAAGTGGCACTATATATTATATTATTGCTCCCTGTAATGTCAAAAATTTTGGAAAAATGCGTCTACACACAATTACATGGTTATTATCAGTATTGGAACTACTTAAACCTAGATCAATCTGGATTTTGTCCAAATCATTCAACTACAACCGCCCTTTTAAAAGTCTGCAATGATATCCAAGCTGGCATGGAACAAGGAAACATAACTGGAGCCTTCTTCCTTGATTTTGCCAAGCCCTTTGACACAGTAGACCATGGCATCTTGTTAAAAAAACTTAAAAACTCTGGTATTGGTTACTGCACCCTAACCTGGTTTCAATCATATGTATCCAACCGATCGCAATCTGTGTCCATTTCTGGCAGCTCCTCCCTCCCCTTCCCAGTCACCTGCGGTGTACCCCAAGGCTTAATACTCAGCCCCCTTCTATTCACGATATTCATAAATGATCTGTCCAACATCTGCAAAGCCTCAACTGTACACATGTACGCAGATGACACCATTATCTATACCAGCAAACCAAATCTCCCGCAGCTGGAGGCCGTGCTGCAAGAACAATTCACAGAGGTAGAGAAGTGGATCAAACACTACAAACTTTTTTTAAATACTGACAAAACTGTAATGATGCTCTTTGGAACAGCACCTAAATGACATAAATTGCAAAATCCCCATCTATGTGTTGGGACAAAATCAAATGGCATGCTGACCACAGTCCCTTCTCTCAAATATCTAGGTATGTGGTTAGACCCAAATCTATCCTTTGGCCCCCACATTGAAAAACTCTCATCTAAACTTTACCCCAACCTAGGTGCCCTGTACAGAAACAAATCCTTCCTGAGCCCCAGTGTAAGAAAGCAAATTGTACAACAAATGCTTATGCCGGCTATTGATTACGAAGATATAGGGTATGCAGTGGCCCCGCAAACACACCTTCAAAAACTTACTACATTGTATAACTCATTCTGCCGCTTTGCGCTACAATGTTACTACATGACACACCATTGTGACATGTTAAAAGAGCTAAACTGGCCGTCGCTGGAGTCTAAACGCACCCTTCACCTTTCCAACCTGGTGTTTAAGAGCTTTTCTGGGAAGCTGCCACCCTACCTGAATAGGCTGCTTCCCCCAGCAGTTCCCTCATCCTATAACCTCCGATCCAGGACCAGCACTTTACTTACAATACCACAATACAAAAAGAAAGTGGCTTGATCCTCATTCTCCTGCAGAGCACCGCAGTTATGGAATAACCTCACAGACGCCATCAAATCTTCCCCCAGTCTTAAGTCACTCAAGAGCTCCCTATTAACAACCTCTATACGGAATGCACCTGTAAACATTTGTGTGACTTCCTCAACAGCTGTTGGCACAGTGTGTGTGGGGGTGCCTGAAGTTTGGTGGCTGTAATTTGTTTTGGAGAATATTCATTCACGTTGTGTTTTAAAAGCTTTGATTTATTACCAACCAGCTCCCTGAAATAAATACATATCAAGAAAATACATAATAAGAACAAATTCATTTTTAGAATTCTACATGGCCATATTCAATATCAACATTAAAGGGACACGCTATCAGGGTTATCCAAAGAGATTCGAAAAGTCACCGCACATTCGGTGACTTTTCGTTCTCTTCAATTCGGTTCCTTTTGCCGATCCCATTTCGGTGACCCTGCGGTGTATTCAGCAAGCACCACAGGGTCCCCGAATTGCAGGGAAAAGCTACCGCAAACCTGACGAAAACTCACTGCAAAACCCACCGAATGCACGCTGAAAAGGCACAAAAACATCTGGATAAACCCGTCGAAAAGCCCGAGCAGGAGCCGATCACACGCAGCCGAAACAGCCCAGACCGCAGACGAGGGAGGTGAATAAATTAGCAAAACCGTTTGTATGAATGTGAAATTTAAACGCTGTTTGCAAAGAAACTACTGAGCGAAAATGTCTGAAATTTACACAGGAGGTCCAGGGAATGATAATAAAAAGGGCTGTTACAAAAAAAATAAGTAAACTGAAAAATAAATCAAAAAAAAAATCGGACTTTTAAAAAAAAAAGAAATTCAGAAAAATGCTTAAAGTATCCTAAAAAATCTATAAATAAAGAGACTCTTTACTGCAGAGTTCTATAATGAACGGTTTATTAGATATTAAATTAAAACGGGAATATTTTTAACACTGAAGCCTATGGGATTCTCCTGAATTAACTTGCCGAATTAAACCACCGAATGGCAGGGCATTAGGGGAACCTTTCACTGCTGGTTTGTGCTCTCTGAATAGCCAAAGCAGTGCTTTTTCATGGGGATTTCACTGCCCTCGAACAGGGACCTAACAGGCACCGTATGTTCAGGCAATTCGCTAGTAGGAAAAGGGAAGTGCTCATGCCACTGTACAGAGCACTGGTGAGACCTCACTTGGAGTACTGTGTGCAGTACTGGAGACCGTATCTCCAGAAGGCTGGATTAGGCAGTGGCTGAGTGACAGACAACAAAGGGTTGTGGTAAATGGAGTTTATTCGGTGCAAGGTCTTGTTACCAGTGGGGTACCTCAGGGGTCAGTACTTGGACCCATTCTCTTTAATATTTTTATTAGTGATATTGCAGAAGGTATTAATGGAAAAGTATGTCTTTTTGCTGATGACACAAAGATTTGCAACAGGGTTGACGTTCCTGGAGGGATCAGCCAAATGACAAATGATTTAGGTAAACTAAAAAAATGGTCGGAGTTGTGGCAATTGAGTTTTAATGTGGATAAGTGCAAGATAATGCACCTGGGACGTAAAAACCCAAGGGCTGAATATAGAATATTTGATACAGTCCTAACCTCAACATCTGAGGAAAGGGATTTAGGGGTCATTATTTCAGAGAATCTAAGGGTAAGTAGTCAATGTAATAGAGCAGCAGGAAATGCTAGCAGAATGCTTGGTTGTGTAGGGAGAGGTATTAGCAGTAGGAAAAGGGAAGTGCTCATGCCACTGTACAGAGCACTGGTGAGACCTCACTTGGAGTACTGTGTGCAGTACTGGAGACCGTATCTCCAGAAGGATATAGACATCTTAGAGAGAGTTCAGAGAAGGGCTACTAAAATGGTGTAAGGCTTGAAGGAGAAAAGTTACCAGGAAAGGCTTAATGATCTTAACATGTACAGCTTGGAAAAAAGACGAGACAGAGGAGATGTGATAGAAACATTTAAATACGTAAAGGGAATCCACAAGGTAGAGGAAGGGAGTATATTTAAAAGGAAACAAAGTAGCAAAACAAGAGGACATAGTCTTAGATTAGAGGGGCAAAGGTTTAAAAGTAACATCAGGAAGCATTATTTTACTGAGAGGGTGGTGGATACATGGAACAGCCTTCCAGTAGAAGTGGTAGAGGCCAAAACAGTAATTGAATTTAAGCAAGCATGGGATAGGCATAAGGCTATCCTAAACAAAAGATAAATCCAGGTAAAGTATCCATGTAATTGGGCAGACTAGATGGGCCGAAAGGTTCTTATCTGCCGACATTTTTCTATGTTTCTATGTTTCTATGATATAGACATCTTAGAGAGAGTTCAGAGAAGGGCTACTAATATGGTGTACGGCTTGAAGGAGAAAAGTTACCAAGAAAGGCTTAATGTTCTTAACATGTACAGCTTGGAAAAAAGACGAGACAGAGGAGATATGATAGAAACATTTAAATACGTAAAGGGAATCCACAAGGTAGAGGAAGGGAGTATATTTAAAAGGAAACAAAATAGCAAAACAAGAGGACATAGTCTTAGATTAGAGGGGCAAAGGTTTAAAAGTAACATCAGGAAGCATTATTTTACTGAGCGGGTGGTGGATACATGGAACAGTCTTCCAGTAGAAGTGGTAGAGGCCAAAACAGTAATTGAATTTAAGCAAGCCTGGGATAGGCATAAGGCTATCCTAAACAAAAGATAAATCCAGGTCAAGTATCCATGTAATTGGGCAGACTAGATGGGCCGAAAGGTTCTTATCTGCCGACATTTTTCTATGTTTCTATGTTTCTATGTTTCTCTCTGAATAGCCGAATGGTCAGGAAAGGTAACCGAACGCTGATTTTCAGCGTTCGGTTACCTTTCTCAAGCAATTCGGATCTCTTTGGATAACCCTGTATGTCACTAAACCATAAGCATATCTTGGGTCATGACAACATCTCTGACCAGTAAAGTTGTGTAGTGCCACTGCCAGTATCCTTTATTAGCTCCAAAAACTTATAGCTCTAAAGATATGGACTTGCCGCATTAGGGCACACAACAAACCACTGCAATAGTTTAGCATATTATACTTACAGCACATTAATGCACATTGATGTGTTAAATGTCCAAAAATATTATTTGACCCAGGTTATTGAATGTAAGAAATGTTACATATTCCTCTTCAGGCTTATTGTGGGGTTAACATTTGTTTCCCTATATTTACAGAACAGCCCCATCGTCAACAGAGACACTGGTCGCTGCCTGGAGGTAGAGATGTCTAAGGATGCTAACTTTGGACTTCGCCTGGTAGTGCAAAGATGCTCAGGACAGAAATGGATTATAAGAAACTGGATAAAACACGGCCGTAACTGATCCCTGTGCCAGCTGAGAGCTAAAGTGTACACCAGATGATGCATCTTTGGATCAATTTCTAGAAGGAGGACGTTTTGTACTATTTGTTCATGGACCACTGGAAGAAAACATAATGGACCCTTCATGAAATAAATATGACTGTTTTTTAGACTATACTTGGAAACACCGAAACGAATGGGCAGCTGTTGGGAGTTTAGACGTTTAAATTATGTATTATAAGTTTGCAGGCTGCAGGGAAAAAAAAACTCATAACTGCTGGTAGAAATTGTGTTACAGACTGGTGCACAACTCCTAAAATGAATTATCATGTGCCTTTTTATTGTACTTCCTATACAATATTACAAAAGCATCCCTCACAGCAGCATGTGTGAATAATTGTGCTATATGATATGTAAATAAAATGCAAATGTAATTAAGCAATAATCACCAATGGACAAGGTATTCGTTTAGAGGTAATACCTCATATTTATTGTTTAAGCCATCTGAAAACCATTGTTAGAGTATAGAGCATTACACCCACGGACTGTTGTACGAAGTCACTTCTTTTCATCTAGATGTCAGCATAACTGTCTTCTGTAGAGGTCAATCTGCCATACTTATCTAGTGATCAGTAGTATCAACTTCTGGCTGCCACTAACCATGTCAAAAATCAATGGTTGGTGCTTTTTTGACATTAAAGATGCCTTTGATAAGTGATAGAATAGGCAAGGGATGGAGGCAGAGATAGAATATCTCCCATGTATGTTGTCTTATGCATGTTGTACAGTTCATTTGGAATACGGAGGAGGGTATGCAAAGAGATGAATATATACAAAGTTATTATACGACATACCCCTGCTCTCCAGAAAACTCTTAGGTGTTTTATTTTCAACTATAATTAGCTTTAAGTGTTTAGGTATAGAAGAAAGGGTCAAGTAATACCATCCCCTTCTTCTATGTCGCAGAAGTGAAAGATACTTTTCATTACCAGCCAAATAATTGTAATGCCCTGTGCAATCCCAAATAGACATAAAAAAAAAATTTTGAGAAAGGATTTTACCAGGAAGGATACATTGAGATTTCTCTCATTTTCAAGTATGTCCTGGGTGGCGAGTATGTACCGTTAGGTGTCTTGCCTAAGGACACTTACTGGAGAGGTGCTCGTCGGGATCGAACCCATGACTCCACAGGCTCTCTCCACGCAGAGCAGTGATGTTACCGCTACTCCACCCAGCTAGTCATATATTACTTATATGACTGACGTAATTACAATTGTTCTAAACTAAAAACTAAAAATTTTTAAGTAGACAATGTATTCTTTCTTTAATTGCACAAATTCCGTCAATTCACTTGGCTCATTCAAGGAACCCCCTGTGAGGAAGATTATGCTGATACCAAGCGTTCTAAGGGATTATTTGTCTGAAGCCTGATGAATAGAATGTGCTTTAGAAGAAAACGATATAGCACACTTTATAAAGACCCACAAAGGGTTAACAAATGGGTTCAAGGCAATGCAGACAGCCAGCCTATCAGCAATATTGAATAAGTGAAGGAAAAGCCAGGCACTCCATGGTATAATAAATAAGAAGCTGTTTTTATTGAGATGCATTGTAGCGGCTCGGATTACAAAGATTCTGGTAGGGACCGAAATGTTGCACTGCATCTCAATATCAACTTCTTATTTATGATACCATGGAGTGACCGACTTTTCCTTCCCTTATCCGAATAGGATGTGCTGTGGCCAACTAATATGGCCACTCTAAACATCCAAGGCAGGCATCCATGTCCTGCTGAAACATTTGGCGCCCTATTCCCTGGTTAATGCTAAAATGGGAACGCTAACGAGGAAAATCTGCACCTGCAGGTTTCCCCATAGCGTCCCCATTTTAGCGTGAGATTCCGGGGCAGGCACTACCTCGGCACCTTACCCCGGAACTCAGTGCTAACTGCTGTGATACTCGCGGCAGCGCTTCCGCGAGTATCTTCTCCTGGAGACCATAGCATAGGTAATTTAGCGCTAGTACTTTGTAATACCTTACTTATCATAACGCTAATTAATGATTGTACTCATGTGTTAAGTATAGGATGCACAAAGTACAATAAGCCTGTGCAAGCTAGTGCAATCACCAGTGCGCTAAGTGTGTTTTTACAGGTTTAATGTCAGGAAGGTGGTAATATGGGGACATGAGTTAAAGTCACTTATCCTGGCAATAACACTTCCTCATCCGAACTCTAACCTTAGTGTTCACTAGGGATGTGGTGTCTCTCCCATGGATAACTCTATTATGACAAAACTACGCACTAAAACCGGTCCATCAGTTTTCATATTGTATAGATGCTCTCCATCAATACATCAACGTGAACAAATGTGAGAATAGCTGAACCAAACACCACTATTTTTCCATCATGTACATTGGATTTTCATGTTTAATATATATATTTATGTCATCACTTTGTCACTTGCCTTTAGGCTCCTGTCCAGTGGAGATTATTGTGTCATCAGCTGATTAAGCATATTTTTCACTTTTTTCTGTCTGGTGAAAAAAATACATTCCAGACTGTCCTGTTGCTTGGGCCTGGAATCACCATGAAATCTGACAGAATTGGTGTTTTACCATTCCAAACCTTGAACAGCTTCACAATAATAAAATGTCTCCTGTACTTTGTGTCTGTTGTTATATTTTATCAATGATTCAATAATAACCTGCAGAACAGAGCTGCAGCAAAATGAGGACGGCACACAATTTCCGATTCGTATTTTATTGCCTAGCATCTTATCTATGACACATTACATAGAATAATTAGAGCAATGAAAGTTAACAGTACTTACAAGGAATATGGTTAGTCTTCAAATTAGCTCTTTGTTGTGAGAATAATCATTTGTATGTTGTTCTCAGGATGACCTCATGCCTGCCTTCTGCTGTTTGTTTTTTGTTTTCGTTTGCAGTAGTCTGAAGATCCTCCAATAGAACAATCGTAGACATGAATGAAGTGACATATCAGCGTAGTCATACACTAGAGGTAACTAGGAGGTACTTAGTATTGGATGAGGCAGCACAGATTAAATTGCACATCAATAAATGTCTTGATCTGATGTTGGCTGAAAAGATTTGGTGACAGGTTGACTTTAGCAATAGAATTCATTGGCCCTCTTGAGCATTACATTAGCCAACAAGAACTGAAGCCTATCAGTCTTAATAGACCCTATGAGGCTGAAGGAGTCAGCAACCAAGTTCATATCAATCAAAGCAAACCACCAACTCCAGAGGGATAAATTGATCTTGGCTCTATACCATGATAGGTATGGGTAGAAGCACTGGGTCCTATTGCTTTGTTATTTTGTTGCAAGAGCACTGATCTGTACTTTGCGAGATTACAAACTGTCTTATTGGTGTTTTCTGAAGAAGAATAATATTGTAATTTTTCCCTCATTAACCTGCATTATACCGAGACTGACCTGGTCATTTATTTATTAATAGACACTAAACAAATTTATCTTAAATATAAGGGAGAAACAATTCGAGGCAGGTTAAGCACATTAGAAAATATAATTTCAAGGTTAAAACAAAGTCTTTTATCCTGGACCTGGTCCAAGATATTTTTGAAATGCGAACACAAACTGCAGTTACAAACAAATAACTATCTTTCTTAAGTTACTGAATAAACTGCAAGTAGAAGTTAAGATTTTTTTAAATTATTTCTAGGTTTTGTCATACTTAACAAAATCAGATATGTAATATTTACTCTAACCAATGATAATTATCAATATGGAGAGTCACATTGAAAGTCTCCTCCTGGAGTGGCCTCCATTGGATTATGTTAATATATATATATACAGTATATATTATGTTCAGCAGGGCTTGACAAATTTGCTGTGAATCTAGGAGCCAGTTACAAAAGTTAGGAGCCGACGTTTCGGCGAGGATTCGCCTTTGTCAAGGTATACCTTGATAACAGCGAATCCTCGCCGAAACGTTGGGAACCTTGCCTCTGCATCTGGGAGTTGGTTTGTACTGACCCAAATTATGATTTTAGCTGCTTCTATTTATTTATCACTTTGTTACCTGGTGCTTTTTGCTGTTAGGTGTTTTTTGTGCATGTGGTCTTTTGGCTACTTTTTTGAGCCTAGAAGTGTAGACCGTTGCTTCTAATATCAGTTTGTCTGATATATATGTATCTTATTATATTATTTGTGTTGTTAACATCTGTACATTGTGACATTGTTTTATTTGTTTACTTATTTTCCTTGCTCTGTTGTCATTGGACGCCCTATTTACCCACTGCAGGCACAGACCCCCACACACACACACACATGCACACAACAGAACTCATATATAAATACATACACCAGGGCTGGATATATTTACATTAAATGTAGCAGAGAGGAAGAAAACATTGAAGCCAACTAGATGGTTTTAGATGCCAAAGACTGCTTTAGATTGGTGTAAAATAAACTGGAAATTTAGGAGCCAGGAGTAAAATTTTAGGAGCCAGTGGCTACCAGGCTCCTGGCTTTGTCAAGCCCTGATGTACAGTATATATAAATAAAATTCAATAATGTATGACAGATATACTATATAGTCATACAAGACCAGCACACCAGAGACTTCTTTAACAAGCATGAAAAAGCTGCATTTATTTAGTCGACGTTGCAGGTTTCAGTTAATAAGTAACTTTCATCAGACCCAGAGTCCTGAGTAAATATATGTTTATTTGCTAATTGAAGCACCAACCTGTTTTGCTTTTAAATCTTCAAGTATAGGAATATTGACTATTATTCTATATATTAGAACAAGTCTTTATTGGTTATAGCCTCCATAGCTTTACTTAAATCTTTCAGATTATACATATGCTGCTGGTAACAGCCAGCGTCAGGGAATGAGTAGCATCAAAACAGCTAAACTGCCTCGATACATTTTGCTCCCAGTGCGAGAAGCCAATAAACTAACTCTCAAGCCTCTTATTTCCTTTGTTCATATTTCGGCGCACCAAATAACAGAACAGTGGATGGCAGTAACCAAGCTCATAATAAATATTAGATCATTACTTTCATTACACAAGGGTTGTTTATCTAAGCTAGTTTTCCATCATTTGGGTTTAATTGCTCATTACAACGTTATTAAAAGTTGGCATATGCAAAAGCAGAATATAAGGTAAACTTGAAATTCTTGGGGAGGAGATGACTGTAATTCGTTGGTTGGAAAATGCAATATTTCAGCTGTCAATGGTTGGTCACACAAGGCAACGCTCAGCCATCCAGGATTGCTGGGGCTAGATATTTTGATCCGAAATGATCACAATTACTGTGCCCAATATAACCCTTTCCCTGTAAGTGCTTTCACTTTGTGAAAATACATTTTTATATATCGTCATGAAGATTTTTTTTTTTTTTGAAATTCAAATTTTTTATGAGGACAATTATTTTTAAAAAGGAGAAAATAGAACATTCTAGGAAAATAGGCAAAGGTAATGACAATAAAAAAGGGAATACAGAAATAGCCACCAAGCAGTGTGGCATAACATATATAAAACAATCCACATAACCAAGCGTATATGTAGGAGAAGGTATAAGAGCATGCCTCCATCCAGTCTTAGGGACAAAGTTTCCAGGAGGCCCTTCAAAACACTACGTTGCTCCAATGTATTAAGAAAAAGGTTAGGTGAAGGTGGAAGGAATGCCTGAAAAGAAGTAATATAGAAGAGAGAAAAGAAGAAAGAAAAAAAAACTCATAAAAGGGAGGGAGACAAGAGGGGGGAGACACAGTAGAAGGATTTATTTTTGATTATATTTCCTTAAAGAAGGAAACTGGAGTAAAAAGAAATGTTTATCCTACCAAAGTCCCAATCAGAGGAACACTAGGGGAGTTGCAGTATAGTACAATATGCAGAATAATTTATGTCTGTTTTGTTTCTAATCAGAAAGTCCGAGAACAAATTCATCACTAGACACCATGAGTTTAACCATTTTGTGTTTATAGTCCTTTAATATTGTTGCCCTTCCAACCATTTACTTTGTCAACTCTTGCTTTTATATAGAAACAGTGACTATAGGTGACTGGTAACATTTTTGTATAGCGAAAGTCTTTCTATGATTGTAACGTTAGGTATTTAAAACATAATTTGTAAAGGGAACATGTTGGGGTTTTTGTCCGAAGTTTGAGAATCAAATGAGGCCCTGTGCCTTGCTTGTCACTTAGATGTCATAGAATTATTATTATTATTATCCGTTATATAGCGCCACAAATTCCACAGTGCTTTACAAGATCAGTGTACAAGGTGTTGAAAAATAAGAATACCACACATGGATGATACAGCCTGATTTAGACTTGCTTCTCCACAGCCGAAGGGTAGAGATGTTACCACTGGACTCCACAGCCGATATAGTGTGGTAGGCAAGTATGTACCGTTAGGTGTCTTGCCCAAGGACACTTACTGGAGAGGTGCTCTCGCCAGGATTCCAACCTGGGTCTCCACAGTTATAGAGCAGTGATGTTACCTCTGCTCCATCCAGCCAGAACATAGAATCATTATAGAATCATTCAAAGAACTTGTAGTTACTTTCCAGAGTACCTGCCTAGCAGCTATAGCATTACAGTGATGCTACTCAGAGATTGAGAAGCTCTAGAGCATAGACCCCGTAACCATCAGCCAGACACCTGATGTCGTGAGAAAAGGCAGATTAGACAGATTTTTTTGTTTTATATATATATATATATATATTTTTATTTTTTTCAGTTAGCAGAGTGTGTGGAAACAGAACAGAAAGAGGTCACATGCAGACTAGAGTAATCTATAGGGGCTGAACCTATGGAGTAAAGAAAAGATGTAAGGGGCAACAGAATTTTTGAGGGCTTTGAACATAAGTATATCAGGATTTTAAATTGAATCCTGGAAGGTACAGGTAGATAACGGAGAGGATGGCAGAGGGGAGAGTTATTTGAGGAAATAATAATAAGGAGAGTAAGAAATATAATCCTGGAAGCAGCACTCATCGCAGATTTCAAGAGGGCAATGTTGCGGCGCCAGTAAGGTGCAAAACACTGTAATCCAGTCGTGCCATATTAAGCAAATGAACAACCCAGTTGTATCTTGAGCCAGCAAGAGGCGATACAAGCATTGTTATTTAGGTGAAAATAATATGATTTGGTAATGGTATGGAACCATGGCAATAGTAATGGAATCTGGTAATGGTCAAAGGGACATGACAATTTTTTCCATTAGCGGCTAGAATGGAAATGAGCCCCTTATCAATGTAGGATAACCCTATTGCAGCGCCGTCATGTGTGGATGACCTATTGGGGCCTATATTTAAACTGGGACCTATTAACATTGTATTAATTACTGTTAGTACAGGCGGCTGGCCAAATTTACGTAAGGTGACCGAACAAATGAAAGCACTTGCATTTTATATCTGCGTAATTTATATATGGCACCTGAACACACAATGAGCCATCATTTTCAGAGGACAGAGAGCAGTGAAAGACCTTTATCTATTCAAGAACGAGGTGAATGTCAGCAGATGCTATTTAGAATGCTGCTTACCTAGTCTGATTTTATGGTTTGATTTTTTTTTTCTCCTGGACTTATTGCTACACATTTCCTATTATTGTGTGGTTTAGTATTCACAGCACTCTTACTTCCTTCTACTCATTCAGAGCACATTCTTTATATCTCATTCCCCGATCTGAATTGTAAAGAAGAAATATAATCAGATGAGTAAAAAAAGAAGCCGGAGCCTGCATTTGGAAATGAAAGAGCTGGAGGAAAATGTTTACAAACCTTATGCCTAATAATCTTCTGGGTAGACTGGATTCCTATTTATTGGCACAATAAGACCTATGCAGACTGGATGAGTGTAATCCTGACAATAGGGATATGTAACGGAATAAACAGACTTGATGGACAACTGGCCTGACATGTTAGAAGTTAGTGTGGATTAATGTACTATGAAGGGCAGACTTATGTTATTGTGTTATGCAGCAAGGCATTATGCAGGACTATTGTCTCGTTGAATGTATAGATTAATATACATTCTAGATTGTAACAAAAATTTATTTTTACATCCAGACTTTTATATCCAGCTTTTTCCAAAATAGCGTAAGATAAATATATCAAGTACAATCTTATTTGCCTCATATTTCTAGAAATAGACTGAAACATTTAAATGGCTTTAATTTACATAACTATTAATAGAAGTTAAAGATTAATTAAGAAATCCCTATTATTTTCTCCTACGTTGGTTTACCAGTTAGGCATCCATCGTTCATTGCCCATGCTCGTTCCTTTAACCTCTACATTATCAAGTAATTTTGATTATAACATATCAGCATAACATTTATTTTAAATAATGGATATATTGTTGCTGAAGATATGCTTTATTCATTTGTTCTTTCAGTATTCTGTTCATTCATCTTTATTCATTATTCTTTATTAATATCAAATGTGTTCGAAATGTCAGCATAGGGATAGAAATACCTTTTTTTTGTCACATACAGTTACTGTGGTGAAGATAGATAAATAAAAGCCTTCTAATAAATATTTGTAATAATAATGGCTGCAACAATAGCTATGCAGCTATAAATAAAAAGGAATGTAATAAATATTGGGCCCCATTCCAATGTTGCCAATAAGCACAATGCTCAAGCTGTTCGGCAGAATGGTTCAAGCGCTGAGCTCTTCTTTTTAATGGCATATTCCATCCGAGATGGAAGCTGAGCTTGCATTTCGGATGTAGCATCCGGTTATTGTACATTATTGTCTCCTATAATTTGCATGAGAGACTCGAATGTGGCCCAAACAAATGGAGAACAAGCTAGTTCCACAAGCCTGTTCTCGATCTGCTTCTCAGGTTATTCTGAAAAGAACCTGGTGTTATGTGATTTCACTCTAGTACAATCACATGACACGATGTTTTAACCCCACCAAAAAAAAACATACTAACCTTAAATTCCTGGTGCAGAGAGCGGTGTGATCTGCTGCTTACTCTCTCCACGGAAGAGGTACATTGGGACCAACATTAGTTCCCAGCGTACCACTGCGTATCACTCCACTGCATCTTATTCAGAGCTCACGTGAGATTGCGTCCTGTCACCATGGAGTCCTATGGACTCCTGGAGGCTGGAGCAGAGAATTCTGGTGTTATCATGTAACACTTCGGTAGTATTACAGCTGAAGCTACTGAGAAAGCGGCTCCTTAATATGGGTGTTAAATGACAGGCGCCAATGGAAAATGGCAGACACTCAGGTTTTCCATTAGCGTATGCCATTTAACACCAACTATGGAATAGAACCCCTTGTTAGTTTGCATCGGCATCAATGACGAAATTCAGTTAAAGAATAATACAAAGGTTTTGTATATAATTGGCAAGCATGGCACTTATTTTAGGGTTACATGTTATATTTACTACTTAAAAACTGTACGTAATCACAAACTGTTCATTTTAATGTTTTATAGCATGAATAAAAAAAAGTTCTTGAAATGTCAAAAGCAGGAGCAATTACCTGAGCGGGCACAACCATCTGTGTATGCTTGTGTTATACTATATTGAACTGAGGGACTAGAATAGAACAAGTCAACCTTACCGTCTGCCAACTCCATGTCTGTCACAACTTTAGATACAAAGTAATACAATACAGCTGTGGTTTAAGTTCAATTGGTAGAGCTCGTAGATTCCCATCTTACTAGAAATAAACCAATATAATAGTCAGAATATCATGGGGGTAACCCTGATCCTAGGACACAGCTTAGAAGCACGATATGGTGGATATAATTAAAACGTAACTTGTAATAAATTGCCACTAAGAGAATCTGCTGCCTTAACTCAGGCAGACACAAACTGACAGATAAAGGACATGTGACAAATAAAAAACTCAAAAAGGTTCCCCTATGGCTGGGAGACAAAATGTCATTGAATAACCAAATTCTGAAACTAGCGGAAAATGATCCTGACACAGCAGGAATGTGAGCCTTCGTGGGTTAATAAATAAGAAAGGAGCAAACGTTATTGCACTAGTATAATCAGAGCGGGAGCATAGCGAGCATATCTTGCATACAAAGTAACTAGTCCGCCTGAACTGGACATATACAAAGAAACAGTGACTAGAAGCGCTTCAGATCAGTCCTATCTGAAAGTAACACTATTGCCATAGAAGACCAAACTCAAAAAAGGGGATTTAAAATCACTTATCACCCATCACTCTGCGCGTTTCGCCTACAGAGTGGCGTCCTCAGGAGTGTACTGGGAGTGATAATAAGTATAGTGTCTGTGAAGATACAGCAGCTGCTGTACTCCAACACCTGGTTTGGAGTACAGGAAGGAGGCTGCCAGGGGTCAGAGCATGGTACTGGAAATGGGCCGTGACAGATATGCTCCAACTTGCAGGAAGATGACAGCATGCCACATCTGGAGGATTGGAGAGCCAGTGGTTAAAATGGGAGAGGGACTGCAGAGGTGTAGATAAGGTGTTAAATTTTTAAGCCCTCCATTTTCCTAATCCTGTTTTATCTATAAAATATCTGGATTTGATGAATGACCAAAAATGTTCATATGTGTGGGTGTTTTTTTGCAATACGTTTGTACTAGTCTTTAATGGTGCTCTTCCTGCTGCAGTGAAACTTAATTTCTATCATAAGGTTGAAGCTATTTTTTTCCAGAGGAAATAACAGTATGTTTAGCCATCACAAAATTTGCCAATGTGTGCACCAGTACAAGCTACTAGAAAATAGTTAGTTAAATTGAAAATTGGAAATTTTGAAGAAAAAAAAAGGAAAGTCTTTTCATGAAAGTCAAGTAGTTTTCCACTTTTGAACATAATTTTTTTTTAGCATTCAGGATTGTCATGGAAACAGCTACTGTCCTACTTTCACTATCCATAAAGAACATAATTATGTGGTTGTGTCTGAAAAGAAAAAAGGAAATCTATAGATGTTCATTTTATATTGAGCTTCCTTCTGTTGTATTATAGAGCAAGGAACATTTTCACCTTTCCCTTTCGAAGTATTAGGGATTAGCAGTGTTGTGAGTCGGGATATGAGTGTCAGGTACAGAAAATGCTAGCGGTTTTTGTTTCTATTTCTGTTATAATTGTACCAATTTTTGCATCTATTGTTTAAAGGATGAAAATGGTTTGAAAATATTGACTTTCCATTGACTTTTGTAAAAAGGTCTGTGAATTTTGAAATACACAAACTTGGTTACAAATTAGTGTTTAGAGAACAGACACCACTTGTGTATTCCTAGGGCCAAAATACATACTTGGTGCTAACGTTAGCGCTCACCTGCGTGAGCGCTAACGTTAGCCCAAGTATTTTCCGCATATTACAATCCAAACGCTAACGGGTTAAGTAACCTGTTAGCGTTTGGTATCTTGCGCTTTTCAGCATGAGGTTACTGTACTTTGCACTAACGCTGATTAACGTCCGGCTGCGGTTAACAAAAAGTTAACCAGAGCCAGAACTTGGTGCTAACGGATTCTGCTTCTGCAGAATCCGTGAGCACCAGCCAAAAAAATTAAAAAATTAATGGTATACTCACCTCCTGTGCCGCGGTGACGACCGCGGCTCTGTCCGTCTCCTCAGTCTGTCGGGAGCAGGGAAAGACTGGGGGAAATAGTCCTCCCAGTCTCCCCCTGCGTATCACTACGCTGACCGGCCGGATCTCGCAAGGTGAGATCTGCCAGGTCATGTGACCACCGGCATCTGGCTCAATGGAGTCCTATGGATTTCATTGAGAGGATGCGCCCGGCTGCGCTTAGCGCTGCCGAACGCATCCCAGGGTTTAGCGCCCGCAAACAATGCAGGCAGCTTTTTTAGCGCCTGCATTGTAATCTAGCGCTAAAACGTGGGCACTAGGGGGAAAACTGAAGGCGCAGTTTTTCCTCACTAGCGCACGCGTTTTAGCGCTAGTATTGTAATTTAGCCCCTAGACACCACTAAGCTTCAAAAGCTTCCTCATCTACGATGTTCTTTAAAAAACGCGCAACTCCCATCCTCTGGAACACTCTCCCTCGTACGGTCAGTCTTTCCCCTAGTTTCCCTTCCTTCAAATGCTCCCTTAAGACATTCCTATTTAGGGAAGCCTACCACCCAACTCACTCAGTGCCGGACTGGCCTACTGGGATACCGGGATGCATCCCGGTAGGCTGCTTAAACTTTGGGGCCGGTTTTATTTTTTTCCATTTTTTTTATTGCGACTGACATCCAGCAGCCGCGGGTTGGTAGCGGGCTGGGGCCCGCTACACACTGCCTTGCCGACTTGTTAATGGTCAGCGAGTCAGCTCCGGTCTAAAGACTGGAGAACTGAAATATCTAGGTCAAAATAGCCGAACCAGAAAAATTCACCCATTTATCTCACTTTTCAAATCGGCTATTTGGTCTAGATTGTTCTCTTCTCTAGGGATGAGCCGAACACCCCCGAGTTCGGTTCGCATTCGAACTCGATCTTTTCAAAAGTTCGAATTCGAACTCGAACACGAACACGAACTCAATACAAGTCAATGGGACTCAAAGTTAGATTTTTAGAGTGCCCTCCAAGAGGGCATATATGCTAGATATTTGCCATAAAAGGTGTATGGGGGTCCGGGTAGTGCCCTGAGGGACAGGAAACAAGGACAAAAAGTTTAAAAAAAATAAATTTTAACCCCTTCACTGCTGACAACGTGTAGGACACGTCCTCAGTTACTCCCGCTGTATGCTGAGGAGGACGTGTCCCACACGTCATCAGCTTTGTGGGACCCCCGGCGTAGATACTCACCTCTCTGTCCGGGGTCCCACGGTGTTCTGACTTCAGCGTCCTCAGAAGTCAAGCTTCTCCCAACGTAAATTATTATTATTATTCATTATTTATAAAGCGCCAGCATATTCCGCCATGCGCGATGATGTCATTTCCAGGAGAGCCCCCGGCAATGCTGGGAGATCGCCTGGAAGGGAGGGGGGATCCGTTTGGATCCCTCCCGATCGGGAGGTCCCACAAAAAGAAGCCAGGCATCGCTTAAAAGGGGAGAGTCTCCCCTTTTAAGCGGTACCTGGCTTTAACCCCTTTGGCACCGGGTCGCACTTCGGCGCCGAAGTGCGGCCTAGCTCCGGTGGGGGCCGCCATCTTGGATGGCGGCTCCACCCCTGGGTCCCCTCTCACTGCCTGACGTCCTCACGCATAGCGTGATGACATCAGATAGCTGCGGAACCCCTAGGGAATCCCCTGGTGGAGATAGGGGGTTTATTTGAACCCCGATATCTCAGAACCGTGGCAGCTAGGGGGTCATGGAGGGTGTCAATCCTAAAGGCCTGAGTATGGCCTTTCAAATGATACCCAACATGACCAGGTGTTAAGTAAAAAAAAACAAAACATTTTTTTTTGGTGTGTTATTTTTATTAATGCAGCAATATGGTTCACATTTCAATTATAATGTGAACAATGATGCTGCACTAATGATGTTTTTCTATGGTGTGCGTTTCCTAAAAATCACATAATTCCCCCCCAAAAATTTAATAAGTCCCCATAGATTACAGGATCAGAAACAACATGGGTTTACCTCAGGGAGATCATGCCAAACTAATCTTATTGATTTTTTTGATTGGGTAACAAAAATAATAGACACAGGTGGTGCAGTAGACATTGCTTATTTAGATTTCAGTAAGGCTTTTGATACTGTTCCGCATAGAAGGCTTATCAATAAATTGCAATCTTTGAGCTTGGATTCCAATATTGTTGAATGGATTAGGCAGTGGCTGAGTGACAGACAACAGAGGGTTGTGGTAAATGGAGTTTATTCGGCGCAAGGTCTTGTTACTAGTGGGGTACCTCAGGGGTCAGTACTTGGACCCATTCTCTTTAATATTTTTATTAGCGATATTGCAGAAGGTATTAATGGAAAAGTATGTCTTTTTGCTGATGACACAAAGATTTGCAACAGGGTTGACGTTCCTGGAGGGATCAGCCAAATGACAAATGATTTAGGTAAGCTAAAAAAATGGTCGGAGTTGTGGCAATTGAGTTTTAATGTGGATAAGTGCAAGATAATGCACCTGGGACGTAAAAACCCAAGGGCTGAATATAGAATATTTGATACAGTCCTAACCTCAACATCTGAGGAAAGGGATTTAGGGGTCATTATTTCAGAGGATCTAAGGGTAAGTAGTCAATGTAATAGAGCAGCAGGAAATGCTAGCAGAATGCTTGGTTGTGTAGGGAGAGGTATTAGCAGTAGGAAAAGGGAAGTGCTCATGCCACTGTACAGAGCACTGGTGAGACCTCACTTGGAGTACTGTGTGCAGTACTGGAGACCGTATCTCCAGAAGGATATAGACATCTTAGAGAGAGTTCAGAGAAGGGCTACTAAAATGGTGTACGGCTTGAAGGAGAAAAGTTACCAAGAAAGGCTTAATGATCTTAACATGTACAGCTTGGAAAAAAGACGAGACAGAGGAGATATGATAGAAACATTTAAATACGTAAAGGGAATCCACAAGGTAGAGGAAGGGAGTATATTTAAAAGGAAACAAAATAGCAAAACAAGAGGACATAGTCTTAGATTAGAGGGGCAAAGGTTTAAAAGTAACATCAGGAAGCATTATTTTACTGAGCAGGTGGTGGATACATGGAACAGTCTTCCAGTAGAAGTGGTAGAGGCCAAAACAGTAATTGAATTTAAGCAAGCATGGGCATAAGGCTATCCTAAACAAAAGATAAATCCAGGTAAAGTATCCATGTAATTGGGCAGACTAGATGGGCCGAAAGGTTCTTATCTGCCGACATTTTTCTATGTTTCTATGTTTCTATTTCTAATTTTTGTAAAAGCGCACCCCATAGAAAATATAACCGCAAATGTTCATGTGATAAAAGGTGAAAAAAACCACTTTACACGCTGCAGATGATTAAAAATTCAAGTTTTATTGCATTTTTTGTCATAATATACAGGCAGAACATGACGTATACATATAAAAATGATATATTATGAATCTGCCGAGTCTGCCGGAAAGAACAATATATAATATGTCTGGGTCGTATAATAAAATGTGGCTTCAAATCGCGTTTAAACATGATGAGCGAAAGCGGTAAAAATTAGCTCAGCACACAGCGGTGAAATGCCTCAGCAGTGAAAGGGTCAAAGGAACAGTGCGTTTTCCATAAAATAAGGGTTAAAAATAAAAACGAAAATTTCCTTCAAATATCGTGCCTAGGAGGTCCTTAAAACCTGCCCGTGAAGTGGCGGATTTGTAGGATGTATGGAAACATCGCCATCACAGACCCATACACGACACCTAGTACTTCCAGTCTGCATACAATGTATCAAATTCATAAGACTGGACTAATTAGAAGCACATGTTATTTCCAAACACTAATTAAACACCTGTTGTTTACGCCGTTTGAGAGCACAGGTCATTTAGAGGTGAGAATCTTTGCACCTAGACATTAGTTTTTAATTCAATATCTAATAAACCGTTGCTTATAATATTCTGCAGTAAAAAGTCTCTTTATTTCTAGATTTTTTTGTATTTTTTAAGCATTTTTTATACTTTTTTCAAAATTATTGTTTTTTTCGAACTCGAACCCAACACGCCAAAAAGTTCGAAGTTCGCGAACATTCAAACTGCCGATGTTCGAATCGAACTCCGAACTGATCGAACCGAAAAGCTCATCCCTACTCTTCTTCTGCCATTCTGTTGGTTTTCACCTGGTTTTCTCTGAATAACCCTATATATGTCTCTTGGTTTGACGTGAGTTTCACCTTCTGCATCACTCTGATGTGAGGTCTCCTACATGTGTCATTTACCTGTGCATGCAGCACTGATGAAGCTGCTTGCTCAGGCATTTTGATTGATATTGACTCTTGCCATATGTATTCCTTGCATCAATTTGCCTCCATAATTTACACAGGCCCATTTTTATGAGGTCATCATATATTTCCTATTTCCACTAAAGTCTAATTTTTCTCCTCGTCACCTTTTGACCCGTGTTGTATAACGCTCTGTTTGTTCTCTGTTCCTTATGTTCCCAATCTAGCTGGTTACTGACATTGTTTTTTTGGGGTTTTTTTGAGAAAGGATTTTACCAGGAAGGATACATTCAGGGTTATCCAAAGAGATCCGAATTGCTTGAGAAAGGTAACCGAACACTGAAAATCAGTGTTCGGTTACCTTTCCTGGCCATTCGGCTATCCAGAGAGCAGGCAATTCGCCAAATCCTGGCGAATTGCCTGCACATACGGTGCCTGTTCGAGGGCAGTGAAATCCCCATGAAAAGCACTGCTTCGGCTATTCAGAGAACACAAACCAGCAGTGAAAGGTTCCCCTAATGCCCTGCCATTCGGTGGTTTCATGCAGCAAATTTATTCAGGCGAATCCCATAGGCTTCAATGTTAAAAATATTCCCGTTTTAATTCAATATCTAATAAACCATTCATTATAAAATTCTGCAGGAAAAAGTCTCTTTATTTATAGATTTTTTAGGATACTTTAAGCATTTTTCTGTTTTTTTTTTTTTAAAAGTCCGATTTATTTTTGATTTTTTTATAAGTTTACTTCTTTTTTCTGTAACAGCCCTCTTTATTATCATTCCCTGGACCTCCTGTGTAAATTTCAGACATTTTCGCTCAGTAGTTTCTTTGCAAACAGCGTTTCATTTTCACAGGTTCATACAAATGGTTTTGCTAATTTATTCACTGCCTCCTCTGTGTCTCAGCTGCTTCGGCTCTGTGTGATTCGGCTCCTGTTTGGCTGCTTCGCTGCGTGTGATCGGCTCCTGCTCGGGTTTTTCGAAGATTAATCCAGATGTTTTTGGGGGTTTTCTGCATGCATTCGGTGGGTTTTGCGGTGAGTTTTCGTCAAGTTTGCGGTAGCTTTTCCCTGCAATTCGGGGACCCTGTGGTGTTTGCTGAATACACCGCAGGGTCACTGAAATGGGATCGGCAAAAGGAACCGAATTGAAGAGAATGAAAAGTCACCGAACGTGCGGTGACTTTTCGAATCTCTTTGGATAACCCTGATTGAGATTTCTCTCATTTTCAAGTATGTCCTGGGTGGCGAGTATGTTGATCCCGTCTCTCCTCCATCTTGGCCCAATGTATACATTTATCCTGCTCTACGTACCCATTGACTGTGGCTATGTGTAACCGCTTAACCTGTTCTCCACAGTCCTAGGATCTTGGCTTTGTTGGCTCTGCTTTCCCTTTTTGGCATTAATCCCACCATTATAAGGATTTGTATATGTTGTGTTTTTTTTGTTTCATACATTTAGGGCCTTCCTTTTCTCCTTTACTGCAACCTAGCTTGCCCTCAAGATCGCCCTTTCTCATCTTTCAGTAAGAGTTAAACAATATGGATCCTGCAACCAGAGGCGTAACTAGAAACCTCAGGGCCCGGTGCAAGAATCCATGAAGGGCCTCCCCTCGTTGGCTGTGGAGAGGGGCCCAGGCAGGCCATTGAAGTCAGCGGGGCGTACCAGTACACCCCACACCTTTAAGACCCACCCTCCACACGGGCCCCAGATATCAGACCCCCAGTATCAGACCCCAGTAATTAGCCAGCCAGTATCAGACCCCAGTAATTAACCAGCCAGTATCAGACCCCAGTAGTTAACCAGCCAGTATCAGACCCCAGTAATTAGACAGCCAGTATCAGACCCCAGTAATTAACCAGCCAGTATCAGACCCCAATAAATAACCAGCCAGTATCAGACCCCAGTAATTAATCAGCCAGTATCAGACCCCAGTAATTAGCCAGTATCAGACCCCCAGTAATTAGCCAGTATCAGACCCCCAGTAATTAGCCAGTATCAGGCCCCAGTAATTAACCAGTATCAGACCCCCAGTAATTAGTCAGTATCAGATCCCAGTAATTAGCCAGTATCAGAACCTCAGTAATTAGCCAGTATCAGTCCCCAGTAATTAGCCAGTATCAGGCCCCAGTAATTAGCCAGTATCAGCCCCCAGTAAAATGCCAGTATCAGACCCCCAGTAATTAGCCAGTATCAGACCCCAGTAATTAGCCAGTTTTAGACACCAGTAATTAGCCAGCCAGTATCAGACCCCAGTAATTAGCCAGTATCAGACCCCAGTAATTTGATAGTATCAGACCCCAGTAATTAGCCAGTATCAGATCCCAGTAATTAACCAGTATCAGACTCCCAGTAATTAGCCAGTATCAGACCCCCAGTAATTAGCCAGTATCAGGCCCCAGTAATTAGCCAGTATCAGACCCCCAGTAATTAGCCAGTATCAGACCCCAGTAATTAGCCAGTATCAGACCCCCAGTAATTAGCCAGTATCAGGCCCCAGTAATTAACCAGTATCAGACCCCCAGTAATTAGTCAGTATCAGATCCCAGTAATTAGCCAGTATCAGGCCCCAGTAATTAGCCAGTATCAGCCCCCAGTAAAATGCCAGTATCAGACCCCCAGTAATTAGCCAGTATCAGACCCCAGTAATTAGCCAGTTTTAGACACCAGTAATTAGCCAGCCAGTATCAGACCCCAGTAATTAGCCAGTATCAGACTCCCAGTAATTAGCCAGTATCAGACCCCCAGTAATTAGCCAGTATCAGGCCCCAGTAATTAACCAGTATCAGATCCCCAGTAATTAGTCAGTATCAGACCCCCAGTAATTAGCCAGTATCAGATCCCCAGTAATTAGCCAGTATCAGAACCCCAGTAATTAGCCAGTATCAGACCCCAGTAATTAGCCAGTATCAGACCCCCAGTAATTAGCCAGTTTTAGACCCCAGTAGTTAGCCAGCCAGTATCAGACCCCAGTAATTAGACAGTATCAGACCCCAGTAATTTGACAGTATCAGACCCCAGTAATTTGACAGTATCATACCCCAGTAATTAGTCAGCCTCTGATCACTCACACACACACACAAACAACTCACCCCAGCTTGTTACATATAATTACCATAGGTAAGTATGGTCTCCACTCTCTCCACTTTCCCTCCCTCCACATGCAGGACACTTCCAGCACAGCAGGGGGGCTCTGTTATGCACTGCACCCCTGGTTACCCGCTGCACCCCTGGTTGTTACGCCCCTACCTGCAACGTTAGTGCTGATATTTGCCTCTTGCAAGTTGGATATTGTTAATCTGAAACAACACATACAGGGTTATTCATAGAGAGCCGATCTGGCCCCGAAAGGTAACCGAACACTGAAATTCAGCGTATGGTTACCTTTCCTGGCCGTTCGGCTATTCAGAGAGCAGGCAGTTCGCCAAATGTTGGCGAATTGCCTGCACATACGGTGCCTGTTCGGTGCCTGTTCGAGGGCAGTGAAATCCCCATAGAGAAGCAATACTTCGTCTATTCAGAGAACACCAAACAGCAGGGAAAAGTTGCCGAAATGCCCTGCTGTTCGGTGGTTTCATTCAACAGATTTATTCAGGCGATTCCCATAGGCTTCAATGTTAAAAATATTCCCGTTTTAATTCAATATCTAATAAACTATTTAATATTATATTCTGCAGTAAAAAGTCTCTTTATTTATAGATTTTCTAGGATCTTTTAGGCATTTTTTGGGCAAATTTTGTAAAATATATTTTTTTAAGTTGTCTTTTCTTTTTACTGTATCTGCCCTTTTTATTATCATGCATTGGATCTTATATGTAAATTCCAGGCATTTTCGTTCAGTAGTTTTTTTGCAAACAGTTTTTCAAATTTCAAACTTTCAAACGTACTGGGTTTTTTTTCACCTCATTTGTCTGCGTGTCGGGTTTTTCCGGCGGCTGCTCTGTGCTGTGATAGGCGGCTAGTCGGGTTTCTCCGGCGTGTCCGGCGTGGTTAACCCAGCTGTTTCTGCGGGCTTCGGTGAGTGTTCGGCGAGTTTTGCAGTGAGTGTCCGTCGGGTTTGCGGAGGGTTTTCCCTGCAATATGACGGCCCTGTGGTGCTCACTGAATACACCCCAGGGTCGGCGAACTAGGATCGCCAAATCGTGCCAAATTGCAGGGAACGGAATGTCACCGAACGTGCGGGGACTTTTCGATTCTCTTTGAATAACCCTAATAGAGCAAAAACATGCACAGCATGTACTAGGCAACCCAGATATAGATGGAAATCTCACATTTCAACTTAACACATTCTAGATAATAGTACATACAATTAGATATTCAATGACGATTTCCACCAATGGCTATGAAGGTAGTTAGCGATATTAACCCAGTCGCTGTAAGAACTGGTATATGTTTTCATTTCAGGCAGCTAGTGTCTTTCTAGTCCACCTTTCAGAGGTCCACCTTGCCTCAGAATCTCTTGCTTACACCACCAGTAATGGATTGAGGACTTTGTGTGCGTAGACCTGAGTAGTTAGGTGTTGTTTCCCTCTGAGCTCCATTGAGCCTCTGCATCAAACATCTCACAAGTCACTACCTATTGTAACTCTACCATATTCTTTTCACCTCCCATTGTGCCTCTGTCCAATTCTTTCCACCTTCCATTGCTTCCCTGCCCCCTTTCTGTTTCTTAACCCTTTCACTGCTGAGGCATTTCACCGCTGTGTGCTGAGCTCATTTTTACCGCTTTCGCTCATCATGTTTAAACGCAATTTGAAGCCACATTTTATTAAATGACCCAGACATATTATATATCGTTCTTTCCGGCAGACGCCGCAGATTCATAATATATCATTATTATATGTATACGTCATGTCCTGCCTGTATATTATGACAAAAAAATGCAATAAAAATTGAATTTTTAATCATCTGCAGCATGTAAAGTGTTTTTTTCACATTTTATCGCGTGAGCGTTTGCGGTTATATTTTCTATGGGGTGCGCTTGTACAAAAATTAGAAATGGGGACTTGTTAAATTTTTTGGGGAAAATTAGATATTTCTGGAGATATCGGGGTTCAAAGGAACCCCCTATCTCCACCAGGGGATTTCCTTGGGAAATCCCCGGGCAGCTAGGGGTTCCCCGGCTTTCTGACGTCATCACGCTATTTGCCTACAATTATTCTTAATTTTGTGAGTGCTATGATAGCGGGGACCTTTTAATATAGAAATTTGCTACCCTCTGGACCATGAGATGTTATTTTGTCTTATAGATCGTACATCCCCCAATTTTGGATTGATAACTCTGTATGTGGCGTTAAGAGGAAGAAACGCCGAAGGGGATTTGCGATAAAATACGTTTTTAAGTATATTTTAATCCTCAATGGTGACATCACAATTGTTAGATTATATTGGGAATTAGCATTATCTGCTTTAAAGCATAAAAGTAAATCAAGTGTAAAGGTTTTTTTTTGCCTTGTATGATTTATTAATGTGTATTAAAAACTACAATGTTCCTTTAACTGTTTATTTCTTGTAGTTGGCTTCAGATTGCATGATCCAAAGGTGGTTTGTGAAAACAGTCACCCAGTAACACATGTATTAATTTAAAAGTCATCTGTCTTTCAGACATGCTCCTTTGGTCATAGGAAAGGAACCGGACAGATTTCCATCAGCCCCTAATTACAAATTATACAGTTACATTCATGCACCCAGCATCATCAGTGTTACTCGGAACATTAATCTTTTTCTAGATTTGTTGAATACACTCTTTAGGAAGTGTGTGAAGGCATATTCACTAAATCAAACAAATGACTACAGCATTATGGAATGCTGGAAGACGTCCCAAACCACTTAATCTAAGAATTGCTCTCAGGAATAATCATTACCATTCCTAGTACATGGCATCATGAGTGTCCAGACCTGAGTGCATTTTGGGAGTATGGGATGTTCTAAAAAGCCTAGAGACTTACCTCCAAAACAGAAACAAATTGCAAAGCACTAAATATATTGCTTTAGTCACTATATAATTATTGGATAGACTTTCAGAGTGTGTAATTAACATCTGTATTCCACTCTTAGACCTCACAGGCTTTACTGGCTGTGACTGACAATAGCCCCTAGAGAATGTATGTACAAAGCTAGTGGGTTAATCTCAAAATAACAGTCATTAAATTGAATTATAGCAGAAACTGCCAAAATAAAGTACATTGACGTTTTGGCAGGCTTATGCAATGTAAAATCAGATCTTGTAACTAAATTCCAGTTTCACCTAAGTGGGGTGTTTTCGTTTTATTTAATCCATTTTATTGTTGGAAACTATGCAGCGATGTAAAATGGTCAAGATGAGTAGAGTGTCCCTTCAACTGGGACATGGTCAGAGATAATTATATTTTCAGTGGAAGCTTTAACAACTGAGTGGAAGAGGAGGCGGGACAGTGATAAGGACATATCAATACTAGAGTTAGATAATGGACATGGGAGAAGTAACCAGTACATGACGTATATTCCATGGATCCATTAGATGAGATTGTGAATAAGGAAAGGTCTGAGGAGCAAGAATGTTGGGATCTATCCAAGAAAGAAATTTATTTCTGTGTTAACCCTTTCGCTGCTGAGCCTTTTCCCACCTCCGTGCTGAGCTCATTTTAACCGGTTTCGCTCATCATGTTTAACCGCATTTTGAAGCATTATTTTAATATATGACCCAGACATATTATATATCGTTCTTTCTGGCAGACTGTGCAGATTCATAATATGTCATTATTATATGTATACGTCATGTCATGTCTGTATATTATAACAAAAAATGCAATGAAATTTGAATTTTCAATAATTTACAATGTGTAAAGTGGTTTTTTTCACATTTTAAAAAGCGATCGTTTGCGGTTATATTTTCTATGGGGTGCGCTTGTTAAAAAAATTAGAAATGAGGAATCGATACTTTTTTTTTGGGAATATTACGTGTTTTTTAGCAAACGCCCCCCATAGAAAAAATCGTTAGTGCAGCATCATTGTTCACATTATAATTGAAATGGGAACAATATTGTTGCACTAATAAATCTAAAAAAAAAAAAAAAACCTTTTTTTCTATTTTTTGTTTTTATTTTTATTTTTTATTTTTTATTTTTTACATTTTACATGGTCATGTTTGGTATCATTGGAAAGGCCACGCTCTGGCCGTTCCAATGATAGCAAACATTAACCCCTAGCTGTCACGGATTGGGAGATAGGGGGTTCATTGGAACCCCCTATCTCCACTATAGGTGGCAGCAAGGGGTTAATTTCAAAACTGGCGCCATCGCTCTCTGCACGATGACGCCAGTCATTAGGGGGATATCCCGGAAGCTTGGCCGACATCCAAGATGTCGGCCAGCTCCGGGAGGGGACCGCGATACGGCGCATGTTGGCGATCCAGTCCCCTAGGGGTTAAAGACAGCCGCTGCTTGGAAGGGCAGGCTGTGCCCTTCCAGGTGGTGCCTGCCTTTAATCGCTGGCCTGCGGGGAAGGGGAGGGGGAGAGGTCCGAAGGACCTTCCCCCCCTCCCCTTCAGGCACCTTCCCTGCAATGGCGGGGGGGTGCCTGAAATAGATGTCATCGTGCATGCGCGATGACGCCTATCGTGCCCGCCGGGGTCCCGGAGGCTGGGCTGACATCGATGATGTCAGCCCGCACCGGGGGGCCGAGCGATCAGCCGGAATACCGGCTGATCGCGGCTGCAAAGGGAGGACGCGCTCAGCGCGTCCTCTGCAGCGAAGTACCAATGCGGTTGGACGCGCTGAGCGCGTCCACCGTATTGAAGTGGTTAAAGTCTCCCCTAACTTTACATTTAGGCCGCGTCAGACGAACGCACTATGTGTGCCCATACTGACGTGCTTACCGGTGCCCGGCACAGCATTGTGACGCTGCAACAGGCCCGGTCACACACTTGTGCGCGCGCAACAAGCGTCTGTTATCAAAGCCTCCCCATCGACGCGCTAGCACGCGCGATGACGGGGCTGCAAAGTGCGCTCCTCCATAGGAGGATCGCGCTTTGCAGCGCTGAACGCACTGAGTGCGCTCAGCGAGGTGGCCAGACGGGCGTCGAGTGGAAAGAATGTCCACTCTCACGAACATTCCTTCCAATCTCCAATGACGCTCTTCTGACCCTAGCCTTAGAGGTAAAGCAATGGGCCAGGTGTGTGAGTAAGTGCGTAAAAAGGGAAGTTGAGCATCAGTGGTAGCATAGACTTAAATAGTATAAATACTCATACAGTATATAGTATTGCCATAATGGACGTCCTTCGTGAAGAAGATGGCTATACTCTGAGTCTGGAGGAGAGTCAATTAGAGTTTAGAGTTTGATTTGCTATTGTAGAATTTAGTCAATTTATCATGTTTGCTGGATGAGCTCTCGTTTCAGTGGTTTGGAAGTGGTGTGTCGGGTTGTGGTCTAGGATTCGAGTCTACAGGGATCTGATTTTAAAAATCCGGTGGTCCGATCAGTCTCAGTCTGCTGCTTGCGGATTGACGTCTTGGAACTATAAACCTGCAAATCGCTTTTATCTTTGGTGAGCGCACCAGTAGCAAAGTTCAACCCACCAAGGTCATACTTGAAACACAAGCTCAGTAAGGTATCTTTACAAGCATTAAGGATAGAATAAAGTGGAGTGTGCTGCATTTGGTTTATTGACAAAAAACATGTAAGTGTAGTGACTCTCCTTGTCACTATGCCAAATTTAAATCAATGTTATGTATTCAAAATACTACAAGCAGGAGTGGAAATAGCTATATTTGAAAAATATGTAGAATTGAAATGTAGTCTTCCCAGAGCCAGATTTATAAATAGGCAGAGTAGGCTTGTGCCTACAGGTGCCTGCCACAAGGGGACACCTTTTCTTGCTTTGTAAACAAAAAAAGTGTTGTTTTTTTAACAACTTACAAACATTTAGACCCCTGTATCTCCAGAGCCCTAAGGGCTAGAACGACATATGAGGTATCATTGGAAAGGCCTGGAACATAACCAGGTTAGGTGCATGCAAAATAAAATAATATTTTTCCTTTTTTTTGTAACGCAGCAGTTTACAATTATAAAGTGAAAAATGATGCTCCTCTAACTCACCTTCTCATTTCCCACACTGCCAGCAAGTGTGGAGCTGATGATGCAATGCATTGTTTCTTCGACAACCTAGACCGTGGCACTGCAGTGAGGAGAGAAAGGGGGACTTTGGAATCTTGCATCTCTGATTTGTACACCGCACAAGGTTAAGTGAGGTGTCATTGGAAAGGTCAGAGTCTGGTCTTTACAACGATACCAAACATTACCATGTAATGTGTAAATATAAAAAATTTAAAGAAAGTGTAAATTTTTTTTTTCTCAGTTCTGTGGCAGAGGTAATATACGCTTTTACATATAAAACATAAAATATTCTTTAGATTTGAGAGCAGTGAAAAAAAACAGGATTTTCAATTTTTTTTCACTGCTCTCAAATGAGAGCATGCAAATGTGTTGTTAGCATGCAAATGTGTTTTTTTATTATCCTTAGTTTGCCCCAAAACGAAAAAGTCGTTTTCGCATTTGGGGGGGGGGGCAGGGGCGCTCCAGATTTTTGTGCCCATAGGTTCCTGAGATGCAAATCTGGCCGAGTCTTCCCAATCAGAAAATTCATCAACAGTTTGGAATATTTTGTAAAAAAAAAAGAAGCTATTTTTAATAACACATATACTTGTTTGTTATTTAATAAAAATGAAAATACACTACTTAAGATAATATATATATATATATATAAAAAAACAACAGAGCTATTATATAGAGAAGTTATAAAACAATCATGCATTTTACTAACCGCATTTTTTGTTAGCATGCAAATGTGTGCTCACTCATGTGCAAATACAATAGCGTATGTGCATCTGGTGCTTGAATGATGCCTGTCATCATGGAGCCACACATGCACATCAAGTAACTAGGCATCCATGTAAAGTCATATTAGTTGTACCTCATTGCATTGCAGTATAAATACGTCTCCTTTGGCCAGAGGTGAAAAGGAGCAATCCTTTCAAACAGAAATTTGTTATTTATTTTTATACCTCTATACGACATATATAATTAATATGCACCTACCACTCTCTCCGCACATATACATTTTCTTACTGATCTTTTATGCAGTTTTTATAAATATATGTGTGATGACATTTAAGGGTGCATTTGAAAATGGGACATCATTTCCTACTGCCTTTAAATTGCCTGAGGTACAAGCTACAAATTGTATATTAAAACGTTTCATCACACTTCATCGTACTCAAAGGATTTCAAAAACCTGATGGCTTGCTGTAATAGAGTAAATAAATGGGACATTCTTTTTTTCAAATATCAAACAGAAATTATTAATAGAGCAGTGAATACTACTGTTTTGTTAACTAATGCTAAGATGCTACACTTAGCCGTCCCCAATAGGGCTCACATAAAAATAGAAATGATGAAAAATGTTTTCCTGCATAAACTACACATTAGGATCACAATGTAATCTAAATATTTTTCGTTGAGTTGTTTAATGTACCGCTAAACCTGTTGGTTATCAAGTTTTTCTTCATAAGGCAAATGGAATATACGGTTTCACCTTATCGCATGCACAGGAGCTTTCGTTTAGCAATTAAATTCTCACTACAACATGATCAAGTGCCAGGCAAAACATATTGGCTGAGGATGAGCTTGCGGTTTTGTGCCAATTGGAATTATTTCCAACAGCCATCCACGGTGTCCTAATACATGCTTGCAAGACTAAAGCTACGAGACCCAGAGCAACGATGATTCATGGATTATAAAAGGAACGGGTTGTCCCTTCTCCGAGTGTCATCTCAGATATGATCGGGGAATTCAGGCCAAATTGGAAAATGCTGGTTTGTTTGTTTGCTAAAAAAATTGCTTTGGAGATGGAAAGCCATGTCAGAACTAGAGAATTAGATACGTGTAGGAAAGAAAAAAATAGTATCAGGAAGGCATTACTTCTATTATCAGAAACAAGTACTTAATTTAGTATGAACTGTGCTTCATGCCTCCAATGACAGAACTGACACATACTGACAATCAACTGTGATTTTTTTTTTCAAAGCGGACAACACAACATTGTGGATTGTGGAAACACAAATACAGCAAGCAATAAATGGAAACTGAAACAGTATAAAAGTAAAAAGGATGATCTCGTTTTCCTGTAGTGTAGTGTTTCTCCATCATGGGGCTCTATGCCAAGTGAATTATTAGCATTTGCAATTTGACCACCAAGGCTGGGGTCACACGAGCGCACTCAGTGCATCCGTGTGAGCCCCTCCTCCCTGTGTCCCTCACAGCATTATGACAGCTCGATGGGGAGGACCACACGGTGTAATGTGTAATAGTATCACACGTTACACTGGATGTGCTGAAACCCTCCCTGTTGAAAGGCTACAACAGACGTTCTACAGGCCAACTAAGCACGATCCTCCGTAGGAGGCTCGTGCTCTGTAGGGCAGAACCCACTAACCTGCACTCAGCGAGGTAGGCACACGGGTGTCTGAGCGGAGAGAACACCCTTTCTCATGGATGTCCCCTCCACGATCGTGTGACCCTGGCCTGACACAGAGCCACCTGCTTATGGTAACAGCTTAGCTGCTATTCCAAGAGGAGTTGTAATTCCAGTCATGGCTCGGTCTGGCATAGGTTTAGTATAAGTACTCTAAGCAAGTGAAATAAGAGTGATTCCCAGCCACACTGAGACAGTGTTTGGCAATAGCACCTGCAAAAGACATAATGGCCAATAAGTCAGTGGATTGTGAGTGTGACCTGTGCTCTGTTCAACAAGAAGATAGTTGTCAGGTCTGCTCTCCAAACTCATGCTGGTTCCTCGTGCCCTGTGGCTCTAGTGGCATCTTGCCTCCTGCACTATCAGGCAGAGCAACTATGTACCAGGCATAATTTTCCTTTCAGTAGATAGCCAAACTGACATATGCACCGGGTTGTCTCACCAAATTTCTGCTGGTGAAGTACTGTGGGTCATATAAGCATTGACTGAAAGTCCTTTTGTTGCAGGACGCTGCTTGCCCTCTGTAACTTATACCAACTCCTCCCTTCGTCAATTTGAGTGACACCAAAGCCATTTGGAACAGTCTGCATCACATAAGGATGACATAAAATGCCTTTATGGGCCATTAAAAGGATTGGTGTAGGGCCTAGCCCTGTTAGTTTAAATTTTGCCTGAGGGATCATCCCTAATCCAGACATTAGTAGTTAATCAGGTACCTAATTTTGAGACCTGCTAAGTACCAGACGATTTGTACTATGTTCTAACACAGAAAACCATAGAATTCAAAGTGGGTGTACCTCTGTTTTCACATGACAGTAGTGATTGTTCATTTTTCTCCAATAAAGGTAATCACTGCTACAAAATATTTTTTGCAAGACAAATGACAGCTCAGTGGCAAATGTAACATTATATGCTCTAGGTATAGAATCTCATATTTACTGTTTAATGTTATATGCGGGGAAACTGGCAGTGGCAATCAAGGAGGTACACTGAAAATGTTCTTTCTCTAAATTAAATGAAAATGAAGAAAAAAACATGTCAATCCTTCACATTTCAGTTTAGTGCCTGTTCTGCTTTTTACTGCTGAGTTATAAAGCAGATTAAAAGAATACCATGGACTTGCTGAAGAATTTAAAAATCATGTAATATAAAGATACAAGTGTAATTATAATAGCGGGTTAAAACATATCATA
Source organism: Leptobrachium leishanense (assembly GCA_009667805.1). Taxonomy (NCBI): domain Eukaryota; kingdom Metazoa; phylum Chordata; class Amphibia; order Anura; family Megophryidae; genus Leptobrachium; species Leptobrachium leishanense. The sequence continues at coordinate 156,732,741 of CM019063.1, read as the reverse complement.
AATGAATCTGCAATGCTATAAGGTAATTTCCCCTTAACTAGCTCTTAACACCTTGTATTGAAAACCGCTAAAACTGAAATTCCACCCATGAAACCCATTTACACAACTTTTTTAAATGAAGATCAATGTTTCACAAGAAACAAAAATCTAATTTAGACCTCACTCCTGTAACTCTGTATGACTACAAAGGAGAAGGAATGTGGAGCCCCTACCTTTGCTGTAACAATATGTTTAACAAATATTATTGCTACAAAGTGAGACTGAGATACACAATTTACTGTGACCATTGATTCAATTGATGTTGAATAGTTACAGTGCCTGAAGTGTTCCTTTACTTTATAGCATATGTTATTGAGGTTGACATCAGCTTTTGCTGAGTTATGTATGTCTCCAAAAGTTGAGCATCCTTATTTTGGTTTTGTTGTAACCTTAGAGGTAGAAGCTTGTAACACTTCTAAATGTAAGTCTCTAAAGAACACAACAGAATGTTACTAGTCTGAAGACGTGTTGTGTCAAGAGGTTTGTAAATAATTATTTTCAGTGGAATAGGAAACAGGCTTAGGTCGTCCCTTTCTTTCTGTTGGGGATTTGTGCTGTTTTATTCATGAGACAAAAGCCTTCTAGAGAACAGTGATGTGTCAGGATTTCAGGACTTAAGGTACCTTGGGGTGCATTATTTCAACAGAGATTTGCATTCTCAAGTCAGGTTTTGTGCCAACAATAACTTTGTTGATATTCTACAATAAAATCTAAAGATGAATCAAGAGGTATTTATTGTGGGTGTTACGGATGAATCCAGCAAAGTTCAGGTCCCCAGAAAGTAGAATGACTCCTCAGTCTGCTATCAGAAAAGCAAGGTTATGAGTGCCCTGCCCTTCAGTGGGTCTCTGTGCAGGTTTCATAAGGTTTTAGCCTGATATTGCCAGTACAGAGAAGATGATATCATATGCAAAACAGACTGCTGTCACCAGAAAAGGACTGCCAGAACTGTATGCCAAAACAATCATCGGTGCTTGCTATTGTTCTCATGCAGAGGAAGCATCCTTACAATTTCAGTTTTGACCACCATTTCTGGGTTCTAGCAGTCTGATTTGCATATGGTATCATCTTCTCTGTAATGGCACCATCAAGCTAAAACTCTGTGAAACCTGAGAAGGGAAACTTCAGAGGGCATGCCACTTATTCTATGTTTCTATGTTTCTATGTACTTATGCCACTGCCTGTTCTCAATGCCATCATAAGCTTGATTTTAGTTCTACATTCTAACATTAGATTCACACTTTCATTTCTAGTACGATGGTTTTATTTTTTACTACTGATATATGAAGTTCATATGAGATTTGGCTAGTAAAGGTAAAACTATTTTTTTTATATCCAATGATTTTGGATGGTGATTGACTAACATTCTTTGAAGCCTAGTATTCTTTTCGTTGCTAAAGGGGTTATTCAAAGATAGCTGAACTGGCCCCAAAATTGCACCGAACAGTGAATTTCCCTGTACGGTGCATTTTTGGAGCCATCCGGCTATTCACAAAGCAGGCAGTTCGCCAAATATTGGCGAATTGCCATCGAAATATGGTGCCTGTTCGACGGCAGTGAAATCCCCACAGAGAAGTAATGGGTAATCTATTCAGAGAACAACGAACAGCAGTGACATGTCCCACTCCTGATGTTCATTCTGCAGGTTTAATCAGGCGAATCCCATAGGTTTCAATGTCAAAAATATTTACGCTTTTGTTGAATATTTATTAAACCGTTTATTCTTTTAATCTGCAGCAACAAGTTATTTATTTATTTTATAGGCATTTTTTGGCAAAAAAAATTTGCAGATTTGTTTTAACTATCGTTTTTTTGTTCTGTAACAGACCTCTATTATTATTCAAAGGACATTATATGTAATTCGAAAAAATAAAAAACAATGGCGCAAAATCGTGCATATATCAGTTAAATACCAATTTGTTGGATCACCAGACACAGTTGGATCACCAAATCTGTACTCCGTCTTTACTTTTGATCAAGGAAAAAAATCAAAAAATGTGCATATAAATATTTGCCACAATGGCTCAGACCTCCCGAATTAAACGTCCGATGAACATCCAGGATCCACTTCCGAAGGACCCAGGTCTCCTCGGATACGTTCCTCCCTGGGGTCTCCGAGCACACCGTCAGATGTTTCAATCTTTTTCAAAAAGTCACTTGACCTGTTTCATGGGTACGTCTGTCCCACTTCATCAAGAGTGTAAATCAGCACTTTTTTCCTAGATCAAAAGTAAAGATGGAGTACAGATTTGGTGATCCAACTGTGTCTGGTGATCCAACAAATTGGTATTTAACTGATATATGCACGATTTTACGCCATTGCTTTTTATTTTTTGATTTTGGTATTTTTAAAGGATCCAAGGTACCTTTTACTTTGTGCTGCAATAGATTAAGAACTAAGACAAAAACTGTTTACCATTATATGTAATTGTCAGGCATTTTTGTGCAGTAGTTTATTTGCAAACAGATTTTCAACGCTGTGGTGTTTTTTTTTTACCCCGTTCGTCGGCTTGTCGACTTTTTCCGGCAGCTGGTCGGCACCTCGTTTGGCAGACCATCTGCATTTTTCCGATGCATACAGTGGTTTTGCAGCAGATCGTCGGGTGCATTCAGCAGGTTTGCGGTGGCTTATCAGATCGGATCCGATATTTTCGGTGGTTATTTTCCTTTTGATTTAGCGGTTGTTCGGGGGCTTTTCCCTGCAGTTCGGGGACCCTGTGGTGAATGCTGAATTCACCGCAGGGTCAGGGAATTTGATTCCGCAAAGTGCAGGGAGCGAAAGAGCACCAAATTTCTGGTGAAATTTCAGTGCTCTTTGAATAACCCCGTAAATCTTACTATAATACATTCTGGGATTGCAGAGGAAAATCCAGATTTGTACTCATAAATATCCTAAATCACAGACCTGAAGGAGCTGAATGAATATATTAGGAACATCTTAAGTTCTATTCCCAACGTAAATAGGTGGATGCTGTTTTTCAACATAAATCTGGAGCCTGTTAATGGTGTAATTAAGGAATGTGTGATAGCTCTTCTACTTCTCCCATGGCAGCAACTAATTTAAGTGAAGTCAATGAGCTGTTGAAATGTGTACAAGCTGTGACTCTATACAGGGACAAAAGGGCACCTTTTCAAGACATAGATTTGTTAAAAAACTGGGTTACATAATTTAATTTAAACAATAAGAAGGCACGCAAATCATAATTTATATATATACCATGGCTTACAAAAAGCAAAGCAACTAAAGGAATCAATTACCTTTCCCAGTGTCAACATTGTTACACATTATTATAGTGGTAAATGTTACAGCATCATTATAGTATTGTAATAATGCCAAGGAACTTTATAGAAAGTAGAACACTATTGTACCAGGTAGTATAATTATGGGGCATAGGACCATATACTTAAGACTAGAATCTGAGGTAGGTGGTAACATTCTATTCTCCATGACAATTTAATGTATTTTACAAGGTCATAGTTGGTTGCATGTACCACCCCCTCCACCCCCAGTTGGTGTCCTGAAAGGCTGATTTGATCTTCCAAAAAAAGGGGATTTATGTCTACCTGGAATGTTATGAAATAGCTGTTTCTAATAGGCTTGTGCACCGATTTTTTTTTCGGTTCGATTCGGTTCGATTTTTCGGATTTTTAAACTTTTCGATTCGGCTCGTTTCGACCGATTTCGGATTCGACTCGATTCGATTCGGCCCGTTTTCGGGTACATTTTTTTTCAGAATTTCGACCGTTTTTCATATTTTCGTGTCACTGTGCTCGGTTTTTGTATCGACTTTTCGTAATTTCGGAAAATTTTCGTTTATCGGAATTGCACATTTTTCGGAATATCGACCATTTTTCGTATTTTTAGTGTCATTTTGCCCGTTTTTTGTATCGACTTTTCGTTTTTTTGAAAAATTTTCGTTTTTCAGAAAATTTTCGTTTTTACAAAATTTTCGTTTTTCGGAAAATTTTCGTTTTTCGGAAAATTTTCGTTTTTCGGAACATCTGTTCTCCTCGTTTGACACATTTCAAGTCCATTCGAAAAATCCGAAAATATTTCGTTTCGGCTCGGAAAACATTTCGGATCTGAAATTTTCGGATCTAAAATTTCGAAAACACGAATCGGGAAATTTCGTGAAAATTCCGAAATTCCGAAACCCGAAACGCACATCCCTAGTTTCTAATTAGCCTTTCGGTATTTAGGTCAGGAGGGTACAACTCTGTATATTTTCAAGCAGGCACTGGCTTTCTATGACTTTTGCATTGATAGACATTGGATTGGCTGGATTCTCTTCTATCTGGAGTCCGACTTGCTTGAGCTCAAAACTTTTACAGGAAATAACAGAACACTGTTACTACTGACAGCACTGTTAATTTTGGAATTGATGGAATGACACTTAAGGGTTAAAAGAGGAGCTGTCGGGGAGATTGGGGTGGGGTAATATTTGACTTTATGTTAATTCAATATATTAAATATTTACCAAAGGAACTTCATAGTGAGTTTCCTCCCCTTCAATCGTGGTTCTCCCTCATATATATTGTGACAGAGTATGGGAATCTGTGTATGTTAGCAGGAGGCAGAATGATGCAGTATTTCCTGGTCAGTAAGGGGTTACACCTTCCCTGGCAGCAGCCACAGCTGCAACTCCTTAACAAGCCAATATAGCAGTTCCCAGCACAGAGGAAGGCAGAAAAAGATTGCGTTTGAAAGAGTGAGGTGTGGAATGCACAGACCTCCAGACTTGCTGGCACGTATGATATTGCAGAAGGTATTAATGGAAAAGTACGTCTTTTTGCTGATGACACAAAGATTTGCAACAGGGTTGACGTTCCTGGAGGGATCAGCCAAATGACAAATGATTTAGGTAAACTAAAAAAATGGTCGGAGTTGTGGCAATTGAGTTTTAATGTGGATAAGTGCAAGATAATGCACCTGGGACGTAAAAACCCAAGGGCTGAATATAGAATATTTGATACAGTCCTAACCTCAACATCTGAGGAAAGGGATTTAGGGGTTATTATTGCAGAGGATCTAAGGGTAAGTAGTCAATGTAATAGAGCAGCAGGAAATGCTAGCAGAATGCTTGGTTGTGTAGGGAGAGGTATTAGCAGTAGGAAAAGGGAAGTGCTCATGCCACTGTACAGAGCACTGGTGAGACCTCACTTGGAGTACTGTGTGCAGTACTGGAGACCGTATCTCCAGAAGGATATAGACATCTTAGAGAGAGTTCAGAGAAGGGCTACTAAAATGGTGTACGGCTTGAAGGAGAAAAGTTACCAGGAAAGGCTTAATGATCTTAACATGTACAGCTTGGAAAAAAGACGAGACAGAGGAGATATGATAGAAACATTTAAATACGTAAAGGGAATCCACAAGGTAGAGGAAGGGAGTATATTTAAAAGGAAACAAAATAGCAAAACAAGAGGACATAGTCTTAGATTAGAGGGGCAAAGGTTTAAAAGTAACATCAGGAAGCATTATTTTACTGAGAGGGTGGTGGATACATGGAACAGTCTTCCAGTAGAAGTGGTAGAGGCCAAAACAGTAATTGAATTTAAGCAAGCATGGGATAGGCATAAGGCTATCCTAAACAAAAGATAAATCCAGGTTAAGTATCCATGTAATTGGGCAGACTAGATGGGCCGAAAGGTTCTTATCTGCCGACATTTTTTCTATGTTTCTATGTTTCTATGTATGTAAAAAGGGACAGAGTTTTTGTTTATACTGGGGGCAGAATAGCTGCCCCAGTATCCCGTAGTGAGGGGACAAATTTGTTTAGTTAGTCTCCTAAAGGAAGGAGTAGGCCAATTTGTTTGTGTTTAATTTTGTTTGGTAATACAAGTGTACCCGGTGTTTAAAGAGACTTTGTTTTGTGGCGTTCAATAAAAGAGGTACACCTCCAAATCCTGTGCTTCTCTGAGCGGCCCTACCACAAGTGGTGGCAGCGGTGGGATAGTTGCTGTGCCAGCTCCGCTTTCACAGAAGCCTTAAAGGTACAGAACCCACGATAATGGAGGATGTTGTAAAAGCCCTAGTGCAAGCTTCAGCAACCCAACAGGAGACCAACAGGCTTACTGCAGCCTCTGCTGCAACCTCAGCTGCAGCTCAGCAAGAGACTAACAAGCTCCTGGTCTTGCAGGTTGAAGCCTTGGGCGAAGCTAAAAGGATGGACCGTGCCATGTTCAAAGAGCTCCTGGACCGCATCAGTACCCTGGGGGTGACTGCACCAGCAGAGGGTGTAAGCAGGATGCGGGCAAGCAGCTGCCTACAGAAGATGACCCCAGAGGATGACATGGAATCCTACCTTCTGGCATTTGAGCGAACAGCTATACGTGAAGCCTGGCCCGTGGGTCAGTGGGCCGGAATTATTGCCCCTTTTCTCCTTGGTGAAGCAAAAAAGGCATATTATGATCTGGACGAAGAGGCCGCTGCAAGTTACCCCCAACTAAAAGCAGAGATCCTGGCCCGGATGGGTGTGACAACCAAAATGAGAGCCCAACGCTTCTACAAATGGCAGTTTAAGGGAGATAATCACAGATGTTTGATTTAATTCATCTAGCCCGGAAGTGGCTCCAACCGGAGAGTCAAACCCCTGCTCAGATCGTGGAAACCCTGGTGCTAGACCGATACCTGAGAGAGCTTCCCCAGAGCCTCCGTGAATGGGTCAGTGAAGGAGACCCCAGAACCTATGACATCATGGTCGCACAAGTAGAAAGATACCTGTCTGCAAAGGACTTGGAGAGATCTCCTACTAATTCATTTCGTTTGCCCCAGAGACCAAGACCCCAGAAAGGTGGACTAGAACCCAATTCTGGAACGGGAATACGTCTGCGCGAAACAGACTCTGAGGATCGTACTCCCACAAAAGACCTATTGAGAAGAAACTCTATAATCTGCTTTGAATGCGGCGGAAGAGGACATGTCAGGGCAAGGTGCCCTAACCTCCCAGAGCCGATGCAATGTGGCTTGGGGGAGAACCCCTTAAACTTTTGTGGACTGATATGTCTAGCAGGTCTGGTAGAGGGTGCACATACATTTAGAGTGACTGTAAAGTTAAATGGTCGTGAGACAGGAGCCCTTGTTGACTCTGGTAGTGCCTTAACTCTGGTAGCAGGCGGCCTAATCAAGCCTCCACAGGTGCAACACTATAAAACAATGGGGGTACTTTGTATTCATGGATGTACTGTACGGTATCCTACAAGCGATATAGAGGTTTTTGTACAATGAAAACTGGTAAGGATATCAGCAGTAGTGATTCCTCGACTACCCTATCCCCTAGTCATAGGAAGGAACTTCCCGGAGTTCCACACCCTCTTGCAACCCCTGGTGGGAACCGAACAAGGGTCACTTAGGGATGAACGACAAGTTTGTGGTTTAGATTAACTTTTTCCATTTGCTCACCCTGATTTGTATGTTGGTAACCCAAAAAGAAGAAAAACCAAGAGAGAGTGCAGGGAAAGCAAATTGAGGTTTAACAGAGCCGTGAATGAAGCATTGTTGAATGAGCAGGGGAAGCGGGCTAATAAAGGTGTGGCAACACAATGTGGGGAAGATGAGGTAGAGGTTGAACAAGCAGAACCTGCTACAGAACCGGATTATGAGGTTGAGATGGAAAACCCAGAAACAATTGATATGTCCACTGGTAACTTTGGGCGAGATCAGGCGAATGATCCATTGTTACAGAATGCCAGAAGTAGAGTGGTAGAGGTAAATGGTGTACCCGTGGAAGGTTGTATGAGGGACACGTATCCATGTTTCATCCTAAAAAATGATCTCCTTTACAGGCTAACCTCAGACGAAGGTCAGGAGGTTGAGCAACTGGTGGTGCCGTCCTCCTATACTCAGAAGGTGCTTGACTTCTCCCACGCTCAATTACTGGGTGGACACTTGGGGGTGGAGAAAACACAAGAAAGGGTTCTCAGACGGTTCTTCTGGCCAGGGGTATATGATGAAATTAAGAGGTATTGTGCTTCTTGCCCAGAGTGCCAGTTGTCGTCAGTTAGACCTAAGCTAAGGGCCCCGCTCATACCTCTCCCGATAATCGAAGTACCCTTTGAAAGAATAGGAATGGATCTAGTGGGTCCCCTAGAGAAATCGTTCAGGGGTCACCAGTATATCCTGGTAATTGTCGATTATGCCAGCAGATATCCGGAGGCCATTCCACTGCGCAAGGCTAATGCTAAAAATATAGCAAAGGAGTTGGTTCAGGTTTTCTCACGGGTTGGCATACCCAGAGAAATCCTTACGGACCAGGGTACACCTTTTATTTCCCGTATTATGAAGGAGTTATGTCAACTGTTTAACATACATGCTTTGAAAACATCAGTATACCACCCCCAGACAGATGGGTTGGTAGAACGCTTCAATCGTACCCTGAAGGGGATGTTAAGAAAAGTGGTTAGTAGAGATAGGAGAGATTGGGACCTGCTGCTTCCCTACTTATTGTTTGCTGTAAGAGAGGTTCCACAAAGCTCCACTGGTTTCTACCCATTTGAGATTCTGTATGGTCGACACCCCAGGGGTATATTAGATATATTGAGGGAAACCTGGGAAGAGCAGGTGGCCCAAGGCACGAATTTAGTTCAACATGTGGAACAAATGAGGGAGCGTATGGCTCGGATTGCTCCGCTTGTTCACGAGCACATGAAACAAGCCCAGGATGCCCAGAAACTTCACTATGACAAAAAGGCAGTAGCAAGAGAGTTCAACAAGGGAGACAGAGTAATGGTGCTGGTTACCACGACTGAGAGTAAGCTACTAGCTCAGTGGCAGGGACCCTACGAAATTCTGGATAAAGTAAGTCTGGTAAATTATAGGGTTAGTCAGCCTAACCATCGTAAGAAAGAGGCAATACTGCACATAAACCTCCTTAAGCGTTGGAGGGATAGAGAAGCATGTGTGGTCACTGTGGGTGACCCAATGGTTAGTTGGCAGCCCCCAGAACAACCGGTGAAGATATCTTCTGATCTAACACCAGAGCAGGCAGAGGAGGCTAGAAGCCTGGTGGAGAGGAATGAGGATGTCTTTTCATCGCTGCCAGGCAGAACCCAAGACATTGCCCATGATATTGAGACAGAACCAGGGGTTACCATAAGGGTTAAGTCTTATAGAATCCCTCAGGCAAAAAGGGAATCCATAAGAAACATAGAAACATAGAAAAATGTTGGCAGATAAGAACCTTTCGGCCCATCTAGTCTGCCCAATTACATGGATACTTTACCTGGATTTATCTTTTGTTTAGGATAGCCTTATGCCTATCCCATGCTTGCTTAAATTCAATTACTGTTTTGGCCTCTACCACTTCTACTGGAAGACTGTTCCATGTATCCACCACACGCTCAGTAAAATAATGCTTCCTGATGTTACTTTTAAACCTTTGCCCCTCTAATCTAAGACTATGTCCTCTTGTTTTGCTATTTTGTTTCCTTTTAAATATACTCCCTTCCTCTACCTTGTGGATACCCTTTACGTATTTAAATGTTTCTATCATATCTCCTCTGTCTCGTCTTTTTTCCAAGCTGTACATGTTAAGATCATTAAGCCTTTCCTGGTTACTTTTCTCCTTCAAGCCGTACACCATTTTAGTAGCCCTTCTCTGAACTCTCTCTAAGATGTCTATATCCTTCTGGAGATACGGTCTCCAGTACTGCACACAGTACTCCAAGTGAGGTCTCACCAGTGCTCTGTACAGTGGCATGAGCACTTCCCTTTTCCTACTGCTAATACCTCTCCCTACACAACCAAGCATTCTGCTAGCATTTTCTGCTGCTCTATTACATTGACTACTTACCCTTAGATCCTCTGAAATAATGACCCCTAAATCCCTTTCCTCAGATGTTGAGGTTAGGACTGTATCAAATATTCTATATTCAGCCCTTGGGTTTTTACGTCCCAGGTGCATTATCTTGCACTTATCCACATTAAAACTCAATTGCCACAACTCCGACCATTTTTTTAGTTTACCTAAATCATTTGTCATTTGGCTGATCCTCCAGGAACGTCAACCCTGTTGCAAATCTTTGTGTCATCAGCAAAAAGACATACTTTTCCATTAATACCTTCTGCAATATCACTAATAAAAATATTAAAGAGAATGGGTCCAAGTACTGACCCCTGAGGTACCCTGGTAACAAGACCTTGCACCGAATAAACTCCATTTACCACAACCTCTGTTGTCTGTCACTCAGCCACTGCCTAATCCAGTCAACAATATTGGAATCCAAGCTCAAAGATTGCAATTTATTGATAAGCCTTCTATGCGGAACAGTATCAAAAGCCTTACTGAAATCTAAATAAGCAATGTCTACTGCACCACCTGTGTCTATTATTTTTGTTACCCAATCAAAAAAATCAATAAGATTAGTTTGGCATGATCTCCCTGAGGTCCATGTTGTTTCTGATCCTGTAATCTATGTGTTTTTAGATGTTCAACAATCCTTTCCTTTAACATGGTTTCCATTAATTTCCCCACTACTGACGTAAGACTAACTGGCCTATAGTTCCCCGATTCCTCCCTACTACCCTTCTTGTAAATGGGCACAACATTTGCTAATTTCCAGTCTTCTGGGACGACTCCCGTTAACAAGGATTGGTTAAATAAATCTGTTAATGGTTTTGCTATTACATCACTGAGCTCTTTTAATAATTTAGGGTGCATCCCATCAGGCCCCATTGACTTATTTGTCTTTACTTTAGACAGCTGCTGTAGAACCTCCTCCTCTGTAAACTGATATGTAAATGTCTCTTTAGTGTTCTCTCCTAACTGAGGTCCCTTTCCTTCCTTTTCTTCTGCAAAGACTGAACAAAAATATTCATTGAGGCAGTCAGCAAGACTTTTATCCTCTTCTACATACCTTCCTTCCTTTGTTTTTAATCTAACTAATCCTTGTTTTACTTTTCTTTTCTCGTTTATGTATCTAAAAAATGTTTTGTCCCCCTTTTTTACTGACTGAGCTATTTTCTCTTCTGCGTGTGCTTTGGAAGCTCTTATAAATTGCTTTGCCTCTTTCTGCCTAATTTTATAGGTTTGCCTATCTTCTTCACTCTGAGTTTTTTTATAATTATTGAATGCTATCTTTTTGTTCTTCACTATTTTGGCCACTTCTGCAGAGTACCACAGTGGTTTCTTCCCTTTTTTGTTTTTGCTAACAAGCTGAATGCAATTTCCTGTGGCCTTCAATAATGCTTCCTTTAAATAATCCCATTTCTCCTGGACTCCCTTTAAACTCCTCCAGTCTGATAATGACTCCTTCACACAAAATCTCATTTTAGAAAAATCTATTTTTTAAAGTCTAAAACTTTCGTTCTTGTGTGGTGCGGCTCCATCCCTGTTCTTATATATAACCATACTGACTGGTGATCACTAGATCCCAAATTTTCACCTACAACAACGTCCGATACCAAACCTCCATTTGTGAGTATTAAATCCAATATGGCCTCGTTACGGGTCGGCTCCTCAACTACTTGTGTTAGAGATAATCCCAGTAGGGAGTTTAGAATATTTGTACTCCTGGTGCACCCAGCTGTTTTGGTTTTCCAGTTCACATCAGGAAGATTAAAGTCCCCCATGATAATAACCTCCCCCTTCATTGCCATTTTGGCTATTTCCTCAACCAGCAGATTATCTAGTTCTTCTGCTTGTCCAGGGGGTCTATAGATCACACCTACACGAGCTACTGTATGATTGCCAAATGTTAGCGTAACCCAAACTGACTCTATGTTCACCTCGCTCACTTTTATTTGGTTCGTTTTATGTTGTTTTTCACATACAGGGCCACTCCTCCTCCTTTCCTACCTTCTCTGTCTTTTCTATATAAAGAGTACCCCGGTATTGTTATGTCCCAGTTATTTTTCTCACTGAACCATGTCTCAGTAACCGCCACTAAATCTACTTTTTCAGCTGCCATCATTGCCTCTAGTTCATTGATTTTATTGACTAAACTGCGAGCATTTGTAGACACGACTCTGAGCTTGTCATTTTTTACCTCGCATGTTGCTTGCACCCTCCGATTTAGTTTTGGGGACAATCGGGCAGATTGTTTTTTACCCTTTTGTCCCCCCCTCCTAGTTTAAATATTTCTTTGCGAAACCTTTGAACTTCTCACTGAGAACATATGTTCCCCTATGAGTAAGATGCAAACCATCTTTTTTATACAGTTCCTTTCTGCTCCAATTAGAGCTATCATGGGACACAAAGCCAAATCCTTGCTCCCGACACCATTCCCGAAGCCACAAATTGAATTCCCTATTGCGGCATCTGCCTATCTTGAATGTTATGCACAGGCAAAACTTCAGAGAATGACACAGTGGACGCAATCTGCTGTATTTCACCTCCAAGAACACAAAAATCTTCCTTAATCTCAGAAACCTCATTGCTAGCCAAGTCATTTGTCCCTAGATGGACTAGAACGTCCACTTCCCCTTGTTGCTTTGCTTGTTTGACAATATTGAGAATACGTCTCTTGTCTCTACGAGCAGTAGCCCCACGAAGACATCTCACCAAACCACTACTCTCCAGCTCAACACCTCTTATGATAGAATCACCCAGCAACAATAAGAGCTGAAATCAAGAAAATGCTTGACCTCGGAGTGATAGAGGAGTCTCAAAGTAACTGGTCCAGTCCGATCGTCCTAGTGCCAAAACCTGATGGATCAATTAGGTTTTGCAATGACTTCAGGAAACTGAATGAGGTCTCTAAGTTTGACGCCTATCCCATGCCCCGCGTTGATGAGTTGGTGGAGCGACTAGCAAAGGCCAGATTTTTCACGGTTTTAGACCTGACGAAGGGTTACTGGCAGATACCATTAACTAAGCGGGCCAGGGAGAAAACCGCATTCTCCACTCCCGATGGACTATTTCAGTATAGAATAATGCCTTTTGGCCTGCATGGTGCTCCAGCCACCTTTCAAAGATTGATGGATAAGTTGTTGAGACCTCATACAGAGTATGCGGCAACTTATCTGGATGACGTGGTTATCCATAGTCCCGATTGGGAGACCCATCTAGGGAAGGTACAAGTAGTATTGAATACTAGGCTTGTGCACCGATTTTTTTTTCGGTTCGATTCGGTTCGATTTTTCGGATTTTTAAACTTTTCGATTCGGCTCGTTTCGACCGATTTCTGTTTCGATTCGGTTCGGCTCGATTCGTTTTTCGTGTACATTTTTTTTTTTTCGGAATATCGACCTTTTTCGTATTTTTGTGTCACTTTGCACGTTTTTTGTATCGACTTTTCGTAATTTCGGAAATTTTCGTTTTTTCGGAACGTCTGTTCTTCTCGTTTCAAAGCAATAAATTTCGATTTGACACATTTCAAGTCCATTTGAGAATTCCGAAAATATTTCGTTTCGGCTCGGAAAACTTTTCGGATCTGCCATTTTCAGATCTAAAAATTTTCGGAAATTCGGCCGCATCCGAAAACACGAATCGGGAAATTTCGTGAAAATTCCGAAATTCCGAAACCCGAAACGCACATCCCTAAATACCTTTAGAGGAGCCGGTCTGACCGTCAACCCAGCTAAAAGTACTATAGGTTTGGCTGAGGCCAAATACTTGGGCTGTGTGATCGACAGGGGAAAAGTGAGGCCCCAAACAGTTAAAATAGAAGCCATACAAAGCTGGCCCAGACCACTGAGAAAGAAACAGGTCCGAGCCTTTTTGGGTATTGTAGGCTACTACCGGAGGTTTATTCCTCATTTTGCCATAAGGGCTGCTCCGCTCACAAATCTTACGAAAGCGAGGAGTCCTGACACTGTAAGATGGGACAGCAAGGCTGAGGAGGCCTTTTCCGACCTGCGTGCAGTCCTTTGTACTCAACCTGTTCTCATGGCACCGGACTTTACCCAAGAGTTCTTCCTTCAGACAGATGCCTCTGAGGTTGGTCTGGGTGCAGTTTTGTCTCAGTATGTTGGCGACGAGGAACATCCAGTTTTGTATCTGAGTCGGAAACTGCTGCCTCGGGAACAACTCTATGCTACAGTAGAAAAAGAGTGCTTAGCGATCAAATGGGGCTTGGAAACACTCCGCTATTACTTATTGGGCAGGCGCTTCATCCTTATCACTGACCATGCCCCGTTGAAGTGGATGCATGCCAATAGGGAGAAGAACTCTAGGATCACTAGGTGGTTTCTGTCCTTGCAGCCATTCAGCTTTGTGGTACGACATAGGGCAGGTCTCCTTCATGGCAATGCCGATGCTCTGTCTCGAGTGCATGGGCTGGCTGAGGTGGCCGCTTCACATACCTGTGTTACGCTGGGGAGGGGGATGTGTGACAGAGTATGGGAATCTGTGTATGTTAGCAGGAGGCTGAATGATGCAGTATTTCCTGGTCAGTAAGGGATTACACCTTCCCTGGCAGCAGCCACAGCTGCAACTCCTTAACAAGCCAATATAGCAGTTCCCAGCATAGAGGAAGGCAGAAAAAGATTGCGTTTGAAAGAGTGAGGTGTGGAATGCACAGACCTCCAGACTTGCTGGCACGTATGTAAAAAGGGACAGAGTTTTTGTTTATACTGGGGGCAGAATAGCTGCCCCAGTATCCCGTAGTGAGGGGACAAATTTGTTTAGTTAGTCTCCTAAAGGAAGGAGTAGGCCAATTTGTTTGTGTTTAATTTTGTTTGGTAATACAAGTGTACCCGGTGTTTAAAGAGACTTTGTTTTGTGGCGTTCAATAAAAGAGGTACACCTCCAAATCCTGTGCTTCTCTGAGCGGCCCTACCACAATATATATACAGTCAGGTCCAGAAATATTGGGACATCGACACAATTCTAACATCTTTGGCTCTATACACCACCACAATGGAGTTGGAATGAAAAAAACACAATGTGCTTTAACTGCAGACTGTCAGCTTTAATCTGAGGGTATGTACATCCAACTCAGGTGAATGGTGTAAGACTTACAGCAGTTTGCAGATGTGCCTCCCACTTGTTAAGGGACCAAAAGTAATGGGACAATTGGCTTCTCAGCTGTTCCATGGCCAGGTGTGTGATATTCCCTCATTACCCCAATTACAATGTGCAGATAAAAGGCCCAGAGTTCATTTCAAGTGTGCTATTTGCATTTGGAATCTGTTGCTGTCAACTCTCAAGATGAGATCCAAAGAGCTATCACTATCAGTGAAGCAAGCCATCATTAGGCTGAAGAAACAAAACAAACCCATCAGAGAGATAGCGAGAACATCAGGCGTGGCCAAAACAACTGTTTGGAACATTCTCAAAAAGAAGGAACGCACCGGTGAGCTCAGCAACACCAAAAGACCCGGGAAACCACGGAAAACAACTGTGGTGGATGACCGAAAGAATTCTTTTCCTGGTGAAGAAAACACCCTTCACAACAGTTGGCCAGATCAAGAACACTCTCCAGGAGGTAGGTGTATGTGTGTCAAAGTCAACAATCAAGAGAAGACTTCACCAGAATGAATACAGAGGGTTCAACACAAGATGTAAACCATTGGTGAGCCTCAAAAACAGGAAGGCCAGATTAGAGTTTGCCAAACAACACCTAACAAAACCTTCACAGTTCTGGAACAAGATACTATGGACAGATAAGACCAAGATCAACTTGTGCCAGAGTGATGGGAAGAGAAGAGTATGGAGAAGGAAAGGAACTGCTCATGATCCTAAGCATACCACCTCATCAGTGAAGCATGGTGGTGGTAGTGTCATGGCGTGGGCATGTATGGCTGCCAATGGAACTGGTTTTCTTGTATTTATTGATGATGTGACTGCTGACAAAAGCAGCAGGATGAATTCTGAAGTGTTTTGGGCAATATTATCTGCTCACATTCAGCCAAATGCTGCAGAACTCATTGGATGGCGCTTCACAGTGCAGATGGACAATGACCCAAAGCATACTGCAAAAGCAACCAAAGAGTTTTTGAAGGGACAGAAGTGGAGTGTTATGCAATGGTCAAGTCAATCACTTGACCTGAATCCCATTGAGCATGCACTTCACTTGCTGAAGACAAAATTGAAGGGAAAATGCCCCAAGAACAAGCAGGAACTGAAGACAGTTGCAGTAGAGGCCTGGCAGAGCATCACCAGGGATGAAACCCAGCGTCTGGTGATGTCTATGCATTCCAGACTTCAGGCTGTGATTGACCGCAAAGGATTTGCAACCAAGTATTAAGAAGGTAAAGTTTGATTAATGATTATTATTCCGTCCCATTACCTTTGGTCCCTTAACAAGTGGGAGGTATTACATAGTTACATAGTTATATAGGCTGAAAAAAGACATGCGTCCATCGGGTTCAGCCTCTCCCACATAACCTACTGCTGTTGATCCAAAAGAAGGCAAAAAACCCAGTCTGAAGCGCTCGCCAATATGCAACATACTGGGAAAAAATTCCTTCTTGACCCCAGAATGGCAGTCAGATTTCTCCTTGGATCAAGAAGCTTTTACCCACATATTAAATATTATAACCCTTAATATTCTGTGTCTGCAGGAAGTCATCCAGTCGCTTTTTAAAAGTCTGTACAGACTCTGACCCAACCACCTCAACAGGCAGAGAATTCCACAGCTTTATTGTTCTCACCGTAAAATAACCCTTCCTATGCTTTAAGCTAAATTTTCTTTCTTCCAGTCTAAATGGATGACCCCGTGTCCTGTGTATAGTCCTGTTAATGAATAGGTTATCAGACAATGGTTGATAATGGCCCCGTATATATTTATATAAGGTTATCAGATCCCCTCTAAGGCGCCTTTTCTCTAAACTAAACAGGTTTAAGCTTGTTAGTCTTTCCTCATAACTTAACCCTTCCATCCCCCTTATTAATTTAGTTGCCCGTCTCTGCACTTTTTCTAGCGATATAATATCTTTTTTTAAGACAGGTGCCCAAAATTGCACGGCATATTCAAGGTGCGGCCTGACCATTGATTTATACAGAGGCAAAATTATGTTTTCATCCCGTGAGTGAACTCCCCTTTTAATGCATGCCAGTACTTTGCAAACTGCTGTAAGTTCTACACCGTTCACCTGAGTTGGATGTACATACCATCAAATTAAAGCTGACAGTCTGCAGTTAAAGCACATTGTGTTTGTTTCATTCCAACTCCATTGTGGTGGTGTATAGAGCCAAAGATGTTAGAATTGTGACGATGTCCCAATATTTCTGGACCTGACTGTATATATATAATATATATATATATATAATCACGAGTATAGCAGTACGTAGTGATACCTTTTTTATTGGACTGACGTTACATTTAAAAGACAAGCTTTCGAGAGTATTCCTCTCTTCCTCAGATCTGGAAGCTATACTGATCAGTTCCTAGAATTGAACATTAAGACATTAAGGGTCACATGCGTGGGGGGATTTAGATGTCGGAAAAAGTGAGAGTCAAATGGTATGTTCAAAATGGGAAAATAAACCCATGAGGGATCTTGGGCCATAATAAAACAGAGATAATATCATACAACTAGAATGAAAAAAGGAAAGAAAAAAAAAAGGAAAAAAAAAAAACAAAAACACAAAAGAGTGAAGGCTGAAAGAGACATATAGCGTAATTCAAAGAGATTCGAAAAGTCACCGCACGTTCGGTGACTTTTCGTTCTCTTCAATTCGGTTCCTTTTGCCGATCCCATTTTGGCGACCCTGCGGTGTATTCAGCAAACACCACAGGGTCCCCGAATTGCAGGGAAAGGCCACCGCAAACCCCACGAAAATGAACCGCAAAACCCAGCGAATGCACGGCGAAAACACACAAAAACATCTGGATTAACCTGCCGAAAACCACGGAAAAACCCGAGCAGGAGCCGGTCACATGCAGCGAAGCCGCCGGAAAAAGCCGACATCGCAGACAGAGCGAAGTAAATAAATTAGGAAAACAGTTTGCATGAATGATTGAAAAGTGAAACGCTGTTTGCAAAGAAACTACTGAGCGAAAATGTCTGAAATTTACATATGAGGTCCAGGGAATGATAATGAAGAGGGCTGTTACAGAAAAAAGAAGTAAACTTTAAAAGAAAATCGGACTTTTAAAAAACAAATCAGAAAAATGCTTAAAATATCCTAAAAAATCTATAAATAAAGAGACTCTTTACTGCAGAAATTTATAATGAACGGTTTATTAGATATTGAATCAAAACGGGAATATTTTTAACATTGAAGCCTATGGGATTCTCCTGAATAAACTTGCCGAATTAAAACACCGAATGGCAGGGCATTTCGGGAACCTTTTACTGCTGGTTTGTGTTCTCTGAATAGCCGAAGCAGTGCTTTTTCATGGGGTTTTCACTGCCCTCGAACAGGCACCGAACAGGCACCGTATTTGGCGAATTGCCTGCTCTCTGGATAGCCGAATGGCCAAGAAAGGTAACCGAATGCTGATTTTCAGCGTTCGGTTACCTTTCTCAAGCAATTCGGATCTCTTTGGATAACCCTGATAAAAAAGTTTTAAAAAAAAGAGAAACCAAGAAGTAACGAAACATCAGCCAGAATTTTGAATGTTATGGGACGTTATGATAATGGGTTAAAAACCCAGAATCCAAAGATCTGCAGCCACTGGTCACAGAGGACCCTCCGCTCAAAGAAATATTTCCACAGCCCCCCTTACTGGCATTCAAGCAACCCCCAAACCTGAGGCAAAAACTGGTTGACATACAGAATGGGACCAAACACTGCAAAAAATCCCGCTGCAAACTGTGCTAACACATGTGACAGCAGCACTGCACAGCACAACACTGCCACACACAACATCAAGGGCTTGTACCTTTGCACGTCTGCCAATGTGGTATACATGATCCAGTGCACAGCGTGTGAAAACAGCTGCTATATTGGTGCAACTAGACTTAAACTAAATCTCAGGATGAACCTGCACAGACACTCCATCAAGAACCACGAGGAAAATACATTTTGTATTTATTTATAATTGTTTTGATGTTTATTTATAATTGTTTTCAAAAGGTTTTACATGGCAAGGCGTCTGTTATGTATTGATTATGCTTATACTTCCTGTTTCCTGTTCTGACCTCTGACCTGGAGTCAGTTCTATAATCCAACATGATTCCTCACACAAGCAGCATGCAGTGTCTTCATTTCTACGCATGAAACAGCGTCCCTCTGTGGAGGGCACCTGTAAACACATGCCTACTCTTGCTAATTATAAATCCGACCTTGTAAACACTGGATGCATATGCAGTTTTGCAACAAATAGTTCCATTAATGAGGACCTGGGACTGTGTCTTTGCTAGTACTCTTTAATGCTTGTTGGACCTCAATACCTGGGCACCGGTATAAGTGATCTGTATCTATATGTATACGGCTGCAATAGCCATTTGAAGCTGGAGCATAACTGACTTCTGTTTCTTTAATAAAAAAACAGCCAATTGCTGTGACAGAATGTGGATAAGGATAGGTTGTAGCACATTTACTCGGTCTCAAGATAATTGATTGCTGAAATCCATTCAAAGGAAGTGACATTCTGCAAATCTCCAGATGAAAAGTGCGATCTGGAAGCATGCCAAATCTGGCTCAACATGACCTTTCCAAGCTTAAAGGAGGAAATCTCCATGCCCTTCTTATATCTGCTTGAGTGTAACTGTATCACTTGGTCCCTCCTTCCTCCTTCACTTTGCTCTCTTGTAAAATCAATACCTAATTATCTTTACCTCTGTTGAACACCTTCCACATCGCCAAAATTCAAGGGCTCTGATAGGTACTTACAAGAATCTTCTCACGTCTGAAAGATTGTGGAAGTGCCACCGATATCTGACACAGTGATAAGCATTCTGAGACAGTCGTCCTTACAGTTTTAGCAGATGAGATCTGCTGTTAGCGTTTAATACTGTGCTGCCGTACTGACCAAAACACAGTGAAAGACACGTACTATCAACTGTACGTTTACACAAAGAACCAAGCACAATAAAAAATATTAAAAAGACAGTGGTGCCTTAATTGTGTCATATGCAGCATTGGAAGGAGAACTTGGATTGTAACAGAACTGGAAAGCAGCAGTAAACAGAAACTAATTATATACAAATAAATAAAATTTCATAGAGAAACAGCAATTAAAGTAAAATGTGCTTATATCCTTCCTACCATGGTCTGTTATCTATCTGGATTGAAAATATGAACATTAAAAGGTTAATATCATTATATTTACATTGCTAATTTATATGAAATACAATCACCTAAAAATATCAAGCATGATAATCATTAAAGGGACTCAGCTGTTATATTGGCTAGCAGTTGACATTCTAGAAGTCAAATATTCAATCGAGAAAACTATTGAATAACTTCTTACACAAATTAACTCATTGAAGAGCTATGTTAAACAAGGACAGTAGTATCACGAACCTCGCCGGCGCAAGAGGGGCAAATCAGGCGCTGCTCAACATGATTCCACCCAGGCAGCACCATCCCGGCACTGCCCTTGCTGGACTTTACCACTGCAAGAGCTCTCTGTTAGAATCCACAGGTGTCAACTAATTACCTGTGATGAGGTCTCCTCAAAGGGAAGAGACGTCCTTCCTTTCTTACTTCTGCATGATGTTTGTGCTCATTGCGTTTTCTAGCTGCTCACAACTAGAAGCCGATTCTCCTGTCTCACGCGTACCAGACCATTGGCAGTGTAAACTGGATTTGCTATCCACTGCCTGCCCATGACCCTTGGCTCTCTGGACCTTGTTTACAGACTACCCCTCTGAATACTGTCCACTTTGTTGTGAATGCAGTTCCTCTGAACCTCGGGTCTCTAGTTTTACCTGCTTTCAAGCCCTGCAACCTGCCTTAGTTCATTTTCTGTCCCTCTGTGTCCAGACCTCTTCCTGTCTTGCCTGTGTCCCTATTTTGAGTTTTGTCCCACGTGTTACCTTAGTCAACCTCTTTCCTGCCTCACTCTTCACTAGTTCATTTGCTGTGTTTATATGTGTACAGACATAAACCCTTGTCTACTACAACCATTCGTGCCTCTCTGAGTGACACTGCACCCCTGGGCTCGTACCCTTACCTCCCATACACCAAACATTACAGATAGTGAGATGGCAGTGAGTTTATTCTAGAAATCCATTCCAAATGAGAGCATAAAACACAGCTGAGAGTATATACATATTGGGAACCAATTATCAAAGCATCAGAATTGTAGGTCAGTAATTTGTTTTACCATCTACTGTGCTATTCTAATGTGGTCCCATTTACATGTTGCTGTGTGTTTACTGTGAGTAACTGCATAGCAATAGTGTGGAACTGCTTTGACATTTAAAGGGGCATTCTAATGAAATTTTACCCCCACTTTTTATGCCTTTAAATAGTTGGTTAGATGCTGCTATTCGCATCTATCCAATAATTTTTTCCCTTTTTTTTCAATATGTGTAAATACTCACCTTTTCTCCCTTGTCGTCAGGCTGCTTCTCCCTTTCAGCTCAGGGCTTCCGAAATGCAGAAGTCGCTACAGATTTTTTAAACAATTTGTGCTACATACAATGTGAAAATTTCGCATCACTCTGAGGTTGTGTACTTTTTTGCAAGTTCTGTAGTGCCTGTGCAGAATGATGGATAGGAGCCAACATGTGCATGTGCAGAACCAAACGTTTGCTACCTTCTCTAAGGACGCTTGCTATTGCGAGAAATCAGAGAGGATGATGAAGCAAGCTGATTGGTCAGGGTGTGTAGAGTGTCCCTTTAACCCCTTGACTGCGGAAGACATGTGAATGACGTCGTAGCGTTTCACCACAACATGCGGAGGACGTCCCCGACCTGTCATCACTTACCCGCAGCTATGGGGGAAATCTCTTCCAGTTAGGGGGGAATCCCGCCTTAGACCTACCCCTGCCCACTGTCATCATTGCGAATGAGTGCGATGGTGTCAGAATTTTTTTTCTCGTTCCTAAAGCGGTGGCATTATGTGCTTTCACTTATAAAACAAACAATGCCACTGCACTAACTCATCTTCTCATTTCCCACTCCAGGACCAAATGTGGAGGTGATGGATCAATGCATTATTGTTTATCTAAAACAGGCTGCACACCTTTTAGAGGACTGCAGGGGTGGGTCCTTCTAGACCCATGTATTCCATTCTTCACACCCCACAAATTCAACTTAGGTGTGAAATTGGACAGGTCAAAGTCTGGCTTTCTAATGATACCAAACATGACAAACATTTCTTTATTTTTTGTTCCAAAGCAATGGCATTGTCCATTTGCCACCTACAGTATAAAATGAGCAATACCACTGCTGTTACTCGCCTTCTCCTTTCCCACGCTGGGAGTAAGATCATTGTTTTATACAAAGTCATATTATTCATAAAACACAATCCTCCAAAATACATGCGAAAATTTTAAAAAAATTCAGTTTTAGTTAAAATTGCATATTTTCTCAGAAAAATGCAGTAACAGGTTCCTGTTTATAATTTATTTTAAAAAAGTGTGCCCCATGGAATATATAATCCCAAAAGGTTTGGATAATAAAACGGGAACAAAATATATATATTTTACATGTTGTTAATGATTGAAATCTAAATGGAAATTAACTTTTTTTTGTATAGCATTCTGTCGAGACATGACGTATACACATAATAACGCTATGCACTATCTTCCACTGGTGGAGCGCAGCTTCAATTTCTTCAGTTTTCTTTAGGTCGAAGAGCCTCAAAGAAAAATTGATATATATATATATATATATATATATATTGCAAAACCGTCTCTATGTATATAATTCCATAAAGCTCAGGTAAATCACACTCACGTGTTGTAGAGCCTAAATGGGTCAGACTCAAATCTTTAAAATCTTTACGCTTTTGGATCCGTAAGGGCAATCCCCCCTTCTTTTTCTTAGGGTCCTGTTCTATATTATATGTGGATTCCCCTCAAAGACAAGGAGATAACCACATTGCAGATAGTCCAAATAATATAGAAGGTGCAGGGTAATCAAAATGAGCTACTCACATGCTGGACTGCCAATCCTGGCACTAGTTCACAGACCGCTAGTGATTTTTGAGAGCACTGGATCTCTAGACATCCCCAATCGCCTCCTCAGGTAATTCCATGGAAGCAGGATAAGATTATAAAAGATTAATTCACAAAAAATATATACAACAATACCAAAATGCGTTTCGCCTCGATCCGTGGCTTCCTCACTTCGTAGTAATAATAATATATTTTGGATCTGACGAGTCTGCTGAAAATAAGGATTTAGAATATGTCTGAGTCCTCTAATAAAACATGACTTCAAATTGTATTTATATATGAGTACAAAACTGTCAAAAGGAGTTCAGCACACGGGGTGAAATGGCTCAGCAGTGAATGGGGTTATGTTAACCTCTCATCTGCCATGTTCAGCAATCAAAATGACTTGTGTATACTACATCAATTACTTAACCCCAATTTTCAAAATAATAACTGCCTAGCTGCTTTAGCCCGCCTTCCGGCTGCTACAATATTGATTTACAACTTCTCTTGGTTACAGCATGGGCCCTTTAACCTGTTCCTGTAAACAAATACATAACATTACATTTCTCTATAATTTTCATCAGTACAGAATGTGTTCACAGTAAAAGGGTGCACCACTGGTCATCACTGACGCTGGGATGATAAAGGAGATCTTGGAAATATTCCCATATGGCAGACAGGTTTTTACACCAGATAAAGAGTTTGTTTGCAGGCCACTGATCATGCTCCATTCAACCCACTGTCAGTTGTCATACACTGGTTTAACTGCAGATGAGGATTCTGGCTAATGATGTGCAAATGAATTCACTGGGTGTGTCACATTCAGCTTTCTAACCATTTTACATGGTTTCCCTAGAGCGTTCCGAGCCTGCTTAGCTACATCTGCCGTGGCTATGACACGATTGAGCAAGTATGCTATCCATGTACGGAATCAATGGGCCACTCCAAGGCAGCTGTTCCATATTATTCCAGGTAGTGTTTCTTAGTGTGCTGAAAGATCTTACAACCATATAAGAATTTAGTCAATATTTCACTCAAAGAGGCTTAACAAAGCCATGAATGACACCTCTAGTGGAAAAAGAAAACCTGTTTTGATATACAGTTCTTTGTTTAAATCTAGAGAGATTTTGTAGGTGTTGCCAGCAGTTAACTGTCAATCTTTTACATAATTATAGTCTTTCTAGTGCTTTATTTACTAAAGGAAATTTTAATCAAAGGTCCTGCAACACTCCAGAAAGAAGTGTCACTTATTTAGCAGTCATGTTGGGGTCCTTTAGGGATTCCTTGAAACCAACTCAATATTCCTCCCAGTAGGGGGAACACCTAGAACTGCATACAAATGCAGTTCCTTCAAACACATGAGCAGTTCTATTTAGAGCACACAAGAACTTCATAAAGTACACTGAGTTTTAACCCTGTCTAACGAGAGTTATTTCACTTTCTGCCACCATAGACATTATTAATCCTCTCTGAATTCTAGATTATCTACCAGCTTTTTACCACCTAGCTCTCTCCCCTTTTAATACCTTACATTGAAATTTTCCCATCTATCTCACACTTTTTTTAATAAGCTGGTATTGTATCATGGATCATCATTGAGAAACGATCCACCAACATTATCTCATTCACTGCAATGATTACTTGAGCAATTGAGTGCAACACCATAGTTTGCCACTTTAATGCCACTGGTGTGCTAGATGCCAAACCTATTTTTTTAAAATAACTTGTACTCCGGTCTTAAAAGCTCAGATGGACTCTGTGTAGGGATGAGCCGAACACCCCCGTGTTCGGTTCGCATTCGAACTCGAACAATTTCAAAAATTAGAGTTCGAACGCGAACACGAACCAAACTCAATGCAAGCCAATGGGACTCAAAAGTTCGATTTTTAGAGTGCCCTGCAAGAGGGCATATATGCACCTGTCTTGCACCTAAACTGTGGTCAGGTACAGGCTGTAGCCAATTACAAGCTTCAGGCCAGTGGAAAAGTGCATTGTGGTCCATTGTGGGCGAACATGCTGCGAACACGCGGAAATGTAGATAATCTAGAATTCAGAGAGGATTAATAATGTGTCTCATTCCCCAAATCCTCACCAACAATAACTGGTATTTTCAGAACCCCTATGACATAATTGAGGGGAACAGAGGGTACCACCATAATAACACTTTATAGCCTTGTTCTTGCAAAGAAACATTAATACATGAGTAATTTACTCCCAAACGTCCTTCCACTATTCAACTTTTTCACTGTAACGGGTCAGGACAGTTTTAGATTGTTATTGAGGAACTATTCCATGGAGACCCTACAGGGTTTTTTATAAATATTCCAGGGGAGAAATTGTGCACTCATATACAAACATAAAGAGGCACTTCAGCCAACATAACCACTTAAGCTGAACTAAGTGGTTGTGGTGACAGAAGCCTGGACCCCCTTTTTTCTCTCAACCAGCTGTCCATGGCCACTGAAAGTTTGAACGGAGTTAAGTGATCCCACCAACTCCTAATGCTTTTCAATGAAAGCATGTGTGTACTAGATGCGCACATGCCGATCATCCTGAGCTAGGCATCCATCCATTTCCTGTAACTGGATGCCTGGCACAGGAAGCCTAAAGAGGATAGCGTGCCATAGCATATAAGGTAAATTTACATTTTTCAAATAAAAAATATATAGAAGGATAAATACAGTGGTGGCTAGTGAGATTTTAACATCTTGTGGAACTGGTATTTTACTCCATATATAAAGCTGGGTTTTTCTAAGCTACAACCATGGCCGTGCTCCCACTAGGCAACCGTCTAGGGCGCACTGCTGTCTAGGGGCGCAGCTGGACCCAACCCGGGTTCCATTATTGTAGCCATTCCTCATTGTGCGTCTCGTGTAGCCAGCAGTGGTGGCTCACAAAGCCACCATCATTGGCTCATGAACCCCTGTAAGTGGCACAGAAGGTGGGCGTCTTATGGTGACATGTGCAGGTCCCACCAGAGGCAGATGAAAGAAAAAAAAGAGGCAGAAGAAAGGCACAAAAGAGAGAATGAAAGAAAGAAAAAGGCAAGTTAAAGAAAGGGTGAAAGAAAGGGGTACAGAGGGCAGAGGAAAGAAAGAGGCACAGAGGACAGAGGAAAGAAAGAGGCACAGAGGGCAGAGGAAAAAAAGGAGGCACAGAGGGCAGAGGAAAGAAAGCTGCACAGAGGGCAGAAGAAAGAAAGAGGCACAGAAGGCAAAGGAAAGAAATAGGCACAGAGGGCAGAGGAAAGTAGGAGGCACAGAGGGCAGAGGAAAGAAAGAGGCACAGAGGGCAGAGGAAAAAAAGGAGGCACAGAGGGCAGAGGAAACAAAGAGGCACAGAGGGCAGAGGAAACAAAGAGGCACAGAGGGCAAAGGAAAGAAAGAGGCACAGAGGGCAGAAGAAAGAAAGAGGCACAGAGGGCAGAGGAAAGAAAGAGGCACAGACTGACCCCAGGCCCGACCAGCGGAGGGGAAAGATGGGTAACGAATGACCGTGTGCGGCCCCCGTGCACAGTGTGTGTGGGTGTGTTCCCCGTGCATTTCAACAGTTAACAATTCTTTTCGGAGGGGGGGGCGTAAGTAGCTGGTCTTGCCTAGTGATGAGCCGAACACCCCTCGTGTTCGGTTCGCATTCGAACCCGAACAATTTCAAAAGTTTGAGTTCGAACTCGAACACGAACCGAACTCAATGCAAGTCAATGGGACTCAAAAGTTCGATTTTTAGAGTGCCCTCCAAGAGGGCATATATGCAAGATATTTGTCATAAAAGGTGTATGGGAGTCCGGGTAGTGCCCTGGGGGACAGGAAACAAGGACAAAACGTTTTTAAAGGTACAGTGAGTTTTCCATGAAATAAGGGTTAAAAATAAAAACGAAAAATTCCTTCAAATATCGTGCCTAGGAGGTCCCCATAACCTGCCCGTGAAGTGGCGGATTTGTAGGATGTATAGAGACATTTAAAAACCAAAAAATGACATTTCAAATGACGGTAAACGGTTTTTCTTTAATCTATTCATAAACAACAGCTTGGGGCGGCAGCCTGTATGAAAAGACATTTCAGGACACACAGAACAAGTTTAGTGATTTTTTTTGCTAAATTATGGTGAAACTTATGCAGGCTTTGGATGAAAGTAACAATAGGTGCTTTAAAATTGGGTCTTTAGTGTCGGCAACAGTGCCGTCACACCGTAACCCCTCTGTGGTATTGTGGAAGAGTGCAGGGTTGGACTCTGCAGTCCAATATTAAAATGATATGAATCCGGTACAGGCATCAGTGCAGCCAAATATTGTGCCTTTGGTGGCAGCAAGTGCCTTCACACCATAAGTAACCCCTCTGTGGTATTGTGGAAGAGTGCAGTGTTGGACCTGCGGTCCAATATTAAAATTATATGAATCTGGTACCTGCGTCAGTGCACCCAAATATTGTGCCTTTGGTAGCAGCAAGTGCCTTCACACTGTAACCCTTTTGTGGTATTGTGGAAGAGTGCAGGGTTGGACCATGCGGTCCTATATTAAAAAGATATGAATCTGGTAAAGGCGTCAGTGCACCCAAATATTGTGCCTTTGGTGGCAGCAAGTGCCTTCACACCGTAACCCCTTTGTGGTATTGTGGAAGAGTGCAGTGGTGGAGGTTTTGTGCATGCAGAAGAGATCCCCGAACTATTCAGTTACGTCAGCATCAGGGGATTGATAGCTGCTGATCCAGGACTGATTAATTTTTATAAATGTCAGCCGGTCTACAGAGTCGGTGGACAGACGCACTCTTTTGTCTGTGACAAAACCTCCAGCGGCACTGAACGTCCTTTCAGAAAGCACGCTTGATGAAGGGCAACCTAGTAGCTGCATAGCACATTGGCTAAGTTCTGGCCAGTGATCCAATCTCAACACCCAGTAAGCCAGTGGATCATCTGCTGGAAAGGTATCCAGGTCTGCCCTTGCCCCTAGGTAGTCCTGCATCATACGGTGGAGACGCTGGCAATGGTTGCCTACATTTGACGTCCCTGGGCGTCGTGGACTAAAAAAATTGGAAAAGGCATCAGTCAAGCGGCCCCTTTCACCGCTCTTCCTCTGATCAACTGCTGCCTCAGAAGCACGTGTGTCAGCACTTGGTAGCCTACCAGTGCCTGGAAAGGTGTTACACAAGTGTCGCTTTAGAGCGTCCTCAAGTTTTTTCATCCTGTCCTCCCTCTGTGAGGGCAGGATGAGCTCTGCAACTTTACCCTTGTATCGTGGATCAAGAAGGCTTGCCAACCAGTAATGATCCCTCTCCTTGATAGCACGAATCCTGGGGTCCTTTACCAGGCTTTGCAGGATAAGTGAGCCCATGCAGCGTAGGTTGGAGGTGGCATTAGCTTCCGAGTTTTCCTGGTCAATGAGAAAGATGACCCCATCGTGCATTTCCTCCTCCCAGCCACGTACTAGTCCTTGGGGTTCTGGGCACACAAAACCCTCCCTTGAGGAATCCCCACCTTCAATGCACTGTCCCTGCTCATCATCCTCGTTGCCTCCTCAAATGGTGACAGTACAGTGCATGCATCCTTGATCATCAGCCACTGTGGGGTGGGAAACCAAGTTGACCTGAACCTGTCCTTGTGCCATACTCACACAGGTACTCATTGATGGCCCTCTGCTGCTTGTGCAGATGCTGCAGCATTGCTAATGTCGAGTTCTACCTGGTGGGCATGTCACAGATCAGACGGTTTGTGGGAAGGTGGAATTCTCTTTGAATTTCTGCCAGGCGAACACTTGCTGGGAATGGCCATCTGAAGTGGCTCCAGACTTTTCTGGCCTGGCTGAGAAGCTCTGCCAGCCCTGGGTACCTGGTTAGGAAACGCTGTACCACCAGATTTAGGACGTGTGCTAGACATGGTACATGCGTCAACTTACCCAGGCGTAGGGCGGAGAGAAGGTTGCTGCCATGATCACAGACAACCATTCCCAGCTGAAGCTGGCGTGGTGTTAACCATCTCTGCACCTGCCCCTGCAGAGCTGACAGAATTTCTGGCCCGGTGTGGCTCCTGTCCCCTAAACAAACCAGCTCAAGCACAGTATGGCATCTTTTTGCTTGAGCCATTGCATAGCCCCTGTCAAGTGTTGGTTTAACTGCCACTTCGACAGAGACAGAGAAGGAGGAGGAGGAGGAAGAGGGAGAGGTGGTGGTATAGCAGACAGACCTCATACAAGCAGCTTTCTGGAGGCGTGGTGGATGAACAAGCTCCAGTACAGAGCCCCGTCTTGGATCCCTCCCAGCTGCAATCAGAGTTACCCAGTGTGCCGTGAAGGAAATGTAACGGCCTGTCCATGCTTGCTGGACCACGTGTCTAATGTCACGTGCACCTTGCTGCTGACTGCCTTTCCCAATGACTCCATAACATTTTCTTCCACGTGCTGGTATAGTGCTGGAATGGCCTTCCATGAAAAGAAATGGCATTTTGGAACCTGCCACTGTGGTACAGCACATTCAGCAAATTCACGGAAGGAAGCAGAGTACACCAGATGGAAAGGCAGCAGCTGTAATGCGAGTAATTTTGCTAAGCTGGCATTTAGACGCTGTGCTTGGGGATGGCTGGGACTATATTTTTTCTTACGCTGCAGCAGCTGGGGCAACATAATCTGACTGCCCTGTCAGTGGAGGTTGGAGTCAATGACATGGCAGGACATATAGTGGGGGTAGAGACAGGTGTGGAGGAAGACCTACACATAGTGTAGCACCAACAGGATGCGTGGCAGGTGGTCATATGTTGCCTCAAGCACGTGGTACCCAAGCGTCTGGGAAAGCGTCTTTCCAACACTTGATCCTCATCTGACATAGATTACAAATAGCAACAGTGCGGTCTGCTGCACATTTCTTAAAGAACTCCCAGACAGTGAAGTTCTGGATGTGTGTATTGAGACAACAGCGCTCTGCACCTGAGCAGCTCGGACATCTGATGCCTTGGACTGGCTAGTGCTACGGTTGGTCATAGAGGACGTTGTGCCTCGTGTTTGTTGTGCCTCCTCCTCCTCACTTGACTCCTCTGTTCGATCAGGCACCCAGGTGGAGTCAGTGACCTCATCATCATTGTCATCACCCCTATCTCCTCGTCACTGGACCCAATTTGGCAGTATGCTGCAGCTGCTGGGGCAACATGAGTGCCAGTTATTTGTGTGTCATCACTGGCACCCCCTTCCTCTAGGTTGATTATATTCCCTTCCTCAACCTCAGAGATTGAATAAGAGCACTGCAGTTGCTGCGCATCCTCAAGCAGCATGTCACTGTCATTGTAGTCAAACAATTCAGCTGACTCCTCCGTGTGTGATAGTGAGGCTACGGCAGGAGTTGCTGTGGACATGGAGGCTGCATTAGATGCTTTGGCAGCTGAGGTGGACTGTAAAGCACTACAAGCCTGGCTGGCAGAGGACTTGGAGGATGAGGATGGCTGAGTTAGCCAATCCACCAAGTCCTCTGTATGTTGCTGCTGCTTAAGACGGCCAGCACCAGTTAGAAAGAACAAGCGTGCCCCTGCAGAGGATGCACCATGTCCATGACGACCAGAGGCACAGCCTCCCGACACAGAGGCTGCTTGCCCTCTTATCTGTGTCTGGGAGCGTCTGCCTGTCCTTTTTGGTCTTTCTGACATGCTGATTGATATATAAATTAAAGATATACAGAACTCTGATTCAACCTGTCATAAAAATTGGAGATATGCTGCAGAACTCTGATTCAACTCTGGTATAAAGATTAAAGATTTCCAGAACTCTGGTATAACTCAGTGGAACACCCTGATAGCTGGCAGCCAGTGACAAGACACAGATTACAATTTCCAGAAACCTCCTATAAATCAATGAGACCCCCTGATGGGTGGCAGTGACAAGACACAAATTACAATTCCCAGGAACCTCCTATAAATCAGTGAGCCCCCCTGATGGGTGGCAGTGTGACAAGACACAGATTACAATTCACAGAAATCTGATAGAAGTATGTGGGACCCCCTGATAGCTGGCACTGAGAATACACAGATTACAATTCCCAGAAACCTCCTATAAATCAGTAAGACCCCCTGATGGGTGGCAGTGAGGACACACAGATTAGAACAATTCCCAGATATTTTGTAGAAATTACTGACCCCAAAATAGTTGCTGGAAGTGTGAACACACAGATTACAACAGTTCCCAGATATTTAGTATAAATGACTGACCCCCAAAATAGTTGGTGGCAGTGAGAACACAGATTACAACAGTTCCCAGATATTTAGTATAAAAGACTGACCCCCAAAATAGTTGGTGGCAGTGAGAACACACAGATTACAACAATTCCCAGATATTTAGTATAAATGACTGACCCCCCAAAATAGTTGGTGACAGTGAGAACACACAGATTACAACAATTCCCAGATATTTTGTAGAAATGAGACCCCCAAAATAGTTGCTGGCAGTGAGAACACACAGATTACCACAATTCCCAGATATTTTGTAGAAATTACTGACCTCCAAAATAGTTGCTGGGAGTGAGAACACACAGATTACAGCAATTCCCATATATTTAGTATAAATGACTCACCCCCCCCCCCCAAAATAGTTGGTGGCAGTGAGAACACACAGATTACAACAATTCCCAGATATTTTGTATAAATGAGACCCCCAAAATAGTTGCTGGCAGTGAGAACACACAGATTACCACAATTCCCAGATATTTTGTAGAAATTACTGACCTCCAAAATAGTTGCTGGCAGTGAGAACACACAGATTACCACAATTCCCAGATATTTTGTAGAAATTACTGACCCCCAAAATAGTTGCTGGCAGTGAGAACACACAGATTACCACAATTCCCAGATATTTTGTAGAAATGAGACCCCCAAAATAGTTGGTGGCAGTGAGAACACACAGATTACAACAATTCCCAGATATTTTGTAGAAGTGAGAACCCCCCCCCCCAATAGCTGGTGGCAGACTGGCAGTGAGAACACACGCTAACAGAACAGTCTCCTCTCAAAAAACACGTGCTGGGGCTGCAAGGGACGCCTTATATAGTGTGCTGCGGGACTTAGCTCTGTGAGCCCATGATTGGGCAAAATTTGCCCAATCAGGACTCCGAGCCGTGATTGGCATAGTCTTGCACCTAAACTGTGGTCAGGTGCATGCTGTAGCCAATTACAAGCTTCAGGCCAGTGGAAAAAGTGCATTGTGGTCCATTGTGGTGCATTGTGGGTGAACATGCGGCGAACACGCGGAAATGTTCGTAGTTCGCGAACATGCGAACAGGCGATGTTCGAATCGAACCCCGAACCGATCGAACTGAACAGCTCATCCCTAGTCTTACCTAGGGCGCACCATAGTCTAGCACCGGCCCTGGCTACAACACAATGATTTAAACAGTTTTCTAAATCAGCGTGATGCACCAGAATATAAGGATTTATACATGAATCTGCTATTGAATACAATACAATCTATTTTAATACTCTTGATAAACCCACAATGAGGAGTAATTCCTTCAGTTCCTCCTCAGCACACACTTTATTTCTGGAAGCTTCACTTATGCTTAGTTGAGTCTAAACTCTTCCAGGCATAAGATTACAATTAGCTTTTTCCTGTGATGAGAATCGTATGCACTGCTGCCTTTGTGTTTCGGATACCAGAATTGGTAAGCTATTGTTAATGTCCAATGATTTATACATTTTAAACGCTTGGGACTGTTCTTTTTTTACTAAGGTTGTTCTTTACTCATCGGCAAAACCAAGAAGTGTGAATGTTACGAAGGTGGCAGTTGGGTTTTTCCATTAAAACTATGAAGCTGAAAAGCTATTATCTGTACTTTTCTTACTGTCTTTTTGCCCTAGAAAAGAAGTCTGCCTCATCTCTGAGGCAGTATTCCTCACCTGTACCTTTGCAAAGTCAATGTGTGACATCACAATTCCTTTCTGGGAGCACACTGGGTATGACTAAAATTATCTAAGGTAGGGAAATTTTCATAAAAATCCCCACAATTTGACAAGTTTAGTTGCCCTCAAATTCTTCTTCAATCATGGAGGAAGATAGAGTCCAAGACTATTATAATTAAAGAAACATCTACACCACAGCTTTTACCATAGTTATCACACACATTTGTAAATTTGATTTTGATGAAAATTCCTCACAGCAAACTGAAGGACAAAACCCTGCCCATGTCCAGAAGTGGTTCTATTGGGACAGATTTCGTGCATCATCCGCATTTCGCCGGAAGTTAGAACATAATCATAATGCGGTGTGACCGTGCTGGAGTCATGCCATGGGGAACGACCATTGAAAGTACCAGAGGTTCTCGCCACCGCCGACACCAGAACCCCTACACTCATAATAGATAACAAACCGGGAGGTAGAACTCCTTGTCTCACATTCTCGGTCAAGGGGACATCACCGCCCTCACTCGCGGACCGCCCCTCCCCCCTCTCTTCTTCTCTTTTCTTTCTCTCTCTCTCTCTTTCTTTCTCTTCCCTTATTCCCTTCTTCCCCCTCTCTCTTGTCTTCTTTCCCTTCTCTTTATATTTCTCTCCACCCCTACCATGCTCAATTCACTCTACTCTTTGTATCACAAGTTTACCTCCGACTCACCACCTGCCAAGTTCCCTAAATAACGGGATTGCTTCTAGTCGTAGCGATGAGGAGATGCATACCAATTACCTTATTTCTATAATATTGTTATGACCCTATAACCCGATACTTACCTGTCATTTAGACCTCACTGTCTAAACATTCAACCCAAACTGTTCTGACTCCTGTTGAATGTACTCATGCTTGCTCCTTACTTATCTGTACAATATATGTTTCTCACTTCAATAAAAGCTTTTGAATACAAAAAAAAGAAAATTCCTCACAGCAAAATCTAACTTGTTTATAGCCTTTACTAATGCCATTTGAGTTTTACCTTTTATAATTTACTATTTGCATTCTTATTTATGAGGCTCTGCCCCATCTGCCGCTAATGAGGGGCTCCCACTGTTTAAATAGGGTTTCCCATCAGTTCATTACTAAAATATATATATATATATTGTATATTCATTACTAAAATGTATACTCGATTAAGCGTAATTCCGTAGCAATGAAAAGGGGAATTAAATTTATTGCCAACAAAATACATTTGAAATTGGGCTTCAGAATGTGCCCCATACGTTTAAGCAACACGCAAGTTGCTAAAATAGTTTGAACAACTGTGTTTAAAACACAAATCCTCAGCTGGTTCAGCATGGAGCCACAGCTGTGGCAGAGTTTTTTGACCAGCAGAAGGTGGCATTTACCAGTCAGATAGGGCTATTACATTACATTAATAAATACATTCCAAAAATTCCCAAATATTTATTACTGTATAGTTCATGAAAAGTGATTTTCCCAACAAACATAATACTTCCTTACAGTGATTTTATGGAAAAATCACTTGGTAATGAAGGGCTTAGGCCCCGTTCACACTGTGCGATTTATCGCGCGGATTTTGCCGCGACGTCGCAGCAAAATCCGCCCGACGTCGCTCTGTGTAGCTTCTCCAATGCATTTCAATGGAGCTGTTCACATCTTGCCGTGTGATGTCGCGCGACGTCGCATGTCGCGCGTCGCACTAGCATGTCGCTGGTACATGACCCTTTTTTTTGCGATTTGCTATCTGCGATTTTGCAATTTGTATTGGTGGTGCTTTGCAAAAATCGCACAAAACAGCGATGTCACGCGACATCGCGCGACATTATCGCACCATGTCGCGAATATGAAAATCACGCGGAAAAAAAAAATCGCACAGTGTGAACGGGGCCTTATACAGCACACTAGCACACGCAAGGGACTATATACTGTACTTATACACAATGATACAAAAGGAGGAATACTTTCATATATATCAGACACTATCAATTCCACATGATGCCATCATTACCACAGCACAGGTTACAGGGAAATGAAAAACTGGTCTATGTTGAAGGTAGTATAGCGACAGAAACACACATTCCCTAGTTAATGCTAACGTAATATAAGCGATACCGCCAGGATAAGTGTGTTTAACGCATGCCACCCATATTACAATCCAGACGCTACACTCGATAGTGCATCATTTTTTGCGCTAGCTTCTGCAAGCTTACTGTACTTTACGCATCCGATACTTAACATGGGGAAGGTATTACAAATACTAGCGCTAATTAACATCAGGAAGTAAAAGGTAAAATGTTAGAACTTTCTAAAAGCTGGTGCTAAATTTTTCTGCAAAATCATTTAGCACCCACTACACCCCCCCCCAATTAAATCCGATACTCATCTCTCATCCTGAGGCGAGAAGGGACGACCGATCCACCGCTTCTTCTGGCCACGAGCAGAGTGAGACTAGGAACAAATAGTTCCCAGTCTCCCTCTGTGATCACTCCGCAGCGTTGCGTGATGTTGCGAGATCGTGCAGGACTCGCAGCCATAAGCACAACCATCCATGGAGTCCTATACACTCCAGGAGGTGATACTTGCGGCGGGCCACAATGGGCCTATTCCGAAGTTGACAAAAAAAAGAACAGCGCTCTGTTCAGCAAAACGGCTCAATCGCTGTGGTCTTTTTTTTACGGCATATAACATCCGAGATGCAAGCTGATCTTGCATCTCGGATATAGCCCCAGGTTACTATACATTAGCATCTCCTATATTTTGTATGGGAGACGCTATTGTGGCCTGAGCAGATGGAGAACGAGCTATTCCATCCAGCCCGTTCTCTGTCTTTGTCTGATGTTATTCTGAAAAGAATAACATCTTTCAGACCCTGGTGTTAAGTGATTATGTTTCTGCAGAATTACAAGAAACATCATTTAACCCTTCGTTCAATCCCATACTCACCTTATGTCAGGGGCGCTGTTTGCGGAGAATTGGCTTGAGTCCGGTTTGCAGCAATTACAGGATACCAAATAGGTTACAGGGCACAAGGCAAAGTTTAAATTAACCCTTTCCATGCAGAGGACACGCTCAGCACGTCCTGCCGCATGTGCACTTCGTTGCGGAGGACGTGCTGAGCACGTCCTCCCTTTGCAGTGGCAATCGGCCGGAATTCCAGCTGATCGCGGTGGCCCCCCTCGATGTCAGCCCAGCCTCCGGGACCCAGGCGGGCACGATAGACATAATCGTGCCTGAGCGATGACGTCTATTACAGGCACCCCCGCCAGTGCGGGGAAGGTCCCTGAAGGGGAGGTCCTTTGGACCTCTCTCCCTCCCCATCCGTGCAGGCCACAATCTAAAGGCAGGCACTGTTTGGAAGGGCACAGCTGTTTTTAACCCCTAGGGGGCTGGATTGCGATATGGCACCAACATGTGCCACATCACGGTACCCTCCCGGAGCTGGCCGACATCCAAGATGTCGGCCAAGCTTCCGGGATATCCCCCTGATGACTGGAGTCATCGCGCATAGCGCGATGACGTCAGTTCTTGAATTAACCCTTAGCTGCCACCTATGGTGGAGATAGGGGGTTCCAATGAACCCCCTATCTCCTGATCCGTGGCAGCTAGGAGTTAATAGATCCGTGGCAGCTAGGAGTTAATAGAGCATGGCCTTTTCAATAATACCAAACATGACCATGTAAAAAGTAAAAGAAATATAACAAATAAAAAAAGTAAAAAATAGAAAATTAAAACAAATTTTAAAAACATTTTTTGTTTGTTTTTATTTTATTAATGCAGCAATATTGTTCTCATTTCAATTATAATGTGAACAATGATGCTGCACTAACAACTTTTTCTATAGGGGCGCTTGCTAAAAAACATATAATTTCCGCCCAAAAAAATTTAACGAGTCCCCATTTCTAATTTTTTTAACAAGCGCACCCCATAGAAAATATAACCGCAAAGGCTCGCATGATAAAATTTTAAAGAAAAAACACTTTACACATTGTAGATGATTGAAAATTCAATTTGTATTGCATTTTTTGTTTTAATATTCAGGCAGGACATGACGTATACATATAAAAATGATATATTATGAATCTGCCGAGTTTTCCGGAAAGAACGATATATAATATGTCTGGGTTGTATAATAAAATGTGAATTCAAATTGCGTTTAAACATGATGAGCGAAACCGGTAAAAATTAGCTCAGCACAAAGGTGTGAAATGGCTCAGTAGCGAAAGGGTTAAACACATCACTAGGAAATACAGAAACAGAACTGAATGCAAGGAGGAGACTAGAAGGTAGCTAGACACAGGGACGATACAGGAAAGGAACTGACAAGGCAGGGAGCTAGACACAGGGGCGAGACAGGAAAGGAGCTGATACTCGACAGAACAGAACTAAACTAGAAGGAAACTGGATTGACTAAACATAGGTTAGAGACAGAGGGGCATAACATGAAAAGGAACTAGACACAACATACAGAAAGTCAACATAAACCAAGGCAGATTACAAGGCACAGGGGCAGATACGCAAATAGCAGAGGGTTCTAGGTACAGGAATCAGCGGGGGACCTTAGGAAAAATGATGAAAGTCTTTGAAACTAAGTAACAAGTCCATAGGCAAGATGGGGGTATTCCAAGAGAGGGGTTGAAGACAGAAAGCAGGGTTCCTAGGTACAGTATCCAAAGGGCATATCCATAGGCAAAGGTCCGGTAAGTAAGGTGAGTAGGGGCGGACTGTCCACTCGGTCCATTCGGCCACCGTCCAAGGGCCCGAGACCGGCGAGGGCCCGGGGCCCCCCGCCTCTACACATGCGGAAGCAAGTGGTGGTCAGTCCACCCCGGTGACATCCATTGGCTGGTACAGTGGGTTCTCTGTGTGGCGGCGGCACTACATTGGCACCGCCCCCTCTCGCGTGACTGGCAAGATTCACGTTGGCAGGTCACATGACCCACCAACGTGACATGCATCACATCATCCGGGGTGCAGAAGAGGAGGCAAATGTGTGGAGAGCAGCAGAGCCAGCCCGGTGGAGCAGCATCGGGTGAGTGGCAATCGGGGGAGGGGGGTGAGTGCCGCTGCCTGCCTATTAAAAAAGGGGACCTGCCTATAACAAAAGAGGGACCTGCCTACAAAAAACAGGACCTGCCTATAGCAAAAAGAGGGACCTGCCTATAACAGAAAGGGGACCTGCCTATAACAAAAAGGGGGACCTGCCTATAGCAAAAAGAGGGACCTGCCTATAACAAAAAGGGAACCTGCCTGTTAAAAAACAAAAAGGGGGACCTGCCTATTAAAAAACAAAAAGGGGGACCTGCATAAAACAAAAATGGGGGACCTGTGTAAAAAGAATGGAGGGGGCCATGGGGTTGTGTGTAATGATGAATGGGATTGGCCGGGGGTGTCAAAAAGGCTGTGGAGCTCTGATACACTCAAACACACCGCACATTACAGTAAGTTTTATTGCTGTGGAGCTCTGTGATTCACTCATACACACCACACATTACTGTGTGTTTTATTGCTGTGGAGCTCTGTAATGTGCAGTGTGTCAGTAATGTACAGTATCTTTTAAAGTGATCGGCAGTTTCCCTCGTTTGCCACAGGGACTTTCTGTGCCGTGGTGCAGGCTTAGCTGCAATGAGTGGGTGATGGCTGCTGCAGCAGAGCGCTGGCCATCTGTAAGTCTGAAGGGGGTGCAATGGATCCGCTTCGCTGCTGGGTCCAAGTGGATTTGTTTTTTACACATTTTCTGAAAGATTATTTTAATGAGTTAAATAAATTCTTTAGTACAATAATGTACATGTGGATGTTGCGTTGTATGGTTGGGGTTTTGTGTGGATACAGCACAAGGGGGCCCCATGATCTCCAATTGCCCGGGGGCCCCATTAGTTGTCAGTCCGCCCCTGAAGGTGAGGGATCTGATACGCAAGGAATCCATAAACAGAACTTGAACACAAGGTCTCAGGAGGAAGGGACAGGTTCATTCACATAGCACAAAAGACTTTAATGCTTAAGTGCTGGGATAAAGGCGTAGCTTCCATATATGGAGGACTCACCAGGTGGGGATTGATTACACCTGAGGGCTCCACAGATTCTCTGGAAACGCCAGGCTGGAGGGTAGAGGATTTGATGAGGCACAGGGCTAGATGGGAAATCTGGTCTGGAATATGACAGGCATAACAGTAGAGGTGCTGCCGGGTTCATGTTACAGCTGCACCAGTTTTGCCCTTCCTGCGACTCCGGCGGCGTGATCCCTTATACCTTAGATCCCACAATGGTGAGAACAGTGTGATGTGCCACTTCCTCACTCCGCAGGAGAAGTGCACTGGGAACAACCAGTTCCCAGTGTACCTGCACGTATCACTGCTCCATCCATCCGGACCTCATTCAATGCTCGTGCAAGATGGCATACTCTCTCCACGATTTACTATAGACTCCTGGAGGAGATCACACCAGTGGCGTTTATCGCCGCTCATGTTATCATGTAACACTTCGGCAGAAATTATGACTGGAGCTGCTGAGAAAACGTCTCCTTCGTAATATGGGTGTTAAATGGCAGGTGCTAATGGAAAACGGCAGACGTTCAGGTTTTCCATTAGCATCTGCCATGTAGCAAATAGTGTCCAATGTCAGTAATGGGTAAATATAAATACACAAGGAGAGGACACTCTATAGACACATGCACAATCTTGGTGTTATCTATTCATTAAGCATAGGAAAAATATTTTTACCTGTGAATTACTCAGATATCAAATCTGTTTTCAGGTGTTGCAGAAAACAAATATTAGGATAAAATTTATATTTTGGTTTGTTTCGATCCGGCCTTTATTTCTGCTTGGTTTATACCCAGCTGAATGGCATTATAACATTGAGCTGCATCATGAATACTAAACATTGATGTGATTTAGCAACAACAATAAATATTGGATTTGTAATACAATACAAAGCAAAAGCACTGAAAAGCAGGCCAGCATGGTGAATGTTAGACATGTGCACAGCACAAAATTTCGTTTTGAACTAATGCATTAGTACTAAAATGCAAATCATTTAGTTACTAAAGAAATTCGTTTTCAGTTCTTTAGTATGAAAACTAATTTCATTCATCCGAAAACCAGTGGATACAATTACTATTGTAGTGGCTCCTCAGAGGGCTGAGATCGCTGCTTGTTACAGTATCTCTCACTCTCAGCACAATGTGGGCCATATTATATAGCTGGTGCTAACTTAACCAGAGCTGTTGTAAACT
This sequence comes from Leptobrachium leishanense, assembly GCA_009667805.1. NCBI lineage: Eukaryota > Metazoa > Chordata > Amphibia > Anura > Megophryidae > Leptobrachium > Leptobrachium leishanense. The sequence goes on along the minus strand of CM019063.1, from coordinate 156,692,721 downwards.
TCCCAGAGCTATTATAGCCTATGGAGGTTTTCAGTTACAACAGCTCTGGTTAAGGCTAGGGACAGATGAGCGCATTTTCTGCGGCCACCGTCAAAATGTACGTCGATGCGTGCGCACGCATTTTTTCACGGAATACGCTTAAGTGGTCAGACGATGCGCAATTCTGGACGTATTTCATGACGGTGGGGTAAAAAGAAGTCTAGGGAAATCCGGCTGTTTGAACGTTATGTAGGCCGCACACTAGCAGCGTCTGACGTCTCCTAATCACGCACACACGCTGCCATGCGGCCGCAGCGCACTCTGTACGTCAGTAGCAGCGGTTTCACGTTCTGAGAAAAATGCGTTCATTTGCTGGTTGCGTGGTGTCGGCGCACTTTCGTACGCACGTACTGCGTATATTGGCCGTCATTGGCTGTTATGTGCTGCTACTGCCGCCGTGATTTAGTGCGTCTGCACGCGCGTTCCGACTGCCCCACTCTGACCCTAGCCTAAGTTAGCACCAACATTGTAATACTGCCCCGTGTCAGGCAAAGCTGTTACAGTAACTGACTGCTGCTCATCACAGCGCTCAGAGTTTCAGTAAAACTAGTAAATAATATTTTTATATATAAGACGTTAGAACAATATTATTTCCTTGTTTTACTGAAACTCTGAGCGCTGTGATGAGCAGCAGTCAGTTACTGTAACAGCTGAGCCTGATACATTGTACTGAGAGATAATGTAACAAGCAGCCAATCTCCGCGCTCACAGCCACTGGATTTAAAGGGCTAAAAAAAAAGGCTCTTCTCTGTATAATGTTTAGAACATCCTCCTGCATTAATTAATACCCCTCTCTGTATAATGTATACAACATCCACCTACATTAATTAATACCCCTCTCTGTAAAATATATAGAACATCCTCCTGAATTAATGTCCCTCTCTGTATAGAACATCCTCCTGCATTGGCATGTGGAGGGTGCAGAACTTCGGATGTTGCGATGTTGCGCTCTTCATTGCTGGTCTCCTTCACTCATCAATATAATATCACAAAAAGGACTGAAACTAAAATGTAGTGCATTTTATTTTAGTTTCTTTCGTTTTTTGTACTGAGCAGTTTCGTTTCTCTTGAGTCATACTAAAACTAAATTATCCCAAAATTCGGACTAAATCGCTTTAGTACTAAAACGAATGCACATGTCTAGTGAATGTTATATAGAGATCTTCTTATTTGTTACCTGTCTCATCTAGTCTGGACAGACATATCTCTCCTTGCCAAGTGGTTTGAGTTTGTTCCATGAATCAATCACATTTCATTAAAGCAATGCTTTCTTCACAAGGGTTCTATAAGCCTATCACCGGAAAGCTTTAGAGCTTCATGTTTTGACCTTTTAAACTTTCCTTGAAAAAACAGCTTATTAATAGCCGGAAACCATACATGAATTCACAAACCACCCCCTGGGATATCACATAATACTGTGTAGCATGTGGTGTTCACCTGCTGGGTTTCCAAACAAGCTTATCCCTCTGAACGTAGTTGTAAGATGTAGAGTTGTATTCACCAGGAGTTCAATCAAAATGAAACAGGAATCTTGAAATCAATACAAATGAATGTTATTTTTTAATGACTTCTAGAAAAAAATAAGACAGAAAGCATAAAAATAACTACATGACCCTACAACTTCTAGTAGCAAAGACCCAGGTGTTGTCCATTTACTCAAACATATTGCTTTATGAAGTAGTGAAAGCATGGATCAATACTGAACATGTATTGAAGAATACTATAAATATTGCTGTCTTAGACATTATATACATCAAGAAATGGTGGTGTGGTCTACCCATATGACCATGTCATGTTAAGCCCACTGCTATGTTAACCTACCCCAACAACATCATTGTCCTACTCATTTCTCAACATGAGACACTAGCAATACTGCACCGCTTTATAACTAAAGAGAGCACTATATACACATATTAATTCATAATGACTCACCTTAGTGTGAAGGAGTGGGATCCTGTGACATAATGGCGGACTAAACATGGTCATAATGTGACCAAATGCCCATATATTGCTTTATATAGATAGGTGTCTATACTAGGGGCCAGGGGCAAAAGCCCCTTATGTCCAGGAGCTTATTAGAAAAAAAGAAAACACCAAATTAGAGCCCATTACCTGAGAGCCGACACATGTTGATGGCTGCCCTGGACCACTGGACATTTAAAGAATTCTTCTTGCTTTGAAGGAGAAATGGTAAACCCATATTAATAATAACAATGAGAGTATTTTGTGTGACTTTTCAGTTTCCCGGCCTAAAGAGCCATTGATCAACACCTTTTCAGTACTTTATTGTGAATACCAATGTATTCAAAACAGAATCAGTAAAGCTGGTAATTCCATTTACAAGTAAAGGTGTGTGCCAATAACTGAGCTGAATTTTTAATTTGAATCAAAATGCCAGTACGCCCTCAATTAAATCTTTCAAACTGAAAAATGGAAAATTGTGGTTGAAAAAGAAGTAGGGCAGTATTCCCTAGTGAAAGCTAACTGTAGCATTCGGTGAGTAAGCGTTAACATCAGTATAAGTGCTTTAACACATGTCCCCCATATTACCTTCCTAACGCTAAAGCCCTAAAAAATCCGTTAGCGCATCGGTGATTGCTATACTTAACATAGGGAGCCCAATCTGTAATTAGCGTTAGGACTATGTAGAGTACTACCATACTTTTCCTAATGCTAATTACCACACCAATGCTGTACCGAAAAAGTTAACCACAGCAAGGAGTTGGAGTTATGGAAGCCTGGAACACCTCAGGGGGAAGACGCTTGAGATGCCCCGGATGCCAGCTTGCAAAGTTAGGTTGAGAGTTTAGAGTGGGAAGTAGAGTGGGCAAGGCTAAACAGAGGGTTGAAAAGACGTTTTCACCGTTAGCGTCCCCATTTCAACACAGGGCACGGAATAGTGCCCATAGATTTTAGTGATTGTGCCAAATTAAATCAAACCCTTGGTTAGAAAAGGTATAAAACTTAAAACAAGCAGAGTAATGTGAAGTGTTAAGAGAGGGGAAAAAAATCACAATGTATTTAAGTTTGTTCTTAGAACTATGTCAGTTTAGTGGTTGAATTTTAATCACATCCATGACAAAAAGGCAGAGGGAAAATCAACATATTTATAGTAACCCAATCTCATTTGGCATGCAGAAAAAGAGAAGATTGATGACTTTAATACTTTTATTTGCACTGAAAGTGAAGCAGCACCGATTAACAGGTAGTTTCAGTCCCATTGATACTGCTTCTTGAGAATTCAATGTTTTGGAAATATGTGGTGGAAACCTATTATTCTCGGCAAAAGGGAAAACTAATGTTCTTTAATCCTAATTGTTACATCAGATATGACTTTGTGCATTCTAATCACAATCTGCCTCTCTTGACAGTTTTAAAACATTCTGTCCTCTTTGTTGCATGAATAAGGATTTTATGCATTGAATGGTATAATGATACATTGTATTTCCTATTATCAGAAATGAAAATCTTGGAACACTTTTTAAAATCAGAAAAAAATAATATACATTCCCCACCCTGTACTCAATTACCCCGAACAGCCCAGATTTAAGGATCACCTAGGGCAGTGTTTCCCAAACCTGTCCTTGGGACCTTCAACCAGGCCAGATTTTGCAGAACACCTTGGGGAAAAGCAAACTGAATACTGCAAACACTGAACAGCAAATCATATCACCTGTGCTGTGCTTCAGATATCTGTTAAACCTGGCGAGGCAGAGGGTCTTGAGGACAGGTTTGGGAAACACTGACCTAGGAGAAAAGCAGACTGAATCCTGCAATCACTGAGCAGCTGGTGCAGAATCCGTTAGCACCAGCAGAAATCTCCCCCCCCAAAAAATATTAGATACTCACCTAGTATCCCGCAACGAGGACCGCGGCTCCGTCCGCCTCCTCTGTCGCCGGGAAAAGAGGGAGAGACTGGGGGGGAAAAGTCCCCCAGTCTCTCCCTGCAGATCACTATGCCGACCTGCCGGATCTCGCGAAAATGTGGAGGAATCAGCAGCGCTTCCGGCAAGCGATATTTGTAGAAAATCCCTTGCATAGGTATGATTTTTCCAGGCCCATCGAGCCATCTCCTTCTGGTGAAAGCTCCCCAGTGTGCTCAAATAAAACACAAACACAATATAGTGTAGAAACTTCCGGTATAGTAATGGATTGAAAAGGATTACATTCAGGTTTCTTGTTGACTATCAGACACCAGAGGAGCAGGCAGCCGGCGAGACTTTTGGGAGTACCGGATCTTCCCTCAGCCACAGTCACCTCCTCCGCCAGATAATTAGACCAGGATCAGCGTTTTAAAGGTAAAAGTAATGGCAATTCATTGAGAGGATAATATTATATAAAATCTTATATCAAATCAAATGAATAAAAGTATAAAATGCACCAAAAACACATTTTAAGGAAGTCAGACCGACGTGGCACCCCGGCCAAACAGGTGAGCATAGGGAGGGGGGTTAGAGGACCATGATGTACTGTACATGGTACGGCCTTGGTCCTTAACAGGACTTTTTTCCCAGGATGTACCATGTATGTCAGTGGTCCTTATGGGGTTAAAAATAAACAGTAAAAAAAAATAAGAAAAGTATGTATTTATATTGAATCCTATGGGATTTGTTGGTATTTCAGTGCAGTTCCATTCTGTGAATAGAATACATGATAGCCTTCTATGGGGCAATTTTGATGCCACTGAACGCCGCCAAATTGCAGCAAACTGCTGTGAATTGCACCGTATTTTGCTGTCAATTTGTCAGTATTTGGCGAATTGGCAGCTTAGCGAATAGGCAAATAGGCTTGAAATGGGGCCAATTCATAGGTTAATGAATAACTTCTTTATTGTCATATCACAACCAAATATTACACTGTAGGGGCCCTATTACAATCTTCGCGCAAACGTTTGCGCCGGCACAAAAACGCATTAACGCGAGGGGTAAAACCCTTTGCGCTGAACGTCGTATTACAATGTCAGCGCAACAAACACGCGTATACGTCTACCGCGGGTGAACCTGTGCGAACCCTGCACAAGCGTACTTTACTGTGCGCGTCCTATACTTAACATTGTGAGCGCAAATATGTTTGTGCGCTGGTACGAGGATGGTATTACAATCTATGCGCAGGAATTAACGCATAGACGTTGCACGGATAATTTTAGCAACTCCTAAAAGCTGGTGTTAATGGCAAATTCTATCAACCTGGCTGAAACCAAATACACCAGCCCAAAAAAAAAATGCAGCAAAGTATAGTTACACATTCTACTCATACCAAACCAATAAAATGGAGAAGTTGTGTGTGCATTTATTATTGCTGCAGCATATATGCTCAGATTGACTTTGACAGGCGCAAAAATTTAACGTTAGATAATTGTGATTCTTAATTGTGATTGGCTGAATCGCGTGAAAAAAACAGTCCGCACACTGACTTATGCACGCAACGTTACTGCGCGCACATTTGTGCGTGTCCATTTAACGTGCGTTATTGCTCGACGGATGAAAAAATGCACGAGGATTGTAATTCCAGCATTGATTTACGCGCGTTAACGTTTAAAGCTTGGCGCACAAATTCATGCATTGCGCGAGCGTTTTAACGCGAAGATTGTAATAGGGCCCTAAATGTATAACATAATATCTTTCCTTTTTCGTATTTTTATTCTAATTTTGGATTACTTTATGTTATTCAGTAAATCTTATAGAAAATAAGCAACACAGATCCAACAAATATTTGCCATAGAAAGTGTTTCAACATTATCAAGTGTATAACAATACTTTGGTTTTATAGTTTATTTTTATGGTTTCATAGTTTAGCTCATTTTTTGATACCGCCAACATATGTATACAATGCTGTACAAGATATGTGAACAGTGGAGTGATACATTAGAACAGCAAACATTGAGATGTAACTGACATACAGACTCGCATATCAAACAGCCGGTCCCCTCAGTAATTTTAAGCCAACCCCGCCATCACTCCCACTCCAAAAAAATTACATTTATCCCAATGCCACAGAGTTTAGCTCATCCCTACTCCTATGACCATACAGACAACCCCAAACTTACTTCCATCTTACACAAAGGCAACTACACAAACAAATTCATACTGCGAACCAAATACACTCTCATGGCACTCAACCAAACTTAAACACGTTCTCATATCACACAACTTAACCCTTTTTCTGTGGGGGACGTGCTCAGCGCGTCCACCCGCAGGTAGGGTTCCATGCAGAGGACGCGCTGAGTGCGTCCTCCCTTTGGGGCCAGCGATCGGCCGGATTCCGGCCAATCGCTGTGCCCCCCCGGTGCGGGCTGACATGCTCGATGTCAGCCCAGCACACGGAACCGCCGCCGGCACAATTAGATGTCATCGCGGTGGCGCGATGACATCTAATTCAGGCGCCCCCCCGCGTGTGCGGAGGAGGCGCCTGAAGGGGAGGGGGGAGGTCCTTCGGGCCTCTCTCCCTCCCGATCGCCGGGGTGCAGGGGGTTAATCCAGGCACCATTTGGAAGGGCACAGCCTGCCCTTCCTAACGGTACCTGGGATTAACCCCATGGGGGCCGGATCACGAATCGGCGCAGAAAAGCGCTGGTTCGTGATCCTTTCCGGAGCTGCCCGACATCTTGGATGTCGGCCAAGCCTCCGGGAACTCCCCCTGAGGACTGGCGTCATCGTGCATAGCACGATGACGCCAGTCCTGGAGTTAACCCCTAACTGCCACCAATGGTGGAGATAGGGGGTTCCAATGAACCCCCTATCTCCCGATCCGTGGCAGTTAGGGGTTAATGTTTGATATTGTTGGATCGGCCAGAGCATTGCCGTTCCAACGATACCAAACATGACAATGAAGAAAGTTTTTTTAAAAAAAACTAATTTATAAATAAAAATAAAAAAATATTTTAAAAAAAAAATTATAAAAAAAAATAAACAAGTTTTTTTTCTTTTTTTTGGTTTGTTAATGCAGCAATATTGTTCCCATTTCAATTATAATGTGAACAATGATGCTGCACTAACGATTTTTGTATGCGGTGCGTTTGTTAAAAATCGTGTAATTTTCCCCAAAAAAAAATGTAACGAGACCCCATTTCTAATTTTTTTAACAAGTGCACCCCATACAAAATATAACCGCAATTGCTCGCATGTTAAAATGTGAAAACAAAACACTTTACACGTTGTAAATCATTGAAAATTCTTATTTTATTGCATTTTTTGGTATAATAACAGGACATGACGTATACATATAATAATGACATATTATGAATCTGCCGAGTCTGACGGAAAGAACGATATATATAATATTTCTGGGTCATATACTAAAATAAGCCTTAAAAACGCGTTTAAACAAGATGAGCGAAACAGGTAAAAATTAGCTCAGCACAGAGGCGTGAAACGCCTCAGCAGCGAAAGGGTTAACCCACACAATCCTCTCCCACAAACTAAAAAATTTTTTTTGCAAACAAACAACCTCATTCTCACTAATGTCAAGTTCAACTCTATACTCACTCCTGTCCTACACTGTCACTCACATCCTTGCTAACACTCTTGCCAACATCTGAGGAAAGGGATTTAGGGGTTATTATTTCAGAGGATCTAAGGGTAAGTAGTCAATGTAATAGAGCAGCAGGAAATGCTAGCAGAATGCTTGGTTGTGTAGGGAGAGGTATTAGCAGTAGGAAAAGGGAAGTGCTCATGCCACTGTACAGAGCACTGGTGAGACCTCACTTGGAGTACTGTGTGCAGTACTGGAGACCGTATCTACAGAAGGATATAGACATCTTAGAGAGAGTTCAGAGAAGGGCTACTAAAATGGTGTACGGCTTGAAGGAGAAAAGTTACCAGGAAAGGCTTAATGATCTTAACATGTACAGCTTGGAAAAAAGACGAGACAGAGGAGATATGATAGAAACATTTAAATACGTAAAGGGAATCCACAAGGTAGAGGAAGGGAGTATATTTAAACGGAAACAAAGTAGCAAAACAAGAGGACATACAGGGTTATCCAAAGAGATCCGAATTGCTTGAGAAAGGTAACCGAACGCTGAAAATCAGCGTTCGGTTACCTTTCCTGACCATTCGGCTATCCAGAGAGCAGGCAATTCTCCAAATCCTGGCGAATTGCCTGCACATACGGTGCTTGTTCGGTCCCTGTTCGAGAGCAGTGAAATTCCCATGAAAAAGCACTGCTTCGGCTATTCAGAGAACACAAACCAGCAGTGAAAGGTTCCCCTAATGCCCTGCCATTCGGTGGTTTAATTCGGCAAATTTATTCAGGAGAATCCCATAGGCTTCAATGTTAAAAATATTCCCGATTTAATTCAATATCTAATAAACCGTTCATTATAAAATTCTGCAGCAAAAAGTCTCTTTATTTATAGATTTTTTAGGATACTTTAAGCATTTTTCAGATTTTTTTTTTTTTTTTTAAAAGTCCGATTTTTTTTCAGATTTTTTTTTTCAGTTTACTTATTTTTTTTGTAACAGCCCTCTTTATTATCATTCCCTGGACCTCCTGTGAAAATTTCAGACATTTTCGCTCAGTAGTTTCTTTGCAAACAGCGTTTCATTTTCCTAGATTCATACAAATGGTTTTTCTAATTTATTCACTGCATCCTCTACATCACAGCTGCTTCGGCTCTGTGTGATTCGGCTCCTGTTCGGCTCCTGTTCGGCTCCTGTTCGGCTTCTTCGAAGGTTAATCCAGATGTTTTTGCTTGTTTTCAGTGTGCATTCGGTTAGTTTTCGGCAGGTTTTCGGCAGCTTTTCCCTGCAATTCGGGGACCCTGTGCTGTTTGCTGAATACACCGCAGGGTCACCGAAATGCAATCAGCAAAAGGAACCGAATTGAAGAGAACGAAAAGTCACCGAACGTGCGGTGACTTTTCGAATCTCTTTGGATAACCATGATAGTCTTAGATTAGAGGGGCAAAGGTTTAAAAGTAACATCAGGAAGCATTATTTTACTGAGAGGGTGGTGGATACATGGAACAGCCTTCCAGTTGAAGTGGTAGAGGCCAAAACAGTAATTGAATTTAAGCAAGCATGGGATAGGCATAAGGCTATCCTAAACAAAAGATAAATCCAGGTAAAGTATCCATGTAATTGGGCAGACTAGATGGGCCGAAAGGTTCTTATCTGCCGACATTTTTCTATGTTTCTATGTTTCTATCCCTAAACTAAATAGGCCTACATGTCCCAGTTCTCCCCAAATTTGTCTCCATTATTCTTCTCATTATTTGTCCTGCCCATTTGTAAACATTAGGGATGAGCTGTTCAGTTTGATCAGTCCGGAGTTCGACTCGAACATCAGCAGTTCTAAAGTTCGCGAACTTCGAACTTTTTGGCGTGTTCGGTTCGAGTTCGAAAAAAATAAATTGAAAAAAGTATAAAAAATGCTTAAAAAATACAAAAAAATCTAGAAATAAAGAGACTCTTTACTGCAGAATATTATAAGCAATGGTTTATTAGATATATTCTCACCTCTAAATGACCTGTGCTTACAGCACAAACGGCTTAAACAACAGGTGTTAATTAGTGTTTGGAAATAACATCTGCTTCTAATTAGTCTGGTGTCATGAATTTGATACATTGCCTGCAGACTGAGTGTGGCTCCTGCACATGTATGAACTCTGTATGCTTCTGAATTCTAAGAAGTGTTCATTTTTACTACATGATCCTCTGATATGCTGTTTAACCCCTTAAGGACCAGGGCTCTGTAAAGCCAATCATTAATGATGTAGATGTTACGTCATTTGTCATCAAGGGCTTAATAAAATCTTTATCACACTCCTTAGATTTAAACGTAATATTCCATTATTTGTATGTCATGTAGCTCTCCCGAAGGGTCTATGTGAGCATACAATTATTATTGTGTTAGAGCTATAGTTTTGGTGCAATCGTGGTGGAAGGGCTTGCTGCTTCTGCATTAGTAACACAACACAACGTGAAAATGTCTATCATAAAGCGTACAAGCTGAGTCCTTAGAGTCAAAGACTATCCATTGTCATATATACCTTGCTTTATACACATAATTCATTCCCTCATCTGACAGGATAGTAGCCAGTCCCTGTGCATTTTAACCCCTTAACCTTTTCGCTGCTGAGGCATTTCACGCCTCTGTGCTGAGCTCATTTTTACTGGTTTCGGTCATCTTGTTTAAACACGTTTTGAAGGCTTATTTTAGTATATGACCCAGACATATTATATATCATTCTTTCCGGCAGACTCAGCAGATTCATAATATGTCATTATTATATGTATATGTCTGTATATTATAACAAAATATGCAATAAAATATGAATTTTCAATAATTTACAATGTGTAAAGTGTTTTTTTCACATTTTAACATGCAAGCAATTGCGGTTATATTTTGTATGGGGTGGGCTTGTAAAACAAATTAGAAATGGGGTCTCGTTACTTTTTTTGGGGGAAAATTACGCAATTTTTAACAAACGCACCGCATACAAAAATCGTTAGTGCAGCATCATTGTTCACATTCTAATTGAAATGGGAACAATATTGCTGCATTAACAAACCAAAAAAAAATTATTTTTTTTATAATTTTTTTAAAATATATTTTTTTTTTTATTTTTAATTTCAATTTTTTTTAAAAAACTTTTTACATGGTCATGTTTGGTATCGTTGGAAAGGCCATGCTCTGTCTGATTCAACAGTACCAAACATTATCCACTAGCTGCCACGGATCGGGAGATAGGGGGTTCATTGTAACCCCCTATCTCCACCATTGGTGGTAGTTAGGGGTTAACTCCAGGACTGCTATGCACAATGACGCCAGGAGGCATTCCCGGAAACTTGGCCGACATCCAAGATGTCGGCCAGCTCCGAGATAGGATCACGAATCGTGATCCGGCACCCAAGGGGTTAAAGGCACGGTTTGGAAGGGGGGCATGGGGGCGCCTGAATTAGATGTCATAGCGCCACCGCGATGACATCTAATGGTCCCGGCGGTGGTCCCGGTGCTGGGCTGACATCGACGATGTCAGCCCGCACCGGGGGGCACAGCGATCGCTGATTTTCAGAGTTCGGTTACCTTTCGGCAGCCTTTCGGATCTCTTTGATTAACCATGTATGTAATACCTTATTCCAGGGATGGCGAACATTTTTGAGCCCGAGTGCCCAAACTGGATCGCTGAACCAACTTATGTGTCTCAAAGTGCCAAGCACACAAATAGACCTGAATACGGATTTATTTTAGAAAAACCACTTCATACGACTGTCTGAACTAATTATGTGCTTAAGTCTTAAAAGAAAAATACAGTATAAAGAAGATGAATATATTGCCCCAGCTCACACATGGATATAATTGCCTCAAGCTCACACATGGATATATATTTGCCCCAAGCTCACACATGGATGTATTTGCCCCAAGCTCACACATAGATGTATTTGCCCCAAGCTCACACATGGATGTATTTGCCCCAAGCTCACACATGGATGTATTTGCCCCAACTCACACATGGATGTATTTGCCCCAAGCTCACACATGGATGTATTTGCCCCAAGCTCACACATGGATGTATAGTATATTGCCCCAAGCTCACACATGGATGATGTATATTGCCCCAAGCTCACACATGGATGTATATTGCCCCAAGCTCACACATGGATGTATACTGCCCCAGCTCACACAAGGATGGATATTGACCCAACTCACACATGGATGTATACTGCCCCAGCTCACAAATGGATGTATACTGCCCTAGCTCACACATGGATGTATACTGCTCCAGCTCACACATGGATGTATACTGCCCCAGCTCACACATGGATGTATATTGGCCCCCAGCTCACACATGGTTATATATTGCCCCAGCTCACACATGGATGGATATTGCCCCAACTCACACATGGATGTATACTGCCCCAGCTCACACATGGATGGATATTGGCCCAGCTCACACATGGATGTATACTGCCCCAGCTCACACATGGATGGATATTGGCCCAGCTCACACATGGATGTATACTGCCCCAGTTAACACATGGATGGATATTGGCCCAGCTCACACATGGATGTATACTGCCCCAGCTCACACGTGGATGGATATTGGCCCCAAGCTCATTTGGTCCTCCCGGTGCCTCACAGCATGCTTCTTCCTCCCTAGTGCGCGCTGGCAAATGATGTTCCCCGGCTACTCGTTGAAGTCCACCAGCCGCGAGTTAACTGGTGGACTTAAACAAGCGGCCGGGAAACATCATTTGCCAGCACACGCTGGAAGGACGCGGCAGTGAGGCAAGCCTATGGCTTGCGTGCTGATACAGTCGGCCCCGCGTGCCAGGTGTGGCACGCGTGCAATAGGTTCGCCATCACTGACTTATTCTGTCGTTAATTACTGATTGCGCTTCCCATGTTAATTATAGGATGCGCAAAGTACAATAAGCTTTTGCAAACTAGCAAAATCACAGATGCGCTAACAGATATTAAAAGGGATTACATAGAAACATAGAAAAATGTTGGCAGATAAGAACCTTTCGGCCCATCTAGTCTGCCCAATATGGATACTTGGATACTTAACCTGGATTTATCTTTTGTTTAGGATAGCCTTATGCCTATCCCATGCTTGCTTAAATTCAATTACTGTTTTGGCCTCAACCACTTCAACTGGAAGGCTGTTCCATCTATCCACCACCCTCTCAGTAAAATAATGATATGATATGATATATCATATCTCCTCTGTCTCGTCTTTTTTCCAAGCTGTACATGTTAAGATCATTAAGCCTTTCCTGGTAACTTTTCTCCTTCAAGCCGTACACCATTTTAGTAGCCCTTCTCTGAACTCTCTCTAAGATGTCTATATCCTTCTGGAGATACGGTCTCCAGTACTGCACACAGTACTCCAAGTGAGGTCTCACCAGTGATCTGTACAGTGGCATGAGCACTTCCCTTTTCCTACTGCTAATACCTCTCCCTACACAACCAAGCATTCTGCTAGCATTTCCTGCTGCGCTATTACATTGACTACTTACCCTTAGATCCTCTGAAATAATGACCCCTAAATCCCTTTCCTCAGATGTTGAGGTTAGGACTGTATCAAATATTCTATATTCAGCCCTTGGGTTTTTACGTCCCAGGTGCATTATCTTGCACTTATCCACATTAAAACTCAATTGCCACAGCTCGGACCATTTTTTTAGTTTACCTAAATCATTTGTCATTTGGCTGATCCCTCCAGGAACGTCAACCCTGTTGCAAATCTTTGTGTCATCAGCAAAAAGACATACTTTTCCATTAATACCTTCTGCAATATCACTAATAAAAATATTAAAGAGAATGGGTCCAAGTACTGACCCCTGAGGTACCCCACTGGTAACAAGACCTTGCGCCGAATAAACTCCATTTACCACAACCCTCTGTTGCCTGTCACTCAGCCACTGCCTAATCCATTCAACAATATTGGAATCCAAGCTCAAAGATTGCAATTTATTGATAAGCCTTCTATGCGGAACAGTATCAAAAGCCTTACTGAAATCTAAATAAGCAATGTCTACTGCACCACCTGTGTCTATTATTTTTGTTACCCAATCAAAAAAATCAATAAGATTAGTTTGGCATGATCTCCCTGAGGTAAACCCATGTTGTTTCTGATCCTGTAATCTATGTGTTTTTAGATGTTCGACAATCCTTTCCTTTAACATGGTTTCCATTAATTTCCCCACTACTGACGTAAGACTAACTGGCCTATAGTTCCCCGATTCCTCCCTACTACCCTTCTTGTAAATGGGCACAACATTTGCTAATTTTCAGTCTTCTGGGACAACTCCTGTTAGCAAGGATTGGTTAAATAAATCTGTTAACGGTTTTGCTATTACATCACTGAGCTCTTTTAATAATTTAGGGTGGATCCCATCAGGCCCCATTGACTTATTTGTCTTTACTTTAGACAGCTGCTGTAGAACCTCCTCCTCTGTAAACTGATATGTAAATGTCTCGTTAGTGTTTCCTCCTAACTGAGGTCCCTTTCCTTCCTTTTCTTCTGCAAAGACTGAACAAAAATATTCATTGAGGCAGTCAGCGAGACTTTTATCCTCTTCTACATACCTTCCTTCCTTTGTTTTTAATCTAACTAATCCTTGTTTTACTTTTCTTTTCTCGTTTATGTATCTAAAAAATGTTTTGTCCCCCTTTTTTACTGACTGAGCTATTTTCTCTTCTGCATGTGCTTTGGAAGCTCTTATAAATTGCTTTGCCTCTTTCTGCCTAATCTTATAGGTTTGCCTATCTTCTTCACTCTGAGTTTTTTATAATTATTGAATGCTGTCTTTTTGTTCTACACTATTTTGGCCACATCTGCAGAGTACCACAGTGGTTTCTTCCCTTTTTTGTTATTGCTAACAATCCGAATGCAATTGCCTGTGGCATTCAATAATGCTTCCTTTAAATAATCCCATTTCTCCTGGACTCCCTTTAAACTCCTCCAGTCTGATGATGACTCCTTCACACAAAATCTCATTTTAGAAAAATCTGGTTTTTTAAAGTCTAAAACTTTTGTTTTTGTGTGGTGCGGCTCCATCCCTGTTCTTATATTAAACCATTCTGACTGGTGATCACTAGATCCCAAATTTTCACCTACAACAACGTCCGATACCAAACCTCCATTTGTGAGTATTAAATCCAATATGGCCTCTTTACGGGTCGGCTCCTCAACTACTTGTGTTAGAGATAATCCCAGTAGGGAGTTTAGAATATTTGTACTCCTGGTGCACCCAGCTGTTTTGGTTTTCCAGTTCACATCAGGAAGATTAAAGTCCCCCATGATAATAACTTCCCCTTCATTGCCATTTTGGCTATTTCCTCAAACAGCAGATTATCTAGCTCTTCTACTTGTCCAGGGGGTCTATAGATCACACCTACACGAGCTACTGTATGATTGCCAAATGTTAGCGTAACCCAAACTGACTCTATGTTCACCTCGCTCACTTTTATTTGGTTCGTTTTTATGTTGTTTTTCACATACAGGGACACTCCTCCTCCTTTCCTACCTTCTCTGTCTTTTCTATATAAAGAGTACCCCGGTATTGTTATGTCCCAGTTATTTTTCTCACTGAACCATGTCTCAGTAACCGCCACTAAATCTACTTTTTCAGCTGCCATCATTGCCTCCAGTTCTTTGATTTTATTGACTAAACTGCTAGCAATTATAGACACGACTCTGAGCTTGTCATTTTTTTCCCCGCATGTAGCTTGCACCCTCCGATTTAGTTTTGGGGGACAATCGGGCAGAATGTTTTTTACCCTTTTGTCCCCCCCTCCTAGTTTAAATATTTCTTTGCGAAACCTTTGAACTTCTCACTGAGAACATATGTTCCCCTATGAGTAAGATGCAAACCATCTTTTTTATACAGTTCCTTTCTGTTCCAATTAGAGCTATCATGGGACACAAAGCCAAATCTTTGCTCCCGACACCATTCCCGAAGCCACAAATTAAACTCCCTATTGCGCATCTGCCTATCCTGAATGTTATGCACAGGCAAAACTTCAGAGAATGACACAGTGGATGCAATCTGCTGTATTTCACCTCCAAGAACACAAAAATCTTCCTTAATCTCAGAAACCTCATTGCTAGCCAAGTCATTTGTCCCTAGATGGACTAGAACGTCCACTTCCCCTTGCTGCTTTGCCTGTTTGACAATATTGAGATTAGCGTTAGGAATGTAATATGGGTGGCATGCATTAAAGACACTTATCCTAGGATTAACAGTTACATATCCGAACGCTACAGTAACCGTTCCATATGTAATCTAGCCCATCATAGGGCTCTATTCCTTAGTTGTTGTAGTTATAGAGTCGTGACATGTAAGCGTTAGCATTACTAAGTTTAACATCCGACATCGACATTCCAACGTTGACGTTAAAATGGTGTGAAAGCAGCTGGCACGAGCTTACTGTACTTAGCATCTCCTACACATAACATGGGGAGCCCAGTTGTTTTTTTACTGCCTTATCAAGTGCGGTATTCCAAGGTGCTGGCGCAACGTAACGTCAGGACGTGTATTGACAAACTTAATCAACTTGTGAAAGCTGGTGTTAAATGATTTTGCAAATGGGGAGCTCTGCTGCTGGTATCATCAAGCTTTGCACCTACCCCAGAATGCTATGTTAAAATGGAGAGGGTGAGGGAAAATCTGGAGGAGCATTTTAGAGTCAAGTACGGGATAGGGCCCATTGTTTTTGTTGATTGCTTTGAACTGCTAATAAAATTAACCATTTCTAATCTTAATTTGGCTTTCAAAGAATTGAACACATACAATATTAAACACAGCATTCCCATCTGGAACTATAGGGGTTACAATCAGCATCTTTCACGGACCAAGACATTAATTTAAACTTGTGTTTAACATAGCTTTCCTACCCACACCATTAGCATCTTTTCCGCTTAAGAATCTCACTTCATCACTGTCTCTGGGACAGAATGCAGCATTAGAAGGGCTGGCCAAGTAAGCAGTGAATCCTTCATTGTATAATTCAGTCCGATGCTTTGTTATTTTTTTTGGTTTGTTAGATAAGCGTATGAATTAAATATCTACCTGTGAAGTTCCTGATTCCCAGTGAAAGTATGAAAATGTAAAGTGATGGTTAAAAATAATACAAGAATATTATTATTGTGATTTAACATATCATTTATCAGAGTCTAATATACAGTATATGTATTGTTTCTTTATTATCATACTCAAAATTCATGCAGTATTTTACAGTCTTACTAACCTTTACCAGAAATACTTCTAGGTGCTATGTAAACAATTCATTAACTATCCTATAATTGTAGAAATGAACATGCAGATAGTTTTATTACCACCTACATAGATATGGGTTTATTTACAAATTTTGTGTAGTTGCCTTAAAATGCTTTCAATTATGCAATGCATGGCCCCATGGAGTCCTGTGAACTGCAGGAATTTATGCCTGTGCCAGAGCACAACGCCACTGCAAGTATTGTTATGGACAAGAATATGTATCTGCTTTAATAATATTCAAAGGCCTAGAAAAATGCTCATTTAAGTAGTTTAAGTGGTTAATCCGGATTTAAGAAGTTAGTATGTCTTTAAGAGCAGACATTAATTAACTGTTTTTATAAGAATCGAATGCATATTATTGTTTAACACGCTATCTTAGCCGATTGTTTTGTAGCACATGTAGTTTCTCTTTCCTAGTATCAAGAAGAGAATATTTTGGAACATCTTGGAACATCCTGAAAGCGTCCTGTAACAACGCCCTTGACGGCTAAGGGGACAAACTGATAAGCTGATGTTTACTTTTCTTAATTATTAAACATAAATCTGCAAATTTCACAATATTAATGACGAATAGAATGTTGGGCAACAGCCTGTTTTCATTACGTACGAAGTAGCATAAAAAGCTTGTATCTTTTCAATAAAGAGCAGAGAAGTCACCCGGACTTGTCCGAGGGGGGCTACATAGACACTTATCCAGCAAGTCTGTGTGTTTTCTTTCAGTGTGCACTTGATTTGATTGGCTTCTCCACCATTTGGCAGCTGCAGGCATTCAAACAAGAGACTGTTTAAGTCTGATCCATAACAATTGGCACCCGAACGTGGGACATCTGAGTTGCTCTGCCAGTTGCCAGCAAAAAAAGACTTCCACAGACGGAGACTGTACCAGAGCGGAGCCTGATCACCTTCGTGCCTAACAGGTAAGATACCTTTGTTATCTGCCTGTGACGTGTTCAGGTCTGCGGTCCCCGTCCCGGGAATCCATGCATGGCACTTGGCGGACAACCAAAGTGGGCTTTTATTTAACTTTGCTCAGATGTCCGTTTACTGACCCACGAATCGCATGCCTGTTGTCTCATTGTCTGTACATCTGTTCACTGTTCTTTGTATTGACGGCATATTTCCTGATAGGAATTGTGGTTTAGTTGGTGATCAGAGAGATTGTCGGGGTCTAGAACAGGGGATGCAGGCTAGACATCCCTGGTAGAGGGACATGATATATCTCTGATAGAGGTGTAGTTGGATTGACAGTCAGAAGGGGTAGTGTGAGCAGCAGGGGATGCAGGCTAGACATCCCTGGTAGCAGCCCACATTATATATATATATCTACAGGTAATGCAGGCTAGACATACCTAGTGGCAAGATATATATAGACTATATTTGGAATTGGAATATAGGGGAGGATGAGACGCTTTACTGTCGGGGTCTAGAACACGGGATGCAGGCTAGACATCCCTGGTAGCAAGACACGATAGGTACAGGTCTATCCTCACTTCTGACTATTGATATACTACGTGAATTGATTGACAGTCAGAAGGGGTAGTGTGAGCAGCAGGGGATGCAGGCTAGACATCCCTGGTAGCAGCCCACATTATATATATATATCTACAGGTAATGCAGGCTAGACATACCTGGTGGCAAGATATATATAGACTATATTTGGAATATAGGGGAGGACGTGACGCTTTACTGTCGGGGTCTAGAACAGGGGATGCAGGCTAGACATCCCTGGTAGCAAGACACAATAGGTACAGGTCTATCCTCACTTCTGACTATTGATAAACTACGTGCATTGTTTAAATTGATCAGGAAAAGAGCTAACAATCAGGAATGTGTAATGAACAAAAAAAACATGCAGGATGGATGACTCCACGCAAGTTAGTTGAAGACAGAGCAGGTAAAAGGAATGTTATGTTATGAAATTGAACCTTCTCGGTAGAAAGCAGAGGAATGGAGAAGTTTATTGAAGAATAAAAAAGGAATGTTGACCGACAGAGAATCAAGCCAAGGCTTGCCGTACACTATGGTCATTGAAAAGTCAAAAGTGACTAAAATAGTCAGCTGTCTAGGGAAACAATGTCAAATGCCAATTATTATGTGGCGTCAAGATACGTGGCACATCCTAAGTGTTATATTTGTCCTGTTTGTCTCAGAATATTTGAATACTTGTGCTATCTTCTGAGGCACAGCACTGTCCATTCACAACAAAAGTCTTATTTGTGCGAGATTTGGGGCAAATCTTTCAAAAGGATTTTCTTTAATCATCATCAGCAAATCCACAAGGTCTAAAGTATTATACCCTAGCAGGAAAATGTGTAAAATAAATGCATAATTGCAGGAGATGGAATTAATTCATTATTTGTTGTGTAAATGTCATTGTTTGTAATTAGGGATATTATAATAAATTTTAAATAAAGTATTTAGAGCAATTGTTTGTATAGGTGTAGTTTTCTAAGCCCACAGAGAACTACCTGAGATTTGTATTTATGCACGAATGTATTATAAAATACTGACAATTAATGTATTATTGGCCACTTGCCCCCCCTTTACAAGTTTCCAAAGGAAAGGTCCCGCACCCTGTTTTCTCCATTATCCCTGGAGGACAGCGTGGCCCTTAGTGCCATTTCCCTGCTCCTGTCCATCAACGCTTGCCCTGCGATCCCAGCCCCATTTCAGAACTAGAACAGGAGGTCCCGGATTACCTGTGATCCTTTTGAAGTTCCCCACGCACGTTCCAGGACGGAGCATCCATTGCCGTTTAGCTGACAATCTACCAGGCGCCAAGCAGGAATTCCTGCTCTGTGGATCTCCACTCATGGCAGGGGGGCTGTCCGTCCAGGAACAGCTGGGACGCACTGGGTCACGGTAATCTCGTTTCTGGCGCAAGCCAGATAGGTTTGGTTAAATTGAGATGTCAGCGTGGGGTTAATTGAAATGCTGTACAAGTGTGGCAGTGTGTAATTTCCCCTACAGTATGAATACGTAAGCTGTTTTACGTACGTGGTTTTTTACTGGCTCGGCCAGGTGTCAAGTAATGGGATCCTGACAGAGCAACCTGGTGCTGTATGTGATGTGTGTGTGTATGTACACTTCTACATTTACAGTGTGTGCCCCTAGTATGTGATTGTCAAGATTTCCTGGTGTGACTGTATATTGTGTCTAACAGTGTATACATTGTAATTGTGTGTGTGTGTGTGCGTGTGGTGTGTCCAGGGACATTTGCAAACCCCTGGTTCCCATACAGGGATTCAAACTTTTTCACTGGATGTCTAAATTTAGCGTGCATTGCAAGCTTTGACTGAGAATAGTAGGATTTTCAGTTGTCGTGATTTTCGCTGTCTTCGCAGTCCACAAGCTCTTCTCCAAAGGTGGGAGTGCATTATTTTAGCCTGAACCTGATAACAGAGCGTTCTGTCACAAAACTTAACTCTCTATGCGTATTACACGAAGTTAGTTTATTTTAGTGTATATTAAATGTAAAGTATAGACATCTGTATGCAGAATTGTTATTCTTGAAGAACGAGTGTATATCTATAATGTGAACGCCCTACCTTTATATTTATAATCAGCTTTGCCCTGCGGGACAGGCTAAATACGTTTTTTCTGCTAAAAGATCACAATGTTAGATATTTAAATTTTTGTGCAGCACCACGGCGCGCGTTGGCGCTTTGTAGATACCGAAAGATTGTTTTTTATTCTGATGGTAACTAATTTTCCTTACAGTACATTAATATAAATAAGTGTATTTTTTGCTGCAGAATTGTAGAGTGATCTTCCAGACCCACCTAGTTTTGCACCATGTTTGAATCGGTTGGTAGATTTGTTAATACCCCTTAATATGGGATACAACTTAGATTTAAAATATCCTGTATTCTATAGCGTTATGTTTTTATTTGGTGGAAGGGAAGTAGGATTTCGACCAGGACATAAAAAAAAAGTACAAGTTTGTTAGCCTTGGCCTTCTAACCATGGAGATTACTGACGGGGGGGGGAGAAGGAGTGGCAGCAGGTGCAGAAGCTCCAGTAAGGGGGGGGGGCGTTAGTGAATTAAAAATGTACAAATCTATGCAATTTTAGATAGAGCAGGATTGTTTACCTCCTGCGATAGTACTTTAGATGCCGTTTAGTTTGGTTTATGATGCATAGTATGAACACGGTATCTATAATTGCAGATTGCTATTTTTTTTTAAAAAAACGTGTATTTTGTATAGGATTTTATAGTTAGTGACCAAACGACAGACAGAGTGTGACCTAGCTATGTACATGAGAAGGTTACTAATGTCTGAAAAGATTTGTACTGGGTACAACAGTCTCGTGATGCCTGGTTATTAAGTATGAATTAAGATAATTAAAAGAAAGTACACCAGGATGGGACCGACCATTCCATGTATTACTCTCTACCCCAACTACAGTCAACTTCGCTGAATGAGTTCCCTGGATACATCTGATTGCAGAAGAGCTGTAGGCCTGAATCCCGACCCACCAGTCTCGACCACGCCCAAGCCCGGACTTCAAAGGGGGGTTGCACTACTATAGGAGCCTGTTTCAAACCCCGGTGAAAAATGGAGAAGGCTGGCGAGACTCTAGGGGAATGGATGATGCGCAGCTCTTCTCCAAGGGGGATACTGGCGGTAGTAGCAATTGAAGAACCGTTACTGTAGAGAAACAGATTCCTGAGATTGAAGAAGAGGTTAAAGATATCCAGAAACTCATCCAGACCCCCCGGAGATCCTTACCCATCTGACCAGTACTCCACCCGACATGCCAAATCTGGATTTCTACCTGAACAAATGGCAGTTTGAACCAAATGGTGAATTAATCGAAGTAATCCTCAAGCAGTCACAAGATGGATACGAAATACTGGAATACAACCATTCCTATATCCGGTGTTCAGTCCCTTTTCAAGAGCAAGGACGGAAGCTGACAAAGCCTGAGCTTGCAATCTTGAAGAAGAACAAAGGAATCCCGCAATAGAACTGTCTGAAACATGAATCCTGAGAAAACCTGAATCCTAACTGTCACAACAACCTACGAATTACCCGGATTCTGAAGTGTCTGAGGGAACTAGGAGCCGAGAGATACCAGGCCCCTTGATGAAATTCTTCCTGATAGAAACACTTGTTGAAAGACGTCTGCCAAACGTAAAGGTCAGTGTCCTGAGCTAGTTCTTGTTTACCGTGAAGAACAGATGGGAACGGCGAGACCTGAGGTATTTCACATGTAAAACAAAAAGTTGAGAAAAAGTGAGTTCATATGGGGACCTGGGGAGAAACTCCAGTGTTACAAGAAGACTCTCTCTCTGATAATCCCCTCGCTGCCGCCGCCACTTGCCCACTGGACTCCAGAATAATCTGAAAAAGAGCAGAAGTGGTTCTCCATGAAGATTCTGAGAAGATGGATGGTTCCAACTAGCCAGCAGACAAATAGTCCTTCCTGCCACATTGGCACCAGAGATTGTCTGGGCCCTACATGCCAGCACCCATGGAGGAAAGACTGCCATGGAACAGTGTGTCACTTGTGCTAAGAATAACCCCAGATCAGGCCCATCACAACAGCCAGGAGTACAACCCATCGGATTATCACCAATGGTCTTACTTCAGATTGACTTTACCGTACTTCTACCCTGCAAAGGGTACAAGTATCTTCTATTGCTGGTATGCACTCTGACATGATGGGTTGCAACCTATCCAACCAGAACTGAGAAAGTCGCAGAGGTAGTGAAGTGCCTCCTGAAAGAAATTATCTACCGGTATGGATTACCGCTTGCTATTGGGTCGGACAATGGCCCAGCCTTTGTACAGACCTGTCTGCATCGACTCGCCCAGCATTTGGACATCACCCAGAGACTGCATACTGCTTACAGATCCTCAAAGTTCCAGAAAGATGGAACACGTGCAGTGACTCAGCCCCTGGAGTACTAGTCCAGTACCTGTGGCATACCTGTCAGACCTACCAGACACAGTCGCTTGCGGCCTGCCACCCTGTATAAATCTGCTGGTTGCTGACGTGCTTACCCTAGGCCAAGGACGTACGTGCAAGTACGCATTCATGACCGTCCACGAGGATGGAGCCCTCTACCTGGACCGCGGCCTACTAACCTCTACGGGCAAGCGGGTACAGTACAAGAGGGTTCCGATGTACATTAAGACAGATGAGTTGGCCTTATTGTATTAGGGAAAGAAATGTGCATTTTTAGGGGGGACTGTTATGGACAAGAATATGTATCTGCTTTAATAATATTCAAAGGCCTAGAAAAATGCTCATTTAAGTAGTTTAAGTGGTTAATCTGGATTTAAGAAGTTAGTATGTCTTTAAGAGCAGACATTAATTAACCGTTTTTATAAGAATCAAATGCATATTATTGTTTAACACGCTATCTTAGGCGATTGTTTTGTAGCACATGTAGTTTCTCTTTCCTAGTATCAAGAAGAAAATATTTTGGAACATCTTGGAACATCCTGAAAGCGTCCTGTGACAACGCCCTTGATGGCTAAGGGGACAAACTGATAAGCTGATGTTTACTTTTCTTAATTATTAAACATAAATCTGCAAATTTCACAATATTAATGACGAATAGAATGTTGGGCAACAGCCTGTTTTCATTACGTACGAAGTAGCATAAAAAGCTTGTATCTTTTCAATAAAGAGCAGAGAAGTCACCCGGACTTGTCCGAGGGGGGCTACATAGACACCTATCCAGCGAGTCTGTGTGTTTTCTTTCAGTGCGCACTTGATTTGATTGGCTTCTCCACCATTTGGCAGTTGCAGGCATTCGAACAAGAGACTGTTTAAGTCTGATCCATAACAGTATCAGTCTGCTCTTCCTCTTCCTTCCAGGGCCAGGCACTAATAAAGCAGCTACCCTTGGATTGGTACGTTGAAAGTGAGATGGTAAGTAAAATCTGCTCACACAGTTTTCATTACTTACAGTTTTCCTTTTTGCACAAACTACGGAATAAGGCCCCTGATGTCTGTTCTTTTGCAGGACACCCACTTACTTGGAACATGCATCCCAATGGGGCTCAATAGAGGCTGCAATTAGACAGGTGTGACAGGGAGCTAAAGACGGGTGGTCAGTCCTCAACATGTAATGCACAAAACCAGAGTGACTGCACTCACCTAAACATGCATTTTGTAAGGGTGCTTCTGAGGGACCAGTGGGGATAACATATAAAATGCTAAAAATTCAGAGCACACCAATATAATATAAGCAATAGATATTACAAAAAGCTAGGGCACTATCATGTGCTGATAGCTAAAACGGGGATGCTAAGGGGAAAAATTTGCAGTCGCAAATTTCTCCATACAGTCCCTCTTTTACAAGTAGATTACAAGGCAGGCGCTGAATCCAGCAGCCTGCCCCTTAATGGCCGTTAGCCACAGAATACGTAGCACTAGCTCGCTGTCATGAGCATCCCCTTCTGGAGTCCATAGGACTCCATGGAGGCTTCTGCTGCTGGGTTACATGACCTGCAGGATCTCATCTCTTATGAGATCCTGCAGGTCCGTGGAGTGAGGATCGCGGAGGGAGACTGGGGACTTTTTCCCCCAGTCTCACTCTGCTTCAGGCGGCCAGAAGCGGCATACTGGGTCGCCGTTCTCACCCTGGGATGAGAGGTGAGAATCAAATTTTTTTGGAGGGTTTCCAGCTGCTGCTACTAACGAAGAAACAGAAGAAATATAATCAGTTACCTACAGCATAGAGCTGTGGCTAACTTTTCAGTTTCAGGGCAAGACTTATATATGTGTCTAAAACATGGTCCAAAACATGGTCCAAACGGTCACCCTAGTAATCAACCACTCACAAACTATGAATAATCCTCAGCATAAAATGTTTAAAATTAGGCAATATATTAGAATTAGGATATATGTGGATAAAGGATACATATATATCATAATAGGGCCTACTGCAACAGCAGCTGACCAGATCCATTACTATGGTGTATGCAACACATGCTACAACACATAAATACATGTTTCAGGGCAAGACTTATCCATGTGCCCCTTTAAACATGGTCCACACGGTCACCCTAATAATCAACCGCTTGCACACTATCAGGGTTATTCAAAGAGATCCAAATTGCTTGAGAAAGGTAACCGAACGCTGAAAATCAGCGTTTGGTTACCTTTCTTGGCCATTCGGCTATCCAGAGAGCAGGCAATTCGCCAAATCCTGGCGAATTGCCTGAACATGCGGTGCCTGTTCGGTGCCTGTTCGGTGCCTGTTCGAGGGCAGTGAAAACCCCATGAAAAAGCACTGCTTCGGCTATTCAGAGAACACAAACCAGCAGTGAAAGGTTCCCGAAATGCCCTGCCATTCGGGGTTTAATTCGGCAAATTTATTCAGGAGAATCCCATAGGCTTCAATGTTAAAAATATTCCCGTTTTAATTCAATATCTAATAAACCGTTCATTATAAAATTCTGCAGTAAAGAGTCTCTCTATTTATAGATTTTTTTAGGATATTTCAAGCATTTTTCAGAATTTTTATTTTTAAAAGTCCGATTTTTTTTTTTTAACTTTACTTATTTTTTCTATAATATGTGTATACTTTATACAGTATTTTACCAGAAGCGATAAAATCATTGAAGTGCATGAAAAGAACATGCAATGGTTAGGGAAATTTTATGGACAGCGCAGTGAGAACAAGGTCTTTGAAACCGCAATAACATTTCTTCTAAACCTCCTCTCTCATAGGCTTCAATGTTAAAAATATTCCCGTTTTAATTCAATATCTAATAAACCGTTCATTATAAAATTCTGCAGTAAAAAGTCTCTTTATTTATAGATTTTTTAGGATATTTCAAGTATTTTTCAGAGTTTTTTTTTTTTAAAGTCCGATTTTTTTTATTCTTTTTAACTTTACTTATTTTTTCTGTAACAGCCCTCTTTATTATCATTCCCTGGACCTCATATGCAAATTTCAGACATTTTCGCTAAGTAGTTTCGCTGCAAACAGTGTTTCACTTTTCAATCATTCATGCAAACTGTTTTCCTAATTTATTCACTGCCTCTTCTGCTGTGTCGAAGGCTGCGATTGGCTCCTGTTCGGGTTTTTCTGTGGTTTTCGACAGGTTAGTCCAGATGTTTTTGAGGGTTTTCGGCGTGCATTCGCTGGGTTTTGCGGTTAGTTTTCGTCAGGTTTGCGGCAGCTTTTCCCTGCAAATCGGGGGCCCTGCGGTGCTTGCTGAATACACCGCAGGGTCGCTGAAATGGGATCGGCAAAACAAACTGAATTGAAGAGAACAAAAAGTCACCGAACGTGCGGTGACTTTTCGAATCTCTTTGAATAACCCTGTATGAATAACCCCCAGCATAAAATGTTTAGAATTAGGCAATATATTAGAATTAGGATATATGTGGATAAAGGATACTTTTATAGTAGAGCCGACTGCAACAGCAGCGACATTGCTGACCAGATCCATTACTATGGTGTTTCAATTGCCTGATAATTTTGGGCAAGGACCTGTTTTTTGTGTTTCTTTGGAGTTGACACCAGGGTTGAGCAGTAGGTAAAATTTCTGGTTACTATAGCGCTAGTGAACTCTAGTGTTGCCTGTGTTAAGTATAAGATGCGGAAAGTACAGAAAGCTCAAGGTATGAATAGTAAACAGCCACGGGCTAAGTGATTTTTCTCGTTTCTAGGGGGAGGCAAACAATCTGAAGGTCAGGCGATGGACTGAATTAACCTGGTTCTAATGCAACAACATGCCGATGCTAGGCTTAGCTCACACCAGATGATAGGGCCCTGTATATGCCATAAACAACATTTATTGCAATTTAAAGTCTCATTACTGAGAGTTGTATTATTTGGAAGCTCTGTAACACATGTGACAGCCATGAAGAATACAACCATGAGTTAGCCTGCAAAATTATTACTAGTTTTATTATATGTTAATAGCTATTAGGAAAATAAAAAATCCTAGAATATTTTAGGCTATTGCGATAAAATAATATGTGTATACTTTATACAGTATTTTACCAGAAGCGATAAAATCATTGAAGTGCATGAAAAGAACATGCAATGGTTAGGGAAATTTTATGGACAGCGCAGTGAGAACAAGGTCTTTGAAACCGCAATAACATTTCTTCTAAACCTCCTCTACTCCTCTTCTTTGGCAGTTACCTGTGGGACTGTAAGTCGTAAATAAAGGCATCCTTCTGAGATTGCCCATGCTTCATGGATACACTCGGATTGCATATGTGATTTACTAGCTGAAGGTGAAGCAAGGAGTTGTCCAAGACAATATATCCTACGATTAATAAATTGAATTTCCTGTTTCGGAACTAACCATAAAAAGCACTGAAATTATGACCCATGAGTGGCCAGACTAGATTCTTCAGAGATACAAAATAATGTTTTTTTAAAGCAGTTGTGAAAATTAATTTAACATCCCCAGCTATAAGCTGACAACCTGACAAAGGCGCTGTGACAAGACCTTAGGGCCTGGACTCTGATTTAGAAGAGTCCAAATCAGTCCCACAATGTCTAACAACATTTGCCGAGTGCCACCAGGGATCTTCAGTGACCAAACATTCTTCTTTGCAGCAGCTATTTGACAGGTAGAACTATCTGACAGTTTCTGATTTAAAATGTTTATTAAAAAAATAAATGAAAAGTGTAACACTACACAATTTTGATACACTAGGAATGCTCTGGCAGTATCAGAAAATTAGTTCAACTTTATGAGTGCAATTAATATTGAGGCATAAATAAAGCAATAATTGAAATTACAGAATTGAAATGAAATATGAAAGTAAGAGAGCCAATGACTGCAATTTGCTTGCCGAAGAAGAGTTTATGCCTAAACTGTCATGGTTTATTGAAGTTATATGTTTCCCCAGATATTAATTTAAATAATCTCTGCCTGGTAATTTATTTCCATATAACAATGCTGTTATAAGTTATGCGTTAATGTTTATTTGAAGTTTTAAACCTGCTGGTTTTTCAATATAAAAATAAAAAATACAATGCGTTTTTGTCCAACACTTACTCTTTCACATACTGAAATGAAATTATTTAATGCCTGTAGTCAAGGATTAGAATATCATTTTCTTACAGAGTATGATTTTTTTCCCCTAGATATTTCGAGTAAAGCTTCATAATATACTGCATACATGGAAAATACAACAGTATTCATATTAAACTTACATAGGCCCCTATTACACTCTTCGCGCAAATGCGCTCGTGCAGCACAAATTTTTTGCGCACGCGAAAGGCATTAGCGCGCGCAAATTAACGCGGTATTACGATCCGAGTGCATTTTTTCAGCCTTCAACTTTTTTCGAGCGCAAATCCGACGCGCAAAGCCGGGCGCAAATGACCGTTGCGTGCAGGAATCGGTGGGCAAACTGTTTTTTCACGGGATTCAGCCAATCAGAATTAAGAACCACCATTTGCTAGGTTTTGGTTGTTGCGCCTGTCAAAGTCTATATATGTGCTGCAACAAAAATAAAAAATTTAACAATTTACTAATTTTATTGTTTGGGTATGTGTAGAATGTGTAACTGTACTGTGCTGTATTTTTTTTTTGTGCAGGTTCATTTAGTTTCGGCCAGAACTTTCAGATTGTAAATTAACACCAGGTTTTCAAAGACGTTAAAATGATGCGCGCAACGTCGTGCGTTACATTTTGCACTAAGATTATAATACCACGCACGCATACGCGTACTAACGCATTGACGCTCACAATGTTAAGTATAGGATGCGCGCAGGAACTTGTGCTCGCACTGGGTTCACACAGGGTCACTCGCGTTGGACGTTAACGCGCATCGTTTGCGTGAACGTCGTAATACGACGTTATGCGCTAATGTTTTTTTCCTCGCGCAAATGCGTTGCGCGAGGAATGTAATAGGGGCCATAGTCTATGGAGCCGTTAAATTTACCACAGTTCTGGTTAAGTTAGCACAAGCTTTGTAATACTGCCCCAACTGTTGGAGGTATGGCCCATTTGACTGAATTAAGGCAAGTCTACTCCTAGTTACATATATATATATATATATATATATATTAACTGATATTGCAATGGGGATGCGTTTTTTAGAGATTGATACTGAATGCCTGACTTCCATTTTGTCCTGTGTTATATGTTGGTATATATGATCTGACCTGTATTTGTACCATAACATCAGCATGAGTGAAGCCATAAGTGGCTGTGTTTGTTGTTTGAACTCATCCATATTTACAAGTAATTTTGTAAGTCATAAAACCAGAGTGAATAAATTAAACCAGATGACAGAGAACTTCCGTATTCTAACAGGGTTATTCAAAAAGATCTGAATTGTGGCCGAACAGTGAAATTCAGTGTACGGTTACCTTTCCTGGGCATTCGGCTATCCAGAGAGCAGGCAGTTTGCCAAATTTTTTTTGTTTTTTTCGAGAAAGGATTTTACCAGGAAGGATACATTGAGATTTCTCTTGTTTTCAAGTATGTCCTGGGTGGTGTGTATGTACTGTTGGGTGTCTTGCCCAATGACACTTACTGGAGAGGTGCTCGTTGGGATTGAACCCATGACTCCACAGGCTCTCTCCATGCAGAGCAGTGATGTTACCTCTACTCCACCCAGCCGGCACTAGATTGCTGAGATGATGCTTACAACTCAACGGTGATGTATTCTGATTGTTTATTGTAATTGTATTATTCTGATTGCTTATCTTACTTGCATTAATCTTTTGCATAAATTTTCCTATGTCCTACTGGTGTGGTTTATTGTTAGCATCCAAAGCATTAAGCAAAACAATATAAGGAACAACATCGGCCTAAATAGATAATTTCCATTACTCCTACTCATAGACTGTCACATGGAGGGATGCCAGCCGGATTGAATGGTCCTGCCTCTCCACCTTTTACTTTACCATCTATAACCTTTATCTGGTTCATGATAAGGAAATTGATTGTGTCTCTCCCAGTGGCGACTCTAGGAACAATATTTAGGGGGGGCACAGAAGATACCGCAGTCAAAATTGGGGGGCACTAATAATTTTCACCACTAAATCATATCACTGAATAAAACTAAGGGCCCAATCACCTGTGTGAGCTAAAACACCATCGCTAAAGGAAACATTTAGTGCGAGTTGCTAAAACATTGTGCCTGACGACCCACGAACAGATCACCTTGTCTGCAGTAGTCCATGAACAAGGTCGTTTAGCGCACGCTAGGAAAACTCTAAGACCCGGGCTGAGACCCAGCGCTAATGCGGTTGTGTACAGGATATAACGTTTTTTTTTCCAGTGCCGGGCCATACCTATCCCCCGCCCTCACAAGCTTGAATATGAACACATCCAGTGAATAACCTCACACCCCTGCATTATTAAAATCATCCAAGGTGGCCGTATCATCCATGGTTTGATGCACACATATATTAAGGCTGATGGGCATTGCATGATAAATGCCACCCAACAGCAGGTAGAATCATTACACTGCATTTAATAGATCCAAAAGGAAGGTCAGGTGAGCGACAAAAATTTCCCTGCTGCAGCATATAAATAATACATGTTTCAGGGCAAGACTTATTCACATTTCCCTTTAAACATGGTCCACACAGTCACCCTAATAATCAACTATGACATAAAATGTTTAAAATTAGGCAATATATTAGAATTAGGATATGTGTGGATAAAGGATACTTTTATAATAGAGCCGACTGCAACAGCAACGAGAATGCGGACCAGATCCATTGCTATAGTGTATGGGGCCAAGAGAACACCTGTGCTGCATTCCTTTCAATTGCCTGTTAATTTTGGGCGAAGATCTGTTTTTTTTGGAGTTAGCACCAGGGTTAAGCAGTAGGTAAAATGGTGCAATTAGCGCCCCTCAAAAAATTAGCGCTGGCAATAACTGATCTGCTAGCTGCAAAAGCGCTAGAGATCTCTAGCGCTCCCCATGTTAAGTAAAGGACGCGGAAAGTACAGTAAGCTCGAGCTACAAATCGCTAATAGCAACGCGCTAAGTGATTTTTCCCGTTTGTAGCGGGAGGCAAAAGATCTGTTGGTCAGGCGCTAGATTCAATTAACCTGGCGCTAACGCAAAACCATGCCGACGCAAGGGTTAACTCACACCAGGTAATAGTGCCCTAAATAAGTATATATAAATAAGATTCCAAAACCCCAGAGTAATGTGATGCAATGATACCTTTTTATTGTACTAACATGATGCAGTTTTCGCTGAATGTCTGATTGCTCCTTCAGCGACTCCACTTTTAGCAAATTACAGTGACCATTCACTAAATAGGGAATTCACTTTATTTTCGGCGAAATAAATTCCCCGAAATGTGACAAAAAGCAGAGGATCTAAAGATGATTAGACCCTTTAGATTCTAACTTCCATAATAACCCCTGAAATGCCATAAACCCAGGGAAATACAATAAAAATAATAAACAATGTGGCATTTAGCCTACTCATTAACCCCTAAAATGCCATTGATCAAGGTAAAACATGAAATGAATACACTGTGAGGCATATAGCTAACACATTAACCCCTAAAATGCCATTAATCAAGGAAAAAATAAAATGTATAATGTGAGGGATGAAGCCTACCCATTAACCCTTAATATACAACTAAACCAAGGCAAAAACTAACGTAATACACAATGTAATGTATAGTCTGAACATTAACCACTTCACTGCTGAGACATTTCAACCCTGTGAAAATGCTTAAGTTTAAGTGCCTGTTATTATTTAATGTTTTTGACTTTTATTTCACACGGAATATGGTCATGTTGGGTATCATTGGAAAGGCCAGAATCTGCTCTTTCCAATGACACCTAGATCGTCCATACACGATGCACAGGGACGGAGATACACTGGTCCGAACAAGTGTGGTAAGCTGGAAGCTGATTTTTGGTGGGGGGGCACATGGGGGGGCAAGGAATAACCTAGGGGGGGCAATTGCCCCCCCTTGCCCCCCTGTAGAGTCGCCTATGGTCTCTCCCAGTCTCCCTCCACGACCATGCCGTGGAGCTGCTGGATCTTGCGAGAGGTGAGATCATGCAGGTCAGCTGACCCAGCAGCACAGTCCTCCATGAAGCTCTATGGACTCCAAGAGGGGGATACTTGGGGCGGCTCATTAGGGCTTAGCACTTCATTATGGGGCCGGATTTATAACTAGGCAGAGAAGACATGTGCCTACAGGTGCCTGCCACAAGGGGGTGTCTTGCTCTGCAAAAAAAAAAGTTTTTTTTAACAATTTACAATCATTTAGACCACTGTATCTCTGTATAGATGGAAATATGAGATATCATTAAAATGGTCAGATTATGGCCTTTCCAGTAGTACCAGCTAGGTGGAGTAGAGGTAACATCACTGCTCTGCATGGAGAGAGCCTGTGGAGTCATAGGTTCAATCCTGACGAGCACCTCTCCAGTAAGTGTCCTTGGGCAAGACACCTAACGATACATACTCACCACCCAGGACATACTTGAAAGCAAGAGAAATCTCAATGTATCCTTGTAAATCCTGGTATCCTGGTAAAATCCTTTCTCAATACCAAATATAACCAGGTTGGATTTATGTAAAAATAAAATATTATTTTTCTCTTTTTTTCCCTAACACAGCACTATTATTTAGTGTACAATTATAAAGAGAACAATTATGCTGTATTAACTCACCTTCTCATTTCCCACACTGCCAGAAAGTGTGGAGCTGATGATGCAATGCATTGTTTCACTGAAAACCTAGACCGCGGCACTGCAGTGAGGAGAGACAGGGGAACTTTGGAACCCTGCATCTCTGAATTGTACACTGCACAAGGTTAAGTGAGGGGTTATTGGAAAGGTCAGAGTCTGGTCTTTACAATGATACCAAACATTATATACTTTTAAATATAAAACAAACAATGCCACTGCACTAACTCAGCTAAGGCTACAGATTCTACCCCTTCAGATTTGAGCACAGAGAGAAACTGCTTTCAGTTTTTTTTTTAAGTGTTTTTTTTTTAGTTTGTCCAAAAACAAAAAATGTAAAAAGTCATTGTGGCATGTTTTTTTTTCGTTTAGGGGAGGGGTGGTAGGGGCGCTCCACATTTTTGTGCCTATTGGCTCCTGAGATGTAAATCCAGCCCTGCCCATAATATGAAGCTAAAACGGGGATGCTAAAGGGGAACCTGCATGCACAGGTTTTCCACCTTAGCATCACCGTTTTAGCGGGCAGTATTACATGCTGCCGTTATGTGCATACCCAAATTATATAGTGTGTTTACATCAATGCTCTTAATCTTTGCAGAATTAGCATAAAGGCTATTGGAGCACATAGTCTTTGTCCATTCGCCAAAGTACAGCAAGTAAAAAATTAACTATTTATCTGCCTCCAACCTAGAGTTCAATAGGAAATGTGTACAACGGGATGTGAAAGGGACATGACAAAAACACAATGGAGGTAAGAGGGGAAGGACAATGTCGAAACTGGAGGTGACATTATTAGGGCCCAAAGGAGAGAGTGGGATCATGTCAGGGAATATGTAAGATATACATATCTATACATATCCATTCTAAGATTCCTGGCTGGATTTGATCATCTGGACTTGAGCATTCCAATCTGATTTCCCTGTCGTTTCTGCCACGAATGGTCACTGACTCCTGAAACGTTTTCTAACTGCAATGAATCTCTTCCAAGACCATTACTCCTGGGCTCCTACGTGCAGCCAATAAACAATTATTTTCTACACCTGATAACACTTCTCTGGCTATATAAACAAACCTCCCTCTGACCTCAGAGCTCAATCATCTGTATACACTGAATAGTATGAATCTGTGTGGGGTCACCCAAGCGAGTTTTCCAACTCATGAATTGAAACATACTTTGTAAAATATTGGTAAAATACTTTGGGCTCTATTACATTCCCAACGCAAATCTTAACGTGTGCGCAAAAACGCATTAACGCGAGGGGCAAAACCCTTTGCGCTGAACGTCGTATTACAGCATCCGCGCAAAAGATGCGCGTTACCGTCTAACGTGGGTGGACCTGCGTGAACCCTTTTGCGAGCGTACCGTACTGCGCGCGTCCTATACTTAACATTGTGAGCGCAAATGCGTTTGTGAGCTGGTATGCGGATGGTATTACAATCTATGTGCAAATTTTAACGCACAGCGTTTGTGCGCATAATTTTAACGTCTTTGAAAAGCTGGTGTTAATGGAAAATCTGAACGACCTGGACGAACCTAAATACACCAGCCCAAAAAAAAAATACGCAGCAACGTATAGTTACACATTCTACGCATACCAAACCAATAAAATATAGAAGTTGTGCGTGTTTTTATCATTGCTGCAGCATATGTACGCAGATTGATTTTGGCAGGCGCAAAAACCTAACGGGAGACAATTGTGGTTCTTAATTCTGATTGGCTGAATCGAGTAAAAAAACAGTCCGCACACCGATTTCTGCACGCAATGTTAATGTGCGCGTCTTTTTTACGCTCGTAATTTTTTGATGGATGAAAAAATGCACGCGGATTGTAATACCAGTGTTAATTTATGCGCGTTAATGTTTAACGCTTCGCGCGCAAACAAAGTAATAGAGCCCTTTATAAATAAATAAAAAAAACACACATATGGAATAGTTATAGAAGGGGACCATGGACAGAACTTAAATGTTTCTCCCAGAGTGGCCCCATCTGCATTACAGAAGAGGGAATGTAACCTGATACTACTAATTTCTAATTTAGTTATGGGCTCTGGAAACTTAGGAAGGCATTATGATGAGGCCAGAGGGCATATGACCTCTAAGTGGTTCAAATATGCCTTACTTTCTACAAAGTAA
This sequence comes from Leptobrachium leishanense, assembly GCA_009667805.1. Classification (NCBI taxonomy): domain Eukaryota; kingdom Metazoa; phylum Chordata; class Amphibia; order Anura; family Megophryidae; genus Leptobrachium; species Leptobrachium leishanense. Next base: position 156,658,199 of record CM019063.1, on the reverse strand, counting down.
AAATGTTGATAGGGGGGTTTTGATGACAATACCCCATACCAGGAGAAGTTAAAATGGTTCATGGTCCAAGTGTTAGTTAATTCTACAATAAGCACTTATTCCATTTTTCAGATTTCATGCTGTAAATATTGTACCCAAGATTGGTGGAACAGGTGTTATTATTAGTAATGAATACTAATTTTCAAGATGCATAACCATTTATTAATGTTTCTGAATTCCCCGTCTTCAATATATCACTTCAAGTATCTGAATGATATTCAGTGAATATGCATGCTCTCTTAATAACTTGTGGGATTGCTGTACATATTTAGTAGCTGTGGATGCTAAGTTTAAGTATGGGATTCCAATCTTCATAAAAGTATAGGTGATCAGGTAATTACCTAACACACAAATCTTGATGGAGTGCCTGTCTTAGATGACAGTACAAACGGATACCAGGACAAGTTAGCAAATATAATAGATGAAGAAACCTTTATTACTTGTTAGTAGGGTCACCCTAAGGTCTTGCTAATAAGAGTATTACTAATATAATTATTGTTACTACTAATAACAATTATATACAGTATATGTTTTTAAATACTATAATTATATTATAAATATTACAATGTACCACATATAATTTTGGGCCATTCTGTGCATTTTCTTTTCACTGATAGGTTTCAGTGTATGTCTCAATCTTCCAAAATGTCTCTCAGCTGTCAGTTTCTAGATTTTTAATGTCACTTTGTCCTGAAGGCTTCTTAAAAAGATATTGCTGTCCATGCATTATGTCACTTCAGGTAAATGACACGCCAAGATCTGCTCTGATCACAGGAGAGTCAAGCAGGGATCAAAGATTTTATTAACTCTGTACACGGTAATGTCTTAATCTGCATAGTTTTGTTATGTTTAATTTAAAAAGATCAGTGGAATTTTCTCTTCATTGAGTTATAAACAATTATAACATGTTGAAAACTTAAGTCATCAAAACACAGCATAATCATTCAGCTATCTAATGGAGCGCAGAATAGTGAAATGTTAGCTTTGAGTCAGACAGACCCCGTTGCCATGGAAGCCAAGAAAATTATTATTTATACAAGTTTGACTATTAATAAATTACACTGTCTGAAACTCTCCAGCGAGCTTTATAAATAATATACTCACTTCATGGGTTTCACAAATAATTGTAAAAAAATTCTGTGCTGACCTGATCACTAACATCTTACTAATTACTATGCACTATTTGCATTAGTTGCAATGCCAGAGTAGGAATATGGTTTATAGTCAGTTAGCATTGTCATTTTCAAGTTTTGTACTTTTTCAAAATTGTGATTAAATAAACTTTATTGGGATATTCAAATAAAATATTACACGATTCAAATATCCACAGCACCCACACTGATTTTTGCTGCGTACATTATTTTAGATCACAAATTTCCCTCTCTTTCTCTGCACTTGGGTCCTTACAGATAGTGATTTTTAGAAATTGCTTAATATACTATAAAGCCACTTGACACTTCTTCAGACCCACCCACACGGAGAGATGTGAGAGGTCAGGGGTGTACTTCCTGCTATATTGGTGCCACACTAAAAAAACTAATTGGCATCAGCAAAGAATAAAACATAGCTAATAGGGTAGACTAGTATTGTAGCCAGGGGTGTACATGAAGCTTGACTAATGTCAATAGTAGTATACCCTGGGCTAGAAGACTAGGCCAATTTTGGAGCTAGAATGGAGATAGAGATAGAGAATATTGGAGTTTGGGGGGAATCTTGGTTTAGAGTTGTATGATAGGTAAAGAAAACTTTTGCAGTAACATGCATTGAAGAGGCTGTGGAACGTAACTTTTATGAACTTGAGAGGTGAATCTTAACCTTAAAAAGGCCTATCCTTAATCAAACCCCAACCCTGACTTTCCAAATGTAACATTATAATGTTCCAGTAATAAAGATGCATTCTTATAAGCATATTGACATTTTTCAAATGTTTTGGATAGTTTTTCCCATCTCAACTATTAATCTCACAATCCTTTTTCTCTTTCTTCTGACTAATTCCCTGCCTAACTGATCACTGAATTGTGGTAGATGGCCAGTTGTAGGTGGAGTAAGGTCCTGCCATATTCTTTCCAATTGTTATTAATGCATTTTATAGTCCAGCTCAGGATGTCCAAATTGTTTCATTACCATTACAGAATAACCAGTGATGCACTAAGAGGGGGGCAGGTACCCCATACTGGGTACCACTGATTAGGGGTTGCCACTGCCATTCAGGGGCAGACTTACCCGTCGAGCACTGCCCGAGGGCCGGCATGGTGGTAGAAGCCCACTGCCGCAGTCTCGCGCTGCAATCCGATCCTTTTCAGATTGCAGGCGTCCAGTGGATGTAGGGGCCAAGTCGCTCAGCGGCTCAGAAGTGGATACTACTTATTCACTACCGAGCGTTGTGAGAGAGGCCGCGTCTGAGCTGCCCGGCAGCCTCTTGCGGCGAACGCATCACTCATAACACGCTCGCACAGCTCTCAATCTCAGCCACACCTGATGACATGAGTGTGGCCGAGACAGAGCCTGCCCCTACAGCACCCGGGAGATTCAAGGAGGCCCAGGGTGTGCTCGCAGCACCAGGAGACGGGCTCATACTGCCCAGGCCAAAACCGTCACGGACGGAGGATGGTAAATATATAAAAAATAATACAAATTGCTGTGTGCGCTCATATTCACTTACTTTACCATGAGAGTTTTATTGTTGTGGATCCTGTGTGCGCTTATATTCACTGTCTTTACCATGAGAGTTTTATTGCTGTGCATCCTGTGTGTGCTAATATTCGCTACCTTTACCATGAGAGTTTTATTGCTGTGGATCCTGTGAGTGCTGATACTCACTGCTTTTACCGCAAGAGTTATACTGCTGTGGTGCTCTGTGATATGCTCATACACAAAGCACATTACTGTGAGTTGACATACAATTTGTGCAATAAATATGTTTGAAAACATTAAAGTGCGTGTTTTTTTTTTTTTTACATTTTAAAGTTGGGGGGGGTGCCAAATGTTCTAGGTACGCCCCTGAGAATAACTTTTCTTCTCCAGAACCGTACCCTATACTTATTTCAATAGCTTTTTCATTCTTGTGTACTCTATTTTCACTATTATACAGGGTTATTCAAAGAGAATCGAAAAGCCACCGCACGTTCGGTGACTTTTCGTTCTCTTCAATTTGGTGTGATTTGGTGATCTTATTTCGGAGACCCTGCGGTGTATTCAGCAAGCACCACAGGGCCGCCGTAATGCAGGAAAAAGTCACCGCAAACCTGCAGAAAATTCACCGCAAAACGAGGGCGAACGCACACCGAAACCCACAAAAACATCTGGATTAACCCTCCGAAGATGCCAGAGAAACCCGAGCAGGAGCCGATCACAGAGCAGAGCAGCCGCCGGAAAAACCCGACACCGCAGACGAAGGAGGTGAAGAAAAAAAAACCAGTACGCTTGAATGTTTGAAAAGTGAAATGCTGTTTGCAAACAAACTACTGAGTAAAAATGCCTGAAATTCACATATGAGATCCAATGAATGATAATAAAAAGGTCTGTTACAGCAAAAAGAAAAAAACAATTTAAAGAAACAAAACAGAATTTTTTTTTGCAAAACAATCCCAAAAATGGCTAAACGGTCCTAATAAATCTAAAAATAAAGAGACTTTTTACTGCAGAATATTATAATGAATGGTTTATTAGATATTGAATTAAAACGGGAATATTTTTAACATTGAAGCCTATGGGATTCGCCTGAATAAACGTGCCGAATTACACCACCGAATGGCAGGGCAATTTGGCAACTTTTCACTCCTGGTTTTTGTTCTCTGAATAGCCGAAGCATTGCTTCTCTATGGGGATTCACTGCCCTCGAACAGGCACCGAACAGGCACCGTATGTGCAGGCAATTCGACAGGATTTGGTGAATTGCCTGCTCTCTGGATAGCCGAATGGCCAGGAAAGGAAACCGAACACTGAATTTCAGCGTTCGGTTACCTTTCGGCAGCCATTCAGACCTCTTTGAATAACCCTGCAAGACTTGTGCATATACAAATACAAATTTGTCCGAAACTCAGTGACTTGGAGGATATGAATTCTGAATTTCCGAGCAACCAAATTGATACAGATATAATCAGATTGATCCAGATGTCTGAAAATATTGCTCTTGCTGTGCAATATATGTAAAATGTGACACTAATCCCCTAGAAAGAAAAACTAGGTGTCAGGCGATTAAAAAGGCGCTACAGTGATTATTATAGACATGGTTGCTTCTACAGTATAGATAATCACAAAAAAATAAAAACAGCTGTGAGTGACTAGAGGCTGGAGAAAGATTTCTAATCTGTGTGCTTTTATTTCTGTTTATATTTGTTGTGACTCACTAATCCATGTAAAAACCTTAACCCTAAATCTAACCCTAATTGTAAAACAAGAAGAACTAGTACCGGTAGTCGGACCCCTAATCCCAAAATTAATCTTATATTTAAAAGTAACCCTAACTAACGTCTGGTATGGGATTGTATACAGGGCTGAAAATCTGTAGGGGATGGGAATTATAATTATACATTTAAAAACTTTAAAAACAGTTTCTCGCTGTGTTTGCTTCAAAAGAAGGGGCACAATCTGTTGCCTTAAGAAAAAGCAAAAATGGAGCAGAATGTAAGGGATAGGTTTAACCCTAACCCCAAAACAAGCAAAAATATCATCCTAAACCTTATTTCTAAGTCTAGCTATGAAAAATGGTGCTCCATTTCGACCCAGAGCAAACAAAATTGTGGCATCAAAAGTCAGCCGCGCCAAGGGTCTTTTCAAGACTTCATTTTTTGATGCTGCTGTTTTAAGCAATTTTTTCATAGGATCTAAAAACCTTAAAAAAAAAACCTGCATTACAAAAATGTATTTATTTAGTTTTATTTTTTTTACAAATATTTTAGTTTTATAGAGAAAGATACCCACCACAGGTGGTGCCTTACTTTGAAATAATAAATACATGCAAACCTGTGTGGGGAAAAAGAGAGATTACTTAATTAAATTTTTCATTTTCTTTGAACCCCTTTGCTGCTGATCCTCTTCAACCGTGTGGGCTGAGCTCATTTGGAATATTTGTGCTCATCATGTTAAAACATGAAAAACCACAATCAAATCTAGTGTCAGCGCAACATTTAAAAAAATAAATAAATAAAGTACTTGATATCACACCGTATATTAAAATACATTTAATACAATATAATACATACATATTGTGATGTGCGTCACTTTGGACTTGGGGTACATGGGCCTAGAAATGTATGTGAGAGGTGCGGGCTTGAAGTATCATACTGTTTTCCTGCCCTTTCCTTTGTCAAAATCACCCTGTATCTACAATTGTAGATGCAGGGAGTTTGCGTTTTCTGTATTATTTCCTGATGTCTATGTTATATTAATATTTATTTTATTTTATTTATAAAGGATTTTACCAGGAAGGATACATTGAGATTTCTCTCGTTTTCAAGTATGTCCTGGGTTCAAGAACATTGAAGTGTTACAGTTACAGAAATACAAAGTAATACAATGCAAGATATTATAAAAACAACACAAATATACAGATTAACAGAAAATAAATATGTAGGAATATAGTCACTAGGTTACATGTTTACAGGTGCATTCTGTATTGAGGTATGTTAGTAAGGAGCTTTTGAGTGACTTAAGACTGGGGGAAGATTTGATGGTGTCTGGGAGGTTATTCCATAATTGTGGTGCTCTGTAGGAAAATGAGGACCGAGCCACTGTCTTTTTGTATTGTGGTATAGCAAGTAAGGTGCAGGTCCTGGATCGGAGGTTATAGGATGAGGGAGCTGCTGGGGGAAGCAGTCTATTCAGGTAGGGTGGCAGCTTCCCAGAGATGCTCTTAAACACCAGGCTGGAAAGGTGAAGGGTGCGTCTGGATTTCAGCGATGGCCAGTTTAGCTCTTTTAACATGTCACAATGGTGGGTCATGTAGTTACATTGTAGCGCAAAGCGGCAGAATGAGTTATACAATGTAGTAAGTTTATGAAGGTGTGTTTGCGGGGCGGCTGCATACACTACATCTCCGTAATCAATAGCTGGCATAAGCATTTGCTGTACAATCTGCTTTCTTACCGCGGACTCAGGCAGGATTTGTTTCTGTACAGGGCACCTAGTTTGGGGTAAAGTTTAGATGAGAGTTTTTCGATGTGGGGGCCAAAGGATAGATTAGGGTCCAACCACATACCTAGATATTTGAGAGAAGTGACTGTGGTCAGCGTGCCATTTGATTTTGTCCCAACACATAGATGGGGATTTTGCAATTTGTGTAGTTTAGGTGCTGTTCCAAAGAGCATCGTTACAGTTTTGTCAGTATTTAAAAAAGTTTGTTGTTTTTGATCCACTTTTTTACCTCTGTGAATTGTTCTTGCAGCACGGCCTCCAGCTGCGGGAGATTTGGTTTGCTGGTATAGATCACAGTGTCGTCTGCGTACATATGTACAGTTGAGGCTTTGCAGACGTTGAGCAGATCATTTATGAATATTGTGAATAGCAGGGGGCCTAATATTGAGCCTTGGGGTACACCGCAAGTGACTGGGAGCGGGAGGGAGGAGCTGCCATAAATTGACACATATTGTGATCGGTCGGATACATATGATTGAAACCAGGTTAGCGTGCGATCACCAATGCCAGAGTTTTTAAGTTTTTCTAACAAGATGCCATGGTCTACCGTGTCAAAGGCCTTGGCAAAATCAAGGAAGATGGCTCCAGTTAGGTTTCCTTGTTCCATCCCAGCCTGGATATCATTGCAGACTTTTAAAAGGGCGGTTGTAGTTGAGTGATTTGGACGAAAGCCTGATTGATCCGGGGTTAAGTAGTTCCAATATTGATAATAATCACGTAATTGTGTGTAGACACATTTTTCCAAGACTTTTGACATTACAGGGAGCAACGATATCGGACGGTAGTTGGATACCAAAGTACTGTCACCACTTTTATGGATAGGTACCACTCTTGCAGTCTTCCAGAGCTTGGGTATGTATCCAGTCGCCAGTGACTCATTTATTAGGGTTGCGACAGGATTTGCAATTGCTGGCGCACTGATTTTCAGCAGTGCTGGTATTTGATCAGGTCCAGACTGGTATTTCATTTTTTGCTTACAGAGAAGTTTAGTAATGACACTGACAGGCACTGGTCTAAAACTGAATTCCTGTCTGATACAGGGACTTTGCACAGTTGGGGGGGCCTGACCTGCATGAGGCCTCTCTGATTGCATGTCATTTCCTAGCTTGGCAATCAAAGTGGTGGCACATCCAACAAAATAATCATTAAAGGCATTTTCTACATCTAGGGGGTGTTGCAGGGTTTGTCGCAGCAAAGTCCAGCTGGATGAGGGTAATGAGCTGGTCTCTGCAAGGGCCTGCTGAAAACACTGACTGAGTATGGGGTGTGTGCTTCAGTGAATGGAGCCTCTAACCAAGATGCCCCATTGTGGAAAGTCCAGCTGGATGAGGGTAATGAGCTGGTCTCTGCAAGGGCCTGCTGAAAACACTGACTGAGTATGGGGTGTGTGCTTCAGTGAATGGAGCCTCTAACCAAGATGCCCCATTGTGGAAAGTCCAGCTGGATGAGGGTAATGAGCTGGTCTCTGCAAGGGCCTGCTGAAAACACTGACTGAGTATGGGGTGTGTGTGCTTCAGTGAATGGAGCCTCTAACCAAGATGCCCCATTGTGGAAAGTCCAGCTGGATGAGGGTAATGAGCTGGTCTCTGCAAGGGCCTGCTGAAAACACTGACTGAGTATGGGGTGTGTGCTTCAGTGAATGGAGCCTCTAACCAAGATGCCCCATTGTGTAAATATTCTCTTATGTTTTTATTGTGGGGTCTGCTATGGTATATACTGTGCTGTTTTTCCTATATGTATTTGTGAGTAATGGATTCCTTTGTTTTCACATGCTTCCATCGACCCCCCTTCCCCAGCAGCCAGCTTTAACCGGATCCCTGTGATACTCCCTGATCCTTTGTTTCAACGCTGGGCTTGTTTCCATTGTCTTATACCTTCACACTGTGTGTGTGTTTTCCCAATTAAAAATGTAAATAAATTCAGTCCCAGTTTGATTTTCACCCTGCGAGGATCACTTGTATTCAGTGATTTTGGGCCAGAATCAGTACTCCTATAGGATATTGGCGGTGAGGGGAGCATTTTGCACGTGGACACTGGACCCCCTTCCGTTACACATATATAATAATACATATTTAAACATGAAGGCATGTTATAGAATAGTTCCCAGACAATTATGTTTTTTTTTATCCAGTGGAGTCTGGAGATTCATAATATATCATTATTATGTGTTTACGTCATGTTTCATCAGAATGCTATATAAAAAGGATATAGGGCTAAATTACATTCTTCATGCAAAAACACATGCTCAACGCGTGAATTTGTGCGCCAAGCGTTAAATGTTTACGCGTGCAAATCACCACTGGAATTACAATCCTCATGCATTTTTTCATCCGTCGAGCAATAATGTGCGTAAACCGGACGCGCACAAATGCTCGCGCAGTACCTTTGCACGCAGAAATCAGTGCACACTGTTTTTTTCTCGTGATTCAGCCATTCAGAATTGAGAACCACAATTATCTCACATTAAGTTTTTGCGCCTGCCAAAGTCAATCTGAGCATATATGCTGCAACAATAATAAATGGACACAACTTCTCCATTTTATTGGTTTGGTATGAGTAGAATTTGTAACTATACTTTGCTGCATTTTTTTTTTGGGCTGGTGTATTTGGGTTCGGCCAGGTTGTTCAGATTTGCTATTAACACCAGCTTTTAGGATTTGCTAAAATGATGCGCGCAAAGGCTATGCGTTAAATCCTGCGTATAGATTGCAATACCATCCGCATACCAGCGCACAATCGCGTATGCTCTCACAATGTTAAGTATAGGACACGCGCAGTACAGTAAGCTCGCAAAGGGTTCGCGCAGGTTCACCCGCGGTAGAAGATTATGCGCGTTTGTTGTGCTGACAATGTAATACGGCGTTCGGCGCAAAGGATTTTAATCCTCACGTTAATGGTTTTTTTGCGCCGTCACAGACGTTTGCGCGAAGATTGTAATTCAGCCCATATATTTCCAATTGGATTTCAATCATTTGCAGCGTGTAAAATTATTTTTCTACTTTTTAGAATCCAAACCTTTGTGGTTATATGTTCTATGAGTTACTCTTCTTAAAAAAAAATCATTAATGGGAACTTGTTGCTGCATTTTTCTAAGAATATACGCAATTTTAACCAAAACTGAAAAAAAATAAGGGCTGAATCACAATCTTCCCGCTAAATCGGGGGCGCAGAAGAGGATCATCAACAGCGTCAAACGCAATGGAAAGATCAATAAGAGTAAGTGGCTATTAGAGTGGTAAATGAAAATGTGAGTTAGCGCAGTATCCATGGTCACTTTATACTGGAAAAGTGTACAATAGTGCTGCATTAAAATAAAAATATTTATATTTTATTTATTTGCTATTTTATTTTTATATAAAACCTGGTCTTGATTGGTATCACTGGAAAGACCGTACCCTACTCTTTCCAACGATACCTCATAAGACTCTCTACCCTGTAAGGTTCCAGAAGATACAGGGGTCCAAAATATTTTAAATTAGAATTTATTTTTATTTATTTTTTACAGAGCAAGCTCCCCCCCCTATGGTAGACGTCTTAAGGCACATGCCTACTTTGCCTGATTATAAATATGGCCCTGTATAGGGGTGGTATAGAGTAAGCAAAAATGGGTGATATAGAGGGGGCTATGGGTAAAGAAAAAAGGGAGGGAAAAATGTGTGTGCCTCTGAATGTTCTAAACCAATCTGATTTAAAATTATCCTGATATTTTTGGATCATTCCAAAAAGGAAATTTCCAATTCTGAATTATTTTCATTGCAAAATTTTCAAGTGCAGATTAAAACTTTTGGCTGTGCTCATGTGTGCAACTTGGTTAATTGCTCCTATTGTGGACCTTGTAGGTTCCCATCAACATTATTTTGAGCCGAGGCTTTCCTATTTGGTTCATGATAGAAAACATGAAAATTAGCAGTTTGTAATGATTTACAGTTTATAAATAATGTAACATATATGCGCACCATAAAAAAGAGGTCTTATATATGGAATATTTTACTTAGACGCATGTTCGTATAATAGAACAGCTCTACGTGCATGAGATAACATTTGCTGTAATTTAAAGAAATTAATTAGAGTGTCTTCTTATTTTGTCCCTGGGGTTGAAACCTGTCTTCCCATGAATGGGGTCTATTATTAAGCTTAGAGAAATACATAATAGAGCATGTAGACTACCCTAGCTTTATTAGCTGGTCTAAGAAAGAATTTCTCTGAAAAGGGTCATTTCTCAGCACCAGTTTACTCCTAGATCCACGTCGGTAAGAAAATATTGGTTGTACATTATACTAAGTAATGTGCTGTCAGAGACAAGGATTCGTGATTTATCTGCTGTTCTGTTTTTGCAATTGTTTGAACATTTCAGTACAGTACTGCAGTGAATGTCACCCTGCTCTCTGGATGAGCTCATTCTTCATTCAGTAGTCACTTGTGCTGGCTGGTTTCTTACCTTTAGAATACAGTTTAAATGTGAATTACATCACTGCTTAGACCATGGTATGTTTAAAACATTGTGTCTCATCAATGATTCAACATTTATACTTTAATTTCTATAATTGTATTTAATTTGAAAAATATATATATCACACATATATTAGGGATATGCAGCTTTTCATATCGCAGCAGATCATTTGCTTTTATACCTCTATTTCAATATGTATTCATTTTAAGTGTTCTTCTCCCTAACAATACACCACCCTTATTCCGAAATCCATCATGTAGTAGTCAGTTTTCATTTTTAACATTAAAATGTATACTAAATGTCAATATAAAAATATCTAGTTCAAATTAAAACTTTAAGAGGTTCACTTTAAGGGCAAAACAATTAGTTCCCCTCACTCTGTTTATATAGATTAACCTTTTTTTGCTGGCCTATAAAATTGGAAAAAGACAGTGGCATACCGTGGGGGGGGGTCTGTTGTGAGTAGGTAGCTGTTGCACATGATGCCCTCCTACCCCAACACACACTGTGCTGCAAGTTGTACCATTTGAGGCATTGGGATTAGCGTTTCATGGCTTTTGCAATTGGCACAAAGGCATGACTAAACAAGAACGGTCAAAAAGTGCTAAGAGATCCACATTCACCACTTGAACTAGTCATTGGTTTATTGAAGTATTTTCTTCCACTCATTAATGTTTCAAATGCCGCCATTATTTTTTTCCATAAAATTGTAAGGGTTTAGCAAAAATCTAATTAGGTTAGAGACAGATGTAGAGTTTAATGGATTCACTAAGCACTGATAAGTTTGTGATGTGGCCAATATCAATGCAAGCTTCGTACCGGCGGGGGGAAGTAGAGGTAACATCACTGCTTTATGACTGTGGAGACTGTGGAGACACAGGTTGATCATGGCAAGAGCACCTCTCCAGTAAGTGTCCTTGGGCAAGACACCCAACGGTACATACTCACCACCCAGGACATACTTGAAAACAAGAGAAATCTCAATGTATCCTTCATGGTAAAAGACTTTCTCAAAAAAAAAAGCTTCTTGTATTTATGTATTCATCTTGTGGCTAAATTCTGGAATACACTTTTAATTATTGAATTTTGTCTCATTAATAGAAATATGTTTATATGGTTTATTCCCTATATATGGAATTGTCCACATATTTTGGAGGTAGTTGTGCCATATAGACATATTCCTTTTAATGATTAAAAACATTTATGTTTCCAGTCTTGCACCTCACCAATTTGGAAAGTCACCAGTAGCCACTACAAAGCACTTGCGCATTATGCATAGATTTTAGACCAAAATTGCCACGCTGGAAAAAAAGCATAAGTTAGATATTTTCCTCAGTTTGTCTGTTTCAATCCAAAATGTGCATTTCTTCAGTGACTGTTACTCCCATTCTACAATAGCAGATAAACTCCACACAATTCTCAGAGCTTCTAAAATAATTTTAAGGGGATTCTTCTCGGGAGAAACAATGCATTTGTGTGCACAAAAGATGTCTCCTACCAATACTGAGAGATACAACCAGAGAAGTGAGGAATTAGAAGGAAAATATGAAAAAGGAGAACATTTTTGTTAGGACTATAATTATTATTATAATACTTTATTTATAAAGTGCCAACACATTCCGCAGAGCTGTGTAAGGATATAATTGGTACAGTTAAAAATAGAGGTACAATAAATCTGAAAGACAAGACAACGCTTGACAACAAATATAGGAGGTAAGGCCGGCTCTTACTTGTGGAAATTTACAATCCAGGACAGAGTAAAAGCAGAAATCCTTTTGGATATGGAATATGGGATTTCAAATGGACTGGAAGTGAGGGAAAAAAGGAGGAAATGATGCTGCCATAATAAAATGGGTGCAGCTGGTAGGTGTACCTATGGCTGAAGGATGGTATATGTTAAAAGAAGTGTAAGGCAGGGAAAAACTATCTATATTTGGAAGGGATTGAAAATGCATTTCCTGGAGAGTACAGAACATACTCGTTGAGAATAGGACAATGAATTACATGAATAAAAATTAAAGGATTGCTTTAATTTACTCATTTGTATGAGATACAATATACAGCACCAATTGGAAATCTAAGGTTAAATTAGAGTTTTCGCAACCAAATATTTAATTATATCACTGTTTTATACAAATATAAATTTGAGGTACTTTAGAGTTCAATGTAAGATTTTTAAATCTATGATTTTTTTTATACAGTTCTACTTTTTGATATTTTGCCAAGTGCTTAGATTTATGCAACTAGAAATGTTTTACTGATCTTCAGACACTTTTGTTTTTACAATTTTTATTGTGGACACATGAGATGAAAATGACAATATGACAAAGCAAATGAGTAGTCCATCAGCGTTTAAACAAGAAAATGCTTTGACTAATGGAGGACAGTAAAAATTAATTTAATTAAGATGTGCACAGTTTTTGTTCTTCTTACAATCATTTGAACATTCGACAACAATTGCAATACAGTGAACAAAAGACAACAAAGAAACAAACCTAATAAACAGGTAAACTGCCCCGAGAAGCCTAACGTAAAAGACTATGGCAAAGGGTTAAGTATGAGAGCTGCAAGTTCAGTCAATAGCAAAAAAATATCAGATTTAGGAATGTAGAAGATTGTGCCACGCCACCATCACCGCGGAGTAGCAAGCTGTGTACTGTAGAGAGGATTGCATCGTTGTGTGCATGGATGGTGACAAGGAAGGGAAATAACATTGCCAGACAGTGACAAATTTCTTAGTTTGTGTTTCCTTATTAATAAGGGTATGGAGCCAGTTCATGCGGGAAAGATATTTTAATTTAGTCCATCAACCAGGGGTCAAGTCCTGCAGGAACGCTTGGGAACACAGTTCTCTCGCTATTTTAGCAGGAAGAACTTAGTTCCCTTTTGGCTGATATACTGGGAAGCTGCCATATCTTTTAATATAAAACTCAATTTTATAAAACCGTCTATATTTAAGGGTTTTTCCTGGATTTAAGTACATTGGGAGGGCAGGGGAATGACAATTTCTCAGTGTTTGCCAGAGGAAAGCATTCTCATGCATAAAGAAGCGCTGCAGCTACTGAGACTCCCAGTAGTCTTTAACGCTGGAATGGACAGAAATGTTTGTGAGTTAACACACTTATTTTTTTAGGACATGATCCCTGCCTTCAGCCACTTTTAAAACTTTGTTTATCTGCAAGGTAAACTGAAATTTTGAACAACATATAAATTGTAAATTTGACAGGCCCTAAAATGTCTTTGCTTTTAATTACGTGCATCTATAAAAGCTTCATTGTTTCTAACTCTAAACAATACTTGCTTCTTTAAAAAAAATAGAATAGCAGTTCTCTAAAGAAGACACTGTAGCCGTTGTTTAATGAAAGGGTCAAAAATAAGTAATTTCTTCATAAAATGAAATTTCTGCCGTAGCTACAGATTTCTTTAAGTTCAAAGGGTGTGTTGAACTGACAGAAGAACATTTCTAACACATGGCCACATCACAAAGAAAGTGATTTTATACAATAAAGCACAATTCTGCTTTGCCTCGAACTTTTGAAATTATTGTCATAGCAACACACTCCATTAACACCAGAGAAAGTTGTAAAACTCGTCCATTTGCCCTAGGCTGACAGTGTAGGAAATGGAATGTGGCTTATCACCAGAATATCTGACATTCAGTACAGTATTCTATGAAGAGGGGAAAAAGATAGCTTTTCTGAACATTAGATGGGCCCAATTTGGATGAACGTTGATCAGATATTACCAATGGAAAGTCCTTGTTATAAAACATAAGGTGATTATTTTTATTTTGTTTCATCTAATGACTTTTTTTTTACCCGTAGGCAAGATCAGTACTGACCAAAGGATTTATAGATATTACATCAAAAGAGGTCCATAAATAATTTCTTTATAGTTTAGAATCTCATTGCAGGTAATTGTATTGTTTTACAACTCAGTTATATGAAATACAATTGGAGTGTAATAACACAAAAGAAGGAAAATACTAAACTAAAATTAAACAAGGTGCAGGATTCATTGCCAGAGGACCTTCCCATCTACTCTTACTAAACTAATAATACATGGCTCTATTCTAATCTTGCCTTAAGATATCAGCTGATGCCAATATACAGATCAGTTCCAGGCAATATGCTAATGACTGGAGAAGCTATTCCAAAGCTCCTCCCTATTGTAAATGAACGTCTCTTATACCTTGTATAGGAGGCATTAATTTACGCCTGTGAGTAGACGAACAAGCTACTCCAAAGTAGCTCATTGTTTTATACTAGAGCCGGCATTTCTCAAAGAAATACCAACTCCTGCAACCTGGTGTTTAGTGAGTTTTCTTTTGACAGTTCCCACTGTTTCTCTGCAGTTCATCTGCAGCTGCTGCACTATCCTGCTAGTGCGAGGTCATGCACGGCTCGTGGCAGGGAGGTGATGGGATTGGGATGGAACCCTATGGACTGCAGGAACCGATACCTGCAGTGGTGCTGTGTGCTGCCACAGGTATCACTTTGCGCCATTGCTTTTTTCTGAGGCAATTCATTAATAAATTAGTTGGATATGGAAAGGTCCCTAATCAGAGGAACATCCGAAGAAAATAATAGGTAGAGATGAGGCCCAACACAGGTTTGGCCTTGTTATGTAGAGCACAACAGTTACAGTTACAAGTTTTTATAAAGCGCTAACAAGTTCAATTGTAACGCTGTACAACGGGAGAGACAGAATAACAAGTTTACATACAAGTTAAACACACAGAACAGTAGGAGAGAGGACCCTGCCCAAGAGTTTACAATCTAAGAGGAGAGGGGTGATACACTAGGTGAGGGTAAGTAGAGCACATGAAGTAGCGGGGTGCATGTGGGCTGGGTGGGAAGAGGGTGTAAGAAATGAATAGTGGGGGATTATGGAGTGAGTCAATAGAACAAGCACAACACCACACAAAAGCCCCAAAAAAAAGGAAGGGAAAATATCCGATTTTTTAGGGTTGCCAACTTGCCACTCACTATTCAGTTCAGATCCACAGCAAAAATTGTGTTTTGGTCATGGCTGGACACAAAAAAAACAAACAGCCTTGAACTTCATCTAGATTGGCCCACTCCAATTATGCAAACACAGATTAAGATCTCTGTGGGCCATGAGTTGAAGATTTTGGTGAGCGCTTTTTGGAATTTAGTGAAATGAAATGTTTTTTCATGTTATTTAATGCTGCAGATATGGGTATATCTAACCAGGCACATACTGTGTGAATATATATATATATATAATCCAATCCACAGCCTGTTCCAGCCTCCAGATGGTATAAGAAGCCTCAGTGCAAAAATCCTACTACATATACAAAAATCCAAACAAAGGATGCACTTGAGGACTTAGGAAAAATAAAATCCAAAATTTATTAAATAAACATCTTTAAAAAGTTCGGTAACGTTTACAGGAACTTTTTAAAGATGTTTATTTAATAAATTTTGGATTTTATTTTTCCTAAGTCCTCAAGTGCATCCTTTGTTTGGATTTTTGTATATATATATATATATATATATACAGTATATACAAAACAGGGAGAGAACACTCCAGTCAACACATTCAAAAACCAGCAACAGCAGCTTCATGCATGGGTGCATAATACCAGATTTTACCACATGTTGAAGAATTCTTAAATCTAAGCTTTGTTGAATAAAATAGTGGAAATTTAGTTTGCAATGAACGGCCGTGGATTGCTTAAGCCTGCCAACAACGTCAATGTAAACCACCCTCTGGCAGGTCCTACTCTGCAAACCTAATGACTGCCCTTCATGGGATAAACTCACTTACTGAGGAACAAGTCCTATCCTGGAGCTCCCTGCAGATCAAGGTTAAATAGAACCTGGAGGAGGAGTACCAGTGGCAGGGAGGGGTGCATACCCAAGAGATACATATGAAAAACACATGCCATGTATGTCCTGAGGAAAGCTCCTAATTGGAGCTGAAACGTTGACTCCAATGTAACAATAAACTTTAAAACTTTTAACAGACCTGGAGTGCCACCGCGTTATCCGCTTTACATATATATATATATATATATATATATATATATATATATATCGCCAGGCTGGAAAAAGCACTCAGTCCCATGGGTCAGGTTGAAAACAATTACATTGCCCAGGTGCTGCCCATTGGAAAAATATACAAATAACAAAGGGTATGGGGGCACTCTGGACTTCTAAAAAATTAAATTTATTAGATATACATTAAAAGAACAACCAACGTTTCGTCTGGAGCCTTTATCAAGGCTCCCAAGAGCCAAAACGACGGGTGTTCTTTTAAAGTATTGTAAGGAGCTGGTTCTGGGGTGGCAGGTTCAAGCTCACTGCAATGAACAAAAGGTAGGTAAGGCAGGTATAAATGAATAAGGGTTTAATAATAGATACAAAAGGAATGAAACAGAGGCAATAACTAAATATAAAGAGACTGGGTGAGAGAGGGAAATTTATGAATAAGTAATAAACAATAGGGTAAACTGAAGATACAGGGGAATAGACAAGAACATTAAACTTAGGATAAAAAGACAAAAGGACAATACAGTACAGGAATGAAACTGGTTACTGGTACTGGACAGAAGAAAAAAGAAGGGAGACAACACAATTAATAAAATAACATAATGGTTATAGATAGAAGGGGATAAGAGTTAGAGCAGAGTATACTAAATGTATATAGAGAGACTTATGGATGAGAGTAATGGGAATAGGAGAGGAAAGTTATCCTTGGAGTGGGAGGTAGATCTGAGTCCTTAGCGGGCACTCGGTAGATAATCCTTTGGATCTGGGCTGTAGACAAATACTTTAAGAGGAAACTACAAACATGTTCTTGGTATGCAGACTGTAGGTAAATCTTTATAATCCAAACTGTGAGTATGAAGGAAATACAGGAGATCCAGGAAGTTTGTAAGAATAATAAATCCAGGACGTTTGCAGGAGTAGGAGCTTTACAGGAACAGGAGATCCAGGAGATTTGTGAGAACAGGAGATTTGTAGGAACAGGAGGTAGCTCCTTGTCAGCATGGAGTACACCAAGAAAATGCAGAAGCATTGTAGTTTAGGTGTGGCTTGTTTTTATGAAGGAAGCATTAGATGGATTAATCAACAACTGGGGTTTGAACAAGCAGAGACTGCTGAGAAGAATATTGCTAATCTCATCACTAGGAAGCAGCACCGTTCTTAGCCTTTTTAAGGCGCTGGCGGCTACGAACCTAACAAGAATATCCACTAAATTTCATTTATGACTGACTGACTCAAAAAAAGTCCAGCTCAACCCATTTAACCTAGGCACATGAAATTTTGAAGGCACATTGTTTTTATGACATAGGCACCCATTAAGGAAGGATTTTTGGAAATTCTGCCTCTAAGGGGGTGAAAAAGGAGGTTGAATATTTCAAACAGGATACCTATATCTCAAAAACCAAAGATGTTACAGGCGTGAAAATTGGTATTTGCAATCGACATGAAAAATAAAACATTAAAATTAAATAAATTAACATAAAAACTACCTGTTTTACCATTTTCCAACAATCCATTGGGGGTTGGAAAAAGGGGGGGAATATTATAAACAGGATACCTACATCTCAAAAATCGAATATGTTACAGTCGTGATAATTGGTATTTCGATTCGTCTTTAACCCTTTCGCTGCTGAGGCTTTTCCCGCCCCTGTGCTGAGGTCATTTTTACCGGTTTTGCTCATCATGTTTAAACGCGTTTTGAAGGCTTATTTTAGTATATGACCCAGACATATTATATATCGTTCTTTCCGTCAGACTCGGCAGATTCATAATATGTCATTATTATATGTATACGTCATGACCTGTCTGTATATTATAACAAAAAAGGCAATAAAATATCATTTTTCAATAATTTACAATGTGTAAAGTGTTTTTTTTTCACATTTTAAGATGCGAGCAATTGCGGTTATATTTTGTATGGGGTGCGCTTGTTAAAAAAATTAGAGATGGGGTCTCGTTACATTTTTTTTTGGGGAAAATTACACGATTTTTAACAAACGCACCGCATACAAAAATCGTTAGTGCAGCATCATTGTTCACATTATAATTGAAATGGGAACAATATTGCCGCATTAACAAACCAAAAAAAAGAAAAAAAACTTGTTTATTTTTTTTATAATTTTGTTTTTAAATATTTTTTTATTTTTATTTTTAATTTTTTTTTTTTACTAACTTTTTTCACATTCGAATTTGGTATCGTTGGAACGGCCATGCTCTGGCCGATCCAACAATACCAAACTTTAACCCCTAGCTGCCACGGATCGGGAGATAGAGGGTTCATTGGAACCCCCTATCTCCACCATTGGTGGCAGCTAGGGGTTAACTCCAGGACTGGCGTCATCGTGCTATGCACGATGACGCCAGTCCTCAGGGGGAGTTCCCGGAGGCTTGGCCGACATCCAAGATGTCGGCCAGCTCCGGGAAAGGATCACGAACCGGCGCTTTTCAGCGCCGATTCGTGATCCGGCTCCCCAGGGGTTAATGCCAGGTACCATTTGGAAGGGCAGGCTGTGCCCTTCCAAATGGTGCCTGGGTTAACCCCCGCAACGCCGCCGATCGGGAGGGAGAGAGGTCCGAAGGACCTCCCCCCCTCCCTTTCAGGCGCCTCCTCCGCACATGCGGGGGGTGCCTGAATTAGGTGTCATCGCGCCGCCGCGATGACACCTAATTAGCCCAGCGGCGGTTCCGGATGCTGGGCTGACATTGAGGATGCTAGCCCGCACCGGGGGGGCCAGCGATCGGCCGGAACCTGGCCGAATGCTGACCCCAAAGGCTGGACGCGCTCAGCGCGTCCTCCGCACGCAATGTGACATGCGGTTGGACGCGCTGAGCGCGTCCACCGCAGCAAAAGGGTTAAAAAAATAAAAAAACACATATTTTACCATTTTCCAAAAATCTAGTTGATACACTGGATGAGCAGATCAAAGGGATGATGTTTCTTTACATAGAATGGATGGATGTCTCTATGCAGCTGCTCTCACAGCCAGGGGCTCGCACACGCACACTCCCTCACTGCTCCAGCATGTCTGCTTCCCTCTCACAGCCAGGCCTCACACATTCCCTTAATGCTCCAGTGTGAGAGCACCTATGATATTATTGCGGAACCTCAGACTTTAGGCTCTATCACCTCCTTCAAGCTAAGACTAGTGTCAGCGTTAGCGCTAGCTTAAAGGAGGTCATATCAATGCGCCCACATCTTACTCACTAATGGACACTTCCACAGACGCTTTCAGTGGACGACCCTGGCTGGCCGACGGCATTGTCTGTAGGCAGACGACCAAGTCAATGAATGTGTTTTATATGTCTGTCCAATACCATTCTATCATGTAATGGAAACCCACCTAAATCATGCCTGGTCAACTATATAATATATTACATAAATTATATATTAAAAAATATTAACAGTTAATCAGGAAGGCAAACACTCAATGGGAGTCTTACAAAAAGTCCTACAAAAGTGTTAAAGACTTTTCTCAAGAAAAATTTAAAAAATATTGAATTTGAAAAATATATTTATTTTAATATTTAAGTAAATTATGCATTAAACATTATTAAAATAAATTTAAATATATTTAAATACATTAAAATATTAAGATAATATATCAATATATAAGGTTAATATATTAATTTTAATATTAAAATAAATTATACAATAATTATATTAATAATTAATTAAACCTTGTCTATGAAAAAAATTATTTAATAGAATAAGTATGCCATCTAGGCTTGTGCACCGATTTTTTTTTCGGTTCAATTCGGTTCGATTTTTCGGATTTTTAAACTTTTCGATTCGGCTCGTTTCGACCGATTTCGGTTTCGATTCGATTCGGTTCGGCCCGTTTTTCGGGTACATTTTTTTTCGGAATTTCGACCATTTTTCGTATTTTCGTGTCACTGTGCTCGTTTTTTGTATCGACTTTTCGTGATTTCGGAAATTTTCGTTTTTTGGAATTGCACATTTTTCGGAATATCGACCATTTTTCGTATTTTTCGTGTCATTTTGCTCGTTTTTTGTATCGACTTTTCGTTTTTTTCGTTTTTAGAAAATTTTCGTTTTTCGGAAAATTTTCGTTTTTCGGAACATCTGTTCTCCTCGTTTGACACATTTCAAGTCCATTCGAAAAATCCGAAAATATTTCGTTTCGGCTCGGAAAACATTTCGGATCTGACATTTTCGGATCTAAAAATTTTCGGAAATTCGGCCGCATCCGAAAACACGAATCGGGAAATTTTGTGAAAATTCCGAAATTCCGAAACCCGAAACGCACATCCCTATGCCATACCAGGCGGTCGCCTGGCCTACCAGAGGCCCAGACGACCGCTCGGTCTGGCACTGCTTGATGGAGGCCCTGAGTCACAGCGGCCCACAGAGACCACAGCCCACCAGGGATCTCCTGGTAGTCCCAATAGCCAATTCATGCCTGTTTTAGTAGGCAGTGATAGGGTGGTAGCTTGCCCTGCTGCTCTATGGCCTTTTTCATCTGTACCACCCCAAACTCAACTAGTGTGGCTTCATTTGGGTTAATAATTATAGTGTCCCCTAAACCTGGCTGGTATCATGTATGTATAGTATGTGTGGGGAACTTTTTATTATGTAGTTAAAAATAAGAAAACATATGTCTCTGTCACTCACTTTTTACCACAAGTGCCCAGGAAAGGTTATCAAGTGGTTAATAGTTAATGTCCAACTACTCTGTGGTCATCTGAATGTCGTCTGACTTGCCACATTGGCCTCCTGCCTGCCGGCCTGTCATATTGTCAAGTTGCATCATTTGTTTAATCTTGCTGGCTAAAGCTCAGTGATGAAATGTGCACATGTGGTTGTGATGGCTTGCTCTTACTGCCACAACTAGTATGAATCCCTCGTGAGCAGTGTTTTCTGGGCCCTATTCCAAGATTGGTGTTAAAAGTCAGGACCTAATGGAAAATGTGTGAGTGTGCACCAACTATTCAGACATTTGTTCTTATATTTAACACCCATATTCTGCCTGAGCTGCATTCTCAGTAGCTCGAGCTGCAATACATTTTAGGTGTTAAAACATAACAACAATGCTACACTGAACGCAGCATTGTTATCAACTTCAGGAGTCCATAAAACTCCATGGAGACAAATGCAATCTCATGCAAGATCTGCAGGAGATCATGTGAGGGATACGCGGAAAACACTGGGAAATATTTGTTCCTGTCACGATTCAGCTGGCAGGGTTGCGTGGTCGAGCCCAATATGCGAGTGACACAAAGGAGGATAGACAAATATATGCAATAAATAAAGGATATTTATTTAAATAGAGAATTATAAATACTAATAATGAAGGAGCTGAGAAAACAGGAGAAACAAGGACAATGAATAATTAATAAACAGGGTATAACTGAGGAGACTGAGGGAATAATGGGAAACTAAATAGGTACTGGATATACAGAAAGACAGGACCAGGAAACTAGGCTGATAACAAAGCACTGATAACAAAGGATAACGTAATAACAGGTACTGAATACACGAGTAAACAAACAGAACAGAAAATATAGGATTGAAAGAATAAGGAAAAAGTCTTTGATAATCAAGCGGATTTCAGCAGCGTAGAGGAGTAGGCAATTGCGGGTCCAGTATCCAAGCAGGGGTTCGGCAGTGGGTAATCATCAATATAAGGGTTTAGCAGAGACAAAGTTCAGAAGTTCAAAGCAGGGGTTCGGCAACGGATAATCAACAGAGGGGTTCAGCGAGAACAAGTTCAGAGGTTCAAAGTGGGGGTTTGGCAATGGATAATCAACAGAGGGGTTCAGCAACAGGTTAGAAGGCAGGAGGCTTATTGCAGCTTAGGAGTCAGACAGGCAAGCAATGCAAAAGTAATGTCCCCAAGGTGCTTTTCTTCGTTATAGGGAGATGCATGCCTCTTGATGAGGAGCACCTGCACTTCTGCAGGCTAGGAGAGACTGAGAGTTGAAACCTGAGGGGCGGATTTAGGGTTTTATGAATAAACCAGCGCTGGATTTGTTTCTCCACCGATGCCGACGACTGGGTTTGTGACAGTTCCCAGTGTTCAGCTGCCCATGGAGAAGGGGGGGCTGCCGACTCTCTCCACCACCGAGGGATCTAAGGTGAGTAAGTTATTTTATGTTGGGGTTAGCTTAATGTGTTAAGTGATTGTTTTGAAGCGCAATCACTTAACACTAGCCTTTCAGAGACATTACGCAAACCTGAATAATGTCAGGCGCAGATGAAGAATGAGCTCATTGGAAAATCTTGATCTTCATCTGGCAGGTGCACATAAACGTCTCTCATATAAACTATGAGAGATGTTAATGTACAGTGAGCAGCTGCAAAATACGGAATAAGCTGTGAAAAAATTAAGGAGAGTGCCTGAACCGTTGTGCACCAAGCGTTGAACGTTAACGCGTGTAAATCAACACTGGAATTACAATCCTTGCACATTTTTTATCCGTCGAGCAATAACGCGTAAAACGGACGCACAGCAATGTTGCGTGCAGAAATCAGTGTGCGGACTGTTTTTTTCACACGATTCAGCCAATCAGAATTAAGAACCACAATTGTCTCATGTAAAGATTTTGCGCTTGTCAAAGTCAATCTGAGTATATATGCTGCAGCGATAATACCGTAAATGCACACACAACGTCTCCATTTTATTGGTTTGGTATGAGTAGAATGTGTAACTATACTTTGCTGCATTTTTTTATTTTTGGGCTGGTGTATTTGGGTTCGGCCAGGTCGTTCAGATTTGCCATTAACACCAGCTTTTAGGAGTTGCTAAAATTATGCGCGCAAAGGCTGTGCGTTACAAACTGCGCATAGATTGGAATACCATCCGCGTACCAGCGCACAAACACATTTGTGCTCACAATGTTAAGTATAGGACGTGCGCAGTACAGTACGTTCGCGCAGGTTCAACCGCGTTAGGCGAGTGCGCGCGTTTGTTGCGCTGACTTCGTAATACGACGTTCTGTGCAAATGGTTTTACCTCTCGCCTTTTTACGTTGGCGCAATCGTTTGCATGAAGATTGTAATAGGGCCCAGAGATAGGTATAAACATGAGGTGATTATTTATTAACAAATATGTGAGAAATTATAGATACTAAGGTGTGTGTGTAGTATCATATTGTAGATTAGCACAATTTTAGTTGCTCTTATTGACCCTGGCAAGATACAAAGGAAACCTGACATTCTTTATAGTCTCTACATTATAGAAGATTCTTGGTACATTCATATTGATTTTCCCCATTTTGGTGTTGAATTACATAAAATAATATAATTCCTGTTTTATATAGTCTTTACAGACGTGATACTATTGACAGAACCATCATGCATGGGGTAGAGGCACCAAATATTCTGCAGCTCAGGCAATAAAATTTTTAGTGGCAGTATTGAACCTCTCTAATTAATTTACTCTGTGTAGCAGATCAATACTTATATAGCTAGATTAAAAGAACTGCACCCAGGGTGCATTGAGAAGCCTGTTTCTTTATTATATCACCCATGTAATTTGTCGGTCAGTATGAACTGGCGAACATGAAAATACATGTCACATTTTTGTGCTTATTTTCTAGTACACCATTATGATGGTGTTGGTATCAAGGAAGAGCTGGCAAGGGAGTCATAGGGGCAAAGGCCACAGGCCCATTCTTCTGCTGATTAAATGCAATGTGAGGTAATATAATAACATGTTGTTTGAAAAAGTCTAATGTTCAAATACGTTGCAGATATCCCCATTGTTTCTGTTGTTCTACAAGAAGGCGATAATAACATGTCTTAAATGAACACTCTATTAAGAAATAGAGTTTCCTTTTTACCCTTAACTAGGCAGAGGCTGCTAATAACCTCTGCCCAATTATTTTTTTTATTTTGGCCGGTTTTATTTCCCTTTTGTCCCTCGCCGTTCACAGCTTATCTTCTTTGGCTCAGTGACTCCTGAATCCTCAAGTTCCTGAAGCAGGGGCGGACTGACCATTAAGACACTGCTCAATGGGTCCTCAAGAGGGACCCTAAGGCTGGGTCAGGCTTGCCATTTCAGTGGGGCTGCTGTTAAACAGTGAAGAGATACAGAGGGGCGTTGCCGCACCCCAATGCCTGAGATGCACTGTATAGAAGGATATATTTTCATTTTGAAAATAGCGTGGAGGGATAAATTCTGTAATACAACAACATATGGGTGATGCTTATATGTGGATGTGGCTTGCATGTGGACAGGCACCATGGAGGAGGCCCCATGATCTCCTATTGCCCGTGGGCCCGTGGGCAAATTGTGTAGCCGCAAATCAAGCAGTATAATGGGACTTGCGTATTTTACATACGGAAGTTCTGTATCACCTGTGAAGAACAATGGCTCAGCTCCCTCTCTTAGACCAGTACCTACCACTATTGGTCTCAGAGAGTGACGTTGACCCACTGTCGGCATGCCATCATCACTGGAGACGGATCTAGTGACCAGCACCCAGGAAATTCAAAAATCCCGGCTGCTGGTGATGCTGGGTGGGGTGGAGGAAACTCCAATTCACCCAGTGGTTTTATCAGATCTGTGAAGCTGAGGAAGGGAGAAGAGGGGGCACTCCTCACATCCTGACCACTTTAAAAATGTAAGGTGTAGAGTAGGGGCGGATCCAGACACAGGTTTCGGGGGGCACTCTACCAGTTTTGGCTTAAAGCTGGTGTTCGATTCGCCGTGACAGAGTCGCGCTTAATAGCAGGCCGTGCTCTTCACACTAGACTTGTGCACTGATTTTTTTTCGGTTCGATTTGGTTCGCTTCACTTACACTGATGAGAACATCAGGGTACTAGTGTCTCCCAGAGACCAAAAATTAATATTTAACTTTTATTGGACATAATTAAAAAGAAAACAGACATATAGACATGAATAGACAGTGCTCACAAAACAATAATAAAACCAACTCTGCTATAAAGGAT
This sequence comes from Leptobrachium leishanense, assembly GCA_009667805.1. Lineage (NCBI taxonomy): Eukaryota > Metazoa > Chordata > Amphibia > Anura > Megophryidae > Leptobrachium > Leptobrachium leishanense. The sequence goes on along the minus strand of CM019063.1, from coordinate 156,632,646 downwards.
GCACCCGACACATCCACCCAGCACTCCTGACGAGCCATTCTCGGCGAAACGCGCGTCGGGTGCACATCTCAGGCAAGAACTCCCCAATTCCATTCTCCACATACATGCCTTGAGACCCGAATTTATGCACGCAATTATTTATTTTTATGTCTTTTGACATTTGATTATCTGGGTAAACTCTAGGTCATATGTGTATTGGGCAATTTTGAGTCAATTCCCCTTAAGGGACCCTTGCCTCTGGTTTTCTCTGCTACTTTACGTGCAGCTTCTCTTTGTGGTCTTAATACTGCTATCAAGAACCAAATATATACATACATGTGTTAATGATACAATACCTTGAAGTGATCCTTGAAGGTCACTTATTGTATTGCTTATAGGGTGCACATTGCAGGCAAGAACTCCCCAAAAAATTTCTTTCTCTAATATGAGCCTTGTGATTTGAATATATGTGTGCATACTTATTTTTATGTCTTTTGACAATAAACATCTGGGTAATTTCCAGGGCACACCTGCATTGAGTTATTCTGAGCAAATTTCTCTTTTAGGGGACTTTTGCCCTTGTGCCTTTCTGCTCCTTTTGGCGCAGCCCTTCAGTGGTCTATACATTGTCATAATTACTATATATATATATACATCATTGTTATACCACCTTGGAGTGATCCTCGAAGACCACTCATTGTATCAATTGTTGGATCAAGTATTAAGTATCGATCATTACTTCTGTTGCTATATACATACATCCTTTATAGCAGAGTTGGTTTTATTATTGTTTTGTGAGCACTGTCTATTCATGTCTATATGTCTGTTTTCTTTTTAATTATGTCCAATAAAAGTTAAATATAAATTTTTGGTCTCTGGGAGACACTAGTACCCTGATGTTCTCATCAGTGTAACTGAAGCCTACCCAATCTATATAGGGGCAAACCCTTTGGTCTCCTATTACCGTTCCTAATTACTATTATTTGTCAATTGCAACTTTAATTTTCTGGTATTATCAATGTTACGTTTTACCCTCTTGGTAGCTATTTGTTCGATTTGGTTCGGCTCGTTCGGATTTTGTAAATTTTCATTTCGGCTCATTCTGGCCGATTTCCGTTTCGGTTCGTTTCGGTTCGTTTTTCGTATCGACTTTTTTTGGTGATTTTGGAAATTTTCGTGTTTTTCGGAAGGTCTGTTCTCCTCGTTTCACAGTGTCTATTCGTTTTGACGTAAACTAATGTTTTTTTGATCCAATATTTCTGTTGATACGATAATTCTGTCGATACGATAATTCTGCCATTGAGATTTCTCGTGTTTTACAAGAAGGATACATTGAGATTTCTCTGGTTTCCTGGGAAGGATACATTTAGATTTCTCTGGTTTTCCAGGAAGGATACATTGAGATTTCTCTGGGTTTACAAGAAGGATACATTGAGATTTCTCATGGTTTACAAGAAGGATACATTGAGATTTCTCTGGTTTCCCGGGAAGGATACATTGAGATTTCTCTGGTTTTACAAGAAGGATACATTGAGATTTCTCTGGTTTTCCAGGAAGGATACATTGAGATTTCTCTGGTTTTACAAGAAGGATACATTGAGATGGGAACGATACAAAATTACAGAATCAGCGATATAACCGAAAAATACGTTGTCCGAAATTACTGAAATGGAACCGAAATCACAAATGGAGCCGAAATCACGAATGGAACGAAAATGATTTTCGATTTTACACATTTCTAGTCCATTCAAAAATTCGAAAAGTTTTCGTTTCGGAAATTTGTTCGGATCTGCCGTTTTCGGATCCGAAAATTTTCGGAAAATCGGCAGAATCCGAATGCACGAATCGGGAAATTTCGTGAAAATTCCGAAACCCGAAACGCACATCCCTACTTCACACTCACTCGCTCCAGAACATTGCTGCATAGGGTCTGTCCTCGTGCGGCTCAGGTGACACCTGACTGACACCACACAGCAATGCTCTGCGCTCTTACACATGCTCTATCACTGAGAATCAAGCACCACCAGTAGACATGTGCACAGCACAAAATTTCGTTTTGAACTAATGGATTAGTCCTAAAATGCAATTTATTTAGTTGCTAAAGAAATTCGTTTTCAGTTATTTAGTATGAAAACTAATTTCATTCATCCGAAAACCAGCGGATACAATTACTATTGCAGTGGCTCCTCAGAGGGCTGAGAACGCTGCTTGTTACAGTATCTTTCACTCTCAGCACAATGTGGGCCATATTACATAGTTGGTGCTAACTTAACCAGAGCTGTTGTAAACTTCCCAGAGCCATTATAGCCTATGGAGGTTTTCAGTTTACAGCAGCTCTGGTTAAGTTAGCACCAACATTGTAATACTGCCCCATGTCAGGCATAGCTGTTACAGTAACTGACTGCTGCTCATCACAGCACTCAGAGTTTCAGTAAAACTAGTAAATAATATTTTTATATATAAGAGCTTAGAACAATATTATTTCCTTGTTTTACTGAAACTCTGAGCGCTGTTAGTCAGTTACTGTAACAGCTGAGCCTGATACATTGTACTGAGAGATAATGTAACAAGCAGCCGATCTCCACGCTCACAGCCATTGGATTTAAAGGGCTGAGAAAAAAAGGATCCTATCTGTATAATGTTTAGAACATCCTCCTGCATTAATTAATACCCCTCTCTGTATAATGTATACAACATCCACCTACATTACTTAATACCCCTCTCTGTATAATATATAGAGCATCCTCCTGAATTAATTAATGTCCCTCTCTGTATAGAACATCCTCCTCAATTTATACCTTTCGCTGAATAATGTATATAACATCCTCCTGCATTAATACCCCTCTCTGTATAATGTATAGAACATCCTCCTGCATTAATTAATGCCCCTCTCTGTATAGAACATCCTACTGCATTGGCATGTGGAGGTGCAGAACTTCGGATGTTGCGCTCTTCATTGCTGGTCTCCTTCACTCATCAATGTAATATCACAAAAAGGACTGACACTAAAATGTAGTGCATTTTATTTTAGTTTCTTTCGTTTTTTGTACTGAGCAGTTTCGTATCTCTTGAGTCATACGAAAACTAAATTATCCCAAAATTCGGACTAAATCGTTTTAGTACTAAAACGAATGCACATGTCTAACCACCAGCAAGAACATGAAGCAGGTACAGACACCCACTGATACCCATACACAGCAATATAACTCAGAGATACAAACACATAAATAGCTGTTGAGATGTGCGTTTTGTTTCGCACCGAATCAAAATTGGGATGAAATTTACCGATTTGTAATTTGGAAGCATTTCCGAAATACTAATCGGTGGCGTCTGAATTTACGAATTGGTCTGAAAATACGAATGACGGTAGAAACAGAAAAAAAAATGATCAGAAACTAAAAATCAATGCAGTGCAAAACAAAGCAATGGGTTAATGGCAGCTCACAGGGTACAGTAAATATCCCAGCATTGGGTTAATGGCAGATTACAGGGCACAGCTTATATCCTAGGCAGGGGTTAATGGGCAGCTCACAGGGCCAGTAAAAGGGCAATGTAGAAAAAAAAAAGATATGGGGGACCCTTTCCTTGCTGCTGAAACCTGTTCAGCACCATGGAGAGCAGCTGCTCGGGACTTAGGGCACACTCATTGATATACACTCAAAAAACACATAAACATACATAGCTATGTACACATCCATATACTTACACAGATATTCACACAGGCGTGGACATGCAACACGCTATAGAGGTTTATATATTTTGAGTGTATCCTGGAAATAGCCTTATAAAGTGATCTAGAGAGGTTAGATACATAAAAGTTAACCCCTTTGTTTGTGAGCCATTTCACTTCCCATCCTGCATTATATAAGGAAATACACAATTTTAAAAAAATTGAGAAAAACACAGTTTTCTGTTGCATTTTGTTTTTACTCTGTACATTGCATATAGTCATCTTTGGTATCTATCCAACGACACCTCAATTGTCTATGTAGGATGTGTTGAACCAGGGATACAGGCTTTCAAACATCCAAAGGTCCCCTGTATCACCTACAATAGGACTGCAGCTTGGGGGGGGGCGAAATGCCCCCTGTGCCCACTCTCTGGATCTGCCAGTGGTGTGGAGTGAAGTGAAGGAGACACTAAAGGAGCGAAGAGAGAGATAAGAAGAGAACCAAGAAAGAGCTGTGTCCCTGAGGCCAAGTTGACGCAGGGTGAGGAGCAGGAGAGGATGGAAGACAGTGTCAAATGCAGCAGAAAGGTCAAGAAGAATAAGCAGGGAGAGCTGGCCTTTGGTTTTAGCAGCAACTAAATCATTAGTCACCTTGGTAAGAGCAGTTTCAGTGGAGTGTTGGGAGCGAAAACCGGACTGGTGCGGGTCAAGTAGAGGGTTGGCAGCAAGAAAACTGGTGAGTTGGTTATAGACCAGGCATTCTAAGATTTTGGAGGCAAAGGGGAGCAAAGAGATGGGATGGTAGTTTGAAAGGGAGGTGGGATCAAGACATGGCTTCTTTAGAATGGGGGTGATCAGAACACATTTGAATGCAGAGGGGAAGAGTCCAGAGGAGAGGTTGAAAATATCAGTCAGAGCAGGGACAATGACTGGTAGGACAGACCGAATAAAAATGTATGGGAATGGGGTCAAGTAGACAGGTGGTTTGGCAGGAGAACATGAGAACTGTTGAGACATCATCCTCCAAAACCAGATGAAAGGAAGACACAGTAGAAGAGGGGGCAGGGAGTGACGGATTGAATGAAGTAGAGTGGTTAAGGAAGGAAGGAAGCAAAGAGATTTTTAGTCTAAGTTTAGTTATCTTATTGATGAAGTAGTCAGCAAAGCTGACAGCTGTGAGATCTGTGGAAGGTTCAGTGGAAGAAGGGTGCAGTAACAGATTGAAAGTATGAAACAGACATCTATAATCATGAGAGAAGGTGGAGATAAGGGACAAGAAGTAAGATTTTTTTAGCAATGGATAGAGCAAAACTGTATGAACGGCTTTCCACACCAGAGCCTGCCTTAACCCCTTAATGACAGAGAATGCACAGACGCATTTGCCTTAAAGTGCTAAATAGCAATAGTAAACAGGATTTTTTTTTCTTTCAAACACTGATGTTTTGTATACTCTGAGTTATTTAGAATAAAAGGAGTAGGATCAGGGTTCAGTTAGTAGCTTTTTTTAGTAAATAACTTTTTTCAGTTTTAGATTTTTTTATACTGAGTAATGTTTTATGTATACATTTTGTGGCCGAAATCTGGATTACACTTCTAATTGTTGAATTTAGACTCAAAATGTCCATTTTATTTGTCTCAGTAATAGAAATCTACCTATAGGGTTTATTCCCTATGTATGGGATCGCCCACATATTTTGAAGGTAGTAGTACCTTATAGACATTTTTCCAGTCTGGTGCCCCAAAAACCTGAAATGTCACCAGCCATTATTGGAAGGGAGTACATGAATATGGGTAATATGCCCTTAAAAGAGCATTAAGTGTGATAATAAGCTGACATGTACCCCATTAGTATTAATGTGCGTGCTCCCATATGTCTGCAATAAAAAGAGTAAACACCACATACACAAACTTCCCTTCCTGCAGGAGAACAGACTCAATCCTCAATATATGTCCACTGTAATCTTTGTATCCAGTGATATTCTTCTTTGACAGAAAAACGTCCAGAAGGTTTATAAAAGCATTTATTATTAATTTGATAAATCATCATTAGGCAGAAAATTTTTAAACATTTTTAAACATTTTTATTGTTCTTATTGTAAGGAACCCTTTCCTTTGCAGTTGACAAAAAGTCCTTTCTTTCAGTCTGAGTGGACGACCTTTTGCCCTATGTAAACTCCTATTAAGGAACAGGTCACCAGAAAGTTTACTATGTTGACCCGCTATGTATATGAACAATAAAATTCACTCTTTGTTGAGTCTTTTCAAGGTTAAACGGGTTAATTTTTTTAATCTTTGCTCGAAACGAATTCTTACATTAATTTAATAGTTTTGTAGGTCCCCTGTCACTTCTTCGGCCCCCGTGGCACTTCCTGGGGGGGTCTGGGCGCCCGGCGGATCGGCGTCGAGCTGGCGGATCGACAGTTCGAGCTGGCGGATCGACAGTTCGAGCTGGCGGATCGGCGTCTGAGGTGGAGGGGCTTGGCGTGATGATGCAGAGCTGCTGGCCTTAAATGCAGGGCACGAGATTCTGCTCGTTGCCCTGACGTGGAGTTATTCCCACATCACCAGCTGGGCCCATTTATCGTGTCTCAGTGTTTCTATGCCTAGTTGCTGATTTTGCTGTATAAGGACCCTGCTTGTGCTTTTGACCCGGACTGCTTTTGACGATTCTCTCTCTAACTCCCTTGCTGTGCATATAGTACTCACTGCTGTTACTAACAGGGTTATTCAAAGAGATTCGAAAAGTCACCGCAAATTCGTTGACTTTTCGTTCTCTTCAATTCGGTTCCTTTTGCCGATCCCATTTCGGTGACCCTGCGGTGTATTCAGCAAGCACCACAGGGTCCCCGAATTGCAGGGAAAAGCTGCCGCAAACCCGACAAAAACGAAACGCAAAACCCACCGAATGCACGCCAAAAACAAGCAAAAACATCTGGATTAACCTTCGAAAAACCCGAGCAGGAGCCGATCACACGCAGCAAAGCAGCCGAACAGGAGCTGAATCACACAGAGCCGAAGCAGCTGAGCAGAGGAGGCAGTGAATAAATTAGCAAAACCGTTTGTATGAATCTGTGAAAATGAAACGCTGTTTGCAAAGAAACTACTGAGCGAAAATGTCTGAAATTTGCACATGAGGTCCTGGGAATGATAATAAAAAGGGCTGTTAACAGAAAAAATAAGTAAACTTAAAAAAAAAAATCAAAAAAAATCTGACTTTTAAAAAAAAAAAAAAATCAGAAAAATGCTTAAAGTATCCTAAAAAATCTATAAATAAAGAGACTTTTGCTGCAGAATTTTATAATGAATGGTTTATTAGATATTGAATTAAAACGGGAATATTTTTAACATTGAAGTCTATGGGATTCTCCTGAATAAATTTGCCGAATTAAACCACCGAATGGCAGGGCATTAGGGGAACCTTTCACTGCTGGTTTGTGTTCTCTGAATAGACGAAGCAGTGCTTTTTCATGGGGTTTTCACTGCCCTCGAACAGGCACCGAACAGGCACCGTATGTGCAGGCAATTCGCCGGATTTGGCGAATTGCCTGCTCTCTGGATAGCCGAATGGCCAGGAAAGGTAACGAACGCTGATTTTCAGCGTTCGGTTACCTTTCTCAAGCAATTCAGATCTCTTTGGATAACCCTGTAAGTGTATGTGCAGGTTACTTCAGGTTACCTCCGATTGGAGGCCTGTCCTACAGGGTGCTGAATCAGTCAATCCTACGCTATGTCTGGCTGGTGTTGAGTTGATAAACGTCTCATACCACATCACCTCTGATTGTGAGTCTGCCCTGCAGGTTGCTGAATCCACCAACCCCGCTTGTTACCTGGCTGTTGTTAAGTCGTTACACACCTCATACCGCATTGTCTCTGATTGTGGCCCTGCCCTGCAGGTTGCTGAATCCATCAACCCCTCTTGTTGCCTGGTTGGTGTTAATTCGATGGAGACCTCATACCGCATTGTCTCTGACGGTGGGTCTACCCTGCAGGATGCTAAACTCATCAGCCTCCCATGTTACCTGGCTGGTATTAAGTAGCAAAAAACAGAATATACCTCACCTCTGATTGTGGGTCTGCCCTGCATGTTACTGAATTTTTTATATCCACATTTTACGATACCGAGAATAAATATAAGGGAGTATTCTCTGTTGCCAATCCTGCCTGTAAGACTACCCTCTCTGGTGCCAACTCGGAATGTATGTTTGACCATGTTCTTGATAACCCAAGTTATATATACATCTTTCTACACTATATCTGTCTGTGTATAGTTAACTTGACTTCACTCAGTAGACACTTGGTCACAAAATCATTTGCTACTGAGTGGTATTTAGTATTCCGTTTCACCTCCCTGGCTGGGAGTGCTAGGTGTGGCAGTTCTAACTGCTATAAACTCGAGTATCACAGAAATCTGTCCAAAAGGTTCCAAACCATGCTGATTTGGAGTGAGCGCCATTGCGAACATGACATCCCCTTTGCAACTTCTCCAGCTTGATAAGGTCTTTCTTAAATAAATATGGTGCTGAAAACAGCACCACATTTTCAAGAAAAGACATTTTCAAGAAAAGGTCTTACTACTGCTTCTTAAAGACGAAAAAAATATTTTCATCACTTGAATTAATACTTCATATATAAGAAAGTACTTCACTTGCTTTGCAACTGCTGACTAGCACTGCACACTGTTATAAAGTTTATTGTTTGCAGTTTTGCCCATACCATTCATAGCCTGATTCAGGCATAACATGACCTGTTCTGGGGCCTGTGACACCAGATTGCCCAGGCTCCTCCATGCTGCCTAGAACAACCTCAGGTCACTTTATCTAGGGCCAAGCAGAGACTGCAAAATGTTAAAGTGGCTTAGAAGGCCGTTTCTCTTTCTATACATTGTCGAAACCTGGTGGTCTACTGCAGGAGTGATCTGTCTGCATCACCATCAGGTGCAGGCTGTGTTATGACACCTTATGTGGTGATTACAATGGAATGCACCAGATGGTTGAGAAGACTGATTGCATCCCCACTGGACCCGTACATGGTTTGAACCTCTTGCTGGACCAGCAATGATTTAGCCCACTCCCTGCAATAAAAGTTATGCAGGAGAGGGAGCTAAACGTTTATATTAAATGAATTATATTAAAAACCCTCTCCCCTTAGATAGTAAGCTCGAGCAGGGTTCCTTTTCCTATCATTCTCAAGTGTGTCTAACATGATTATTAATTTGGTTTGTTCTGTCCTACCCATTTTACAGCACTACTGAATTTGTTAGCACTTTATAAACTCTTGAAAGTGTAAAAACCCACATGCACGTATACTTCTCGCTCTTCACACACACATTAAACATATCAAACACAAATACATTGCATATATTCACACATACACACACATTACTCATATCACACACCAGCACACACAGCGCAACCAGTGGTTCAGTAAGGGCCCCATGATAACTGATGGCAGCTGTTAGCAAACATATGCTACAATTTGCCTTTTGCTTTATGCCGTTGGCAACTTTTGTGTCAAACTGACATAATCAGCGTGTATAGTTTGTTCAGGACTCACTCGTCCGTTTTGCTCGCATCCATTTTACTTAATCTGGGTGTCTCATTGCGGACATGGTTACGCTGTCCATGTTGACCGATCAATGAGTAGAACAAAGATGTTCCATAGGCATTCCTTGGTTTCTGCTCAGTGGTAGTGGGACCGAATTTGATCACAGTCAATTCTTGGCACTTTGAAGTTGGCAATGTGGCAGGCAACTGTTAAATGGTACCTCCAATGATTTTGAAATGTCAGGATAAGCTGCTTCTCTGTGCTGCCAATTTTTCATAGCCTGCAGGTAAAGGGAGACAATTTTCTTATCTTAGAGAATTTATGCTAATAAACATTTGCAAAATGTCTAGCATTGTAGAACAGGGCAAATGTATACTCTTGTTATCCATAGAAATGTATACTTTTGCTGAAGAGCACTCATTGTAGTAAACAAACAGGGACCTATACAAATAATTATATAGGAATATAACATTTTCATACATAAAAAATCCAAAAAGGGACAAAAGAGGAATGAAAATGAGTATCTCAAGGATGTACAGAGTAGGGATGAGCGTTCGGTTTGGATCAGTTCGGAGTTCGATTCGAACATCGCCCGTTCGGCTCTTCGTCGAACTCCGAACATTTCCGCGTGTTCGCCGCATGTTCGTCCACAATGCACCACAATGGACCACAATGCACTTTTCCACTGGCCTGAAGCTTGTAATTGGCTACAGCCTTGCACCTGACCACAGGTCAAGTGCAAGACAGGTGCAAGACTATGCCAATCACGGCTCAGAGTCCTGATTGGGAAAATTTTGCCCAGTCATGGGCTCACAGAGCTAAATCCCGCAGCACACTATATAAGGCTTCTTCCCTGCCTGCAGCCATAGCGCGTGTCTTTGCAGGAGTGAATCAGAGAGGAGAGGAGATTGTTCTGTCAGGGTGTATCAGTGACGTTGTAGGCGATTTCTGGGAATTAGAATCTGTGTTGGCACTGCCAAGCTATCAGGGACAGTGTGTTTCAGTGAGTTGTAGGAGATTTCTGGGAATTTGAATCTGTCTTGGCACTGCCAGGCTATCAGGGACAGTGTGTTTCAGGCGTTGTAGGAGATTTCTGGGAATTAGAATATGTGTTGGCACTGCCAGGCTATCAGGGACAGTGTGTTTCAGTGAGTTGTAGGAGATTTCTGGGAATTAGAATCTGTGTTGGCACAGCCAGGTTATCAGGGACAGGGTGTTTCAGAGAGTTGTAGGAGATTTCTGGGAATTTGAATCTGTGTTGGCACTGCCAAGCTATCAGGGACAGTGTGTTTCAGTGAGTTGTAGGAGATTTCTGGGAATTAGAATATGTGTTGGCACTGCCAGGCTTTCAGGGACAGTGTGTTTCAGTGAGTTGTAGGAGATTTCTGGGAATTTGAATCTGTCTTGACACTGCCAGGCTATCAGGGACAGTGTGTTTCAGTGAGTTGTAGGAGATTTCTGGGAATTAGAATCTGTGTTGGCACTGCCAAGCTATCAGGGACAGTGTGTTTCAGTGAGTTGTAGGAGATTTCTGGTAATTAGAATATGTGTTGGCACTGCCAGGCTATCAGGGACAGTGTGTTTCAGTGAGTTGTAGGAGATTTCTGGGAATTTGAATCTGTCTTGGCACTGCCAGGCTATCAGGGACAGTGTGTTTCAGTGAGTTGTAGGAGATTTCTGGTAATTAGAATCTGTGTTGGCACAGCCAGGTTATCAGGAACAGTGTGTTTCAGTGAGTTGTAGGAGATTTCTGGGAATTAGAATCTGTGTTGGCAAAGCCAGGTTATCAGGAACAGTGTGTTTCAGTGAGTTGTAGGAGATTTCTGGGAATTTGAATCTGTCTTGGCACTGCCAGGCTATCAGGGACAGTGTGTATCAGTGAGTTGTAGGAGATTTCTGGGAATTAGAATCTGTGTTGGCACTGCCAGGCTATCAGAGACAGTGTGTTTCAGTGAGTTGTAGGAGATTTCTGGGAATTTGAATCTGTCTTGGCTCTGCCAGGCTATCAGGGACAGTGTGTATCAGTGAGTTGTAGGAGATTTCTGGGAATTTGAATCTGTGTTGGCACTGCCAGGCTATCAGGGACAGTGTGTATCAGTGAGTTCTACCACAGTTCATCAAATTAGAATTTGTCTTGGCACAGCCTGTTATCAGTGTGTATCAGAGAGTTATACCACAGTTCAGCAAATTTGAATCTGTCTTGGCACAGCCTGTTATCAGTGTGTATCAGTGAGTTATACCACAGTTCAGCAAATTAGAATCTGTCTTGGCACAGCCTGTTATCAGTGTGTATCAGAGAGCTATACCACAGTTCAGCAAATTAGAATCTGTCTTGGCACAGCCTGTTATCAGTGTGTATCAGAGAGTTATACCACAGTTCAGCAAATTTGAATCTGTCTTGGCACAGCCAGGCTATCAGTGTGTATCAGTGAGTTATACCACAGTTCAGCAAATTTGAATCTGTCTTGGCACAGACTGTTATCAGTGTGTATCAGTGAGTTATACCACAGTTCAGCAAATTTGAATCTGTCTTGGCACAGCCAGGCTATCAGGGACTGTGCTGACTAGAGCAGCCTGAGAATAGTCAGTATTGGCTACTGTCTCCTTAAGAGACAGCTTTATAATGTTTAAGAGCTATCCCTTTAAGGGCAATGTCTTCAGGGAAATGTAGTTCTGTGACATGTGACCAGTTCTATGTGTCTGATTGGTGCTGAGGTGCTTTGCATGCTGGTAAGAAGAAAGCCCTCCATTAGGAATTCCAATTCTCCAGAAGAGCAGCTTCTCACACTCTCTCAGCATGGGAGTGAAGTTACCCTCTTCTCACACCGTATGAAGGGACAGACTGAGTAATCCGGATGAATCTTTTCAACACTGTAAGTGTTTGTTTAGGATGCCTGGAAATAAAGAATCTGTATGTATAATACCCCTTTACCGGAGTTATCACTGCTGTTTTCTGCAAAGCTACCGTGGGAACAGAACAGTGAGAAGAGGCTGGATAGATTCATTCCAAGCTCCATTTGATTGTTTACCCTTTGAAACAATGAAAGACTGTTTGACCTTCACTTTATGCAGCTGCATCTAAAAGCCAGCTTCCTAAAGGACATTTTTCTTTGCATTTAAAGCTAAATGAGTCAGTCTGGCTGCTCCCCCTCCTTTTTTTCACCTCATGGAAAGGCAGCTTAACTTCAGCAATTGAGAAAACAAGTTTGTGAAGTTTATATCAAAGTAAAGGTTCCAAGGCATGTGGCTTAAAAGGCAAGAAAGTCTGCGCAGAATGAGTTATTAATTCAGCTGTTAGCTTAACTACTGTTGAAAGAGAAAATACACTGGAAAGGAAAATCACCCTCAGGTGTGCAGGCCTGGTAAAGCCCAAAACAGAGACTCAAGGCAAGGCCCTTAGGAGATCTATAATTGGAAATTCCAGCTCTGCAAACCTCATCCAGGGTAAAACTCCCTAGCCCAGTAATCTCTCACATTAGTTACACTCAGCGTCCTTTGGTGACTCCTCTGCAAACTACAGGCCAGCATTAAGACAAGGTAAACCGCGCCAGCTGCAACGCACTCCAGCAGCGCTCCCCAGAGACCACAAGGTAAACCGCGCCAGCTGCAACGCACTCCAGCAGCGCTCCCCAGAGACCACAAGGTAAACCGCGCCAGCTGCAACGCACTCCAGCAGCGCTCCCCAGAGACCACAAGGTAAACCGCGCCAGCTGCAACGCACTCCAGCAGCGCTCCCCAGAGACCACAAGGTAAACCGCGCCAGCTGCAACGCACTCCAGCAGCGCTCCCCAGAGACCACAAGGTAAACCGCGCCAGCTGCAACGCACTCCAGCAGCGCTCCCCAGAGACCACAAGGTAAACCGCGCCAGCTGCAACGCACTCCAGCAGCGCTCCCAGAGACCACAAGGTAAACCGCGCCAGCTGCAACGCACTCCAGCAGCGCTCCCCAGAGACCACAAGGTAAACAGCGCCAGCTGCAACGCACTCCAGCAGCGCTACCCAGAGACCGCAAGGCGAACCGCGCCTACGTCTACAACAGTTTGCGCAACGCACCCAAGTGGGCAAATAGTGAACTGCATTGACATTTCTAAAAGTGTTTTAGCAATTTCTTGAGTCTCCTCAATCATGGCAGAAGGCTGTGACGTGCCAAAAGAGTTGGGCCTACTAATCGACCCCGACTCAAATGAAGAGTGTGTCCTCCGAAATTCAGAAGATGCAAAGGCAACTCAGAGACAATATGAAACGAGGGCGCATAGGGAGCTCACCAAGGAAATGCGATCGTATCTGATGGTTGAGTGGGACAGGTATTACAAAAGCTACACTAATTCCCGAGATAAATTAATAGAGCTCTGCAATAAACCTAAAGGAGAGCTCTCTCCTGGTCGCATCACAATTGAGAACGAACGCATGAGGAAGACGCATCTAAAGTCAAAGGATAGCGAACGCCACCTCATTTTCATCCAGTCACAGTTGGAAGACCCAAGTCTCCAAGCGGACTTACAAAGCATCCAGACGTTTAACATACAGCATGCGAATTTCCTTTCAAACTGTGATGACTCTCAGACAAATCTGCAAGCAAAGGACACAAGCAACGAGAAGGCCGAGTCGGAGTCATCCCATCGCTCGTACAGGGCCTCTTCTCATGCTTCAAAGAAAGCCTCGTCCTTTCACCCCAAACCGGCACGGTCTCACTCAGGTAGCAACGTTTCACAGCAATCTTATATCACAGGCTCTAACCATTCTTCCAAAGCATCCTCTCATCACAGCCGTTGGTCCCGTGCCTCGAGTAAAGAGAGTCTCGCCGCCCTAGCGATATTAGCACAAATCGAGGCTGATGAAGCTGCTGTAGATCTGCAAGTGGCAGATGAAGAGCGATTACAAGAGGAAGAAGTGGCCAAAGCCATAGCTCAAGCCAACCGTACGTATCTTCAGCATAAACGGGAGGCTGCAAAAAAGGCAGTACGGGCAACAGCTTTACGGGCGGAAGCTGCCAATGCTTCCCTCAACTTCAATCCTACACAGCTGGAAGGAGAGAACTTGCAGAACCGTGTCGAAGCCTACGTGAACAACCAGAACTCATTACGGCAGGGACAAGGAGGAGACTCTCAACCACTAGTTTTGCGAACTATTCAGAATGCTGACACCGCCAAATTCGTACAAGTCGAAACCCTCCTAGAAGCTGAAAAATTTACTCCAACAAGCCAAGACACAAGAGGTAACCAGATTGTTCCATCAGCATTAGTGAAGGATACTCAGCAGGCAGACACAAGAGTAGCCGCGAGCCATAACCTCAACGTAGAGGCAGCAGTGTTCCAGCCACAACCTCAAGGCAACTCATGGACGGACGTGAAGCCCGTCAAACACGATCGACCTGCCCAGCGGCGAAAGGAACAACCATCACATGTATCATGGCAAGACGTAATAATCAACAAGTATTCTGCAGACACAGAACAGCTGTCCTTGGCTTCCGCTCCTGATCCTAGGGACTATGCTTACCAGGACCCACGGGAAACCCCTGATCCTGCTTTCACCAATTCCATATGGTTCAGCTTACCATCTCCCCCCAAATACAAGCCCCATACAGCCCAGATGGACTTTGCGACACCCAGGGAAAGAAACACAGAATGCCCACCTCGACAAGGGAAGGTGGATTTGGCTTCAAGAGGAGCACAGAAGTTTTCTGACAAGCCAGGCAGAGACTATTTACTATGGAAGCACATCTTCTTACATACCGTTAGTGACGGGAGGTTACGGCCAATCGAGGAGATCATACATCTGATGGCTTGGCTAGGACCAGAATCTACACGAGTAGTGAAGGATATTTATTCATCTCATCTCGGTGACCCAGTCATCGCCCTCAAACAAGCCTGGGAAGTGCTCGATCAACGGTTTGGTGCATCCACGTTGACGGAGTCCTCGTTGTTAGAACGTGTTAGCGATTTCCCAGTCATCCGCACTAACGAACCTCACAGGTTATGGGACTTCTCTATTCTCCTTACACAGTTGCGAGCAGCCAAAGAAGATCCTAACCTAACGGGACTGACATGTCTCGACCAGCATAGAACACAGAAGCCTATCGTTAGAAAATTACCTACACAGTTAATCGAAAAGTGGATCGAATTATCAGATGCCTATAGAGAGCGCAACCTAGACAGAGACCCTCCCATCGCCGCTCTTCAAGAATTTGTTGCCTACCAAACAAAACGGTGCAACGATCCTCGAAATCGAAGCTTCAGAGAAACGGAGTTCCTACCACCAAAAGGGCCAACTATAACTCCGACTTCAAGCGAACAACACAAATGGCGAGGGAAAGGACCATTGTGTCTGTCCACAAAACACAGGTCGCTGCCTCATCCACAAGCAAGTCAGATGAGCATCCATCGAAGAGAGCACTACCTAAAACCCTAAGCACAAATAAAGATCCTTTCTGTCCACTCCACAAGTCCTCGCACTCTCTGAACAAGTGCAGAAACTTTGGAAAGAAGCCCCTAGAAGAAAGGAAAGCCTTGATCAGGGAGTACAGACTTTGCTTCAAGTGTTGTGAGTCTACAGAGCACATGGCCAAAGCTTGCACAAGTAAGGTACAATGTCGCCTATGCGGTAGTGACAGACACCCTGGTGCACTGCATCCAGATTCCGAGCCAACACAATGGACAACACCTACCCCTCCTTTGCCTAAGGAGTCACAGGACAATACTGAAGCGCATCGAGAGGCAACCGCAAGTATCAACTGCACGACAGTATGTGGTGGCTCAGCATTCCCTCGCTTATGCCACGAGACCTACCTAACCAAAGTCTACCCAACCGGACACCCTGAAGAAGCTGTGAAGATGTATGTGATGCTGGACGGACAAAGCAATCAATCGTTAGCCAGGTCAGCATTCTTCGACCTCTTTAACGTCCGAACCGATGACACATCATTCACTATTTCCACGTGCACCGGTTCCCAGCGCACGGCGGGGAGGAAAGTCACTGGATTCTGCATAGAATCATTAGATGGAAGTGCAAAACTGAAACTGCCACCATTGCTAGAATGGGATGCTTTGCCAGATGTTCACAACCAGATAGCGACACCAGAGGTAGCAAGCAATATACCTCACCTGAAACACATGGCTAGCCTCTTCCCTGCCCTAGACCCCGAAGCTGAAATCCTTCTCTTGATGGGATTAGACGCCTCCGAAGCTTTCCTTCAACATGACCAGGTTAGAGGCCCAGCAGGTTCTCCGTTTGCCCGCAAGTCTGCACTCGGATGGGCCATCTTAGGAACAGTTTGTATCGATCGGCTGCAGGCCCCAACCCAAGTCAACGTTTTCGCAACCTCCATTCTCAGTAATGGGAGAGCATCACACTTCAAACAATGTCACGAGCACTTCACGACTTCAACAAACAAGCCCGTTTTAGGAGCAACGGTGTTCGAGACCAGCAAAGAAGATAATGACCTGGCCTGGTCAATAGAAGACAAAGACTTTTTGCAGCTCATGGATAAAGAACTTCAACAGGACGCCTCCGGGAGCTGGGTAGCCCCATTACCCTTCCGTACACCCAGACAGCGCCTGCCAAACAACCATGAACAAGCTCTCTCGCGCCTCTTCAGTCTGAGACGACTCATGAACAAGAAACTGCCAATGAGAGATCATCTAGTGGCGTTCATAGATAAGATGCTCCAGAACAGACATGCTGAGCTTGCCCCACCTCTGGAAGAAGGTGAAGAATGCTGGTACCTGCCATTCTTTGGAGTGTACCACCCACAAAAGCCAGGCCAGATTCGGGTAGTCTTCGATGCGAGTGCAAAATTCCATGGCTTCTCCCTGAATAAAGCCCTTCTCACAGGGCCGGATCTCATCAACAGCCTCCTAGGCGTGCTCATTCGTTTCAGAAAGGAAGCCGTAGCCTTTATGGCCGACATCCAGCAGATGTTCTACTCATTCCTAGTCAGAGAAGACCACCGCAATTACCTACGTTTCCTGTGGTTCAGTGACGAACAGCGCAACCAGCAGATAACGGAGTACAGAATGCGAGTGCACGTTTTTGGGAACGGTTCTTCCCCGGCAATTGCCAACTACGGCCTGCAACGCACCGCTCGCATCGGCGAAACCAAATACGGCACAGATGCCAGACGATTCGTGGAACGAGATTTCTATGTAGATGATGGTCTAAAATCTGTAGCCACACCAGCAGAAGCTATAGACCTACTGAACAGAACACGCCAGATGCTAGCAGTAGCCAACCTCACATTGCACAAAATCGCGTCCAACAGTGAGGAAGTGCTTGAAGCCTTCAGTCCTGAAGATCATGCCAAGGGGCTACAGGACCTAGATTTTACAACAGACATGCCTCTTATCCAACGTAGTCTCGGTCTATGTTGGGACTTGAAGAAGGACGCCTTCACCTTTAGAGTTCCAGCCCAGAAGTCCAATTTCACAAGGAGAGGAATTCTGTCAACGGTGAACAGCCTTTTTGACCCTCTAGGATTTGCATTTAAAGCTAAATGAGTCAGTCTGGCTGCTCCCCCTCCTTTTTTTCACCTCATGGAAAGGCAGCTTAACTTCAGCAATTGAGAAAAACAAGTTTGTGAAGTTTATATCAAAGTAAAGGTTCCAAGGCATGTGGCTTAAAAGGCAAGAAAGTCTGCGCAGAATGAGTTATTAATTCAGCTGTTAGCTTAACTACTGTTGAAAGAGAAAATACACTGGAAAGGAAAATCACCCTCAGGTGTGCAGGCCTGGTAAAGCCCAAAACAGAGACTCAAGGCAAGGCCCTTAGGAGATCTATAATTGGAAATTCCAGCTCTGCAAACCTCATCCAGGTAAAACTCCCTAGCCCAGTAATCTCTCACATTAGTTACACTCAGCGTCCTTTGGTGACTCCTCTGCAAACTACAGGCCAGCATTAAGACAAGGTAAACCGCGCCAGCTGCAACGCACTCCAGCAGCGCTCCCCAGAGACCACAAGGTAAACCGCGCCAGCTGCAACGCACTCCAGCAGCGCTCCCCAGAGACCACAAGGTAAACCGCGCCAGCTGCAACGCACTCCAGCAGCGCGCTCCCCAGAGACCACAAGGTAAACCGCGCCAGCTGCAACGCACTCCAGCAGCGCTCCCCAGAGACCACAAGGTAAACCGCGCCAGCTGCAACGCACTCCAGCAGCGCTCCCCAGAGACCACAAGGTAAACCGCGCCAGCTGCAACGCACTCCAGCAGCGCTCCCCAGAGACCACAAGGTAAACCGCGCCAGCTGCAACGCACTCCAGCAGCGCTCCCCAGAGACCACAAGGTAAACCGCGCCAGCTGCAACGCACTCCAGCAGCGCTCCCCAGAGACCACAAGGTAAACAGCGCCAGCTGCAACGCACTCCAGCAGCGCTACCCAGAGACCGCAAGGCGAACCGCGCCTACGTCTACAACAGTTTGCGCAACGCACCCAAGTGGGCAAATAGTGAACTGCATTGACATTTCTAAAAGTGTTTTAGCAATTTCTTGAGTCTCCTCAATCATGGCAGAAGGCTGTGACGTGCCAAAAGAGTTGGGCCTACTAATCGACCCCGACTCAAATGAAGAGTGTGTCCTCCGAAATTCAGAAGATGCAAAGGCAACTCAGAGACAATATGAAACGAGGGCGCATAGGGAGCTCACCAAGGAAATGCGATCGTATCTGATGGTTGAGTGGGACAGGTATTACAAAAGCTACACTAATTCCCGAGATAAATTAATAGAGCTCTGCAATAAACCTAAAGGAGAGCTCTCTCCTGGTCGCATCACAATTGAGAACGAACGCATGAGGAAGACGCATCTAAAGTCAAAGGATAGCGAACGCCACCTCATTTTCATCCAGTCACAGTTGGAAGACCCAAGTCTCCAAGCGGACTTACAAAGCATCCAGACGTTTAATACAGCATGCGAATTTCCTTTCAAACTGTGATGACTCTCAGACAAATCTGCAAGCAAAGGACACAAGCAACGAGAAGGCCGAGTCGGAGTCATCCCATCGCTCGTACAGGGCCTCTTCTCATGCTTCAAAGAAAGCCTCGTCCTTTCACCCCAAACCGGCACGGTCTCACTCAGGTAGCAACGTTTCACAGCAATCTTATATCACAGGCTCTAACCATTCTTCCAAAGCATCCTCTCATCACAGCCGTTCGTCCCGTGCCTCGAGTAAAGAGAGTCTCGCCGCCCTAGCGATATTAGCACAAATCGAGGCTGATGAAGCTGCTGTAGATCTGCAAGTGGCAGATGAAGAGCGATTACAAGAGGAAGAAGTGGCCAAAGCCATAGCTCAAGCCAACCGTACGTATCTTCAGCATAAACGGGAGGCTGCAAAAAAGGCAGTACGGGCAACAGCTTTACGGGCGGAAGCTGCCAATGCTTCCCTCAACTTCAATCCTACACAGCTGGAAGGAGAGAACTTGCAGAACCGTGTCGAAGCCTACGTGAACAACCAGAACTCATTACGGCAGGGACAAGGAGGAGAATCTCAACCACTAGTTTTGCGAACTATTCAGAATGCTGACACCGCCAAATTCGTACAAGTCGAAACCCTCCTAGAAGCTGAAAAATTTACTCCAACAAGCCAAGACACAAGAGGTAACCAGATTGTTCCATCAGCATTAGTGAAGGATACTCAGCAGGCAGACACAAGAGTAGCCGCGAGCCATAACCTCAACGTAGAGGCAGCAGTGTTCCAGCCACAACCTCAAGGCAACTCATGGACGGACGTGAAGCCCGTCAAACACGATCGACCTGCCCAGCGGCGAAAGGAACAACCATCACATGTGTCATGGCAAGACGTAATAATCAACAAGTATTCTGCAGACACAGAACAGCTGTCCTTAGCTTCCGCTCCTGATCCTAGGGACTATGCTTACCAGGACCCACGGGAAACCCCTGATCCTGCTTTCACCAATTCCATATGGTTCAGCTTACCATCTCCCCCAAATACAAGCCCCATACAGCCCAGATGGACTTTGCGACACCCAGGGAAAGAAACACAGAATGCCCACCTCGACAAGGGAAGGTGGATTTGGCTTCAAGAGGAGCACAGAAGTTTTCTGACAAGCCAGGCAGAGACTATTTACTATGGAAGCACATCTTCTTACATACCGTTAGTGACGAGAGGTTACGGCCAATCGAGGAGATCATACATCTGATGGCTTGGCTAGGACCAGAATCTACACGAGTAGTGAAGGATATTTATTCATCTCATCTCGGTGACCCAGTCATCGCCCTCAAACAAGCCTGGGAAGTGCTCGATCAACGGTTTGGTGCATCCACGTTGACGGAGTCCTCGTTGTTAGAACGTGTTAGCGATTTCCCAGTCATCCGCACTAACGAACCTCACAGGTTATGGGACTTCTCTATTCTCCTTACACAGTTGCGAGCAGCCAAAGAAGATCCTAACCTAACGGGACTGACATGTCTCGACCAGCATAGAACACAGAAGCCTATCGTTAGAAAATTACCTACACAGTTAATCGAAAAGTGGATCGAATTATCAGATGCCTATAGAGAGCGCAACCTAGACAGAGACCCTCCCTTCGCCGCTCTTCAAGAATTTGTTGCCTACCAAACAAAACGGTGCAACGATCCTCGAAATCGAAGCTTCAGAGAAACGGAGTTTCCTACCACCAAAAGGGCCAACTATAACTCCGACTTCAAGCGAACAACACAAATGGCGAGGGAAAGGACCATTGTGTCTGTCCACAAAACACAGGTCGCTGCCTCATCCACAAGCAAGTCAGATGAGCATCCGTCGAAGAGAGCACTACCTAAAACCCTAAGCACAAATAAAGATCCTTTCTGTCCACTCCACAAGTCCTCGCACTCTCTGAACAAGTGCAGAAACTTTGGAAAGAAGCCCCTAGAAGAAAGGAAAGCCTTGATCAGGGAGTACAGACTTTGCTTCAAGTGTTGTGAGTCTACAGAGCACATGGCCAAAGCTTGCACAAGTAAGGTACAATGTCGCCTATGCGGTAGTGACAGACACCCTGGTGCACTGCATCCAGATTCCGAGCCAACACAATGGACAACACCTACCCCTCCTTTGCCTAAGGAGTCACAGGACAATACTGAAGCGCATCGAGAGGCAACCGCAAGTATCAACTGCACGACAGTATGTGGTGGCTCAGCATTCCCTCGCTTATGCCACGAGATCTACCTAACCAAAGTCTACCCAACCGGACACCCTGAAGAAGCTGTGAAGATGTATGTGATGCTGGACGGACAAAGCAATCAATCGTTAGCCAGGTCAGCATTCTTCGACCTCTTTAACGTCCGAACCGATGACACATCATTCACTATTTCCACGTGCACCGGTTCCCAGCGCACGGCGGGGAGGAAAGTCACTGGATTCTGCATAGAATCATTAGATGGAAGTGCAAAACTGAAACTGCCACCATTGCTAGAATGGGATGCTTTGCCAGATGATCGCAACCAGATAGCGACACCAGAGGTAGCAAGCAATATACCTCACCTGAAACACATGGCTAGCCTCTTCCCTGCCCTAGACCCCGAAGCTGAAATCCTTCTCTTGTTGGGATTAGACGCCTCCGAAGCTTTCCTTCAACATGACCAGGTTAGAGGCCCAGCAGGTTCTCCGTTTGCCCGCAAGTCTGCACTCGGATGGGCCATCTTAGGAACAGTTTGTATCGATCGGCTGCAGGCCCCAACCCAAGTCAACGTTTTCGCAACCTCCATTCTCAGTAATGGGAGAGCATCACACTTCAAACAATGTCACGAGCACTTCACGACTTCAACAAACAAGCCCGTTTTAGGAGCAACGGTGTTCGAGACCAGCAAAGAAGATAATGACCTGGCCTGGTCAATAGAAGACAAAGACTTTTTGCAGCTCATGGATAAAGAACTTCAACAGGACGCCTCCGGGAGCTGGGTAGCCCCATTACCCTTCCGTACACCCAGACAGCGCCTGCCAAACAACCATGAACAAGCTCTCTCGCGCCTCTTCAGTCTGAGACGACTCATGAACAAGAAACTGCCAATGAGAGATCATCTAGTGGCGTTCATAGATAAGATGCTCCAGAACAGACATGCTGAGCTTGCCCCACCTCTGGAAGAAGGTGAAGAATGCTGGTACCTGCCATTCTTTGGAGTGTACCACCCACAAAAGCCAGGCCAGATTCGGGTAGTCTTCGATGCGAGTGCAAAATTCCAAGGCTTCTCCCTGAATAAAGCCCTTCTCACAGGGCCGGATCTCATCAACAGCCTCCTAGGCGTGCTCATTCGTTTCAGAAAGGAAGCCGTAGCCTTTATGGCCGACATCCAGCAGATGTTCTACTCATTCCTAGTCAGAGAAGACCACCGCAATTACCTACGTTTCCTGTGGTTCAGTGACGAACAGCGCAACCAGCAGATAACGGAGTACAGAATGCGAGTGCACGTTTTTGGGAACGGTTCTTCCCCGGCAATTGCCAACTACGGCCTGCAACGCACCGCTCGCATCGGCGAAACCAAATACGGCACAGATGCCAGACGATTCGTGGAACGAGATTTCTATGTAGATGATGGTCTAAAATCTGTAGCCACACCAGCAGAAGCTATAGACCTACTGAACAGAACACGCCAGATGCTAGCAGTAGCCAACCTCACATTGCACAAAATCGCGTCCAACAGTGAGGAAGTGCTTGAAGCCTTCAGTCCTGAAGATCATGCCAAGGGGCTACAGGACCTAGATTTTACAACAGACATGCCTCTTATCCAACGTAGTCTCGGTCTATGTTGGGACTTGAAGAAGGACGCCTTCACCTTTAGAGTTCCAGCCCAGAAGTCCAATTTCACAAGGAGAGGAATTCTGTCAACGGTGAACAGCCTTTTTGACCCTCTAGGATTTGCCGCACCTGTAACGATCCAAGGGAGGCTCCTTCTACGTACGCTATCCCAAAACACCAAAGATTGGGATGAGCCACTTCCACCAGACCAGAAGCAAGAATGGGAGAAATGGTGTGCCTCCCTGAGATGTCTCCAAAACGTTAGTGTTCAGCGCACATACGTTCCTGTTTCACCCGCAGCTGCACTGAAAAAAGAACTGCACGTCTTTTCAGATGCATCGACTAAGGCAATAGCAGCTGTAGGATATGTCAGAGTCTACGGCCGGGAGAACAATACTCACATCGGTTTCGTAATGGGAAAGGCGAAGATAGCACCACAACAAGGTCACACAGTACCAAGGTTAGAACTGTGCGGCGCCGTATTGGCCGTGGAGCTTGCTGACCTGATAAAGAAAACTATAACCTTGAGCTACAAGCCACCATCTTCTCAACGATGGTCAAGAAAACCAAAATATTGCCCCTCGATCATAACCAGTTTCTACAGATCCCGAGAATCCAAGTATCCTCGCCCCAGCCACCTTGCTCACCTACAAAACAGGTGATTGGCCGGCTCCAGTAGGGAACTTCGTTCCCAGGACATGTACAGACAACAATGGAGACAAGTGCAATGGCTTGCCAACACCTTCTGGAAGCGATGGAAGCAAGAGTACTTACCTACCCTACAGGAACGTCGCAAATGGCAGAACAAAGAACCAAATCTCGAAGACGGAGACCTTGTTCTTTTGAAAGATAAGGAAGCGCACCGTAACTCATGGCCTATGGGACTTGTGCACCAAGTCTTACCCAGCAAAGATGGATTAGTCCGCCAGGTTGCAGTGCAGATCGTGAAGCCAAAGGAGTCCGGTGGCAACCAGCAGACTTTCACCAAGAAACTATATACCAGGCAATTACCGACCTGGTCCTGCTGCTGAGGAAGACCGAGCTGGAAGATTGAACCTCCAAGCTTTGCATGCTTTGTGTATACTCATTGTTTGCATGTTTGATAATATGCCTTGATTATCTTCGTTAACAGTTTAGTTAGTAAGTAGTGGAATTTATAATTCCAGGCGGGGAGTGTGCTGACTAGAGCAGCCTGAGAATAGTCAGTATTGGCTACTGTCTCCTTAAGAGACAGCTTTATAATGTTTAAGAGCTATCCCTTTAAGGGCAATGTCTTCAGGGAAATGTAGTTCTGTGACATGTGACCAGTTCTATGTGTCTGATTGGTGCTGAGGTGCTTTGCATGCTGGTAAGAAGAAAGCCCTCCATTAGGAATTCCAATTCTCCAGAAGAGCAGCTTCTCACACTCTCTCAGCATGGGAGTGAAGTTACCCTCTTCTCACACCGTATGAAGGGACAGACTGAGTAATCCGGATGAATCTTTTCAACACTGTAAGTGTTTGTTTAGGATGCCTGGAAATAAAGAATCTGTATGTATAATACCCCTTTACCGGAGTTATCACTGCTGTTTTCTGCAAAGCTACCGTGGGAACAGAACAGGGACAGTGTGTATCACTGACTTATAGCATTGTTCTGGAAAATCTGTATATCTTTGATCTAATTCTAGATACCATACAATAACACAGTTTAATCAGAGTTCATCTGTTTATCTATTTAGAGTTGAATCTGGCTGTTGCCAGCTATAGGGGTGTTGCAGCCTGCAGGAGAGGAAGTGAATCAGAGAGAGAGAGAGTAGAGGACATTGGCATCCTTGCAGGGAAAATATCAGTAAAATCGCCGACTTATATCAGAATTCTGATTATCTTTAATCTATATACCAGAGTTAAATCTGAGTTCTGCATATCTCCAATCTTTATACTAGAGTTGAATCAGACTTCTGTATATCTCCAATCTTTATACCAGAGTTGAATCAGAGTTCTGTATATCTCCAATCTTTATACCAGAGTTGAATCAGAGTTCTGTATATCTTTAATCTATATATCACTCACCATGTCAGAAAGACCAAAAAGGACAAGTAGACGCTCCCAGACACAGATAAGAGGGCAAGCAGCCTCTGTGTCGGAAGGCAGTGCCCCTGGACGTCGTGGACGTGGTGCATCCTCTGCAGGGGCACGCTTGTCCTTTCTAACTGGTGCTAGCCATCTTATGCTGCAGCAATATACAGAGGATTTTCAGGATTGGCTAACCAGGCCATCCTCATCCTCTGAGTCCTCTGCCAGCCAGGCTTTTGATGGTTTACAGTCCACCTCAGCTGCCAAAGCATCTAATGTAGCCTCCATGTCCACAGCTACTCCTGCGGTAGCCTCACCAACATACACGGAGGAGTCAGCTTAATTGTTTGACTACAATGACAGTGACATGCTGCTTGAGGATACGCAGCAACTACAATGCTCTGATTCAAACTTTGAGGTTGAGGAAGGGAGTATAATCAACCTAGAGGGAGGGGGTGCCAGTGACACACAAATAACTGGCACTCATGTTGCCCCAGCAGCTGCAGCATACTGCCATGTTGGCTCCCTTGATGAGGAGATAGGGGGTGATGATGATGATGAGGTCACTGACTCCACCTGGGTGCCTGATCGAACAGAGAAGTCAAGTAAGAAGGAGGAGGAGGGACAACAAACACGAGGCACAACGTCCTCTATGAGCAACCATAGCCAGTCCAAGGCATCAGAAGTCACAGCTGCTCAGGTGCAGAGCGCTGTTGTCTCAAAACACATGTACAGGAAGTCTGCTGTCTGGGAGTTCTTTAAGAAATTTGCAGCAGACCGCAACATTGCTATTTGTAATCTATGCGTCAGGTACCTGTTTTCCAGAGGAACCAATTGTGCAGAAGTAGCAGCCTTTTTAGTACAGCTATTGGAAAAAGGGCTGAATGGCATACACAGACCTCTCTTGCTCAGTAGGAGTGATGTTAGACAGAGAACTCTTGGAACATTTCTTAGCACAACCATGGTTTAATATCTTTATATATATAGCGATAAACAGTCTCTCAGCAAGGTCAGTTCAGAAGTAAAGGATCATAAAGGCAGGCGGCAATCAGGCGTAATCAATAACAGGCAAAGGTTGGCAACAGGTATCAATATCAGAATATACTTGCTAGTAGATTTTCCAGGAGACAAGGATCAACAGCTTGGTGTAGGTAATACTTCAGCAAAAATAGAAATTTAGCAAGTATTCAATGGAACAGGTAACAGGTGAGGCTTCAGGCAAGGATTCCACAGGTAAGAGGCTTCAGGCAAGGATTCCACAGGTAAGAGGCTTCAGGTAAGGATTTCACAGGTAGGCTCAGGTTGTAAACCACAATAAACGAGCAATGACTTACTCAGCTTGTAGATTTTTTATAGTCGGGTATAACGGGTTGATTGGATCCAGCTGGCGTGCATCAGCGTGTCCAGACTTCCAGGTTGAGTTGCAGCTGTAATGGCTATATGGGAGGATGCCTGCTCGCGCGCGTGCGCTTTTCATTCAGACCTTAGTCATTGAAGGAGAAGGACCAGAATTATAATGTCTCCTCAGCATGGACAGATTTTAGGGCCCAGGAATTACCAGGAGCCCAGTCAGCCACAGGAAAAGCCGCTGAGGCCAGGAGAGGTACGTGACACTATGTCAGAAGAAGCGTGGGAAAGACACTTGGGTACCACATGCATGAGGCGACATATGACCACCTGCCATGCATCCCGTTGGCACAATGCTTTGCATAGGTCCTCCTCCTCCTCAGCTGTCATTGCCTACAAACTCCACTGACAGGGATGGTGCTACAGTAATGGGTGTACCAGGTCCTTCCTCAGAATGTGACAGCATCCCATCAGCTGAAGATTTACGCAGTCAGATTACGTTGCCCCAGCTGCTGCAGCATAAGAAAAAATATAGTCCAAACCATCCCCAAGCACATCGTCTAAATGCCAGCTTAGCAAAATTACTCACATTACAGCTGCTGCCTTTCCTGCTGGTGGACTCTGCTTCCTTCTGTGAATTTGCCGAATGTGCTGTACCACAGTGGCAGGTTCCAAAATGCCATTTCTTTTCACAGAAGGCCATTCCAGCACTATACCAGCACGTGGAAAACAATGTTATGGAGTCATTGGGAAAGGCAGTCAGCAGCAAGGTGCACATGACTTTAGACACGTGGTCCAGCAAGCATGGACAGGACCGTTACATTTCCTTCACGTCACACAGGGTAACTCTGCTTGCAGCTGGGGGGGATCCAGGGCGGGGCTCTGTGCTGGAGCTTGCTCATCTACCACGCCTCCAGAAAGCTGCTTATATGAGGTCTGTCTGCTCCACCACCTCTTCCTCCTCCTCCACCTCCTTCAATGTCTCTGGCGAAGTGGAAGTTAAACCAATGCGTGGCAGGGGCTACGCAATGGCTCAAGCAAAAAGATGCCATACTGTGCTTGAGCTGGTTTGTTTAGGGGACAGGAGCCACACCGGGCCAGAAATTCTGTCAGCTCTGCAGGGGCAGGCGCAGAGATGGTTAACACCACGCCAGCTTGAGCTGGGAATGGTCGTCTATAATAATGGCAGCAACCTTCTCTCCGCCCTACGCCTGGGTAAGTTGACACATGTACCATGCCTAGCACATGTCCTAAATCTGGTGGTACAGCATTTCCTACCCAGGTACCCAGGGCTGAAAGAGCTTCTCAGCCAGGCCAAGTGTTTACCTGGCAGAAATTCAAAGAGAATTCCACCTTCCCACAAACCGCCTGATCTGTGACATGCCCACCAGGTGGAACTCGACATTGGCAATGCTGCAGTGCCTGCACAAGCAGCAGAGGGCCATCAATGAGTACCTGTGTGAGTAAGGCACAAGGACAGGTTCAGGTTGTTTCCCCCCCCGAGCAGTGGCTGATGATCAAGGATGCATGCACTGTACTGTCACCATTTGAGGAGGCAACGAGGATGGTGAGCAGGGACAGTGCATGCATCAGTGACAAAATTCCTTTAGTGTTCCTGCTGGAGTGCACTCTGCGGGGAATTATAGATGTGGCACTAGAGGCAGAGCAGCGGGAGGAAGAGGAGACCTTCCCTAGCTCTCAAGGCCCCAGTCTTTACGCAGACAGCATTCCTGCGGGTCCTCAGATCAGACAGGAGGAAGATAAGGAGGAGGAGGAATATTTAATTAGTGGGGGCATTGAAGGTTAGGCTTGTGCACCGATTTTTTTTTCGATTCGATTCGATTTTTCGGATTTTCAAACTTTTCGATTCGGCTCGTTTCGACCGACTTCTGTTTCGATTCGGTTCGGCTCGACTCGTTTTTCGTGTACATTTTTTTTTCGGAATATCAACCATATTTCGTATTTTCGTGTCACTTAGCTCGTTTTTTGTATCGACTTTTCGTGATTTCGGAAATTTAAATTTTTTCGGAACGTCTGTTCTCCTCGTTTCAAAGCAATAAATTTCGATTTGACACATTTCAAGTCCATTGGAAAATTCCGAAAATATTTCGGCTCAGAAAACTTTTCGGATCTGCCGTTTTCGGATCTAAAAATTTTCGGAAAATCGGCCGCATCCGAAAACACGAATCGGGAAATTTCGTGAAAATTCCGAAATTCCGAAACCCGAAACGCACATCCCTATTGAAGGTGGGGATTCCTCAAGGGAGGGTTTTGTGTGCCCAGAAACCTAAGGACTAGTACGTGGCTGGGAGGAGGAAGTGCACGATGGGGTCATCCTCATTGACCAGGAAGACTCGGAAGCTAATGCCACCTCCAACCTACGCTACATGGGCTCCCTTATCCTGCAAAGCCTGCTAAAGGACCCCAGGATTCGTGCTATCAAGGAGAGGGATCATTACTGGTTGGCAAGCCTTCTTGATCCACGATACAAGGGGAAAGTTGCAGAGCTCAATCTGCCCGCACAGAGGGAGGACAGGGTAAAACAACTTGAGGACGCTCTAAAACGACACTTGTGTAACACCTTTCCAGGCACTGGTAGGCTACCAAGTGATGACACAGGTGCTTCTGAGGCTGCGGATTATCAGAGGAAGAGCGGTGAAGGCCGGGGCCGCTTGACTGATGCCTTTTTAAATATTTTTAGTCCACGACGCCCAGGGACATCAAATGTAGGCACCCATTGCCAGCGTCTTCACCGTATGGTGCAGGACTACCTAGGGTCAAGGGCAGACCTGGATACCTTTACAGCAGATGATCCACTGGCTTACTGGGTGTTGAGATTGGATTACTGGCCAGAATTTAGCCAATATGCTATGCAGCTACTAGGTTGCCCTTCATCCAGCGTGCTTTCTGAAAGGACGTTCAGTGCTGCTGGAGGTTTTGTTACAGACAAAATAGTGCATCTGTCCACCGACTCTGTAGACCGGCTGACATTTATAAAAATGAATCAGTCCTGGATCAGCAGCTATCAATCCCCTGATGCTGACGTAACTGAATAGATCGGGGATCTCTTGTGCATTCCCAAAACCCCCACCACTGCACTCTAGTCTTCCACAATACCACAAAGGGGTTACGGTGTGAAGGCACTTCCTGCTACTAAAGGCACAATATTTGGGTGCACTGCCACTGACACCTATACCAGATTCATATAATTTTAATATTTGACCACAGAGTCCAACCCTGCACTCTTCCATAATACCACAGAGGGGTTACTTACGGTGTAAAGGCACTTGCTGCCACCAAAGGCACAATATTTGGGTGCACTGCCACTGACACCTATACCAGATTCATATCATTTTAATATTGGACCGCGGGGTCCACCTCTGCACTCTTCCACAATACCACAGAGGGCTTATGGTGTGAAGGCACTTGCTGCCACCAAAGGCAAAATATTTGGGTGCACTGACGCCTGTACCAGATTCATATCATTTTAATATTTGACTGCAGGGTCCAACCCTGCACTCTTCCACAATGCCACAGATGGGTTACGGTGTGACGGCACTGTTGCCGACACTAAAGGCCCAATTTTAAAGCACCTATTGTTACTTTCATCCAAAGCATGCATAAGTTTCACCATAATTTAGCCCAAAAAAATCACTAAACTTGTTCTACGTGTCCTAAAACGTCTCCTCTTTTCATACAGGCTGCTGCCCCAAGCAGTTGTTTATGAATAGATTAAAGGAAAAACATTTACCGTCATTTGAAATGTCATTTTTTTTTAAATGTTTCTATACATCCTACAAATCTGCCACTTCACGGGCAGGTTATGGGGACCTCCTAGGCACGATATTTGAAGGGATTTTTCGTTTTTAATCATAACCTTTATTTCATGGAAATCTCACTGTTCCTTTAAAAACATTTTTTTTTTAACTTTTTGTCCTGGTTTCCTGTCCCCCAGGGCAATAACCGGACCCCCATACACCTTTTATGGCAAATATCTAGCATATATGCACTCTAAAAAAATCGAACATTCGGGTCCCATTGACTTACATTGAGTTCGGATCGTGTTCGAGTTCGAACTCGAACTTTTGAAATTGTTCGAAGTCGAACAGAACACAGGGACGTTCAGCTCATCCCTAGTACAGAGTGATAATAATAGAGATCCTCTACTAACTACACAAGGGGATAGGTAGCCCCAATGAACTAGCAACAAACAAGACCACAAAAGGCTAATGCAGAGAAAACTCCAGTAAAAAGACAAAATCCTTTATTGAACATAAATAGACTAATAAGAAAATGAACATACAAACGCCAGCTAATAAAAATAAAAGGGCAGCCTCAGCTGCACCAGAAGCCTCAATGTATTTGTATATAAAGGCTTAAATCACAGTAAAGCAGTACATAGTGATACCTTTTTATTGGAATAATTCTACATTTAACAGACAAGCTTTCAAGAGCTCTCTTCTTCAGGTCTGGAAGCTATACTGAGCAAAATCATAAAATTTAACAATAAAGAGCCAACAGGATGGATTTCTCCAAGCAAAGTGTGAGCTTTCTGGACTGTACCATATCAATTGCCAATGGCACACTGAACTCATCGGTGTACAGAAAACCCACAGACAGGCCTAGCTACCTCCACAAGGCCAGCTTTTTTCATAATCACACCAAAGAAGGCATCATCTACAGCCAGGTCATCAGGTACCACGGAATCTGCACTAACACTGGTTATAGGGATGGACACCTGAGCAAACTGAACGCATTCAATTGGGTCCATACAAGGGTGATTTTGATAAAATTCTGAGGCAGCGTGAAGCAAAGTGAATTTTAACTCTAAGAACCCAATATCCTTTAGGGTTAATTGAAGAATTTAATTATTTCTCGTTCATCTGAGATCTTTCATTTGGGTTATTCTGATGCCTGCATTTATATTTATATAAATTACATTTATTAGGTTTTGCCCCGGTCTATCTTTCCCTCAGATGTGCATCATTTTTAGAATTGAGTGTGTATTTTCTATGTATTATTATTTATATATTACTCACATTATTTATTATTTTTTGAGTGTTCATTATTTTTTTGTATTGTTAATTTCCTCTACACTTGTGATACATATCATCTTTTCGAACCAGTATATATTTTTTTTTTTTCTTTTTCTCCATAGTGGTATGTGTTTTTCTGTGGTTAATTCTAGAGCTTAGATTGCTCCTTATAATAAATACATCTCTAATAAGAGAACAGTCATATCTTTATATATATGGCGTTCTGTGGGAGTTGTTTATTTTGTGTTTATTTTGTAATTCTTTTTTTCATTACTGATAATATTTGCTAGTTGCACATGTTAAGGGATTCTCATACATGCCTGTAGGTCTGGCACGTTGATAGATTATTTAATAACCAACATGATATGTCTTTTTGGCAGCCATAGGGTATTGTTTGTCTGCCTAGTCCAGTCTCTTTACCCTGAATGCCGAGGTCAATAGTGAAACCAGAGCCGTGATTGGCTCTTTAGTTCACATGGCCGATACCAACCAATCGGGAGCGAGGGGCATACAATAAGCACTGCCGTTTCCTTGAGGAACAATTAGAAACCAGGTGGTCCGTCCAGACCCCTGTATATAGCTTCAGGATACATTGTTATTCAGAGTCCCTGGAGAGTGATAGTGAGATGCACGTCGAACGCACATGCTTGTTTTCATATAACCTGCAAATATACACATAAATTTTATATTTTTGCATCTCCTGTTGTCACGATCCAGCTCTGAGCCCTATTGGTGAGACGATCTGGGCCAGCTCTAACACCTGTATGGTTTAGCCCTCTCCCTCTTCCGCTCCAGGATTTCCCTACAGCTTGCCAGGTCTCTGACCACCTGACCCATTGCACTGGCCTACACCCAATAAAAGTCAGACTCTCCCATTCAGAAGGGCTCTGTCATAAAGATCTATCTGCTGTCTGTTATTTTGTTCCTGCTCCTAGTAGTTCTCTTTGCTGTTTGCCCTTTGTTTATTTGGTTCAGTTTGCTTTTGGTTCCCTGTTTCCCTAATGTTACTCTGTTTGCCTTGTCTTTGCCATTTTTTAAAAAAAAATGATCCTGATCGGCGTGTTTCTGTGTCTGTGATATCAGATATACTGTGTATGACCCCTGGCTTTGCTTCTTGACTATTCTATTGTATTACCCCTTATGCTCTCTGCTTCTACTATGTACTGACTCCTGGCATTGTATGATTACTCGTTCTGGCTCTGGTTCCTGGCTTCCTCTGACATTAATACCATCTCTGAATCCTCTCATTGTATGAGTACCCGTTATGGTTTTGACACCTGGTTTTGTCTGATAATCTGATCTAGTTCCTAACGTCCATTCTTGTTATTTTACTACATCTTTGCTTTGCCCTTCTTGTTCTATGTTTTATTTATATGTGCTTCACCCAGCAGTGTTGTACCCACACTGTCACTTTCCCACGTTCCAACCCTGTCTCCCTGCCCTCTGTATTCCTTATGTCTGTGTTTCCCTGTGCTGCTTTCCCTGACATGCAGCTCAGGGGTTTAGTTCATGGCTCGTTGAGCTTCTGCTGGTGATTATGGGCTGATTACTCCCCTATATAAAACCATGGGCCCATATCACCATGCTCTTGCATCCTGGTTCCCTTCAGCCACAGATTTGTTCCTGAGAGCTCCCTGTTTTCCATCCTAGTTCTATTTCAGTGTTTCCCCCTTGTCTGAGTTTTATGTTCTGATTGACTTCCTGGTATTGACCCTCTGGCCTGGCTGACGGATTTTCTCTGGTGCTATATCCCCGCTTTGGCTCAAGGTATACGTTTTGGTTTTGACCCCTGGCTTATTTATTGACCACTCTTCTGGATATCCCTAGCTGTCCTGTGCTTATCGTATTATATGTTGTGTGTCCCTGTAGACCACGGCTTTAGTATATTGAAGTCCTGCCCTGCAAGTTGTTGAGTATATTCTCCTTCAGGTGTCTGTGTTTTCCCAGGACTCTGCACGGCTACAAGGTAACCTTTTTCTATTAGTGCAGATTCGGCCACTCTAAGGACCGATCTATCAGTATAGGGCTCCTTTGGTATTTAGCCGTGCAGAGGTCCCCAGTGTCTACTGTGGTTTATTTACTTTTCCTGATCGTTGTGTCACGCATCTCTGCGTATAGCGGCTTTTCCTCTTACCGGGGCCCTACTTGGCACATGCCAGGTACCGCCATTGTGGCTGATCGTGACACACACTTAGTTTAGAGATCGCTATCTAAGGACCGGTGTTCAGATTAGGGTTTCATTGTATGCTGCTGGGTGCCTTTGTGTTGGTTCTCTCCTTAACCCTTGCCCTTCCTGCTGTTTGTTAGCAGCCAGCAGCACTCCTGCCATCTCTTGCCATCCTGCCATCTGGGCTACCAGCCCCAAATATGGGCCCCACTTCGGCTCACGCCTGGTGCCCCTGTGACACCTGTCTTCTAGCAGTGATGTTCATTAATTCAATTTGGGACTGCATATTATCTGGTTGACACGACTGTACAATGGGAGGCAGATAAACAAATATACATATAAGTTCAACACACACACAGAATAGTAGGAGAGAGGACCCTGCTTAAGAGTTTACAATCTAAGAGGATAGGGGTGACACACCATGTGAGGGTTAATAGAAAATATATATACATAGTGTAGCTAATGGGGGTTAGATTGTTACTGCATATGCCATTGGGAAATCTACCATAGATACTTATATCTCTTTTTATATCTTTGTGATGTTTCTCCCTGGCATGTGCAAAGTGTAAAAAGCCTTTATTTACAGAAACATTGGAGCCTCTGATGCAGCTGAGGCTGCCCTTTTGTTTTTATTAGCTGGTGTTTGTATGTTCATTTCTTATTAGTCTATTTATGTTCAATAAAGGATTGTGTGGTTTTACTGGAGATTTCTCTGAATTAGCCTTTTGTGGGCTTGTTTGTTGATTTAACATTTTCATGCAGCATAGAGAATGTGTACAATACCATCCCTTTATAAACAGATATCTTGATTTTCTGACACAAAATTGT
The DNA here is from genome assembly GCA_009667805.1 of Leptobrachium leishanense. Lineage (NCBI taxonomy): Eukaryota > Metazoa > Chordata > Amphibia > Anura > Megophryidae > Leptobrachium > Leptobrachium leishanense. The sequence continues at coordinate 156,598,309 of CM019063.1, read as the reverse complement.
AGAAGCACTCAAATTCTTATTGAATTTGCCTTTGACTTGGTTTTTGTCTCCTTTAATTGTTAGCAAATCTTGATTTATAACCTTCTATTATTTTTCATGTAAGGGATAAAAGATAATTATAACTCTATATCCATATATATGCTTTGAGAACACAGCACCATCCCTAAATTTATGAGTGTGGGACCCAGCATGGGATGTTATTGTTACACGTTGAACAACCCAGACCCTCTGATAATGCAGCTGTTCTGTAAAGGGTGTCTGAAACTTGTATAAAGTACATCAAACTGATGAAAGCTTTGTTTCCAGTGACCTGCTGGTGTTTGCTTCTGCCAGGGACATACATCCTGTGACAGATTTGGCATGATATAATTTTATGGACAGCGCAGCTTCAGTCCAAATATCTGTGACTTGATTGTGTCTGATCTTCGTTGCTTCTGACTTGTATTCATACTTTGTGCCAAGCTGGTGGTGAGGGGCAGAAATCTGTTGGTAGCTCTTTTGAAGTTATAGGTTTCAGCATTCAAATAAACGATTTTTATGTGAACACTGAAACCAGAGCTCATTAAAGATGACAGCCATTTTTATGCAATTCTTTTGAAAGATGAAAACACAACAGAGTTCAAGACCAAATAAATTCTCTTTTCCTGACCCTGCTGTTCTGCTGTTAGACTCTCTTGCTGTAAAAAAAAAAAAAAAGGATAGGGGGAACAGAGTGAAAGCTTAGAACTTTAACTTAAACCTAAAAAATAAACAGATTTTTTGAGTTAATGCTTAAAAAAAGTATGTGTTGATGTGAGCTAAGAAATTATTTTACGTCAAAGGTAAAAAACCTAATTCTACTCAAATACTAAAGCCCATATTTTTAATCCTATTGAGTATCATGAGTGTCATCAATGCCATCAAACGTCTTTTTCAGTGTGCTTTGGTTTCGTTCAGCGGTCTGTTCAGCTGCATTCGGCAACTCCTTCTATGGTGCACTTCGGGGACCCTGCCATGAATAGTAAATTTACCGCAGGGTCGGCGAACTGAAATCGCTGAAGTGCACTGAAGTACGCCGAACACAAGAGTACTGAAATGTCCCTGAAATTTCGGTGCTCTTTGAATAACCCCTTTTATCTCCCATGACACTCAGCTTCTCATTAGGGTGGCAGAGCCTTGTGGGAAATATAGTTTCAAAATATCTGGAAGGCCAAGGTTGAGAAACTCGGCTTTAGATATTATGTAAAAAGATTTCTGATCTATCCGGGGTGTGTTAAGTCAGATAAGAAATGTTCAATCCAATAGTTTTTAATTTTCATTGTTTCGATATTTCACCATTTTCAGAAAACTGCACTAATGAGTTCATTATGGTACAGAAAAAGACCTTGTATGGGAATCTGCAATATGTGATGTGTCAGATTTTCCTAATTATCCTAGCAAACAGAGTCATAATAAGACATTCATAAAAAATGCCCAGATGATAGCCAATAGATACAGGATGGATCCACAAACCTTAACAAAAAACTACACAATATACTTGCTATGTATTTGTCATTTAAAACCATGATAATCCTGGATGCCTGATGTCTGCTGACATTTTTTGTAGACATCCTTTACAGGCTTTACTATGACGTACATTACTCAAATCACTGGGGATCCTAATAGTCAGCATGCTGGCTTTTTCTCTAAAGAAGGTTTAGATCACCATAAGCAAAAACAGTAAGCCCCAGAAGCAAAAATGTTAAAGGGACTCATGCAGTCAGATGCTTTAGCTATAGTGCGCATATATCCAATGCCATTAAATACCTTCAAAAACTTCCATAAGCCAGTGGATCACCACATGAAAATTAATTATGCAATTTTAGTTTAGTTAAGGCACTAAAAGTAGTACTGGTTGACTCCTTGTTTTTTTATGTAAAAAAAGAAAACTTTATAACAGCAGTGAGAACAAGCAGCAGTATTGGTCTGCCCATCTGTGATCCCCTGCTCAGGTCTCACAATGGTTTTAACTCAATGGTGCCATTACAGAAAAGGCTATATCATATGCAAAAATCAGAATTGAATGCCAAGAATGTCTCCATTTGTCATGCCTGAGCTGACATGAGACATGAAGTCTGCGTCTGGATTGGGGTTCTGGGAGCCTATGGCAGCATTATTGATTTCAGGGACAGGTACAGCACTTTCAGAATAGGCATTAGCATCCTTTTTACCTCTTTCCTTGTTTCCCTAGGTCATGGTATACAATGACAGATATTGTTAGCAGTGACCCCTGGTGGCATTTTGAGCTGCTGTGGCACCAGACCAGAAACATTAATGTTTTTAATCATTAATAGAAGTATGCCTATACGGCACTACTACCTCCAAAATATGTGGACAATTCCATATATATGGAATAACCTATATAGGCATATTCCTATCAATGAGTCAAATAAAATAGCCATTTTAAAGCTAAATTCAATTTACAAGTCTAATCCTGAATTTAGCCACAATGTGTATACTTAATACATTACTAAGTAAAAAAATAATATGTGAAAAAAGTGATTTTAATATTAGTTACTAAAAAACTATCTAAACCCTACCACTATCCATTTTACTTTAAATAACTCATACAGGGTTATTCAGAGAGAGGTGAAAACCAGGAGAATGACTGGAGAATTCAAAATTCTACGTGAAAATAGCCAAACCAAAAAAATTCTCCCATTTATATCATTTTCCAAATTGGCTATTTGGTCTAGATTGTTCATTCTCCTGGCAATTCTCCTGGTTTTCATCTCTCTCTGAATAACCCTGTTAGTATACAAAATATTAGTGTATGAAAGAAAAAATCATGTTCACTATTGCTAATTAGCCCATTAAGGCAAATGTGGCTGTGCATTCTCTGTCATTAAAGGGCTAAGGCACAGCGCCCTGTGTGTGAAGCAGATAAGATCTACATTGAAGCCGCAAAGGTAGGCCACGTTTGTTTGACAGCCATCAGAGTTCAAATAGTTAGCAGCAAGGAGCTTAAACACATTTGCTGTCCATGGTTCTTAAGACATCCCTTAGAGTCCTTATCAGATTTCTGAATGCCATCAAAGACACACAATCAAATTCTCTTTTTTGATTGCAAAAAATATTGAAGGGGGCTGCCCTAACTGGACCTGTGGACTAGCCTCCACTGATGAGTAGCAGTGTAGACAAGAACAGATTGAAAAAACACAAGATTAATGGCACTGCAAGTGCAGGGTGTTCAAATTCACAAACTGTGTGCAGAGGCTGGAGATTGCAGCAAAGTTCAGATAAACAGGCCAGATCCAGGGGCAGTAGAATGCAACATAGTGTGAAAGAGGTGGGGTTTAGGGGCAGGAGATAGAAGCAATACCCAATAGGAAGCAGAGTCCAGGGACAGGAAAAAGCAACAAAGTCTGTTAACAAACCTGGTCAAAAGCAGAATTCAGAGTATTCAAGGTATTGAGCAAAAAAACGATGTCAGAGTCCTGGGTCCACAATCATGGGGTACACCTAAGCAAATACCTGGATGCACAGCCTCTAGGCTCATGAATTAATGCAGTGTTTCCCAAACCTGTCCTTGGGTTCCTCTGCCTCACCAGTTTTAGCAGATATCTGATGCAGAGCAGAGGTGATATGATTTGCTGCTCAGTGATTGTAGGATTCAGTCTGCATTTCCTCAAGGTGATCAGCAAAATCTGGCTTGGTTGAGGGTCCCGAGGACAGGTTTGAGAAATTACTGGTCTAATGCAACAGATTCTGAAATATAGTTATGCAATAGTGTGAGTCTGGTGTGGCTCAGCCAGCAAGTAGGAGTTTTGTGTTGCAGACCTGTGTGCACTCCTGACAAAATCCACAATTAAAAGGCCAGCCACCGGACGGCCACCTGGACGATCTTTTCCAGTCTGAACAGGAACAGAGAAGGAATTTTTACTGTTGACACATGTAGCAGTTTCATAGGTTTTCAAATATTAATTGCGGACAACAGTACCATACAAAGAAATACCAGAAATACAGGAGGAAATGCATACCATGACATTGGTGACCCTTTCTTTACAATGGCAGAGTGCATCACGTATATAGCAGACACACCTTGGGCAAGTGTTGTACCTCATATCTGGAGCAGAAGTTGAATGGTAGAGACTAGGGATAGCTGGGACCAGTGATACAGTACAGATAGATGCTTAGTGCTTGGCAAAATCCCTGTCTGGATAAGGGGCGAATCCGGGGGGCAATCCCCCCCGAGAAAATCACAGACGCCGGTCGCTTTTCTCCCTACAAGCGGCCGCCGGCATGCAGCTTGGCCGCTCACCTGGGATGGGAACCACCTGTCTAGCATACGAGATTGCAGAGTTCACGTGAATGCCAGCAGCCGCTCTTAGGGAGAAGAACGGCCAGCAGGTACTTGGAGCGGCTGCAGAGGGGCCTGGCAGCAGAGGAGGTGAGAGCTGGGGGCAAATATACCCATGTGAGCTGGGGGCAAATATACCCATGTGAGCTAGGGGCAAATATATCAATGTGAGCTGGGGCAAATATATCCATGTGAGCTGGGGCAATATATATCCATGTGAGCGGGGGAAAATATATTCATGTGAGCTGGGGGAAAATATATCCATGTGAGCTGGGGCAATATATATATCCATGTGAGCTGGGGCAAATATATCCATGTGAGCTGGGGGCAATATATAAATCCATGTGAGCTGGGGCAAATATATCCATGTGAGCTGGGGGCAATATATCCATGTGAGCTGGGGGCAAATATATCCATGTGAGCTGGGGCAAATATATCCATGTGAGCTGGGGCAATATATATATATCCATGTGAGCTAGGGGCAATATATATAACCATGTGAGCAGGGGAAAATATATCCATGTGAGCTGGGGGCAATATATATATTCATGTGAGCTGGGGCAAATATATCCATGTGATTTGGGGGAAAATATACCCATGTGAGATGGGGTCAAATACATCCATGTGAGCTGGGGCAAATATATCCATGTGAGCTGGGGCAAATGTATCCATGTGAGCTGGGGCAATATACATATCCATGTAAGCTGGGGCAAATATATCCATGTGCGAGCTGGGGACAAATATATCCATGTGAGCTGGGGGCAATATATATATCAATGTGAGCTGGGGGCAAATATATCCATGTGAGCTGGGGGCAATATACAGTTGTGTTCAAAATTATTCAACCCCCACTGAAATTGAGTGTTTTGGCCAGTTTGACATTGATTTTGATCATTCAGTCATCTTGCTTACAATTAAATCAAAGAGGCACGTGTAGGTCAGACAAATATAACATAACATTTATAATGAAATAACCACAAATGTCTTTTCTGTGCTCACATCATTATCAGTTTTATTCAACCCCCAAGTGACATTCAATCTTAGTACTTAGTACAACATCCTTTTACAGTTATAACAGCTTTTAAACGTGAAGCATAGCTTGACACAAGTGTCTTGCAGCGATCTACGGGTATCTTCGCCCATTCGTCATGGGCAAAAGCCTCCAGTTCAGTCACATTCTTAGGCTTGCGCACTGCAACTGCTTTCTTTAAGTTCCACCAGAGGTTCTCAATCGGATTTAAGTCAGGTGATTGCGATGGCCACTCCAAAATGTTCCAGCCTTTACTCTGCAACCATGCTCTAGTGGACTTGGAGGTATGCTTGGGATCATTGTCCTGTTGAAAGGTCCAACGTCTCCCAAGCCTCAGGTTTGTGACGGACTGCATCACATTCTCATCCAATATCTCCTGGTACTGGACAGAATTCATGGTACCTTGCACACGCTGAAGCTTCCCTGTACCTGCAGAAGCAAAACAGCCCCAAAGCATGATTGACCCCCCACCATGCTTCACAGTAGGCAAGGTGTTCTTTTCTTCATAGGCCTTGTTCTTCCTCCTCCAAACATAGCGTTGATCCATGGGCCCAAACAGTTCTAATTTTGTTTCATCAGTCCACAGAACACTATCCCAAAACCGCTGTGGTTTGTCCACATGACTTTTGGCATACTGCAGTCGACTCTTCTTATTCTTTGGAGACAGCAAGGGGGTGTGCCTGGGAGTTCTGGCATGGAGGCCTTCATTACGCAGTGTGCACCGTATTGTCTGAGCTGAACCTTCAGTACCCACATCTGACAAATCTTTTCTCAGTTCCTCAGCAGTCACACGGGGACTTTTCTCCACTCTACGCTTCAGGTAGCACACAGCAGTCGAAGTCAGCATCTTCTTTCTGCCACGACCAGGTAGTGTTTCAACAGTGCCCTTTGCCTTGAATTTGCGAATGATGCTTCCTATGGTCTCTCTTGGTATGTTTAACATCTTTGCAATCTTCTTATAGCCATTGCCCTTCCTGTGAAGAGTAATCACCTCTTCTCTTGTCTTCCTGGACCATTCTCTTGACTTCACCATGTTTGTAACCACACCAGTAAATGTCTAGAAATAGCTGAGTATCACAGTCATTTTAAAAGCTGCCTAATTGGTGCTTATTATGCTTTATTGCTGCTCCGTGACATCCACAGGTGTTTTCAATACCTGATTGAAAACACTTGAATGAACCTCTGTTCTTCAGAGTGGTAGTCTTTAAGGGGTTGAATAATTGTGTCAATGAAGAATTCACAAAAGAAACATTTACTACTGTATTACAAAACCAATTGATGTCATTTTAGTTGCACATGGTTCTTTAAAAAGTCCTTGTAGGATTTCATTCTGAATACAATTACAAATGTACACTAAATTCCCTAAAACCCTTTACAGCATTGGGGGTTGAATAATTTTGAACACAACTGTATATATCCATGTGAGCGGGGCAAATATATCCATGTGAGCTGGGGGCAAATATTTCCATGTGCGCTGGGGAAATTATATCCATGTGAGCTGGGGGCAATATATATAACCATGTGAGCTGGGGCAAATATATATATCCATGTGAGCTGGGGCAAATATATCCATGTGATTTGGGGGAAAATATACCCATGTGAGCTGGGGTCTAATATATCCATGAGAGCTGGGGCAAATATATCCATGTGAGCTGAGAGCAATATATATATATATATCCATGTGAGCGGGGGAAAATATATCCATGTGAGCTGGGGCAATATATATATATATCCATGTGAGCTGGGGGCAATATACACTATATTGCCAAAAGTATTCGCTCACCTGCCTTGACTCGCATATGGATGGGTGAACAAATACTTTTGGCAATATAGTGTATATATCCATGTGAGCTAGGGCAAATATCCATGTGAGCTGGGGGAAATATATATATCCAAGTGAGCAGGGGGCAAATATATCCATGTGAGCTGGGGCAAATATATCCATGTGAGCTGGGGCAATATATATATATATCCATGTGAGCTGGGGCAAATATATCCATGTGAGCTGGGGGCAATATATATATATAACCATGTGAGCTGGGGCAATATATCCATGTGACCTGGGGGTCAAATATATCCATGTGAGCTGGGGGTCAAATATATCCATGTGAGCTGGGGGCAATATATCCATGTGAGCTGGGGCAAATATATCCATGTGAGCTGGGGGAAAATATTTCCGCCTGTCACTGCGAACCCAACACCAGCTCTTGGCCAAAACTGGTAGAATGGCCCCCCAAACCTGTGTCTGGATCCACCCCTGGTCTGAATGGAGCATGCATTGGTCAATGACCTTATGGGTGGTAAAGGACAAAGGATTTGCCATAACAGATACTTTCAGGTCGCATACAACTTGTAGAATCTGCTGAATTTATAGTAACATTACTGGGATGTCCTGTGAAGCTTGGTTGAAGGAACTATTTCCTTAAAAATGTCAGCTCGAGAGATAATGATGCAGAGAGAAAAAATACTGCTGCATGTCCCATAAGAGGACTTGGGCATTCTGTCACACATAGACTGAAAAAGACATGGAGCCTGGGTTTGGCTGGGGTTCTGGGACCTAGTGTATAGCCTTTAATGCAGGGAGTTAAATCCCCTTCCCACCACCCATGCTCGCGTGTAGAAGGTTAATAGTGGACATGGAGTGAACAGAGGACCAGCTGTCAATGCATTGTAATGCAAAAATGTTTATCTGAAACAACTGATTCATTACAGATCCATTAATTTTTGTTAATGTTTCCATATTATGGGGATTCATATTTCGGATTTCTTCCGAAATAACAGATTACCAAAAATTTGGACGAAACGCAATCTGTTGCGAAATTAATTGTACGCAATTATTGAATATACCCACACATTACTATTTCATGCAGAGGGGAGCACAGGGAAAATGCTGTCTTGCTACCCTGCAACACGGTATAATCCATATGCTGCAGGACGGAAATCAAGGCAGATCAACCAGGATTCCTTTTTTATTTCTTATCTGCAGCATATGGATTTTACAAACTGCGGGGTTGCATTTTTCATGCACTACTCATCAGCATGAATAAATTATATGTGTCCAGGAAAACATGGCTGATCTGGCAACCTTACCGGGTGCAACCCCATGTGGATCTGCCACTGGTCCTTCCGAAATCAGTTTGGTCTATTATTATGTATTGGAAAAAAACAAGGTAAATAGTCCCCCTGCATATATTAAGAGTCCACAAGTGATTCTTCTAGTCCTCGTGAATCCTAGAGTGGAGACAATAAGGAGACATACATTGTGCAGTATGCCTGCGTTCCAAATATCCACATCTAGTGAGCCATTAAATAGTTGGCTCTAGACTTATATCGCATATGTGATTAGACACTCCTGTATCCTCACCACCACCAGGTTTTTCGTTCTCCCACAATGTTTCCTAGGGTACATGGATAACCACGGTATTGTGCTGCATCCATCGTAGATCTCATGTGGAAGGAACCACTATACACTAGATAGAAGTAGTAAGGCTGCCATTTGGGCCAATTTATTAAACTAGAACAATTAAAAAAAAATTTGCACAACGCATTTCGATGACTGTCTTTTTCAGGTGCATAAATAAAGTGCCATACCATCGTGTCTTTGATGTCCCATATCCAAGTGCTGCTCATCATCGCAAATTTCGCCATCATTAAGAAATTCTCGCGGGGGTCCCGAACACGTGTTGTTAATCCACGTGGTCTTGTTGAATGCGTCTGGCACTACAGAATGACTTGCTTCTGGTTCTGGCAAGGTGAGCAATATCTGTGACGGCTCTGAGTCATCGAGTGCCCATTGTGTCACCAAACGCCATTTTGGGAAAGGGCAAAGATCATGGCACATCTGTTATAATAAAAAATCTCAATTAAAACCATTTAGCACTGACTGGCAAGCATAATACATAATTGTACTCCATAATTCATTTTGACTCAGAGACTGAAGAAGAAAAAAAGGAATAAAAAAAGCAGAAGACTCAACACAATACTTTAATTTGAGTTGCTGATTCTTAAGGTTAGCAAATGGTTAAGTGAACTATTAGAAGAAAAGTAGAATGCAACAATCACACCACTTAATTCTGGTCACGACCAAGAGCAATTTTTTAGACAAGCACATGGGAGAATTTGGAGTATTGATTTTGTGGAGAGATAAATTGGAGTGGAGTTGTTAAAATTAGTACTGCTTGGAATGGTTCACAGTAAATCAGGACATGAACTGGGTTCAGTGCTAAATTGTGTGGCCCATTAACTCTATAAGTACCTATAGAAGGCCAGGTAGGTTACCGATAGAAAAGGACTGCTATAAGGTTGTCAAGAGAATTGGGCTAATTTCACAGTTCATATTATGTGGACACCCTAATACACTGAAAACCCCTGCAGTGACAGGAAAAGCCAGAAGTATACTAAGTTTCTTGTCTCTCTGGAACAGAAGTGGGTAATTGGATTTGTTGCTCAGCAGGAGGGTTTGGTAATTGGAGTTTTTCAAGTTGAGTTTCTTGTGCATCCAGCCCAAAACCTCTTCAAAAATTGTATTTCTTAACACTTTCAGACATGGACAAGAGAAGAAAACTTGCCTGCAATATTTTAAAATTTTATATGGAATGATAGAGAAACGGGGAATTAATAACAAAACCTTCAAACACTACTCCATATTTCCTTTATAAATTAAATAAATGTAATTTAAAATACATACGGCACTATCAGCTGGTGTGAGCTAACTACTCCTAACTACTCCTCAACCCTGGTGTTAACTGTCGGAAAAGGAAGATAAAAGGAATGCCCAAAATTAATAGGCAATTGAAAGGAATGCAGCACAGGTGTTCTCTTGGCTCGATGGATGTAGTTTATGTGCAAAAGATGCATTTTATGGTTTAGGCTAGGGTCAGACGAAAGCATTTTTCCCCGCGAATGTGAAAAAGTGCGTCCGAACGCATTGACGTATTTTTTCACGGAATGCGCAAAAACGGTCAGACGACGCACATTTTCGGGCGGGAATTTGTACGGATCGTCAATAAAACTATTTTTGCGTCTGGACGTTATGTAGGCTGGACATTAGCAGTGTCTGACATCTCCTAATCACGCAAACACGCCGCTATGCCGCAGCTGCGCACTCAGTACGTCAGTACTAGCGGTTCAGCGTTCTCAGAAAAATGCGTTCAAATTCCACTTGCTTTGCACGGCCGGACTTTTGTGCAGCCGTACATCGTATATTGGCCGTCATTGCCCGTCATCTGCTGCTAGTGCGGCTGTAATTATGTGCACCAGAACGCACGTTAAAAGTGCGCTGGTCTGACCCCAGCCTAAACCGACGTGCTTTGGGGAAACGTGAGATGCATCGTATAGGTAAAAACCTGCCGTGTGTGAAGCCCATAGGATTCAATGTAAAAAATATTATAGTTTTTATCCTTTATTTATTCAAACGTTTTTTTTTTAATACGCAGCAAAAAGCCTTTTTATTTATTGAAATTTTTGGTTTCAGATTTTTTTTTTTAAAAAAAAAAACCATGTGGCTGCCAAAAAAAAGCCGCCAAGCCGACGAACGGGGTAAAACCCCCACCCCAAAAAAAAACAATTGAAAGTGTCAAATTTGAAACGCTGTTTGCAAAAAACAACTGGACGAAAAGGTCTGGAATTAACATATAAGATCAATATATATGATTAATAATAAAAAGCTCTGTTACAGAAAAAAGAAAAGCCGATGTTTAAAAAAAATTTGGTAAATCCCAAAAAATGCCTAAAAAATCTTTAAAAAATAATAGACTTTTTGCTGCAGATTAAAAGAATAAACGGTTTAATAGATATTGAATAAGAACGAGAATATTTTTAACATTGAAACCCATGGGATTCACCTGATTAACCACTTCGCTGCTGAGGACGCGCTCAGCGCGTCCTCAGCAGTCCCGCTGGTATGCGGAGGACGCGCTGAGCGCGTCCTCCCATCGGGGTCAGCGTTCGGCCGGGTTCCGGCCAATCGCTGGCCCCTCCGGTGCGGGCTGACATCCTGGATGTCAGCCCGGCATCCGGACCAGCAGCCGCCAGAATTAGGTGTCATCGCGGGGGCGCGATGACACCTAATTCAAGGCGCCCCCCGCATGTGCGGAGGAGGCGCCTGAAAGGGAGGGGGGGAGGTCCTTCGGACCTCTCTCCCTCCCGATCGGCGGCGCCCAGGGGTTAACCCAGGCATCATTTGGAAGGGCACAGCCTGCCCTTCCAAATGATGCCTGGCATTAACCCCTGGGGAGCTGGATCGCGAATCGGCGCTGAAAAGCGCCGGTTCGCGATCCTTTCCCGGAGCTGGCCGACATCTTGGATGTCGGCCAAGCCTCCGGGAACTCCCCCAGAGGACTGGCGTCATCGTGCGTAGCACGATGACGCCAGTCCTAGACTTAACCCCTAACTGCCACCAACTGTGGAGATAGGGAGTTCCAATGAACTCCCTATCTCCCGATCCGTGGCAGCTAGGGGTTAAATTTTGGTATGGTTGGATCGGCCAGAGCATGGCCGTTCCAACGATACCAAACATGAAAGTGAAAAATTTTGTAAAAAAATAAATAAAATGAAAAATAAAAAAAAAATTAAAAAAAAAATAAACACTTTTTTTTTATTTTTTTTGGTTTGTTAATGCAGCAATATTGTTCCCATTTCAATTATAATGTGAACAATGATGCTGCACTAACGATTTTTGTATGCGGTGCGTTTGTTAAAAATAGTGTCATTTTCCCCAAAAAAAAATGTAACGAGACCCCATCTCTAATTTTTTTAACAAGCGCACCCCATACAAAATATAACCGCAATTGCTCGCATGTTAAAATGTGGAAAAAACACTTTACACATTGTAAATTATTGAAAATACATATTTTATTGCATTTTTTGTTATAATATACAGACATGACATAACGTATACATATAATAATGACATATTATGAATCTACTGAGTCTGACGGAAAGAACGATATATAATATGTCTGGGTCATATACTAAAATAAGCCTTCAAAACACGTTTAAACATGATGCGCAAAACAGGTAAAAATGACCTCAGCATAGGGGCGGGAAAAGCCTCAGCAGCGAAAGGGTTAAACCTGCCGAATGAAACCACCGAACATCAGGGCATTTTACTGACATTTCTCTGCTGTTGGGTGTTCTCTAAATAGATTAAACATTGCTTCTCTATGAGGATTTCACTGACGAACAGGCACCGTATTTTGCTGGCAATTCGCCAGAATTTGGCGAACTGCCTGCTTTCTGAGTGGTCGAATGATCACGAAATTGCTTTCAGAACAGGCTTTCAGAACATGGTGTTAGGTGGTTCTGCTTGTGAAAAGTTACGTAACACTTCTATTCAAAGGGCTTGAAAAATCCCCATGGTGCCCAGGCGACATGATATGCCACTTCCTGTGGTTGCAAGCAACAGAAGGCTGGGAACAATTAGTTGTTGGTATTCTTCCACAGCTCTTGTGTGACCCTGCCAAAGCAAACTTTTGTAGGGTTGTTCTGGCGTCCATGGAGTCCTATCAACTTCTGCAGCCAATACTAGTGACAGTGCCATTGTCAGTATCTATCAGCTGTTTAAAATTATTCTTACTCGAAATGCCGATACAGCAGCTTGGCTAGATTCGAGTTGTTAAAGTTGGGCTGCAAATGGAAAATGTCTTGTGCAGCTTTTTCCATTTGCTGCTCTCCATTAACGGCTTGGTTGTGATCTTGTAACTCATATGGAATACAAAATTACCAGTTATTGGAAGCCCTGCTTTATATTCCATAAAACCAACATGGACATTTTGAGTAATATTCAAAGCAGTAATATTTTCAAGGTAATCTGAAGAAGAAATATCCCAAATGTACTCTGAAAAGATTGAAAAGCTTTCATGTGATTCTATAGATCCATATAAATCCATATCCTTTTCATGAAGTGCTGAAAAGAGTTCAAAGGAGGACAAATCACATGTGTTCACTTGTATTCTCGTGAACAGCCTTTTCATGCAGTTGAATGCACAGTCTTCAGATGTCCTTTTATTATCCTTATACTTATACTTATCACTGGATTCTGAGCTGTCCTAAAAAGTGCTACCCAACCTCTCACCATATGGACAAATCACATACTAGACTTGTGCACCGATTTTTATTTTTTTATTTTTTATTTTTTGTTCGGTTCGTTCAGATTTTGTAAATTTTCGTTTCGGCTCGTTTCGGCCGATTTCCGTTTTGGTTCGTTTAGTTTTCTTTTCGTTTTTCGTATCGACTTTTTTTTCGGAATTTCGGAAATTTTCGTGTTTTTCGGAACGTCTGTTCTCCTCGTTTCAAAGTGTCTATTCGTTTTGACGTAAACTAATGTTTTTTCGGATCCGATATTTCTGTCGATACGAAAATTCTGTCGATACGATAAGTCTGCCATTGAGATTTCTCATGTTTTACAAGAAGGATACATTGAGATTTCTCTGGTTTCCCGTGAAGGATACATTGAGATTTCTCTGGTTTCCCGGGAAGGATACATTGAGATTTCTCTGGTTTTACAAGAAGGATACATTGAGATTTCTCATGTTTTACAAGAAGGATACATTGAGATTTCTCTGGTTTTCCAGGAAGGATACATTGAGATTTCTCTGGTTTTACAAGAAGGATACATTGAGATGGGAATGATACAAAATTACAGAATCAGCGATATAACCAAAAAATACGTTGTCCGAAATTACTGAAATGGAGCCGAAATTACGAATGGAACGAAAATGATTTTAGATTTTACACATTTCTAGTCCATTCGAAAATTCCGAACAAATTTTTGCTTCATTTCGGAAATTTTTCGGATCTGAAAATTTTCAGAAAATAGTCCGAATGCACGAATCGGGAAATTTCGTGAAAATTCCGAAATTCCGAAACACACATCCCTATCACATACTGTTAAAAATGTTCCTCACAAAATACCTTTGAAGCAAAGAATGGTAGATAGCATTGCCCATCCTTTAAAAATTATTTTAATTTCAAAATTCAGTGTCCTAGCTGAGCACAAAATGTTGATACCAACAGGGTTTTTCAGAGAAAGGTGAAAACCAGGAGAACTGGCAGGAGAAGAGAACAATCTAGACCAAATAGCAGATTTGGAAAGTGAGATAAATGGGAGAATTTTTCTGGTTTTGGCTATTTTGACCTAGAATTTTCACTTCTCCAGTCATTCTCCTGAGTTTCACCTTTCTCTGAATAGACCTGTTAATCTTTCTATATACTGTACTTGCATCTAACACCCGCTGTTCATCAAAATCTTGATGACCAACATAAAACTTTAATGTTTAAATCTAGCTGTATTAAAAATTGATCCTCTTTTGCCTAGATTAGCACCAAGTAATGTTTTTGAGGTGTCCGCTCAAGAACCCTTGCTCAGTGTCTTACTATAAATAGGAGCGCATCTTCCTGCGAAAAAGACCTCATATACTATCAAAAATATTTCAAAGTCACCCATTTGCATTAGGATGCAACATATATCAAGTTATTTGCAGATTTTTTCATTTTATTAGTGTATCCTGTTAAAAAAGCAGTTTTTATTGGTGGATACTAGGGATGAGCTGTTCGGGTTCTGAGTTCGACCCGAACTTTGGCAGTTCGAAAGTTCGTGAATTTTGAACTTTTTGGGAGTGTCCGGTTCGGGTTCGAAAAAAAAAAAAAATTTTGAAAAAAGTATAGAAAATGCTTAAAAAAATACTAAAAAATCTAGAAATAAAGAGACTCTTTACTGCAGAATATTATAAGCAACGGTTTATTAGATATTGAATTAAAAATTAATGTGTACGTGGAAAGATTATCAACTCTAAATGACCTCTGTTCACAAACGGGCATAACACCAGGTGTTTTTAGTCTGGTAATCAATTTTATACATTGTACAATATACTGAGGGTGGGGTGGTGTCTGCTTCTGATTGAGATTTGAGAATTAATTTCCCTAAAACATCCTAATATGCTGCATTTAACTGGTGTTTGAAAAAAATCTAAAGCAATATTATTTTTCACCTCGGGATTAAACATTCACAGGGTTATTAAGAGAGCGGTGAAAAGCAGGAGAATAACTGGAGAAGTGAAAATTCTAGGTCAAAATAGCCAAAATTTCGCAGCGACCGTCAAAAAGTGCGTCCGAACGCATTGCCTTATTTTTTCACGGATTGCGCGAAAACGGTCATACGATGCGCATTTTTGTGCGTGATTTTTTACGGATCCAAACCAGGAAACTTTGGGTGTCTGGACGTTTTGTTGGCTGGACATGAGCAGGGTCTGACGTCTCCAAATCACGCACACACGCCGCTAGTGGACGCAGCGCACTCTGTACGTCCGTACTAGCGGTTCTGCGTTCTCGAAAAAATGCATTCATTTTCCACTTGCGTTGCGCAGCCGGACTTTCGTGCGACCGTACTTCGTATATTGGCCGTCATTGCCTGTCATTTGCTGCTAGTGCGGCCGTGATTAAGTGCGCCTAAACGCACGTTAAAAATTCGCTAGTCTGACCCTAGCCTAAATGGGAGAATTTTTCTGGTTTGGCTATTTTGACCTAGAATTTTCCATTCTCCAGTCATTCTCCTGCTCTTCACCGCTCTCTGAATAACCCTGACAGGGTATTCAGAGAAAGGTGAAACTCAGGAGAATGACTGGAGAACGGAAAATTCTAGGTCAAAATAGCCGAACCAGAAAAATTCTCCCATTTATTTCACTTTCCAAATCGGCTTTTTGGTATAGAAGTTTCCATTCTCCTGCTTTTCACAGCCAAAAAATCTGTAAACTTTTTCTGCGTGTCCAAAAATGTCTCCTCTTTTCATACAGACTGCCGCCCCAAGCAGTTGTTTATGGATAGATTAAAGGAAAAGCATTTACCGTCATTTGAAATGTCATTTTTTGGTTTTTACATATTTCTATACATCCTAGAAATCCGCCACTTCACGGGCAGGTTATGGGGACCTCCTAGGCACGATATTTGAAGGAATTTTTCATTTTTATTTTTAACCCTTAGTTCATGGAAAACTCACTGTCCCTTTAAAAACTTTTTTTTTACTTTTTGTCCTTGTTTCCTGTCCCCCAGGGCACTACCCGGACCCCCATACACCTTTTATGTCAAATATGTAGCATATATGCCCTCTTGGAGGGCACTCTATAAAACCGAATTTTCAGCCCCATTGACTTGCATGGGGGTTCGGGTTCGAGTTCGGGTTCGGTCCCGAACAAATGGGAAGTTCGGGTTCAGGCTCGAACCGAACTCGGGGGGTGTTCGGCTCATCCCTAGTGGATACCACCATTACATCACTACACAATGATAACTACCGGTAATCAGATATTACAAAAGAGACTTGGAAAATCTTGTAAGAAATGCTTCCATTTACTCTATGTTTGTTCTGAGCGTAAGTTGAATACTTAGCCTCAAATTCAATTTGATCCCAATTCACATATGGTAGAATACACATAACTTGAGGTGAAAGCAAATATAAACTAGACATTGGAAATCAAAGCCAGGTCCCCGGTGATATCATAGTGTCATTCAGAGGTATAATACAATCTTTGAACATCTATTCAGTTCTCTACTTTACAAAAGTAATCTAATACCCTGTTAATGCTTGCCTTTAAAAGAAGGATTTCAAAAATCATAAGGGGGGGGTAAAATTTATAACAAAACCATTACGTTTTTCAAATACTGCTGCAGACTCAAATCAAATAGAAAAAACAATGGGGGAGGGGGATGTGTATAAATTTTTTGCTGAGGACTGTTTACAAAGGTAGATGTCACATCCTCAGCTTCTGCGGTGCTCCCTGTGGGGTCTGGACGCCCGGCGGTGTCGCTGGCTGGCCGGGTGCCAGGAGTACGGGCTGACTGGCGTCTGGAGGGGTGGGGCTTGATGTAGTGACGCGGAGCCGCCCGCTTTAAAGGCAGGGCACGAGATTCTGCTCGTCGCCCTGACCTGAAGTCATTACCGCATTGCCAGCTGAATTCACTTTGTGTCTCAGTGTTTACCTTGCCTAGTTGTCGTTATTGCCTGTATGAGGACCCCGCTTGTGTTTGACCCTGACTGCCTGTTTGACCATTCTCTCTCTGACTCCCTTTGTATACTCATAGTGCTCTCTGCAGAGACTGAGTGTATGTGCAGGATTTATCACGCAACCTGCGATTGCAGGCCTGCCCTGCAGGGTGCTGAATCCATTGAACCCTCATTCTACCTTGCTGAGACAAACTATATGGGTGTCCTCTCTCTTGCCAACCCTGCCTGTACGACTACCACCTCTGTTGCCAACCTCACCTGTATGACTACCCTCTCTGGTGCCAACTCGGATTTAACTTTTGACCACGCTTATGTTAACCCATGTTGTATGACACTTCTGCAATATCTGTCCATGCATAGTTAACCTGCTTTTGCTCAGTAGACACTTGGTCACGAAATCATTTGTGGTATTTAGTATTGCTGTTCTGCCTGACCTCCCTGGCTGGGAGTGCTAGTATTAGCAGTCCTGACTGCTGGAAAATTGAGAATCACATAGGTCTGTCCAAAAGGATCCAAATCACGGTTATCAGGGGTGAGCACCATAGCGAGTGTGACAGTAGTAGAGGGAGAACTCAAAATGTTGTGGATGCTGAGCATGGTGTCTGTGACCTTGGATACCATCCAGTGCAAAATTAGACTATAATTTGCTGTTTAAAGACGTAAAACCCAAATAGGGATGTCCTGTCTATATGCTTTTATACCTTTCTTACTGCGTATGTTTTTAAGACCTCACATGTCATTTAATCTTACACATTTCATACCGCCTGTTGAAGAATTTCAACTGAAGCATGGTAGACACACAACGACTGAGTACAGTGAGAGTACAGTGATTCCTTGACTTTGTTATTAAAACTGCTCCCATGTATCTGGCCTTAGATCATTATCTCAGGCATTTAACAGTCCTGTTGACAGGATATCAAAGAGTAGATTTCCCATTGTTGAAGGTGCGTAAGCCAATGACAGAAAACAAATAAAAAAAATGTTCTGCTATATAGTATTGTGAAGGAACCGTTCCCTTCCGTCTGTCCTGGCTCTCCAGACACCCCTTCATTGCGGTCAGCCCGGCTACTGGGAGCGCTGTCCTCAGCGCCTCGAGCGGCTTGACCTGCCTGCTTCAGTGTGAAGGAACCGTTCCCTTCCATCTGTCCTGGCTCTCCAGACACCCCTTCGTTGCGGTCAGCCCGGCTACTGGAGCGCTGTCCTCAGCGCCTCGAGCGGCTTGACCTGCCTGCTTCAGTGTGAAGGAACCGTTCCCTTCCATCTGTCCTGGCTCTCCAGACACCCCTTCGTTGCGGTCAGCCCGGCTACTGGGAGCGCTGTCCTCAGCGCCTCGAGCGGCTTGAGCTGCCTGCTTCAGTGTGAAGGAACCGTTCCCTTCCGTCTGTCCTGGCTCTCCAGACACCCCTCCGTTGCGGTCAGCCCGGCTACTGGGAGCACTGTCCTCAGCGCCTCGAGCGGCTTGACCTGCCTGCTTCTGTTCCTCTGCCCTGGAGTCGTTAGGAATCTCCAAAAGGCCGCTCTCTGCCTTCTGAGGGTGATAGTGTATAGTGTAGCGTCGCTGAAATAAAGACACCAGGCGCGGCTGTATGCTTTAAAACAGGATCCTCTCTCTCTCAGCTCTGAGAGTTCTCTGATTTTTTAATGAACAACCACCATTTATGCTGAAATCCAACAGTCATAATTTGCATACCCATACTAATTACATTAGGTCAGTTATTTACAATAAACATTCTTTACATTCTCTAGCCTTTCAGCTCACACAACATTTGTATATCCATTGTTCTAACACATCAGATTAAACACACACTATCAGAGATCCCTTGAATTAAACATGCAGCTAGATAATGGGAAAAGCCCTGGTGCATAAATTACACAGCAGTAAAGCTTGTTTACTGTTTTACACAAAAACACATTTACCTACAGGAATATAAGTATTTTTAAAACCAAAGCTACGCCATTTTACACTAAACTAAATTAAACTAAAACCAAACGATGTAAAATATATTTAAAACACACAATATAAATGAACATAAAGTCTCTTGGGGTTTGAAGCATGGAGCGTTACATCAGTTCCATGACAAGTATCTATGACAATTGATAAATTTATGAAACCAGATTACTGACCTAATCCTGAATAGCATCCCTCATGATTGTCCGGTTGCGTTACAGCACAGAAGGACATATTTGACTTCTTTGTATACAGTACATGCATGTGTGTAAAATTAGGGAATTACAAATGTGAACGGATGTTTCTATCATATCATATTCATACCACTCTGGTGATTTGCATTGATGCAGAAAGTCCAACTGCATACATTACAAGCCCAAAAGAATTCTGAAGCTGTATATCTCGTAGAATCGTAAATATTCTGATTTCTGTTCATGTCTACGCAAAGTTTTTGCAGGAGTCTAATCAAATGCATGCTAAAATCTCTACGCAAGAGACTGCAAAATGCAAATCTTGTCTTGCTGGAAGGTATCTGTAAATTTCTAAAAAAGTATATCATCTCTGACTTTCTGTTCCTACTCTTTCATGTCCATTTATATCAGTTTTGCTCAAGGGACAGGCATTGACAGTTCAGTCGCACTTAATAATGCCATCCCTCTTCTTCCTGCTAATATTCACACAATCAAACTTCTAGAATAATAGATATCAACAGCCTGCAAGGGAGGTAGCTGTAGTCTGGAGATGTTTGCTGTAAATCATCCTTGTCCTGTTCATTTTTTATGTACATGTTTATGAGGGATATGATGAATTGATTCATTATCTCACAATACATCTGAACAGTCATGTTGCCTCCTTAGACCCCTGCAGAGCTCCGAGCATTTTAATGCAACGCATCTGTTACATTTGTTCTCAGTTAGGAATAAATTAAAAATGTGCTTTTCTTCTGGCTAAGCAATCATTGTTGTTTTTCCATCAAGTTTTGTCTGTGACATAAAATAAAGTACGAGATGTAAAGTCACGCAATGCTGGTTTATAATTTCAAGAATATTCTTGTTTGCAAAATACAGTGTTCCTAGTTTTTATTTAATTCAACTGAAATACGTGTTTTTTTGATATATTGGCCTGTGAGTACCATTAAAGCGAATGTTGAGATGTTTTTCTTCAATCTAAATAGATTTTTCACCCTAAAAAACTGGAGCCCATGAAGAAAAATGCAATGATATTGGATGTTCAACGGCCCATTCTTTTTGTTCATATTCCCATGTTCAGGCACGCACAAAAACCCTTTAGGACATCTAGACGATAGTAGTTCTAAACATTTCTTTTCACTGTTTTACAGAAGATTTAATAAAATCTTTCTGTACATGTATTTATCAATGTGGAAGAGATCAGCTTACTGCAGGCTGGTTAATACACTACATTAACAAGTTTTAAAAACTAAGGCCTATGTTACATTTCTCGTGCTAAAACAGGGATGCAAATGGGGAAAACCTGCAAGTCCCGTAGCATCTCTGTTTTAGCACCACTTTACAGGGCTAATTCAGCGGCCTACACTGTAATGCAGCGCTACCCTGCCTGATACTTGCGGTAGCGCTTCCGTGCCATTGCAAATATCACCTCCTGGAGTCCATAGGACTCCATGGAGGGTTGTACTGACTGCCCGTGAGCCCTGCCCGATCTCACTCTCGCAAGATCGTGCAGGTCAACAGGGTGCTTCTGGAGACTTTTTCTCCAGTCTCACTCTGCTCCCGGTGACCAGAAGCAGTGGATCATGTCAGTGTTCATGCAGCGGGATGAGAGGTGAGTATCGGATTTGTGTGGGGGGGTTAGCTGGTGCTGACCGATTCTGCAGAAGAGCAATCAGTTAGCAGTCTTCAGCTGTGGTTAACTTTTTCATTACACTTCAGTGCGGTAATTAGCATTAAGACTGCGTAATCCTAACGCTAATTACTGATTGCGCTCCCCACGTAAAGCATTGGAAGCACAAAGTACAGAAAGCTCGCACTAGAAAGCGCAATCTCAGATGCAGGAATGAATTTTTTAACCCGTTAGCGTTAGGTATTTAATATGGGGTTATAAGTTAAATTCACTTAACCTAGTGTTAATGCTCAAATAAATGAGCGCTAACACTAGCATGAAGAGTGTAACTAGGAATGAGCTGTTTGGGTTCGGATGGTTCGGGGTTCGACCCGAACTTAGCCTGTTCGAGCAGATCGCGAACACCGAACATTTCCGGGTGTTCGCTGCATGTTCGACCACAATGGACCACAATGCATTTTCCCACTGGCCTGAAGCTCGTAATTGGCTACAGCCTTGCACCTGACCACAGGTCTGGTGCAAGACTGGTTGAACACTATGCCAATCACCGCTCAGAGTCCTGATTGGACAAATTTTGCCCAATCATGGGCTCACAGAGCTAAGTCCCGCAGCACACTATATAAAGGTTTCCACGCAGCGCTTCTGCACGCATTTCAGAGGAGATTTCAAAGGAGATAGTTGTGTGTGTTGTTACTGCCGGTCTGCCATGCTACTGGGGGGGTCTCATTTCGACCAAATATCAGGGAATTTAGGTGATGTGTGTCTTGTCACTGTGCCAGCAAGTTTTTTTGGGGTTTACAACTTTATTTAAAACATTTGTGAATTGAGGTGATTTTCTGGGTCTTGTCACTGTGCCAGCAAATCTTTTAGGGTCTCATTTATACCAAATATCAGGGAATTTAGGTGATGTGTGTCTTGTCACTCACTGTGCCAGCAAGTTTTTTTGGGGTTTACAACTTTATTTAAAACATTTGTGAATTGAGGTGATTTTCTGGGTCTTGTCACTGTGCCAGCAAGTCTTTTTGGGTCTCATTTATACCAAATATCAGGGAATTTAGGTGATGTGTGTCTTGTCACTGTGCCAGCAGGTTTTATTGGGGTTTACAACTTTATTTAAAACATTTGTGAATTGAGGTGATCTTCTGTGTCTCGTCAAACAGCCAGCAAGTTTTTTTGGGGCTCACTAATTTCTTTAAAACACTTGTGAATTAAGGTTATCTGTGTCTCGTCATACAAACAGTACCACGCTGTATTTTGGGGCTCACTTATTTCTTTAAAACACTTGTGAGTTAAGGTGATCTTCTGTGTCTCGTCACACAGCCAGCAAGTTTTTTTGGGGCGCACTTATTTCTTTAAAACACTTGTGAATTAAATTGATATGTGTCTCATCACACAAACAGTACCACGCTGTATTTTGGGGCTCACTAATGTCTTCAAAACACTTGTGAATTAAGGTGATCTGTGTCTCGTCATTCAAACAGTACCACGCTGTATTTTGGGGCTCACTAATTTCTTTAAAACAATTGTGAATTAAGGTGATCTGTGTCTCGTCATTCAAACAGTACCACGCTGTATTTTGGGGCTCACTAATTTCTTCAAAACACTTGTGAATTAAGGTGATCTTCTGTGTCTCGTCACACAGCCAGCAAGTTTTTTTGGGGCTCACTAATTTCTTTAAAACAATTGTGAATTAAGGTGATCTTTGTCTCGTCATACAAACAGTACCACGCTGTATTTTGGGGCTCACTAATTTCTTCAAAACACTTGTGAATTAAGTTGATCTGTGTCTCGTCACACAAACAGTACCACGCTGTATTTTGGGGCTCACTAATTTATTTAAAACATTTGTGAATTAAGGTGATCTTCTGTGTCTCGTCACACAGCCAGCAAGTTTTTTTGGGGCTCACTAATTTCTTTAAAACACTTGTGAATTAAGGTGATCTGTGTCTCGTCATTCAAACAGTACCACGCTGTATTTTGGGGCTCACTAATTTCTTCAAAACACTTGTGAATTAAGTTGATCTGTGTCTCGTCACACAAACAGTACCACGCTGTATTTTTGGACTCACTAATTTCTTTAAAACACTTGTGAATTAAGGTGATCTGTGTCTCGTCATTCAAACAGTACCACGCTGTATTTTGGGGCTCACTAATTTCTTTTAAACAATTGTGAATTAAGGTGATCTGTGTCTCGTCACACAAACAGTACCACGCTGTATTTTGGCGCTCACTAATTTATTTAAAACATTTGTGAATTGAGGTGATCTTCTGTGTCTCGTCACACAGCCAGCAAGTTTTTTTGGGGCTCACTAATTTCTTTAAAACACTTGTGAATTAAGGTGATCTGTGTCTCGTCATACAAACAGTACCACGCTGTATTTTGGGGCTCACTAATTTCTTTAAAACACTTGTGAATTAAGGTGATCTTCTGTGTCTCGTCACACAGCCAGCAAGTTTTTTTGGGGCTCACTAATTTCTTTAAAACACTTGTGAATTCAGTTGATCTGTGTCTCGTCACACAAACAGTACCACGCTGTATTTTGGGGCTCACTAATTTATTTAAAACATTTGTGAATTGAGGTGATCTTCTGTGTCTCGTCACACAGCCAGCAAGTTTTTTTGGGGCTCACTAATTTCTTTAAAGCACTTGTGAATTATGGTGAACTGTGTCTCACTCCGTCAGTGCACCCAGATATTGTGCCTTTAATGCCAGGCCATCAAGTATCATCATACAGTAACCCCTCTGTAGTATTGTGGAAGAGTTCAAGGGTGGACCATGTGGTTGGTCCTATATTGAAATTTTTTTTTCTCTGTTAATGGGCGTCAGTGCACCCAGATATCGTGCCTTTAATGCCATGCCATCAAGTATCATCATACAGTAACCCCTCTGTGGTATTGTGGAAGAGTGCAGGGGTGGACCTTGTGGTCCTATATTAAAAAGATATGCATCTGGTTAAGGCGTCAGTGCACCCAGATATTCTGCCTTTGGTGCAAGACTGCCAGGGCAGCAAGTATCATCATACAGTAAGGCTGGGGTCAGACGAACGCAGGTGTTAACGTCCGTGTTGCCCGCACATAAGTACAGTCATGGCCGAAATTGTTGGCACCCCAGACATTTTTCCAGAAAATCAAGTATTTCTCACAGAAAAGTATTGCAGTAACACATGTTTTGCTATACACATGTTTATTCCCTTTGTGTGTATTGGAACAAAACAAAAAAAGGGAGGAAAAAAAGCAAATTGGACATAAGGACATAAAGGAATTGTGTCACTGATGCATGCACTGTCCCTGCTCACCATCCTCGTTGCCTCCTCAAATTTATTTATTTATTTTATTTATTTATTTATAAAGGATTTTACCAGGAAGGATGCAAATGATACAGATGTCACAGAAATGGTGACAGTACAGTGCATGCATCCTTGATCATCAGCCACTGCGGGGCGGGGGGGAAAACAAGTTGACCTGAACCTGTCCTTGTGCCATACTGACACAGGTACTCGTTGATGGCCCTCTGCTGCTTGTGCAGACGCTGCAGCATTGCTAATGTCAAGTTCCACCTGGTGGGCATGTCACAGATCAGATGGTTTGTGGGAAGGTGGAATTCTCTTTGAATTTCTGCCAGGCAAACGCTTGCTGGGAATGACCGTCTGAAGTGGCTGCAGACCTTTCTGGCCTGGATGAGAAGCTCTGGCAGCCCTGGGTACTTGGTTAGGAAACGCTGTACCACCAGATTTAGGACGTGTGCTAGGAATGGTACATGCGTCAATTTACCCTTGCGTAGGGCGGAGAGAAGGTTGCTGCCATTATTGCAGGCGATCATTCCCAGCTCAAGCTGGCGTGGTGTTAACCATCTCTGCACCTGCCCCTGCAGAGCTGACAAAATTTCTGATCCCGTGTGGCTCCTGTCCCCTAAACAAACCAGCTCAAGCACAGTATGGCATCTTTTTGCTTGAGCCATTGCGTAGACCCTGTCAGGTGTCGGTTTAACTGCCACTTCGCCAGAGACAGAGAAGGAGGAGGAGGAGGAAGAGGGAGAGGTGGTGGTGGTAGAGCAGACAGACCTCATACAAGCGGCTTTCTGGAGGTGTGGTGGATGAACAAGCTCCAGCACAGAGCCCCGTCTTGGATCCCTCCCAGCTGCAATCAGAGTTACCCAGTGTGCCGTGAAGGAAATGTAATGACCCTGTCCAAGCTTGCTGGACCACGTGTCTAAAGTGACATGCACCTTGCTGCTGACTGCCTTTCCCAATGACTGGATAACATTGTCTTCCACGTGCTGGTATAGTGCTGAAATGGCCTTGCGTGAAAAGTAATGACGTTTTGGAACCTGCCACTGTGGTACAGCACATTCAGCAAATTCACGGAAGGGAGCAGATTCCACCAGCTGGAAAGGCAGCAGCTGTAATGCGAGTAATTTTGCTAAGCTGGCATTTAGACGCTGTGCTTGGGGATGGTTGGGACTATATTTTTTCTTACGCTGCAGCAGCTGCAGCAACGTAATCTGACTGCGTAAATCTTCAGCTGCTGGGAGGATGTCACATTGTGAGGAAGGACCTGCTGGTACATCCATTACTGTAGCATCATCCCTGTCAGTGGAGGTTGTAGGCAATGACATGGCAGGACATACAGTGGGGGTAGAGACAGATGAGGAGGAGGAGGACCTACGCAAAGTTTTGCGCCAACGGGATGCGTGGCGGGTGGTCATATGTCGCCTCAAGCAGGTGGTACCCAAGTGTCCGGTGTTTATCCCACTCTTCAGCCTCCTCTGACATAGATTACAAATAGCAACGGTGGGGTCTGCTGCACATTTCTTAAAGAACTCCCAGACAGCAGAGTTCCTGCATGTGTTCTTTGAGACAGCAGCGCTCTGCACCGGAGCAGCTCTGACATCTGATGCCTTGGACTGGCTAGTGCTACGGTTGGTCACAGAGGATGTTGTGCCTCGTGTTTGCTGTTCCTCCTCCTCCCCCTCCTCCTCACTTGATTCCTCAGTTCGATCTGGCACCCAGGTGGAGTCAGTGACCTCATCATCAATGTCATCTTCACCCCCTATCTCCTCATCACTGGAGCCAATTTGGCAGTATGCTGCAGCTGCTGGGGCAACATGAGTGCCAGTTATTTGTGTGTCATCACTGACACCCCTTCCTCTAGGTTGATTATACTCCCTTGCTCAACCTCAGAGATTGAATCAGAGCACTGTAGTTGCTGCGCATCCTCAAGCAGCATGTCACTGTCATTGTAGTCAAACAATTCAGCTGACTCCTCCGTGTGTGATAGCGAGGCTACAGCAGGAGTAGCTGTGGACATGGAGGCTGCATTAGATGCTTTGGCAGCTGAGGTGGACTGTAAAGCACTAGAAGCCTGGCTGGCAGAGGACTCGGAGGACTCGGATGGCCTGGCTAGCCAATCCACCAAATCCTCTGTATGTTGCTGCAGGTTAAGAAGACGGCCAGCACCAGTTATTAAGGACAAGCGTGCCCCTGCAGAGGATGCACCATGTCCACCACGACCAGAGGCACAGCCTCCCGACACAGGGGCTGCTTGCCCTCTTATCTGTGTCTGGGAGCGTCTGCCTGTCCTTTTTGTTCTTTCAGACATAGGGAGTGATATATAGATTAAATATATACAGAACTCTGATTCAACTCTGGTATGAATCAGTGAGACCCTTTGATGGGTGGCAGTGAAATCTCTTATAAATCAGTGACCCCTTGATGGGTGGCAGTGAAACCTCCTATAAATCAGTGGGACCCTTTGATGGGTGGCAGTGAAACCTCTTATAAATCAGTGAGACCCTTTGATGGGTGGCAGTGAAACCTTCTATAAATCAGTGAGACCCTTTGATGGGTGGCAGTGAAACCTCCTATAAATCAGTGAGACCCTTTGATGGGTGACAGTGAAACCTCCTATAAATCAGTGAGACCCTTTGATGGGTGGCAGTGAAACCTCCTATAAATCAGTGAGACTCTTTGATGGGTGGCAGTGAAACCTCTTATAAATCAGTGAGACTCCTTGATGGGTGGCAGTGAAACCTCCTATAAATCAGTGAGACCCTTTGGGTGGCAGTGGAACCTCCTATAAATCAGCGAGACCCTTTGATGGGTGGCAGTGAAGTCTCCTATAAATCAGTGAGACCCTTTGATTGGTGGCAGTGAAACCTCCTATAAATCAGTGAGACCCTTTGATGGGTGGCAGTGAAACCTCTGTTAAATCAGTGAGACCCCTTGATGGGTGGCAACCAGTGAGAACACACGGATTATAACAATTCCCAAATATTTTGTAGAAATTAGTGAGCCCCAAAATACTGCGTGGTACTGGCTGTGTGACAAGACACAGATCACCTCAATTCACAAATGTTTTAAAGAAATTAGTGAGCCCCAAAATACTGCGTGGTACTGGCTGTGTGACAAGACACAGATCACCTCAATTCACAAATGTTTTGTAGAAATTAGGGAGCCCCAAAATACTGCGTGGTACTGGCTGTGTGACAAGACACAGATCACCTCAATTCACAAATGTTTTAAAGAAATTAGTGACCCCCAAAATACTGTGTGGTACTGGCTGTGTGACAAGACACAGATCACCTCAATTCACAAATGTTTTAAAGAAATTAGGGAGCCCCAAAATACTGCGTGGTACTGGCTGTGTGACAAGACACAGAAGATCACCTCAATTCACAAATGTTTTAAAGAAATTAGTGACCCCCAAAATACTGCGTGGTACTGGCTGTGTGACAAGACACAGATCACCTCAATTCACAAATGTTTTAAAGAAATTAGTGAGCCCCAAAATACTGCGTGGTACTGGCTGTGTGACAAGACACAGATCACCTCAATTCACAAATGTTTTGTAGAAATTAGGGAGCCCCAAAATACTGCGTGGTACTGGCTGTGTGACAAGACACAGATCACCTCAATTCACAAATGTTTTAAAGAAATTAGTGATCCCCAAAATACTGTGTGGTAGTGGCTGTGTGACAAGACACAGATCATCTCAATTCACAAATGTTTTGTAGAAATTAGGGAGCCCCAAAATACTGCGTGGTACTGGCTGTGTGACAAGACACAGATCACCTCAATTCACAAATGTTTTAAAGAAATTAGTGAGCCCCAAAATACTGCGTGGTACTGGCTGTGTGACAAGACATAGATCACCTCAATTCACAAATGTTTTAAAGAAATTAGGGAGCCCCAAAATACTGCGTGGTACTGGCTGTGTGACAAGACACAGAAGATCACCTCAATTCACAAATGTTTTAAAGAAATTAGTGACCCCCAAAATACTGCGTGGTACTGGCTGTGTGACAAGACACAGATCACCTCAATTCACAAATGTTTTAAAGAAATTAGTGATCCCCAAAATACTGCGTGGTACTGGCTGTGTGACAAGACACAGAAGATCACCTCAATTCACAAATGTTTTAAAGAAATTAGTGAGCCCCAAAAAAACTTGTTGGCTGTGTGACAAGACACAGAAGATCACCTCAATTCACAAATGTTTTAAATAAATTAGTGACCCCAAAAAAACTTGCTGGCACAGTGACACATATCAATTCCCTGATATTTTGTAGAAATGAGACCCCCCAGACCCCCCCAGTAGCATGGCAGACTGGCAGTAACAACACACAACAATCTCATCTGAAATTTCCTCTGAAATGCGTGCAGAATCGGCGCGTGGAAACGTTATATAGTGTGCTGCGGGACTTAGCTCTGTGAGCCCATGATTGGGCAAAATTTGCCCAATCAGGACTCTGAGCGGTGATTGGCATACTGTTGAACCTGTCTTGCACCAGACCTGTGGTCAGGTGCAAGGCTGTAGCCAATTACGAGCTTCAGGCCAGTGGGAAAATGCATTGTGGGCCATTGTGATGCATTGTGGACTCGAACATGCGCCGAACACCCGGAAATGTTCGGAGTTCGCGATCTACCCGAGCTCCGAACTGTCCGAACCCGAACCGCTCATCCCTAGTCACTGTGCAGGTACTGTATAGCTAGATAGTAATTTACCATTGCTACCGCTACCAGTGGTTTAATTTTTTTTAAAAGCTAACCCCACGCAGGAACATAATCTGTTGAATATCATTCCAATATAAAGTGACCACCTTTTTCTTTTTTTAATACATTAGGAAAAGTGTAATATTTGTTTAAAAATAATTTACAGAATATAACCCAGATAATTACAGTTACTCTTCATGACATATGCCAGGTTTAATCCAGGGCCAGATTAGAATAGCAGCTTTTGGAGTAGCAGCCCCAATGTAGGCCAAGTAAAAAATGGCCTATTTCAAATCCACATGCTTCAAACCTGTAGGGATATTGGCTGTGAGCAGTCAGTGCTGAAATTATTTATCTTTTCACTTATTTTGAATCGAAAGCTATCAAAAATTCATACATGAGGTACACTATCCTATTTATGTGCATTGATTTTTACGGAAAAATGATTCCATGAGGACATGTGGCAGAAGAGTAGGTAAAAGGATGAGAGGTTGATAAGGAGGTAGGAGAGACACAACTGAGGTGAGAGGGATGGGTCATGTGCAATAGAAAATTGAGAGGGATATGGCAGAAGCACACCAAAATGGTCAGTCCTGGATTTCTGCAACTCACAGTCTACATAGGGAGGCTTTGTATCATGCTTAATGACATTTTCATTGAAATCTGGACGAAATTATCCCGATTCATATTTCGGAAGCACTTCCGAAATCAGGAATCAGTTCCATCTGAAACTGAACGAAAATGTAACGAAATATAACGAATTGATATAGTTTTCACGAATTGATTCGCTATACCATCTTGCTTGTTTCACAGATTCAGCACCACATCCCTGCAGTGGCATAGCGTGGGTTGTCAGCGCCCGGGGCCAGCCAAGAATTGTGCGGCCCCCCCAACCTGTGGACACGTTATCATGCCCCGATTCCCTTCCACCATTAGGGCATTGAACCCCTTAACTGTGATACAATGTAATGTGTAGAGTGTATGAGCGTATCACAGAGCTCCACAGCAATAAAACCCACAGTAATGTGCAGCTCACACATGGATATATATATTGCCCCCAGCAGCTCAAACATGGATATATATTGCCCCCAGCAGCTCCAGCAGCTCAAACATGAATATATTTGCCCCAATGCCCCCAGTACCTCAAACATGAATATATTTGCCCCAGTAGCTCAAACATGACTATAGTTACCCCAGTACCTCCAACACGAATATATTTGCCCCCAGTAGCTCACACATGAATATATTTGCCCCCAGTAGCTCACACATGAATATATTTGCCCCCAGTAGCTCACACATGGATATATTTGCCCCAGTAGCTCAAACATGGATATATTTGCCCCCAGTAGCTCACACATGAATATTTGCCCCAGTAGCTCACACATGAATATTTGCCCCAGTAGCTCACACATGAATATATTTGCCCCCAGTAGCTCACACATAAATATATTTGCCCCCAGTAGCTCACACATGAATATATTTGCCCCCAGTAGCTCAAACATGGATATATTTGCCCCCTCTACCCCCCGCTCACCGGCTCTGAGGGCCCGTGGGTCGGTAGAGGGGGGCAGTTTGGGGCAACATAGCGGGCCCCCGCTGGTTTCCCTGTGATGTCATCGTGCTCTTGGGCAGCCAGCGGCGCACTCTGTAAATGCCGCGGTGGCGCCTGCAGCCCAGTCTAAGCACGTTGCACTGGCGCCGCCCGTCACGTGAGGGGGCAGTGCAGGCGCCACCGCGGCGTTTCCAGAGTGCGCCGCTGGCTGCCTGTGTGCACTGACCGCACAGGGCAGGGAAACCGGTGGCGGGGGCCCACTATGGCGCCCCTGGCGCCCCAAAAAAGACTGCCCCCGGGGCCACCGCCCCCCAGCCCCCCCACGCTACGCCACTGCATCGCTGACCATTGGCCGTGGTGCTGAATCTGTTGTATTCAACACCACATGCCATGGGCAGCGCCATGGTGCCCTTCGCTACGGTTCAGCGGCAGTGAAATTCCACATTGGCAAGTAATGGTTAATCTATTCAGAGAACATCACTGAATTGTCAGTGAAATGCCCTGATTTTTGGGGTTTGTTCAACTGATTTAAACAGGAAAATCCCATAGGTCTCAATGTAAAAAAGATTCCCCGTTTATAGTAAATATTTATTCATCCGTATATTCTTTTCATTTGCAGAAAAAAAACTTTTTATTTATGGATTTTTTTAGAATTTTAGGGGGTATTTTTTAGGTGAAATTTTTGGATTCCAATTATTTTAAAATGACGAGGTTTTTTTTCTTTGCCGAACACAGCGGGGTGTTTTTTTTTCTTTCCTTCAGTCTGGCTGTGTTCGGCGGGTGCTGTCCTTGGTGCTGAAAAATATTTCAGCACCAAGGACAGGGGGAATTTTTGCTCCTTTGACCGACGGAGCTGCTGTCCTTGGTGCTGAAAAATGTTTTATGTAATATTTATTTTAACCCTAATCTAAGTAATTAATTAATCAGCTTCACATTCCAAAATAACGAAAAGAAATTAAATAATGAATCTATCTGAAATACGAATCACAGTAACATAAGGAACGAACCGAAATGAACTTAAAAATTAAACGAATCGATCCGAAATGAAACAAAACAAATTTTTTCATTGTGCACGTCTAGAAAGGAGTCCCTTGAATGGGTTGATTTGCTTTCATATATTGTGTAGAGGTATACCTTGGATCAAATTATTGAATTGGGCCAGGCCTGGACTGGGACAAAAATTCAGCCCTGGAATTCATCCAGACTGGCCCACTTTAATTATGCAAACTTGCACAAAAATAGTATATAAACCAACCGGATCCATAAACCAATTGCTTTACAGATACCGGAGTTGCTGCACAGCAATTGGGTAAAGCAACGCAGCGGCACTGAGGTTGAGTGTGCAGCATGTCTTAAGGTGAAGCAGATGCGCAGCAGGTCTCACCGGCACAGTGGTCCCAATATGAGAGTGCGCCAGACTGCGTCTGTTTTACACATGGTAAGGAATTTCTCACTTCCCCATTAAGGGCCGCACGGTGAACCAGCAGGGAAAAGCTGCCGAACAACTGCCAAATCAAAACTAAAAGCCACTGCAAAAATGCTGCAAACATTGAATCCGATAAGCCACTGCAAAACCGCCGAACGCATCTGACGATCCGATGAATGTGTCCGAACAAAGTCGACAATCCACCGAACACAGCGCCAACCAGCCGCTGGAAAAAGCCGACAAGCTGACAAACGGGTTAAAAAAAAGACCAACAAAAAAAACGTGACTTTGAAAGCTGTTTACAAAAACC
Source organism: Leptobrachium leishanense (assembly GCA_009667805.1). Taxonomy (NCBI): domain Eukaryota; kingdom Metazoa; phylum Chordata; class Amphibia; order Anura; family Megophryidae; genus Leptobrachium; species Leptobrachium leishanense. The sequence continues at coordinate 156,565,921 of CM019063.1, read as the reverse complement.
ACTGCATGAAAATGCTTGGAATTAATAGATAAGGTCCTATACAGTAGAATAAAGGTCTGTTACAGAAAAAAAAAATGGTACAAAGAATTTCGACAAACTAATGCCTAAATAATCCAAAAAATATAAATAAAGATACATTTTGCTGCAAATTAAAAGAATAAATATTTTAATAGATATTTATTAAAAAAACAGGAATATTTTTAAAATTGAAATCTATGGGTGGAGTAGAGGTAACACCACTGCTCTATAACTGTGGAGACAGACTGTGAAACCACAGGTTCGAATCCCAGCAAGATCACCTAACCAGTAAGTGTCCTTGGGCAAGACACCTAACGGTACATACTCGCCACCCAGGACATACTTGAAAACAAGCGAAATCTCAATGTATCCTTCCTGGTAAAACACTTTCTCAAAATTAAACTAAAGATTAAACCTGTTGAAAGAAACCACCGAACATTAGTGCATTTCACTGACATTTCTCTGCTGTTCAGTGTTCTCTGTATAGATTAACCATTACTTCTCTATGGGGATTCCACTGCTGCCGAAGATCACCGTATTTTGCTTGCAATCTGCCAATTTTTGGTGAATTGACAGCTTTTGAATAGCCGAAAATTCCACCGTACAGGGAATTGTTGCAATCTGTTAAAGAGAGGTAAAATATTAAGCTGGTCCAGAAGGTCTAGGTCCACCGGACGTATTTTAGGACAAAGATACACCTAAAATGGAAAAATGACCCAATTTTAATACATTACAATATATATCACTTGCTTAGCAGCATAACGAAACCTCACTACTCTGCAATTTCATTTTGTTACAGTACAAATTAAAGCACAGCAGTCATAATTCAGCTCTTTCCTTTTCTGTTTTCACAATGAGGAGTGCTTCAGATCTGCATTTCGCTGTTTATAGCAAAGTTGCGTGTGCATTTACAGTGATGTATCCAGCAGATTTATTGCTTATAGATATTACATCATATTACCGTTACATTGATTGCATTTAGTCATTTTTCATTTGCTACAAACTGCTGAGCTACAAATAACAGAAAAATAAATGCAGAACAAATGACTCTCTAGGGATTGCATATGGGTAGGAGACTGCAGATACAAAACTATCAATGGATCAAGCACTCAAATACTATTTTCTAAAATAAGTAACTAATAATTGTTTATTCTTCCAATTATTGCGTAGATTTTAATATTATATAAGGTTTCTGTTATAGTCAGAATCAAAAAGCATTAAATGCCCCGTTGGCATTAATGAGATGATCTGAACAAGCCCATACCTGACTTATTTGTTTGAGCCAGCATAACATGAAGATAAAATGGTAATACACAGATGTAATATTATCCCAACATAAAAATGACACAAAAAGGAAAATAGTGAAGCGCTCTCAGGGTAAATGATCAATCATAAACGCTACACAATGAATATGGAGGTTCCCCTAAAAACCTGAGAATGTGCAAATGAACAGTCAATGGAGCGCCAGTACAAGACTGGAAATACGTCGATAGATCACTTTACACGTCCTTCAATAGGTCTTCTAGGTCATCCCAAAGATCACTCTTGGAAAAAAACGTCTCTACAAAAGAGAAAATATAACAGCGCAATATGTTGATCCACCATATGAAGGAAATAAAGGAGCGATGGTCCTACTGACATACTGCTGAGCCTAACCTAGGCTCTAGGATGGATGATAATTATGGGTCTTCAAAGACATTCAGGTGCCCATGTACCCCCAATGCAGTTGTTATCTTCATAAACTTTTCTCTGCAGTGAATCCCAGGAAAAAAGAACAATACACTCCCCTAGTGCAATACCGTTAGGGTATAGTGGCAATAGATCAATTTAAGTGTTGCACTCACATGTAGGTGAGCCGCATTGGCTCCAAGACCTCGTATAGGAATTTATAAGGAAATTCCGAAAACCTTCTTTAAAAATCACGTTTCAGGAAGCAGCAGTAGTCATATAAAATAAATTTATTAATACATAAAATAAAGATTAATATTACCAGAACGTGTTTTGCTCCTCAGAGCTTCTTCAGCTGGTATCACTAGTCTTGTTGTAAGCAGCATATGTAAGCAGCATACACAAGACTAGTGATACCAGCTGAAGAAGCTCTGAGGAGCGAAACGCTTTCTGGTAATATTAATCTTTATTTTATGTATTAATAAATTTATTTTATATGACTACTGCTGCTTCCTGAAACGTGATTTTTAAAGAAGGTTTTCGGAATTTCCTTATAAATTCCTATACGAGGTCTTGGAGCCAATGCGGTTCACCTACATGTGAGTGCAACACTTAAATTGATCTATTGCCACTATACCCTAACGGTATTGCACTAGGGGAGTGTATTGTTCTTTTTTCCTGTGATTTACTGCAGAAAAAAGTTTCTGAAGATAACAACTGCATTGGGGGTACATGGGCACCTGAATGTCTTTGAAGACCCATAATTATCATCCATCCTAGAGCCTAGGTTAGGCTCAGCAGTATGTGAGTAGGACCATCGCTCCTTTATTTCCTTCATATGGTGGATAAACATATTGCGCTATTTTATTTTCTCTTTTGTAGAGACGTTTTTTCCAAGAGTGATCTTTGGGATGACCTAGAAGAACTATTGAAGGACGTGATCTATCGTATTTCCAGTCTTGTACTGGCGCTCCATTGACTGTTCATTTGCATAAAAATGACACAACCCACGGGAACATAGAGAATTAAAGACACTAGTAAAAGAAAACAAAAGTCCATTCAAGGAGTGTTCCCAATTCTGATCCTGCATGCCCCCCATTTGAATACTTACCTAGTGGGCTCAAAGGTTTACTCCTCATCCCACCATACATTAGCTGTAACTAGCTTACTTGTGCATTGCAAACAAAACCATCTTATAAAACACATGCTGATCTTGTTTTTCCTTGTTTGAAGTAAGTGAATGTAAAAAGAAAAAATAAAGTTAGGTGTCTATCTCCAGTTTCAATTTTGTGGATTTTTCCCATGATGAACAGTTACCAAAATCTTATGGTGAGTTTTACTTTACAGCTGCAGTGTAGCATCTATAGTATTTAACAGTCAATGGGAGGATGAGTGAATGTTTAGATATGGCTTCTGGGGGCTATTGTGTGGTGTATGCTACCTGAGATAAGAGATGGCAGCTGAAGGAGATAAAACAGGAAGCTTAAAAAACTCTAATCTACCCCTGTGATTCCCTTGGCACGCATCCCAGACAATACAATGCAGTGAGTCGGTTTCCATGACTACAGACCCATAGAGCCCATTCTATGTTCAATGTTACACAGTGAGGAGCAAGGGCAGGAAAGATACCGTGTTGGAAGGCAGTTTACAACACAAAGTATCACAAAATGGCTGCACACAGTAACACTGAAAGTAAAATATGTTTTTAATTAAACAAACATGAGAAAATCAAACTTACTTGTAAGATATCAGATTCAGCAACATAAATAATCAAAATATGAACATTTCATTTATTGTGGTGGTGTCCCTTTATGAAGCTGTTTATGTTGTTACTGTAAAAAAAATCTTTTGAGATCCTTTAATCTAGTCAGCTGGCCAATGACTTATTTCCACAATGGCACACTGGACATTTGCATTATAATTTTACTGATGAACAACAATGGACCTTAGAGACCACTGCATTTCCAGTATCCAAATGACCTTTCTGAAATGGAAGCATGCCAGGCATCTTACCAAAGATCAATGATCAGACCCGACCTGTTACTTGTTGGGCCTTCTCCATCCCAGAAACACTCAAGAGACCTGTAGTCACCATTCGGATTACTTGACTGGCAATTCTAATATTTCAATGATGCTAAACATAGACAGTAAGGCTCCGTCACATAGTATCATCAGCCAGCACCCAATGAAGTGGGAAAAGGAAAACTGCCAATATACCAAGAAAGTGAGTGCATTATACCTTAAGGCTAGGGTCAGACGAGCGTGATTTCTATGGACTGTACGTTTGTGCACACAGACGTACGTTAGTACGGAAGACGCAGTAGTGGCCAGACAGTCCGTTTTTTTCACTGACGTATATATTTTGACAGATGTAGGAGGGAAAATAAATTTAAAAGCAAAACCATTTTGTCCGTGAAAAATGCTGGACGTATAAATGCAGTCCGTCTGACCACGTTCCATCACTCACACACAAAGCTATGCGGACGTTGCGGACGCAGCGCACTTTGTGCGGCCGTGCTAGCGGTTGTACGTTCTTGCCTGCCTTGCGTCCGTGGGCCGCGGCCGTTGTGCGTCCGCAGTTCAGTGCGGACGTACTTCGTGTAACGGGCTCCGATGGGCTTCCTGTCATGCTATCACGGACGTACTTTTAGGCGCAATCACGGACGTGAACACTACGCTCGTCTGACAGCAGCCTTAATCTTGTTAGTGAGCTTTTTTGGTGAACTGACAAAAAAACTCCATAACATCATTAATTAACAAACACAGAAGCCTCTTCCATCCAGACAAATGAAAATTCCAAACAAAGCCAATAACAGCAGTGGTCAAACCCTAATAACATTATATATATTGCAACTGACAAGCAAACATGCAGGGTTATTCAGAGAGAGGTGAAAACCAGGAGAATTGCCAGGAGAATGAACAATCTAGACCAAATAGTTGATTTGGAAAGTGAGTTAAATGGGAGAATTTTTCTGGTTTGGCTATTTTGACCTAGAATTTTCACTTCTCCAGTCATTCTCCTGGTTTTCACCTTTCTCTGAATAACCCTGATGGTCTTTGGGGTCAGAATATGCTAGGTTAGAGAAATTCATTGCATGTGTGTAGGTGTTAATGGTGATACAGATTTATAATGCCTTAGTTAAAGACAGGCATTCATATTAATCTAAAAAGGCACATACTGTACCTTTTCCTGATTGTGGGTAATATGATGAGTGAAATTGCCGGGCACTTCATTAGGACACATGGTAAGGGGGTTAAAAAATGATACCCCCTTACCATATATAAAAATTCTCTTATGCTTGGGGATCTATCCACAGAGCTTTCATGTCTGCTGTGTACTTCGAGTACCAGTGCTTGAGAGTCATTGAATTGCATTTAATAGCACACTGCTACACCCTATAATGTTATTTAATGTTTATTTCTGACCATAACTGAAATGTAACCACCTTTGTAAAATGGCTTTCTAAACACTTTGAAAGTTACACTCACCATAATCTTTTTCAAAAGTGAAACTCTGGTTGATATAGCAACCTAGAAGCTGTAACTGAAAGCAAGAATCTATCCATTTGGACTTCTTCCCTTCAAAGAGGCATCAATGAATTTAAATCTAATCTTCTTGGGAGATTTGATATTTCAAAATTATATGTCACACAATACAGCTTGCCGAAAGAAACTTCTTCTCGCTGTTTAATAAAGAACACTTCAAGTGGGCTTAATTCTATATGTAAAGCATTTGAAAGACAGAGGAGGGAAAGTAAGAGTAGATATCCCATCCTTTTTTATTATTTTATCTTATTCTTTAAATTCTAAGGGCACTATCACTTGATGTAAGCTAACCCTAGCGTCAGCCTGTTTTTGTATTCGCGCCAGGTAAATTCAGTCTAGCGCCTGACCAACAGATTGTTTTCCTCTTCCTACAAATGCCGAAAACCACTTAGTGCGCGGCAGTGGCGTAACTAGAAACCTGAGGGCCCCAGTGCAAGAATCCACGAAGGGCCCCCCCCCAAAAAAATCTATGTATTTTTACTTATTTTTCACTGCAAAATAAAACAAAGATAGTATTGCCTAGGGATGCACCGATACCACTTTTTAAGACCGAGTACGAGTACCGATACTTTTTAAAAGTACTCACCGATACGATACTTTTCTTTAATGTCATGTGACGCTTTCCAATAAGAACAGACCATATAAAAATGCCCCCAGCTCACATGTATATATCCCCCCCGATATATATATATATTTATACTGCCCCAGCTCATGGATCTGCCCCAGCTCATGGATTTGCCCCAGCTCATGGATATACCCCAGCTCACACATGGATATTGCCCCCCAGATTATGGATTTGCCCCCCCAGCTCACACATGGTTATGCCCCCCAGCTCACACATGGTTATGCCCCCCAGCTCACACATGGTTATGCCCCCCAGCTCATGGATATGCCCCCCAGCTCATGGATATGCCCCCCCAGCTCTCTCATGGATATGCCCCCCAGCTCATGGATATGCCCCCCCAGCTCTCTCATGGATATGCCCCCCAGCTCATGGATATGCCCCCCCAGCTCTCTCATGGATTTGCCCCCCAGCTCTCACATGGATATGCCCCCCCAGCTCTCTCATGGGTATGCCCCCCAGCTCATGGATATGCCCCCCAGCTCATGGATATGCCCCCCCAGCTCTCTCATGGATTTGCCCCCAGCTCTCTCATGGATTTGCCCCCCAGCTCTCACATGGATTTGCCCCCCAGCTCTCACATGGATTTGCCCCCCAGCTCTCACATGGATTTGCCCCCAGCTCACACATGGATTTGCCCCCCAGCTCTCTCATGGATTTGCCCCCAGCTCTCTCATGGATTTGCCCCCCAGCTCTCTCATGGATTTGCCCCCCAGCTCTCACATGGATTTGCCCCCCAGCTCTCACATGGATTTGCCCCCCAGCTCTCTCATGGATTTGCCCCCCAGCTCTCACATGGATTTGCCCCCCAGCTCTCTCATGCATTTGCCCCCCAGCTCTCACATGGATTTGCCCCCAGCTCACACATGGATTTGCCCCCAGCTCTCACATGGATTTGCCCCCCAGCTCTCTCATGGATTTGTCCCCCAGCTCTCACATGGATTTGCCCCCAGCTCTCATGGATTTGCCCCCCAGCTCTCTCATGGATTTGCCCCCCAGCTCTCTCATGGATTTGCCCCCCAGCTCTCACATGGATTTGCCCCTCAGCTCACACATGGATTTGCCCCCCAGCTCTCACATGGATTTGCCCCCCAGCTCACACATGGATTTGCCCCCCAGCTCTCTCATGGATATGCCCCCCCAGCTCTCTCATGGATATGCCCCCCCAGCTCATGGATATGCCCCCCCAGCTCTCTCATGGATATGCCCCCCAGCTCATGGATATGCCCCCCAGCTCATGGATATGCCCCCCAGCTCTCACATGGATTTGCCCCCCAGCTCACACATGGATTTGCCCCCCAGCTCTCTCATGGATTTGCCCCCCAGCTCTCTCATGGATTTGCCCCCCAGCTCTCACATGGATTTGCCCCCCAGCTCTCACATGGATTTGCCCCCAGCTCTCTCATGGATTTGCCCCCAAGCTCTCACATGGATTTGCCCCCCAGCTCTCACATGGATTTGCCCCCCAGCTCTCTCATGGATTTGCCCCCCAGCTCTCACATGGATTTGCCCCCCAGCTCACACATGGATTTGCCCCCAGCTCTCACATGGATTTGCCCCCCAGCTCTCTCATGGATTTGTCCCCCAGCTCTCTCATGGATTGCCCTCCAGCTCTCTCATGGATTTGCCCCCCAGCTCTCTCATGGATTTGCCCCCCAGCTCTCTCATGGATTTGCCCCTCAGCTCACACATGGATTTGCCCCCCAGCTCTCACATGGATTTGCCCCCCAGCTCACACATGGATTTGCCCCCAGCTCTCTCATGGATATGCCCCCCCAGCTCTCTCATGGATATGCCCCCCCAGCTCATGGATATGCCCCCCCAGCTCTCTCATGGATATGCCCCCCCAGCTCATGGATATGCCCCCCCAGCTCTCTCATGGATTTGCCCCCCAGCTCTCTCATGGATATGCCCCCCAGCTCTCTCATGGGTATGCCCCCCAGCTCATGGATATGCCCCCAGCTCATGGATATGCCCCCCCAGCTCTCTCATGGATTTGCCCCCAGCTCTCTCATGGATTTGCCCCCCAGCTCTCACATGGATTTGCCCCCCAGCTCTCACATGGATTTGCCCCCCAGCTCACACATGGATTTGCCCCCCAGCTCTCTCATGGATTTGCCCCCCAGCTCTCTCATGGATTTGCCCCCCAGCTCTCACATGGATTTGCCCCCCAGCTCTCACATGGATTTGCCCCCCAGCTCTCACATGGATTTGCCCCCCAGCTCTCTCATGGATTTGCCCCCCAGCTCTCACATGGATTTGCCCCCCAGCTCTCACATGGATTTGCCCCCCAGCTCTCTCATGGATTTGCCCCCCAGCTCTCACATGGATTTGCCCCCAGCTCACACATGGATTTGCCCCCCAGCTCTCACATGGATTTGCCCCCCAGCTCTCTCATGGATTTGCCCCCCAGCTCTCTCATGGATTTGCCCCCAGCTCTCTCATGGATTTGCCCCCCAGCTCTCTCATGGATTTGCCCCCCAGCTCTCACATGGATTGCCCCCCAGCTCACACATGGATTTGCCCCCCAGCTCACACATGGGTATGCCCCCCAGCTCATGGATATAAGGGCCCCCCAGCTCATGGGTATAAGGGCCCCCCAGCTCTTACTTACCTCTGCTGGCCCTGGACAGGCTCCGCCGGCGATGGGCATGTCCTCCTTGGCGAGCGGCCGCTGGAAACATGCAGCTTGGCCGCTCGCCGGAAACCACCTGATCAGCGCGAGGTCTCGTGCGCTGGTCAGGTGGTTCCTATCCCACGTGAGCGGCCAAGCTGCATGTCAGTGGCCGCTCGCAGGGAGAGGGACGGCCAGCGCGCGGCTCCCAGATTCCGGCGCTTTTTTCCAGAATCTGGCGGCGGCGCTGGGCCCCCCTCCAGTGGCGGAATGCCAGGGCCCGGTCGCAACTGCGACCGCTGCGACCCTGGTACTTCCGCCACTGGTGCGCGGTAATTAATGATTTGTAGCACCAGCTTACTGTACTTAACGCATCCATACTTAACATGGGCAGCGCTACAGAGCACTTGCGCTATTCTAACCAACAGATCGTTTGGTCCCGGTGCTAATTTTAGCACTGATGCTGTGACGGAACGGCCGCCCCAATGTTTATTTGTGTTTATTTTTACTTACATTTCATTGCCCTGTATTTAGTGTTAGTGTTGTTTTTTTCCACATGTGTAACCATTTGCCCTGCTTCCGCCCCCTCCCCCAGATCTGGCTTGAATCAGAACTCTTTTTATCAGTTTCCTTTGATAGGAGACCAGGGTGTGTGTTTAGGGAGGGGGAGGCTTTGGGAGGATCTGGTGTAGAGAAACGCAGGGGTGTGTTTTTTTACGTTTCAATGTCTAACTGAAAACCTCTGAATAAAGTCATTCTACGGTTGGGGTTCAATCTGCAAGGACTCCTCTCACAGTCTATGTGTCGGCTATTCTGCAGGGGGAGGGTACGAATACCTCCTGGGTTCAGCAGAAAGGGGGGCCTGGGGTACCAGGATCTGTAGCACTGTTGGCAGCACTGTGGGATTGCCCTTTCCAGCGGCAGGGAGCTTCTGGACACTCATTAATTATCGTGCTCTTGAAATGCTGAATGTTGAGTGTCAAACAGCGCCTGAAATGGATAACGCTTAAAGAATTGGCAGAGGCTTGGAGACTGGCATCCTGCGACAATCCAAAAGCGCCAGGTCAGCCTTTTCCCAAGACTCCGTAGAAGAGACGGAGTTTCAAATAGAGATGCGGATGAGGTTGGCATTGGTCGGTCCTCACCCCTCTGCAAAGGTCACCCGAGCCATCATGGATGAGGTCAACGCTTATCTAGATAAGGAAAGAAAACGCAGAGACCGCTGGGCGGAGATGCGAGCACCCGGGGGAGCTGCACCTGCTTCCCTGAACCAGGTGCCCGCAGCCCATAAAGTCCAGTACCAGGCTCTCAGGCCGTTTGCAGAGGCCGATGATGGCATGGAGGAGATCGCTACAGGATGAGCTGTGCTGGACAAGGAAAAGATTGGCACTCAGGATGTGGAGTGTAACAAGGACAAGTTCTTGGTCTGGATTGAACCAGAGAACATTTGCAGCCAGGAGGAGAACTGACTGGGTATTACCTCATATACCCAGTGGGGGTCTACAGACCTGGATTGGATGAGAGCAGGAATGTTGGAAGCATCAGCTTTTGCCAACGCCGAGACCCAGATAAAATATGCCTCAGCACCAACCATGGCTGTCAACCCACCATCCACAAGTGAGACTAAAAAGTAGCAGAGGGGTAGACGGGTGAAAGAAATGGCGGTGCTGAAAGGAGATGGTGAACTACGTGACCAGCTTCAAAGGGAGGAATAGACTTTGAAATGGCAACTAGACTCTGCCATCCAGAGCGAGAAAGAGATAGGCCTGCAATTGCACAGGCTACATAATCAGCTGCAAGATGGCCAGAGATGCTGCAGAGTGGAATGTACAGCGCCTGGAGATGGAGATGACTGACTTACGGACCTTCCTTACAGCTGCTGAGCGAGCCAAGGATAATGCTGCATGGGAGTGAGAGGAGGCCATGGCCATTGATGTTGTAAAAGTCCAGGCAGCCTTGGGGAAAAGTGTCTCCTTGAATCCCAGATTATGGAGCTAGAGAAGAAGCTGAAAGCCTAACAGAGTAAAGCTGAGCGAGTAGGCAAGAATCTCAAGAATGCCAGACTGCTGAATGACCAACTGAGAGCAGACAGGGAGGCAGAGAGAAACACGCCCCAGCTGCTTGAGATGGCCCATCAAGAGCGTCAGGAACAGCTTGATGCAGAGACCGAGCAACGCCACAGTATTGGTGAGCAGCTTCAAGAATCTGAAAGTATGTTGCATGCTGCCTACCAACAGCTGGAAAACAAGAGGCCCCAGACCGTGCGGTATAAACAGATCCAGGCTGAGCTGCAGGCATCAGTTGCTGAACTGGAAGCAAGGACCGTGCGGCTAGAGGTTCAGCTGGACACTGAGATCGTTAAGCGGCATGTCGTCGGCTAGGAGTTACACCGGACAGTGGAGCAGGGAAAAGAGGAGAACAGCCTCACATTGCCAGCGGAGCTCAACACGGCTCCAGGTGAGGAGCCAGCAGCAGAGCAGAGAGAGCGTGAGGGAGAGGAGGCAGCCAGCCTTGCTACCCAGCGGCGAGTGTACCCCATGCTGCTGGAGTCAGACGCTGTGTTGACAACAGAGTGTGCTGGGTCATCGAGGAAGATGGAAACCCCCCAGCACTCCACCCCTACCAACCAAGGTGCCACCAGAGAGAGGACCACTTCCCACCTGCCCAGGAGACCAACGGGACTGGTGAGTGACCACCTGGAGAGGCTCCTGAGTTCCTGGTCCCAGGAAGAAGTGCACCACTTGGGGATTGAGGGAATTTCTGTGGGGTGGGCTCCTTTTGAATATTTTGGAGGGGGCATTAGCAGAAGGAGAGACTGGGGGCTGTAAATGCTGACTGGGTTCTGGTCCTGGGTCTGCAGAAATATTCTAGAGAAAAAGTGATGTGAAGAGGAGTGATGTGAAGTGTGCCCTCTAACAAACATTTTTTTTTTCTGTGGACTATAATGGCATTCTACCTGGCGCACACTGCTGCAATGAATCTTTGGAGTCACTGGACAAGAGAAGTGGCTTTCCTCTTACCCCACGATTATGGGCCCGGTGAATGGGGATACCCCACTGACGGTGCTTGTGTGCCAGCACCCTGGAACTTTACAAATGGTGCAGCAAAGGGACGATCTGGAAGGGGAAGATATGTGATGGAACGGCCGCCCCAATGTTTATTTGTGTTTATTTTTACTTACATTTCATTGCCCTGTAGTTAGTGTTAGTGTTGTGTAAGATACTGTGCTTTTTTCCACACGTGTAATCTGTAACCATTTGCCCTGCTTCCTTCCCATCTCCCAGATCTGGCTTGAACCAGAACTCTATATTAGTTTCCTTTGATAGGATACCAGGGTGTACTGTATGTTTAGGGAGGAGGAGACTTTGGGAGGATGTGGTGTAGAGAAATGCAGGGGTGTGTTTTTTTACGTGTGAATGTCGAACTGAAAACCTCTGAATAAAGGCATTCTGCGGTTGGTGTTCAATCTGCAAGGACTCCTCTCACAGTCTATGTGTCGACCATTCTGTGGGGGGTTTACGAATACCTCCTGGGTTCAGCGGAAAAAGGGGCGTCTGGGGTACCAGGATCCATAATAGACGCTAAGTGCAAAAATTTACCTACTGCTTAACCCTGATGTTAGCTGACAGAAAAGGAATAAAAAAAGGGGGAAAAAATGTCAAAAGTCCTTGCCCAAAATTAACTTATCAATTAACAGGCAATTGAAAGGAATGCAGCACAGGTGTTCTCTTGGTTTGCTGGTGGAAGTTTACGTGTAAAACATGCATTGATTTGCTGGTTTTAAATCCATTCTTTTATAATGGCAGGCTTGGTCCAGTGTAAGAGCTGTCATGCATTTGTTTTTAGATCCAATTTTTGGAGGTTTGGAGTGTGCCTGATATGTAGGCAGCTCTCTTTATTGCAGCAGGAAATTGCCTGTTTGAAGTCTGAGATTTGTAAATTATCTGTTAGAGAAACTCAGGCTATGACTGTTACTAAGCCACTGCCACAGAGGCCTCCTAGGAGCGGCAGATGGACTACTGTAGGATCTGGTAGACTTAGAGTTGTGGATAGAAGGCATGTCCCACAATCTGTGGCTCTTCTTAATTCTTTTGAGGCACTTTCAGAGTGTAGTGGTAAGATGGATGTAGGCTCAGACACCATAGTTGAGGAACCACCATCCACTATGCCTAAGGTATGCAGCACTGCAACCAAGGACAAAAATGAAAAGGTGGGACTTCATAAAAGGCAATTGTTGCTGGGTGATTCTATCATAAGAGGTGTTGAGCTGGAGAGTAGTGGTTTGGTGAGATGTCTTCCTGGGGCTACTGCTCATAGAGACAAGAGACGTATTCTCAATATTGTCAAACAAGCAAAGCAACAAGGGGAAGTGGACGTTCTAGTCCATCTAGGGACAAATGACTTGGCTAGCAATGAGGTTTCTGAGATTAAGGAAGATTTTTGTGTTCTTGGAGGTGAAATACAGCAGATTGCGTCCACTGTGTCATTCTCTGAAGTTTTGCCTGTGCATAGCATTCAAGATAGGCAGATGCGCAATAGGGAATTCAATTTGTGGCTTCGGGAATGGTGTCGGGAGCAAGGATTTGGCTTTGTGTCCCATGATAGCTCTAATTGGAGCAGAAAGGAACTGTATAAAAAAGATGGTTTGCATCTTACTCATAGGGGAACATATGTTCTCAGTGAGAAGTTCAAAGGTTTCGCAAAGAAATATTTAAACTAGGAGGGGGGACAAAAGGGTAAAAAACAATCTGCCCGATTGTCCCCCAAAACTAAATCGGAGGGTGCAAGCAACATGCGAGGTAAAAAATGACAAGCTCAGAGTCGTGTCTACAAATGCTCGCAGTTTAGTCAATAAAATCAATGAACTAGAGGCAATGATGGCAGCTGAAAAAGTAGATTTAGTGGCGGTTAATGAGACATGGTTCAGTGAGAAAAATAACTGGGACATAACAATACCGGGGTACTCTTTATATAGAAAAGACAGAGAAGGTAGGAAAGGAGGAGGAGTGGCCCTGTATGTGAAAAACAACATAAAAACTGAAACAAATGGGAGCAGAGGTAAGGTGAAACTACTCGCCAGTAGAATATCGTAGGGATTGCATGAAAAGGACCAGATGTTTGGGCTTAGTAAGGGTAATTAGTGAGAGAAGTGGAGACAGCTGGAAAGGGGAGCTGAAATTAGTGACCGGCCCTAGGTGGGCACTGGGCAGGTGGATGGGGAGGGTGGGTTGGGGCAGCAGAGGGAAGCGATGGAGGTGATTCTGTGATGAATCTGCTGTGGAAATAGAATGAGGTTTGTGACAATGCACAGATAGCCCCTATTAAACATGTGGGGGGAGGGGGGAGGTGGAGGGAAAAACAAACAGATTTTTTTGTCTGAAATGGAGGGAGATTCTAAATACTTCAAAAGACTACTCAGAGAATAATAAATGCAGACATAAAAATACAATTGCAAGATTACGGCAGCATGGGGTATAATGTTGGGCGCCATCTTAAATGGTGGATACCTTGAATGCTTGGTTCAGGGCAGCAGAGGGAAGCGATGGAGATGATTTTGTGATGAGTACGCTTGAATGCTTGGTTCAGGGCAGCAGAGGGAAGCGATGGAGGTGATCATGTGATGAGTATGCTTGAATGCTTGGTTCAGGGCAACAGAGGGAAGCAATGGTGGGGATTCTGTGATGAGTATGCTTGAATGCTTGGTTCAGGGCATTGTATTTTTAACCATACAATGCATCTTCTCACGTTTCCAGAAGCATTAGCGCTGGTTCCCAGACCGGGTCTTAGCGTTTCCCTAGTGTGCGCTAATTAATCTTGTACACAAACTACTGCAGACAAGGTGATCGGTTTGTGGGTTGTCAGGCGTTACCTTTTAGCGACTCACGCTAGATTTTTCATGTAGCGTTGGCATTTTAGCTCACAGCAGCTGATAGAGCCCTAAGATTACTTACTTATCACCAACAAGCTTTATGATTAAAAGACTTATTGCAATGGTAAACTATTAGTAGAGAGATACCTTTTGTAAAGTATAATGCTGTTAACACAGAATGGTAAATGAGTCCAAGGCTTGTTTGATTCGACAGAGCAACATTCTACTAACACGGTCTTAGATCATGGATATTAATAGTTAAACAGATGGCAATTTGGTTAATTGCCCAGACAGTAATTTGTTGGGAGAGTGAGAAGCGCAGGTTACCAAATAATTTTGGATGAATGATTAGTTCATCCAATGAAATGGATCACCACCACCAGTTCAAACACATCCCGTGCACAAACATAATAATAGCTACAGTATGTTTGAGAATGTTTGTGTATTTGTTTTATGACGTCCCAGTGGGATTCAATCTCTGATTAATCGCTTCCAGCTAAATCACAGATGTGCAAGGCTTCGGGCAGATGTTTCAGAGCTAACAGAGGGAGGTGTAGAAGTTCACCTGACTGGCGCGAAAAAAATGAATATATTCAGCAGCACCCTATCTGAAGGTCAAAGCAAGATGAAGATCTGGAGAACATCTAAACAGGGGCAGAGAGTCCTTCACAGCATGGGTTTTGAAAAGTGATAATATGATAGCAAGAGAAAGTAATGATCCAGTAGCTGTGACAGGTTTAAGATAGCAGTAATGCTCTTGGAACTATAAACGGACGCTATCACTAAAGACTTGATTCTAGTTGTAAATATTTAAACAGCCACCTACTCCCTCAGTCGTGCTCAAAGTATTTAAAAAGACAAAAAAATATATATGGTTTAACTTAATAAAATCAGTGATATTCATGTTCGGAGCCTTGAAGATATATTCAGCAATAATACAAACTAAATAGCTTCCTAAGGCTTCAATTCTTTAAACAGAATGTGATATTTTTTTTTTATGTATGCTGTCCCAATTACTGGATGTGTTCTACTGATGACACATACAATGACATTAAATATACCACCTTGTGAATCATGGTGATTGTTACCTTGCCTGTGTTTATGTGTGCACACCCCAGTCTATCAAATTTTGAATGTATATCATATTCCTGTTATTAAATCGATGATGTGTTCCACAGTGGCGTGCATTTTCTATTACAATTGAATCTACTCTTCCTTCATAAATTAGAGATTGGGAAAAAGATATTTACTGTATTACATGATTGAGATGAGCTTTGCATGATGTATTCCTGGAGGCAGGATAGACGGAATGAATGTGTTCTGTAAAGTGTGCCTTATCAGGTGTGAGGAAACCAAATAACCTCCAGTGTCTTTGTTAAATCTCTACCTTCAAGAGATACTGTATATTTCCTCTGTAGCTTCTTTTCACCAATATATGATGTGTCCCTTTTAGTCCCCCCTTCTGTCCTACCCCATAGTCTCATTCCTTTTACCTCCTCTAAAATCTTAACTCCGATACAATAATCTAATATTCCCCAATACACCATCCTTTGCTACATTTCCTCTGTTAACCTCTTGTTTGTCATATTTCTTCTTTTCATCCTTGCTGCCACATGCCCTTAATTTTCTCTACTCGTCATACCAAAGGAATTCACTGCCCTTTTTAGTAGCCCAATTTGTCAACTAAAGCTTTTTTTTTTGTCACGTAACACCACTAAAATTACTTATCATTCTTTATTTATAAAGCGCCAGCATATTCTGCAGCGCTGTACAATAGGCACAGTATAGAAAGGGTTACAATACATTGAACAACATTAAACAAACAGTACAAGAGGAGATTAGGGCCCTATTCCTGTAGGAACTCACAATCTTACTCATCAGGGAACGATGGTGAGTTTTGTCCTGCAACCAAGCGCAAACCAATAAACCCTGTCCCGTCACTTATACTACTTGTAAATAAAATGCTCAAATATAATACTGTGAAAATGAACAGGACATAATAATGCTATAATTCATACTAAGAATACTTAATTGAACTAATAAAGTACTTATAGTAATCCTGCAGTGCCATAGAAAGCGCAGTGTTCCTAATACTGCATTTGATCAGAAGAATAATGGGGCAAGAAGGCTACAGCCTACAATCCGAAGCATAAAAGCGTATTTTCTAGTTTAAATAAACAATGATTTCGGTGAGGCTGATCTTAACAGGAAATAGCATTTTATACTTTAATAGTTCCTGTCAGGGCTGCCACCAGAAATCTTGGGGTGCCTTACTGAACCAGCGGTCAGGGCCCCCTTTTGTCAGCTGCCAAATTCAATAAACTAATTAAAAATATAACATTTTGCCTCTTCTTCTTCTGCAAACCTTATTTTACATGGAATGGGCTAAATCCCTGGTGGTCCAGCAAGGAGATAAATAGTGTTCCCTGGTGCAGGCCATACTAATTGATCCCTCAGTGATGAGCCAGAGTGCTCTGACCTGGTTCTAGATGCAGCGGACACTGGGAAAATTGTTGGTATCTTGGTTGACCAGCCTGGGGGGACAATTCGTCATTGACACTTAGGGTATGGCAAGGGCCAGAGCCCCCTGGAGCAACTGGGCCCCTGAACAGGTTATGGGCTGTCACCCCTTGATGGCTGCTCTGGTCCCTGTAAAACATTTTCCATTGCAACATAAAAGACTACTGTAACAGATCTCCGTACCCCAACTGGGTCACATCTATTTATGCCGCTCCCTTGCTGGACTCCTGTGCTCCCACCAGCAGTCGTTCATGCCTTTCTCCAGCCCTTAGCCGAAGAATAAGGATGGGTACACTGAAAGTGTGGTGATAGCATGCAGATATTGAGGTTAGAACAGTCAAACAGGAACTGAGATTTTAATGAGTAATATGTACAGTGCCAGGCAGTGTGTCACGAGCGCCCCACCAGTTAGATGCAAACGGGGGCCCTTTATACAGAATGTTAGTAAGCCCTTTAGGCAGGTATGTGCTTTGCTGCATGATGTAGAACCCAGCACACAGTATGCAGGAACAGAAACAGAGATGACAGGACTGGATACAGACACAAGAGGAGGCCCTGAACAGGGTAAGGTCCTTGTAGTTGGCCTTCTAACTATACAGAGTACAGGGTGGGTAATAAACACCAGAACAATAACCAATATGCCCAGCAGCAATACAGAGCCCTGAACTATGTATGAGGTCCTTGTAGTTGGCCTCTATAACACAGACTACCCTATGCTGCTGGGCAAAGACAAGAAAACAAGACTTACAGAACATAAACAGGAATATATCAAGAACGGTTAGGGAATAGCCAGGTCTTAGACGCCAGAGAGGATTGTCAGCCAATACCAATGTAGGAGCCAGAGGAGTAAGTAATACAAGCCGAAGTCATACACAGAATATCAGAATACAGGTTCCAAGGAGCAGGCAAGAGAATAGTCGGAAAGCATGAGCCAAATTCATACACAGGTTACCAGAATACACAGTACAAGGTACAGAGAGCAGACGAGAGAATAATCCAGAAATCATGCCAGAGGTCAACCACAGAATGACAGAAACAATATCAGAATTGCAGGCACTTAGAAAGGAAGACCTATACTGGGCCAAAGATCTAATGCACTGCTGGCCATATGTATAGGGCAGTGCAGGTCATGTGACCACGGGTCTGATTAATCAGAGACTCCACGGGTGGAGAGCTTGAACAGATTAACAGAAACTAAACAGAAACGAAAAACCGCTGAATCCATCCAGAAAACCACTGCAAAACCGTCAAATTGATCCAGAAAAACACCAAAAAAAAGCTGAATCGATCCAAAATCCTGCCAAATGCATCCACCGATCCACAGCAAAGCCACAGTGTCGATCTGAAAAAAGCCGATGACCCACCAAACAGACCGCCGACCAGCCGAAAAATGGTATATGCAGAAAAAACGGTTTTGCGCCAATTCCCTTCCAGGACGGCTGCATAAACCAGAAGTATCCAGTCCACTTCATGCATAAAACATAACAAGAAAAAGGTTGTCATTTGTGCTTACCCCGGTGCTCAATGCGAAACAAAACACAGAGGTTTTGGTTTATTTGAATGGCCAATAAAGTAGGTCCTGGCCAAACAAATGACAAAAGTGCTGTCACACGTAAGAATTTTTTTAAAATCCTTGACCTGTATGTGGGTGGACAACAGTGTCTCCTTGATTCACTGCATTGCAACAGCTACATGCTAGACAAGGATATGTTCCATTTCTCTCCTAAAAAAGTGGGGGCGATTAAAGTATATTTGAATGCAGGGGGGAGACTCCAAAGGAGAGGGAGAGGTTAAAAATATGATTGAAAGAAGGGGCAATGACTGGTAGAACAAACCGTATAAGTCGATGCGAGGGGATGGTCTCAAGTGGACAGGTAGTAGGGCAGGAGGACAGGAGAACGTCTGAGACATCTTTCTCTGAGACCAGAAAAAAGGAGGGCATAGAAGAAGAGGGGGCTGGGAGTGAGGGAGTCAGAGCGGTAGAATGGTTAATGGAGGAGGGCCAAGAAGAAACTTCTAGTCTAAGTTACATCCCATTAGTTAGTCAAAGCGCTAGTGTTAAGGCTAGGGTCAAACGAACGCATTATTTGCAGCGATCGTCAAAAAGTGCGTCCAAAAGCATTGACGTATGCTTTTGGATGCACGGAATGCGCGAAAACGGTCAGACGACATGCATTTTCATGCGTGATTTTTTACGGATCGTCAATAAAACACTTTTTGCGTCTGGACGTTATGTAGGCTGGACATTAGCGTCTGACATCTCCTAATCACGCACACAAGCCGCTATGCCGCCGCAGCGCACTCTGTATGTCAGTACTAGCGGTTCTGTGTTCTCAAAAAAATGCGTTCATTTTCCACTTGCGTTGCGCGGCCGGACTTTCATGCGGCCGTACTTCGTATATTGGCCGTCATTTGCTGCTACTGCGGCCATGATTAAGTGCGCCTAAACGCACATTAAAAATGCGTTAGTCTGACCCCAGCCTAAGGAGGTGATAGGGCTCTAAGTGTCGTAAGGTGTCCTCAATTGTTTGCAATCCAATCTTGTAATTGGACAGATTCCCTGCTAAGGCTGTTGCATGTGCAAAAAAAGGCTACATGTTGAACAAGCTATTATCGGAATAAAATTCCTTCCTTTGCGAACCAGAAAATGGCTATTTGATAATGATGGAAAATGTGTCACACAGCCAGACTCTGCCTTATTCTTGACTTATAATGGGAATCGCCATTCTGGTAGTTACTCTGCAATTAGATCAGATCAATAGCTTGCTGCTGTCTGAAAGGTATTTTTTCTTCATCTCACTTTAGATTTACATGCCGGCTTCATCTAGCTCATCAAGGAGACTGAAAGCTAGTTTATCAAGAGAATTGAACAAGCTAAGCATTTTAATAAATGGTGACTAGGGATGAGCTATTCGGTTTGATCTGTTCGGAGTTCGCATCGAACATCGGCCAAACTCCGAACATTTCCGCGTGTTCGGTTCGAGTTCGCCCACAATGGACCACAATGCACTTTTCCACTGGCATGAAGCTTGAAATTGGCTACAGCCTTGCACCTGACCACAGGTCAGGTGCAAGACAGGTGCAAGACTATGCCAATCACGGCTCAGAGTCGTGATTGGGCAAATTTTGCCCAATCATGGGTTCACAGAGCTAGGTCCCACAGCACACTATATAAGGCTTCACACAGCCCCAGCACGTGTTTTTTGAGAGGAGATTGTTCTGTTAGTGTGTATTCTCAGTGCCAGCAGCTATTGGGGGGGTTTCACTTCAACAAGATATCTGGGAATTGTTGTAATCTGTGTGTTCTCACTGTCAGCAGCTATTGGGGGGGGTCTCACTTCTACAAAATATCTGGGAATTGTTGTAATCTGTGTGTTCTCACTTCCAGCAGCTATTGGGGGGGTCTCACTTCTACAAGATATCTGGGAATTGTTGTAATATGTATGTTCTCACTGCCAGCAGCTATTGGGGGGTCTCACTTCTATAAAATATCTGGGAATTGTTGTAATCTGTGTGTTCTCACTGCCAGCCGCTATTGTGGGGGGGGGGGTCTCACTTCTACAAGATATCTGGGAGTTGTTTGTTGTAATCTGTGTGTTCTCACTGCCAGCAGCTATTGGGGGGTCTCACTTCTACAAGATATCTGGGAATTGTTGTAATCTGTGTGCTCTCACTGCCAGCAGCAATTGTGGGGGTCTCACTTCTACAAGATATCTGGGAATTGTTGTAATCTGTGTGTTCTCACTGCCAGCAGCTATTGGGGGGTGGTCTCACTTCTATCAATTATCTGGGAATTGTAATCTGTGTCTTGTCACTGCCACCCATCAGGGGGTCTCACTGATTTATAGGAGGTTCCTGGGAATTGTAATTTGTGTCTTGTCACTGCCACCCATCAGGGGGTCTCACTGATTTATAGGAGGTTCCTGGGAATTGTAATTTGTGTCTTGTCACTGCCACCCATCAGGGGGTCTCACTGATTTATAGGAGGTTTATTCAAATTTTAATCCGTGTCTTGTCACTGCCACCCATCAAGGGGTCTCACTCATTTATAGGAGGTTCCTGGGAATTGTAATTTGTGTCTTGTCACTGCCACCCATCAGGGGGCCTCACTGATTTATAGGAGGTTTCTGGGAATTGTAATTTGTGTCTCGTCACTGCCACCCATCAGGGGGTCTCACTGATTTATAGGAGGTTCCTGGGAATTGTAATATGTGTCTTGTCACTGCCACCCATCAGGGGGTCTCACAGACTTGTAGCAGATATCTGGGAATTATAACCTGTGTCTTGTCACTGCCACCCATCAGGGGGTCTCACAGACTTGTACCAGATATCTGGGAATTATAACATGTGTCTTGTCACTGCCACCCATCAGGGGGTCTCACTGAGTTATAGGTGGTTTCTGGGAATTTTAATCTTTGTCTTGTCACTGGCTGCCAGCTATCAGGGTGTCTCACTGAGTTATACCAGAGTTCTGGAATTCTTTAATCTAGATAACACAGTTGAATCAGAGTTCTGCCTATCTCCAATTTTTATAACAGTTGAATCAGAGTTCTGTATATCTTTAATCTATATATCACTCGCCATGTCAGAAAGACCAAAAAGGACAGGCAGACGCTCCCAGACACAGATAAGAGGGCAAGCAGCCTCTGTGTCTGGAGGCTGTGGCTCTGGTCGTCGTGGATGTGGTGCATCCTCTGCAGGGGCACGCTTGTCGTTTCTAACTGGTGCTGGCCGTCTTAAGCAGCAGCAACATACAGAGGATTTGCAGGATTGGCTAACCAGGCCATTCTCATCCTCCGAGTCCTCTGCCAGCCAGGCTTGTAGTGGCTTACAGTCCACCTCAGCTGCCCAAACATCTAATTCAGCCTCCATGTCCACAGCTACTCTTGCCGTAGCCTCACTATCACACACGGAGGAGTCAGCTGAATTGTTTGACTACAATGACAGTGACATGCTGCTTGAGGATGCGCAGCAACTACAGTGCTCTGATTCAAACTCTGAGGTTGAGGAAGGGAGTATAAATCAACCTAGAGGAAGGGGGTGCCAGTGACACACAAATAACTGGCACTCATGTTGCCCCAGCAGCTGCAGCATACTGCCAAATTGGCTCCAGTGACGAGGAGATAGGGGGTGATGACAGTGATGATGACTCCACCTGGGTACCTGATCGAACAGAGGAGTCAAGGGAGGAGGAGGCCCAACAAAAACGAGGCAGAACGTCCTCTATGACCAACCAGTCCAAGCCAGTCCAAGGCATCAGACGTCACAGCTGCTCAGGTGCAGAGCGCTGTTGTCTCAAAGCACATGTACAGGAAGTCTGCTGTCTGGGAGCTCTTTAAGAAATGTACAGCAGACCGCACCATTGCTATTTGTAATCTATGTCAGATGAGGATCAAGCGTGGGAAAGACATCCCATGCTTGGGTACCACGTGCTTGAGGTGACATATGACCACCTGCCACGCATCCCGTTGGCACAACACTTTTCATAGGTCCTCCTCCTCCTCATCTGTCTCTACCCCCACTATATGTCCTGCCATGTTATTGCCTACAACCTCCACTGACAGGGATAATGCTACAGTAATGGGTGTACCACGTCCTTCCTCACAGTGTGACAGCATCCCATCAGCTGAAGATTTACGCAGTCAGATTACGTTGCCCCAGCTGCTGCAGCGTAAGAAAAAATATAGTCCCAACCATCCCCAAGCACAGTGTCTAAATGCCAGCTTAGCAAAATTACTCGCATTACAGCTGCTGCTTTTCTAGCTGGTGGACTCTGCTTCCTTCCGTGAATTTGCTGAATGTGCTGTACCACAGTGGCAGGTTCCAAAACGACATTTCTTTTCACGGAAGGCCATTCCAGCACTATACCAGCATGTGGAACACAATGTTAGGGAGTCATTGGGAAAGGCAGTCAGCAGCAAGGTACACATGACTTTAGACATGTGGTCCAGCAAGCATGGACAGGGCCGTTACATTTCCTTCACGGCACACTGGGTAACTCTGCTTGCAGCTGGGAGGGATCCAGGACGGGGCTCTGTGCTGAGCATGTTCATCCACCACGCCTCCAGAAAGCTGCTTGTATGAGGTCTGTCTGCTCCACCACCTCTTTCTCCTCCTCCTCCTTATCTGTCTCTGGTGAAGTGGCAGTTAAACTGACGCATGGCAGGGGCTATGCAATGGCTCAAGCAAAAAGATGCCATACTGTGCTTGAGCTGGTTTGTTTAGGGGACAGGAGCCACACCGAACCAGAAATTCTGTCAGCTCTGCAGGGGCAGGTGCAGAGATGGTTAACACCACGCCAGCTTCAGCTGGGAATGGTCGTCTGGGATAATTAGTAATGAGCCGAACACCCCTGTGTTCGGTTCGCATTCGAACTCGAACAATTTCAAAAGTTAGAGTTCGAACTCGAACACGAACCGAACTCAATGGAAGTCAATGGGACTCGAAAGTTTGATTTTTAGAGTGCCCTCAAAGAGGGCATATATGCAAGATATTTTCCATAAAAGGTGTATGGGGTCCGGGTAGTGCCCTGGGGGACAGGAAACAAGGACAAAAAGTAAAAATAAAAAGGTTTTTAAAGGAACAGTGAGTTTTCCACGAAATAAAGGTTAAGAATAAAAACGAAAAATTCCTTCAAATATTGTGCCTAGGAGGTCCCCATAACCTGCCCGTGAAGTGGTGGATTTGTAGGATGTATAGAAACATTTTAAAACAAAAAAATTACATTTCAAATGACGGTAAATGGTTTTCCTTTAATCTATTCATAAACAACTGCTTGGGGCGGCTGCCTGTAGGAAAAGAGGAGACATTTTAGGACACACAGAACATGTTTAGTGATTTTCTTTAGCTAAATTATGGTGAAACTTATGCAGACTTTGGATGAAAGTAACAATAGGTGCTTTAAAATTGGGCCTTTAGTGTCGACAACAGTGCCGTCACACCGTAACCCCCCTGTGGTATTGTGGAAGAGTGCAGGGTTGGACCCTGCGGTCCAATATTAAAATGATATGAATCTGGTATAGGCGTCAGTGGCAGTGCACCCAAATATTGTGCCTTTGGTGGCAGCAAGTGCCTTCACACCGTAACCCCTCTGTGGTATTGTGGAAGAGTGCAGTGGTGGAGGTGGAGTGCAGAGGGGAGAGATCCCCGATCTATTCAGTTGCATCAGCAGCTACAACAAAATTGGGTCAGCAATGTTTAGGCACTTGTACTGCGCTACTGTATATGGTGAGAATTGGCGCACACCAGTAGCAACAGGAAGCAAACAGAACAGGCAGGGAATACACAGAGAGAATAGTCAAATCGCAGGCAAAGTCGGCAACAGATCATGTCCTCAGAACAAGCAGGGTCAGTAACAAGTATATAAACTGATTCGGTAACATTAAAAATGTCCTAGGATTTTTTTTTTTTAGAAATGTGTCGCCTTACCTTAGCCTGGTGGTCAGTGGGGGCTCATTGGATCCTGGTTGTGGGGGTCTGCCATGTCTGCAGGTGCAGTGGCTCCCTCTCTGCGCTGCCTGTCTCTGCCACGTACATCCGGGTGGCTAGCCCACACAGTCGCAGCTCTGTCATCCGGCGGCCGCATGCTCCTCAAGGGGATCCTTGGGAGGCCCCTGCAGGCTGCCCTCTACAGTGCCTGATTAGAGGGCCATGTCTGCCTGATGTTTTAATAAAAAGAATGTTTTATCCCATAGGCTTCAATGTTAAAAATATTCCTGTTTTAATTCAAAATCGAATAAACCGTTGCATATAATATTCTGCAGCAGTCTCTTTATTTCTAGATTTAAGCATTTTTTTATACTTTTTTTTAATTAAAAAAATCCGAACTTTGGCGAACGTCCCAAAAGGTTCGAAGTTCGCGAACTGTCAAACAGCCGATGTTCGATGCGAACTCCGAACAGATCGAACTGAACAGCTCATCCCTAGTGATAATGGCAGCAACCTTCTCTCCGCCCTACACCAGGGTAAGTTGACGCATGTACCATGCCTAGCACACATCCTATATCTGGTGGTACAGCGTTTCCTCACCAGGTACCCAGGGCTGGCACAGCTTCTCAGCCAGACCAGAAAAGTCTGCAGCCCCTTCAGACGGTCATTCCCAGCAAGCGTTCGCCTGGCAGAAATTCAAAGAGAATTCCACCTTCCCACAAACCATCTGATCTGTGACATGCCCACCAGGTGGAACTCGACATTAGCAATGCTGCAGCGTCTGCACAAGCAGCAGAGGGCCATCAATGAGTACCTGTGTGAGTATGGCACAAGGACAGGTTCAGGTCAACTTGGTTTCCCCCCCGCAGTGGCTGATGATCAAGGATGCATGCACTGTACTGTCACCATTTGAGGAGGCAACGAGGATGGTGAGCTGGGACAGTGCATGCATCAGTGACACAATTCCTTTAGTGTTCCTGCTGGAGCGCACTCTGCGGGGAATTATAGATGTGGCACTAGAGGCAGAGCAGCAGGAGGAAGAGGAGGCCTTCCCTAGCTCTCAAGGCCCCAGTCTTTACGCAGACAGCATTTCTGCGGGTCCTCAGATCAGACAGGAGGAGGATGAGGAGGAGGAATATTTAAGTAGTGGGGGCATTGAAGGTGGGGATTCCTCAAGGGAGGGTTTTGTGTGCCCAGAAACCCAAGGACTAGTACGTGGCTGGGAGGAGGAAGTGCACGATGGGGTCATCCTCATTGACCAGGAAGACTCGGAAACTAATGCCACCTCCAACCTACGCTGCATGGGCTCCCTTATCCTGCAAAGCCTGCTAAAGGACACCAGGATTCGTGCTATCAAGGAGAGGGATCATTACTGGTTGGCAAGCCTTCTTGATCCACGATACAAGGGTAAAGTTGCAGAGCTCATCCTGCCCGCACAGAGGGAGGACCGGATGAAACAACTTGAGTACGCTCTAAAGCGACACTTGTGTAACACCTTTCCAGGCACTGGTAGGTTACCAAGTGATGACACAGGTGCTTCTGAGGCAGCGGATTATCAGAGGAAGAGCGGTGAAGGCCAGGGCCGCTTGACTGATGCCTTTTTACATTTTTTTAGTCCACGACGCCCAGGGACGTCAAATGTAGGCACCCATTGCCAGCGTCTTCACCATATGGTGCAGGACTACCTAGTGGCAAGGGCAGACCTGGATACCTTTACAGCAGATGATCCACTTGCTTACTGGGTGTTGAGATTGGATCACTGGCCAGAACTTAGCCAATATGCTATGCAGCTACTAGGTTGCCCTTCATCCATCGTGCTTTCTGAAAGGACGTTCAGTGCCGCTGGAGGTTTTGTCAATGACAAAAGAGTGCGTCTGTCCGCCGACTCTGAATCAGTCCTGGATCAGCAGCTATCAATCCCCTGATGCTGATCGGGGATCGGGGATCTCTTCTGCAGTCCCAAAACCTCCACCACTGCACTCTTCCACAATACCACAAAGGGGTTACGGTGTGAAGGCACTTGCTGCTACCAAAGGCACAATATTTGGGTGCACTGACGCCTGTACTAGAGTCATATCATTTTAATATTGGACCGCAGGGTCCAACCCTGCACTCTTCCACAATACCACAAAAGGGTTACGGTGTGAAGGCACTTGCTGCCACCAAAGGCACAATATTTGGGTGCACTGACGCCTGTACTAGAGTCATATCATTTTAATATTGGACCGCAGGGTCCAACCCTGCACTCTTCCACAATACCACAGAGGGGTTATGGTGTGACGGCACTGTTGCCGACACTAAAGGCCCAATTTTAAAGCACCTATTGTTACTTTCATCCAAATCCTGCATACGTTTCACCATAATTTAGCCAAAATTGTTCTGTGTGTCCTAAAATGTCTCCTCTTTTCATACAGGCTGCCGCCCCAAGCAGTTGTTTATGAATAGATTAAAAGGAAAACCATTTACTGTCATTTGAAATGTAATTTTTTTGTTTTTAAATGTTTCTATACATCCTACAAATCAGCCACTTCACGGGCAGGTCATGGGGACCTCCTAGGCACGATATTTGAAGGATTTTTTTGTTTTTATTCTTAACCTTTATTTCATGGAACACTCACTGTTCCTTTAAAAACCTTTTTTTTTAACGTTTTGTCCTTGTTTCCTGTCTCTCAGGGCACTACCCGGACCCCATACACCTTTTATGGCAAATATCTTGCATATATGCCCTCTTTGAGGGCACTCTAAAAATCGAACTTTCGAGTCCCATTTACTTGCATTGAGTTCGGTTCGTGTTCGAGTTCGAACTCGAACTTTTGAAATTGTTCGAGTTCGAATGCGAACCGAACACGGGGTGTTCGGCTCGTCACTAATGGTGACACTGTGTAACATTTCTAGCTCCCCCCTTACATGCAACAAGAGAGGCTTATAGATGTACCCATGCAGCCTATGAATGCTATGTATGATTGCAACCTTGATGTCTGTTTGTTGCATCAGGTAAAATCCTTTTTAGTCAAAGTGATTTCTGTGGCAGTATCAAGTCTTATCATTGAGTATAGTGAATAACCTAAATGCTATAAAAATCTACATCTCACCATTTTTATTTAAGGCACAGCATTTCAGATGTCTATGCCATACACCTCTGCTATCTTCTTTTTATTGTTGTCACTATCTATTTATTTGACAAAAAAGGCTTATTGTCGGAATTATGGTAAAATCAATCCTGATTGTATTATCTTTAGGTCTGGTTTCAGGGGCACACAGGCGGGTTGGCTATCATATACTAATCCCTTCTGACACATTATTGTCTGTTTAGTGTGACTGATATCAATTTCTGGCATTTGATTATCATAATGGAGATTTATAAGTACAATCTTCCACAAGCCAAGATACAGAGCACTGGTTAATGTGCTGACGTCACCACCAAAGATAAGCCATTCATTCCCTGCTGTTTGTATTTCTACTGCATATTATATTAGCTGTTGTGGGGACCTTGATATTTGCATAAAACAGCAAAGACAGGATTGAATATACAATTTTTGCCAATAGTTTTAAAAGGAAAAATCCACACAATGTGAAACATTCCTTTACATCATTCAATGACCTTCATATTTTTTCTATTAATATAAAAATTATATATAACCACAGGATCTATTCACTAAACTAGAAAGTGCAGAGGATTAATTAGGGGGAAAGTACATTTTAGGCCACTTTTTAAAAAAAAAAAAAAAATGAACTTGAGACTTTCCTTCAGCAATTAGGTCTAGATTTAGCAATTTCTTGAAATCTGAAATCCACTATCTATTTCTAAAATAATTCAACAACCCAGACTTAAAAGGTTATTCAGAGAGAGCCGATATGGCCCCGAAATGTTACCCTACAGAGAATTTCCCCATACGGTGACATTTTGGGGCCATTCGGATATTCAGGGATCATGCAGTTCCTCATATTTCGGCGACTGCCTGCTAGTACAATGCCTGTTTTAGGCCCGTGTCAGACGAACGCACTGATTAAGTCCGTGTTGCCGCATAGTTTACCGTCCGTGGTAGCATAGAATCAAGAGCAATAGAGATCAACACACGAAGAGTGGACAAACAATGCACGCGGCAAATGGACGCAAGTTAGGCAAGAACATAAATCTGCTAACACGGACGCGCAGAGTGCGTCATGTCCGCATAGCGTTCTGTGTGAGTGATGAGGAGATGTCAGACGGACTGCATTTGCGACGTCCAGCACCTTGACGCACACAATGGCTTTTCATATCATGTACCAATACTTATCATAAATCATATTAATTTTGTGTCCCATACTTCCTTTTTTTTTTTCTACGTCCGTCAACACAAACGGAACGTGTGGTGTCTGCAGTATCTTCCGTCAGTACGTCCGTCCGTTATGCACGCACGCAGAGCGCGCTCAGACTGCGCTCGTCTGACATTAGCCTAAAGGCAGTGAAATCCCCATAGAGAAGCAATAGTTAATCTATTCAGAGAACACTGAACAGCAGTGAAAAGTTGCCGAAATGCCCTGCTGTTCGGTGTTTTCATTCAGCAGGTTTATTCAGGAGAACCCCGTAGGCTTCAATGTTAAAAATATTCCTGTTTTTATTCAATATCTAAAAAAACATTAATTATTAAAATCTGTAGTAAAAAGTCTCTTTAGTTATAGGTTTTTATGATCTTTTAAGCATTTTTTGGGATTTTTTCGGCAAAATTTATATCCCGTTTTTTTGTTTAAAAGTGGATTTTCTTTTTTCTGTAACAGACCTTTTTATTATCATTCATAGGACCTTATATGTAAATTCCAGGCATTTTCATTCTGTATTTTTTTTGCAAACAGCGTCTCAATTTTGACACTTTCAAGCGTATTGTTCTTTGGTTTTTTTACCTCGTTCATCAGCTTGTCAGATTTTTCTTCGCTCTGATTGGCAGTTCAGCAGCTTTTTCCGATGTGTTCAGCTTGTTTTTTGCGTAGGTTCCGGCAGGTTGTCAGTGGGATTTCAGCGGGTGTGAGGCGGGTTTGCGGTGGGTTTTCTCTGCACTCCAGGGACCCTGCGGTGAATGCTGAATTCACCTCAGGGTGGGGAACTTTGATTCCCCAAAGTGCAGGGAAGTGCGGGGAACGCAAGAATACCAAAATGTCGGTGACATTTCGTTCTCTCTGAATAACCCCCTTTGACTTATTGGGCTTTTTACTATCACAGGCACAATATATTTATGGCATTTCACTTCTGAGCGCTTATGGTTTTAAATATATTATTAATGCCTTTACTTGAAACGTGGGATGTATACTTAACATTTAATTAATGGGTAAAAATTGAAAATTTGTTGGATATATAATTAGTTAAAAGATTAAAATAAATGATGCAAGGCTTGGGAACTTAGTTTTTAATCTGTCAGTGGATGACACATGATGATGAATGCAAACATGTTAATTTCATTTTTTTATACTCTTACGGAATCATGCAGTTACCGTGGCATTTTCATAACATTTTATACTCTTGGCTGTGTTTCTCCGCTAGGAAGTCAACAGTTAGATTAAAATTGGTTTGTTATACATCAGAGCCAGGGCTAGCCCAAGATACTTTGCTGCCTGCGTCCAAGGATGAAATGCTGCCCCCTCCACAAAAAAACATGCCCAGGACTTTTTCTTGCTGCTACGACTTGTTCCTGGCGGCTCCTCTACGGCCGGTCATAGGGAGCAGTGTTCCGGAGCCCTTTTTGCCCCCTCTCCAGACCTGCAATCCACTTGCTAACTGGGCCGACTGTGTCCGAGTGCCATCTTGGAGGCCTAGTGGGTGGGAGAAGCCTGACACCAGCCTCGTAGTACACGGATTCTCGATGGGGAAGAAATCTAAAACCAGCAGGGTGGCGGAGGATCCCTGTACTCCGGACATTTATTTTTTATTTATAAAGAATTTTAGCAGGAAGGATACATTGAGATTTCTCTCGTTTTCAAGTACGTCCTGGGTTCAAGAACATTAAAATGTTACAGTTGTTACAGAAATACAAAGTAATACAAAGTAATACAATGCAAGGTATGCTGAGTGGTGCCTCGGTGCGGAGATTACCACAGTGGCAATTTTTGAACCCTGGTGAGCCGGAGCCGGCGGAGGTTGGTATGCCTGGCCCTTCTGCTGTACTACAGATTTCGGCCGTGATGGCCGATGGCGACTTACCGGTAAAAACGGGACATTCAAGACTTTTTTGGCTGACGCCAGGCTTTCATGGCAGGCCGAAATCCAGACTCTCGAATACACCATAGCCGCCACCCAGACCCAGATGATCACCGTCCACACACGCACGCAGGAGATTGAGGGGGTGCAGGCCGCAACCTCTTCTCAATTGAGGGCTCTTCAGGTGCAGGTTGGGAGTTTGCAGGCAGCAATGGTGACTCTGGAAGCCCGCCATCGTCGGCGAAACATTAAACTACGCGGCGTACCGGAGTCGGTGCTGGACTCTGCCCATACATTACCCGCTTTGTGCTGGCTATTCTCTCGTCTCTTCCCGACGTTTAGGAACCAGTGTTCTCAGCGATTAGGTTAAGGAAGGCAGTGGCGGCTCTGACGGGTGTCCCCCGTGAAATCATTGTAGTTCTACAGGACGTCCACGTACAAATGTTATTATTGGAAGCGACTAGACATGTGCATTCGTTTTAGTACTAAAACGATTCAGTCTGAATTTTGGGATAATTTAGTTTTAGTATGACTCAAGAGATACGAAACTGGCTCAGTACAAAAAACGAAAGAAACTAAAATAAAATGCACTACATTTTAGTTTCAGTCCTTTTTGTGATATTACATTGATGAGTGAAGGAGACCAGTAATAAAGCGCAACATCGCAAAGCTACAGAAAAGGTTTGTATGTGTAATCCTTCCCGACCCCTACCCGAAAATCTGACAGTGATAGAACTCCAGAATACTCACTCGCAGTACAGACAGCCAGCACAGGAGAGGAAACCTTTACTTAACCCTTGCATGTCTATGAGGCAGACAAGATGATAAAAGCAGTGTAAAATTGGAGTGTAAAATTCATAAAATGTAAAAACAGAAGGCGTAAAAATGTTATAAAACGTCAATGAAAGTGCATAAAGTCCAGGTCTAAAGTCAATGTGCAAAAGAGGTGCTCAAATATATAGTAATATAAAATACTCAAAAAATGATGATGAAGAATGATGTGCTGATCTTCTTTTAAGTGCTGGTGTTGAATCCTTTTATCCGTCAGTGTTCTCAAAGAAAGCACATCACAGGAAAAAGATGATAGTGCAGACAGTCAAAAATAGGATTGTTCAAATTGTAATCAAGGTCTTAACCACTCACATTTGTGGGAGCCCACAAGGTCCCGGCTCAAGGAGAAACAGCCTGCAGCCAAATATAGGGTGGCACTTCCCTTCTTTCTGTCCGTAATGGAGACTAGATGGAATGAAGAGAATCGGGAGACGGCACTCCCATAGCGTAATACTGCGTGTGTATGGAGATGTAAAAAAGGAAAGTAAAACACACTCACCGATTCTGGAGCCTCGTAATGTCAGGCTCAATGTATAAAGCCCTGGGTCCTCTTAAGGGTGGGAGCCCAAACCTCTTTGTCTCAGCGGTGGTGGATCCAAATTTCCAGGGAGAAAAAAGGTCGGAGAAAGGTAGCAAATGCTTCAGTGTCAGCCTTAAGATTCCATACGGCGGCGTTGGACATTTATCCTTTGTTGAAGTAATTATTGCTGCTCTGGTATTAACCTGTGATGCTCAAACCTTTACTGACTTCGCAGACCTGAGTGTGTGCTCATTGCCTGTAGCTGACCCACTTGGCACAGGAAAAAAACAAGGGCTCTACAGCAACTGCAATAGCACAGAGAAAGGTCCGCCCTTGTTTTTTCCTGTGCCAAGTGGGTCAGCTACAGGCAATGAGCACACACTCAGGTCTGCGAAGTCAGTAAAGGTTTGAGCATCACAGGTTAATACCAGAGCAGCAATAATTACTTCAACAAAGGATAAATGTCCAACGCCGCCGTTATGGAATCTTAAGGCTGACACTGAAGCATTTGCTACCTTTCTCCGACCTTTTTTCTCCCTGGAAATTTGGATCCACCACCGCTGAGACAAAGAGGTTTGGGCTCCCACCCTTAAGAGGACCCAGGGCTTTATACATTGAGCCTGACATTACGAGGCTCCAGAATCGGTGAGTGTTTTACTTTTCCTTTTTTACATCTCCATACACACGCAGTATTACGCTATGGGAGTGCCGTCTCCCGATTCTCTTCATTCCATCTAGTCTCCATTACGGACAGAAAGAAGGGAAGTGCCACCCTATATTTGGCTGCAGGCTGTTTCTCCTTGAGCCGGGACCTTGTGGGCTCCCACAAATGTGAGTGGTTAAGACCTTGATTACAATTTGAACAATCCTATTTTTGACTGTCTGCACTATCATCTTTTTCCTGTGATGTGCTTTCTTTGAGGAACACTGACGGATAAAAGGATTCAACACCAGCACTTAAAGAAGATCAGCACATCATTCTTCATCATCATTTTTGAGTATTTTATATTACTATATATTTGAGCACCCTCTTTTTGCACATTTGACTTTAGACCTGGACTTTATGCACTTTCATTGACGTTTTATAACATTTTTACGCTTCTGTTTTTACGTTTTATGAATTTTACACTCCAATTTTACACTGTTTTTTATGGATTTTATATATCCATTGATTTATTAATATTTATTGCAGTAGATGCGCCGTATGGTTATTCCGTTTTTTATCCTGTATTCTGACACATATTTTGGTTGTTTTTTATGTGTTTTTACCATACTATAGGCAGCATTGACTATTTATTAGCACTACACCCAGCACTTTAATTTACCACCTAGAAACAGGCGCCCACACTATGTAGTGTATATAGTTATACACACTTCCTGCTTTAAGATGATAAAAGCAGCTGGAGAAGGAAAACATTCAAATAAATCACACTGAAAGCTAAAGACAGAGGAGGGCTGGATAGTAAAAACCCCTTTATAACAAGCAGCGCTGGGAGAAGAGAGGGACTTTATAAAACGTGTGTTATCTCCCCTCCGCATAATAGGGGCTTAGGTCTGATACATTTTATATTATCCAGGAGCACTATCCCCCTTTCCTCATCTATAATACACGTTTTATATAAAGCCCCTCTCCTCTCCCAGTGCTGCTTGTTATAGTGCTTGTTTTTTTACGTCTGATACATTTAGTCTCTCCTCTGAACTTTCAGACCGATTTACGTTAATATTTTCCCTCTCCCCTGCTTTTATATTATTATTATTATTATTATTTTATAAAGCGCCAGCATATTCCGCAGCGCTGTACAATAAGCACAGTACAGACAGGGTTACAATACATTGAACAACATTTGACAAACAGTACAGGAGGAGATGAGGGCCCTATTCCCGTAGGAACTCACAATCTAGGAGGTTGGGGTTGGAAACAGGAGGAGAGGACTGTAAGGTGAGAGTGATTGATGGTTGCGTAGTGAGTGTGGGTGGTAGGCTTCCCTAAATAGGAATGTTTTCAGGGAGCGTTTGAAGGAAGAGAAGTTAGGGGAAAGTCTGACAGCACGAGGGAGAGTGTTCCAGAGAGTGGGGGCTGCGCGTGAGAAATCCTGCAGTCTATCATGGGAAGAGGTGATGCGGGGAGAAGCTAGGCGCAGGTCACTGTTTGACCTTAGGGAGCGGCTGGGGTGTATTTGGTGATTAGTGAGGACAGGTAGTGGGGCGCTGAGTTAGTGAGGGTTTTGTAGGTAAGGATAAGGATTTTGAACTTAATTCTGCAGTGGATGGGGAGCCAGTGAAGGGACTCGCAGAGGGGAGCGGCAGAGACAGAGCGGCGGGTGAGGTGAATTAGCCTGGCGGAGGCGTTCAGGATGGATTGTAGGGGGGAGAGGCGGGACAGAGGGAGGCCAGATAAGAGATTATTGCAATAGTCGAGTCGGGAGATTACCAGGGCGTGTATGAGTTGTTTTGTGGTGACAGCGGTTCCTGTGTCTCCCCCACAGAGATACAAAGTTTAAGTAAAAGTTCCCTCTCCTCTGCTGGATAAGCATTGCATTCCAAAGTTCTGCACCCTCCACATGCCAATGCAGTAGGATGTTCTATACAGAGAGGGGCATTAATTAATGCAGGTGGATGTTGTATACATTATACAGAGAGGGGTATTAATTAATGCAGGAGGATGTTATCTACATTATACAGAGAGGGGTATTAATTAATGCAGGAGGATGTTCTATACATTATACAGAGAGGGGTATTAATTAATGCAGGAGGATGTTATCTACATTATACAGAGAGGGGTATTAATTAATGCAGGAGGATGTTCTATACATTATACAGAGAGGAGCCTTTTTTTAGCCCTTTAAATCCAGTGGCTGTGAGCACTGAGATCGGCTGCTTGTTATATTATCTCTCGGTACAATATATCAGGCTCAGCTGTTACAGTAACTGACTGTAAAAGCGCTCAGAGTTTCAGTAAAACAAGGAAATAATATTGTTCTAACCTCTTATATATAAAAATATTATTTACTAGTTTTACTAAACTCTGAGCACTGTGATGAGCAGCAGTCAGTTACGGTAACAGCTTTGCCTGGCACATTGTGCTGAGAGTGAGAGATACTGTAACAAGCAGCCATGGGCGTCCGCAGAAATTTTTCCAGGGGGGGGCAAAATTTTAATGGCATCCATATTCTGCCCTTTTGACAATGTCATGAAGGGAACAGTCATAAAATACTGTAAAGCGTAGCAATACAGAGGCTGCAAAACATGATGCAAGTAAAATAGAAGAATAAAGGTGTAAGTGTCTGATCTGATTGTTGCATTTTCTAGTCTGTTAACGCTATTCAATGCATCACACTAGTCACACACCCAGGATCAAGGCACTAATGGGAGGTTTTTTTTTAAACAGAGAATCTGTAACTGGTGTTACCACAATGCTCTGCAGTAATACGGCACTGTCTCCACTTGGAATGCATCTGCCATGCTGCAGCTGCAAACTCAGGTGCGGTGACACTACTGTAGATGAGTTACTGGAGTGCAGTAAGATCCTGCCTGGTGGTGTCATCTGCAGGGTGTCACCCGGGTCCATCCTGCACCCACTTTCCCTCGACCTGTTCACTGCAGACACCCGCAGATAAGAGCTGGGAGCCATACTCACAGTTCGCTTGTTCATACATCACGCAATGCACTATAATGTTGAATTCTGCGCTGCGGATCACTCTCTCCTGTCCGTCCTCAGCGAAGGCAGCTCTAGACCTGGTCAGGTTGTGGCGAAACTGAAATGAGTGGCCATAGGACTAGAGATGAGACTTTTACCAATCGTTTTAGATGACGTTACAAACCTATCAGGACCTTTTTTTTTCTCCCCTTAAAAAGACACTCGCACACCCTGAATATATGGAGGAACCCCTAAAAAGACACCCACACCCCCTGAATATACAGAGGAACCACTAAAAAGACACCGACACACCCTGGATATGTGGAGGAGCCCTTAAAAAGACACCTGCACACCCTGAATATATGGAGGAGCCCCTAAAAAGACACCTGCACACCCAGAATATATGGAGGAGCCCATAAAAAGACACCCACACACCCTGAATATATGGAGTAACCCCGAAAAATACACCCACACACCCTGAATATATAGAGGAGCCCCTAAAAAGACACCTGCACATCCTGAATATATGGAGGCAGCCATAAAAATACTCCCAAACACCCTGAATATATGAAGGAACCCCTAAAAAGACACCCGCACACCCTGAATATAAGGAGGCGCCCTTAAAAATACACCCACATACCCTGAATATATAGAGGAGCCCTTAAAAAGACACCCGCACACCCTGAATGTATGGAGGAGACCCTAAAACTACACCCACACACCCTGAATATATGGAGGAACCCTTAAAAAGACACCCACACACCCTGAATATATGGAGGAACCCTAAAGAAAATTATTGTACTGTCCCTAAAGGGTGCCCCTAATTCTAGAATTATCCCAAACTATAAAATTATCCCTAAGGGTAACCCTAGCACTAGATTTAATTCCAAGAGTAACCCCTAATGTTAAAGCTAATCCAGTCAAATACACCCACCCATCACCCCCCCCCCCAAAAAAACACAAGACTACAATAGCTTTTTGTTTAAAAAATTCTTTATTGATTCTCACCAGTCCTGGAGAGCTTCTCTGTCTCTCCTTGTTCCCGGCCAGCACCTCATGCTGCAATCACATGACACCCTGCAGCCAGTCACGTAGTGGGAGAGGAAACAGGGAGGAGCCTGCAGCAAATCATCCTGTTTACCAGGGATGAAAAGTGCTGTGGGCTGTGCTGTGAGTGATGGGCAGTTCCAGGGGGGGGGGGCGAGTGCCCCCCCTTGCCCCATCCTGTGGACGCCCATGCAAGCAGCGATCTCAGCCTTCTGAGGAGCCACTACAATAGTAGTTGTATCCACTGGTTTTCGGATGAATGAAATTAGTTTTCATACTAAAGAACTGAAAACGAATTTCTTTAGCAACTAAATAAATTGCATTTTAGGACTAATCCATTAGTTCAAAACGAAATTTTGTGCTGTGCACATGTCTAGAAGCGACTCGTAATGTTCCGCGGTTTCCTTCGAAGGGGCCTCCGTTGCGATCTACCGGGACCTCCCTTTCCTAGTCTTGGCCGTCAGACGCCTGTTCAAGCTTGCCACTGTGCTCCTGCGGGCCCATGGCGTGTGTTATACAGTGGCAAGAAAAAGTATGTGAACCCTTTGGGATTACGTGGAGTTTTGCATGAATTGGTCATAAAATGTGCTCTGATCTTCATCTAAGTCACAACAATTTGAAAAACACAGTCTGCTTAAAATAATACAACACAAACATTATATGTTTTCATGTTTTTATTGAACAGAACATGTAAACATTCACAGTGCAGAGTGGAAAAAGTATGTGAACCTTTGGACTGAATAACTGGCTGACCCTCCTTTGGCAGCAATAACCTCAACCAAACGTTTCCTGTAGTTGCAGATCAGACCTGCACAATGATCTGGAGTAATTTTGGACCACTCCTCTTCACAAAACTGTTTCAGTGTAGCAATATTCTTGGGATGTCTGGTGTGAATCGCTCTCTTAAGGTCATGCCACAGCATTTCAATCGGGTTGAGGTCAGGACTCTGACTGGGCCACTCCAGAAGGCGTATTTTGTTTTGTTGAAGCCATTCATTTGTTGAATTACTTGTATGCTTTGGGTTATTGTCCTGTTACATCACCCATCCTCTGCGGAGCTTCAGTTGGTGGACAGATGGTCTTACGTTTTCCTGCAAAATGTCTTGATAAACTCTGGAATTAATTTTTCCATCAATGATAACAATCTGTCCAGGCCCTGAGGCAGCAAAGCAGCCCCAAACAATGATGCTCCCTCCGCCATGTTTTACAGTGGGGATGAGGTTTTGATGTTGGTGTGCTGTGCCTTTTTTTCTCTATACATAGTGTTGTGTGTTTTTTCAAAACAACTCAATTTTGGTTTCATCTGTCCACAGAATATTTTGCCAGTAGGGCTGTGGAACATCCAGGTGCTCTTTTGCAAACTTCAAACGTGCTGCAATATTCTTTTTGGACAGCAATGGCTTCCTCCGTGGTGTCCTCCCATGTACTCCATTCTTGTTTAATGTTTTCCTTATTGTAGATGTGTCAACAAAAATGTTAGCATGTGCCAGAGATATCTGTAAGTCTTTAGCTGACTCTCTAGGATTCTTCTTTACCTCATTAAGCATTCTGCGCTGTGCTCTTGCAGTCATCTTTACAGGACGACCACGCCTAGGGAGAGTAGCAACAGTGCTGAGCTTTCTCCATTTGTAGACTGTCTGTCTTACCGTGGACACATGAACATCAAGGCTTTTGGAGATACTTTTGTAACCCTTTCCAGCTTCATGCAAGTGAACAATTCTTGATCGTAGGTCTTCTGAGAGCTCTTTTCTGCGAGGCATGGTTCACATCAGGCAGTGCTTCTTGAAACCAGTAAACCCAAAACTGGTGTGTGTTTTTAAAGGGCAGGACAGCTTTCAGCAACACATCCAATAATATCACACTGATTGGACTCAAGGTTGGCTCACTCCTGGCTCAATTAGCTCTTGGAGAAATCATTATGCTAGGGTTCACATACTTTTTCCACCCTGCACTGTGAATGTTTACATGTTCTGTTCAATAAACACATGAAAACATATAATGTTTGTGTTGTATTATTTTAAGCAGACTGTGTTTTTCAAATTGCTGTGACTTAGATGAAGATCAGAGCACATTTTATGAGCAATTCATGCGAAACTCCACGTAATCCCAAAGGGTTCACATACTTTTTCTTGCCACTGTATATGGGGGGCGCTCGGCACCTTGCTCATCTCCCATACTGATGGACGTACAGTTACAGCGAACACAGTGTAGGACGCGCTCGCACATCTCCAGGCTCTGGGCCTAGCCTCCAAAACCCCGGGCAAAAAAGTTATTGGGCCCCTTTTTGGGCTCGTGGTGACACGGTTTTAGCAGTGTTTTTTACAACTCACTACTCTGTAAACTTTATTTTTGTTTCTTGGCACGGCTATTCGTATAATTTTTCTTTTTCTTTCTTTTTTTTTTGCTCCCCCCCCCATCTGACCGTTGAGACTCTAGGCAAACTCTTCCCCTCCTTTTTGTATTTTTGATGTTTTTATTCTTGGTGCGCCAGATTTTGCTGCAGCCTTTTTCCTTTTTTTGCTGTCCCTCGCACACGCTCTGAATCGTACCCAGGCCCCCCTTCTCCCTCCCCTTTATTTTTGGCATTTTGGGTACGACTCGAGGCACGCCATTGTGACTGCCACCATGGCTCTGACCGCCATACCTGGCCCTCGAGTGCCCTGGCCTGGTGACCTGCACACCTCCGTGGCCTCCTCTTGTCCTATGGACTCATGGGAGTGAGCCAGGAAGGTCACATTATGGGCCTTTGCCACTCCAATTATTGTTTTACTTTTGTTTTTTGGGTCCACTCCTGAGGTGCTTTTCAGTGTGTTTTTTTTTTTTTTCCCCCTGCCCCCTGTCTTTATTTTTCCCCTTACAATTGATTGCGGATCTTTACGTACTATGTGCATTTATATTTATGTATTATATGTCCCTGAGACTTTGTATGTTGTTCCTGCGCGGCCGCCTGGCTGTCTATGCTCTATGGCTTGTTGTAATGCTGATTGATTTCAGCACAATTTGCTGTTTATTTGTTATGGCTTATTGTACTACTGACATGTTTTCCAAATAAAAATATTTGACTATATAAAAAAAAAAAAAAAAAACATGCCCAGCAAAACATACTCACACAATTCACAGAGCTCCATGGCACAAATATATAGTAATGTGTGCTATGACATAGCTCCACAGCAATAAAGCTCAAAGTAATGCACCGTGTGTATGAGCGTATCACAGAAATCCAGAACAATAAAACTCACGGTAGTGTGCTGTATGTATGAACATATCACTGAGCTCCACAGCAATAAAACTCACAGTATGTGAGCTGTGTCTGAGTGTATAAAATAGCCAAAGCAGTGCACATCCATATAACCCACCATACAGACACACATACAAATACTATCACTCATACTGTCACATATCCACAGATGCACCCCACTCCCTCTGTAAGGCTAGCCTGGATTGTGTGAATTGCCATAAAGCCTGGGGAACATGCCTCAAGGCCCCAGCAACTGATTGGCCTATATGACACCCTGATGGTCACTTGGCCTACCCGAAGCTCTGGCTACCGATCGGCCTTTGCTACGGCCTCTGATGGTGTGGCAAAATCCCACCCCTGACTATGTTCCGCCTGGAGCCAAGGCCCCATCGGGACTCATTGAGAGACTGGTCCTGAGCAGAACTACATAAAGGCTTGATTTACCCGTCAATCCTGTTATGATATCTCACTTAAGTACTACTGTATTACCTCACGCAATCAGTGTGTTTTCCATGCAAAGTAATGAACAGCAGGTTATGTGTACTAGAAAACAGTAATTCCAAATATTATGACAATGGTTTATTTCCCCCCCTATCGCGCTCTTGATAATCTCTTGATGTTCCTACCATCTTCCCAGCTGTAACAGCACCGTGAGGTGGGAGATAAACATATGGGCCTTGGCGGATGCATGAACAGGTAAGCAATATCCAGCTGCTGATATTAATCGCTGAAGTAAATCAATTGGATTGAAAAGCAAAGGATTCTCTGCTGTGACAAGGAACAACAGAAAAAGACCCAGACAAGACATGCTGACGTATTGTATAAGCACCCCTGTATGTTATCACCATTATTAGGTAATTCCTGCCATAGGGCCATTTTTTTTTTTGTAAACATATTTTTATTAAAGTTTTTCAACACACATAATATCATACGTTTCAAGTAGAGAAGGGAAAGAAAGCTAGGGGGGAAGGAAGTAGGGGGGCAGGTATAGGGCCATTTTTTTATATATACATATATCTATCTGAATTCACTTAGGAACACAACTGGATCTACTAATATATTATGTATTCCAAATAAATCCCCAAGGTTTCTCCTCCTTGCTGTGAAAGGGTTAGGTGATGATTAATAGCTTGGACCCTTAATTTCCATAATAATTAGACTAACCACACAATAAATGTTATGTATACTATGCTTGATACTAATGGAAAGCAAAAAAAAAGCATATCATTCTAGAAAATCAATCTGCATGGGTACCACCTTTTAGCATGCAACGGGTTAATGGCAAAGATTAAACAATATATTTATAGTCTAATGCCACTTAGGCATTACTCCAATATGACTCTTTGTCTCTTCACCCCATGTCACGCACACTTTGCAGACGGTGGACAGAGAATCAATATGGATTGTGTGTTCTTTGAATATGCCAGACAAGGGATGCTCTAATGCCAATATTTGACTGTAGGTAGTAAGGTCTCCCGGGAACGCACATCAAAATTGATGCTATTTGCTCCAAGATGCAGAACAAACATTTACATCCGTGTCCAATTGTATTGGCAGTGGATTTATGAATCTGGCTTATTTGCTTGTTATATTTGCAGTTGATCTCCAGGGAGGCAATTTAGTCGTAGAGGAAAGTTATATAAATATATAAACTGTATAGATTTTTTTTCAAAATAGAAAATCAAAGAAAAGTTTTGTTGTCTTGGGGGGGGGGGGTTGGGAGATAACTTTGATTCCTTTTAAGTAAATTGTTAAATTACAATATCTTGTTGCAAAATTAAGGTCAAGCAATGTTAACCTAATCAGATCTGGCTATGGTTCAGCTTCAAACCCCCCATCCTTCATGTGACAGCTAAACCCAGAGCAGCTGTTGAGTCCAATGTTTAAAACTTCATTACCATCTGGAAACACATGATCTCCTTCAAAATAATAAACATACCAGCACTTTCTTTTGTACTTTCTTAGAGGACATTGAATACAAAAATGATTTATCAGTGGTCAGTGCTCTGATAACCTGTTTTAATGACCGTTAACAACATGTATATATGTATAGAATTGCAATACACAATATAACTTGTACACGTCACAGCAGAACAATATATATATATAGTATATATATATATATACACAGTATCTCACAGAAGTGAGTACACCCCTCACATTTTTGTAAATATATTATTATATCTTTTCATGTGAAGACACTGAAGAAATGACACTTTGCTACAATGTAAAGTAGTGAGTGTACAGCTTGTATAACAGTGTAAATTTGCCGTCCTCTCAAAATAACTCAACACGCAGCCATTAATGTCTAAACTGCTGGCAGGAAAAGGGAGTACACCCCTAAGTGAAAATGTCCAAATTGGGCCAAATTAGCCATTTTCCCTCGCCAGTGTCATGTGACTCGTTAGTGTTACAAGGTCTCCGGTGTGAATGGGAAGCAGGTGTGTTAAATTTGTGTTATCGCTCTCACTATCTCATACTGATCACTGGATGTTCAACACGGTGCCTCATGGCAAAGAACTCTCTGAGGATCTGAAAAAAAGAATTGTTGCTCTACATTAAGATGGCCTAGGCCTGGGGTCAGCAACCTTTTATACACTAAGTGCCATTTTTTAAACCATCAGACAACCGGGTGCCAGTGAACAACAGAGCTCTATAGTGTTAGTTAGATTTAAATTTTTATACTCATAGTTGTACTGCTAATAGTAAGTTAAACTCACAGAATTTTATGTACCAGCAGAGCTCAGAATTTCATGTACCAGCAGAGCCCAGAATTTGATTTACCAGCAGAGCCCAGAATTTGATTTACCAGCAGAGCCCAGAATTTGATATAACCAGTAGTGACGGGCCGAACACCGTTTTCGGTTCACATTCGAACTCCCGAAAAAGTTCCGCGAACTCTAACACAATTCGAACACCATGCAAGTCAATGGGGCTCGAACGTTCGAAAATTAAGGTCCCTTCCAAGATGGCATATATGCAAGATATTGGCCATAAAAGTGTATGGGTCCGGGTACTGCCCTGGACTTTTTTTTTTTTTTTTTAAAAAAACATTTTTAACCATTTCACCGCTGTGCGCTGAGCTCATTTTTACCACTTTTGCTCATGTTTAAATGCGATTTGAAGCCATGGGAAATGTTTGACCAACAAGGAGTGGGAAATGTTTGACCCACAAGGAGTGGGAAATGTTTGACCAACAAAGAGTGGGAAATGTTTGACCAACAACGAGTGGGAAATGTTTATGAATCCCATAGGCTTCAATGTTAAAAATATTCCCATTTTAATTCAATATCTAATAAACTGTTTATTATTATATTCTGCAGTAAAGAGTCTCTTTATTTTTAGATTTTGTAGGATCTTTTAAGCATTTTTGGGATTTTTTTGAAAACTTTTTTTTCCCCCTCGAACTTTCCGCGAACGTCCCAAAAAGTTTGAAGTTCACAAACTTTCGAACAGCCGATGTTCGAATCGAACTTCAAAATGATTCGAACGGCAGCCCATCCCTAATAACCAGCAGAGCCCAGTATTTGATATAACCAGCAGAGGCCCTAATTTGATATACCCAACAGAGCCCAGAATTTGATATACCCAGCTGAGCCCAGATTTTGATATACCCAGCAGAGCCCAGATTGTGATATACCCAGCAGAGCCCAGAATTTTATATACCCAGCAGAGCCCAGATTTTGATATACCCAGCAGAGCCCAGAATTTGATATAACCAGTAGAGCCCAGAATTTGATATAACCAGCAGAGCCCAGAATTTGATATACCCAAACAGACCCCAGGATTATACTTACCCAGACAGACAGACCTCCTCCCGCGTGTTCCTCCGAGCTCCTGCACGCT
This sequence comes from Leptobrachium leishanense, assembly GCA_009667805.1. Lineage (NCBI taxonomy): Eukaryota > Metazoa > Chordata > Amphibia > Anura > Megophryidae > Leptobrachium > Leptobrachium leishanense. The sequence continues at coordinate 156,522,348 of CM019063.1, read as the reverse complement.
GCCGCCGGCTTCTTCTGATCTGAGGGCTGTGACGCGAACTCGCGAGATCTCGCGAGATCTCGGTAGTAGGCTGCGTCACAGCCTTCACAAGTGGGTGGGTGACAGCCGCTCACACGTGCCAGCAGAGACAGACTCGCGTGCCACGCCAGGCACGCATGCAGGGGGTTGTCGACCCCTGGCCTAGGCTGTAAGAAGATTGCCAAGACCCTGAAACTGAGCTGAGTCTCAGTGGCCAAGACCATACAGCGGTTTAAAAGGACAGGTTCCACTCAGAACAGGCCTCACCATGTTCAACCAAAGAAGTTGAGTGCACATGCTCAGCGTCATATCCAGAGGTTGTCTTTGAGGAATAGAAGTATGAGTGCTGCCAGCATTTCTGCAGAGCTTGAAGGGGTGGGGGGTCAGCCTGTCAGTGCTCAGACCATACGCTGCACGATGCATCAAATTGGTCTGCATGGCTGTCATCCTAAAATGAAGCCTCTTCAAAAGATGATGCACAAGAAAGCCTGCAAACAGTTTGCTGAAGACAAGCACACTAAGGACATGTATTACTGGAACCATGTCCTGTGGTCTGATGAGACCAAGATAAACTTATTTTTTTCAGATGTGTCAAGCGCGTGTAGCGGCAACCAGGTGAGGAATACAAAGACAGCTGTGTCTTGCCTTCAGTCAAGCATGGTGGTGGGAGTGTCATGGTCTGGGGCTGCATGAGTGCTGCCGGCACTGGGGAGCTACAGTTCCTCGAAGGAACTATGAATGCCAACATGTACGGTGACATACGATCCCCTCCCTTCAGAGACTGGGCCACAGGGTAGTATTCCAACATGACAACGACCCCAAACACGCCTCCAAGGCGACCACTGCCTTGCTAAAGAGGGAAAGGTGATGGATTGGCCAAGTATGTCTCCAGACCTAAACCCTATTGAGCATCTGTGGGGCATCCTCAAATGTAAGGTGGAGGAGCGTAAGGTCTCTAACATCCACCAGCTCCGTGATGTTGTTATGGAGTAGCACAAAAGGACTTCAGTGGCAACCTGTGAAGCTCTAGTGCAGTGGTTCCCAACCGCGGTCCGCAAGTACCCCCAGCAGGTCAGATTTTCCAGATATCCAAAGTGCAGCACAGGTGATATGAATTGCTGCTCAGTGATTGCAGGATTCAATCTGCATTTCTCCAAGGCAGCCATTAAACCTTGCCTGTTGGGGGTACTTGAGGACCGCGGTTGGGAACCACTGCTCTATTGAGATCCATGCCCAAGAGGGTTAAGGCAGTGCTGGGAAATAATTGTGCCAATGCAAAATTTGGACACTTTATACCCAATTTGGACATTTTCACTTAGGGGTGCTCTCACTTTTGTTGCCAGCGATTTAGACATTAATGGCTGGGTGTTGAGTTATTTTGAGGTGACAGCAAATTTACACTGTTATACAAGCTGTACAGTCACTACTTTACATTGTAGCAAAGTGTCATTTCTTCAGTGTTATCACATGAAAAGATATAATAAAATATTTACAACAATGTGAGGGGTGTACTCACTTTTGTGAGATACTGTATACATGTATTATATTGAATAAAATAGAGTGTGGGTAGATATTTCTCTTAATCCAATTATTTTAAAGGTGTTTTGTTGTGGATTATGGTGTGACTGAGGATGATTGCACTCACCTAGAGGTTCCAGTGGCCATGGAGCCCACACCCCACCCATGACAAACTGATTATTGCCCAATGCCAATCAACCCATACCAGAGCAGATTTTCAGCCTTTGTCGGTTCCTGGCAACAATAATAATCCGGTGGAACAGTATCCTGCACCCAAATTGACTGAACACATACCACTGTAAATATAAAGTGAGTGTGAAGCATTTGTTAATGTTGTCAATTCCTTTTGTTTTCTTAAAATGTATGCAGAACAATGAATGATTTGTATAATGTATATTCATGGAAATCTCTCCTGTGGAGTGCATATTTATTCACAAAGATCTGTAATTATCTGGGCAATTGTGGAATTTTAACCCCATATGTCAATAATATCTAAACTTAGCACACTAAGGGCTCTATTACATTCGTCCCGCAAAAACGCACGCAGAACGCGTGAATTTTTGCGCGCAGCGTTAAACATTAACGCACATGAAACAACGCTGGTATTACAATCCTCTTGCATTTTTTCATCCGTCAAAAAATAACACGCGTAAAACGGACGCGCAAAAACTCGCGCGCAGCATCGTTGCGCGCAGAACTCAGTGTGCTGACTGTTTTTTCACGCGGTTCAGCCTATCAGAATTAAGAACCACAATTGTCTCCCGTTAAGTTTTTGCGCCTGTCAAAGTCAATCTGCGCATATATGCTGCATCAATAAAAAAACACGCACAACTTCTCAATTTTATTGTTTGGGTATGTGTAAAATGTATAACTATACTGTGCTGTATTGGTTTTTTTGGGCTGGTGTATTTGGGTTCGGCCAGGACTTTCAGATTTGCCGTTACCACCAGCTCTTCAAAGACGTTAAAATTATGCACGCAAACGCTGTGCGTTAAATTTTGCACATAGATTGTAATACCATCAGCGTACCAGCACACAAACGCATTTGCGCTCACGATGTTAGGTATAGGACGCGTGCAGTACAGTACGCTTGTGCAGCATTCGCGCAGGTTCACCCGCGGTAGATGTTAATGCGCATTTTTTTGCGCGGACTTTGTAATACGACGTTCAGCGCAAAGGGTTTTGCCCCTCGCGTTAATGCGTTTTGCGCACGCGTTAATGTTTGCGAGAAGAATGTAATAGAGCCCTAAATTTTTAGAACAATGAGTGATGTGATGCTCAGGCAGCCTTAAGGCTGCAAAGTATTCTGAAACATCATTGGTTATAAGGTCAGTCATTGCTGCAATAAACAATGAAAAATATCAGATTGTATTTCCCTCTACAACAGTGTTTCCCAAACCTGTACTCAGGAGCATCAACCAGGCCAGATTTTACAGATCACCTTGGAAATGCAGGCTGAATCCTCCAATCACTTTAGCAGCAAATTATATCACCTGTGCTGTGCTTCAGATATCTGGAAAACCTGACCTGTTAGAGGGTCCTGAGGACAGGTTTGGGAAACACTGCTCTATAACAAGCAAATCTGTTTGAAAGAGTAGAACCCTCACCATATCCTCAAACGTAATGCAGATCTTGGCACCAATTCAACTCTGGTGTCACCTGTATAAGAGTTATAGGTCTATTCACTAAAAGGTGAATCTCAGGAGAATTGGCAGGAGAAGAGAACAATCTAGACCAAATAGCTGATTTGGAAAGTGAGATAAATATAATTTTTTAGGTTTGACTATTTTGACCTGGATTTTTCATATCAGTGAATTAAAGCACTTTGAACGTCTACTAGAAGACATTTACCAGTTACTTTCTCTGGTTAGGATTCTGAAATGAGACTGTTGCTGTACTCTGCGTATTGTATTCAGTTGTGAAACACGGCTGGTTGTGAATGTGTCAATTGTTCAGATAACGAACTTGTAAATTATTTGTAAATATATATATTCAGATCTGGCCACACAGTCGGTTTTATGTGGTAATTTTGCATCACGAATTTCATTCAGTCTCATAATCCAACATAAAAAAATGCCAAAGCCAGTTATGAATACTCAGTGTGTGATGGGGCAAATCTGAGTCACACACCAAAAATGTTTTTTTTTAAATTCTTACAAAACCAGCAAACATTTTGAAACAGTGTCTATGATGCACAATTTCACAGGTCTGAGTAATGTACAAGGTATCCAATGTCCACTGGAGACAAAAGTCAAGTCAATTTAATACTATAGACGCACGCAGCAGTGCCAACATTTGTGACAGAAAAAAACCTATTGCAGTAATAGCCAACCTGAAGACTATCTGAGCATCATAAGACATACAGGGTTATTCAAAGAAAATCGAAAAGTCACCGCATGTTCGGTGACTTTTCGTTCTCTTCAATTCGGTGCGATTTGGCAGTCCCATTTCGGCGACCCAGCGGTGTATTCAGCAAGCACAACAGGGCTGTCACAATGCAGGGAACAGCTGCCACAAACCTGCCAAACACTCACCGCAAAACCCGGCGAACGCACACTGAAACCCGCAAAAACATCTGGATTAACCCTGCCGAACACGAAAGAACCCGAATAGCCGTTGATCACAGCGCAGAGCAGCTGCCGGAAAAAAACGACACCGCAGACGAATGGAGTGAAAAAAAAAAGTACGCTTGAATGTTTGAAAAGTGAAACGCTGTTTGCAAAGAAACTACAGAACGAAAATGTCTGCAATTTTCATATAAGATCCAATGACTGGCTGGGTGGAGTAGAGGTAACATCACTGCTCTGTGTGGAGAGAGCCTATGGAGACATGGGTTCAATCCCGACGAGCACCTCTCCGTAAGTGTCCTTGGGCAAGACACCTAACGGTACATACTCGCCACCCAGGACATACTTGAAAACAAGAGAAATCTCAATTTATCCTTCCTGGTAAAATCCTTCCCCAAAAAAAAAGATTAAAAAAAAAACAGAAAAAAAGTTTCTTCGCTAAAAAAAATGTCTAAAAGATCCTAAAAAAATCTATAGACTCTTTCCAGCAGAATATTATAATCAACGGTTTATTAGATATTTAATTAAAATAGGAATATTTTTAACAATGAAGCCTATGGGATTCGCCTGAATAAACCTGTCGAATGAAACCACCGAACAGCAGGGCAATTCGGCAACTTTTCACTGCTGGTTTTTGTTCTCTGAATAGACAAAGCATTGCTTCTCTATGGGGATTTCACTGCCCTCGAACAGGCACCGTATTTGCAGGCAATTCGCCAACATTTGGCGAACTGCCTCCTCTCTGAATAGCCAATGCCAGGAAAGGTAACGTACGCTGAATTTCAGTGTTCGGTTACCTTTCGGCCACAATTCGGAGCTCTTTGAATAACCATGATAGTATCATAACATCTGTCAACTACACATCTGAACATACAATTTTATTACTGATTAATAAGATTTTAATACTCCAATCTGCAACAAGCCTCTACTTAGAATAATAAAGAATTTCACTAGATTATGACTAGATATCCTCACACTGGACAATTATGATCTTGCAAGATCACATACATCAATCCTAGAAGCGTTTATTATATATATATATATATATTAAGTCTTCAAGAGTTATTATATATATTAAGTCTTCATGAGTTATCAAAAATATGTTTTTGACTGGCTTTCAGGAGGTACTACCTGTAGATACTCGAATAAAGCGTGACCTGAGTATAACACAATGGATAGAGATATATTATGGTACTGAGAAAATCCGCAAGACTCGAATATAACATGAGGAGCAAAATTATACAAGTATACTGTACCGGTAAACAACTAAAATCCTTCAAAGTCAATGTCAGAATTCTCTTCCTCAAGTCAAGTAGTCAACATGAGCACACTATACCCTGAACCCTGTCAAGGGCACCAATTCTTGCAGAAAGCAAATGAATAGTCCTGCAACCCAATATAAATGAGGCCTGCGATTTTGAACTGACTTGCTTTTCAAAGTGCAAAACAGAATATAGGTTAGAAGCATCTAGCCTTAGAGGTTAAAATGAAACCTTGCTTAATAAACCCTCCCATTGCCAGGTAAGTACTGCATGAGTGTGCCATGCTGGGGTCACACAAGCGCACTTCAGAGCGAAAGGAATGCCCGTTAGAGTGGACGTTCCTTCCACTCTGACGTTAGTGCACTCAGTGCTACAAAGCTCGATCCTCCTACGGAGGATCGCGCTTTGTAGCCCGTCAAACGAGTGTTGAAACACCGGGAGGCGGGTCAGTACCCGCGCACTTAGTGTGGCCGAACAAGTCAAGTTTTTTTTACACGTGATGCAGATGTCTCGAATATACCGTGACCCGTCCAATTTTAAGGTTAATTTTTGTCACCAAAATCTAGCGGTATAACTCGAGTATTTACATTATTAATAACACTTTCTTTTTGGTATTTAGTATAATTTGTACAAATCAAAACATATTCAAAGTGTTCCCGTTTTGCGTTTCTTAACTAAATCACATTTCCATTAACATACATTCATTTTGTATTGCATCGCAGAGCCCGTGAGTAATTTGCTTATTTTTTGTGTGTTTGGTACTATTTCCCTCGAAAAGTGGCAATAAGTCCATTCTTATAACATTAAGAGAGTAACTAAGTTCCTTAGGGCCCACTTGTTGTTAAGTAGAGTCTGACTAACTTAGATTTACTGCTGGAGAAATCTGGGATCGATCAGTTCTTTCTGGTTCCTTTTTTTCTCTTACAATCCTTCTGCACTAAATGCTGTGTATTCTTCTGTGCTTATATTTCCTGGAGCAAACTGTGCAATATTATTATATGTGGGTACATTTTATTGTTTTATTTTTTCTGTTCTCAGCTGATCTCTGACTATCTGAGTCGGTGCATGGTTTAGATTTATCTGCCAAACCTTCAATGTCCCCAGGAGGTGCAATTTCTTTCTTTTCTCTATACTTCTGTATACATTTTGATAGCAGGTTCTTTGGCTCTTAAAGTATTTTTTCTGATGTTTCTCTGAAAATGTAACATGCCAAACTCAGTATTACTAGGCACAGAGAGATCTGTGTGTTTCTCTTTGTGGAAGAAAGACATCTTAATTGCTGAGAAGAAAAGATATAAAATCTATTTTCCTATTGTTTTTTTCTTGGAAGAATTTGGGATATACTGTATATATACTTGAAAGAGGGGGAACACTCAGGAGGTCTTCAAACATGATTGTAACTGAAGATTCTATAAATCACATTTAAATCCCAGCTGGGATTTTCATCAGGATGGAATTGAATTGTTAAAATTGAGATTTATAAAATTTTCAGTTACAATCACTTTACAAGACCTCCTGAGTGCGCTCTCTTTCAAGTATTGATGTTGGCTGGAGATATGTGCACTGAGGTAAAAAAAAAGGATTATAGTGGAGACATGGAGTGTGACACCTGTATGAGTGTGTGTATATGTATGTGTATTCACTGGCCACTTTATTAGATACACTGTGCTAGTACTGGCTTGGACCCCCTTTTGCCCACAGAACTGCCTTAATGCTTTGTCGCATAGATTCAGCAAGGTGTTGGAAACATTCCTCAGAGATTTTGGTCCATATTGACATGATAGCATCAAGCAGTTGCTGCTGATTTGTCGGTTGCACATCCATGATGCCAATCTCCCGTTCCACCACATCCCAAAGGTGCTCTATTGGATTGAGATCTGGTGACTGTAGAGGCCATTGGAGCACAGTGAACGCATTATCATGTTCAAGAGATCAGTTTGAGATGATTTGCGCTTTGGGACATGGTGCATTATCCTGCTGGAAGTAGCCATCAGACGATGGGTACACTGTGGTCATAAAAGGATGGACGTGGTCGGCAACAATACTCAGGTAGGCCGTGCGTTTAAATGATGCTCAGTTGGTACTAAGGGGCCCAAAGTGTGCACAGAAAATACCCCCAGACCATTGTACCCCCACCACCAGCCTGATCTGTTGAAACAAGGCAGGATGATCCATGCTTTCATGTTGTTTATGCCAAATTCTGACCCTACCATCTGAATGTCGCAGCTGAAACTGAGACTCATCAAATCAGGCGATGTTTTTCCAATGTTCTATTGTCCAATTTTGTTGAGCCTGTGCAAATTGTAGCCTCAGTTTCCTGTTCTTAGCTGACAGGAGTGGCACCCAGTGTGGTCTGCTGCTGCTGTAGCCCATCTTCTTCAAGGTTCGACGTGATGTGTGTTCAGAGATGGTATTCTGCATACCTTGGTTATTTGAGTTACTGTTGACTTTCTATCATCTCAAACCAGTCTGCCCATTCTCCTCTAACCTCTGACATCAGGAAGGCATTTTTAGCCACGCAATTGTCGCTCACTGGATACTTTCTCTTTTTCCGACCTTTTTCTGTAAACTGTTGAGATGGTAGTGCATGAAAATTCCAGTAGATCAGCAGTTTTTTTAAATACTCAGACTAGCCCGTCTAGCACCAAAAACCATGCCACCTTCAATGTCACTTTCTTCCCCATTCTGATGCTCAGTTTGAACTTCAGCTAGTCGTCTTCACCACGTCTTGATGCCTAAATGCATTGAGTTGCTGCCATGTGATTGCTTTTTAACACAAATTGCTAATTAGCCAATCGAACAGGTTTACCTAATAAAGTGGCCGGTGAGTGTATATTGTGATCCAGCACTGGCACAGGACATGATCCTCCAGGGCTTCAAACTCAAACAAAAGACTTCACACATTTCAGTTTATTGCATCAGTGTTCAGCAAACAAACAAAACATAACGAAAAATAAAACCTGGCTTGTCCAAACCCTAACACAAAATCTAACACAAAAGCATCCCTCTAATTTTGAGAGACCTAGCAAAAAAATGACAACCTTTACCAGCCATTCTAAGACTTCTGCTCTGTACTTTGGCTGTGGTCTTCAAGCTGCCAGCCTCAGAGCGTCACCTTGTTCTCTGTGTCTCTAACAGTGTATCTCCCATGTAGGAAACATTTAATTAAAGGGACACTCTAGGCAACATGACCACCTAAGCTATTTTAGGTGGTCATGATGCCCGGAGTATGCCGCCCTCTGTCCCCCCTCCCTCCGCTCAGCGGTTCAGCTGTAAATGCTGAAAACAGCTGAGAGAGGCGGAGAACTTTACTCCGCCCTCCCAGCTGTCAGTCAGCAGAGCGGGAATCATATTTCCCGCTTCTGCCGACTTTTGCCGAGTAGGAGACGTCATCGCGCTTTCAGCGCGATGACGTCTCTAACTCACCGCAGAAGCTGGCGGCTCCCTCTGAGGGTTAGTGTTGCGCGCATCCTCTTGCGCGCAACACTAATCCTCAGAGGGAGCCGGGAGGAAGCCTGCCGATTGGCTGGCTTATGTGAGAGGCGCGCATGCGCGCTTCTCACGTAAACCAGAAGCCAAGACGCAGTAAGAAGGACGGGAGCGGAAGAGGAGGGAGGGGAGTATGAAAAAAAAAAAAACAGTGCTGGAAACAAGAGGATTTTAGGGTAAGTATTACAGTTACAAGTAAAAAATAAATAAATAAAGATTTACTAAGGGAATAGGGATAGGTTAGGATAAAAAAATGGGGGGGTGATTTTTGAGTAGAGTGTTCCTTTAACAACAAGGTGGGAGGAACATGCAGAAAGAACCAAAGAAAAAAGTAATTAATCGCTGCAGCCCCCCATTGCGAGCTAATATTGTGGATGTCAGTCCAGCCTCCGGAACCCCGGTGGGCAGGAATAGCGTCATCGTGCCCGGCGCATTGACGTCTATTCCAGTCACCCCCCCCCCACCGCCGGTGCGGGGAAGGTGCCTGAAGGGGAGGGGGGAAGGTCCTTTGGACCTCTCTCCCTCCCCATCTGTACGGGGCACAGGAAAAAGGCAAGCACTGCTTTGAAGGGCACAGCCTGCCCTTCCAAGTGGTGGCTGCTTTTAACCCCTTGGGGGTTGGATTGTGATTTGGCCCCAACAGGCGCCAGATCGCGTTCCCCTCCCGGAGCTGGCCGACATCTTGGATGTCGGCTAAGCTTCCGGGATCTCCCCCTGATGACTGGCGTTATCGCGCATAGCGCGTTGATGTCAGTTCTGGAGTTAACCCCTAGCTGCCACCTATGGTGGAGATAGGGGCTTATTGGAACCCCCTATCTCCTGATTCGTGGCAGCTAGGGGTTAATGTTTGATATTGTTGGAACGGCCAGAGCATGGCCTTTCTAATGATAACAAACATGGCCATGTTAAATGAAAAGGAAAAAGTGAAAAATTAAAATTAAAAAAAAGTGTTTTTTTTTGTTTTACTAATGCAGCAATATTGTTCCCATTTCAATCATAATGTGAACATAGATGCTGCACTAACGATTTTTTCTATGGAGGGGTTTGCTAAAAAAATAAATCACAAAATTTCCCAAAAAAAATGTAACGAGACCCCATTTCTAATTTTTTTTAACAAGCGCACCCCATAGAAAATATAACCGCAAACGCTCTCATGATAATATTTGAAAAAAAACACTTTACATGCTGTAGATTATTGAAAACTCAAATTTTGTTGCAATTTTTGTTATAATATTCAGGTAGGACATGACGTATACATATAATAATGTTATATTATGAGTCTGCCGGAAAGAAGGATATATAATTTGTCTGGGTCAGTTAATTAAATGTGACTTCAAATCGCTTTTAAACATGATGAGCGAAAGCGGTAAAAATGAGCTCAGCACACAGGGGTGAAATGGCTCAGCAGCGAAAGGGTCAAAACCAAAGCACATTGCCCTCCTGGGCATAGATATCCCAACGCTCCCTTAAAAACACGGGTGGATTATACACACACCATCTCACATCATTCCCCTCACCTTACCACAATATATAAATATTCAGCTCCTGGCACAGCCAAAACAAAAAGAAGCAAATATTGTAAAAAGAATTATGGAGTAAAGCTCGAGAAATGGATGCTCAAGTTTGCTAACCGCTTACAGTTGTGTTCAAAATTATTCAACCCCCAATGCTGTAAAGGGTTTTAGGGAATTTAGTGTACATTTGTAATCGTATTCAGAATGAAATCCTACAAGGACTTTTTAAAGAACCATATGCAACTAAAATGACATCAATTGGTTTTGTAATACAGTAGTAAATGTTTCTTTTGTGAATTCTTCATTGACACAATTATTCAACCCCTTAAAGACTACCATTCTGAAGAACAAAGGTTCATTCAAGTGTTTTCAATCAGGTATTGAAAACACCTGTGGATGTCACGGAGCAACAATAAAGCATAATAAGCACCAATTAGGCAGCTTTAAAATGACTGTGATACTCAGCTCCTTCTAGACATTTACTGGTGTGGTTACAAACATGGTGAAGTCAAGAGAATGGTCCAGGAAGACAAGAGAAGAGGTGATTACTCTTCACAGGAAGAGCAATGGCTATAAGAAGATTGCAAAGATGTTAAACATACCAAGAGAGACCATAGGAAGCATCATTCGCAAATTCAAGGCAAAGGGCACTGTTGAAACGCTACCTGGTCGTGGCAGAAAGAAGATGCTGACTTCGACTGCTGTGCGCTACCTGAAGCGTAGAGTGGAGAAAAGTCCCCGTGTGACTGCTGAGGAACTGAGAAAAGATTTGTCAGATGTGGGTACTGAAGTTTCAGCTCAGACAATACGGCGCACACTGCGTAATGAAGGCCTCCATGCCAGAACTCCCAGGCGCACCCCTTTGCTGTCTCGAAAGAATAAGAAGAGTCGACTGCAGTATGCCAAAAGTCATGTGGACAAACCACAGAAGTTTTGGGATAGTGTTCTGTGGACTGATGAAACAAAATTAGAACTGTTTGGGCCCATGGATCAACGCTATGTTTGGAGGAGGAAGAACAAGGCCTAGGAAGAAAAGAACACCTTGCCTACTGTGAAGCATGGCGGGGGTCAATCATGCTTTGGGGCTGTTTTGCTTCTGCAGGTACAGGGAAGCTTCAGCGTGTGCAAGGTACCATGAATTCTCTTCAGTACCAGGAGATATTGGATGACAATGTGATGCAGTCCGTCACAAACCTGAGGCTTGGGAGACGTTGGACCTTTCAACAGGACAATGATCCCAAGCATACCTCCAAGTCCACTAGAGCATGGTTGCAGATTAAAGGCTGGAACATTTTGGAGTGGCCATCGCAGTCACCTGACTTAAATCCGATTGAGAACCTCTGGTGGGACTTAAAGAAAGCAGTTGCAGTGCGCAAGCCTAAGAATGTGACTGAACTGGAGGCTTTTGCCCATGACGAATGGGCGAAGATACCCGTAGATCGCTGCAAGACACTTGTGTCAAGCTATGCTTCACGTTTAAAAGCTGTTATAACTGTAAAAGGATGTTGTACTAAGTACTAAGATTGAATGTCACTTGGGGGTTGAATAAAACTGATAATGATGTGAGCACAGAAAAGACAATTGTGGTTATTTCATTATAAATGTTATGTTATATTTGTCTGACCTACACGTGCCTCTTTGATTTAATTGTAAGCAAGATGACTGAATAATCAAAATCAATGTCAAACTGGCCAAAACACTCAATTTCAGTGGGGGTTGAATAATTTTGAACACAACTGTATATCGTATTATCTTTGTTGGTACCCAGGCATGCATGAGCAGTTGACAAAGAAGTGTTGCTGAGGATAGTTTGTTTCATTATCTTATCATGGCTATACTGATCACTCCAAAAAAACATTATTAGCATTTACTGGGGTGAGGGAATGTAGAGTGTCACTTCTAGAATATTGACTGTTCTTGTTTTTAACAACAAGCTGGTCCCTCTTTTTGTACAGCACAGCCTGTTTGTCAGAGCACATCACTACACTGTGTCCCAATACTTTGGTAGAAAGACTGCAGTGGTTTCCCTGCTACATGAAGCTGACTGGAAGTGGATCTCTATACTAAACACGGCTTTGTTCTTCGCATTGCTTATGTTCAGTTAGTTTGATATCTGCAAACAAAGAGGTTACCATATGATTCGGAGTTAATTTTTTGTTCATTGACCCAATTTTAAACAATAATAGCCAAATGGCATAGGTGATAGAAAATATTTTCGAGCCTCTTCATCACCGCAAAGTGGAGAACGTATGGCTCAGAATAAGCCTTTGCATGCCTACAGACTCGAGTATCAAAGATACGGCATCGCGGCCATGGGCTGTTACCTAATTCAAAGCACTAATTGGCAGGCAATTAGCATTGATGATTTAAATCAATGGTTCTCAACTCGTGGACCCTCAGGACCCACAATTGTCCTTGGTCATTAAGTCGCGACCGAAAAATAATTGAATTTCTGAAACATTATAATTTATTCCACAAAACGTGTGCAATATTCTACAATCTATGCACTTTTGAAACTTTTAAACAAACAGGGATTCTTTCCAAAACGGATAGTGTAGTAATCACAGCACTAGTGAAAACTACTGTGCTGCTGAGACAAAAACCCAATAAAATAAACTGTAATTGAAACATATGAAATTAATTAGAACTTATTAAGAACAAGAAGTAGGGATGCATCGATACCACTTTTTTAAGACCGAGTACGAGTACAGATACTTTTGTTCAAGTACTCACCGATACCAATTACCGATACTTTTATTTTATGTCATGTGACGCTTTCCAATAAGAACAGACCTCCTATAAAGCCCCCAGGTCTCATGGATTTGCCCCAGCTCATGGATATCCTGACCCCAGCTCATGGATAATTGCCCCCCCAGCTCCTGGATAATTGCCCCCCCAGCTCCTGGATAATTGCCCCCCTGCTCATGGATATGCCCCCCTTGCTCATGGATATGCCCCCCCTGCTCATGGATATGCCCCCCTTGCTCATGGATATGCCCCCCCTTGCTCATGGATATGCCCCCCCTTGCTCATGGATATGCCCCCCCTGCTCATGGATATGCCCCCCTGGCTCATGGATATGCCCCCCTGGCTCATGGATATGCCCCCCTTGCTCATGGATATGCCCCCCTTGCTCATGGATATGCCCCCCTGCTCATGGATATGCCCCCCTGGCTCATGGATATGCCCCCCTTGCTCATGGATATGCCCCCCTTGCTCATGGATATGCCCCCCTGCTCATGGATATGCCCCCCTGGCTCATGGATATGCCCCCCTGGCTCATGGATATGCCCCCCTGCTCATGGATATGCCCCCCTGCTCATGGATATGCCCCCCTGCTCATGGATATGCCCCCCTGCTCATGGATATGCCCCCCTTGCTCATGGATATGCCCCCCCCCCGCTCATACTTACCTTCCTTCAGCGCCGCCGGTAAAGTCTTCGTGCGCGCGCGCTCCTTGGAAGGACCCCAGCCGCGACCACGTGGGACCATGTGATCGCGGCTGGGGTCCTTCCAACGAGCGCGCGCGCGGGAACTTTCCCGGCGTCGCTGAAGGAAGGTAAGTATGAGCGGAGAGCAGCTGCAGGGCCTGTCTGAATGCTCTATCGGCATTCAGACAGGCCCTGCAGCTGCTCACTTTGTTTAATACTTACCTTCCTTCAGCGACGCCGGGAAAGTTTCCGCGCGCGCGCTCGTTGGAAGGACCCCAGCCGCGATCACATGGTCCCACGTGGACGCGGCTGGGGACCTTCCAAGGAGCGCGCGCGAAGACTTTACCGGTGGCGCTGAAGGAAGGTAAGTATTAAACAAAGTTAGGTGAGCAGCTGCAGGGCCTGTCCGAATGCCGATAGAGCATTCGGACAGCCGCCGCAGCCCCTCGGATACCGGCAAGCCGGCTCAATGCCGGCTTCCGGTATCGGAAAAAAATATCGGGGGTACTGCACGAGTACCAAGTACTTCTGCAGTACCCGGTATCGGCACCGATATCGATACTAGTATCGGTATCGGTGCAACCCTAACAAGAAGCATCCCCAGTTTTCCCATAAGTGTCTCAAAGTCTGGGGTGATGGTAGACAAAGCCACTCTTAGGTCATGTTCAATATCATGCAGAGGCAGCCCGCGTAATCACTGAGTCCCACCCACATCTTCCCATTACAGATCCCCCTCACCTTTCCATTACAGGAGTATCTTACCTGATGCAGCGGGTCCCAGGAGGCATGTGGCGGCTGGACCTGTAGCTGAGGGGGAGTGGCTATCCCTGCTTCCCTCACTAGCAAGGGAGGCAGAGGTAGCCATGCCGCCTGGGACCCACTGCTGCAGGTAAGATGCATCAGCGGGTCCCAGGCTTTAGAGAGGCCTGGGACCACTTGCCCCACGATCCAGTCCACCACTGGTCGCGACCCACTTACGGGTCGCGGCCCACTACTTGAGAAACACTGATTTAAATTACTCTGCTTTTCCCTTAGCATCTATATCATGTTACTATGAACATTAGTATGTAATATTATATGAAAGAAACAGAACTCTTGAGGTTGTAGGGTAACCATGGATTGGTCTGGAGCTAACTACTTGAAGTTCATTTGTTTGTTTTGCAAAATTTTGAATAATCAATGGTAGGTAATGAACCATTCTCTGCAAATGGCTAACTGTTGGCAGCTGGCGGAGTTCAATTATTGATAAACCAGTGAAGCTCTTAAGCATGAAAGACTATCAGTATTGCAGTTCTACATACACAAACTGGTAATTACCAGAACACTTCATTTGAAATGATGCCTGACTCTGAATATTTTACAGACAAGGCATGTCACAATTCTGTAAAGGCATAAAAGGGGATCGAAATAAAGCATATATGTCCTACTTCGTTAGCACTTGTAATTTAGACTTCAATGCCCTGTTGTACTGTGTCTTTAATTCTTATTATCATCATTTATATAGTGCCAACAGTTTCTGCAGCGCTTTACAATAACCAAAGGGAACAAAATACATATAAACAGACATAGGATGGAAACAAGAGGTGTAGAGAGCCCTGCTCATAGGAGCTTACAGTCTAGAGGGATTGGGGTTGAGGAAGACAAGAGGAATTGCACTAGATAGCAGGATCATTAGTGCCAGTGGTTTGGGAATGTTGGGTCAATAGAAGCAGCTTCAATCAAGTGTGAGTAGGTGAACAGAGGGAGGAGTTGCGTCAGTGATGCAATACGCTAATCTGAAGAGATTGGTTTTGAGGGAATTCTTGAAGGCCTGAAGGTCAGGGGAGAGTTTGATAGGGCGAGGCAAGTCATTCCACAAGACTGGTGCTGCCCTTGAGAAGTCTTGGAGGTGAGAGTTGCTGCTGAACGGAGTTGTCTAGATGGGACGTGCTTGCGGAGTAACGAAGACATATAGGGAGGGGTTGAGCTATTGAGTGATTTGAACGTGAGCATCAGTATTTTAAACTGTATCCTGAAATGTACAGGAAGCCAATGGAGGGACCGGCAGAGTGGGGAAGTATGCGAGGTGCGTTTAGTGAGAAAAATAAGCCTGGCCCTGGCATTCATTACAGATTGCAAAAGGGGCGATACGGGAGTTGGGGAGGCCAATAAGGAGCGAGTTGCAGTAGTCAAGTCGTGAAATGACAAGAGCATGAACCAGCACTTTTGTGGTATCTTGTGTCAGAAAGGGGCGGACACGGGCAATGTTTTTGAGTTGAAAATAACAGGATTTGGTCACTGTCTGGATGTGGGAAGAGAATGTTAGGTCAGAGTCAAAAGTGACACCAAGGCAGCGACCTTGGGGTGTTGGGCACACAATGGGGTACTTGGAGCAAGGACACCACCAATAATGCTCTGTCAATATGTCAACAGCATACAGAGGACTCCCACAATGCTCTGGGCACAATTTAAATTCATTTTTTTTACTGAAATATACGATTCTAACATCTGTATATTAACAGCATTGGCTTTAGTGGGTTTAACACGCTAGAACTCTATTCACCTACTAAGTGCAGGGTTTGTAAAGTGATGCATATCCAGTATTTATTAAAAATTATGATTTTATATTGATTCACTTTTAGTATATGCTGTTTCCCACCTTGATTCCTTACTGTCTGGTAATACTGTTAAACTAAATAGCAAATACAGTAGGGGATATCGCCTGCTAGAGCAGGACACAATACAGACAAAACACAGACTCGGCTCTTGTAAATACACTGAGAAAACATATTATGAATGGTAATGAGAAATATGCTTTGTATAAAGAAAGCTTATTTGTACAGCAAAGTCTAGCAGAGATAACTGAATCATGTACCTTGCCTGTGGTCATCTTTTCTTTATTTCCCGTTGAAAACTAATAACCTGCTCCATGCAGTTGAAGTATGACAGATGGGGTTAATTATTATGCATTTACAGGGAGCAGAGAAAATGATCTATCTCATAACGTCAAATTTTGTTCCTAAATTTGTGACCATACTCAAAGAATTCACATAATACCCATCTATGTAATTTTTCTGAAGAAACACTCTATGTAAATCCATGGCCACAACCTTTGTTCTGATGTCATCACTCTTGCCTGTATGATTTGATTACAAGTTGACAAGTATGGATGGGAAGCCACAAGGCTTTTAATACTGAAATTAGCTTGTATGAAGAATCCACTGTAAGATTCTTCAAGAGTATCCCTTGTGCTTGCACTTGTATTTACACTCTACTAGAACACTTGGCTAGCATTATTGGAAATTTTCACACAACCTATTGTCAGCAACAAAAGAAGCCGGTTAAAGGACATTTTGAGCTAAAACTAGGAACGAGGACCAGAAGAGTTAACTTACCTCCTTTCAAGCACTGAGGAAACTTAGCTCCTTTCCAGCATTTGCTGAAGGAAGACACAAGCGAAGACGCAGTCATTGTGCTGTGGTTTCAATCAACCCTATGCCTCTCATTGAAGATGCATTGAGAAGCACTGACCATACATTAAATATATTTCTTGCCATCTAACTCCAAGTTCTACTACTACAATGTGTAGGGATGTCCAGGAGATGCATATTTATACAAGGTGTTTATCTCTCCTTGTCTAAGTCCCAGATTCATGATTGACTTATGTACAACAATACAAGCAATATCTCAACTGCAATTGTAACATCAAGGCTGTTGAATATTTCTAAATATTATAATGAAATCCATTTCTACTGTCAAATTGGAATTATTGAAAGAGAATGTATCAGGCAGAGAGTAAAAGTGATATAAGATATAAGATTTATATAATATAAAAGACATGGTAGGAAAGATATTGTATGTACTATTGATGCCAGTATTTTCTTTTTCTGCATCATACCATATCATACGCTCCATTGGCAGCCCTATTCACCGCTCGTTCAACAGACCTATTATTTTTAGTTAGGTTCAGGTTATGGTTGAGGTACCACGGTGACACCCAATGTTAAACCAGAGGAATCACAGGCTAAATTACTTTTTTTACTGAAAATCTTCATGAACATTTGCGACTAAACATTAAGTGAAAGATTAGCAAGGAAACTGTGATTCTGCAACTAGCGATTACCTGCGTAATATTCTCTGTAAGACAAAATGCCAAAGAGATGCTATTTTAAGAAATGCAATCAAGCTTCAAATTCCCTCTCACTTTTACGCTTATCTGTTGTTTTTGCTGCATCAGTAAGAATTTAAAAAAAACACAATTCAAAAGAGGGCAAGATTACGGTCCTAACAAAGTAATTTATTCAGAAATATATTTTTCTCCTATATTCATCTCAAGATCAATCTGGAGTCATGCAGTGTACGACCTCACCTCAGCTGTCTCGCTACTGTACTCTTTTGTATATGAGGGCTCAACTGATGCGTTGCAATGACCATTTGCGTGTGTAGGATAAAGCAGTGGTCTCGTCTACCTTCAGCTGAAAAAGAAGGATTGAATATCAAAAAGTGTAAGTTTTCTTCTTCTCTGAACTATTTCCTGACAGAGTGTGTGAGTGACAGGTCAGTCAGACAGCCTTAGAATGGGGAATTGGATCTGGAAATTGCATTGGGATTGGTGTCTCTTGAAGACAAGCTAAGTTTATCTGCTTTAAGTCATGAACGGGTCGATCATGAACATCTTCCTTAACACCAGTCCTTCCCGAACCGGTCCTTAGGGACCTCTAACACACCAGATGTTAAGGATTACCTTGGGGAAATGTAGACTGATTCCTGCAATCACTGAGTAGCAGACGGTGTCACCTTCAGATATTTTGCCAACCTGGCCTGTTAGCAGGTCCCCGACATGTAGAGAATCGGCCGCCGAATGCCACTGCAAACCTGCCACTGCCAACCTGCTGAACATCTGCCAGAAACCCGCCGCACATCTGCCGCAAACATGCCGGAGGACCACGGAATAAAACCAAAAAAACAATACGGTTGAAAGTATCAAAACTGAAATGCTGTTTTCAAAAAACTGCTGAACGAAAATGCCTGGAATTTACATATAAGGTCCTATGAATGATGATAAAAAGGTCGGTTACAGAAAAAACGCTTAAAAAAAAAGGGAAAAAAAATCATGAAAAATGCCTAAAAGATCCTAAAAAAAATCTTTTTACTGCAGATTAAAATAATAAACGCTTTATTAGAAATTGAATACAATAGGAATATTTTTTAACACTGAAGCCTATGGGATTCTCCTGAATAAATCTGCCGAATGAAACCACCGAACAGCAGGGCATTCTGCAACCTTTCACTGCTGTTTGGTGTTCTCTGAATAGATTAACCATTGCTTCTCTATGGGGGATTTCACGGCCTTCAAACAGGTACCATACTTGCTTGCAGTTTGCCAAAATTTGGCGAACTGCATGCTCTCTGAATAGCGGAATGGCCACGAAATGGCACCATACGGGGAAATTCACCGGTTCGGTGACATTTCGGGGCCGGATAGGCTCTCTCTGAATAACCCCTATGATGTCTCTCAAAATTATCCATAAACAGGTTGGCATGTGAGGGGGCTATATTGGATCACATCGTCATACCCTGCTGTTGCTGATACGTATCATCTGCAAATAGAAAAAAAATCCTTTTAAGTACAATTCCAACAGCTGCATTAAGAATCTGGTTTGTCTTAGAGTGTATAGACTACCTTCTCTAGAACTTCTCTAATAGCCTCCAACCCCCCCCCCCCCCATCATTTGGAATAGATGTTTACTTACTATATCCCAAGTAAGGCTAATGTCAGACGAACGCAGTCTGAGCGCACTCTGCGTGCATGCATAACGGACAGACATACTGACGGAAGATACTGTAGACACCACACGGTGTGTGTTTTTTTGATGGACGTAGAAAAAAAAGGGAATTAAGGAAATAAAATGAATATGAAAAATGATAAACATTTGAAAAGGATATGAAAAGCCATTTTGTGCGTCAAGTTGCTGGACGTCGCAAATGTGCTGCGTCTGACATCTCCTCATCACTCACACAGAATGCTACACGGACGTGGCACATTCTGCGCGTCCGTGGTAGCGGTTTTACGTTCTTGCCTAACTTGCATCCATTTGCCACGTGCGTGGTGCGTGCGCAGTTCGGTGCACACGTATTTCGTGTGTGGGTCTCTATTGATCATGATTCTATGCTACGACGGACGTTAAACTGTGCGGCAACACGTACGTGATCAGGGCCACCATCAGGGCATTACACCCCATGCTGCCGTAAGGGGCCCGGTGGGGTCCCGGGCCGCCAGGGCCCGTGGGGGGGGCGGGTCCCCCTCGGCAGCGGCATCGCCCTTTTCCAGCTCCGGTATCGGACTCGAGGAGTCCGAATCCGGAGCTGTGTCTCTGCAGCAGGAGCCGGAGGAGACACTGTGTCTCCTCCGGCTCCTGGCAGCTTCACTGGCTGGCTGGGCGGGGCCCAGCAGCATGTGGGGGCCTCCCAAGCACGTTGCTTTGGCTCCGCCCCCTCCACTCAGTGACGCTGCGCGCCTGAGCTGGAGGGCCTGGGCTGAAGACGGAAGAAAAGAAGATTGAAGAAAAGAAGAGAGAAGAAAAGAAGACAGCGGAGTGGTGAGCCAGGGCCCAGCCTAGACCCAAGGCCCAGACCCCAAGGCCCAGACCCTGGGCCCAGACCCCAGGGCCCAGACCCCAAGGCCCAGGGCCAAGACCCCAAAGCCCAGACCCCAGGGCCCAGACCCCAAGGCCCAGACCCTGGGCCCAGGGCCCAGACCCCAAGGCCCAGACCCAGGGCCCAGACCCCAAGGCCCAGGGCCCAAGGCCCAGACCCTGGGCCCAGACCCTGGGCCCAGGGCCCAGACCCCAAGGCCCAGACCCAGGGCCCAGACCCAGGGCCCAGACCCCGGGCCCAGACCCCAGGGCCCAGACCCCAAGGCCCAGACTCCAAGGCCCAGACCCAGGGACCAGACCCTGGGCCCAGGGCCCAGACCCCAAGGTCCAGACCCCAAGGCCCAGACCCAGGGACCAGACCCTGGGCCCAGGGCCCGACCCCAAGGCCCAGACCCTGGGCCCAGACCCCAAGGCCCAGGGCCCAGACCAAGGCCCAGACCCCAAGACCCAGGGCCCAGACCCCAAGGCCCAGACAACAGGGCCCATGGCCCAGACCCCAGACCCCAAGGCCCAGACCCCAAGGTCCAGACCCAGGGACCAGACCCTGGGCCCAGGGCCCAGACCCCGAGACCCAGACCCTGGGCCCAGACCCAGGGCCCAGACCCCAAGGCCCAGACCCTGGGCCCAGACCCCAGGGCCCAGACCCCAAGGCCCAGACAACAGGGCCCATGGCCCAGACCCCAGACCCTGGGCCCAGACCCCAAGGCCCAGACCCCAAGGCCCAGACCCCAGGGCCCAGGGCCCAGACCCCAAGGCCCAGACCCTGGGCCCAGACCCAGGGCCCAGACCCTAAGACCCAGACCCTGGGCCCAGACCCAGGGCCCAGACCCTGGGCCCAGACCCTGGGCCCAGACCCCGGGCCCAGACCCCAAGACAAAGACCCTGTACCCAGACCCCAAGGCCCAGACCCAGGGCCCAGACCCTGGGCCCAGACCCCAGGGCCTAGACCCCAAGGCCCAGGGCCCCACCCCCAGACCACAGACCCCAAGGCCCAGACCCCAGGGCCCAGACCCCAGGGCCCAGACCCCAGGGCCCAGACCCCAAGGCCCAGACCCCAGACCCCAGGGCCCAGACCCCAGGCCAGACCCCAGGCCCAGACCCAAGGCCAGACCCCAAGCCCAGACCCCAAAGCCCAGACCCCAGGGCCCAGACCCCAGGCCCAGCCCAGACCCAAGGCCCAGACCCCAGGCCAGACCCCAGGGCCCAGACCCCAAGGCCTAGACCCAGACCCCAGGCCCAGCCCCATGGACCAGACCCCAAGGCCCAGACCAAGGGACCAGAGCCCAGACCCAGGGACCAGGGCCCAGACCCCAGGCCAGACTCAGGGGCCAGGGACCAGACCCCAAGGCCCAGTCCCAGGGACCAGACTCAGGGCCCAGACCAGACCCCAAGGCCCAGGCCCAGCCCAGACCCCAAGGCCCAGAGCACAAACCCCAGGGCCCAGACCCCAAGGCCCAAACCAGACCCAGGGACCAGGCCCAGACGCAGAGGCCATCATATACAGCCCGTTACTGTGAGATTTATTGCTGTGGATTCTGTGATATGTTCATACACACTGCACATTACTGGGAGTTTTATTGCTGTGGTGCTATGTTATGTCCTTTTTTTGAAGGGGGAGAAAAGCTGTTAGAGTTTGAGAGAGTGCCGGGGGGGCCCCATCGTGAGGTTTAGTAAGGGGCCCCATCATTTCTGATGGCTGCCCTGTACGTGATAACTGCGATCGTCTGACATGGGCCTAAATAGAAAGTTAGATCCCACCAAATCAAACATCAGAGGTGTCTAGAACAAAAGATCTAGATCGTTTTACAAATGGTTTAAATATTTGGTCCAGAAAGATAGAAATCCATTGTAGTATTGATTCTGTGCTTGCCACTATATGGCGTCCTGTGGGATTATCAAGGATTTATCAAGTTTTTTTATGTACTTTGGGGAGCAGATAAAAAAAAATTCAAAATTCAAAAAATTTCTTGAGAGGTTCAGCTATAACTGTATAGCTAGGAGCAAAGAATATGAAACATTCTTCAGTCTGGTGTGGTTTAACAGTGACATTCTCTAGTTTACTAAACATGCTCCCAGAAAATGCAGATACTCTTTACAGTGCAAACAATATTGTCAAGTCTTAGGGTTTTATTACATTCCTTGCGCAAACGTTAACGCGTGTGCAAAAATGCATTAGCGCGAGGGGCAAAACCCTTTGCGCAGAACGTCGTATTACAATGTCCACGCAAAAAAATGCACGTTGACGTCTACCGCGGGTGAACCTGCGCGAACCCTGCGTGAGCGTAATGTACTTTGCGCGTCCTATACTTAACATTGTGAGCGCAAATGCGTTTGTGCGCTGGTACGCGGATGGTATTACAATCTATGCACAAAATTTAACGGACAACGTTTGCACGCATAATTTTAACGTCTTTGAAAAGCTGGTGTTAAAAGCAAATCTGAACGTTCTGGCCGAAACCAAATAAACCAGCCTAAAATAATAAAAAAAATACTGCAAAGTATAGTTACACATTCTATGCATACCCCAAAAATTTAATTGAGACGTTGTGCGTGTTTTTATTGTTGCTGCAGCATATATACTCAGATTGATTTTGACAGGCACAAAAACTTAACGGGAGACAATTGTGGTTCTTAATTCTGATTGCACACCGATTTCTGTGCGCAACGTTAATGCGTGCGCGTTTTTCACGTCTTTTTTACGCGCGTTATTTTTTGACAGATGACAAAATGTGCTCGGATTGTAATACCAGCGTTTAACGTTTTGCGCAAAAATTACGCATTTACGTGCATTTTTGCGCAAAGAATGTAATAGAGCCCTTAGATTTTTATATCTATGCAAATTGGTGTACTGCATAGGAAATGTGCTTCCCAGCACAACATATAATTCAGATGCTCCAGGTAGGAAATAAAGTCTAAATACCAAGGATTCCTGTAGGATACATTTTCGGCATATTGCATAGGGGTCCTTTTCATAGGATGACCATCAACATGAAGTGATCTGTGTACCAGAAAATGAGGTGACTCTACATACACACAGTGATATAAAAGCTTTATGCAATTGTATGTAGAGCTTTTATATCACTGTCAGGGTTATCCAAAGAGATCCGAATTGCTTGAGAAAGGTAACCGAACGAACCAGAGAGCAGGCAATTCGCCAAATCCTGGCGAATTGCCTGCACATACGGTGCCTGTTCGGTACCTGTTCGAGGGCAGAGAAATCCCCATGAAAAAGCACTGCTTCGGCTATTCAGAGAACACAAAGCAAAACCAGCAGTGAAAGGTTCCCGAAATGCCCTGCCATTCGGGGGTTTAATTCGGCAAGTTAATTCAGGAGAATCCCATAGGCTTCAATGTTAAAAATATTCCCATTTTAATTCAACATCTAATAAACCATTCATTACAAAATTCTGCAGTAAAGAGTCTCTTTATTTATAGATTTTTTAGGATACTTTAAAAAAACAATTCTGAAAAATGCTTAAAGTTTACTTATTTTTTCTGTAACAGCCCTCTTTATTATCATTCCCTGGACCTCATATGTAAATTTCAGACATTTTCGCTCAGTAGTTTCTTTGCAAACAGCGTTTCATTTTCACAGATTCACACAAACGGTTTTGCTAATTTATTCACCTCCCTCGTCTGCGGTCTCAGCTGCTTCGGCTGTGTGCGATCGGCTCCTGCTCGGTCTTTTTCCGTGGTTTTCGGCAGGTTAATCCAGATGTTTTTGGGGGTTTTCGGCGTGCATTCGGTGGGTTTTGTGGTTAGTATTCGTCGGGTTTGTGGCAGCTTTTCCCTGCAATTCGGGGACCCTGTGGTGTTTGCTGAATACACCGCAGGGTCACCGAAATGGGATCGGCAAAAGGAACCGAATTGAAGAGAACGAAAAGTCACCGAATCTCTTTGAATAACCCTGTGAGTGTTCCTACAAACACTGCTATGTGCTTCCTGAGTAAGGTTTCAATGTCAATGAGAAGTTTATAAAAAAAATGCTAAAAGACATTAAACCCAACGTCCCAATCACATCTGTCAACGTCTCTCTTGCAAAAGCCAGGCATTACCACCAACTAACTTGCTTTTGGTTGGACCCTCTTGAAGTTTCGCGGTTGACCAGGTTTCTGTTGTCAGAGACAAGAATCTGTCCAACTTTCTCTGTGACATAGCAGGATGTGCCCCATTTCATAATGCATCAGGAAAACACAGCTCAAAACCAAACTTGAATGGCACTTTTGTTAGGAGTTCTTGAAGCGTCCCTTTCATTTGCTTGAAATTAAGAGGAGACACATGAGTTAGTGAATGGACATGTGGGTGTTCAAACACTGGAGTGTCCAAAGCCATTGGCAAAGGAAAATACTAGGCAAATGAGACCCTTTTGCCCAAACGTTTTGGTTCCCATCTTCACTTTTGTTGTGATTTGATTTAAGATAGAAAGAGATAATTGGAGTTTGTAATTAATCAAAATTTCATGTGACACCCCCTAATGACATGGGATGCTCACGTCTGCATGCTGGAAGCAAGTTCCAGAAACCTTCTACATGGCAGAGTAAGGGGGATTAATAAAAATGACTTTTGCTCCAAGCACAAGGCACAGCAAATTACATAAACCACCTTGTTAATGCTTCTGTAATTTGACTATGTTTACAGCAGTGTTTTGGTTGAAAGTGATTTTCCTGTCCTGGAGAATTTGTTGCCTCAGCCACTTATTGAATTTTAAATGAAACTAAATTGACTGCAGAGGTGGGGAAAGTATAGTTCATGATGCGGTTATTTTTTATTATATTTCCCTCTTTTGCTGGCACAGCTCAGAAAGTATTTTTCAATATTAGAAATAAGTAATTTTCTGCATCTCTGGAAAAAAAATCAAAGGGAAGAGATTTCTCCAAGCATTATTATTGACAACCAAGTTTTGTCTTTTCATATACAGAGTGATGTGTATCCCCAGTCTTTTTGTGGTGCTTTAACCTAGTGTGTAAGAGAGTAGTATACATGTGCACAACGAAAAAATTTGTTTCGTTTTGGATCAGTTCGCTCCACTTTTCAATTAGTTTCGTTGCATTCGTTAGGTTACCGTGATTCATATTTCGGATTCATTCTTTAGTTCGGACTATGAGTAATTTGTATTTTGGGTTGATTCATTATTTTGTTTTTATTGGTAATTCGCTTTTTGGACCAATTTAATTTCATGTTAATTAATTATTTCATATTTCGTTTCTATTTTGTATTTCAATTTTATTTTGTATTTCGGAATGTGAAACAGATGAATTAAAATTACTTAGGTTACGTAAAAAAAAATCCACCTGTCTTTGGTGCTGAAACCTATTCAATACCAAGGACAGCAGATTTTCTACAGCTACGGAGGCTGCGGAGCCTCACAGAGCTGCTATCCATGGTTCTGAATATGTTTCAACACCACGAATATCTGCTGAATAGGTTTCAAAACCATGGATAGCAGCTCCGTGGGGCTATGGAGCCCCATGGACCTGCAATCCATGGTTTTGAAACCTATTCAGTACCAAGGACTGCAGCTATTCTTGGTGTTTAAACCTATTGGATAGCACCATGGATAGCAGCTCTGCGGGGCTCCATAGCCCTGCTATCCATGGTGCTGAAACCTATTCAGTATCAAGGACAGCAGCTATTCTCAATGCTAAAAGCCATAGGTTTCAGCACCAAGAATAGCTGCTGTCCTAGGTACTCTAAAAGGATATAAACTGCTGGCGTGATGTGAATTAAAATGGTCTGAACACAAAATGAATTATAAATTGAATTATATAGCATAAGAGTAAATCATACAGTATTGTAGCTTACAGGGAAAAATAACAGATAAGCCAACCAAAATCTGTATTACAATGCAATATCTGTATACAAAAAATCCCAAAACGGCGCATGTGGTTTCCAGTGAGAAGTATAATAGCAATTGTATATGCCCGTGCTAAAAAGTCCAGTGAATAAACAAAATCCAGTCGAAAGCAAGTGAATGTAGAGTCCAGTGTATTGAAAAATCCAAGATATGAATACTTTAGGAAGGGAGTCATCAGTGATAGATTTCTCTTTGTTCCTTTCGGCGAATCTCAAAGACAAAAAAAATGAAACAATCGTGTAATTCTGAGTGGAAACTGATGTCCCTAATTTACAGACAATGGAAAAAGAGTGTGCGTTTATTTCCTTTGTCTGTAAATTAGGGACATCGGTGAAGAAATGCAAGGATATGATTTGGAATGGGCAAGGTTGCCCTGAACAGCACAACTTAATTCAATGATAAATTTAAATTACAATAACAGCGCATTCCTTTGGCTTGGTGTTGTAGATTCTGAGCCAAAATGACATCTAAGGACATAATCCACTTGTCTGAATAGACACACATAAGTCGTAGAAACAGAAACAACTGCACATTGCATGTAGCACATGACAGAAACTATCGGATTAATCCAAAACACAGCAGTACCTATCTGTACATGGATATTTTAGCACACTTGGTCATAATATTTCTAAAATGCAATTCCTAATTATCAAACATATGATACTTCAGAGAGGCGGTGATAGAGAAAATGATACAGAAAACAGATGTGTACTGGAAAAGGGAACTTTTGTCTCTCTGAGGCCTTAATATTGATTATGAACAGGGTCCTTTTTTGGAGTGTTCAAGCTGTGCGATCACACAGGGCGCCATGGGTACAGATAAGCGATCAGAGGCCAGAACAGCTCACACATTGAGCAGGTGAGAGGAAGACATGAGAGTAGATCTCCTCATGTTTTCCTATCAGAGGCAGAGCTTTCACAGCGTGCAGCTCTGTGTGAAACAGCTCTGTCCTCTATTTGCTACTTCGTCCGTCACTGAGCTCCTCCTGTGAGCCCTGTCCCCACACCATGTGGTTTCAACTTCACTCCGCGTGGCTCTGCCCATTGTGACCGCACCCCTGTCAGGGCACACTGACCTTTGGTGACAGGAAAGAGGGGGCACAGTGTGACAAAATGGCAACAGGGGACAGAAGTAGGGGCACAGAGTGTTAAGGGGGTGCTGAGTGACAAAGGAGAGGGAGACACAGAATTTGGTGTGGCAAATTTGCATTAACGCAGATAGCCCATGTGACTTTCCTTATTGTATATGTGGAGGGTCCACCAGGATATGGGGAGAGGGTTAAATAGTAAATGAAATGAAAAACTACCAAATGTTGGCTCTGAATAACCCAAATATGCTTCGAGAACGTTTATCAGCACAGATAAAGAAGAGAAGTCAACCCTGTTGATTGAACTCCAGTGTATACAACCAATTAATGTATTTTGAATCAGATTTTAGTAAGTTCACCAATAGTTATTGGGCATAGTGGTGTTAAATCACATGGTCGTTGGTTGTTACATATTCTCATAAGGACATATATGGAGCGTGCCCTCAAATGGGAGGACACCATTGGAATGGGTTTTATTTTTTGGCCCATAATCGGTGGTGGTTGAATTAAGCCAGCGCCTTCGGTCACTATGGTTACGAGTACACGTTACCTTGTAGGGCTGGTTTGTAGACGCGGGCGCTGATTATGCTTTTGGGGAAAGTCACGTTATTGGTCTTAGGAGCGAGATGTGCTTTGTCGGTCACCATGGTTTCACGCTGTACGTCATCACAGGGAGACAGACATGTGCGTTGCGTGTCCTGAGACGCTTAATTGGAGGGAGGGGGTAAGCGATTTTAACTGTTATAAATGTGATTTTATGTGTTAATTGTATTATGTCCTGAGGAAAGCTCCGATCTGGAGCTGAAACGTTGACCCCTTGTGGAGAAATAAAGGTCAAAGATTCTTAATAGTCCTGGAGTGACGCCTCATTCATTTACTTTTATATATGTATACACACACACACACACCAGCCACTTTATTAGGTCCACTTGCTAGTATCAGATTGGACCCCTTTTGCCTTCAGAACTGCCTTAATTCTTCGTGGCATAGATTCAACAAAGTGTTGGAAACATTCCTTGGAGAAACCAGTGTAAGATGATGAGCTTTGTGACATGGTGCATTATTCTGCTGGAAGTAGCCATCAGAAGTTGGGTACACCGTGGTCATAATGGGATGGACATGGTCAGAAACAACACTCAGGCTGTGACGTTTTAACAATGTTCATTTGGAACTAAGGGGCTCAAAGTGTGCCCATAAAATATCCCCCACACCATTTCACCATGTCCACCGCTGCAACCCTGAACTGTTGATACAAGGCAGGACGGATTCATGCTTTCATGTTGTTTACGCCAAATTCTGACCCAACCATCTGAATGTCGCAGCTGAAATTGAGACTCAGACCAGGCAACGTTTTTCCAATCTTTTATTATCCAATTTTTTTGAGCCTGTGCAAATTGTAGCCTCAGTTTCCTGTTCTGAACTGACAGGAGTGGCAAGCGGTGTGGCCTGCTGCTGCTGTAGTCCACCTGCTTCAAGGTTCGATGTGTTTTGCGTTCAGAGATGGTATTCTGCATACCTTGGTTGTAATGAATTATTTGAGTTACTTTTGCCTTTCTGTCATCTCGAGCCAGTCTGCCCATTCTCCTCTGACCTCGGACATCAACAAGGCATTTTTGTCCACACAACTGCCGCTGACTAGATATCTTCTCTTTTTAAGACCATTCTCTGTAAACTCTGGAGATGGTTGTGCATGTAACTCCCATTAGATCAGTGGCTTTTGAAATACTAAGACCAGCCCGTCCGGCACCAACAACCATGCCATGTTCAAAGTCATTTAAATCCCCTTTCTTCCCCATTCTGATGCTCGGTTTGAACTTCAGCAAGTCATCGTCACTACATGTAGATGCCTAAATGCATTGAGTTTGTGCCATGTGATTGTCTGATTACCAATTTGTGTTAAAAAGCAATTGAACATGTGTACCTAATACAGTGGATGTTGAGTGTATATATACATATTTAAGTTATGGTGGAGGGTAAAATACATACTTGTTTTCCACAGTTACGTTCCGCGTTCAAAAGTGTTGTTTTTGAGATTTGCCACATATTTATCCATAACGACTGCATATTTTCACTGTATCATCATAATTACAAGCTCTAACGCTTGGATTCTATGTAGGCACAGTCTATCACAACATTTGTTAATTCACATGCACACCTAAGGGACTAAGGGCAAAAAGTAGAAAGATAAAAATCAATTTGACGTGGTCTACGGATGTCTAGCTGAAGATGAAAGCGATTCAGATCCTAAGTACATTTTCCATCAACTCCCAGTCAATGCTAGCCTGCTCTGTAGTCCTAATACTCACTAATAACTGATGTTTTAAGCCCTAAATCCTCTCTAAGCATACGTGAGCCGCCTATGTTTTATTGAACTAACACTATCAGTGCTGCAGTGGAATGAAGCAAAGTACAGCATTATATCTACACATAGTTGTTAGAAATCTAGTCAAAGACAACTATTACAATAATAACAACCATTGCCTGTTGCTCAGAGGACCTCTACAAAGCATTTTTGTTCTGTACATGACCCTGTAGAAACTACAGAGAGGCACAATAAACAGTCTTTCCATTTCCCCAGCACATATAAATAAAGTTCACCCCTTTGCAGAATTCTAGCTCCCCTGCTATAATTGATTTCCTTTCTGGTATTGAGATCTCGTTCAGTAAATCGATTATTGTTGCTGGATTCTAATCGCCCACCGCAGTCTCCAGTGCACTCCATTTCTGACATAACTCCCTTAGTTTAGTTTTGTAACTAAAAAACCTCATTAACATCCCATTGATAAGCTCCTGATGAAATTGCCGATAGTGCGGCAAAGAAACGCACATTGAGCAAGATCATACTAATATAGCAGTATTATAACCAAAATTATCAATGGGATGTTAATGAGGTTTTTTAGTTACAAAAATGTTTTGCCTATGAGGCTTCCAATATCGATTTATGGTTGTGACAGCCCAAGCTTTATTTGTCGATGCCGGTGATTCATCTTACCATTTGTGGTGTTTGGATGGCTCAAAGACACAAGTGTGGTTATATTGTGATTCATTTCAAACAAATTTTGGATATTTAATCAACCCTGACTGGCAAATGTGGACTGATAACAGTGCTGCTTGTATTGAACAAATGAAACACGCTTGCACCTAACGTCCACCGCATTTATTTAGGGAAGTTTGGAACATATTTTTATGTACCCTATAAAGGATTACCAGCCGTTGGTATCATATGATGGAACCGGCATTTTCCTGATTTAAAGATATTAATTTACAAACTATCGCTGTGCCCAAATTGCCTTGTATACTAGCGGTTGTCTTTGGTATAAATCCTGAGGACTGATTGGTATGTACTCAAGGAGTGCTGTGATTAATTAATGCTGGTTCACATCTTGATCATTAAATTATCAACTCACAACTCATGTCTGAAATTAGCTAGAATCTTAATATGAAGAGGCAAGTGATGTGTAGGATGTGAGTTGGGAATATTGAATACAGCGTGTTTAAAGTTCATAACTCCATCAAATGAGTACGTACCCCCTTGACTATAGGAAGCATCAAGCTTTTTCAGTCAATCATTACCAAGGATAAGCAGCCAAAGTACGTCGAAATTGAGTCTGATCTGATTGAGTGTATACGCAAGAGCATATTTAGAAGGATTCAATGCTGGATTTATCACATACCACACACGAAGTGTTTAATTCATCCCAAATGTTTCATTACTTATAAGCTTTATGACTCACTTCCACCATATGCCCTATATGAATTGGTCAATCACCCCAAATGTTTAATAAATTGTTGACACAATTTGGTGTGTGAACTAGCCGTGTATCGGAATTAAGCAACTGAACTGCTATAGGCAGATCACTATCTGTCATTGGATCAAATTACACAAAAAAATATGGTGCAATTATTCTATTATCTATTAATAAAAGTTTGATTTATTTTAATATATATCAATAAAGGATTGATTTTATTATTAATACAATAGGGATCTTTTTTCCTCGATTTGAGGAAGTTTGGGCTTAAGCTTCGTATGCAGCCTCAACCCATCCCTCTGACCAAGCACTCGCATACCTTGTGTGAAAAGTATGCAAAATACGCAATTTGCATATGTACGTACGAAAGCTACGTACACTACGCAAATTGCTTATTTATTTATTTTTTACATAAAATTTCTTTTAAGCAAACATTTTATCTATATATTTTTTTATCCAATGAATCGATTAATCAAAATAATAATCAGCCAACTAATCGATTATGAGAATAATCGTTAGTTGCAGCCCTATATCAAACCCTAGAAATTTTTGGAAAATCATAAGTAACATAAAATCACTCCCCTGTCCACTCCCAACAGTCTGCTGCCAAAGTAAACAACCAAACCCTGCAACACCCCCTAGAGGCATCAAATGCCTTTAATAATTATTTTGTTGGATGCGCCACCACCCTGATTGCTAAACTAACAAGTGACACGCATTCAGAAAGGCCGCACGCAGGTCAGGGCCCACCAACTGTACAAAGACCCTGTATCACATAGGGTCATTACAAAACTTCTCTGTAACCAAGAAAATGAAACACCAGTCTGGGTCAAATCCCAGCAATGCTGTTGAAGATCACTGCACCGGCAATTGCAAAACATGTCGCAACCGTAATGAATGGTGACTGGGTACATACCTAAACTCTGGAAGACTGCAAGGGTGGTACCTATCCATAAAAGTGGTGACAATACTTTGGTATCCAACTACCGTCGGAAATCATTGCTCCCTGTAATGTCAAAAAAATTGGAAAAGGGGCGTGGCAGGAACGCCGAGAGAGCTGGATGTATGAGCGCTGAGCTCCCAGGCCCGAGTGCACAGATTGTCATTTCGGGGCAGAAATAACAGCGATGGCACA
The DNA here is from genome assembly GCA_009667805.1 of Leptobrachium leishanense. Classification (NCBI taxonomy): domain Eukaryota; kingdom Metazoa; phylum Chordata; class Amphibia; order Anura; family Megophryidae; genus Leptobrachium; species Leptobrachium leishanense. The sequence goes on along the minus strand of CM019063.1, from coordinate 156,490,089 downwards.
GCGGAAAAAGGCACTTGCTACCACAGGAATCTCAGGGACTGCGGGGACCCAATGTCGATCCTCCATTTTGCCGGTTTTGGGGGATACGTCTCAGCGGCGGACCTCCGGTAAGGGATCCAAAATGGCGCCTGGTGACTCAGATCAGGAGGCCTCCCCGCCCCGCTTAGATTCAACGGCAAAAGGGAGCGATATGGAGCATGAACTGCAGGCCTTACTACAGAGCTTGCCGACTAAAACAGATTTGGCTGCTCAGTTCACCCAAATGGAGCGCAATTTTAATGCTAAATTTGACGAACTGGGGTCTGATTTGAAGCAATTGGGAGGCTGCGTGGTGGACTTAGAAGAGGACAGAGACGCGCTATTTTCTCATGTGGAACTTTTAAATGGTCAAATGCTGACGCAAGCTAAACAGTTGGTCACGCTGCATAGACACCTGGATGATGTCGATAATAGAGGCAGACGAAACAATCTTCGCATAAAGGGTTACCCGGAAGCAGACTCTGGCAAGGAAGATGTTAAAGAACTACTCCGTGGTCTGTTTAATGATATACTGGGTCGTTCTGGAGAGGAATTGCTAGTTTTGGATAGAGCACACCGGGCGCTGCTGCCGAGGGGATCACAAAATGACGCATCTTGTGATATTATGTGTCGCTTGCAAGATTTTACACTGAAGGAGGAAATTCTCCGAGCAGCACGCAAAACTTCGGAAATTAAAGTGGACGGTCACGTGATACTTTTCTTCCAAGATGTCTCCTGGACCACTTTACAGGCACGGAGGGCTCTGAAACCGTTGACTGAAGCGCTTCAGGAACGTGATATTCGTTATTGTTCAGGATTTCCGCTATCTCTACAGGTGACGCATAACAACCAAATTCATTCTGTCGCGTGACCTGAAGACATTCCGGACTTTGTGCAGGCTTTTGGACTTCCAGAAGTTGACATCCCAGAATGGTATGGTTCGTCGTCGCCATCTGATACTCTCCCCTTCCCACAGCGACCCCGATGGACTCAACAGGCGAAAAAAAAAACGTAAAGGCAAGCCCTCTGCAGCGGCCCCTTCTGAGCCAGACCCAGAACCGTGAGGGAAGCCCATGCTTTTGCTGCCATCATTATTTGAAATATTATACGCTTTGAGATTTTCTGCCCCCTTGCAAATTTTTTTTATGATTGAATGCGCTCGGGTCCGGCATACGAGACAGTCAGATGAGACTCTTGCTCTGTTCCCAGGATTGTTGGAAAATTCAGGGACTTTCTCGGCCGCCCCCTGAGTGTTTTTTTTTTTCTATGTCCTCTGATGGGTTTTCCCGCTATCAGAGGTCTACACTACCTCAATTTGTGTCAAGTTTTTTGTTGTTATTGTTGTTTGTTTTTAGATTTTTCTTTTTGGTGATCACTCTTACTATTTGCTATGCTACTAGGGGGTATTGGCAGGTCCCAGGCTCTGGGGCCCTCCTCTCTAAATTTTTTGAGTAGCTAGTTTAGCCACTTGAATGCTAAGGACGCGCTCAGCGCGTCCTCAGCATTCCCGCTGGTGTGCTGAGGACGCGCTGAGCGCGTCCTCACTTTGGGGTCAGCGTTCGGCCGGGTTCCGGCCGATCGCTGGCCCCTCCGGTGCGGGCTGACATCCTGGATGTCAGTCCGGCATCCGGACCAGCAGCCGCCATTATTAGGTGTCATCGCGGGGGCGCGAACACCTAATTCAGGCGCCCCCCCCGCATGTGCGGAGGAGGCGCCTGAAAGGGAGGGGGGGAGGTCCTTCGGACCTCTCTCCCTCCCGATCGCGGCGCACAGGTGGTTAACCCAGGCATCATTGGAAGGGCACAGCCTGCCCTTCCAAATGATGCCTGGCATTAAACCCTGGGGAGCTGGATCGCGAATCGGCGCTGAAAAGCGCCGGTTCGCGATCCTTTCCCGGAGCTGGCCGACATCTTGGATGTCGGCCAAGCTTCCGGGAACTCCCCCAGAGGACTGGCGTCATCGTGCGTAGCACGATGACGCCAGTCCTACAGTTAACCCCTAACTGCCACCAAGTGTGGAGATAGGGAGTTCCAATGAACTCCCTATCTCCCGATCCGTGGCAGTTAGGGGTTAAATTTTGATATGGTTGGATCGGCCAGAGCATGGCCGTTCCAACGATACCAAACATGAAAGTTAAAAATTTTGTAAAAAAGAAAAAGAAAAATAAAAAAAAAATTAAAAAAAAATTAAAAAAAAAAAATAAACACTTTTTTTTTATTTTTTTTGGTTTGTTAGTGCAGCAATATTGTTCCCATTTCAATTATAATGTGAACAATGATGCTGCACTAACGATTTTTGTATGCGGTGCGTTTGTTAAAAATAGTGTCATTTTCCCCAAAAAAAAATGTAACGAGACCCCATCTCTAATTTTTTTAACAAGCGCACCCCATACAAAATATAACCGCAATTGCTCGCATGTTAAAATGTGGAAAAAACACTTTACACATTGTAAATTATTAAAAATACATATTTTATTGCATTTTTGTTATAATATACAGACATGACATAACGTATACATATAATAATGACATATTATGAATCTACCGAGTCTGACGGAAAGAACGATATATAATATGTCGGTGTCATATACTAAAATAAGCCTTAAAAACACGTTTAAACATGATGCGCAAAACAGGTAAAAAATGACCTCAGCACAGGGGCGGGAAAAGCCTCAGCAGCGAAAGGGTTAAATTTGATTTCTATGAATGTCCGAGGTCTTAATATGCCTGCCAAATCCTTGAAAGCTCTTGCGGAATTTCAGAGGTTGAAGGGTGATGTTATTTTTGTTCAGGAAACGCATTTTATGGACGGTTCGGTGCCAGGTTTTCGTAATGCTCGCTATCCGACGGGTTATTTTAGCAATTTTGGGGAGACAAAATCTAGGGGAGTTGCCATTCTTTTTGCGTGACATGTGCCTTTAATCAGCAAGATATGGTGACCGACCCACAAGGTCGATTTTTGATGGTTAAAGGGATGTTGGGCAATACTAAGTTAACTTTTGTAAATATATATCTGCCGAACCGCTTGCAAACCAAATGCCTCCGAAAAGTGTTACAACGTTTGTCCAAATTTCAGGAAGGTTTTGTGGTCTTAAGGGGTGATTGCAATGTTTCGTTAGATATGCCGGCGGATTGTGTACAGGGTAGGGGGTCATCTGTTCCCTCCCTATGGGTACAATTTCGTAAACTCTTGTCAGTGGACCATTTGATGGATTGTTGGCGTTTCCGTAATCCAGCAGTAAATGACTACACGTTTTATTCCCATGCCTTTAAGAAGTATTCTAGAATAGATTATTTTTTGTGGAACATAGGGCTTTGGAAATGGTACGCAGCTGCAAAATAGGACCCATCACATGGTCGGACCATGCCCCCCTCATGTTATCTTTAGCCTTACTTAAGAGAGGACTGAGAATGCCTGGCGTTTGAATGAGTCTTTACTGATCCCATGACGCGAGCGGAGGTGACTGCCTCTTTATTATTATTATTCTTTATTTATAAAGCGCCAGCATATTCCGCAGCGCTGTACAATAGGCACAGTATAGACAGAGTTACAATACAATACAATGAACAACATTTGACAAACAATACAGGAGTAGATGAGGGCCCTATTCCCATAGGAACTCACAATCTAGGAGGGTTGGGGTTGGAAACAGGAGGAGAGGACTGCAAGGTGAGAGTGATTGATGGTTGCGTCAGTGAGTTGGGTGGTAGGCTTCCCTAAATAGGAATGTTTTAAGGGAGCGTTTGAAGGAAGAGAAGTTAGGGGAAAGTCTGACCATATGAGGGAGAGCATTCCAGAGAGTGGGGGCTGCGCGTGAGAAATCCTGCAGTCTATCATGGGAAGAGGTGATGCAGGGAGACACTAGGCGCAGGTCACTGTTTCACCTTAGGGAGCGGGCTGGGGTGTATTTAGTGATTAATGAGGACAGGTAGTGGGGAGCTGAGTTAGTGAGGGTTTTGTAGGTAAGGATAAGGATTTTGAACTTAATTCTGCAGTGGATGGGGAGCCAGTGAAGGGACTCGCAGAGGGGAGCGGCAGAGACAGAGCGGCGGGTGAGGTGAATTAGCCTGGCGGAGGCATTCAGGATGGATTGTAGGGGGGAGAGGCGGGACAAAGGGAGGCCAGATAAGAGATTATTGCAATAGTCGAGTCGGGAGATTACCAGGGCGTGTATGAGTTGTTTTGTGGTGACAGCGGTATTCTTTGAGAATTACTTCCTTGACAATGACACGGATGATGTTGCACCCGCGACGGTTTGGGAGGCTCATAAGTGTGTGTTGAGAGGCGCTCTTATCCAGTTGGGCTCCAGGTGCAAGAAGGAAAGGACCGCCAGAACTGAGGAACTGATGAGGGAGATCACAGCCTTAGAACTGACGCATTAATCGGATTTAGATCCTGAATCATTCTGAAGATTGGTTATATTACGAGCGGACTTAGCTAAATTAATGAATGCGCAGGTGGTGCGGGCCCTTACACTGGCGAAATATGCTTACTATACCCAAGGGAATAAATGTGGCAGGCTACTTGCACGTGCTTTGAAGAAACGATACCAAGCTACTTTTATCCCGAAACCGCGTACTAGCACGGGATCCGAGGTCAATACGACCCGAGACATTGTGGAAGCCTTCCATGATTATTACCAAACTTTAAAGTTTATATTGTATTGATGAGAGTCAGGTCCCAGAGCATATAGTGGACTTGTTTTTAACTAAGACGATTAAAACTACTCTACCGCGTAATGTGAGATGACAATTAGATAACCCAATCACGCTGAAGGAATTTACGGAGGCTTTAAAACGCCCTTGGGTAAGAGCCCGGGTCCTGACGGGTTTACAGTGTTATATTATAGGACCTTTGGGTCTATTCTGGGCCCTAAATTTGTTAAAGCTTTTAATTCTATTTCGGATATCTCTCCTATTCCACCTGCGACGCTCCTCGTCTCTATCTCTGTGATACCGAAACCTGATAGAAACCCATTGGATTGCGCTAATTATAGACCCATATCTTTAATAAACGTTGACTTAAAACTGTTTACGAAAATACTAGCTCTATGATTTAAGCCTCTCCTGACTTCAGTGATTCACCGGGATCAGACGGGTTTCATACCGGGAAGGGAAGCCCGTGATAATACTATCCGTACCGTCTCCCTTATCCATTATGCGTCCATGATGGATAGGCCTTTGTTAGTCCTCTCGTTGATGCTGAAAAAGCGTTTGACCAGGTGGACTGGTCTTATCTTTTTTGGTTGTTGGAGAGGATGGGTTTTGGTGATCGATGGTGTTCGTGGTTGCGGGCGCTGTATGATTGCCCTCAGGCACGAGTGCAGGTTAATGGCAGACAATCGGCCCCGTTGACGATCCATAATGGGACTCGACAGGGGTGTCCTCTGTCCTCTCTCCTGTTCCTGCTGTATCTAGAACCCCTATTACAGGCGATTAGAGATAATCCAGCGATTCGGGGAGTAACTGTTCCGAGACAGGAGCTCAAGGTGGCCGCATTCGCGGATGACCTGTTGTTCACCTTGACGGATCCCCTTGCATCGGTGTCGGCTTTGATGACAGAATTAGATGCATTCGCAGCTTTCTCGGGATATAAAATTAACGTGATGAAGAGTGAGTTTCTAGGGGTAAACCTTTCACTAGCCGTAACTGAGAATATTCGTAATACTTATGGAATGCGGTGGGTTCCGGAGGGACTTAAAAATTTAGGAATACACTTATCATCGGAACTAGACAAATTATTTCATTCGAATTATGTTTATATGCTGCAACAGATTAAGGGGATTTACGTGACTGGAACTTGCCACATATCTCATGGTTGATCCTTCCCAATGTCCTGCGTATGAATATATTACCTCGACTGTTATATTTGTTCCAAACCCTTCCTATTACTGTACCTCAAACATATTTCTCCGATTTGCGACAGACATTTACGGGCTATGTCTGGAGAGGGAAGAGGGCGAGGATATCCTATAGCGAATTGACAAGACCGGTGGGAAGGGGTGGTCTGGGCTTGCCCCATGCTTATTTTTACTATCTAGCTGCGTTTTTTTCTATACTATACAGCTTGGCAAAGGGAACGATGGGTAAGCTTTGGGAAACCGTATTGCAGGCAGGAATTACTTGGCCGTTATCCTCCTTGCCCTGGCAGTCGGCACCGCTGGCGAAACTGGAGCTACGGTCACACCCGCTGCTGGACACACTGCTAAGGCTATGGAGGAAACATGGAGTGGCGTTAGGACTGACTACACCGACTTCCCACCTGACACCCTTGACTCACAATCCCTTGTTCCCACCGGGACTGACCTCTACATTTTTAGATGGGTTACTACCAAAACCGTATATACCGCTCGAAGCAGTAGTGGAAGACGACAGCTTACTCCCCCTGGACCAGTTAGTGGCCCCAGATATAGCGACCAAGTCTATGGTGAGGTTCCAATATGCCAAATTGAGTCATTTTATACGCTCTACTACATGGTTGACAGAGGGGTTGCCACCATTGGCCCCATTTGAGACCTTCTGCACCGATAAGACTAGATATGGACATATTGTTTTGAATATTTATTCATATATAATGAGAGGGGCCTATAAAATTGATTCTCCGTTGCTACTTAAGTGGGAAAAAGATTTAGGAGTAGACATTTCAGCTGAGGAATGGTCCAGGGCATTCGAACTTACTTACTTTGCGTCTCAGAGTCAGGCGCTTCGTGAATCAAACTGTAAATTGTTTATGAGATGATATCTTACCCAGTCTGTTTTGCATGCTATGGATCCATTGCTGCCTGATATCTGTTGGAGGTGTAAAGCGGCCAGAGGGAACTATGTCCACATATGGTGGACTTGCCCGAAAACTCATCGCTTCTGGTCGGACGCTGCACATGAGATATCGCTCTTAGGGGGACTGGAGGTGGAATTTATACCCTCTGCCTAATGTTCTGCCCTTTTCGATGCCCTCCTTTAAAAACTCACTTCTAGCACTTTTGTTAACCGCAGCGAGGGCACTGATCCCGTTATACTGGAGGAGGGACTGTGCACCCACCGTCAGGGATTAGGTTCTGAGGGTGGAGGGGATCAGAGCTCTAGAAGAAGCGCACTATAACAGCATGGGTAAATATGAGGAGTTTTATGCGATTTGGCATCCATGGTCCTCGAACCTTCGCTCAATAACGGTATCAGACGGGTCACCGGAGGAGGAAGAATCAGTCTCTTAAGATAGTCGGCCTGTTATTGGGGGTTAAAAGTGAATTAAGACCTGAGCCCAGTTCTGTTTTGCCTTGATGACATACCAACCTGGTACTAGCTTTACTGCTGTTTATTTACTGATAAGATGATCACCTTTTTTAGTTAGGGTTAATTTAGTGTTCGTTATTTGTTGTATTATAGAATTCTGGCACTGTCTATGGCCTAGAGGCACTCTATATTACTGTGATTTCTTCACTATTGTCTCTTATATGATTTGTATTTTATACTATGCCAATAAAAAAAAAAATTGGAAAAAAATGGGTCTACACGCAATTATGTGATTATTATCAATATTCAAACTATTTAACCCCAGATCAAATCAGGCTTTCGTCCAAATCATTTAACTACAACTGCCCTTTTAAAAGTTTGCAAAGATGTCCAAGCTAGCATGGAACAAGGAAACCTAACTGAAGCCTTATTCCTTGATTTTGCCAAGGCCTTTGACACAGTAGACCATGGCATCCTATTACAAAAGCTTAAAACTCTGGTATTGGTGATCGCACGCTAACCTGGTATCAATCATATGTATCCGATCGATTGCAATAGGTGTCCATTTCTGACAGCGTTTCCCTCCCCCTCCCAATCACTTGCAGTGTACCCTAATGCTCGATACTCGGCCCCCTGCTTTTCATGATATTCATAAATGATCTGCCCAACGTCTGCAAAGCCTCAACTGTAAACATGTACGCAGTCGACACTGTAATCTATACCAAAGCAAACCAAATCTCCCGCAGCAAGAGGCAGTACTGCAAGAACAATCGCAAAGGTAGAAAAGTGGATCAAACAAACTTTTTTTTAAATACTGACAAAACTGTTACAATTGTAGTTGGAACAGTACCTAAACTACATAAATTGCAAACTTCCCATCTATGTGTCAAGACAAATTCAAATGGCACACTGACCACAGTCACGTCTCTCAAATATCTAGGTATGTGGTTAGACCCAAATCTATCCTTTGGCCCCCACATCGAAAAACACACTAGGGGCCCTGTACCAGAAACAAATCCTGCCTGAGCCCCGCGGTAAGAAAGCAGATTGTACAACAAATGCTTATGCCGGCTATTGAATACGTTGATGTAGTGTATGCAGCTGACCCGCAAACACACCTTCATAAACTTATACAATGTAGTAACTCATTCTGTCGCTTTGTGCTACAATGTAACTACATGACCCACCACTGTGACATGTAACACACCCAGCAGAGTAGCTAAACCTGGGTTAAAACCCTTCAAAGATATTAAGTTGCAGCAGCAATTCCTGGAAGATTTGACTAAGCATTTCTCAAATTTCAATATATTCCTGGTAAATGCTTTGATATTATGAATGTGATTATAAACGTAATTACGTTTAAATAATACAATTTGCTAATACAATGTTCTGTTGGAAAAACAATGTGCATTTAAAGTAGGACCAAAGGTCAAAAAAATGCAGCTTGTCAAGATATTCTTTCTAAATAATGTAATATAGATTGACAATATGCAGTTATTAATATGCAGTCCCTGTATAATTGCAGAAAATCCCTTATAAGTATTTGGTTTAAGCGTTTTATTTTTGGCAGACTCTTTACATTTACTTGATTTGAAACCGAATACTAGATATGCCTATCTATATTTCTCTTAGATGTGTAATCCATTCCAAATCAATATACTGTATATACAATTTCATGCAATTCTCTAAGGGTTGCAAGTGAGATTTCATACATTTGTAATTAATAGATTTGACATTGCAATTTGGTCAAGGGCATGTTTGGCAAATCTAATCTATGACCAATAACATTTGGGGATCTCTAGGGGCAGAGCCTGCTAGGAACTTGATTAGTGGAAATTGGTTTTGTATTTTGGTAATTGACCAGGTGTATTATTTTTAAATCATATATTTAAAGAAATACTTAGGGAGTGCACTAAAAATTGATTAAAGTGGAATGGGAATTATGTGTCATTAATTTTCAGTAGACATGATCGGTTATTCATCAGTATACCCCTTTCTTGAACATCATTTTGTTAATTGCAATGGTCTAGACTAGAGACCTGTGCGTAAAGGGATACCATAACCACCTAAACATAACATTACAACATAATCAGAATACTAGAATGGCTGTAGTGTATGGTTTTTATCCTCAAAGTCCCATTTCCCAAAACTACAGATTGAAAACCGGAATTTGGTTCTTAGAATTTTTGGACTTCGAGGACTCCAGATGGGTGCTGCTGCTCGGGACGGGAACTCGACTGCTGAGCACCTCAGCAGACTGCGGCACGTGCAGGGAGCCTCTGAGCAGCCCTAGCGTATAACATGCTGCCTGGAGACATGCTGACTGCCTTGCATTATGTCTGTGGAGAAACCCTGCGCTCCCTGTGATCTTCCTCTGAAACATTGAATTCTCATGGATTCTGAAGTCCTAAAGAATCTAGAATACTCCGGGCGATGTGTTTAAGGCCCACTGCCAGGGCCGGCCCGACCATGGATCGGTTCGGAGCAAGTGCTCCAGGCGGCAGATTTTGGGGGAGCGGGAATTTTTTTCCCGCTGAGCCCCTGCACTATTTTTTAAACCGCGCAGCTGTGCCGGCATCTATTGGAGACCAGCGCATTGGGGCCGCTCTGAGCCGAACATCCGGCCTCACTCCCTGTCTGGGTGCCGCCTGGCGGCATCACCAGACAATTGCACGCTGGGAGGTGTAGTTCTAGACTGGATTACTGAATATTGCCGAGAACCAGTCTAAAACTACACCTCCCGGCATGCAATGCTCCTGTGATGCCACTAGGCGGCGCCTGGACAGTGAGTGAACATGGAAGTTTACAGATGGGGGGGGAAAGGGAGGACAGCACCTGTGAAGGCAGAGAAGGAGCTGGGCTGCATGGTGGCCAGAGGGAGACAGAACCTGCTGGTAAGTACAAGTCTGTCTCTCTCACCCCCCATCCATTCCTCTCACGCTCATCTCCCCCTCCTTCCTGCACTCCCATCTCTCTCTCCCCCCCTCCTTCCTGGGTATGCTCCGCTGGGTATGTCAAATTCTGGGCTCTGCTGGGTATGTCAAATTCAGTGTGGCGCACTGTGATACGCTTATACACACTGTTTTTTTTGGGGGGGGCAGCATTTTTCATCCTTCGCTCCAGGCAGCACAATGTCTTGGGCTGGCCCTGCCCACTGCCAAGAGGAGACCCCATCTCCGGTTCTCCACCCAAACCCAGCGACACACCCGGCCCCACCCCTGATGCACCACTGGGCCCCTTCTTCCCAGGAGAGATTAGTCCAGCCTCTTTCTCGCAGGGACAAAGACAAGGAAGCAGTCCAGACTGAGATCCCCCCTGCAATATATGCAGGAAGGAGGAGGATTGATGGTGTGTGAGTCTATCTTTGTGTGAGTCGTAGTGGGTGAGTGCGTGTCAGTCAATGATGTGTGCTGCACTTCAGCTACATAGGCGTGCTGAGGAGCGGCCCACTGCTGTTAATGTCCTGTCGCCAGGCACAATCTGCCCCATGGTAATGTCAGGGCCAGCCAGGCTGGGTGGGTGAGGGTGCGAGCCCAGGTTGCAGTGACACAAAGCAGGCAATAGGTTTCAAATAATAAGAGTTTATTGGATACTAGCTTTTGCCCGTGGCTTCGCTCGCGTGGATTTTAGGATTTGCTAAAATTGTTTTTTAAAAGAAACTTGAGGTTTTTTTGGTAGAACCGCCCTCCCCCCCCCCCACTTGGAATTTTTGGAAAATTGTAAAACATCTGTTTTTTTATTTTTCAAGAAGAATGTATGTGCCACATTTCACACCTGTAACATCTTTGGTTTTTGAAATATAGGTATACTGATAAAAGTATTCACATCCCTTTCCCACACCCCCCTTAACTGGATTTGCGGAAAATAGTAAAACATGGGGTTTTTTTGCACGAAGATTGTAAATATCGAATTTCACACCTGTAATATCATTGGTTTTTGAAATATAGGTATAGTAATAAAGGTTAACAAGGAAAAAAGGTGTCACCTGCACTCGTTTCTATGTGTTCCATGTACAACAAAACTGAAGTTTTTGTTTGTTTCAATGGCCATTGCAACGTAAACTTACTCGCCACTTCACGGCACCTCTTTACAGAGTGAGTACCTAACAAATGTACCAAAAGGCCGCTCTACTGAGCAGCTCCAAGCCCCTCCTGCTGCTTTTCAGCCAAGGAGAGGCAAAGATATGGTGGGTTTTATTTATACACGGCCACGCACCAAACACTTCCCATTTGGGATTAAAAACAAAAACATGGAAAGAGGAACAGCTGCAGAACGACGGACTGGTGTTACAAGGATGATATACATAAATACAGAAAAAATGGCGTCGCGCCCATACTCACTGGAGCGGCAGCAACTGCCAGGAGTAACAGCCCAGTTAATGTATAAAAACATAACAAGGAAAAAAGGTGTCATCTGCGCTCGTTTCTATGTGTTCCATGTACAACAAAACTGAGGTTTTTGTTTATTTCAATGGCCATTGCAACGTAAGATCACTCGCCACTTCACGGCACCTCTTTACAGAGTGAGTACCTAACAAATGTACCAATCAGTAGAGCGGCCTTTTGGTACATTTGTTAGGTACTCACTCTGTAAAGAGGTGCCGTGAAGTGGCGAGTGATCTTACGTTGCAATGGCCATTGAAACAAACAAAACCTCAGTTTTGTTGTACATGGAACACATAGAAACGAGCGCAGATGACACCTTTTTTCCTTGTTATGTTTTATACATTAACTGGGCTGTTACTCCTGGCAGTTGCTGCCGCTCCGGTGAGTATGGGCGCGACGCCATTTTTTCTGTATTTATAGTAATAAAGGTATTCATCCCCCTTTTTGCCCCCCCCCCCACTGGATTTTTGGAAAATGGTAAAATACGTGTTGTTTTATTTTCAAGACAAATCTAAACCAATATTCACATCTGTAACATCTTCTGTTTTTGAGATATAGGTATCCTGTTTAAAAGTATTCACCCCCCTTTTTTTTACCCACCCCCACTTGGATTTTTGGAAAATGGTGAAACACATGTTTTTTTTTTCCAAAAGATTGTAATTACCAAACTTCACACCTGTAACATCTTGGTTTTTGAACTATAGATATACTGATAAAAGTATTCAGACCCCTTTCCCTCGACCCCCCTCCCCTTATTTGGATTTGTGGAAAATGGCAAAACACATGTTTGGTTTTTTTCACGAAGATTGGTAAATACCAAATTTCACACCTGTAACATCTTTGTTTTTTGAAATATAGATATACTGATAAAAGTATTCAACCCCCCCTTTTTGCCCCCCTCCCCCTGAATTTTTGGAAAATGGTAAAATAGTTGTTCTTTTGTTTCTCAAGACGAATCTAAATACCAATTTTCACGTATGTAACATCTACTGTTTTTGAGATATAGGTATCCTGTTTAAAAGTATTCAGTCCCCCTTTTTTTCATCCCCCACTTGGGATTTTTGGAAAATGGCAAAACACCTGTTTTTATTTTTCAAGAAGATTGTAAATACCAAATTTCACGTCTGTAACATCTTTGGTTTTTGAAATATAGGTATGATGATAAAAATATTCAGACCCCTTTCCCCCGACCCCCCCCCCAATTGGATTTGTGGAAAATGGCAAAAAACATGTTTGGTTTTTTTCACGAAGATTGTAAATACCAAATTTCACACCCGTAACATCTTCGGTTTTTGAAATATAGGTATACTGATAAAAGTATTCAACCCCCGTTTTTGCCCACCCAAGGAATTTTCAGAACATGGTAAAATACCTGTTGTTTTATTTTTCAAGACGAATCGAAATACCGATTTTCACATCTGTAACATCTTCTGTTTTGGAGATACAGGTATCCTGTTTAAAATATTCAACCCCCTTTTTTCGCCCCCCACTTGGATTTTTGAAAAACCGTAAAATAAGTGTTTTTTTATTTTTCAAGACAAAACTAAATACCGATTTTCACATCTGTAGCATCTTCTGTTTTTGAGCTATAGGTATCCTGTTTAAAATATTTAACCCCCTTATGGGTGGATTTTCCAAAAATCCTTCCTTAGTGGGCGCCTAAATCATAAAAACAGGGCACCTTCAAAATTTCACATTCCTAGGTTAAACGGTTTCACCTGGGCGGTGATGAGCCAATCAGTCAGGACTTTTGCATTTATGATAAAAGTATTCAACCCCCCCTTTTTGCCCCCCAAAAGGAATTTTCAGAAAATGGTAAAATACGTGTTTTTTTATTTTTCAAGAAGAATCTAAATACCGATTTTCACGTCTGTAACATCTTCTGTTTTTGAGCTATAGGTATCCTGTATAAAATATTCAACCCCCTTTTCCACCCCCTTAGGGGCGGAGTTTCCAAAAATCCTTCCATAGTGGGTGCCTACATCATAAAAACAGTGCACCTTCAAAATTTCACGTTCCTAGGTTAAACGGTTTCAGCTGGGCGTTGATGAGTCAGTCAGGACTTTCGCACTTATATACAGTTGTGTTAAAAATTATTCAACCCCCACTGAAATTGAGTGTTTTGGCCAGTTTGACATTGATTTTGATCATTCAGTCATCTTGCTTACAATTAAATCAAAGAGGCACGTGTAGGTCAGACAAATATAACATAACATTTATAATGAAATAACCACAAATGTCTTTTCTGTGCTCACATCATTATCAGTTTTATTCACCCCCAAGTGACATTCAATCTTAGTACTTATAACTGTAAAAGGATGGTGTACTAACAGCTTTTAAACGTGAAGCATAGCTTGACACAAGTGTCTTGCAGCGATCTACGGGTATCTTCGCCCATTCGTCATGGCCAAAAGCCTCCAGTTCAGTCACATTCTTAGGCTTGCGCACTGCAACTGCTTTCTTTAAGTCCCACCAGAGGTTCTCAATCGGATTTAAGTCAGGTGACTGCGATGGCCACTCCAAAATGTTCCAGCCTTTAATCTGCAACCATGCTCTAGTGGACCGGGAGGTATGCTTGGGATCATTGTCCTGTTGAAAGGTCCAACGTCTCCCAAGCCTCAGGTTTGTGATGGACTGCATCACATTGTCATCCAATATCTCCTGGTACTGAAGAGAATTCATGGTAACTTGCACACGCTGAAGCTTCCCTGTACCTGCAGAAGCAAAACAGCCCCAAAGCATGATTGACCCCCCACCATGCTTTACAGTAGGCAAGGTGTTCTTTTCTTCATAGGCCTTGTTCTTCCTCCTCCAAACATAGCGTTGATCCATGGGCCCAAACAGTTCTAATTTTGTTTCATCAGTCCACAGAACACTATCCAAAAACTTCTGTGGTTTGTCCACATGACTTTTGGCATACTGCAGTCGACTCTTCTTATTCTTTGGAGACAGCAAGGGGGTGCGCCTGGGAGTTCTGGCATGGAGGCCTTCATTACGCAGTGTGCGCCGTATTGTCTGAGCTGAAACTTCAGTACCCACATCTGACAAACCTTTTCTCAGTTCCTCAGCAGTCACACGGGGACTTTTCTCCACTCTACGCTTCAGGTAGCGCACAGCAGTCGAAGTCAGCATCTTCTTTCTGCCACGACCAGGTAGCGTTTCAACAGTGCCCTTTGCCTTGAATTTGCAAATGATGCTTCCTATGGTCTCTCTTGGTATGTTTAACATCTTTGCAATCTTCTTATAGCCAATGCCCTTCCTGTGAAGAGTAATCACCTCTTCTCTTGTCTTCCTGGACCATTCTCTTGACTTCACCATGTTTGTAACCACACCAGTAAATGTCTAGAAGGAGCTGAGAGGGGGCGTGGCCGGCTGCCGAGGAGAGAGGTTGCATGCTGCTGGAGCTCCGCGGCGTTCTCCCTTTCCTGGGCATATTTTAAGAATTTAAATTGATGAGTATCCTCACCCGAGGACCCTGGGCGGCTGGCCAACAGGACTGAGCTGACCGGAGCCTGTTTCCCCCCCTCCGGTCCAGAGAATCACCAGCTAGACGCCATCTCTGGCGGGAGCATGCCGTTGGCGGCCATTTTGTGGCCTGTCTCACAGATTTTACTGCCCCCCAGTTCTGCGACGGAGACCGTGTTAGCGGCTGGAGAGACGGAGGGCCCCCGTTTCCCGGCTGTGCTAGATGCCGTGCTGCTGCTGCTGGGGGATGACGAGAGCCCTGTGACGCGGGGCGATATGCGCCGCATCCTGGCGGTGCTACGCGCCGGCCGGAGCACTGAAGACTCGACCAGCGGCGTTCCTGGGTGCGAGCAGCCCGCAGGGGTGCCACGAGGCGGTGAGTTGCCTGCGAGGGTGGAGGTCGAGGAACCGCGGGATGTGGAGGGGACACCAGATCACCCGATGCTGCAGGATGTTCCCCCGACCGGCGGAGTTTCAGGCGGCGGGCGGCCCGCAGGAGGAGAACCACGTGCTGGTGTGCTATATGAGACGGAGGAGGCCGAGAAGTTGTGGGAAGAGGAGAGGGCACCCGAACGCCTGATTCCACAGCGTGTTCCCCCGAAGGGAGATATGACCACGTGGCGTGTTTCGGGGGTGCCCGCATATAGAGGGTCGTCAGGCCGGAGGAAGCTGGTGGGTGTGCTGGAGGCACCCGCTGGCACCGACCGGTACCTGGAGACCGTTTATCCCCCTACCTCTGAAGATGAGATTTTGCCTGGTCCCCCCCCGCGATCCCCTGCTTCGGAGCCACCTGCGGTCCTACCTGGCGCGGCCGGAAACACTGGTGGTGGTGCAGGCAAGGGCCTACTTGATTTACCAGCCGTTTTTGTAGCCGGTGGGCATCGTCTCTTCTCCCTGCCTGCGCAACCAATGTTACCCTTTCGAGACACTGGCTGAGAGTATACCTGCGGACCTCCATGTGATATTTACTCTGGTTGATGACCTCCTCGCTTTCGTTCTGGACTTTGCTTTTACCTTGAAACGCCTAAGATGACTTTGTTACTTTTAGGAATAAATGTGGGTTTATTTTAACTTTTTCGGAAGCACCTGCAGACTTTCGTTGTTGTCCCCCCCCCTCCTAATTTTTATTTCCCCACCACCCCTTTCCCCCCCTATGACATATTGTTATATTGAAGCCGAGATTCCCCCGTCCCTTAATATTGCCTGTATATTGCTCTGTGTTCCCCTGAGACATCTCCCCCCCCCTTATTTCTTTTAAGCTGAGACCCCCCCTTTTTCGGGGGATGTTTGTTATTTTTCACAAGTAATACTTATGCTGTGGTTGGTCCTGCGTGGCCCTTGCATTAATACGTTTGATTATATGCTGCCTTCTTTACAAAATAAAAATCTTAAATACAAAAAATAAAAAAAAAAAAAAAAGAAGGAGCTGAGTATCACAGTCATTTTAAAGCTGCCTAATTGGTGCTTATTATGCTTTATTGTTGCTCCGTGACATCCACAGGTGTTTTCAATACCTGATTGAAAACACTTGAATGAACCTTTGTTCTTCAGAATGGTAGTCTTTAAGGGGTAGAATAATTGTGTCAATGAAGAATTCACAAAAGAAACATTTACTACTGTATTACAAAACCAATTGATGTAATTTTAGTTGCATATGGTTCTTTAAAAAGTCCTTGTAGGATTTCATTCTGAATACAATTACAAATGTACACTAAATTCCCTAAAACCCTTTACAGCATTGGGGGTTGAATAATTTTGAACACAACTGTATATATATATAGATAACAAACACAGGATGATGGGGAAGATAGGAAGAGGGCTGCCTAACAAAGGGAAAGCTGATAAATAGGCAGGAAGGGGTTAACCATGTAATATACAGGTTAAGGGGCTGAGAGGGAGAAGTAAACTAACTTCATAAGCAGAACTAGAGCAGGGCTGACAATGCACACAATAGGAAATGAGGGAGGACACAAGAGGTTAACTTACAGACAGAGGGATAACACAGGAACAGGGCTGAGAGCAGGGTCTTCTGGAATGTAGCATAAGTCCAGTAAACGGAGCCCGGTAGCTGGATAAATAATAAGCAGATGGTCTGTATGAAGGAGTCCTTGGATGAAGGAGAGGTGTAGAAGAGGAAAAAAGTCTCGCTGACTGCCTCAATGAATATTTTTGTTCAGTCTTTGCAGAAGAAAAGGAAGGAAAGGGACCTCAGTTAGGAGAGAACACTAAAGAGACATTTACATATGAGTTTACAGAGGAGGAGGTTCTACAGCAGCTGTCTAAAGTAAAGACAAATAAGTCAATGGGGCCTGATGGGATCCACCCTAAATTATTAAAAGAGCTCAGTGATGTAATAGCAAAACCGTTAACAGATTTATTTAACCAATCCTTGTTAACGGGAGTCGCCCCAGAAGACTGGAAATTAGCAAATGTTGTGCCCATTTACAAGAAGGGTAGTAGGGAGGAATCGGGGAACTATAGGCCAGTTAGTCTTACGTCAGTAGTGGCGAAATTAATGGAAACCATGTTAAAGGAAAGGATTGTTCAACATCTAAAAACACATAGATTACAGGATCAGAAACAACATGGGTTTACCTCAGGGAGATCATGCCAAACTAATCTTATTGATTTTTTTGATTGGGTAACAAAAATAATAGACACAGGTGGTGCAGTAGACATTGCTTATTTAGATTTCAGTAAGGCTTTTGATACTGTTCCGCATAGAAGGCTTATCAATAAATTGCAATCTTTGAGCTTGGATTCCAATATTGTTGAATGGATTAGGCAGTGGCTGAGTGACAGACAACAGAGGGTTGTGGTAAATGGAGTTTATTCGGCGCAAGGTCTTGTTACCTCAGGGGTCAGTACTTGGACCCATTCTCTTTAATATTTTTATTAGTGATATTGCAGAAGGTATTAATGGAAAAGTATGTCTTTTTGCTGATGACACAAAGATTTGCAACAGGGTTGACGTTCCTGGAGGGATCAGCCAAATGATAAATGATTTAGGTAAACTAAAAAAATGGTCGGAGTTGTGGCAATTGAGTTTTAATGTGGATAAGTGCAAGATAATGCACCTGGGACGTAAAAACCCAAGGGCTGAATATAGAATATTTGATACAATCCTAACCTCAACATCTGAGGAAAGGGATTTAGGGGTCATTATTTCAGAGGATCTAAGGGTAAGTAGTCAATGTAATAGAGCAGCAGGAAATGCTAGCAGAATGCTTGGTTGTGTAGGGAGAGGTATTAGCAGTAGGAAAAGGGAAGTGCTCATGCCAGTGTTCAGAGCACTGGTGAGACCTCACTTGGAGTACTGTGTGCAGTACTGGAGACCGTATTTCCAGAAGGATATAGACATCTTAGAGAGAGGTCAGAGAAGGGCTACTAAAATGGTGTACGGCTTGATGGAGAAAAGTTACCAGGAAAGGCTTAATGATCTTAACATGTACAGTTTGGAAAAAAGACGAGACAGAGGAGATATGATAGAAACATTTAAATACGTAAAGGGAATGCACAAGGTAGAGGAAGGGAGTATATTTAAAAGGAAACAAAGTAGCAAAACAAGAGGATATAGTCTTAGATTAGAGGGGCAAAGGTTTAAAAGTAACATCAGGAAGCATTATTTTACTGAGAGGGTGGTGGATACATGGAACAGTCTTCCAGTAGAAGTGGTAGAGGCCAAAACAGTAATTGAATTTAAGCAGGCATGGGATAGGCATAAGGCTATCCTAAACAAAAGATAAATCCAGGTAAAGAATCCATGTAATTGGGCAGACTAGATGGGCCGAAAGGTTCTTATCTGCCGACATTTTTCTATGTTTCTAAGTGGAAGGGGGGGGGGTCACAGATGAAAGCAGGGTTCCAGGAAAAGCAGTGAGGGAATCTTGTGAGGTATCAGAGGGATGATCCAGAAAGGTAGTCAATTGGAGTCCATAGTTCCAGGAATATAGACGGCGGCAATCCGGTGAGCAAGCAGGGGGTCTGGTTACACGTAGAATCTAAATGCTGGGTTGAAACAGGACAGGCTTCTGGCTGCACAAGCTCCTCTTAGGGAGTGGAAACTGATGCTGAAGCCCTTAGTGAGGGGCGTTGTTCCAATATATGGAAACAGTCAAGCTGGCTGATTAGGTGCACCTGTTAGTGCAGAGCTGGCTGACAAGTCTGGTTTTTAAATTCAGGGTAGCACCTTTCATGTGCTGCCCAGGGAATTTCAGTGCGCAGCAGCACTAGTTTTGCCTTTGCGGCGGTGGCGGCGACTGCGAGGACCATGACAGGTAAGGAGTTAAACTTGATCCCTGTAAATAAAACCACCTGTTTACTGGCCAGGTTTGTGCCTCAACACTTGGGCTCTACCTGCTCCCCAGCACCATGAACGTGCCACTTACTGTCTCTATAATGCATCTAAAATGTATTTTATGAAGGGTGCTCTAATTTTTTACTGTCTGCCGTGAAAGGTTCTTTTCCATAAATCCACTGGGGACTGGCAGGAGTTTTATGGAAAACAGCTTGTTAGTGAAGGGGTTAAAAGTGGCAGAGTGGCAGGGGCAGACTGACAACTAATGGGGCCTCCAGGCAATTGGAGATCTTGGGGCCCCCATGTGCCGCACCCACACAAGACCCCAACCATACAACACAACATCCACATGTACATTATTGTACTAAAGAATTTATTTCTTAACTCATTGAAATAATCTTTTTGAAAATTGTGTAAAAAAAATCCATTTGCACCCAGACGCGAATTGGGGAATCCACTGTGTCTCTTCCAGACTTACAGATGGCCAGCGGTCTGCCACAGCAGCCATCACCCACTCATTGCAGCTAAGCCTGCACCACGGCACAGAAAGTCCCTGTGGAAAACAATGGAAACTGGCGATCACTTTAATAGATACTGTACATTACTGACACACTGCCCATTACAGAGCTCCACAGCAATAAACCTCACAGTAATGTGCAGTGTGTATGAACGTATCACAGAGCTCCACAGCAATAAACCTCACAATAATGTGCAGTGTGTATGAGCGTATCAGAGCTCCACATCAATAAAACTCACAGTAATAATGTGTAGTGTGTATGAGCTACAGCCTTTTTAATACCCCCAGCCAATCCCATTCTTCATTACACCCCCCATGGCCCCACCATTATTTTTACGCAGGTCCCCCATTTTTATCTCTAGGCAGGTCCCCCTTTTTTTATCTAGGCAGGTCCTGTTTTTTTTTTCTAGGCAGGTCCCCTTTTTTCTAGGCGGGTCCTGTTTTTTGTTTCTAGGCAGGTCCCTTTTTTATCTAGGCAGGTCCTGTTTTTTGTTGCAAGGCAGGTCCCCTTTTTTCTAGACAGGTCCCCTTTTTTCTAGGCAGGTCCCCCTTTTTCAAGGCAGGTCCCCCTTTTTTATCTAGGCAGGTCCTGATTTTTGTTGCTAGGCAGCTCCTGTTTTTTGTTTCTAGACAGGTCCCCCTTTTTATCTAGGCAGGTCCTGTTTTGTGTGGCTAGGCAGGTCCTGTTTTGTGTTGCTAGGCAGGTCCTGTTTTGTGTTGCTAGGCAGGTCCCCTTTTTGTTTCTAGGCAGGTGTCCCCTTTTTTCTCTAGGCAGGTCTTGATTTTTGTCAGGTCCCCTTTTTCTAGGCAGGTCCCCCTTTTTTATCTAGGCAGGTCCTGATTTTTGTTGCTAGGCAGCTCCTGTTTTTTGTTTCTTGGCAGGTGTCCCCTTTTTTCTCTAGGCAGGTCTTGATTTTTGTTTCTAGGCAGGTGTCCCTTTTTTTCTAGGCAGGTCCTGTTTTTTGTTTCTAGGCAGGTCCCCTTTTTTATCTAGGCAGGTGTCCCCATTTTCTTTCTAGGCAGGTGTCCCCTTTTTCTTTCTAGGCAGGTGTCCCCTTTTTCTTTCTAGGCAGGTGTCCCCTTTTTCTTTCTAGGCAGGTGTCCCCTTTTTGTTTTTAGGCAGGTGTCCCCTCTTTTGTTTTTAGGCAGGTGTCCCCTTTTTGTTTTTAGGCAGGTGTCCCCTCTTTTGTTTTTAGGCAGGCAGGTGTCCCCTTTTTGTTTTTAGGCAGGCAGGTGTCCCCTTTTTGTTTTTAGGCAGGCAGGTGTCCCCTTTCTGTTATTAGGCAGGCAGGTGTCCCCTTTTTGTGTTTAGGCAGGCAGGTGTCTCCTTTTTGTTTTTAGGCAGGTGTCCCCTTTTTGTTTCTAGGCAGGCAGGTGTCCCCTTTTTGTGTTTAAGCAGGCAGGTGTCCCCTTTTTGTGTTTAGGCAGGCAGGTGTCCCCTTTTTGTGTTTAGGCAGGCAGGTGTCTCCTTTTTGTTTCCAGGCAGGTGTCCCCTTTTTGTGTTTAGGCAGGTATCCCCTTTCTGTTTTTAGGCAGGCAGGTGTCCCCTTTTTGTTTTTAGGCAGGTGTCCCCTTTTTGTTTTTAGGCAGGCAATGACACATCACCCTTTGCTCTCTCACAAACACACACACACACACACACATCACCCTCTGCACACACACACACACACACTCTGCTCTCACACACATCACTTGCCTGTTATTTACTTACAGGTTAGGTTAGAATCCTCTTTCTCCTGGCAGGTCTTCATCCTCTCCCCCTCCCTGCACGTGCTGGACACTTCCAGCACAGCAGGGGAGGCTCTGCATCGTGTTGCTGTCTCTGTGGAGGAAGACGGGACGGAGCCAGCATGTCCCCATGTGAGCTGCTGGGCTCGCAGCCTCTTCCTTCTCTTCCCCGGTAGGGCCTTCATTTCCGGTGCAGCGTGTGAGAGTTTGATCCCACATGCTGCCCAGTAAATGGGAGACCCAGGGTCGTACCCATGCCTGGACTGCAGGGACAATCCGGGCCCCCCCCCCATCCGGGCCCTCGGCAGCACCCAAGTGCCCGATGGGTCAGTCCGCCCCTGCATAGTGGTGCAAAGGGCTCTTTCACTCATCATCTGGACAAGTAACGTTTGCATTGTACTAGTCATTGACAAACCTTGCAGTTAATGCTGTGGTGATTGAACAAGAGTGGACATTTACTTTTGTTGTAATGGTATATGTTGGTTATTTCAGCCAGGTCTTCGTTAAGGTTTTATCAATTCAGTTGATGATATTTTGCAACAGTTTGAAAAAACTAACATGTTACTGAACTGGAAATAAATAAAAGTAAATATTTTACAGTAAACATTATTTAACAGTACGAACAGTAAGGCCCGTGTCAGACGAACGCAGTGATCACGTTCATGTCGCCGCACATTTTAACGTCCGTCGTAGCATAAAATTATGATCAATAGAGACCCACACATGAAGTACGTCCGCACAGAATTGCAGACGCACAACGCACGTGGCACCGGACACAATTTCGGCTAGAAAGTCAAACCGCGTAGCTTTGTGTGTGAGGGATGGAACGTAGTCTCACAGACTGCATTTTTGACGTCCAGCATTTTTGTCCGACAAAATGTTTTTTCATATCATGTATCAATTTTTTTCATTTTACATATTAATTTTATTTCCCATCTACATCAGTCAAAAAAAGTCAGTCCAAAAAAGCGGACCATGTGGTGTCTACAGTATCATCAGTCAGAAAGTACGTCAGTTGTGCACAGATGCACAGTTTGCTCAGAATGCGTTCGTCTGATATTAGCCTAAAAGTATGGAATCCTCTTCCTAAAGATGTTATAGCTATTTAAATGGATGCCTTTTAAAAAGGCCTGGATGTTTTTCTGGTAAAATCTGATATAAATAGATATAAGGATTAAAATTATAATGCATTGCTCAATTATCCAGGGAGAAATCTGATTGCCACTGGGGAATCAAGAAGGAAACATTTTTGATTTTTGGACACAATTGTAATTGATCCTAGTGTGTTTTTTTTTTGTCATCTTTTGGATCAACAGCAGTCATAGGGATATGAAGAAGGTTGAACTTTGACATTGGTCTTTTTTCAACCTACATTAGTATATAACTACTGTATGTACTTTAGGGAATACTCCTTTCAGTGCTGAAGGAGCCTATGTGTTCTTGGAATCCACTGAGGGGCTTATTGTGTACAGGAGCTCCTAAATGATGGTTCACATTTAAAAGTAGACATACTCAATAGCAATATTTTAAAAGCATTCTGCCAATTCTGTTTCATCTGTTTTCTATCAAAAAAAGGTTTTTTTTTCCAAAGGTGATTCTTTTCAAAGCATATAGTATACATTATCATAACCATATTGTCCTAGTGTCTTACTGTTAAGTGCTTTGACTGTTTTTCTAACTCATTTCTGTTATATACCTTTATGTAAACATTCCTTCTCTTCATTTGTTCATTTCGTCTATTTGTTTGTTTCCAGGAACAGCTTTCACGTTACATATGCCGTCCATTATGGGGCCTTTATATCTAGTAAGTGGTTGTAGAGCTTTTTGTCATATTCATAGAAATATTATACATTTCCAGTATATTCATCATCTTCCCGATCACGGTTCTCTTTTACGTTATTGTGCGTCAGTAACGCTTAGCCTTTAGTTATCATGCTTTGTTTATTCTGCATTTGTAGTTTTCCTATGATATTTGTGCATTTAAGTGATCGTGTGGATTCATGTAAAATTAAAGGATGCTCCAGGGACTATAACAACCTAAAGTATCTTGTATAGGCTTACTGACCTGGTCTTCATGAACATAGTGTCTTACAACTGCAACAGTTACTGCAAAAAGCTACAAGCTACACTTTATTGTAGTGTATTTATTTTTTTCCATGTGGATGCACAAAATTGCGGGAAATCCTTAACGTTCAAAGATTCATAAGAAACACTAAAGGGTTATTCAAAAAGAGCCGAACTTGCCGCCGAATTGCACTGAACGGTGAATTTCCCAGTATGGTGTGTGTCAGTTATGGATTTGTATGTGTGTGTAACATGGGTGTGCAGAGTGGCACTGGTTAACACTAGTGTTTGTGGGCCTGGTGCAAGGAAAAGAGTACTCCACATACACAGGTATGCCTGTCCGAGCAGCCAGGTGGATTGCAGGAGTACGCTCTCTGAACTGCCTGTTAAACAAGGGAGCATATGGGAACTTGTTCCCATGGGTTCCTGTTTTGTCCGAACACTGGGCTGGAGGGAGACCGACCCTGGACAGCTCCTGCATCTCCTGAGAGCTGGCCCTGACATGGCCTGAGTCTACTGCTTGGTGTATTTATCCTCTGCTTAGCCACAAACCTTCAGTAATGGATATTCCACATCTGGTATTGGGATAAATAGCATTAAAAATGGACTATCTCTGTCTACATTTATTTTTTGCAGAACGTTTTGAGTGTATATTTGTATTTAATGGGTGCACACTCCAATGAAATGTGCTGCACAGGTAACTGTATGCTTTCTTGTGTATATTTCTTTTATATGTCCTCTATGTTTCTGTAAGAGACGAATGTGATTGGATATGATGGGGAATAATGGATCGTATTGCATTGGGTGGTTCAATTTGATTTGCAGTGTTATAAAAACTAAGGAAATTTTCTAAAAATAATTAAAAAAATCAGAAAAGCAGAACTTTAATTTCTATAATAAAATAATTTCATAAAACTAAATTTTTGTCCCTTGCCAAAAATTAGGAAGATTAACAGGGTTATACAAAGAGAATCGAAAAGTCACCGCACGTTCGGTGACTTTACATTCTCTTCAATTCGGTGCAATTTGGCAATCCCATTTCGGCGATCCTGCGGTGTATTCAGCAAGCACCACAGGGCCGTCGTAGTGCAGGGAAAAGCAACCGCAAACCTGACGAACACTCACCACAAAACCCGGCGAATGCACACCGAAACCCGCAAAAACATCTAGAGTAGCTGAACACGCCGGAGAAACCCGAGCAGCCGCCGATCACAGCGCAGAGCAGCCGCCGGAAAAACCCGACACCTCAGACGAATGGAGTGGAAAAAAAAAGTACGCTTGCATGTTTGAAAAGTGAAACACTGTTTGCAAAGAAACTACAGAATGAAAATGTCTGAAATTTACATATAAGATCCAATGAATGATACTGTTACAGAATAAAAAAAAAAAGAGATTTTTTTTTCCCAACAAAATCCTGAAAAATGCCTATAAGATCCTAAAAAAATCTAAGAATAAAGAAACTTTTTACTGCAGAATATTATAATAAACAGTTTATTAGATATTGAATTAAAACGGGAATATTTTTAACAGCAGGGCAATTCGGCAACCTTTCACTGCTGTTTTTTTTCTCTGAATAGACGAAGCATTGCTTCTCTATGGGGGGGTTATTCAGAAAACATTTCTGGTTCAGCATGCTTCGGCGATTCCAATTCACCGCATGGTCCCCAAAGTGCGCCATTAATAGAAACCAAAGCCTCTAATTTTGTTTCACACGGTATAATGGGAATAAGCGCAGACGACATTTTTCTTTCTCTATGCTTTGTTTCCTTCATATTTACTATGGTACATTGATTTGCCCTGACCTTTATGAGGTTCACTATGAGACTAATTATATGGATGTATTTTGTAATTTTTTTTTTTTTTTTATGGACTTCTGATGAGGGAGTCCTAGGGATATTTCTGCATATTATATTGATGGTAAATAAAAGTTATATTTTATTTTCATATACTAAAGGTGTGCTTCTCTGTATTGTGGTATTACAATATTTTTTTGCAGACTTTATAAGGCCAGTCTGTGTCTGCTGGAGCGCCCGATGATCTGATTTGTATGGTATAGTGTGCAACACACAGCTGCTTTTGTTTTGTAAAATAATTAAAAAATGAACAGCTTTAAAAAGAAATTGGGAATTAAAAATGTCTAACAAATTGTTTATTCATTACTTCTCTATGGGACAATTTTGTTGCCACCGAAGATCGCCGATTTCCGGGAACTGCTTCGTATTTCGCTGTCAATTCGCCAGTATTTGGCAAATTGACAGCTTTCTGAATAGACGAACTGCCAAAATATTGCACCGTACCAGTTTGCCGCTTATTGAATATCCCCTGTAGTGGCATTCTGTTGTAAATGCACAAGACCAAAAGATGTTGCCATGTTATGGACTCCAGAGGGGGTTCTACTATGGGTGAATGTCACTGGATTACTTTTTGGTCAGCACATCACTTGAAATTGTGGCCATTTTCTATTTATTCTTCAGGATTTTATGCTGTTAATTGTTCTATTTTGTATGGAGTCAAAAGAACATGAAAAACAAAAGCACAGAGGAAGGAGAAAAAAAATGAAGAAATATAAAATTGGTATCACAAGTGTAAAATACTTACAGGGTTATCCAAAGAGATTCGAAAAGTCACCGCACGTTCGGTGACTTTTCGTTCTCTTCAATTCGGTTCCTTTTGCCGATTGCATTTCGGTGACCCTGCGGTGTATTCAGCAAACAGCACAGGGTCCCCGAATTGCAGGGAAAAGCTGCCGTAAACTCACCGAAAACTAACCGAATGCAAGCTGAAAACAAGCAAAAACATCTGGATTAACCTTCGAAGAGGAGCCGAACAGGAGCCGAAAAGGAGCCGAATCACACAGAGCCGAAGCAGCTGTGACGTAGAGGAGGCAGTGAATAAATTAGAAAAACCATTTGTATGAATCTGGGAAAATGAAAAGCTGTTTGCAAAGAAACTACTGAGCGAAAATGTCTGAAATTTTCACAGGAGGTCCAGGGAATGATAATAAAGAGGGCTGTTACAAAAAAAATAAGCAAACTGAAAAAAAAAAAAAAAAAAAAAATCGGACTTTTAATTTTTTTTTAAAAAATTCAGAAAAATGCTTAAAGTATCCTAAAAAATCTATAAATAAAGAGACTTTTTGCTGCAGAATTTTATAATGAATGGTTTATTAGATATTGAATTAAAATGGGAATATTTTTAACATTGAAGTCTATGGGATTCTCCTGAATAAATTTGCCGAATTAAACCACCGAATGGCAGGGCATTAGGGGAACCTTTCACTGCTGGTTTGTGTTCTCTGAATAGCCGAAGCAGTGCTTTTTGATGGGGATTTCACTGCCCTCGAACAGGGACCGAACAGGCACCGTATGTGCAGGCAATTCGACAGGATTTGGCGAATTGCCTGCTCTCTGGATAGCCGAATGGCCAGGAAAGGTAACCGAACGCTGATTTTCAGCGTTCGGTTACCTTTCTCAAGCAATTCGAATCTCTTTGGATAACCCTGTTAGTTTTAATAACAATCATTACATAAATATTAGGGATATGATTCCCATGCCCTTTCAATAAAAAGTCCTCTAAAATGACTTTCTCTTTCCTGATGACTTGCAGGTATAGACAGACGCAGCAAAGTAAGCTACAACTTGCTATGCGGACATATTATGGATGACATGCTGGTTATAACTCCAATTCAGGGTCCATAAGTCTGTATTCTGAAATGTTGCAAGACGTTTTAATTCTGGAGCCTGTATTTGGAAGCAGAGAGGAACTAACAGTACTGTCTTTTCAGAATATGTACTTGCAATCATTCCTATACTGTATTAAGTGTCATTCAGTATTTCCCAACTTCTGTCCTTCCTCTTGAAATATCCATATGCCATGCCAGCTGCTGTACACACACTATCACATAAAATCTTACTATTAAAAGCCATGGATACAAGGTGTCTCAAATGAATTTCATCCCAGGATGCATATATTGAAGAACATCACTGAATGTAGGGAAATCCATGGTTCAGGGTATATGTTATTCTTCTAACCTCTGTGAATTACGAAGGTAGTTCAGAGAAATTATGGAATTTATTCAATAATCCACTAAAAATAATCAAAATTTACTACAAATGTTATCAGATGTTGGTAAACAGAGCTGAATGTCCTAGGAAGTAGTGAGGGCATAGAGTGTGCAGAATATTTTCCCGCAAGGTCTTCTACGGAAGCTATTAAAATATTTTAATTTATTGTTGGACTTCTAAGAAGCAATGATACAGTTACTGGTGTAGAAAATGCAGGCAAACGTGCTTTCTTAATCTGCCTGCAGGTGCAATAAACTAGTGTGTTGTCCGCTCACCCATCCATGCAGTGAACAATAAAATTATTTGCCTTGACAACCCCATCTGCCATCAGTTTGGGCATTGTTCTTTTAAAGATACATTTCAAGATCATGTGGTCTTCAATCTATGCAGATTCACAGCAAGCCAATAATTTCCTCACTGCTATGAAAGAAGAATGAATTTGTTCCTCTTGGCATCTCTGTTATCTGTTCCAATAACAGTATATATTCCCTACTAGAAGTGAGCGTTTCATTTTAAAATCAATCCCACAGCTAGAAGCTGTGAAACACCAGCTAAAATTGCCCCAAAAAAATCAGATACTCACCTCTCATCCCGCAGCAAGAATGGCGGCCTGATCCACTGCTTCTGGCTGCCAGGAGCAGAGTGAGACTGGGGAAAAAAGTCTTCAGTCTTCCTCCGTGATCACTCTGCACTCACGAGATCCTGCAGGTCAGCTGAAATGGCAGCAGAAGCCTCCATGGAGTCCTATGGACTCCAGGAGGAGATATTCGCGGCAGCGTGTTAGCACTCCGAGTATCCAGTAGCTTAGTGCTGCATTACGGGGCAGGCTGCTAAATCAGCACCTGCCCCGTAATATGGTTCTAAAATGGGGACGCTAAGAGGGAACCTGCAGGCGCAGGTTTTTCACCTTAGCATCCCCAGGCACTATGTAATAGTGCCCTTGATCGGCACACGCATAAAATAAAAAGCCAAATCGCAAATCAAAATAATCGACAAACTAAACGCAAGCTACATGGTCAGAAACAATAAAAATAGGCTGGCAAAGGGTCACATACTAAAGGGACCTTGTCCCCAAACCATGCGGTCAACCAAAATACTATGTATATACAGATAGGTCCATATATATTTGGCCACAGGCACAGTTTTCATACTTTGGGCTCTGTATGCCACCAGAATACAATTAAAACGAAACAATCTAAATGAATTTGAAGTGCAGACTTTCAGCTTTAATTCAAGGGGTTGAGCATAAATTTCAAGTACAAATTATAGGAACTGCAACCATTTTTATACACCATCTCCCCATTTTCAGGGGTTGAAATGTAATTGGACAAATCAATATAATCCTAAATAAAATGTTCATTTTTAATATTTTGTTGAGAATCCTTTACTACCAAAGACAGCCTGAAAGACTTGAAGGGTTATTCAAAGAGAGTCGATCTGGTGCCGAAATGTAACCGAACACTAAAATTCAATGAACGGGGATATTTCGGGGCCATTCGGCTATTCTAAGAGCAGGCAGTTCGCCAAATGTTGGCGAATTGCCTGCACGTACGGTGCCTGTTCAAGTGCAGTGAACTCCCCCATAGAGAAGCAATGCTTCGTCTATTCAGAGAACCCAAAACAGCAGGGAAAAGTTGCCAAAATGCCCTGCTGTTCGGTGGTCTCATTCGACAGATTTATTCAGGTGATTCCCATAGGCTTCAATGTTAAAAATATTCCCATTTTAATTCAATATCTAATAAACCATTTAATATTATATTCTGCTGTAAAAAGTCTCTTTATTTATAGATTTTTTTTAGGATCTTTTTAGGCATTTTTTGGGATTTTTTTGGCAAACTTTTTTTCCGTTTTTTTTTTTAATTGGTTTTTCTTTTTTCTGTAACAGATCTTTTTATTATCATTCATTGGATCTTATATGGAAATTTCAAACATTTTCGTTCAGTAGTTTTTTTACAAACAGCATTTAAATTTTCAGATTTTCAAGCATACTTTTTTTTTTTCACCTCGTTCATCTGCGTGTCGGGTTTTTCCAGCGGCTACTCTGCGCTGTGATTGGCGGCCAGTCGTTTTCTCTGGCGTGTTCGGCATGGTTAATCCATCTTTTTCTGCGGGTTTCAGTGAGTGTTCGGCGGGTTTGCGCCGGGTTTTCCCTGCACTGCGGGGGCTCTGCGGTGCTTGCTGAATACACCGCAGGGTCGGCGAACTAGGATCGCCAAATGGCCCCGAAGTACGGGGAACAAAGAGTCAACGAATGTGCGGTGACTTGTCGAATCTCTTTGAATAAGCCTGTTGGTTTCCTTCTCTCTGATGCTTTGCCAGGCTTTAACTGCACCTGTCTTCAGTTGTTCTTTGTTTGTGGATCTTTCTGCCTATTAGTTTTACCTTCAGCAAGTGAAATGCATGCTCGAATGGGTTGAGATCAGGTTATTGACTCAGCCATTGCAGACTATCGCACTTCTTTTCCTACAAAAACTTCTGGGTGGTTTTGCATTGTGTTTTGGATCATTGTCCATCTGTAATATGATGTAAACACTGCTGAATTCATCTGACTGCTTCTGTCACATCATCAATAAACACCAATAACCCAGTGCCACTGGAAGCCATGCATGTCCATGCCATTACACTGCCTCCTCTATGTTTTACCGATGACGTTGTGTGCTTTGGATCATGAACTGTTCCAAGCCTTCTCAACACTTTTTTCTTCCCGTCATTCTGGTACAGATTAACCTTACAGATCTATTCAAAGAAAAGTGAAACTCAAGAGAATGACTGGTGAAGTGAAAATTCTAGGTCAAAATAGCCAAACCAGAAAAATTCTCCCATTTATCTCACTTTCCAAATCGGCTATTTGGTCTAGATTGTTCTCTTCTCTGTAATGGTTAGCCCCTGATGGTGGTTAGGACCAAGGAGTGAAGCCCTTAAGGCAGGTGAGTTACTGACTGGACACAAGGACAGACTGATTGCTCCAAAACCAAAGGAGCATCAAAAAACAGAACTGAATTGCCACTAAGCTCCGAAGGTTTCAAGACCGACAGACCACTTAGGACACGCTCAGAAACACAAAGACACGCCTGACAATCTGTGAATTGAGTAGGCTGCAGGGCAGTCAACAAAACAGCAACACAAAGATATACCTGACAATCCGTGAATTGAGCAGGCTGCAGGACAGTAAACAAAACAGACAGACTATACTAAAGAGGTCCTTGTAAGCGGCCTCTGAAAATATACTAAACTAAAGACAGACAAGGTACATAAAACATGAAACATACAAGAATCGTCATACAGGCAGAGGTTGGCAACAGATCAGAATGTACAGTACCAGGAGTGGGCAGAAGGGATAGTCAGGAATAAAGCCGAGGTCAGAACCAGAAATACTTGGACATGAATGCTTTGCAGCAACACAGGGAACACGAACCAGACAGAACCACCATGAAACTCCACAAACCGTCAATGAGGCTCTGTGCTGCTGGGATATTTATAGGGAGTGGGTCTGTGTGATTGGGCCATGTGACCCCAGACCAGGAGATCACCACAGAGCCCCAGAACAGCCCCAAACAGCACGGTCAAAACACACTACAGGGGAAAAACAGACATGAAGACCCTTCATCACCAGGGGGCACAGCCAAAACCAGGGAAAACATAACATTCTCCTGCCAATTCTCCTGATTTTCACCTTTGATTAGACCTGTTAGTTTCATCTGTCCAAAGAAAGCTTTACCAGAATGTCTGGCTTTTTTTAGATATTTTTTGGCAAAGTCTAATCTGGCTTTTCTATTCTCCAGACTTATGAATGGTTTGCACCTTTTGGAACACTTTGTATTTGCTCTCATGAAGTCTTCTCTTGACTTTAGACTTTGACAATAATACGTCCACCTCCTGGAGAGTGTCCTCCACTTGTCTGCATGTTGTGAATGTGTTTTTCTTTACCATAGAGCGGATCCTGCAATCATTCACCACTGTTGTCTTCTGTGGACATCCAGGCTTTTTTATGTTGCTGAGCTCACCAGTGTTTTCTTCTTTCCTCAGAATGTACCAAACTGTTGATTTGGCCACTCCTAATGTTGCTGCTACCTCTCTGATGGATTTGTTTTGTTTTTGAAGCTTTACAATGGCCTGTTTCACTTGCAGGGACAGCTCCTTTGAACGCATGATGTAGGTTCACAGCAATTTCCAAATGCAAATACCACACTTAGACTCAACGCCAGACGTTTATCTGCTTAATTGATAAAGAAATAATGAAAGAGTAGTCCACACCTGGCCAATGGCCATGAAACAGCTTTTCATTCAATTGTCCGATTACTTTTGGTCCCTTTAAAAAGGGGACTGGCTACTCTTAAGAGCTGTAATTCCTAAACCCTTCTTTCAATTAGGATGTACATACCCTCAAATTAAACCTAAGAGTGTCCACTTTCCGCCCATATCCATTATATAACTATAGCTTGAATATGTTTTGGTAAAAACTGGAAAAAACTAAAATTGTCCAAATGTATATGAACCTACCTGTATAATATACATTAATCCAGAACCTGCCTTAATAACTGAATTTCAAAAGAAAAAAGCCAAACAATATCAATCTTGGTGCTCGGCCTTGATGCAGTTAAATATGAAACCAGAGTACCGACTGCACTTGAGTGTTAATAAAAATGGTAATTATTCATTAAATAATCTTGAGAAAGACAGACCAACGTCTCAGCTCACCCGGAGTCATTGTCAAAGGTGATAAGAAACCAAAGCTATTTGATAAATATTTATTATTTTTATTAACTATCGAGTGCGATCAGTACTCTGGTTTCATATATATCTAAAATCATATAATAAAAACGTAACCATTATTCAAACATAGCAAACTATTCAAATTCCACACAGCACATAATGCATTACAACAGCCATATCTTTTCCTTTGAAAACAATCGCAATCATGAAAAACTAAAATGAAACCCTCTACAAACATACAGCGTGTCAAATCCCATGTAAAGTACAACAACAAGCACACGCTTATAAAATAGATGCAAGGCATAAAACCGTTAAACACACCAATGTCTTTGTTAACCCCTTCCTGGCATGTGGGATGCAATACCATCCTTATGACGGTTGGGTCTTTAGGCCACAACGCCGTTAATAAAAACAGTAAATATTTATTAAATAATTTTGTAAAACACAGATCAATGTTTCATATCACACAGAGCCATAATCAACCTTGACAATTACTCCAGGTGAGTCTGTCTTTTACAAAATCATTTAATGAATATTTACTTTTTTTATTAACTCCTGAGGGCAGTCAGAACTCTGGTTTCATATTTAACTTCATCAAGGCAGAGCAATGAGATTTTTTATTGTTTGGCTTTTTTTCTTTTGTTCTTCTGTTATTAAGGCAGGTGCGGGATCAATATACAGTCAGGTCCAGAAATATTGGAACATCGACACAATTCTAACATCTTTGGCTCTATACACCACCACAATGGAGTTAGAATGAAACAATGTGCTTTAACTGCATACTGTCAGCTTTAATTTGAGGGTATGTACATCCAACTCCAGTGAACGGTGTAGGACTTACAGCAGTTTGCAGATGTGCCTCCCACTTGTTAAGGGACCAAAGGTAATGGGACAATTGGCTTCTCAGCTGTTCCATGGCCAGGTGTGTGATATTCCTTCATTACCCCAATTACAATGTGCAGATAAAAGGCCCAGAGTTCATTTCAAGTGTGCTATTTGCATTTGGAATCTGTTGCTGTCAACTCTCAAGATGAGATCCAAAGAGCTGTCACTATCAGTGACGCAAGCCATCATTAGGCTGCAGAAACAAAACAAACCCATCAGAGAGATAGCAAGAACATTAGGCGTGGTCAAAACCGCTGTTTGGAACATTCTAAAAAAGAAGGAACGCACCGGTGAGCTCAGCAACACCAAAAGACTCGGGAGACCACGGAAAACAACTGTGGTGGATGACCGAAGAATTCTTTACCTGGTGAAGAAAACACCCTTCACAACAGTTGGCCAGATCAAGAACACTCTCCAGGAGGTAGGTGTATGTGTGTCAAAGTCAACAATCAAGAGAAGACTTCACTAGAGTGAATACAGAGTGTTCACCACAAGATGTAAACCATCGGTGAGCCTCAAAAAACAGAAGGCCAGATTAGAGTTTGCCACACAACACCTAATAAAGCCTTCACAGTTCTGGAACAAGATCCTATGGACAGATGAGACCAAGATCAACTTGTACCAGATTAATGGGAAGACAAGAGTATGGAGAAGGAAAGGAACTGCTCATGATCCTAAGCCTACCACCTCATCAGTGAAGCATGGTGGTGGTAGTGTCATGGCGTGGGCATGTATGGCTGCCAATGGAACTGGTTCTCTTGTATTTATTGATGATGTGACTGCTGACAGGATGAATTCTGAAGTGTTTCGGGCAATATTATCTGCTCACATTCAGCCAAATGCTGCAGAACTCATTGGACGGCGCTTCACAGTGCAGATGGACAATGACCCAAAGCATACTGCAAAAGTAACCAAAGAGTTTTTGAAGGGACAGAAGTGGAATGTTATGCAATGGCCAAGTCAATCACCTGACCTGAATCCCATTGAGCATGCATTTCACTTGCTGAAGACAAAACTGAAGGGAAAATGCCCCAAGAACAAGCAGGAACTGAAGACAGTTGCAGTAGAGGCCTGGCAGAGCATCACCAGGGATGAAACCCAGCGTCTGGTGATGTCTATGCGTTCCAGACTTCAGGCTGTGATTGACTGCAAAGGATTTGCAACCAAGTATTAAGAAGGGAAAGTTTGATTTATGATTATTATTCTGTCCCATTACTTTTGGTCCCTTAACAAGTGGGAGGCACATCTGCAAACTGCTGTAAGTCCTACACAGTTCACCTGAGTTGGATGTACATACCCTCACATTAAAGCTGACAGTCTGCAGTTAAAGCACATTGTGTTTGTTTCATTCCAACTCCATTGTGGTGGTGTATAGAGCCAAAGATGTTAGAATTGGGTCGATGTCCCAATATTTCTGGACCTGACTATGTTTTATACATTAGATTCACTAGATTTGGCACTACAGGCTAAATGGCAGGGAAATACAGGGCAGTTTGTAGTAGTTCAGCAGCATCAAAATTGTCCCATAGAGAACTATTGAATGATTCCTCTTCTATATACAGATTGCCGAAGTGTGGCAAAATGCACCGTATTATGTTGTCCATTGCCGGTGGTGCTGAATTGATTTGAATCGTTCCGAAATATGAAACAAATCTCATTTTTACAAAACATTTTTCGTCCGACACAAATTTTTTCAGCATGCACACCTCTATTCCCTACTCCACTATATACTGATATTATCATCATTTTACGACTCTTCTATGAGCTCAATTCCATAACTGAATTGTGGGGTGGGGAACCATAGATATCATTATCTTCTCCCACTATATTCGCATCTAGCACCCAGGTGTAAAAGACTGAGAAATATTTATATGTCCCTGGTTAAATTAAAGTATATGTAGATATTTCTCCCCCTAGCACTGCAGGACCCATTCCCACTATCTCTAATTCTCAATTAAGCTACTAACGAGGAGTAAACATGGGTGACCATTGACAGCATGCCCTCTGATATTAAATCCAGAAAATAATTATTCAGTCATCCTTCCCATCTTTTTGGGTGAACAAGTACTTTATTTGAAGTACAAATCCTAGTGTATAACCTGTCTGGAACATTTTATCAGATTTTTCACTAGAATGAATATATTAGCATTTCCAGTCTCTGCCGAACAGTCAGTTTCTTGTTTAGTCTGTCATTCATCACTATGTAGAGCTAATAAACATTACAGTTATATGTTCTATAACACAACACAGCATTTTGGTTTAAAGGTACACACAATTATATACCAGCAGAGCCTAACTGTATATTTCATAGTATGGAATGAACAATGTAAGGCTTTTTTTTTTAGAATTTTAAAATTGTAGGGTTGGAAATGATCATTGGTTATAGTTTAGTAAATGATCATATGCAAACAGTAAAACCACACATGGGATTAGTGTACACACTTATTATAGCTATATCTTTAATAAGGTTGTAATGATAAAATTATAAAATGTTCCATAGATATATGGGCAGACCAAACTCTGCATTTCACTGTATTGCCATTCACATCAATGAAAGAAACACTCACATTCTACAAAGTCATAACAATTAATTACATAACACAAGGGACTAATCAGCACTTTAGAAGGAACCAGACTACTCTGTTTTTAAAGAGATTATCCATGGATTGCATGTCCCCAAATATGCCAGTGTTCCCTGCAAGTTGTCTCTATGTGGAGATCTGCCACCTTGGCCTTCTAGATGTTTTGGCACAATATATCCCATGATGCTCAGCCATTCATTATGCTGGCTGAGCATCATGGAAGATGTAGTTTCAAAACTATGGAGAACCAAGGTTGCTGACCCTTGTTGTAGAGTTTATTTCCCATAGCACTGAGGGATATGGCATTTAAGAGTAAATTTATGGTTTTAATAAGAGTTTATACAAATTTCATGTCTGATTTTATTATCCTAACATTAAAAGCAATTCCAATAGACCCCGGAATTCATAAAATCTCTAAATCTCACTATTTAAAATATCCATTGGTCTAATCACAATTTTAGCCTTAAAGTGCCTCTGTCATGGGCACGAATAGATTTGCTCATTCGTCAGGACACCTGGGACTCTATTCCAAGTTGGTGTTAACACAACCAGAGCTGTTGTAAACGTACCAGAGTTAATATAGTCTATGGAGTTGTTTAGCTTACAGTGGCAAGAAAAAGTATGTGAACCCTTTGGGATTACGTGGAGTTTTGCATGAATTGGTCATAAAATGTGCTCTGATCTTCATCTAAGTCACAACAATTTGAAAAACACAGTCTGCTTAAAATAATACAACACAAACATTATATGTTTTCATGTGTTTATTGAACATAACATGCATAGGTGTGCGCACAGGGTGTGCAGGGTGTGCCCAGGCACACCCTAATGTTGGATGACTGGTTCATATATGACCCTCAACATGAATATTTTGGATGTTCCTTATCTGATTCATAATAAATTTTGTGAATATTGACTGTATCACTGCATAAACATTGGTTATTCCTAACTATAAATTACTGTTCTGTACAAAATTATCCAAGCATAGATAAAAAAATGAATAAATATTCCATGGGTGCACACCCTAATGAAATGGGCTGCGCACGCCAATGATAACATGTAAACATTCACAGTGCAGGGTGGAAAAAGTGTATGACAGAGACACGCTGCTCTCTGCCATTGTGCAGCCTGGGGGGGGACAACTCATTGCAGGAAGTTCAGGGGTCTTTGGACCACTGTATCTCCACTCCTTTTTGCCAGATTGTGATCATAATTTATACCTAAAAAGTATAAATGTTGAATTCATTTGACCAAAATAAGGGATAATTCTGAAAAGGGCTTACATGCAGTGTTTTTTTTCTACGAAAAAAAGGTGGGGATACTCACCACGAAGCGTCATAAAGTGCCACGCAGCGAACCGCCAATGAAAAGATGGTGACGTGGCATGCTGCCAATGAATGGAACTAGGACTGGGCCACGACGTTGTATTGCCTGGGTCCAAGGATGAAATGCTGCTGCCCCCTCAAACTGCCCACCAAAACATACCCATGCTTATCACAGAACTCCACAGTAATGCGCTGTATGTATGAGCGTATCAGAGCTCCACAGTAATGTGCACTGTGTATCGCAGAGCTCCACGGCAATAAAATCCACAGTAATGTGCAATATGTACAGTTGTGTTCAAAATTATTCAACCCCCACTGAAATTGAGTGTTTTGGCCAGTTTGACATTGATTTTGATCATTCAGTCATCTTGCTTACAAGTAAATCAAAGGGGCACGTGTAGGTCAGACAAATATAACATAACATTTATAATGAAATAACCACAAATGTCTTTTCTGTGCTCACATCATTATCAGTTTTATTCAACCCCCAAGTGACATTCAATCTTAGTACTTAGTACAACATCCTTTTACAGTTATAACAGCTTTTAAACGTGAAGCATAGCTTGACACAAGTGTCTTGCAGCGATCTACGGGTATCTTCGCCCATTCGTCATGGGCAAAAGCCTCCAGTTCAGTCACATTCTTAGGCTTGCGCACTGCAACTGCTTTCTTTAAGTCCCACCAGAGGTTCTCAATTGGATTTAAGTCAGGTGACTGCAATGGCCACTCCAAAATGTTCCAGCCTTTAATATGCAACCATGCTCTAGTGGATTTGGAGGTATGCTTGGGATCATTGTCCTGTTGAAAGGTCCAATGTCTCCCAAGCCTCAGGTTTGTGTCGTGACTGACTGCATCACATTGTCATCCAATATCTCCTGGTACTGAAGAGAATTCATGGTACCTTGCACACGCTGAAGCTTCCCTGTACCTGCAGAAGCAAAACAGCCCCAAAGCATGATTGACCCCCCACCATGCTTCTCAGTAGGCAAGGTGTTCTTTTCTTCATAGGCCTTGTTCTTCCTCCTCCAAACATAGCGTTGATCCATGGGCCCAAACAGTTCTAATTTTGTTTCATCAGTCCACAGAACATTATCCCAAAACTTCTGTGGTTTGTCCACATGACTTTTGGCATACTGCAGTCGACTCTTCTTATTCTTTGGAGACAGCAAGGGGGTGCGCCTGGGAGTTCTGGCATGGAGGCCTTCATTACGCAGTGTGCGCCGTATTGTCTGAGCTGAAACTTCAGTACCCACATCTGACAAATCTTTTCTCAGTTCCTCAGCCGTCACACGGGGACTTTTCTCCACTCTACGCTTCAGGTAGCGCACAGCAGTCGAAGTCAGCATCTTCTTTCTGCCACGACCAGGTAGCGTTTCAACAGTGCCCTTTGCCTTGAATTTGCGAATGATGCTTCCTATGGTCTCTCTTGGTATGTTTAACATCTTTGCAATCTTCTTATAGCCATTGCCCTTCCTGTGAAGAGTAATCACCTCTTCTCTTGTCTTCCTGGACCATTCTCTTGACTTCACCATGTTTGTAACCACACCAGTAAATGTCTAGAAGGAGCTGAGTATCACAGTCATTTTAAAGCTGCCTAATTGGTGCTTATTATGCTTTATTGCTGCTCCGTGACATCCACAGGTGTTTTCAATACCTGACTGAAAACACTTGAATGAACCTCTGTTCTTCAGAGTGGTAGTCTTTAAGGGGTTGAATAATTGTGTCAATGAAGAATTCACAAAAGAAACATTTACTACTGTATTACAAAACCAATTGATGTCATTTTAGTTGCATATGGTTCTTTAAAAAGTCCTTGTAGGATTTCATTCTGAATACAATTACAAATGTACACTAAATTCCCTAAAACCCTTTACAGCATTGGGGGTTGAATAATTTTGAACACAACTGTATGTGTGTTACAGAGCTGCACAGCAATAAAACTGCTAGAGAAACACAGAGCGAATGACACTAAGAAATAGACACACTGGTAAATGAAAGCGTAACACAGATTCAGAAAGACACACATAGATATTGACAAAGGCACAGGAAATAAAGATACTGAAAGACACACACACACACACACACTGGACCAGAAAAAGCACAGTCACTAAGGAAAAGTAATTACATTACAACTGACATAAAGGACACTAAAGCCAGGGGGGGGTGTCAGATGAGTGTTTTGCAGAGCAGAAGGAACGTCCATGAGACTGGACGTTCCTTCCACTCTGGTCACCTCTCTGAGTGCAGTTAGTGCGCTCAGCGCCGCAAGGCTCAATCACCTATGGAGGATTGCGCTATGCAGACCCGACGAACGTGTGTCGTAGCGCTTTGATGGGGAGGAGGCTTTCAAATGTCCACAGTACGCCCGCTGTAGTGCGTGCAGTTCGTGCACGCACTACAGAGTATGGCTGGCCCCGTCAAAGCGTCAAATGCTGCGACGGACGCCTGGAGGCATGTCAGTACGGGCGCACATAGGGCCTAGGGTTGTGTGTGTGACAGAGTCGTGTTACCTTTGGGGCTGAAGATGTGATATGAGAGTCTTATTGAGAGGCTCTGTTTGATGTGGAGCTTGTGTTAGTATCTGGGGGCTGCTTGTGGCAGGTGGGACATTTTAAGGGGAGGGGATGAAATTCCCTCTTCACTGCCTGGCTTATTATCACTTCTTTTTTCCAGCAAGATAACCACACTGACCGGGCACATTATTGTGTGAAGGAAATGGAATCCTCAGACCACCATCTGCTAACCTATAAGAAGGACCCTATAAGTAGTTAAATAACACCCCATGAATTATAATATTAATAGATAAATTAAGGTTTAAATATAAGAAATAGTTTTAAGATAAATTGATAATCAGCAGTATTATAGGATTAAGTTTCACTTCTCAATATGTTTGCAAATGTCTCTAAAATGACAAAATGCTGATGTTTGCAAATGTCTTTAAAATGACAAAAGTCCTGATGTTTGCAAGTTTCTCTGAAATGACAAAAGTGCTGATGGCTAGCATGTCTCAAGAAATCACATGTCTCAAGAAATCACATGTCTCGGGCCACGGGACTGTCCAGAAATGCGTCACCAGACCTGTATTGAAACTGGCCAATGAACTATGCTATGTTTTGAAATGTTAACCAATGAAATAAAGAGACAACGTTTTCGTTAGAAGCATAAAAAGTGTTTCAAAAACGTTGAAACGGCAGAGAGAAATGCCAGACTGAGATACATGTCTCGTGTGTTTTCTTTAAAGGATTTCTCTCTCCCTGCGCAGAAGGAGAGTTAACTCAAGGTGTGCCTAAGACAGGGTCTTAGGGGTTAAAGGACGGACAATTGGAGGCGATTATTCTCTTCAATCTGGAGGCACTGCCGACATGAACGGTCACCCCTCGTCCTGGTGAGTATATTGTCTTGTCTGGACGAGGGCAATGACAACGTTTATCTCGAACTAAAATTAGTTGTCCATGTCCTATAGTGTATCAGGGATACAAATTAAAAGAAAACGTTGCCAGGGGCCGTTTATTTAAAGGAGTAGGTTAGGGACCACACTCATAGAAGGGACATTATATGTCCAATTGATCACA
The DNA here is from genome assembly GCA_009667805.1 of Leptobrachium leishanense. Lineage (NCBI taxonomy): Eukaryota > Metazoa > Chordata > Amphibia > Anura > Megophryidae > Leptobrachium > Leptobrachium leishanense. The sequence continues at coordinate 156,449,248 of CM019063.1, read as the reverse complement.
CCTTGCGTTAACCCTCATAAAAAGTATAGAGTATAAGAATATTAGAGTATAAGAATATTAGAGTGTTAAGATTCACTGTTGAACGATCTGTAAGGTAAGACAGACGTCCCTCAGTTGTGATAATAGAGTAAATTATATAAGTTCTTTCTTTCTTGTCCTACTCTTAAGGCAGAATTGGTCATGGCTGCCTGAAATCAGTTAACCCGTAGACGCCCGGGTCAGTGACTTTCTCATGTTTTTGGAAGACGCATGGATTTTTTCCGTGGCAGTCGAACACTATGAGAAAACTATCCCTTTATATTTCTTTCCTCTTGATACTAACATATTGTAATAGATTATTTGTTTTCTGATATTGAAACTTGTACTAGAAACAATGGGTACACAGAGCAGTAAGATAAAAGAATACCCCCTTCCTTTGGTGGGAGAAACATGCAAGGAATATGTAGCAAGGGTAGGAGGAACAGATTACTATCTTGTTAACCCTTGGGTGAATAATATGGCAGTTTGGACAGAGGCAGTTGGGAGCTGTGACCCATTTCCCAGACAAGGAGATAACAGTCCATTTCATATGGACATGGTCAAGGGCTTATGTCTTGGTGACACCGAGGCATGGCCCCACTATGCAGGAGACCCTCAATGGGATATGAAATACATGCGTTTGGGAGGAGAGCAGTGGTTAATAGTGGCAGGATACTGGTTTAATAGAGCCAACAAACAATGCAAGAAACCAAGTCCAGATGGTCTAAATAGTGAAAGATTACATCAAATAGAATTAAGCATACTACGAAGAAAACAGGAAGTCCCACGAGCGGACTGGGGCCCTCGCCCCCCTCCCTCTGACAAATACTCAATGTATCCTTCACTTGCTGGTTTCCAAGACACCGAAATACTCGGTGCTGTTGCAGCAATCGAATGTACATCGTCAGCCCCTAGTAAACCACAAATAGAAGATACTAGGGACACAAATATGATAGACGAGAAAAGTGCAGAAGATAAAGAGGAAGATATAAAGAGTCCGATCCCTAAGCTCAAAACACGCACACAAACAGGAACAGAGATAAAACCTCCCGACTTTTACACATTTTGCGCTGAGAAACAAAATCACTTTCCGTTTATGACAGTAGGAGATAAATTGCTCAAAAAGGCTATAGAAATAGAAGATATTAATAGAATTCTTAAACATTGTCCTAAACCCCGAGAAGCCCCACTAGGAGCATTAAACTACCTCAAAAAGGCATGTAACGGACGCAACTTTACCCAGGAAGACATGAGACTGATTGTTGACGGTATTATAGAGAAAAATTCTTCTTGGGATTGGGATGAGATCCCATCGATCTCAGTCCCTGCCAAAGAGAAATCAGCCGAGGACTATCCATTAAATACAAGAGAAGGAATTACAAGAATGTGGGATGAGCTAGAAAACCAATTTAAACGGGCGTTTAAAGCAAGATCATCCCTTCCTATAGCCGTAGCCTGTAAACAAAAAGCCGGGGAGGGAGTGATCGAATTCTGGCGCAGATTCCTAATCTGTTGGACAGAAGACGCAGGGTTACCAAAAGAACGGGGCCACAGCCTTCTTATTTCTACATTTATGAACAATTTAGACTCAGCCCTGGTGCTAACCGTCCGCCAGGCGGTATCTAGCTGGCCCTCAGATTCCCTCCATGACTTTGAAGCACATCTACACGAGAAAGAGGCAGCAGGGTGTTTTGAAATAAGAAAAAAGCCGACCCATAACCTGCAGAGGCAAGGACAGAATAGAATACATAATGCTAATAATGTGGATAAGTGCAAGATAATGCACCTGGGACGTAAAAACCCAAGGGCTGAATATAGAATATTTGATACAGTCCTAACCTCAACATCTGAGGAAAAGGATTTAGGGGTTATTATTTCAGAGGATCTAAAAGTAAGTAGTCAATGTAATAGAGCAGCAGGAAATGCTAGCAGAATGCTTGGTTGTGTAGGGAGAGGTATTAGCAGTAGGAAAAGGGAAGTGCTCATGCCACTGTACAGAGCACTGGTGAGACCTCACTTGGAGTACTGTGTGCAGTACTGGAGACCGTATCTCCAGAAGGATATAGACATCTTAGAGAGAGTTCAGAGAAGGGCTACTAAAATGGTGTACGGCTTGAAGGAGAAAAGTTACCAGGAAAGGCTTAATGATCTTAACATGTACAGCTTGGAAAAAAGACGAGACAGAGGAGATATGATAGAAACATTTAAATACATAAAGGGAATCCACAAGGTAGAGGAAGGGAGTATATTTAAAAGGAAACAAAATAGCAAAACAAGAGGACATAGTCTTAGATTAGAGGGGCAAAGGTTTAAAAGTAACATCAGGAAGCATTATTTTACTGAGAGGGTGGTGGATACATGGAACAATCTTCCAGTTGAAGTGGTAGAGGCCAAAACAGTAATTGAATTTAAGCAAGCATGGGATAGGCATAAGGCTATCCTAAACAAAAGATAAATCCAAGTAAAGTATCCATGTAATTGGGCAGACTAGATGGGCCGAAAGGTTCTTATCTGCCGACATCTTTCTATGTTTCTAATAACAAAAATCAGACAACTCATAACAACTAACTACACACCAAACGGCCAGACTTATACCCCAGAAAAGGAATCAACATGTTATAGGTGCGGCAGGAAAGGCCACTGGGCCCGGAACTGCCGTGCTTCTGATGAAGATGCGCAAAAATACCAGAAATTATACAGAGAATCTAAAAGACAGGGACCTTCCACCCAGCAAACAGCAAGCGATGATGCGCCCAGGTTCCCCATCAACTGGGACAGGGAAAATAAATGAAGGGGCCCGGGGGGTGATACCCTGACTTTCCCCCAATTGACAGGGGGGTGGCAAGATGATCCAATGTTGACATTACACATAGAGGGCAAACCTATTAGTTTTCTTATTGACACGGGTGCAACCACAAGTACGATAGAAAGCAAATATTACTCTGGACCACTTGCTAAGTCAGAACCTTCCATGGGAATTAATGGGGTATCCACAAAACACATTCTCCACCCGCCCTCTAGCGCTCACCACTCCTGACGGTAAATCATTTTTATATCATGTGTTCACAGTAATAGAGGACTGTCCTATCAGTCTTCTGGGGAGGGATCTCCTGGGAAAACTAGAAGTCAACATATATTCAAGAACAAGGGGTCTCATAATAGATTCTCCATCAATTTCTTTGTTTTTAGACAAACAACACCATTTTTTTATGACTACAGACACATTGCCCACTGAACTCCGAGAGTTGGATCGATTATGGTCCAACGTGCCCTATGACACAGGACTCATTAGTTGCACACCCTACAAAGCCATATTACACGAGAATTGTCAACCGGTCTATCAGAAGCAATACCCATTGTCCAAAGAAAAGGAGGACGGACTACGTCCTATGATTGACCAGTTTCTACAGGATGGCATCCTGGAACCTGTAGTCTCCCCCTTCAGTACCCCAATTAACCCTGTACGCAAACCAGATGGTACAGTGCGGTTTGTACAAGATCTACGTGCCATTAACTCCCTTGTCATCCCCATTGCACCAATAGTCCCGGACATTACAACATTACTCTCATCCATTCCAGCGACACATACACATTTTTCTGTAATTGACCTGAAGAATGCATTTTTTAGCATCCCTATACATCCGGAAACGGCATTACTGTTCGCATTCACATTTGAAGGCACCCAATTTACATGGAAAAGGTTACCTCAGGGGTACGTTGACGCCCCGGTGGTCTACAGTATTGTACTGCAGGCCACTCTGAAATCCTGGCACCCCAGCCATGGTTCTGTCCTGCTGCAATACGTGGATGATCTCCTCGTATGCAGTCCATCAGAGGAGGCCTGCCGGGAGGATGGTAAATCACTTCTTAGATGGTTACAGGAATGTGGGCACAAGGTTTCCCTTAAAAATTGCAGTGGTGTCAAACGCAAGTTGAATATTTAGGGTTTGTTCTCAGACAGGGGGAACGGAGCATCAGTCAGAAGAGAGTCCAGTCTGTCACGGGCCTGGTCAACCCAAAAACTAAGAAGGACATGTTGTCATTCTTAGGCATGATAAACTATTGCAGACAGTGGATCCCTGACTGCTCCTACTACGATAACATTCTGAGACAAGCCACCCTGTTGGGTCAATCCAATATGATAACGTGGTCTAATGAAATGTTAAATGCTTTTAAGGTTCTCAGGAATGCAATGATGACAAGCCCCGCGCTAGGCCTCCCTGATTATGTACTTTCATTTCATCTGTTTGCAAGGGACAATTGTAAAACCATGGCCGGGGTACTGACGCAAGAACATGGGGGCCGGTTGCGCCCTGTAGCATTTTTCTCAAAGATTCTGCCAGTAACGGTACAAGGGATGCCGGCCTGTTTGCGTGCCCTGGCAGCATGTGCAATGGCCGTTAGTATGGCAAGCCAATACACACTAGGGTACGAAACTCACCTACACACAACCCATGATGTTTTATCTTTACTTAAGGGCATACATACACAGCACATGTCATCACAGCGCTTTAGTGGATATGAAGTCACACTGCTAAGCAACCCTGCACTGCACATAGAATACAGTTCAAGTGTCTCTGGTCCAGCACCAATCCTAAACGCTTTACTGGGTCTTAAGAATCCCTCAGATACCATCCCACTCGAACATGACTGTGCTCTCTCCCATGAGTCTGAAACTGCACCCCGCCCTGATCTCATGTCAACACCTGTTCCGGATGCAGATGTCGTCTTTGTTGACGGCTCCTGGACCCGCCCCAATGACAACACTTATTATGCAGGCTATGCAGTGGTTCAACTCCCTGACACTGTTCTAGAGTCAGGGCCTGTACCCTACCAGTCTGCCCAGGCAGCAGAACTGATTGCATTAACACGAGCATGCAGGCTCTATGTGGGTAGACCTGTCACGATATACACTGACTCCAAATATGCTTATGGTGTGGTCGATGACCATGGGACGATATGGGAAAAGAGGGGATTTGTGGCCGCAGATGGCAAGAAGATTTCCCATTCGACCCTGGTCACGGACCTCCTAGCAAGCATTCTTATGCCCTCTCAGATAGCGGTATTACATTGTAGAACACACACCAGAGCCTCAGATCCTATTGCAAAAGGGAATCATCTGGCTGACCAAGCAGCTAAACGAGCAGCACAACAGGACATAGCTAAACTAGTAATGCCGGTTTTGCGACCTCCCACAATGGATGGGGACCAATTATTTTGTACCTTACAAAAATATGCAACCACAGAAGAGCTAAAAGATTGGTGCTACCCCATTTTACAAAAAAATTCAAATACTGGCCTAATTACCAAAGATGGGAAACCCTGTATTCCCCAGAGTAGCGCCTCTCTTTTCATTGATCATTTTCATGGGGTAGGCCACAATAGTATCACTACAACCATCACCTTACTCAGTCAGCATTTTTACATCCAGAATTTGCGCAGCCTGGTACGAGATTATGTCTCAAGATGTATTATATGCCTTAGGAATTACCCAAACAATCCACACAAGGTAGACCATCAACATCTAGACTACCCTACCACCCCCTTCACGCACCTACAAATAGATTTCACACACATTCCTCGGACAGAAGGTAAAAGGCAAGAATATGCTCTAGTCATCGTGGATATGTTTTCACGATGGCCTGAGGTATTTCCCACAAAGGCAGAAGATGCAAAAACTGTAGTGCGTATACTGACACGGGAGATAATCCCACGATGGGGAGTCCCGCTGCAGCTCAATTCCGATAAAGGCACAGCATTCACCTCACGTGTAAGTAAGAGTCCGAGCTTTGCAGGTGGAATGGAAATACCACATTCCTTGGCACCCGCAAAGTTCCGGGTTGGTCGAAAGAATGAACCGTTCGGTGAAGGACCGCCTTAGGAAAGCAACAGGGGGCACCTTTAAGAATTGGAAATTGGTACTCCCCATCATTCTGGCTGAAATCAGAATGGCGGTTAATAGGAACACAGGCTACTCCCCCTTCGAGATACTTATGGGCAGACCCTTTCCATTACCATGGTCTACAGGTAGGCTAACAGTGGAGACAGGGGACTTAGAGCAGATAAGGGATGAATATGTTAGGCAGCTGATCTCAACCCTCGAGACAACCAGAGACGAAGTTATATTTAAGTCCCCCTTTCTTTCAGACAAACCTACCCACCCATTTAATCCAGGAGACAAGGTGCTGGTAAAGCGGCTACAGAAAGGAAAAAGACCAGAGGATTTCGCCTATGGACCAGAGACCACGGTGGTAGCCGTAACCCGCACAGCTATACTGACAGAGGACAGCCCGGTCTGGATCCACACCTCCAGGATCAAGAGAATCCCGCAAGGGGCACTAACGGGGGCAGCTAATAGCCTTGGCCTCCATCAGGAAGAGGACCCGGACCAAGAGACACTCACGAGGGCAGATAGCCCTGGCTTCCAACAAGTAGATAGATGAAACAAAGAAAGAATCAAATAGTATGATCATACTATGATTCTAAGAGGGGATTGAAGGAAAAGGAATCCTCAGACCACCATCTGCTAACCTATAAGAAGGACCCTATAAGTAGTTAAATAACACCCCATGAATTATAATATTAATAGATAAATTAAGGTTTAAATATAAGAAATAGTTTTAAGATAAATTGATAATCAGCAGTATTATAGGATTAAGTTTCACTTCTCAATATGTTTGCAAATGTCTCTAAAATGACAAAATGCTGATGTTTGCAAATGTCTTTAAAATGACAAAAGTCCTGATGTTTGCAAGTTTCTCTGAAATGACAAAAGTGCTGATGGCTAGCATGTCTCAAGAAATCACATGTCTCAAGAAATCACATGTCTCGGGCCACGGGACTGTCCAGAAATGCGTCACCAGACCTGTATTGAAACTGGCCAATGAACTATGCTATGTTTTGAAATGTTAACCAATGAAATAAAGAGACAACGTTTTCGTTAGAAGCATAAAAAGTGTTTCAAAAACGTTGAAACGGCAGAGAGAAATGCCAGACTGAGATACATGTCTCGTGTGTTTTCTTTAAAGGATTTCTCTCTCCCTGCGCAGAAGGAGAGTTAACTCAAGGTGTGCCTAAGACAGGGTCTTAGGGGTTAAAGGACGGACAATTGGAGGCGATTATTCTCTTCATTGTGAATCTCACCAAGAGTTTAACAAGGCAGCTGCCCAGAACATAAGCTGGTGACTGCCTGGGAGCTGACAGTATTAGGTGGGCTGTCCAGTATTGAAAGAGTTAAGCTTTCTGAGTTGGCTCTGAATAAGGGGGAGGGGGGCCTAGCCGTGCTTGTGTGAATTTGAGAAGCTGTCTGCAGGCAGATGGATGTCTCACCTTATCTTCTGTAAGGTTTATTGCAGGTCAGCCTGGATCACTCCCAGACCTGGGATCCCTTTCATAGATTTCAACTGTGGCAGCGTCTGCGCAAAGCATCATTTCCATCTTCCCAGACAAGCTGGGAAAGAAAAACGTCCGATATAACGGCGGCTACAATCTTCAGGGTAAGGGGGGGGTTCTCAGAACCTTTTGAGAGCCCATGTGAGCTTCTAACGCTTCTGAATCCCTGCTTGCTGGTCACTGCTTGAGAGCGAAGCATCATGCCACACCCCCTGACACTGACAGAAACGTGGGGAGCGGCCGCGTTCTCTGACCCAGAGGGTAGACTCTCGGTCACTGGCTGGGGACTGGGCAGACATCTGCAGAGGGGACTGCCGGCCGGCCGCCATCTTGGAATCCCTAGAGAGAAAAAAAAAAACAGCCACCGCCAGATTACACAGCACAGGCAGCAGGAAATAATTGATCATGTTGCCTGTGTGTGCATTTATACTCACCCTAACGTAATTTCCACTCGCAAAATGCGAGCTGGTGAGTGGGAATTTTTACCCCTGCCCTAGAGTATTTCTTCAGTGCAGTGATTCCCAACACTAGAGACCAAAACACGAAGTACGTGCGCACCGAAGTGCGCACGCACCACGCAGCTGGCAACGGACGCCATTTAGGCCTTGACGTAAAAGCACTACGACAGATGCCCAGAGTGCGCTGCATCCGCGTAGAGGCCTGTATGTGTGATGACGCGACGTCAGACGCAGCGCATTTGTGACGTCCATCACGTTGATGCTCAGAAGTTTTTTTGGTCTGGCTGACTGTACCATGTCTTTTAATTTTATTTAATTTTGATTCCGATATTTCCCTTTTTTTTCTACATCCGTGAAAAAAAACCCGACTGTGTGGTGTCTACAGTATCTTCCGTCTGTGTCCGTGCATAACGGATGGACGCACTGAGTGCGCTCAGACTCCGTTCATCTGACATTAGCCTTAAGGATCACCTTAGGCCAATGCAGACTGAATCCTGCAATCACTGAGCAGCAATTCATTTCACCTGTGCTGTGCTTCACATATCTGGAAAACCTGGCCTGTTAAAGGGACACTCTAGGCAACATGACCACCTAAGCTATTTTAGGTGGTCATGATGCCCAGAGTATGCCGCCCTCTGTCCCCCCTCCTTCCGCTCAGCGGTTCAGCTGTAAATGCTGAAAACAGCTGAGAGAGGCGGAGAACTTTACATCGCCCTCCCAGCTGTCAGTCAGCAGAGCGGGAATCATGTTTCCTGCTTCTGCCGACTTTTGCCGAGTAGGAGACGTCATCGCGCTTTCAGCGCGATGACGTCTCCAACTCACTGCAGAAGCTGGCGGCTCCCTCTGAGGGTTAGTGTTGCGCGCATCACTAATCCTCAGAGGGAGCCGGGAGGAAGCCTGCCGATTGGCTGGCTTACGTGAGAGGCGCGCATGCGCGCTTCTCACGTAAACCAGAAGGCAAGAAGAAGAAACAAGGACGGGAGCGGAAGAGTAGGGAGGTGAGTATAAAAAAAAAAAACAGCGCTGGAAACAAGAGGATTTTAGGGTAAGTATTACAGTTAAAAACACAAAAACCAAAAATAACTATTTATTAAGGGAATAGGGATAGGTTAGGATTAAAAAACGGGGGGGGTGATTTTTTGTTAGTGTCCCTTTAAGGTTACTTGAGGATCAGGGATGGGAACCACTGCTTTAATGCACACTTTGAAATACATATATCTTTTAGGTCCCCAACCAGCAGAGCTCTACAGGTGCTGTAAAATACAGTTCCCCCTGAGTGAACCATCGTTTGCAGAACGCCGGCTGAAAATAATCCACCATGAAAGACTATTCATTAAATATTATAGAGGAGAATAACGGGTTACAAAAAATGCAGTCTCTAGCTTGCCTGCTAGCAGCAATCATAAAGGGAGTTACTTAAAGGAGAGAGGAGGAATAATAGGTTTATTAAATCAGAATGAAACAAAGGGTACAAAAGAACCATCTCTGATGGTAACAAAGTGCATTACACTTCACTCATAAAACCTGCCTATTAGTCTCCTGATAACAGTGAAAGGTTCAGCCCAGCAGGGAAGGGACAGCTCTAAATACCATGTTATTTACGTTTAATCTAAAAGAGAAATAATATAAACAGGAGTTCAAATCACATCTCCCTTCAGGTGAGCAGTAGGATTAATGAATTATTAATAACACTCCAAGGTGTCAACGAAACCTGCAGGATAGAGCTGCTGTGAGTAGATTAGATTTATGCAGATTTCACAGTGGAAACACAATATCCCTGTACACCCCAAAGCACAGGAATATTGATCAGCCACACTAGAGACACAAATTCCAAAAACATCCCACAACAGATGCTTCTTCTGATAATCCGTCAATGGCCATTTCCTTGCATTACCACATGTACCTCTGGCAGAGAGAGAATGATCTAATTCGTAAAGGGGAAGCAGCACTAATTATATATATTATCCAGATTTATCATGCTTCAATTAAAACGTGTTCATGATGAATTCTCAGTGCAGTCTGCTTTACAGCTGGTCAATGACTAAAGATCTGCTATAAACAACAATAAACAGCGCCATCATAAAATTTAGTGTTATTGACGCACGTTGTGCCCAGAGTATCTAAGTAATTTGTTTCTAATTTCAATAGTTAATGATATGTCTATTAGCCATGTTGAGAAGGGGCAGGCTGCAACTTTCAGCCCAGGGGTAACATAAATCAATTGTCCCAAAATAGAATGATCTGAATACATGGTTAAAGAACCATTCATGCACCAAAACAATATACTGTATGTTCCATGGTAATTTAGCAAGGATGTCTGTAACGTGGGGGTTTCTGTCCATGTGCAGACTGCTCCCCTTGAAGTCAGTATTCCGCAGAAGTACTGCTTCTAACCCAGACGCAGGAAATATCACACAGGAGATCCTTGCTGTTTCAACCCAAAATGGAGAATGCTTTAATGAGGATTTTCAGGTACAGACAGATTCAAAGGTAAAAACCACACCCCTCCCTTACAGAATACATTACAGATAAGATCAAGAGTCTCCAATCAGAGAACAATACAAAGAGCCATCCAACACAATGGATTGTTTACACATGCGTCTTATCTAAACAGTCTGTTTAGGACTAGAGGGAAACAGGAGTCTTCTTACAGCAGGGAGTACACAATATACAGAGAGGGGGGTAGCCACAGAGGAGTACAATATAAAGACAGAGGACAGCTAATACAGAGATGTACACTATACGGAGAGAATAAACTTTAAAGCAATACTTGCAAATAACCATTGGGGCGGCTGTTTCGTCACATATGTCCCCCATTCCAGAGCGTCAGGGTGAGCTTAGATCCCAAACGGATCGCTTGCCACTGACAAGACTTTTCACTCGGTCCATTTTTGCACCAACTGCAAAGTTCCAGGGTGCTGGCACACAAACACCATCAGCAGGGTCTGTCAGTCGCTGCAGTGTACCCCTCGTTGTGGGTCCATAGTCCCGGGGTAAGAGGCAAGCCATCCCTCTTGTCCAGTGTGACAGGCAACAGGCCACCACAGTCCACAGACACAAAAGGTTCGCTAGCGGGCACACTGAAATTCCCCCCCACATCATTCTCTCTCCAGGGCACCTCTGCGGACCCAGGACCAGAATACAGTCAGCAGTCCCAATCTCCATTCTCTCCTTCTGCTGATGCCCCCCTCCTAGATGTTCAAAAGGGGCCCGCCCCACAATCCCAAATGGTTGCAATTCTTCCTGGGACCAGGAACCTAGCAGCCTCCCAGGATGGTCACTCACCGGTCTTCTGGGCAGGGGGGAAGTGGTCTCTCTTTCTGCACCTTGGTTGGTAGGGGTGGCGTACTGGGGGGTCCCCATTTTCCTCAGGGACCAGTCACACATGGATGCCAGGACAGCCTCCAGCAACACTGGGTACAAGCGCTCTTCGGTGCAAAATATAACAGGGGCAATAACTCGACCCCCTGTTGTGCTGCTCTTCTCTGTGGTGGGCACATGGGTGCTGGCAGCTTGTAGCAGGGACAGCTCATCTTGAAGCCGCCGGCACTGTGCTTGTGTCCATTCGAGCTCAGCCTGCAGGTGGCTGGCAGTGCCCTGGTGCTCCTGCGCCAATGCATCCAGTTGGTGTGCCAGGCGGCTCACCTCCATCTCACTTGCCTTGGCTTGAGCAAGGCTCTCATTCCGAGCTGCATCAGATTCTAGCAACTGGTGTTGGCACAACTGGAGTTGGTTCTGGAGCAGTTGTATTCCCACTTGCTGCTCATGGGCCCATGCCTGCATAGTGTACCGGGAGAGCTGTGCCCACTCTAATTCCTGCTCATAGTTCTCCAGGCAAATTTTAAAAGCGGTCATTTCTATGTGTAGAGCAGCGCCAGTTCGCCGCTCGGCCTCTAGCTGGTCCTCAAGCTGCTCAATCATTATACGGGAGCCGTGCTCCAGCTTCCTTAGTTGCGCAATGGCTCCACTGAGCTCCGTGTGCAGGTTGTTGGTATTGTCCTCGCAGGCACGAACCTGGGCCGACAGTTGTCGTATAGTGGCTGCCTGTTCTTGTGCTTCATTGCAGTGGAAATCTCTACTCCGTGACAGCTCGCAGTTTATCTTGATTGTCCTGCATTGTCTCTGCCAGGGCCAATAGCTCTGCCCGAGCATCACGCAAGCCAGCCTGTAATGAGCTGACCAGACTGTCCATGGTCTGTGTGGCCCCATCTTTAAGGAGGGGAACAGCCTGGGTGCCAGTCTCTCCAGTGCTCCTATACTGCCTGCTGGAAGATGGCTTACTGTTGTAATCCCCCAGGCTAAAGTGACTGCGTTTTCCTCTGCTCTGCTTTGGTTTGAATGCCCCGCTTTTTCTTCCTCTTTCCACTGGCTGATGTGGGAAGGCTCCCTCCACTGGTCTCGGAAACTTGTTGCTGGGCTGCAGTCTGCAAACTTTTTATGTCCCTTGCTGGCTCATTCAAGTCTAGGCCTTCCAGCTCCCTCAGCCATCCTTGTCTTGGAGCACACTGTGGGCTATCTGGGCTGGCTGACCAGCCTCCTAGTAACTCACCGGTGAGGCTTTTACTCTCTCTCGCCATCACCAGGCAATCCTCCTGGGTGAAAATGTCCTCTGGCTCGATCCAGACCAAGAACTGGTCCTTGTTGCACTGCACATCCTGAGTGCTAATCTTTTCCTCACCCCACACAGCTTTCTCTTGCTGCAACAAGCAGACCTCTGTCTATACGCTCTGGAACAGTTCCATGCTGGGGTTCGGTCCATATTTACTGAGGCGTCTCTTTACCTCCACGAGCGTCTCCATCTCGCTCCAGGTTGCGCCACACTTCTGCCTTTGGTCTCCAGCTCCTCCTGCAGTGATCTCTTAGATGTCTGGGTCCAGTTATAGGGAGCATAACATCCCACCGCTGCCACCAGTGTAACGTGGGGGTTTCTGTCCACATGCAGACTGCTCCCCTTGAAGTCAGTATTCCGCAGAAGTACTGCTTCTAACCCAGTCGCAGGAAATATCAAACAGGAGATCCTTGCTGTTTCAACCCAAAATGGAGAATGCTTTAATGAGGGTTTTCAGGTACAGACAGATTCAAAGGTAAAAACCACACCCCTACCTTACAGAATACATTACAGATAAGATCAAGAGTCTCCAATCAATAGAACAATAGAAAGAGCCATCCAACACTATAGATTGTTTACACATGCGTCTTATCTAAACAGTCTGTTTAGGACTGGAGGGAAACAGGAGTCTTCTTACAGCAGGGAGTACACAATATACAGAGGGGGGGTAGCCACAGAGGAGCAGTGGCGTAGCGTGGGTTGTCAGCGCCCGGGGCCAGCCAAGAATTGTGCGCCCCCACCTGTGGACACGTTATCGATATTGCCCCAGCTCTCACATGGATTTGCCCCAGCTCATGGATTTGCCCCCAGCTCATGGATTTGCCCAGCTCATGGATTTGCCCCAGCTCATGGATTTGCCCCAGCTCACACATGGATTTGCCCCCAGCTCACACATGGATTTGCCCAGCTCATGGATTTGCCCCAGCTTATGGATTTGCCCCAGCTCACACATGGATTTGCCCCAGCTCACACATGGATTTGCCCCCAGCTCACACATGGATTTGCCCCAGCTCACACATGGATTTGCCCCAGCTCATGGATTTGCCCCCAGCTCATGGATTTGCCCCCAGCTCATGGATTTGCCCCCAGGTCATGGATTTGCCCCCAGCTCATGGATTTGCCCCAGCTCATGGATTTGCCCAGCTCATGGATTTGCCCAGCTCATGGATTTGCCCAGCTCATGGATTTGCCCCCAGCTCATGGATTTGCCCCAGCTCATGGATTTGCCCAGCTCATGGATTTGCCCCAGCTCATGGATTTGCCCAGCTCATGGATTTGCCCCCAGCTCATGGATTTGCCCAGCTCATGGATTTGCCCCCAGCTCATGGATTTGCCCAGCTCATGGATTTGCCCCCAGCTCATGGATTTGCCCAGCTCATGGATTTGCCCCCAGCTCATGGATTTGCCCCAGCTCATGGATTTGCCCCAGCTCATGGATATGCCCCAGCTCATGGATATGCCCCCAGGTCATGGATTTGCCCAGCTCATGGATTTGCCCCCAGCTCATGGATTTGCCCCCAGGTCATGGATTTGCCCCAGCTCATGGATTTGCCCTCAGCTTACACATGGATTTGCCCAGCTCTCACCTGGATATTGCTCCAGCTCCGGCAGGGGTTGAGGGGACCCAGATGCCGGGCAGCGCGGGAGTGCCTGCCCGGTCCTGAAGAGTCTGTCCTGTTGAAGGTGATGCGGCTGCGTGGCGTGCGTGCGCAGGTCACGCGGTCCGGCCAGTCAGGTGGTACAGAGACTCAGTACCACCTGATTAGCCGGACCACGTGACCGGCTGCGCCTGCACGCAGCCGCTTCCCTTTAACAGGACGGACTCTTCAGGACCGGGCAGGCACTCCCGCGCTGCCCGGCATCTGGGTCCCCTCAACCCCCGGGCCAGTTTTAGGGGCGCAAATGCGCCCCTAACAAAACTGCGCCTGGGGCCACGGCACCCCCAGCCCCCCCCCCACGCTGCGCCACTGCAGAGGAGTACAATATAAAGACAGAGGACAGCTAATACAGAGATGTACACTATACAGAGAGAATAAACTGTAAAGCAAAATACTTGCAAATCAACATTGGGGCGGCTGTTTCGTCACAATGTCCTTTTCCCCTGTGTTCATGAATGCATTTACTTATAACTGCAAAGTTTCATGGAAATAGTTGAAAATATCAGCTCACCCCTGCTCAAAAATATTGAAATAGTGACCCATCCGCTAAGCAAATAGAAGCATCTGCACCACAAACCCTTCAGAACAAAATGGATGACGATATTGCTGACCTGGTTGTTGACAATGGCTATGGTATGTGCAAAGCAGGCTTTGCTGGAGATGATGCTCCTCGTGCAGTTTTTCCATCAATCATGGGTCACCCCAGACACCAGGGTGTCATGGTTGGTATGGGACAAAAAGACAGTTATGTTGGAGATGAAGCTCAAAGCAAGAGAGGTATCTTGACCTTGAGATACCCCATCGAACACGGAATTGTCACAAACGGGGATGACATGGAGAAGATCTGGCATCACACCTTCTACAATGAGCTGAGAGTTACCCCCAGAGGAATGCCCAGTGCTGCTGACTGAAGCCCCTCTGAACCCAAAAGTCAACCGTGAAAAGATGACACAGATCATGTTTGAGACCTCCAATACACCAGCCATGTATGTTGCCATTCAGGCTGTGTTGTCTCTGTATGCCTCTGGACGTACAACTGGTATTGTCATGGACTCTGGCACAGTGTGTGTGACACCATCACCAATCTATGAAGATTATGCTCTGCCTCATGCCATCTTGCATCTGGATTTGGCTGGACGTGACCTGACAGACTACCTCATGAAGATCCTGACTGAGAGGGGCTACAGCTTCACAACCACTGCTGAAAGAGAAATTGTTTGTGACATAAAGGAGAAGCCCTGCTATGTTGCTCTTGACTTTGAGCAGGAGATGGCTACAGATGCTTCCTCCTCCACCCTGGAAAAGAGCTATGAATTGCCTGACGGTCAGGTCATCACCATTGGTAACGAGAGTTTCAGGTGCCCAGAAGCCTTTTTCCAGCCTTTCTTCCTTGGTATGGAATCATGTGGCATTCATGAAACTACCTACAACTCCATCATGAAGTGTGACGTGGACATCCGTAAGGATCTGTATGCCAACACTGTTCTGTCTGGTGGCCCAATAATGTACCCTGGAATCGCTGACAGAATGCAGAAGGAAATCCCTGCCCTGGCTCCCAGCACCATGAAAATCAAGATCATTGCCCCACCTGAGCATAAATACTCTGTCTGGATTGGAGGCTCCATTTTGGCCTCTCTATCCACCTTCCAACAAATGTGGATCAGCAAGCAGGAGTACGATGAGTCTGGACCATCCATCGTCCACCACAAATGCTTCTAAATTACTAACCCATTTCAGACACCTGTGCAGGAAGATCACATTGGCATGGCTTTCCCCTACTTTTGTTGGCACTTGGCTCAGGATTCAATAACTGGAATGCAGAGATGGCAAGCATACAAACTACAATGCAACGGAGGACAGTACATTTATTTTTCTTAGTCATTCCAAATGTATAATGCATTGTTGTGGAGTTAAGCTCTAAATAATGCTGCCCAGCAGGTGAGAGCCCTTAAAGAAATCATGGTGATCATATTGCTTGTATGTTCTGCTATGTACCCAAACATGGGTTATATTACAATCTTCACGCAAAAACTCTCGCGCAAAGTGTGAATTTTTGCACCAAGCGTTAAACTTTTGCGCGCGCGAATCACCGCTGGAATTACAATCCTCGCGCGTCGTTTCATCCAGTGATGAATAACGCCCCGCAATGCCACCGAACAGGGCACACTGCCAGCAAATACAGTGCCTGTTTGAAGGCAGTGAAATCCCCCATAGAGAAGCAATGGTTAATCTATTCAGACAACACCGAACAGCAGTGAAAAGTTGTCGAAATGCCCTGCTGTTCGCTACTTTCATTCAGCAGGTTTATTCAGACAAATCCCATAGGCTTCAATGTTAAAAATATTCCCGTTTTTATCCAACATCTATTAAACTGTTTATTATTTTACTCTGCAGTAAAAAGTCTCTTTATTGATTTTCTAAGCATTTTTCAGCAAATTTTTGTTTTAAAAGCGTTTTTATTCTTTTTTCTGTAACAGACCTTTTAATTATCATTCATTGCATCTTATCTGTAAATTCCAGACATTTTTGTTTGGTAGTTTTTTTGCAAACAGTATTTCAATTTTGACACTTTCAATCATATTGTTTTTTTTTTACCCCGTTCGTCAGCCTGTCGGCTTTTTCCAGCGGCTGGTTTGCACTGTGATCGGCGGCTCGTTGGCTTTTTCCGACATGTTCAGCGTGTTTTTTGCAGTGGTCCCGGTACGTTTGCAGCAGGTTTTCCCTGCACTTTGGGGACCCTGTGGTGAATGCTGAATTCCCCGCAGGGTTCGCAACTTTGATTCCCCGAAGTGCAGGGAAGCGTGGGTAACGGCGACATTTCAGTGCTCTCTGAATAACCCCCATGGTTTTTCTTGCCACTGTAAGTGACGTGGGTCAGCCTTTTCATTCCTTGTTTCCTTGACTTTCTTGGGGAACATAAACCTGGCACCACCAGCATCACCGAAAAGTTTGTGGTAGCAGCAAATGAAATACTTACAGTTGCACCTCTTTAATACTAGAGTCAGATTCTGTAGTTTACAATGGCTCTGGAGAAAAGGGCTTGAAACTGTCCAGGTCTTGGTCTTGAGCCCCTAAACCCCCCAATCCATCCCCTACACTCCACGTTTGCAAATACCCATAATGCATCTTCGCTACCAATTTATCAAGTGCTTCCTAAATCTTATGCCAGCCTGCTGATTATAGACATTTCTGATACTGTTCATTTGTTCCTTTACACTGTAATTATTCGATGTAAAAGAACACTTTCTTCAGTCAATGTTCTTCCTTTTATAAAATGTTCTACCCCATTCATCGCCCTCCGACTATGGTCTACTCTTTGAGGATTACATGCAAAGAATAGACAAGTATGAATGAAAATAAAATATGTATTGATATTGATTATTTCATTATGCTATCGTTACAGTCTAATTGCATACACAAAGATAACATGGCATCTTTATACGGTGTATTAGTCATACTTTTACTCTGCTTGCTGCTTTCTACTGCTGTTCATAGTCTTTATCTACTTCCATCTCTATTGTTGTATCATAAAGCACAAAAGTGAAAGGCAGGAAGAAAATATGACACACAAGAGACCTACACTGACATTGTGCTTTAGTAATACCTCACTTGTCATTGTTAGTTTTTATTACTCTTTATATATTTGCTAAACACATTATAATATTCCATCTCTTTTACCCTCACATTGCAGCTTAGTATGATTATAGATTTGTTTTGCAGCAGCGAGTCAATCAATAAAAATTAGTAGAGAGTTGCAGAAAAATACTGGTAATCTGCAGGAGTAGCCATTTGTAGCAAATGTAAAATTGTCTATTATTATAAACAAAACAATGGTTACATGGACTTAACTTTACTAATCCATTCCAGTGAAATGTGGCATGCAGGGCCGACTCTTTGTAGGTCAAGACGTGTGGTGCACCCAGCCCTGCCCTCCAGACAGCCCCGTGGCCCCTCGATCACAGCCCTAGAGCAGTGGTTCCCATCCCTTGTCTTCAGGTACAACTAACAGGGTAGATTTTAAGGATTACCTTGGGAACTGCAGACTGAATACTGCATTCACTGAGCAGCAAATCATATGTATCACCTGTGCTATGCTTCAGATATCTGACAAACCTGGCCTGTTAGGAGTGCTTCAGGACCCGGGTTGGGACCACTGCCCTAGGGAATGGAACTATAGCCTGATGATAAGAATACATTTTCAGAGGATCAAGAAAAAAAAGAGAAATTATGTTATATGGATGTTGACTGTATGTTAGAGATTCTAATGAATTATTATTATTTATTATGCACCAACACATTCTGCAGTGCTGTACAAAGGTACAATGGGTAAAGACCAGACAATTCTACAATACACCAAAAAAGGCAAGTAATATTTCACCAACAGATACAGGAGGAATTGTGGGCCCTGTTCCCGTTGGAATTTACAATCTAGTTGAGGAAGGTGTGAGAAACAGAAGAGGACTACAGTGATGAGATGCTAATTCAGAGAGAGATTTGTTGTTAGGGGGTTAGGTGGTAGGCTTCCCTAAATAGAAGTGTCTTTAGGGAACGTTTAAAAGGAGCCAGTGTAGGATCCTTGCCCAGGAGTCCATGGAGACCACAAAGGGAGCTATGATAGAGCTGCTCCTGATGTTACATAACCTGGCAGCACCTTTCCTGTCCCGTTCCTGGTTTGCTATCCAGTCCAGGTCTTCTGCTTTTCTAGCCTGAATGAAGACTCAGCTGGTTTACACCCAGATTGTCAGTCAAGGACTTCTGTTTAAGGAAGTTGCCTCTCCCTATGGACTTTGCCTTAGTATTGGCGTTAAAGGTGCTATCTGGACTTTGTCTCTTTTTTCTTTGTCTTCTTTTGTGTGTTTCCGGTCACCCCTTGTTCCTGACAGTATCCAGACGTGTCGTCGTGTTCCTACCAGTATCCAGCCATGCCCTGTGTTTGTATCCTGCTGTGTCTCATACCCGCAATATACCTCCTTGTCTTCTTTGTACCTGCTTGTTTGTGCTGTGTTTCCCCTGCAGTTTGGGATCTCATCTGCCACCCGCATCATGAACCTGACATCCAGATTGGGGGACAGTCCGATACTGCGAGTAAGCCCATTCCATAGGGTTGGCACTGAACGAGAAAATTCCTGCAGTCTGGCATGTGAAGAGGTGATGGAGGAAGCCAGGAGCAGTTCATTGTCGGATCTTAGGGGACGGGCTGTGTTGAATTTGGTGATTAGTGAGGAGAGACAGTGGGGAGAGGCATTAGTGAGAGCTTTGTAGGATAGGGTAAGTAATTTGAATTTGCAGGGATACACAGAGAGGAGCAGTAGAGACGGGTGAGATGGAAAAGCCAAGCTGATGTGTTTAGGATGGACTGCAGGGGGGGGGAGAAAACCAGTCAGAAGGTAGTTGTGGTAGTGTACACAGAAGATTATAAAAGAGTGGATAAGTTGCTTGGTGGTGTGAGCAGTCAGAAATGGTCAAATTTTGTACTGGCTGGGTGAAGTAGAGGTAACATCACTGCTCTATAACTGTGGCAACTGTGGAGACACATGTTCGAATCCCGGCAAGAGCACCTCTCCAGTAAGTGTCCTTGGGCAAGACATCTAATGGTACATACTCGCCACCCAGGACATACTTGAAAATGAGAGAAATCTAAATGTATTCTTCCTGGTAAAATACTTTCTCAAAAAAATATATATATTGAGTAGGTGATTGCAACAAGAGGAGGAGAGTAATTGGATGGAAGGGCTGAAGGAAAGACTAGAGTAAAGAGTTACTCAGAGGCTGTGGACTTGGTCTGAAGGAAGGATGGTGATACCATCACCAGTTATAGAAAAGTCTGAAATTGGAGCAGAGTTAGAGAGGGGAACTAAAAGGAGCTCGGTATTGGACATTGATTTTTACGTAGTGAGAGGCCATCCAGGAAGAGATACCAGACAAACAGTCACTGACCTGAGAGAGATCAGGAGTGGACAGGTAGATCTGGATGTCTTCTGAGTATAGGTGATTCTTGAAGGCATAGCTGGTGATGAGCTTACCCAGTGAGGAGGTATAGATGGAAAAGAGCAGAGGACCTAGGACAGATCCTTGAGGTACGCTGACTGACAGAGGACTTGAAGAGGAGGAATTGCCAGCAAGGGATACTGAGAAGAATCTATTGGAGAGGTAAGAGTTTAGCCAATAGAAGGTGTTATCCAAGAGAGCTGAGAGTCTTTAGGAGGAGGGGATGGTCAAGGGAGGGTTTCTTGAGAATGGGTGTGATAGTGGCATGCTTGAAAGGAGAGGGGAATGAACCAGTAGAGAGGGATAAGTTGAAGATATGAATAAGATCAAGAGTGAGAGATGAGGATAAAGATGACAGTAGATGTGAAGGGTCGAGTTGGCAGGTAGTGAGGTGTGAGGAAGACCGTGAGGAGTGAACTTTGTCATCTGTGGCTGGGACGAAGAAGCTGAGATGGTGGGGTTGACTGGGAGAGGAGTAGTTATATGCTTGTGTTGGGGTGTTGTTGCGAAGAGTAACAGTTTTCTTTATTAAGTAGCCAGAGAGATATTGAGTACTGAGGTCTGAAGGGGAAGGTGGCACAGGTGGGCAGAGGAGTGATTTAAAGGTTGAGAATAGTCTTTTAGGATTTGAAGAAAGCAAGGTTGTAAGAGAGGAGAAGTAAGTTGTTTGGCGAGGTGAAGGGCAGCTGTGTAAGTGTGGAGAATGAATTTATAGTTGATAAAGTCAGCTTCAGAGCGAGATTTCTTCCAGGCAGGCTCAGCAGCGTAGGGGTATCTCTGCAGGTAGCGTGTCTGCTTAGAGTGCCAGGGCTGGAACTGGTGACGTGGGAGTTTGTGCAGTTGTGAAGGAGCAAGAGCGTCCAGAGCAGTGGAGTGTTATTATAGTGGGAGGGGACAATGTCAGGGCAGGTTATAGTGGTAGTGTGAGCGGGGGGGAGGACTATGAATGAGATTTGAGAACTGTAGAGGATCCAAGGCCTGGAAGCCTCCAGGTGGGGGCTGACAGGGAGGAGGGGAAATTGGTTAACGTTGACAAGTTGATGTTAAAAGAAAGCAGATGGTGGTCAGATATGGGGAATGGTCAACTGGTGAAGTCTGACATGGTGTAGAGGTAGAAAAACATCAAGTCAATAGAGTGGCCATCGCAGTGAGTAGCGGATAGGGTGGACTGTAAGATGACTAAAGGAGGATGTGAAAGTAGTTTAGCAGTAGCAGGGGCAGAAGAGTTGTCAATGGGTATATCGAAGTCACCCAGGATTATTGTCGTACATTAGGAGAAAGGAAGTAAGATAACCAGGCTGCAAAATTGTTGAGGAAGTGGGAGGCTGGTCCAGGAGGGCGATAGATAACAGCAATCTGAGACAGAGAGGGGGAGAACAAGCATATACAGTGAGCTTCAAAGAAGGACAGAGAGGAGAATGGTGGCCGGGACTTATAGGGGCAGGAGGGAGACAGCATGATCCGTGCTTCTCACCTGGCCTTGGAGTGTGGCTAAAGTGGAGACAGCCATGTGTGAGAGCAGTAATGGAGGCAGTGTGAGAAGAGGAGAGAACAAAGGATATTGATTGACTGAGATAGTAAATAAAATGTAACTTTTATTGGAAACTAAGAAACAGAACAAAATAATGACAAACCAAAGAATAGATAAAAAGTCCCTGTCAGCGTAATAAATGCCACATAGGGTACTAGGTGCACCTAGATAAGTCTCTCATATGGGATACAAACCAGTGGCGTAACTAGAAACCTGAGGGCCCCGGTGCAAGAATCCACGAAGGGCCCCCCCCAAAAAAAATCTATGTATTTTTACTTATTTTTCACTGCAAAATAAAACAAAGATAGTATTGCCTAGGGATGCACCGATACCACTTTTTTAAGACCGAGTACGAGTACCGATACTTTTTAAAAGTACTCACCGATACCGAGTACCGATACTTTTCTTTAATGTCATGTGACGCTTTCCAATAAGAACAGACCATATAAAAATGCCCCCAGCTCACATGTATATCCCCCCGATATATATATTTATACTGCCCCAGCTCATGGATATGCCCCAGCTCACACATGGATTTGCCCCAGCTCATGGATATGCCCCAGCTCACACATGGATATTGCCCCCCAGATTATGGATTTGCCCCCCAGCTCACACATGGTTATGCCCCCCCAGCTCACACATGGTTATGCCCCCCCAGCTCACACATGGTTATGCCCCCCAGCTCACACATGGTTATGCCCCCAGCTCATGGATATGCCCCCCCAGCTCTCTCATGGATATGCCCCCCAGCTCTCTCATGGATATGCCCCCCAGCTCTCTCATGGATATGCCCCCCAGCTCATGGATATGCCCCCCCAGCTCATGGATATGCCCCCCAACTCTCTCATGGATATGCCCCCCCAGCTCTCATGGATATGACCCCCCAGCTCTCTCATGGATATGCCCCCCCAGCTCATGGATATGCCCCTTAGCTCTCTCATGGATATGCCCCCCAGCTCATGGATATGCCCCCAGCTCATGGATATGCCCCCAGCTTTCTCATGGATATGCCCCCCCAGCTCATGGATATGCCCCCCCAGCTCTCTCATGGATATGCCCCCCAGCTCATGGATATGCCCCCAGCTCATGGATATGCCCCCCCAGCTCATGGATATGCCCCCCAGCTCTCTCATGGATATGCCCCCCCAGCTCATGGATATGCCCCCCAGCTCATGGATATGCCCCCCCAGCTCATGGATATGCCCCCAGCTCATGGATATGCCCCCCCAGCTCTCTCATGGATTTGCCCCCAGCTCTCACATGGGTATGCCCTCCAGCTCATGGATATAAGGGCCCCCAGGCCCCAGCTCATGGATATAAGGGCCCCCCAGCTCTTACTTACCTCTGCTGGCCCCAGACAGGCTCCGCCGGCGTTCTTTTCTTCTCCTTGGCGAGCGGCCGCTGGAAACATGCGTCTTGGCCGCTCGCCGGAAACCACCTGATCAGCGCGAGGTCTCGTGCGCTGGTCAGGTGGTTTCTCTCCCACGTGAGCGGCCAAAACGCATGTCAGTGGCCGCTCGCAGGGAGAGGGATGGCCAGCGCGCGGCTTCCAGATTCCGGCGCTGATTGCCGGAATCTGGCGGGCGGCGCTGGGCCCCCCTCCAGTGGCGGAATGCCAGGGCTCGGTCGCAACTGCGACCGCTGCGACCCTGGTACTTCCGCCACTGATACAAACAGACAAACAACCAAAATTCTGTCTACTATCAAAGTAAAGAAACGGGCCTTTGTGGGTCCGCACAATAGGACAGAGAGAAGCCTGCTATACAGAGAGTTCCCAATAGGATGAGTGGAAAATTAAATTGCGTTAGGTAAAGGAAAGGTTGAGGCCCAAAATCAATGCTGGGAGCACTACCAGATTAGAGCCAACCCACCCCAAGATTAACACCAAGCCACAGAGAATAAACAAATATTAAAATCAAAAAAATAATCTGCATGGGAGTAAGCACTTCATCACTCAACACGTTTCAGCCTAACTACTGGCGTCCTCAGGAGCATGTAGGAAGTAATGCTCAGTCTGGCAGCATAACAAGAGATAAGCCAGTGAAGTAGAAATAGGCTGGAAGATGGCCGCCATTGTACACAGGCGGCCATCTTGTTCAGAATATTGGTTCACTTGTATATAACTAGACAGGTTTGTAGCTGAAACTAGAATGAGGTATACGTAGAAATTTAGGAATGCGTTTAGATTAGCAGAAAAGCAATTAAAGCCTTATGAAAGATCTCTGCTGTTCCTGGCACGGAGGAGAAAAGCGAAGTAGATACTCCAAGGTCGTTGGGGCCCGCAGAAAGACAAAGGAGTAAAGATCAGGCCAGGTGCCATCTGTAACAAGTGATTGTAGGCGCAAGGGAGGAGGGCGCAGCCCGGAACAGTAAGAGCAATTAATTATGATTTACTGAAACTAACACAAAGTTTGCCAATGTACAGCCAATTAATGGAATGTCTTTGTATTAGCCAAAGGGAGGTATTAACCCACGTGGGGTGGAATAAAGTGTCATTGGGAGGTGGGCTAACTGGGATGTACCTAATTACGTATTTTTGGGTATAAGATCCCTTGCACGGGTGAAAAGGGGGGCTCACTCTTTGCGATTCAATCCTGTGTGGGCACTTGTGTGACGACACAATAAAGTTTGCCTTTCCTGAAGAGACTCGTGTTCTGACAATCCTTACTTGTGCCCGGTCCGGCGCCGTCTTGAAAGTGAATCTGTTTTTGTCCGCCTACATTTTTGGGGGCTCGTCCGGGATATTGCCAAGAGGACATTTACTTGTGCAATTTAAATATGACTATGCTAAAAAGTCTGGGCAAACCGCATGCTGGGTGTGTAGTAGACTGCACCCAGAGACAATTCATATACCATTTGCCTCTGTTCCAATGAATTTGAGTATGTTTGTATCAGGGAATGTCACAATACATGCTGTCGATGCACCAAGGGAAAAGACAGAATCAGTCAGTCCCGGGTACCCCATAATAGGACCAGTGTATCCACCAGAATGGTGTTTTCAACTAGGACCAGATAAGAAACAAATAACGAGGGTGGGTTATGTAACTCAAGTCAGTTCAACTGGACATCATACATTTACATATTCAAAACAAGACAAAAGGCGAATTATTTATACATACGATGCAGGCAACTCACTAGAGACCAAGAAGCGGTGATTAGGAATATGACCAATGGGAAGCAGGGTGCAGTGGATATGATAAGACGGCTGAGACAACTTGCGATAGAGATATCAAAGGAAACACTACATTCATCACCATTTATAGTGAAAGGAGGGTACCAGGTGTGCTGTGAAAGGGTGTATTACACATGGGTACCACCAACAATAACGGAAATGTGTTATTTGGCTAAGCTGGTCCCAATCCAGAGACTAAGAAGAGAAGACATAAACACAGACACAGAACTACACCCTAGGTACCCACTGGTGTTTGAAAGACCAAAGAAAGAATTGTTCGCGAAGATGGATCGAATATGGACATGGTTGCCAGCATGGACTGGATGGGAAGGAGAGATGATAAGAAAATTGAATAGCTATGTCAATTTGATGGATGAGATTCTGAATAGAACCAGTATGGATATCCAGCTGCTGAATCTGGAAATGCGTGAGTTATGAAAGGTGCAGATGATACATGATATGACGCTTGAGCAGATCAGTGCGGCCTTGAATGGATTGTGTGAAATGACAATGCACTATGAATGTTGCACCTTCATCAGAAACACTACACATGAAATCCCAGATTATTACCAGGTAATTCAAGATCACCAAGAAAAGGTAGCACAGTTGCAGGGTATAGCCAGGAGGATTGCTGCCGAAGGCTGGAATCCGCTCCGTGGGTTTGGAGCAATGGGAGAATGGTTTGGTTCCATCTTGAGATTTATCTCACGGATTAGATCCATGATACTCATGATAGTGGTGATCTTAATCATAGGAATACTGATATACCGCATAGAGCTATGTTTATGGCCACTGTGCAAAACAGCACTGACACCTACACAAACACAGAAGATACCACTGATAATTCCACAGGGTATGTTCCCAGTGAAAGAAACCCCCCCCCCCAGTACAAGGAGTTTCAGAATAGTGGAGTGTAATGGCTACAAGTGCCAGGAAAAGATCCTGACACTTGAGCCAAGGGGGGAATGAAGTAGAAATAGGCTGGAAGATGGCCGCCATTGTACACAGGCGGCCATCTTGTTCAGAATATTGGTTCACTTGTATATAACTAGACAGGTTTGTAGCTGAAACTAGAATGAGGTATACGTAGAAATTTAGGAATGCGTTTAGATTAGCAGAAAAGCAATTAAAGCCTTAT
This sequence comes from Leptobrachium leishanense, assembly GCA_009667805.1. Lineage (NCBI taxonomy): Eukaryota > Metazoa > Chordata > Amphibia > Anura > Megophryidae > Leptobrachium > Leptobrachium leishanense. The sequence continues at coordinate 156,423,284 of CM019063.1, read as the reverse complement.
GAAAGATCTCTGCTGTTCCTGGCACGGAGGAGAAAAGCGAAGTAGATACTCCAAGGTCGTTGGGGCCCGCAGAAAGACAAAGGAGTAAAGATCAGGCCAGGTGCCATCTGTAACAAGTGATTGTAGGCGCAAGGGAGGAGGGCGCAGCCCGGAACAGTAAGAGCAATTAATTATGATTTACTGAAACTAACACAAAGTTTGCCAATGTACAGCCAATTAATGGAATGTCTTTGTATTAGCCAAAGGGAGGTATTAACCCACGTGGGGTGGAATAAAGTGTCATTGGGAGGTGGGCTAACTGGGATGTACCTAATTACGTATTTTTGGGTATAAGATCCCTTGCACGGGTGAAAAGGGGGGCTCACTCTTTGCGATTCAATCCTGTGTGGGCACTTGTGTGACGACACAATAAAGTTTGCCTTTCCTGAAGAGACTCGTGTTCTGACAATCCTTACTTGTGCCCGGTCCGGCGCCGTCTTGAAAGTGAATCTGTTTTTGTCCGCCTACACCAGAAGAGGAGAAGCCAGGTTTCTATAACTGCTAGAAGATTGAAAAAGTTGGAAGGAACCATGTTGTGTATGGTTGTGATCTTATTGCAGACTGAGCGAGCGTTCTAGAGGACACAGGAGAAAGAGAGTGATAGCTGTGGCTTAATAGAAATAAGGTTATTGGAGGAATAAGGCCTTGAAGTTTCGTTGCGGGAAAATAAGCAAGGCCTGGAAACTATGGGGATTGTTAAAGGGCCAGGATTAGTATTAATGTCACCGGCAGCGAGCAGTAATAGGAGAGGGAGTGAGATTAGGTGAGACTGGGATTTATAAAAGCATGAGGAGCTTGGGATACAAATGTTAAATGGGGCTACATTTTGGAGGAAAGTAAATAGAAATGGGAGGTCAGCTTGGAGGATGAGAGGAGAGAGGGAGAGGGAGAGATATGGATAGGTTTGTGTGGGGGATTTTGCTTCAGTTACTATAGGAGCGGGTAGAGAGATTTAGGAGGAAAATGGGAAAAGCAAAAAGGACACAGCAGAGGCGTAACTAGAAACCTCAGGGCCCAGGTGCAGGAACCATGATGGGGGCCCCCCACCCTAGGTAAAAATATATTTTGTCCCCCCTCCTGTCAGCATACATTGTCCCCTCAAGGTCCACGTTGACTCTAGAAATCAGTGTCCCATTTTTTCCTGGTCCACTATGACCTCTTAAGTCCATCCCATTTTTAATGTAATGTGCACTATCAGAGTTATTCAGAGAAAGGTGAAAATCAGGAGAATGGCAGGAGAAGAGAACAATCTAAACCAAATAGCCGATTTGGAAAGTAAGATAAATGGGAGAATTTTTCTGGTTTGGCTATTTTGACCTAGAATTTTCAATTCTCCAGTCATTCTCCTGGTTTTCACCTCTCTCTGAATAACCTTGTATGTATCTCACAGAGCTCCACAGCAATAAACTTCACAGTAATGTGTGCTGTGTATGAACGTATCACAGAGCTCCATAGTAATAAACCTCACAGTAATGTGCAGTGTGTATGCGCATATCACAGAGCTCCACAGCAATAAAACTTAGAGTAATGTGCAGTGTGTATCAGTGTAAATCAGAGTTTTACAGCAACAAAACCCACAGTAATATGTGTGGAGTGTATCACAGAGCTCCAAAAGAAAAAAACTCACTATTAAGTATAAAATAAAATTTAAAAAAATAATATAAAATATAGCAAGCCCCCAGGCAGGCGAGTGTGGGCCCCCCCAGACTCAAGGGTCTGGGTGCGGTGGCACCCTCTGCAACCCTGGTAGTTACACCCCTGGGAAACAGTCAACATTGTGCAAGTGGGCAGTTAGCATAGGTTGTCAGGTAGTAAGTTGATATTTTGCAGTTTCTCCCTCCAGTTTCTAACTCCGGTTGTTAACTCCTCTTGCCACTTGTACACTGGACCACTTAGACTCACTTCCCTTGGGGAGCAAAGGATCAGGGGAGCCACCACTGTGATGTTATAAAACATCATCTATTTATCTAATATATAAGGGGATAGTCACAAGGAGCTGGTGTGCGCCAGTATTGCAGTTCAACATACACCAACGTTTCACACAGGTAAAATTGAAGAAGTGAAAGGAAAAGCGTCACAGTGCAGCTTCTTGCGTCTTACTTTTGTGACACGCCGGCATTTGTTGACAATAATGACGAACACTAGGGATGAGCTGTTCGGTTCGATCAGTTCGGAGATCGACTTGAACATTGGCAGTTCGAAAGTTCGCGAACTTTGGAACTTTTTGGCGTGTTCGGTTCGAGTTCGAAAAAAGAAAAGAATTTTAAAAAAGTATAAAAAAATACTAAAAAATCTGGAAATAAAGAGACTCTTTACTGCAGAATATTATAAGCAACGGTTTATTAGATATATTCTCACCTCTAAATGACCTGTGCTTACAGCAGGGCCCCCTCAAACGACGTAAACAACAGGTGTTAATTAGTGTTTGGAAATAACATCTGCTTCTAATTAGTCTGGTCTCATGAATTTGATACATTGCCTGCAGACTGGGTGTGGCTCCTGCACATGTATGAACTCTGTATGCTTCTGAATTCACAACACAACATGAAAATGTCTATCATAAAGCGTGCAAGCTGAGTCCCTAGAGTCTCTGACTATCCATTGTCATATATACCTTGCTTTATACATATAATACATTCCCTCATCTTAGGCTAGGGTCAGACGAACGCATTTTCACGTTGTCTGTGAAAAAGTACGTTCGAACGAGTGGACGCATTTTTTCACGGAGTACGCTATAGCGGTCATACTATGCGCATTTGCGTTCGTGATTTTGTACGGATCATCAATAAAACACTTTTTGCATCTGGACGTTATGTAGGCTGGACATTAGTAGTGTCTGACGTCTCCTAATCACACACACACGCCGCTAGCGGACGCAGCGCACTCTGTACAACCGTACTAGCGGTTTTACGTTCTCGAAAAAATGCGTTCATTTTCCACTTGCGTTGCGCAGCCGGACTTTTGTGCGACCGTACTTCGTATATTGGCCGTCATTGCCCGGCATTTGCTGCTAGTGCGGCCGTGATTAAGTGCGCCTGCACGCGCGTTCGCACTGCCTCAGTCTGACCCTAGCCTAACAGGATAGTAGCCAGTCCCTGTGCATTATAACCCCTTAACCCTTTCCATGCTGAGGCATTTCACGCCTCTGTGCTGAGCTCATTTTTACTGGTTTCGCTCATCTTGTTTAAACGCGTTTTGAAGGCTTATTTTAGTATATGACCCATATACTATAATGATATTATATATCATTCTTTCCGGCAGACTCGGCAGATTCATAATATGTCATTATTATATGTATACGTCATGTCGTGTCTGTATATTATAACAAACTATGCAATAAAATATGAATTTTCAATAATTTACAATGTGTAAAGTGTTTTTTTTCACATTTTAACATGCGAGTAATTGCGGTTATATTTTGTATGGAGTGCGCTTGTTAAAAAAATTAGGAATGGGGTCTCGTTACATTTTTTTGGGGGGGGAAATTACACGATTTTTAACAAACGCACCGCATACAAAAATCGCTAGTGCAGCATCATTGTTCATATTATAATTTAAATGGGAACAATATTGCTGCATTAATAAACCAAAAAAAAACTTTTTTTTTATAATTTTTTTAAAATATTTTTTTATTTTTATTTTCTTTAAAAAACGCTTTACATGGTCATGTTTGGTGTCGTTGGAAAGGCCATGCTCTGGCCGATTCAACAGTACCAAACATTAACCCCTAGCTGCCACGGATCGGGAGATGGGGGTTCATTGGAACCCCCTATCTCCACCATTGGTGGCAGCTAGGGGTTAACTCCAGGACTGGCGTCATCGTGCTATGCACGATGATGCCAGTCGTCAGGGGGCATTCCCGGAAGCTTGGCTGACATCCAAGATGTCGGCCAGCTCCAGGAGAGGATCACGATTCAGCGCTTTTCGGTGCCAAATCGTGATCCGGCACCCAAGGGGTTAAAGGCAGGCACGGTTTGGAAGGGCAGGCTGTGCGCTTCCAAACCGTGCCTGCCTTCAGCCGCAGGACCCCGGTGATCGGGAGGGAGAGAGGTCCAAAGGATCTCCCCACTCCCTTTCAGGCACCTCCTCCGCACACGCGGGGGGCGCCTGAATTAGATGTCATCGTGCCGCTGCGATGACATCTAATGGTGCTGGTGGCGGTCCCGGGTGCTGGGCTGACATCGAGGATGTCAGCCCGCACCGGGGGGCACAGCGATCGTCCGGAATCCGGCCGATCGGTGGCCGCAAAGGGAGGACGCACTCAGCGCATCCTCCGCATGCAACAGTACCTGCGGGTGGACGCTCCACAGCGAAAGGGTTAAGGGTGGCTAGGTGTCGTGTGTGGGTCTCTGATGGCGATGTTTCTATACATCCTACAAATCCACCACTTCACGGGCAGGTTTTGGGGACCTCCTAGGCACGATATTTGAAGGAATTTTTCGTTTTTATTTTTATCCCTTATTTTATGGAAAACTAACTGTTCCTTTAAAAACTTATTTTTTTAAACTTTTTGACCTTGTTTCCTGTCCCCCAGGGCACTAACCGGACCCCCATACACCTTTTATGGCAAATATCTTGCATATATGCCCTCTTGCAGGGCACTCTAAAAACCGAACTTTTGAGTCCCATTGACTTGAATTGAGTTCGGTTTGTGTTCGAGTTCGAACTCGAACTTTTGAAATTGTTCGAATGCGAACCGAACATGGGGGTGTTCGGCTCATCCCTAACACTGGCACTTTGTGAATTAACCCCTATAGTGTTAGTAAGGAGGAACATAGGAGCATTTATTTCAAGGAGATACAGTATATTATACATATATTCAGATGGACCTGCATGTGGCGTGAGGAATTAAAAAAACAGCCACAATAGATAGGGACCTATAATGTAAATACTGATTTATTCATCATGTAACTGTGGCGATCTCCAGGAATCTTTTTAGCAACAGTTGTCAACGTCTATAATTACATATAATATTTAGATGTTGTTGCGATATAACGAAGCTGTTATACAGCATGATGTATGTGTTTTGCTGCTGTGCCAATAATCCTGGTTAAGGAGAGTAACGAGTAGTTTTCAGTTCATTTAATTTTTTTATATACTTAAAAAACACAAATATTAATCAATTGATTGTAAAAGTTTTATTATTCATACATTTCTTTACATACATACATATATATACAGTATATAGAGAGAAAGCGTCCAGGTTCCAGGCGCACACGGAGACTTCTTATTAGAAAAAAATACTTTAATTATGGCAGCATAATTCAACGTTTCAGTCCCTGCTGGGTCTTTCCTCAGGACTTTTCCTGAGGAAAGTCACAGCAGGGATTGAAACGTTGAATTATGCTACCATAATAAAAGTATTATTTTCTAATAAGTCTCCGTTAGGGATGAGCCGAACACTCCCCGAGTTCGGTTCGAAGCCGAACCCGAACTTTCCAAATGTTCTGGTCCGAACCCGAACTCGGACCCCATACAAGTCAATGGGGCTGAAAATTCGGTTTTTAGAGTGCCCTCCAAGAGGGCATATATGCAAGATATTTGCCATAAAAAGTGTATGGGGGTCTGGGTAGTGCCCTGGGGGACAGGAAACAAGGACAAAAAGTTTAAAAAAAAAAGTTTTTAAAGGGACAGTGAGTTTTCCATGATATAAGGGTTAAAAATAAAAACAAAGAAATTCCATCAAATATCGTGCCTAGGAGGTCCCCATACCCTGCCCGTGAAGTGGCGGATTTCTAGGATGTATAGAAATGTTAAACAAAAAATGACATTTCAAATGACGGTAAATGCTTTTCCTTTTAATCTATCCATAAACAACTGCTTGAGGCGGCAGTCTGTATGAAAAGAGGAGACATTTTCGGACACGCAGAAAAAGTTTACTGATTTTTTGGCGGTGAAAAGCAGGAGAATGACTGGAGAATGGAAAATTCTAGGTCAAAATAGCCAAACCAGAAAAATTCTCCCATTTAGGCTAGGGTCAGACTAGTTTCTCAACTCCAGTCCTCGGGACCCACTACAGGCCAGATTTTGCAGATCACCTTGGGGAAATGCAGACTGAATGCTGCAATCACTGAGCAGCTAATTAGATCACCTGTGCTGTGCTTTGGATATCCCACAAACCAGGCCTGTTAGTGGGTCCTGAGGATACGAGTTGAGAAACACTGGACTAGCGAATTTTTAACATGCGTTTAGGCGCACTTAATCACGGCCACACTAGCAGCAAATAACGGCAATGACGGCCAATATACGAAGTACGGTCGCACGAAAGTCCGGCTGCGCAACGCAAGTGGAAAATGAACGCATTTTTTCGAGAACGCAGAACCGCTAGTACGGACGTACAGAGTGCGCTGTGTCCACTAGCGGCGTGTGTGCGTGATTTGGAGACGTCAGACCCTGCTCATGTCCGGCCAACATAACGTCCAGACACCCAAAGTTTCCTGGTTTGGGTCCGTAAAAAATCACGCACAAAAATGCGCATCGTATGACCGTTTTCGTGCATTCCGTGAAAAAATAAGTCAATGCGTTCGGACGCACTTTTTGACGGTCGCTGTGAAAAATGCGTTAGTCTGACCCTAGCCTTATCTCACTTTCCAAATCGGCTATTTGGTCCAGATTGTTCTCTTTTCCTGCCATTCTCCTGGTTTTCACCATTCTCTGAACAACCCTGAGAGAGAGGTGAAAGCCAAGAGAACTGTAAGGAGAAGAGAACAATCTAGACCAAATAGCCAATTTGGAAAGTGAGTTAAATGGGAGAATTTTTCTGGTTTGGCTATTTTGACCTAGAATTTTCACTTCTCCAGTTATTCTCCTGCTTTTCACCGCTCTCTGAATAACCCTGTGAATGTTTAATCCCGAGGTGAAAAATAACATTGCTTAAGGCTGGGGTCAGATGAGCGCAGTTATCACGTCCGTGTTGCCGCACATTTGTACATCCGTGGCAGCATAGCATTCTGACCAATGGAGCCCCACACACGAAGTACGTCCGCACGGAAGTGCGGATGCATGGCGGACGCAGCAAACGGACGCAGGTTAGGCAAGAACGTAATACTGCTAGAACGGACGTGCGGAGTGCGCCACGTCCGCAACGTCCGTGTAGCTTTGTATGTGAGTGATGAAACGAGGTCAGATGGACTGCATTTATACGTCCAGCATTTTTGACGGACAGAATGTTTTTTCATTTTAATTTATTTTCCCTGCTACATCAGTCAAAAAATACGTCAGTGAAAAAAACGGACTGTTTGGCCACTACCTTGTTGTCAGTCAGTAAGTACGTCCGTACTGCACGGACGCACAGTCCGTACAAAATGCGCTCATCTGACCCTAGCCTTAGATGTTATTTTGAATTTTTTTCAAACACAAGTTAACCACTTGGCTGCTAGCCAAGCTCAGCGCGTCCAGCCAAGTGGTTCTCCTGTGCTATGGACGCGCTGATTCCGGCGGATTGCTGCGCCCCCCCGGTGTGGGCTGACATCTTGGATGTCAGCCCAGCACTCCGGGACCCCGGCGGAGCAATTAGATGACATCTAATTCAGGTGCCCCCCCGCATGTGCGGAGGAAGCGCCTGAAAGGGAGGGGGGAGGTCCTTTGGACCTCTCTCCCTCCCGATCGCCGGGGGGCAGGGGGTTAATCCAGGCACCGTTTGGAAGGGCACAGCCTGCCCTTCCAAACGGTGGCTGTGATTAACCCCTGGGGAGCCGGATCACAAATCGGCGCTGAAAAGCGCCGGATCGTGCTCCTCTCCTGGAGCTGGCCGACATCTTGGATGTCGGCCAAGCCTCCAGGAACTCCCCCTGAGAACTGGCGTCATCGTGCATAGCACGATGACGCCAGTCCTGGAGTTAACCCCTAGCTGCCACCAATGGTGGAGATTGGAACCCCCTATGAACCCCCTATCTCCCGATCCGTTTCAGCTAGGGGTTAATGTTTGATATCGTTGGATCGGCCAGAGCATGGCCTTTCCAAGGATACCAAACACAAGCATGAAAAATGATTTAAAAAAAAAAAAAATTGTTGAAAAAAATTCTAAAAAAAAATAAACAAGTTTTTTTTTGTTTTTGTTAATGCAGCAATATTGTTCCCATTTCAATTATAATGTGAACAATAATGCTGCACTAACGATTTTTGTATGTGGTGCGTTTGTTAAAAAAAGCGAAATTTTCCCCAAAAAAAATGTAACGAGACCCCATTTCTAATTTTTTTAACAAGCGCACCCCATACAAAATATAACCGCAAACGATCGCATGTTAAAATGTGAAAAAAAACACTTTACACATAATAAATTATTGAAAATTCTAATTTTATTGCATTTTTGTTATAATATACAGACATGACATAATGTATACATATAATAATGACATATTATGAATCTGCCAAATCTGCCGGAAAGAACGATATATAATATGTCTGGGTCATATATCAAAATATGGCTACAAAACGCGGTTAATCATGATGAGCGAAAGCGGTAAAAATGACCTCAGCACAGAGGTGTGAAAAGCCTCAGCAGCGAAAGGGTTAAAATGCAGCATATTAGGATGTTTTAGGAGGGAAATTAATTCTCAAATCTCAATCAGAAGCAGACACCACCCCACCCTCAGTATGTTGTACAATGTATCAAATTGATTACCAGACTAAAAACACCTGGTGTTATGCCCGTTTGTGAACAGAGGTCATTTAGAGTTGCTAATCTTTCCACGTACACATTAGTTTTTAATTCAATATCTAATAAACCGTTGCTTATAATATTCTGCAGTAAAGAGTTTCTTTATTTCTAGATTTTTTAGTTTTTTTAAGCATTTTCTATACTTTTCAAAATTTCTTTTTTTTTAGAACTCGAACCGAACAGACCCAAAAAGTTCGAAATTCGCGAACTTTTGAACTGCCAACGTTCGGGTCGAACTCCGAACCGTCCGAACCCGAACAGCTCATCCCTAGTCTCCGTGTGCGTCTGGAACCTGGACGCTCTATATTCAATTCTGCAGCTGGATTGGTGTCACTGGAGCAAGTACTGTGGTATGTGGAGTGCGGGGACCCTTGGTTTATATATATGTATATATATATATATATAATATAATTCACAATGCAGGATGCACTCCAAGACTTATATATATATACAATTCTTTTCATATATATATTGTAAGTGCAGCTTTGTAAAGAAAAAATTATTTCTGGATTTACTATGACAACCTCACAGTTGGGGTTAGCTTTCTTATGGGTCTCATGATATAAATAAAATAATTAATTAGCTCCTCTGAAAGGATAGATGTTAACCCTTCCAGTTATTCTTTCCTTTTTCTGTCTGAAGCGAACCAAATTTTTTTTCTAAAAAAAAAGATATTTGTGATGCTGTCATGGAAAATAGACAGGAAAAAGGAAATCACAGGAAACAATGAATAAATTTCCCTCTATATTTTCCACTGATAAATTTAATAGATATTGCAAACAATAGTCAACTCATCTGTTTGACATGAACGTTTTACATATAAATTATAAACCAGCTTTTGTGTATTTATTTGAACAATCAGTTTCAGCCCTAGAGATAAGTTATTTGATAACAATGCAGAATAATGTGCTCACCATCCATAATGATGCACTCCAGGCTACCCTACGTTCTCAAGGAACATATGCCCATACAGTAGAGGTTAGCAACTTTGGACCTCCAGATGTTTTGGAAATCTATTTCCCACGATACTTCGACAACCTGATAAGTGGTTGAGCTTTATTGGAGCTGAAGTTCCATAACATCTTGAGCTCCAAGGTTGCTGATCTCTGTCATACAATATAAGATGTCACCATGTGAGATCATCATGTAGTTTAGATAAATACTTGACTTTAAAAATGTTCTACAAGAGGGCAAGTCCAGAAAAGAGTCTGCTGAAACACCAGAAAACTATATTGGATCTGATCCATAAAATCTGATCATTGCCCAGTGTCTCCCAATTTAGTTGTCAATTTTCATGAAGCTCACACTGCTATTGCCCAAAATGCCCAATCATAGCATTTCCTCATATCAAAGATGGTGTACCTGTGTTAAAAATCAGTGGTAGATTATTGTAATAAAATATCCATCACTTGATGATGATTAGAAGCTACACTCATTTGCTCTAAAAATTGAATAAACCCAGAAGAGCAGGAAAATACGGGCAAAGACAATGTATGTGGCTAAAAAAAATATATAACTGTGAGGCCAGCGTCAGACGAACACAGTGATCACGTCCGTGTTGCTGCACAGTTTAACGTCCGTCGTAGCATAGAATCATGATCAATAGAGACTCACACACGAAGTATGTTCGCACCAAACTGCGCACACACAACGCACGTGGCAAGCGGACACAAGTTAGGCAAGAACGTAAAACCAGTAGACGGACGTGTAGAGTGTGCCACTTCCACGTAGCGTTCTGTGTGAGTGATGAGATGTCAGATGCAGCGCATTTGCGACGTCCAGTATCTTGACGCAGAAAATCATATCCTTTTCAAATTTTTATCATTTTTCATATTAATTCTATTTCCCATAGTTTTATTTTTTTCTACGTCCGTCAAAAAAAACGGATCGTGTGGTGTCTACAGTATCTTCCGTTAGTACGTCTGTCCGTTATGCACGCACGCAGAGTGCGCTCAGACTGCGTTCGTCTGACATTAGCCTGAGGTTAATGACAATTTTTTCGCAAAGTACATAGTCCCTTTAGAATGGAGGTCGAGAGTCTTCTTACCCAGAGCTAAAAAGGTTGAATTAGAGCCTGCTGGCACCTTTTCTATTCCATTTGTACTCTAATAATACTTACTGATATCATATGCACATAGGAATTACATTGCTAAACAAATGGAAATGAAAATAACCCATTAGAATCATATTTTTATTGTTTAAAAATTGTGATAGCTGACTTAAGAGTTCAGCAAACATGTCACCTCTTACCATAATGTGTATTATGCTCTCCACAAATAAGGGTCTATTCGCTAAGCGCTGAAATTTCAGAACCCTTATCAAATCCTGCAGTATGTCAGGCATTCCTTTTTCCTAGGTTGCTAACATTTGGGGACTTATAGCCTTACCCTGCTGTGCGGAACCTGTGGTGATTTATACCTAGGGACATTCTCTACATATTCCTAAATTTTCATCATAGCTCACTTTCTTCTTACCAGAGGTCATTAATGTTTGGTCTGTTTTTTTTTCCATTCAAATATGCTTATCTATTAGGCTAGGGTCAGACTAACGCATTTTTCGCGTTGTCTGTGAAAAAGTGCGTTCGAACGAATGGACGCATTTTTTCACGGAATACGCGATAGCGGTCATACGATGCGCCTTTTCGTCCGTGATTTTGTACGGATCATCAATAAAACACTTTTTGTGTCTGGACGTTATGTTGGCCGGACATTAGCAGCATCTGACGTCTCCCAATCACGCACACACGCCTCTAGCGGACGCAGCGCACTCTGTACGTCCGTACTAGAGGTTTGACGTTCTAGAAAAAATGCGTTCGTTAGCCACTTGCGTTGCGCGGACGAACTTTCGTGTGGCCGTACTTCGTGTGTTCCCCGGCATTGGACGTCATTTGCTGCTAGCACGGCCGTGATTTCGTGCGGCTAAACGCACGTTAAAACTGCTTTCATCTGACCCTAGCCTTAGTCAACCATTTTCATCATAGAAGGATTTCTGAATGAGCCAATTTTTTGGGAAGTATGATCTTTTTATCTATTGTGTTTTAATCTGAGGATTGTAATACAAAGGTAGAATATACATAAGAGAGGTGATCTTCGCTGCTGTTACGTGAAAACCAGAAGTTGCTCAACATCAGAATTGTGTCTCCCCAGGGAATCGCAAAGATGGCAACTAAGGTATTCATGCAGTGAGAGTCCACATGAAAGCCATTGGTTTTCAGTGACAAAACAATGTAACAGGAGGAAGGACAATTGGATTTCAATTTTGAGGGAGTCATTTAAGAGGCGTTGGAGTTTGCTGATGTTGTAAACACTAACAAATATCACCGTTGCTGTAACACTGATACACGCTGGTGTTCTACAAAAGTAAAACCCAAACAGGTCACTCGTGCTTAATCTCACTGTGTTACTTTTTTCATGCAATCAGATCTTCCTCATCCTCACAAACTGAAACCATTTTTCACTCTGCTGTCCCTCCCACCTACACCCGGTCCTAAATTTCAGCTGCTTCTACTTTTCACTTTGATTACCCTTACTAATCCCTAATTTCTGGCCCTTCCCATTCAATCCCTGCTACATTCTTTCTGGCCACCAGCTCCACTATTCCTCTGTTCCTATTTGTTTCACATTATCCGTCCCTCACATTGTAAGCTCATGGGATGTCTGGCTGAGCACTTGGTTAAAGTGCTGTATTAACAGAACATTTATCCTACGGGCAGGGTCATCTCTTCCTCATGTATCGTTATTAAATCTCATGTTTGTGCTTCACCATTGTAAAGCGCTGAGTAATCTGCTGGCACTATATATATAACTAACAGTGGTAAAGGAGAAGCTTCAACTGCTGCAGTTTAAATTTCCATTTTGTGAAACCCTAGCCTGTGCCATCATTACAATAATGGCGCTTCTGTCTGGCATTTACAACGTCGGCAAACACTGACACTTCTAAAAGATCACCTTAGTGTTTATAGAAAGATAATTTTCAATAAATAGTGTTATCATGGTCTATTAAAACGAAATAACTAGCTGCCTAGTAGATCCATTTCACTGCTTCGGACAAGCCCAACTATTCAATCCTTTGGATCATTATTGCAATAGCCACACTCTAAAATTTACAGACTATGCACTCACCATATTTCTACAAAAAAATACTACAAACTTTTGTGAATCGAAACACCAGTGTCACGTAAATCTATAGTTAGGAAATTCCCTGACTACATTATGACTAATATAGGTAGTAATAATATAAGTAAGTTACGTTTTGTAGCCAATCCTTTCACGGTCATTGATTCAAAAGTAGGAAGAAACAAAAACACTTGAAGCATTTATCCAATTATGGCAACCAAATTCTCCTTGGATCAACAGGCAATGCGTTTAAACATTATAAATCTTCTATATCCTTTGCAACCGGCTTCCACATCTTTTGTCGTGCTTGGAAATGGCTACTTGGGTTTCTTTTACTACTGAATTTAAAAATATTTTTTTTTTGGCTGAAATGCTAGGACTGTTATAATGGTGTACTGTGTATTAAATCGGTAACTCCGCTGCTAAGAATAAATGAGCAATGCATTTTTATTAATTATTTGCTTAGCTCCCAAGAAGCACTGCCTCGCTCTTTGCATCCAGTGTGAAAAAAAATCAGATAAAATTAAATAAAATGGAGGGTGATTTATTTTTCTGTTAAAGCTTGCATTTCCATCACAACCTCCTCGTTAATATTCAGTGTTATTAAAGCATCAATTATCTGTGGAGGCGTCAGACACAGGAAGAAATAGGCTGCTATCTTTGATAAGAACAGGCTTTTTGCTCATCAAAAGCATTCACAGATGCAGCTTGCTAGAGTCCTCCAAAATGCCAGACCCTGGTAAGGGTCAGCACAGGGGTTAATTAAGAGTGTGTCAAAGTAAATCTAAATCATTGAGAGTTGTTGGTTTAAACCATTGCTATTTTATTTTGTACTTGCTAAATCTAGACACTGAAAGGGACTAAGGGATGCCTTAATATGCCAGTAATGTTAACTTTGTGCATGCAAACTGCAAGGAAATATCGATTAACACATATGTGGTCATGCAAGGGTTGCCAGATCCGCCATTTTTTTCTTGGACACATAATATTCATGCTGATGGGATATGCATGAAAAATCCAACCCGGTAGAATCCTTCTGCTGCAGGTAAATAATCCCATATAACCTACCTTCATTAGGTAATAGATGTCTGCAGTCCTGTGGTATATGAATTATTCATGTTGCAGGGCAACACCTTCCCTGTGCTTTCCCCTCTGGTTGAACTAGTATTGTGTCCACGAAAATATGAATGACCCGGCAACCATATGTCACGCACAGATCTAGTTACTAGGGATGAGCTGTTCGGTTCGAACATCGCCCGATCAGCGAACATTTCCGCGTGTTTGCCCACAATGGGCCACAATGCACTTTTCCACTGGCCTGAAGCTTGTAATTGGCTACGGCCTTGCACCTGACCACAGGTCAGGTGCAAGACTATGCTAATCACGGCTCAGAGTCCTGATTGGGCATATTTTGCCCAATCATGGGCTCACAGAGCTAAGTCCCGCAGCACACTAATGCGTCCCTTGCAGCCCCAGCACGTGTTTTTTGAGAGGAGATTGTTCTGTTAGTGTGCCTTCTCAATGCCAGCAGCTATTGGGGGGGGGGGGGGGTCTCACTTCTAGCAGATATCTGGGAATTGTAATCTGTGTCTGGTCAGGTATATTATAATTTAAAATGGATGCCTGTAGCCATCTTTTAATGTAAAGTCTTTTCTTTTTCAATTTTTATCCTAGTTTTAGAAATGGACCCAAAGATTTGTTTTTTATAAGTTCATGGTAAGGACTAGAAGAGTTATGGGTGTTTCTATAAGTGCCAGATATGATGTTATAGACGATGCCCATGGGGGGGGGGGGGAACATTCCTTCCGCTGTCCAATGACACTCGTCTGACCCTAGCATTAAAAAGGTCTATGCTTTTTCACCTAATTGAGATGTGTCACATTATCCACTTTTGAGGAGTGCCCAGATTCCCCCTTCTACAAAAAAAGTGAAAGGCTCAAGCCCCTAAAGTTCATGTTATGGACTGTTTGAATGACTGCTTTCCAGGAACAGGCAGGTTTCAGATGGGGACAGTGAAAGGCTTTTTATCACGCTAAGGCTGTTGTCAGACAAACACACCATGTGCGCCTGTACTGACGTGACGCCGCAATGGGACCGGCCACACGCAAAGAAAGCCTCGAAGCGCTACGATGCGCCTTCAAACGGGGCTGCAAAGCACGATCCTCCATAGGAGGATCGAGCCTTGTAGTGCTGAGTGCACTATGCTCAGCGTGGTGGCCAGACAGGCGTAAGGAACGTCCACTCTCCCGGACGTTCCTTCTGCTACTCTTAAAACAAACACTTGTCTTACACCAGCCTAAAAGGGAGGCAACTTGAACTGCTCTCAAAAACAGCAAATTCTGAAAGAAGCTTCAACCTGGACTTCCAGAATTGTGCAAGTATATTATTCATATTGGCAAGCATAGGGTCCCATTGAAGATGGGGGGGGGGGGGGTTCCAAAAATGCTTGTTTTAAGGTAATCCTTGAATTCCAGAAAGAACCATCCGTGGCTATCCTAAAGCTGGCCAGTTTATTCCCAATGACAGAGTCCACTGTGTCCTCACTAAACCTGTATCAAATAACCCTAAAGACACCACTGCCCACCTGAACGACTTTGTGACCCCACTCACAAAACCTGAAAAGCACCCCAATAAAATTTACCCAACTTAACTAGACCTCACTGTTCAGATATTTCAAGACATATCACCACTCCCCCCCCCCCCCAGCATGAGAAAGGCCAAGGTAGATTATTAAATCCAGTGCACTTGTACAGCCATAAGTGTATTTTTATTTTTTACATGGTCAGACAATGAGCTTTTGGGACCTACTGAAGTGGAGATGAGAGGGCACAAATAAACCCCCCCCCCCCAATTATCTCTGCAGTTGAAGTGGATTTCCCCATGTTAGGACACCCCTGCACTCTGCAGGCCAACCTTTTTGGCAAGAGCAGGAAGATCACCGCAGAAGCAATTGAATGGCTGGGGATTAGTGCAGACTAATCGTCTGACAAAACTGTGACAGCGGTTGATGTACCTATGTAGTGAAAAAATTATGCTTTCCAAAAATTGGGCAGTCATCCCCATCTAACAAGTGAGGAAGAACAGCATCGCACAGTCTAGTATACAGACCGTAATAACCATTTCTATAACCTTTTTTTTTTCCAATTATTATTGTAATCACCTGTCAAGATATACGCAAGGGACTCCATATTTAGAAGGGGAAATTTCCCCTTTCTTTCTAAAAGTGAAGTCTCTTGACAAAATGAGGGGTGAAAATTCACTCTGGCATAGAGCTAACCCACTATCCCAATTCCGAGATTTACTTAATCACACGTCTGTTCTATGGTAGTTTTCCAAGCGCTTACCGAAAACATGATCATATTACACGAGGTTTAAACTATGGTATGTCTACACAGTCTTAGCATTAATTTGTTGCTTTATTTGCAAACTCTAGTATATGAAAGAAAAAAAATCTGAGAATTGTTTTTCTAACAACTGCATCATGTTGAGTTTTTGAAAAAGGTTTGTTTTTTTAACACTCTGTTGAATAGTAAAACGGGTGCTTATTTTGCGTTTTACATCAGACCATCGAGTCTGCTTATATCTGTAAGCTCCGCTCAGCAAAGAACACAGATTTCACACATAAATCAGACTTTCCCTTTCCGCATACACGAAAGGAACACAATACTGTTGCCAATTGGATATCGAAGGCTGAAGAGCTGTGATTAACAGTGTGAGAGGAAGAAAAAGAAAATATGTTCAATTCCTAAATCCAGTCTCGGCAAGAGTTGCATTTTTTTTTTATCTTACCAGTCATATGCATTAATCATTGAAAGTGACTGTACGGTCTAAAACAGTGGTTCTCAATCCTGTCCAAGTCCCTCCAACAGGCCAGGTTTTAAGGATTGCCTCTGGGAAACGCAGACTGAATCCTGCAATCACTGAGCAGCAAATCATATCACCTGTGCTTCACATATCTGGAAAACCTGTCCAGTTAGGGGTACGAGGATCGGGTTGAGAACCACTGGTCTAAAACACCAAGACAGCTCTGTAGGTACATTGAAATCCAGTAGTACGTAGAAAGTCTACAAAGCTCCTTTCAAGCATAGAACCTTAGTATACAAACCTATGCCCAAAGAACATGTAGAAATTTAATTTTTTATTTAGAGAGAAAAAAAAAAAAAACATCTGATGCCGCCAGAAAGCACCTTTTTATCTATTCATTATTAGAAAGCAAAATATTCAGCCGTAATATCATGTTTCCTGCCGAGAAGTCCACGAACCGGTTCAAACTCCAGTGGAACTGCCTTAAATTTCTTCTTTACTTCTTTTTCAAACATCTTCAGAATGAGGAAGAGAAAAAAAAAAAAAGTTAATATGAAAGCAAAATCCTGCACATGCTGCCAAGAAAAAAAAAAAAAAACCTGAGTTTTAATAGCAATTAAAGTGAATTTTGGATATAAAAAAAAAAAAAATTAGTGTCAATTGTATTTCCATGATGGTAACTGCAGACTGACCTTCAGGTTTTCCTTCAAGAACAGGAGTACTTAAAGCCAAGCACAGATTGTAAAGAACAACCCCATTTTATTTGATCCGAGTTTGGTTTGAAATAGTCCCGTCCTGACTAACCTAATTACGTTCTATGAGGAAGTAAGTAGAAGTATAGATCAGGGGTCGCAGTGGATGTGATTTACTTGGATTTTGCCAAAGCTTTCGACACAGTTCCACACAAAAGGTTACTATTTAAATTAAGAAAAATTGGTCTAGATGAAAATACTTGTTCTTGGATAGAAAACAGGGTACAGAGAGTGGTCATAAATGGTACATTTTCAAGATGGACATCAGTGGTAAGCGGTGTCCCGCAGGGGTCTGTTATAGGAACAATACTATTCAACTTATTTATAAATGACTTTGAGATGGGCATTGAAAGCCATGTATCAGTGTTTGCAGATGACACAAAACTAGGAAAAGTAATACAATGTGAGCAGGATGTTACTTCGCTGCAGAGAGATGAAATTTAAATGTAGATAAATGCAAAGTTATGCACTTTAGAGTGAAGAACACACAAGCAACTTTATACCCTAAATGGTACGGAGTTAGGGAAATCCAAGCAGGAGAAGGATTTGGGAATTATCATAGACTTCAAACTAAGTAACAATGTGCAATGTCAAACAGCAGCCGCCAAGGCCAGCGAGGTATTGGCATGCATTAACAGGGGAGTTGACTCTCGGGATGAAACCATTGATTTATACAGAGGCAAAGTTATGTTAAGACTGCACCTTGAATATGCCGTGCAATTTTGGGCACCTGTATTATGAAAGGCTATTATAGCGCTAGAAAAAGTGCAGAGACGGGCAACTAAATTAATAAGGGGAATGGAAGGGTTAAGTTATGAGGAAAGACTAACAAGCTTAAACCGGTTTAGTTTAGAGAAATGGCATCTTAGAGGGGATCTGATAACCTTATATAAATATATACAGGGCCATTATAAACCATTGTCTGGAAACCTATTCATTAACAGGACTATACACCTGACATGAGGTCACCCATTTATACTGGACGAAAGGAAATTCAGCCTAAAGCATAGGAAGGGTTATTTTACAGTGAGAACAATAAAGCTGTGGAATTCTCTGCCTGTTGAGGTGGTTGGGTCAGAGTCTGTACAGACTTTTAAACACCGATTGGATGACTTCCTGCAGACACAGAATATTAAGGGTTATAATATTTAATATTTGGGTAAGCTTCTGGATTCAAGGAGAAATCTGCCATTCTGGGGTCAAAAAGGAATTTTTCCCCAGTTTGTTCCATATTGGCGAGCATTTCAGACTGGGTTTTTTGCCTTCTTTCGGATCAACAGCAGTAGGTGTTGTGGGAGAGGCTGAACCCGATGGACGCATGTCTTTTTCAGCCTATGGAACTATGAATGATTTTAGAGGGAAGGAAAAATGCGAAATTTGTGCTGCTGCTTGATGCTCAGATAATAGACATTTTGTACCCAGAAAGCACATTGTTTTAGGATTTTGATGACATAGGCCAGTCTGTTAAGGCTGCACACAGTGGTCTAACCCTACCTCATATGCAGACACCTCCAGGAGCTCCGATATATTGGTTTCGTGTGTAGACAGGGCACGTATAATCACATTGGCTGCCCTTACCACATCCGCATGGTAGTGTTTCTGAAGAGTCTGGAGGTTACATAGAGGAAGAAAATAAAACCCAAAGAACAGTGTTCTTCCTGCTAAAAAAAAGGCTCCTTTTGAGATGTTGTTACAAGCATAAAATGGTATATCTATTATATTTATGCATATGCACAGGGCATTTTAATGTAAACTTGCAGGATTATTCTCATCTTCACCTCCTAAAGCGGTTATAGCTCACTTGTAATGCACGAGTAACTTGGCAAAAACGCAGAGTATATTGAATATATGTATTCTGCAGCAAAAAGAAAGCCTACACTCCTGTAGCTCAGTGGCATATTTTGTCCTTTCACAATAACAAGGAGGGGATACTGCTTTTATGCAGCGGAATTCGCACGCGCTTTTGAATTTAAGAGATGAAAGCGCAAGTGACCCAGCACAAAGTCTTGAAAAAGATCTCCACAGCAGGAGCATTAAGCCACAGAGCCATCGTACACATCTTGCATAAAATCAGTCAAGCAAATAAAAATGTATAGAACAGGAATAACTGGTAGCTGGAAAATTGTGTGTGCACCCAAGCAGCTCATAATATAGCGAGAGCAGCACAGGGTACACAGAGGGACCCATTGCACAGACCAAGAAGTAAACTTGGGAGTTTCGAGATATAATTATTATCACAACGCGTAAGACGTAGCTCAGGGTGACCTTTTCTCAAAAGGGCCTCCATTTGTGTGAGAATGAAAAGGATGAGGGGAAAAAAAAAAGGCGATATTAATAGTTAAAATGCAATAAGAAAGTCTGGAATTATTTTACTGTGTGGTTTAATGAAGACAAGATTCTGCAAATCAGGACGCATTAATGTGGTCAATTTACCCAATTAACGAGTAAATGAGATGCCTTTTCTAGCCTTTACATTCAAAACCACAATTTCAAAGCATTTAATTAATGTTAAGCTACACTGTTTGAATTTAACCCATATGTACAGCACCAAGGAAAAAACAGAGGCATGGGCCAGCTTGGTGTCAGCAAGGATGACAATACTTTTCACAATTAGGCCCATGTCAGACGAACGCAGTGATCACGTCCGTGTTGCCGCACAGTTTAACGTCTGTCATAGCATTGAATCATGAGCAATAGAGACCCACACACGAAGTACGTGCGCACATACAATACACGTGGCAAACTGACGCAAGTTAGGCAGGAACGTAAAACCGCTAGACGGACGCACAGAGTGCGCCATGTCCACGTATCGTTCTGTGTGAGTGATGAGATGTCAGACGCAGCGCATTTGTGACCTCCAGCACCTTGACGCACACAATGGCTTTTCATATCATGTACCAATTTTTATAATTTCTCATAAATTTTGTTTCCCATAATTGCTTTTCCTATGTCCGGTCAGTCAAAAAAAAAAAAAAAAAAGGACTGGTGTCTACAGTATCTTCCGTCAGTACGTACGTCATGCACGCAGAGTATGCTCAAAGTGCGTTCATCTGACATTAGCCAAGCAGCTGATAATATGCCAGTATGTATCCCCCCCCCCCTCTACTTAAAACGGTCTTCATTGGAGCTGAGAACTCAAACTCTATCCCCCACCCCCATGTATCTGAACTACAATTACATGTATTCAGTGGCCATTGCATGCTAGGAATTCTGGGAATTGTGAACACACAAGGAGGTGTGGGGGGCGTTAATGGCAGAAGTTTGTTTTCTGGTAAGAGTGGCACGAAACAAGGTGGTGGAGTATCTCCTGACAAGGCAAATCAGGACTACCATAGTTCTACATTAAAGTCATGTGGAAAAGTGGCCATGCAGGGCCATCACAGAAAGTCTCAGAGGCACTCGAGGAAACAATATGTGGGGATAATATTAGCAGGAGAATTGTCGAGGGTCGCAGGTAATCAGCAAGAGTATACTCCAGGGCAAAGCAAAAACAAAACAAAACAAAACAAAACAAACCTACAAAAGGGGGAGGGGGGACTGGCCATGAACAAGTGTCATTCCTGCCATCAGTTTCTGCTTCACAGATAGCACCTTAACCAGTGCAATAATTTCTGTAGGCGTCTCAGGCGGTGCCGTTGCAGGCTCCCCGATGCAGACAGCCATCCTGAAGATTTCCTCAGCCCCCCACAGGTAAGTGCAGTAGATGGCCCACTAGACAATTAGCATAAGCCAGGACACCCGATACAGACAATCCACCTACAGGGCCTGGTCTCCACAGACCTAGACAGCTGTCCTAACCGAACATGAAGGTAGTCAACTCTGGTAGTGAGGAGAGCCTGGGACGTCATGACGGTATCTACATGGTCTTAAAGGGCAGATATTTATTCCTGCACGACATTACCTTCAGCACTGACCTCTGGGGGGGGGGGGGGGAAGAGAAAAAATATAACTCCATGCAAGAGGCATAAACAACACAGGGAGTCCCATATATCTCTGATGAACATCCGATCCCCCAAGCGGTCTTGTTTCTTGTTAGTTTTCCTACCCATGGTGCACCGTGGGAAAGGTAGAACCATGAAGACGACTGCCGAAACTCCGAAAAGGCTTCCAAAATGGCTGACTGCACCAGGGACACCAGCAGAAGCACACCTCATGGAGGCTTTCACGGACACCCAGCACGCCAGTCCGATGGATCCACCCATCCAGCACAGCACACGGGTCCGTTGAAATCATTGTGGTAGCACGGGGAAGAGCTCATACTAAAATATAAAAGTTCCCCAGACGCAGCTCAGCAACATGCGACAGCGCACAACCTCACCCAGGCTCTGCCTCCTACCATTGTTCTATTAATGTAAACGATGGCATTGATACAGTTAATATAAAATTCATGTTGTCTTCCTATAGATCTACATTTTTACTATGTATCTGATGTCGTGAATTGCAATCCAATAAAAAGCTTGCTATATTTCAGTGCAAGAGATTGGTGGCCCAGCCTTATAGATTTTATTTTAACTCTATGGCACAAACCTCATGCAGGAAGCTCAAGTGGAAAATAAAGACATCAGGGTTATTCGGAGAAAGTTGAAAATCAGGAGAACTGGCAGGAGAAGAGAACAATCTAGACCAAATAGTCTGCTTGGAAAGTGAGATAAAAGGGGAGAATTTTTCTGGTTTGACCATTAACCTAAAATTTTCACTTCTCCAGCCATTCAAGAGTTTCACCTTTCTTTGAGTAGACCCTATTGTATTTTTTGCAGTGTTCATTTTGTCTCCTGAACTGGCTAGTAATTATAGATCATCTATGTATAGACCTGTAATTACACTACTTGTCCTGTTTACATTATTTTTATCACCTTACAAACAATTGTATGAAAGAGCGTGCACAATGCATTGACTGCCAAGAATTCTAAATAAAATAAATTAATAAAAAAGTGTCTGTGCCCCGTGATAGCTTATCAATTGGTTTTGCTCACTGCATATTATCAAAACAATTCTGTTACCCACTCAGATTAACCTCCAATGATCCACCCACCCTTTCTATCAAAACCCACTACAAACAGGTCTCACCTCTAGCTCCCACAGAGAACTCTCCAAAGCCCGGCTTTTTGCTGGATCTGGTTCTTCCATTATATAGGGATCAGATGTCCGATCTAGCAAGGTAAAGAGGGATGGGAGAAAAAGTATAAGGCATTGTGCAGTGTACTGTTCGATAATGTCAGTTTTACTCAGGGAAGGGGGGGGGGCAGGATATTAGAACTATTATGTTTGAAGGGGCAAGTACTATTTAGTACAAAGTGATGTTCCATAAAACCACTGTCAGGAAGGAAGGAAAAGAAAAAAAACTTTCCATCAAGCACAGAACAAAAATACCCTTACGGTATATTTTCACTGTAGGCAAGATCTATTGGAAATGCAGAGGGCTCCCTCCTTTTGGCCAAAAAGTGCTACTACATGTACATTACAGGTTGGAGCGCCAATTTTTCCTTCAAGGACACGAGAGTCAAAGCTAGTCAACCTATTTCAACACATGGCTGATGTGTTGAAACTTTAGGGGCACATCTGGAAACGTGTTTCACATGAAATGACAGAAATTCCTTTGCAATACTTTAGAATAAGGCCACAGCGACTTTATTACATAAACTCCCCCTCACAAAACATTACTAATTCCAAAGAAACTGACCTCCCACAGCAGTAGGGCGGTGGATAAGGGGTCGACAAGCAGGGTGCCTTCGGATTAAGTTACAGATGAATGGGATGATCACCACAAGAACTTGTGGAGGAGCGGTCAGTGACAGCCTGGACAGGCGTTTAGCAAAAGCAGCAACAAGGTATACAGGTAAATGCCTGGAAAATAGGAGGAAATGTGTTAAAGCAAAGGAAGGGGGGGGGGACATGTATTGAAGTAATCTGCAAGGTCAAAAGGATGACCTTGACATATGGCAGGAGAGCCGATAGAGTGACTTACGTGGATGACAAGAACAAGTCAGCAAGGTGGAAGAAACGAGCCTGGTATTTCACATGGAACACAGAGGGATCCAGAAGAGAGTAAAGCTTCTTGTAAAAATCAGGGTATTCCCTAAAAAGAAAAGATATATCATATGGTGCAGGTCTCTCCAATATCAAACAAACACGCTAAAGAACAGAAGTGTCAAATACGTTTACTGAATTGATACTTACAGGTTATGCTGGTGAATTAGAACGAAAAGTCCATTTAGGGCAAGAAGACTGATGGCACCACCTAAGAGAAGCATATTGAAAGTTACTCGAAGATAAATTTCAATAAGGCTCTACATGACATTGCACTCCCGATAACTGTATCGTCATTTTGCTGCATGCATACCAACATCATAGGCAGCTGTAAGGAAGTCAATCAGCAGAGTGGGCTTGACCATGTGTGGCAGTATGGATTCATGCAAGATCAGAAGGACCTTCTTGTACAGACTGACAGGAAGCTGCAGAAAAGAATATCAAAAGATCAGTGTTTTTCCTCTAATATGCGAGATGTTACAGGCTTTATGGTTTGACTAAAGATACTTCTAGCTGAACAAGACCGTACAAATGCCATTACAAATGTAAAAACTTGATAGCTGAAAATGACATTTAAGGAGACCAAACATGGGCATTGGTTTTCATACATTTGTGTCATTTTCTATTTGTCTAAACCAAAAGGAAAAAAAATAAATAAAAAAAAGCAGGGCACCAGAAAAAAATAAATTGGAATGACTTTCGGTGACGCCATTTATTTCACGTGGGTTTGCCCAGGAGTACAATATAGAAAGTGCATTGCTTCAAATTGAAATCAGAGTGGCCTGGCTGCTTTACCTCCAGTGAATCACTCACTGGCAATGAGAACCAGAAAGATTTGGGAAAATTCTGAAAGTGAACAGAGCTGTCAAATTAGTGGATAGCAGCCACAATGCAGTTACCAATGTCAGGTTTTTTGAATGAAGACACGCAGTCCAAGAAAGGCCAAGGAATTTTGGAATTCTGATTAAAAAGGTTGGACACCCCTAAATACATCTGGAAAAATAGGTTTGTTGTTTTGCTGCAGTAGATAATCAGCCAGTGGTAGAGAGAAGCCCAGTGAAGTCAGACAATATTTTACTCTCAATATATCTAGTAGGGCAGGGCTCACAATTTCCACTCGCCTACTAGCATTTGGCGAGTGGCAATCAAGGGAGGGCGAGTGGAAATGCACACGCAGGCAGCACAATAAATAATTTCGTGCTACACATTTCAGCGGTGCCACCGTGCAGCCACCCCTTCCCCAGGCTGCACTGTGGCAGGGATCAGTTGCCTAGCCTGTCCGAGCTCGTCTCAGTCAATGGCAGGGGGGGGGGGGGTGGAGAGGAGCTTCCCTGCCTCCTCGCTCTGCTCACACTGGGGTCTGATGTCTGGGTATTAAGAATAAAGTTATAGAGTTACAATAATAAAACCTTTAACCGTGTAATTTCCTAAGATAATTTAAGGGGTTGTGTTTAGGGGCAGAGTTAAGGGCTGGGTAGTGGTTAGGTGGAGCAACTGGTGGAGAGTAACTCTTATGGCCTGGTTAGTAGCTTAGGACTTGAAATTTTGAGCCCTGTAGTAGGGCTTTAGTCATAGTTTTAATTACACAGTATTTTTAACACCATGCTGATTGCGTGACCGTTTTTACAATGTTTTCACAACTTGCCTGCTAATCAGTTATTCAAAATGTGCTTTACAATACCAAAATGTATACAAAAACAGTGTTCGTGCAACTCACTCTGTATTTCAGGAAGTTCATCCACACTTTCTCAAAAACCTTTTTATGCTCCTAAAAACAGAGGAAATTGCATTACTTTTAAAGCATGCCACCAGGAACAACGCTGTCACAGGATGAAAGAATAGAAGCATTACCTTCCTTTTCGCTGGCTTCCAGTCGTCTTGTATTTCTGTATAAAAAACCGTAATAAACAATGACATTGAAAGAGATGACATTTACTTAGCATGTTGATGGATTCTCAAGTCAGGTGCTATTTTAGCATAATTTGTTGTCTATGTCACATTTTTAAGGGACGCCACTGGATTTAGTGTTATGATCAACATATATCAGAATGCCTTTTAGCGTTATTGTGAGGAAAAGATCTATTGTTCTATAAACATGAGGAATGGATTGTTCTTTTCAACAACTCTGAAGCAGCACCTAACCCAAAAAAAAAAAAAACAAGGGCTAGATTACATACTGAGCGCTAACTGTAGTGTTCGAATATGTAAGCATTAATGTCAGGGTAAGGATAGGGTCAAACGAACGCATTATTCACAGCGACAGTCAAAAAGTGCATCCGAATGCATTGACGTATTTTTTCACAGAATGCGCAAAAACGGTCATAAGATGCGCATTTTCGTGCATGATTTGTTCCGGATACAAACCAGGAAACTTTGAGTGTCTGGACGTTATGTTGGCCGGACATGAGCAGCGTCTGACGTCTCCTAATCACGCGGGCGCAGCGCACTCTGTACGTGAGTACTAGTGGTTCTGTGTTCACGAAAAAATGCGTTAGTCTGACCCCCAGCTTTAGTGTCTTTAAACACATGCCCCTCCGATTACCTTAATACAAAACACTGTAAAAATACGTTAGTGCATAGGTGATTGTGCTAGCTTACTGTACTTTATGTATCCTTTACTTAATTACTGAATGTTATAAATAAGGTATTACAATAACACTGGGAGCGCAAAGTCCTAACGCTAATTACTGCACCAATGGGTTAGCAATTTTTACTGTGTCCTCATAGCTGGTGCTAAATAATTCCGCTTTTGCAGAATCATTTAGCAACACCCAACCCCCTCAATAAATCTGATAGTCACCTCTGATCACACGGCAAGAGTAGCAGCCCAATCCACTGCCGCCGGTTGCAGAGTGAGACTGGGGACAAATAGTCTCCATCTACAATCTTGCGAGGGCAAGATCGCAGCACATTCCCCGCAGCGGCGCAGAAGCACTACTGCAGGCACAGGTTTCCCTCACTAGAGTCCCATTTTAATGTAACGTTTGTAATCTGGACGCAAGTCTGAATATCATGTAACTTAAATTTTCTGCTTTCTTTTTTGGCTTACATTTTAACGCGATGTTTGAACTACTTACTGTATCGTGGCAAATTTGAAGGAAAAAAAATAAAAAAATAGGGACGCTATTCCAATGTTTCCACAAAGCACAGAGCTCAAGCTGTTCAGCACCATGCAGGTTTCTTTTGGTTTGTTTTTTTTAAGCAGCCGGCCGGATTTCACTCCTGGGAGATCTGTCTCCATGGACTCCTATGAACTCCTGGAGCTGTTAACACCAGGCGCACTAAGCGCCGCTGGTGCCTCATTTAACCTCAGCAGCATTACAACAGGAGCGGCTGAGAAAGCGCCTCCATCGTAATACAAGTGTTAAATGGCAGGCACTAGTGGAAAACAGCAGATGCTTCGGTTTTACATTAGGGATTGCCATTTAACATCAACCTTGGAATAGGACCCTAGATGCGAGGACAATATGAGCAAAATGGGAAACGCTGGCTGCCATGTGATTCAAATGAATTACTAAACTGGTTTTCACGAAAATACCACCAAAAACCATGTACTGTGACAAGTTAAACAACCTCCCCCCTCCTACAATACAATTATCTGTAACTGTATAGCCAAACGCAGACAGATGGCACAAGAGCACAGTTTCTGGAGGTATTTTTGTGAACAACTGCTTGGTAAAGGGTTAAGACGTCCTGAATATTAAGGCTAGGGTCAGCCTAACGCATTTTTCGCATCGTCCGTAAAAAAGTGCGTCCGAATGCATGGACATACTTTTTTGCGGAATACGCGATAGCGGTCATATGATGCGCAATTTTGTGATTTCATACGGATCCAAACCAGGAAGCTTTGGGTGTCTGGACGTTATGTTGGCCAGACATGAGCAGCGTCTGACGTCTCCTAATCACGCACACACACGACGCTATGCGGACGCAGTGCACTCTGTACGTCAGTACTAGCGGTTTGACATTCTTGCGAAAATGCGTTAGTTTGCCGCTTGCGTTACGCGGCCGAACTTTCGTGCGCGGGCCTGCGTTGGACGTCATTTGCTGCTACCACGGCCGTAATAAAGTGCACTGTGTTTGTCTGACCCCAGCCTAAAAGGTTATCCCACATAGTAATTGAGTGGGGGCAGGGTATAAAAAGGAAAAATAAAAATCCAGCAGCGGCACACACTCACCTTTCTGGTTTATTAGGAAATTTGACAGTGTGTCATCATCTGGCATATTAATGGAGGAGATTAAGCAAAATACGTTGTTTTGGAATATTGGGAGAACCATCTAGAAACAAAAAAAATAAAACCAAAAATTGTAAACAGCTGAATATTGTATAACAAGCAATATTTACTGCAGAAACTAGGGATGCACCGATACCACTTTTTTAAGACCGAGTACGAGTACAGATACTTTTGTTCAAGTACTCACCGATACCAATTACCGATACTTTTATTTTATGTCATGTGACGCTTTCCAATAAGAACAGACCTCCTATAAAGCCCCCAGGGCTCATGGATAATTGCCCCCCCAGCTCATGGATAATTGCCCCCCAGGCTCATGGATAATTGCCCCCCAGGCTCATGGATAATTGCCCCCCAGGCTCATGGATAATTGCCCCCCCGGCTCATGGATAATTGCCCCCCCGGCTCATGGATAATTGCCCCCCCCCGGCTCATGGATATGCCCCCCCCGGCTCATGGATATGCCCCCCCCGGCTCATGGATATGCCCCCCCCCGCTCATGGATATGCCCCCCCCCGGCTCATGGATATGCCCCCCCCGGCTCATGGATATGCCCCCCCCCGGCTCATGGATATGCCCCCCCCCGGCTCATGGATATGCCCCCCCCCGGCTCATGGATATGCCCCCCCCGGCTCATGGATATGCCCCCCCCGGCTCATGGATATGCCCCCCCCGGCTCATGGATATGCCCCCCCCGGCTCATACTTACCTTCCTTCAGCGCCGCCGGGAAAGTCTTCGTGCGCGCGCTCTCCTTGGAAGGACCCCAGCCGCGACCACGTGGGACCATGTGATCACGGCTGGGGTCCTTCCAACGAGCGCGCGCGCGGGAACTTTCCCGGCGTCGCTGAAGGAAGGTAAGTATGAGCGGAGAGCAGCTGCAGGGCCTGTCTGAATGCTCTATCTGCATTCAGACAGGCCCTGCAGCTGCTCACTTTGTTTAATACTTACCTTCCTTCAGCGACGCCGGGAAAGTTTCCGCGCGCGCGCGCTCGTTGGAAGGACCCCAGCCGCGATCACATGGTCCCACGTGGTCGCGGCTGGGGTCCTTCCAAGGAGCGCGCGAAGACTTTACCGGCGGCGCTGAAGGAAGGTAAGTATTAAACAAAGTGAGCAGCTGCAGGGCCTGTCCGAATGCAGATAGAGCATTCGGACAGCCGCCCCAGCCCCTCGGATACCGGCAAGCCGGCTCAATGCCGGCTTCCGGTATTGGAAAAAAATATCGGGGGTACTGCACGAGTACCAAGTACTCCTGCAGTACCCGGTATCGGCACCGATATCGATACTAGTATCGGTGCAACCCTAGCACTCACCGATAGAGACTCTTATTTTATGTCATGTGAACGCTTTCCAATAAGAACAGACCTCATATACAGAATGCCCCCAGCTCACATGGATATTGCCCCCAGCTCTGTGGCTGTGTGTATATATTACACATACACACTGGCGTGCACACACACACACACACACAGACCCCAGACCAGACTTGGGGCGCTGTCCGAATGCTTTATCGGCATTCGGACAGGCCCTGCAGCTCATCGCGTTCATACTTACCTTCCATGAGCGCCGTCGGCAAAGTCTTTGCTCGTTGGAAAGCCCCCAGCCGCGATCACGTGGGAGTTCGCGAGATCGAGGCTGGGGGCTTTCCAACGAACGGACGTGTGGAAACTTTGCTGGCGGCGCTCATGGAAGGTAAGTATGAACGCAATGAGCTGCAGGGGCCTGTCTTCGAGCGTTCGGACAGCCACCCCAGCTCAATGCTGGCTTCCGGTATCGGGGGAAATATCAGGGGCACTGCATGAGTACCAAGTACTCCTGCAGTACCCGGTATCGGCACCGATACTAGTATCAGTGCAACCCTAGCAGAAACACACCATTGATACTTTGTACCTATAAAAGCAGGTTTTCAATATGAAGGCATTACACTCAAGGGCTATACTACAGTAAAATCCTCAAACCCCATTTAAAACACCATGTCATTTTAACTTGTATGACATGCAAAAGCATGTTTTTATTTCTGCAGAGAGGTTTAAAAAAGACACATTCCTGCTGATCAGCAAACACACAAGATGACCTGTATCCCACGTTCTGCTTGCCCTCAACTAGGAGCAACAACTAATCTATTAGGAGATTCGTTGACAACAGGTTTAATAAAGCAATTAGGTGCAGAGAGGGTGGCACTGAGTAGAAAGTGTGGGAACATATTCCCATGCCTCAGAACAAATTGAGCTGTTGTAGCGCTGTGTGGTACCCCAGCCCTGTACGTGCGACACGCTAGAGAAAAGGCAGGCACCTCTCTACAACTGCCAGCACACAGAAACCCATAGAAGTGGATATGAGAGGCCTACATCCAATTATGGAGTAAAGAAAGTTGTGCACAACAAATGGAGAAAGGGCGTCAGCAGGCTCTGTATGTACGGTGTGTCAGCACTTTCAGTGTTGATGGGTAAGGGTCTCTGCATGAACAGGGTTTGACACCTCAGTCCACGCAGACTCCCCGCATTCACAAACCCTATGTACATGGAGGCGTCAGGGTATGTCTATGGTGTGTAAGCAGGGTCTCTATCAGGTGTAAGGTATGAGATTTTTTTCTTATCCAATTAAAATCAATTATGAAAATTATCTGAAGTTGCAGTCCAACCATCAACTTGTGCACCAACTGGCTGTGTGTTGAACAGAGTTTAGGGTTGTTTTAGTTAACAAATTTGCAAGGGTTAAAACTCTGGACCAATTAAAAACGAGTCTGAATATACTATAGCTTTGACTTTTCAAAATCATAAACATTCATAAATGCCTCCTTTACAGTAAAGTTATGAAAATGAGAAATTGTAGCCATTCTACAATTATCCTGAATCTTCAATATCTCAATCGTCTAAAATATCAGCAAAAAGACAAAAACAAATGGTTACTTTTGCCAAGGAAAGCCAGAAGCAAACCAAACGGTTTTCTGCTACTGGTGTAGTTTGACATTTTTACAAGTGTACCGTAATTTCCATAACACCTCACACAATAGGTGCGCTTACCACGAAGTATTTGTACTACAGAAGAATTTGTTATTCTGCCCACCTCCTACAGAAGGTCTACAGGATTAGGACAACCAAGAATCATAAATCTAGTTAATCTACAATGTGGTGCCAAAATAAAAGATCATGTTCATACCGCTTTGGATTTTTGATGTACACGTGCAATGCAGTCATTGATCAGCGTCATAGTGTAGTAACGGACATCATCATAAGCCACGTACTCTTGGAATCGTGAGATTAACTTGGTGGAATCGGCTTCCTCATGCAGCAATCTGTTAACTACGGACTGAACACACAGTATTACAATCAGTCAGTACAGGATTTGGCAACTCCACGCAGCCCATACATTAAACTCACTTTTAACAGCTCCCTAGGAAAAGAACTTTCTTTCCATTCTGCTTTTTCCAAGGGGAACCTCCCTTCCATCTGGATGAAATTCATCAGGGTTTCAAGTGCAAGATCCTTCAGGAGGAAAATACAAAACATTAGAAGTCACAGCCTGGTTAAAATAATGCTTAGATTCAACAGAAAAAAATAAAACTAACCCACCTAACAAAGCACTGGAGGTGGGAGGAAAAGAGTCTGGGCAAGGGACCAGACGTAGGGGTGGCAGCTCCTTGAGAGGGAGGCACAGGACTCCCTCTCCAATGAAAGGATAAAACACTGTTGGCACTGCTCCTTCACCCAGTGTGCCATAGTTCTAAAACCATAACCCTAGAACCAAAATCATACCGAGTAAAGCAGCGGCAGGTCTTCTCCAATCAACTCTGAAGCAGTGTCTGAAGTTATTAAACCCGCTTACCAAAAATTGGCTCTCCTTTATGCACAATTATTCTTTAAATAATGTTTTTTTAAACGCAGAAGTCCCTGGAGCTACAGAAATTGCGTAGCTTACATAACATGAGATATTTTCATACACAAGTGACGTGTCTGTCTCTCCAAGTGTATGCTTGCTCCTGCAAGTGTTCTTGCAGAAAGGATGCTGTCAGTACATGGAGCATGCAGACATCATTAGTCATCGTAGCTGCTTCCCCAGGCAGGTGGGATATTCAAAAAAAAATCATGTGCTGAGTGACGGCTGTGTGGAACTAGGAAACCCTCCACTTCACATAGTGAAGACCGCTTTAATAAGCTAAAGTGGTCCAGGTGCATAGTGTTCCTTTATAGCTTGTGATAAACAGTGCATGTTGTATGCAGACCAACTAATTACCCAACTGATTGGGAGAATAGTTGTTTAAGCCCTACTTATATGAACATGCCTAGTGCTTCTTTTCAAAGACCAATGCATAAAATAAAAGGTAACATGCTGCAACAAACAACATTGTAAGGAGGACCATCAGCAGGCCAAAATAGACAGTAAGACAAGACGAACCTACTCTGAACATCCAGCCATTACAACAAGCCCTGGGATTTCTGCTAAAAGGGACTCAGTCATGGAGAGGTTTCTCGTTCTCCTGGATTGTATCCATTCTCCAGGTCAAATGAATAGAACGGATATGCAAATGTGTTTACAGACTCTTCAGTTTGCCACTTGAGCTGTCTGGCAGGAGAGCCCAAACTACCGACCATGGATGTGTGCAGAACATCGGACAGAATCAGTGACCATGCTCGAGAAGGTGGTAAATAAACTACATGTGAAAGAGACCAAGGACCGGGTCACATTATAAAACGTGCCAGAATCGAGTCATAACTCTGCATCACCAAAATGTTGGGAAGATGAGAAAGGGGTTCTTCTAGTTAGGTCACAATACAAGGCAAACAATCTTTGTCC
This sequence comes from Leptobrachium leishanense, assembly GCA_009667805.1. Classification (NCBI taxonomy): domain Eukaryota; kingdom Metazoa; phylum Chordata; class Amphibia; order Anura; family Megophryidae; genus Leptobrachium; species Leptobrachium leishanense. The sequence goes on along the minus strand of CM019063.1, from coordinate 156,390,861 downwards.
CAGCAGACATATCACTGCAGCAGCTGAAGTGAAATTTACCCATTTATTATGCATGTTTTACTAAACCTTTTTAGTCCATAAATGTTTTTAATGGAAACTTGACATGGCCTTTGGCTTGATGATTATCAAAAAGATGTCCCTTTACTGAACAGCATAAGAGGGGACAAAAAGATTCCCCACTACGGTTTCTTTCGATGAGCTGTTAATGTGAGCATTCAAATCTAAACAGATATCACCGATAAAGAGTATCTGCAGTATGTGCCCTCCATGTATTAGAAACCTTTGTGCTCTGAGGATGGTTACTGATGTTCTGCTTAATTACAATGTGTCTAGTATCAAGCTTACACAAACCTGCACTTGGATTGAAGACCTATGCATGAGATCCAGCAGGCAGGCCACACAGCTGTTATAACGGTGCCTTATCCAGATCTTGTACGTCTCTTCTGCACTCGAAGTATCTAATATGAGAAAAATAAAAAATAAAAATGGTTATGCCCCTCTAAGCTTTTTTTTTTTTTAAAAAAATACCTCTGTCCAACTAATCATTCCATTATATATGTGCTTGACCAATTCCCGGTCATTCACGCTCGTCTATAGATGTCCCTCATCCTCTCGCTGCCCCACGTCAAAAGCAGCTGGTTTCTACTGGACACTGCTCAAAGTATAAAATTTGTCTACAGAAGAATGCATTAACTCCTTGGCTGCTGAAGACATGTCCCAGACATTTTCCTCTGCTACTCCCCTCCTCAGCCGACGTGCATCTTCTCCTCCAGCTCACTGTGCTTGAAAAAGATCAGGCCAGGCTGGGGGAACCCCTGATGTATGCCGATGTCCACAAAGTCACCAACAGCCCTTAACTCAAACATAACTGGATAGAAGACTTTACAAGTGGATGGGTCCTTTGGACCTCCGGGTCGACACTTCTATTTGCCCTAGAATGTTAAGCGAGTTGCCATTGGAAAAGTCTTTGTCAGGCCTTTTCAGGAATACCATATATTTTTCTTGCATTTCATATAGTAATGTAACACATTTATTCTAAGGCTTTTCACTTAGAAATCCAACAATGCTGCTGCCATTACATAGGGAAATGAGGCAATGAGTTTCCCCTTTAATCAAGGCTCCCAAATTAGGAGCCTAACCTCAATTATAAACTGGGTATTCCCTTGTGTGACCTACAAAATGCTAAGAAACATTAAAAGCTGTGCTGGGAAAAGCTCTTTTCATAAAAAGGATTTCTGGTATGCAGGTTAGGAAAGGGACAATGTTTCTACCATTCTAACAACCCAAGCAAAGTTAAACACATTCATTAAAGGAAACCTGGTATTCCCTTGTGAATACAAAATGGCCTATAAAAATTTTATACTTCAACCCGTTACTAATGCAGTTAAATAATCAGAATGGGCCTAGGGCAAGGTTTCCCAACCCAGGTCCCCAGGGAGCACTAGAAAGCCAGATTTTAAAGGATTGCCTTGGGGGAAATGCAAGCTGAACACTGCAATCACTAAGCAGCAAATCAACCGTGCTGTGCTTCAGATATCTGGCAAACCTGGCCTGTTATGGGTACCCAAGGACAGGGTTGGGAAGCATTGGTCTCGAGCAGATGTGTTCCTTAGCAATTAGCTATGAATATGTGACCAGTTATAAATAACACAGCGTGCTAGGAACAGCTATTGTACATTGTCCCATTTCAAGTGGTGGTCAATGAATTTTACCTGGCATGCTGTCATCTTCGACAGGAAGGACTCCGACATGAAGCTCCCTTTTCTCCAACAAGGCCTTGAAGAGTTTAGAGCAGGTTCGAATTGCAGCCTGCACATCATCGTCTTTTTCTGACTGAAGAAAGCAAAATAGAATATATTAAATCACCACACAGCGAGCAAAAAACAGCCGACATGTAATCTATTTCTATTTGTCATAGGCTGCTATGCCAGATGCAACCTTTCCCACTCATGAAAAAGCAAAAGGTCATTCTGGTGGTGTTTTTTTTATGAAAAAGTCTAGTAAAAAGAATTCTATCAATAAATACTATTTACTTTGTTTACATGTACAAAGAGTTAAAAAGAAAATATAGGGTTAAAACAGGAGGGAATGAAAATGTGGGGTTAAAACATGACCCACTCCTGACCTCATCTGCACTCCCCTCTCACGTATTAACAATTTGAAATCTCATCAATTCAGAGGCTTTCATGACTATGGTTACCAAAGGTCCAGATGCTGCCCTCTAACATGAGATCAGAGGTCTCTGCATTCAGGTTGTTGGCAGGACAAAACCCCTGCACTTGGAGAGCTGAATCAGGCCCCAAGTCCCAGCATACTCCCTAAGAAGGGTGAGAGGGAGCCAACAGCAGCGTGACCACACTGTAGACCAGGGCTTGACAATGCCAGGAGCCTGGTAGCCACTGGCTCGTATAATTTCCAGTTTATTTTACACCAATCTAAAAGCAGTCTTTTGGCATCTAAAAACCATCTAGTTGGCTTCAAATGTTTTCTTCCTGTATTCTACATTTAGAGAGTGAGTGTGTTCCAATGACAGAGCAAAGAAAATAATAAATGAAACAATATCACTAAGACACAATGTACAGATGTTAACACAAGTAATATAATAAGTATCAGAGCGGCCAAACTGATATTAGAAGCAACGGTCTACACTTCTAGGCTCAAAAAAGTAGCCAAAAGACCACATGCACAAAAAATACCTAATAGCAAAAAGCACCAGGTAACAAAGTGATAAATAAATAGAAGCAGCTAAAATCATAATTTGGGTCAGTACAAACCAACTCCCAGATGCAGAGGCAGGTTCCCAACGTTTCGGCGAGGATTCGCCTTTATTAAGGTATACCTTGATTATTATTATTATTATTCTTTATTTATAAAGCGCCAGCATATTCCGCAGCGCTGTACAATAAGCACAGTATAGACAGGGTTACAATACATTGAACAACATTTGACAAACAGTACAGGAGGAGATGAGGGCCCTATTCCCGTAGGAACTCACAATCTGGGAGGGTTGGGGTTGGAAACAGGAGGAGAGGACTGTAAGGTGAGAGTGATTGATGGTTGTGTCAGTGAGTTGGGTGGTAGGCTTCCCTAAATAGGAATGTTTGAAGGAAGAAGTTAGGGGAAAGTCTGACAGTACGAGGGAGAGCGTTCCAGAGAGTGGGGGCTGAGCGTGAGAAATCCTGCAGTCTATCATGGGAAGAGGTGATGCGGGGAGAAGCTAGGCGCAGGTCACTGTTTGACCTTAGGGAGCGGGCTGGGATGTATTTGGTGATTAGTGAGGACAGGTAGTGGGGAGCTGAGTTAGTGAGGGTTTTGATAAAGGCGAATCCTCACAGAAAGGGTTGGCTCCTAACTTTTGTAGCTGGCTCCTAGATTCAAAGCAAAATTTGTCAAGCCCTGCTGTAGAGAGTTTTTTTAGTCATGTTTTTCACAGACCTTTACACCATGGAAAGCCAGCTCTATGCTCCCTATACTATTTGTTCACAGCAAGAGAAGGAGCAAGACTGAGAAAAGGTTACAGAGAACTAGAGGAAGCCAGATAAAAACAAAAAGTAGCCTAAATATTTTTTAAAAGGAAGTGCCACCTCAGTGCACCGCCTGCATGCTGACCTGCACAGGTCAGAATAGTGAAAGACAATGCTGGAATAAAATGGTTTAGAGTATTTGTGTATGAAACTGTTGACATGAGTATGTATCATCTTAAAAGTGTGCAATATGACGACTCCTAAATACTGGACAAGCTGATGGCATTGGTGGACATTGGCAAAGCATTTCATGAGATATGGGAACCTTGGATGGTGGTTCAACACAGCTGCCTGTCACCAACCATGGCCACTAAAGTTTAAATCAGCGAACAACTACCTTGGGCCCTCCAGATGTTTTTGAACTGTATCTCCCATTATGCGCATCCACTTAAGGTTGGCTTCGCCTCATGGGAAAATGTAGTTCCAAACCAGTTACAAAGTATTATATAGCGCCAACAAGTTCAGTAGCGATGTACAATGGGGGAAGAGAATAACAAATATACATAAACACAGCACATGCAAAAAACAGGCGAGAGGACCCTGCCTGAGCACCTACAATCCAAGAGGGGTGACCCACTAGGTGAAGGTAAATAGAGTAGGTGAGGTAGAGGGGTGCATGTGGGCTGTACAGGAAGATGGTGCATGAAACGTACAGTTGGGGATTATGGAGTGAGCAGATAGGCTTCTCTAAAGTAATGTGTTTTCAGAGACTTCTTGAAGGACAGGAGAGAAGGGGAGAGTAATGTTATGGGAAAAGGGGCAGCTTGGGAGAAGTCTTGAAGACAAGAGTTGGGCGTGCGGGTACGAGGAAATGATGGCGTCAGATCATTGGCAGAACGAAGTGGTAGGGACGGGATGTACCTGCTAGTAAGGGAAGAGATGTAGGCAGGGGTGCGGTTACGTAGAGCTTTGTAGGTGAGCACCAGTATTTTGAATTGGATTCTAAAAGGAAACAGGAAGCCAGTGTAGAGACTGACAAAGGGGAGAGGTGCGGAAGCTAAGGCAGATGAACCTGGCACAGGCATTCATAAACAGACTGCAGAGAGAGAATCTGGGATTTTTTTTTTTTTAAGGCCAGAAAAAGGTTACAGTAGTCAAGGCGGGAGATAAGACCATTTTACTAGAGTCCTGATTATGAAAGGGATGAATACGTGCAAGGTTTTTTTAGGCAGAAGTAGCAAGATTTGGTTAGTGACTGATCTAGCCTTTACTCCTCACATTCAGAGTCCAAGAGGACCCTGAGAGGTCGAGGTAATGGTGACATTGAAAGCCAAGGCTCCCTACCTATAGCTCAAGTGGTCCTAAAAGCCAGAGTGTCTTTTCAAAACACTGTATTTTTACCTGTGAGGCACATGCCCATTTCTTTTTACCTTCTCATCAAGGTCGATTTTTATGTGGAGTATTCAGTTGAACCATACATACATACGCCTGAGGGGAAATGTAGTTCCAAAACCTCTGGTGGGCCAAGGTTGCTGAGCCCTGGTCAAGACTATCGCTTTCAGTAATAAATATGCAGCAACTTCCAGGACACGCTCATGGATGGGGGCTCTGAAAGACCTACAAAAACCAACGTTCTGGCTCTGTTCCACAAAACACCGTATTAGGGGGTATTTGAGGCCTGAATTAAGAAAGACACAGAACTTGCAGATCAGACTTCGTAACCTGTGCTCAGAATAGTAGGTGTAAATAAAGCAGGCACAGTCCACTCACAATGCAGGCCTTATCCCATAATAACCCGATATGTGGTGTATCCACAACTAGGGCTGCAACTTACCATTTTCATAAATCGATCAGATAATTGTTTTGCAATTTGCATAGCGTTCGTAACTTTTGTAAGTGCATACACAAATTATGTAGCTCGTGTACTTTTCTCACACGAGGTATGCATCAGAGTGATGGATTCTGAGTGCGCAGCTCAAGCTCACATCTCCTTGAACAAATGCTGCTATGAGCTCTCAGATATGTCAGCACACAAAGTGGGGTGATAAGGGGGGCACTCCAAGCAGCCTGACTATATTAATAAGCTTTAGTGGTCAGTGTGCGTAGTGCGTCCCTTTAAAATTATTTCATGAGCAAACTGGGGGAGGGAGTCTGTAGAAATGAAAGGGAGGGAGTTTGGGCAAGAGGCTGGACCCGAGTTTGTGGGGAAGGGACCAGGACTAAAAGGGAGGGATTTCAGTTCTGGACTGAAGACAGGGAGGGGAGAGTCGTGGCACAGGACTCCAGCTCCAACCACCCAGCGGCAGCACGCCAGGTCTGTATCTGCCACAGGTCTGCTACGGTCGTAAAATAAGAAAACAATAACTGGTGATGTCTCCAAAGCAATTCCAGGAGTACCGTTACAGTTACAAGTTTTTATAAAGAGCTAACAAAGTTACGGAGCGCTGTGAATGGGAAAGAGTAGTGACTGAGGTTATCAATGGTTAACGCAGTCGAACTCTAAAACAGTGTGTGCTGTGCAGACCGATTAATCGATATTGAAAATAGATGTTTCAGCCCTATTCACAACTAATAAATGTTAAATACAAAGCACTGTATCAATTGCCGCTTTACATTAAAGGATCTCAGTGCTGCCTGTAAAGCCTGCCATTAAGGTTGCCAGATGGGCCAGGTTTTCCTGGACACCTATTATGTTACGAAGAGGGGGCACAGGCATTGGGGTTACCCTGCAACATGTAGATTATGCTGCAGAAATAAAACCAAGGTGGGTCACCTAAACTTCCTGACTGCTTACCCGCAACGTATGGATTCCACATGCTGCGGGGTTGATTTTTCATGCAATGCCCATCAGCATGACCAAATGATGTGCCCAGGAAAACATGGCCGAACTGGCAACCCTACCCGCAATACCGAATATACGAGGGGATCCTTGCATTGTCTTACAAGAAGCCTAAACACACATTGCAATATAGAATCAGATCAGCTGCAGCCATGGTGACTGGAGAGGCTGCACCGCACACATGTGCACGGAAATCCGCCCTACCTCCAAATATTCCAGTATATCAAACACAGCGTTGGCATTTCCCCGGTTCTCCAGAACAGCGCAGAGCTTCTCACTCAAACCCCGGCGTATTTGATCCCCTGATCCTTCCAGTCTCCGCAACGCATGCCGTCCTTTGCGCGCAGCCATTTTGCAAGCCGATGTGATCACGTGGCCAGATCAACATCCGGACGGAGCAGTGTACAGGAGGGTCACGCCTATCCGCGCGGTGCGCATGCGTGCTGGTGTACGTACGTATTTGACTGGCAGTGGAGTGGCGTATCTGCCCCTAACCCGGAAATACAGCACAGCCTAACCTAAACACAAACAACCCCATACAGGACATTTACACAAATATTCCAATTAATAATTTATAGTGGGCTCAGCACAGCAGTGACTACTAACGTAACAATAAGCCAGTGAGCTCAGAAGCAGCTGGGAAACTGAAAAAATAACATAAGACACTGGACCCAGGACCAGCTACTAGACTAGTAATAACGACGTAGACAAGCCACTGGGCTCAGGTTCGAAGCTTAATAATAGAAATAATAATGGTGCTAATTACTGGTGCAACGAAACATAGAATATAAATTAATAAACCAATAGTTTACTTGTCCCACCTGAGCCTATGCATTAATAAATAAGCCAATAAACTCCTCTAATAGCAATGTCCCTTGCATGGACTATGAATACAAATATATATATATATACAAATATCTTTACCAAATAACGACAGACACCAATAAACTTTGGAATAGTTGGCCGTAGCTTTTATTTAAGGGTAATTTGGAGGCATAAAACTTCAACCATAAAACCGAACTTAAAAAACCTGTAAACCTTATAAATAATATAACAAATCCCAAACCGCCCCTGTTCTCAGCCAGCTTGGGAACCCTTCTGCCTCCATCCACCCCAATAAGGGGCGACCTTTACCCTTATTAAACAACTACGACAATATACATAAGGGAGGGGGGGGGAAACGCTGCTACAGGATCCAATCTTCTAAAACAGCTGAGGTAATTGCCAAACTACCTCAGACTCTCAATTTATAAAACCTTTGGAACTTGTCTCGAGCTCTCAAACAGCTGATATCCAATCAGCTGTTTGAAATTTTCCGCTCTTGATTGCACGCGCAACGGCTCGTGCTGCTGAACAGCTGATTAACCAATCAGCTGTTCAGATTTTCCCCGCTGCAAAAAAACCAGCTCAGAAGCAGTTTCAGCTGGCTGAAACCAGCTCTGAGCTACCAAACTTGACCTCTAATTAACCCAGCCTATCAATTTGTCCAGCAATGGACACTTGCAGCGCCTCCTATGCGGTTATCGCTTTAAAAAGTCAATAATACAAATAAGCTGATAAACGTAGGTGTGAAACATGACGATTGATCATTTGGGTATAAATAGGTGGGCTTGGTATGTATGACCGAACTATAATAATATTAATCAGTGCTTTTTTTTCTGGAAAAATAGGTGGGGGTACTCTCACGCCCAGGGAAGACCGGTGATTAATTATGACTATTTTTCGTGTCCTAATAAATACTCCTTTATTAACCCTTTAAGGACAGAGGCAATTTTACAAGTCATTCTTACTTTGTGCAGTGCAGGCAGCAGATAATGTGGCGATTCTAGGAGCAATAACAACCTTTTGGGTGCAGGGCAAGGGGCCAATGCCGGTGACAAGAACACAGATGCAGACTTTTACACACAGCAGCCTGTTTAAAGACAAATACATGCATTTATACACACAGCCATACGTTCACATACATAACCATATCCCCTACACCCCGGGGGTATGTAGCTATAAAAACCCCAGCAAAGTGCAGTGTGTGTGAGCATATCAGAATCAACAGCAATAAACCCCCAGCAATGTGCTGTGTGTGAGCATATCAGAATCAACAGCAATACAACCTGGGCAAAGTGCAATGTGTGTGAGAGCATATCAGAATCCACAGCAATAAAACCCCCAGCAATGTGCAGTTTGTGAGCATATCAGAATCCACAGCAAGAAAACCCCCAGCAAAGTGCAGGGTGTGTGAGCATATCAGAATCCACAGCAAGAAAACCCCCATTACATATTTACCGGCCTCCGTCCGCAGTAGGGCTGTTTCTCTGATGGGTGACTGTGTGGGGAGCCCGGAGACAAAGTTGGCGCTCAGCAGCAGGGGGTTCCTCCAGGCCGCGGTAGGAGTCATCTGGGCAACGCAGCAGCACATTGCCTGGAGCATATCAGAATCCACAGCAATAAAACCCCCAGCAAAGTGCAGTGTGTGTGAGCATATCAAAATCCACAGCAATAAAACCACAGCAAAGTGCAGTGTGTGTGAGCATATCAGAATCCACAGCAATAAAAACCCCAGCAATGTGCTGTGTGTGATCATATCCAAATCCCCAGCAATGTGCAGTGTGTGTGAGCATATCAGAATCCACAGCAATAAAAACCCCCAGCAATGTGCTGTGTGTGATCATATCCAAATCCCCAGCAATGTGCAGTGTGTGTGAGCATATCAGAATCCACAGCAATAAAACCCCCAGCAATGTGCAGTGTGTGTGAGCATATCAGAATCCACAGCAATAAAAACCCCAGCAATGTGCTGTGTGTGTGAGCATATCAGAATCCACAGCAATAAAACCCCCATTACATATTTACCAGCCTCCGTCTGCAGTAGGGCTTTTTCTCTGATGGGTGACCGTGTGGGGAGCCCGGAGACAAAGTCGGCGCTCGGCAGCAGGGGGTTCCTCCAGGCTGCGGTACGAGCCATCTGGGCAACGCAGCAGCGCATTGCCTGGAGTCCGTGTTGAAGAAAAGGCGGGCTGCTGCATGCGTGCAGGTCACGCGGTCCGACCAGCAGGTGGTATGGAGTCTCAGTACCACCTGACAGGCCGGACCACGTGACCTGCACGCACACGCAGCCGCCCGCCCTTTCCTCAATGCGGCTCTCATATAGGAAGGTAGGGGAATTTTTTTTTAAAAGTGCCAGTAGGTTCCGGTACTGAGTACCAGCACATACCGGCTGAAAAAAAACACTGATATTAACCTCTCTGGCGGTCCGATTCTGACATATTTTATATGTCAGAATCGGTCCTATTTATTCCAGCCCCCTAGCGGTATTAGTGGTGTAATATTAATAATATGACAATAGATCAGCAAATAATAAAGTACAATAATAACAAAAAAATAATATGTCAGTGTGCTTGATAGGGATGATATAATAGTTATAGTAATGATTCTATAAATTAAGTTCTGACGCAGTGATTAAACTAACACTGTATCATTTCAATAAGGCAGCGGGCACCACCCTGACTACTGAACTCATAATAACAGTAATAATTTACGTAACACAGTGTTTAGTTACACCACTGAAGAAATAATATGATAAATTAGCCAGTCGGCTAGACTGAATAAATTGATAATAAAAATATTCCATCAAAATTAATAAACCATCAGATTTTGGAAGCAAACTTGAAGGCTAAACTAAAACTAATTATAATAAAGATAAGCCAGTGAGCTCATGTATGGCAATTAAAAAACAATATTAACGTTAATATTAATTTAAAAAAAGCCAGCAGGCAAAAAAGACCACCACTAAACTAATAACAATTATAAAATAAATATGTCAGCATGCTCAAAGCAGCTACTAAACTAATTATAATATAAATTAGCCATTTGGCTCCTGCACCAGAAATAAACTAATAATTTAAGTCTGTGTGCTCAGGTGCACTAACAATAGGAATAATAATACAGTATTTTAATAAACTAGCCAATGGCCCAGGGAGAAAATAAGTGAATAATAATAATTTGGTGATCTTTTGCCCTTGTGTTTTGTTGTCATTTTGATTTCTTTGGCATCCTTGACCCGAACGGTCATCAACTCTCTGGTCTGTCCTGACGTTGGTACATTTATGACCCTGCTCTAATTTGTTGCTTTTACTACCATACCTTCATGATTTTGTATATTCTTCTTTCCTACTTTGAGTAGAATATGGCCAAATTAAAAACTGTACATACACAATCCTTGATTCTTCCTTTCTCTTCTCAGGCTGATGACCTATACCTTGCTGAGGGTCACCCGGTCCTCTAGCCATGACAGCCAGCAGGCTAGTTGCAAATAAATCGGTGATAATAATTAATGAGATGGTTCATAAGCGTATATGAAATTAATAAATTGTGATAATAAGCCAGCAGCCCAAACGTGATGATTAAACTATTAATAATAGTATTAATTACACAGAGGACTGGACCAAGATAACTAAATTAGTTTAAAAAATGATGATATGAGGTAAATAAGGGCCCGAGCTCATGTATAATTAGAATAAAATCGTCAAACAAATAATAATCTGAATATGCCAGTGGGATCAAACACTCGCTAAATGAATTATTATGAATAAATTGTTAGGATAATGGGTGACCATTAAACTAATATAATAATAGGCTATTTTAAATTATTAGTATTATGTAAAATGACTAAACTAATTATTATAATCGTATTAATTAGCTGGTGGGCTCTAGCACAATGATAATATATTTAAAAATAGTGTAACCATGATAGCAGGTTTGGGCGTGACAATGACTGAGCTAACAGTATTGTAATGGAAAAAGATAAAATGGTGATTCATCCTTCATCGCTCGCTTTCCTTAGCATATGATTGGACTTCATTTTTTTCTTCTTGACGTATGATCTGACTTCCTTGTTTTTAACTGTTTTTAAGGGTATAGCGTGATCTGATAAACACAGGTTGTGGTAGGGGCTATTTACAGAAAACCACAGATGTGTGTCATCGGCTGAGCCGAAACTAAAAACGTGTCCAATTTTGGGCGGAAGCTTGGAGGCGATGCTGTACAACTGAGCACGAGCATTTTTTGTGTGCCTTGATATAAAAATAGAGGGATCTCAGCAGACAGTTTGAGTTACACCTGTGAAGAGGAGACACTCTGCCCAGGATTTGCCTTTTGTATGTACATCGTTCGAGACCCTAGGACGTTTGCAACGAGACTCCCAAACAGATCTAGGTGTTGCAATTCGAATGGTGATGTATATTATTTTTCTTTAAATTATATTATCCTATTCAAATAAACTGTCAACTTTAATTGATTTAATTGAAACAAAAGACACTTTAAGTTTAATTGATCACTCTAAGAACCCTTTGTTCAGGAGCTTTGTCGGAGGAAAACAAGTATTAATATAAATTAACCAGCGGGCATAGCCCTGACTACAGTATTAAAAAATATGTAAAGTAACTTTAAGGCTAGGGTCAGACGAACAAATTTTTCACGTCTACCGTCAAAAAGTGCGTCCATGCGACAGGATTCACTTTTTCACGGAAGACGCGATAGCGGTAATACGGTGTGCAATTACGGCCGTGGTTTTTGAAGTAGCTAGAAAAAAAAGAGAAATCTGAGTAACCAAAGTTTGCGTCTCTGGAGATTATGTAGGCCGGACATGGTGCAGCATCTGACGTCGCCTAATCACGCACACACGCCGCTATGCCAACGCAGCGCACTCTATGCGTCAGTACTAGCGGTTCGACATTCTCGAAAAAATGAGTTCGTTTGCCGCTTGCGTTGCGCGGCCGTACTTCGTATATTGGCCGTCATTGGACGTCATTTGCTGCTACCACGGCCGTAATAAAGTGCGGCTAAACGCACGTTTGCACTGCGTTCGTTTGACCCCAGCCTTAGGCTGGAGTCAGACGAACGCAGTGCGAACTAGCATTCAGCCGCACTTTATTACGGCGGTGGTGGCAGCAAATGACTTCCAATATACGAAGTACGGCCGCGCGAAAGTTCGGCCGCGCAACGCAAGTGGCAAACGAACGCATTTTCGCAAGAACGTCGATCCGCTAGTACTGAAGTACAGAGTGCGCTGCATTCGCATAGCGGCGTGTGTGCGCGATTAGGAGACGTCAGACACTGCTCATGTCTGGCCAACATAACGTCCAGACACCCAAAGTTTCCTGGTTTGGATCCGTAAAAAATCACGGCCGTAATTGCGCATCCTATGACCGCTATCGCGTATTCCGTGAAAAAGTACGTCCATGCGTTCGGACGCACTTTTATACGGACGATGTGAAAAATGCGTTCGTTTGACCCTAGCCTAATACGTCATCAGGCTTTGTGGCAATGACTTTAAATAGGTCAGAGGGCTCTTGTACAAATACTAGACCGATAGTGATATGAATAGACCAACAGTTAAAAGTGACTTAATCCAATACCTAAAATAAAATGCAAATATGACAAGATACGCTTATTACTCCCTTGTAAATGCTTATGTTTTACAAATTATCAGAATCAAATTGAAGAGAGGGGAAGGTTATTGTTTATGCCATCGATTCCCCCATGGGTGGGGGGTTTCCTACCAAACAGTTACAAAATAATTAAGAGTTAATTCAAACAAATTAGATGTAAAACAACTTTGTGAAACTAGGAAGGTTAAAGTTTGAGGACAAACTTTGATGTTGGCTTGACAGATTTTTGTATAAAAGTTTAAAATACAGTGAGTGTGAGCGAGTCTGAATAAAAGCCTGAGTGTGAGTGACAGTGTGTAAGAATAGGAATGTAAGTATGAGGGTGAGTGTATTGATCATTAAAGAGTGTGAGTGTATGAGTAAATGTGAATATGAGTAAGAAGGTGGGTGTATGAGTTTGAGTATGACAGTCAGTATGAGTATGAGTGAGTTCATATGAGTGAATATGACTGAGTATTAGTGTGTGTGAGTCAGAGTGTGTATGCGTGAGTGTGACTATTAGTGAGTGTGAGTATGATTCGAGTTTGTCATTTCCCCAGTCTCAGCTCTCACTGTGTCAGTTACAGACCTTCAGCTCAAAGCGTCGTTGAGATGTGAACTTGGCTGTCAGGGTTTTCCTCATCCCAACGAAAATTTCAGAAGCTACTTATGGAAAATCTGTAAGATCGCTTAGAAAAGATATAGCACACAAAGTCAGAACATCTGAAGTGTCTGACAAATTTGGTGGTCCTAGCTTGAAAGCTTTAGGATGCATTTCACGTGAAGTTTGGGTCTTAGAATAATATTAATTAGAACATATTATAGTATGTTGTGCTTTTCAAGCCAACATAATAAATAAAAATACATTATAGTTGTTTTATTTAATAAACAAAGATCTATATATATATATAAATAATATAAATGCTTGAGTAGGTCAGACTTGTTTAATGATAACATATTGCAAAAGGTATTCAACAGGTCTACAGTGGCAAGAAAAAGTATTTGAACCCTTTGGGATTACGTGGAGTTTTGCATGAATTGGTCATAAAATCTGCTCTGATCTTCATCTAAGTCACAACAATTTGAAAAACACAGTCTGCTTAAAATAATACAACACAAACATTATATGTTTTCATGTGTTTATTGAACTTAACATGTAAACATTCACAGTGCAGGGTGGGAAAAGTATGTGAACCCCTAGCCTAATGACTTCTCCAAGAGCTAATTGGAGCCAGGAGTGAGCCAACCTTGAGTCCAATCAGTGTGTTATTATTGGATGTGTTGCTGAAAGCTGTCCTGCCCTTTAAAAACACACACCAGTTTTGGGTTTACTGGTTTCAAGAATCACTGCCTGATGTGAACCATGCCTCGCAGAAAAGAGCTCTCAGAAGGCCTACGATCAAGAATTGTTGACTTGCATGAAGCTGGAAAGGGTTACAAAAGTATCTCCCTAAGCCTTGATGTTCATGTGTCCACGGTAAGACAAAGTTCAGCACTGTTGCTACTCTCCCTAGGCGTGGTCGCCCTGTAAAGATGACTGCAAGAGCACAGCGCAGAATGCTTATCGAGGTAAAGAAGAATCCTAGAGTGTCAGCTAAAGACTTACAGAAATCTCTGGCACATGCTAACACTTTTGTTGACACATCTACAATAAGGAAAACATTCAACAAGAATGGAGTACATGGGAGGACACCACGGAGGAAGCCATTGCTGTCCAAAAAGAATATTGCAGCACGTTTGAAGTTTGCAAAAGAGCACCTGGATGTTCCACAGCACTACTGGCAAAATATTCTGCGGACAGATGAAACCAAAATCGAGTTGTTTGGAAAAAACACACAACGCTATGTGTGGAGAAAAAAAGGCACTGGCTCCCTGTTTCCTTTAGAATCCATTACTGGTGTTCACGTACAAAACTCTCCATAACCGCGCCCCTGCCTAAATCTCCTCCCTTATTAGTAGGTATATCCCGTCCCGACCACTTTGCTCGGCCAATGATCTGATGCTATGAGTTCCTCGTACCCGCACCCCGAACTCCTGCCTTCAGGACTTCTCCTGAGCTGCCCCCTTTCTATGGAAATCCCTCCCCCGCAACATTAGACTCTCCCCGTTTCTCCAGTCCTTCAAGAAATCTCTGAAAACACATTACTTTAGAGAAGCCTATCGGCGCTCTCCATGATCCCTCACTGTACATTTCTTGGTCCTTCTCAATCAGCCCACATGCACCCCTCTACGTCACATACTCCAGGTACCCTCCCCTACTGTGTCACCCCTCTCCTCTTAGGTTGTAAGCTCTCAAGCAGGGTCCTCTCTCCTACTGTTTGGTGTGTGTACCGTGTATGTATATTCGTCATTCTGTCATTGTACAGCGCTAAGGAATTTGTTGGCGTTTTATAAATGCTTGAAACCGTAAATAAAATGGGGATATACTGTAATGAGGGCATTCGGAAATGGAATGTTAGCATTGTAAATGAAATGGGGGTATAAAGGCAAGTGAATGGGTCATGTCTGTCTGTCTGGCTGTATATACATATCTGCTCAGCTGTATATACCCATCTTCCTAGTTACATAAATAAATGCTTTTTCATGTCAGGCAATTACAAAAATATCCCCACCAATATCTTCAGCTGCAGGCTCATAAAGATCTTAATCTGGCTCTGCTTGTGTCTAATAGATTGTGTGCTTGCATCGATACGGAGCATATCCAACTTATTTTCGGTAGTGCAGTGATCCCAGTGAACAAATAGAAAAGCATTGACTCTCTGACTTAAGAGCCAAGCTAGGGCTGTTTTCTTACCAATCTGTGCCTGGCTAGATTGGGTACAGGCCAGCAGCGACGCAGCAGGACCATGTGTTACTGAGGTCTGATTAAAGGAACACTATAGGTAAAAGAAAAAAAAAGTTAAAAATGAATAACTATTAACATTTGCTGACCCCCATCTGTTGTTGTTTTTTTCCAGGCCTATACTATATTCTGTGTCATAATTGATTTCTAGATTTAAAACCCAGGTATGCTGAATTTCCAAAACTGATCAGACTGATAAACACTCCAACATAGAAGATAACAGTACCTCTTGGATTTGTAATCTATTCAGTGAGACACAATCAGATCCTCTAGGTTCAAAAACATTGTCACACACTTTCCCCAAATGTAATATTTTGTACATTAATTACATGTACTGTTGAGAAAGAGGTCCCTCCATTGGCTCCGTGCACGTTTCAGAATACAGTTTAAAATACTGACGCTCACGTTTAAATCACTCAATAACTCAACCTCCCTACATGTCTTCGTTACTCCGCAAGCACGTCCCATCTAGACAACTCTGTTCAGCAGGTGATCTCCACATGTCTGTCTACACACGCACAGCCAACTCTCGCTTTCAAGACTTCTCAAGGGCAGCTCCGGTCCTGTGAAATGACTTGCCTCGCCTTATCAAACTCTCCCCTGACCTTCAGGCCTTCAAGAAATCCCTCAAAACCGATCTCTTCAGATTATCGTACCACATCACTGACGCAACTCCTCCCTCTGCTCATCTACTCACTTGATTGGAGCCGCTTCTATGGCCCCACAGTTCCCAAACCACTGGCACTAATGATCCTGCTACCGAGTAAAATTCCTCTCGTCTTACTCAACCCCAATCCCTCTAGATTGTAAACTAAGAGCAGAGGCGCCCCGTGTACCCGCGTGTCGTGCAGGGAGGCGCCCCGTGTACCCGCGCGTCGTGCAGGGAGGCGTCCTTGTGTACCCGCGCGTCGTGCAGGGAGGCGTCCCCGTGTACCCGCGCGTCGTGCAGGGAGGCGTCCTCGTGTACCCGCGCGTCGTGCAGGGAGGCGTCCCCGTGTACCCGCGCGTCGTGCAGGGAGGCGCCCCCGTGTACCCGCGCGTCGTGCAGGGAGGCGCCCCCGTGTACCCGCGCGTCGTGCAGGGAGGCGCCCCCGTGTACCGCGCGTCGTGCAGGGGGCGCAGTGTTTACTGACATTTTTACTAGTTGCTGTTTTCAATTTCTGAGGCTTTTATGTTGTCTAGCTCCTCCCCCTGTGATCACGTGACCTGTCACTCAGTGCTCAGGATTATTAATCTATATTTATAAGGAGACGATTTTGTGGATTTTTATGAATTAATAAAGTTCCTGCTTCCTGAAAAAAAATAAGAGCAGGGCCCTCTACACCTCTTGTTTCCATCTTATGTCCATTTATATGTATTTCGTTCCCTTCGGTTATTGTAAAGCGCTGTGGAAACTGTTGGCGCTATATAAATGACAATAATAATAGAAAAAAAACCACAACACGAAATTTTGATTTAAAAAAATGTAGATTTTATTACACTGGCAATGTGCTATGCATCACTCACTATGGCTCTACAGCACGTACAAATGTTCTTTTTGCGATTTATGTACATGTTGAACACATTATGGTTCAAAGAGATCAATATCTGACCCTTTCACTACCAAAAAATACATTTAAATGAGTTCCAAAAGGCATTGAAACAATGGGTCATATGTTTTGTTTTTTTTAATTATACATATACAGTGTACATATAGAGATGTAACAAATATCCTTTATCTTAGCGAACAAAAAAGACAAACAAAAAACCAGAGACAAATTTCAAATACAACTGACAGTCATGCACGTACAAATAAAGTGTTTGTGAGTATGGTATAAGTGGACGATCCGTTCCAACATACACATCCTCTTCTAATGTGCCTTTGCAGCTGAATAAGATTACTCATGCTAGTTTCTTCAGTAGACCAAGAATGTCCTTAGTCAAGGTGTCACAGTAGACTCAAAAGACACTAAGCAGGTACCAGAGATGATCTGTCTGGTTCGTTAAATAAAGTTACAATAATTCAACTGCAGGTCATTAAAAATGTAATTTACAATACATAAATAACTAATACAACTAGTACAAGGTACAAGTTCCTTCTACACAATACAATACACAAGTGCAATGGTGTGATTTATTTGTACAGTGACCCCTAAATAAGAATAAATTAATTACATTGGCAAATTGTGGTTTGAAAGCACCCTTTGCTTTTATAAACATACCATACGTTTACACTCAACACTGTATCTAGATCTTGTGAGTAAAAACCTGAAGGAAATTTTGAATTTAAAATAATTGCCATGGTAGACATAGTCCCTTTATAAGGGTTATGTCACATAACATAAAAAAAGTGCATAGACAATATTTTGTCCATTATTATTTCCCCCTGTGATAGAGAAGGGCTTACTTTATTTTGGTTGCACTCCAGAATAGCATATTCTCATTGAAAATGAAGCTTAGATATTTTTAATACTTAGAAATGCTCAGAACTGTAGACTAGTTTTTAGATCACAACTCTCATCACCCCAGCTCTTACTGGCACTCATGGCTAGTCTTTGGCACTGCCGGGGTGTGAACATTTTTCCCCATATCAACAAGCCAGCTTTTTGTGTATGGAAAAAAAAAAAAAAGAGTCTGAAAGATTGGCCCTCATTACTTTAGAGCAGGGATCAGCAACCGTGACCGCCTTGATGTTTTGGATCTACATGTCCCATGATGCTTAGCTACTGTTTAGGATGCCACAGCCTGGCAATGTAGTTACAAACCATCTGGAGGGCCAAGGTTACCAAAGACCCCCGCCATAGAGTGACCTGAAATATAGGGGGATTTGTGGTATAAGCTAAATCCTTTCTCTATCATGGAGGTCCCTTCTAAAAAATTTCACGAACTTAAGAAATGCAAACTTTTCCTATTTAAACAAGGTTTTAACAAAGTCTCCCCTACAAAGCGACAGCTAAATGGGGGAAAGTAAAAAGTGCAATACAAACACATATACACATCAATGGGTAATTTACAATCATTGTCACGGTGACTTCTTCAGGTTGTTGGGACAGCCAGTCTCTGCTTTCAAGCAGTTGGCAACATTGACCTCATATCATAAACAATACAACCAGAGAGATAGATAGATCTAGATAAAGTTGTTCTTTTCCCCATCTTTCATACTCCCGAATGAAAGAACCAAAGGGAGGAATAAGGTAGAGCAGCTACTCCTAGAGGCATCATAGCAGTACCATGGTTTATGAACAGTGACATCACTTGATGTCAAGAATATTTCGACAAGTACAGCAAAGGTGGCAAAAAAAAGAAATCCCCACTTCTCCTCATCTGGTGAAGAAAACCCTTTAGGGCTCACATACATTGTTCATTTAAGTAAAATTAGGAGCAGGAAGCACATAAATAAATAAAAAACTTAAAAGCAAACATGACAGAGAAGCAGCACTCAGTAAAGAATTCATACCGATCATTCAGGTGCAAGCTGTCATATATTTCATATCTGTAGACCTAGAACTCACAGGGCAACGTTAAAAGTCAAGAAAAACAGAGTTCAAATGTTAGCGTTAGTGTTTCAGTCCTGTAGCAAAACTTTTCTCAAAACAAAATGCGTCTTGATAAAGTTTCATTTTAAAACAGAAACATTGATATATATATGTATATATATGGAATGAACCCTACGATTTCCATCAGTATCATTGTCCTGTGAACGCCCTGGTCTTTTATTCTCCAGTGCAACTTCTTCATATTAAAATATTTGTCTTAAAGCAAAAAGAAAATGCTGGTAGTTATGTTTTTTTTCCTCTTTTTATCATAAATCGGTCTCATAATAATGGCTGCAACAATTCAAACCAGTCACTTACGTCTAATATCACTATCTGGAAATGTTGCCCTATTATTGCAGTTGTCCTCGTTTATAACAAGCAGCTTTCAGTATAATCTTTTCTGGTTTTTGCTGTATTGTTTAGTTCATATGCATACATAACCACTCGTGCTTGGTATAAAGTCAGAGAAGAGCATCCTGAGACACGTCTAATTTAGTTTTCTCAAAGGTGGGCAAACTAACAAAAAGTAACTTATAATGTCAGTGCTTTATCCCCCTTCTTTTTCTCAAAATGTGAGCAGATTTTCATGTTGTCAGATCTTGGGCAAATACACTGCCCTACATACACAATATATATATATATATATAAAAATGAGACTGTGTTTCTAACACACTAATAATAAATATTGGTACATCCCTTCAGAAATTCTACTCACTGGGTAAAGATGGGCCTTTGCATATCTTTACCCAAGTTTATTTCCCTTCACTTTCATAAAAATGTATTTTGTAAAATGATTTCTCATAGACTAAAACACTTTATATGACTTAAACAACACAGAGTTCATTTGAGGTGCTTTTTATGAACAAATAAAAGTGCAAATGGTTGCACAGTTCTAGGACTTTAAAAAAAAATCCCTAATGAATTTCAGCAAGGTTTGGTGGGAGCCTTGACCCTGACAGTTGGTGTTCGTACTTGCAGCTTTGCCTGCGGATTCTGTGCCTCTGGTGCGACAGGCACTGATGGAGTGGCTTGGTTAACAGGAGCTTGCATCTGTGGGGAAGCTGTTGCCACTACCTGCTGCTGAAGCAGTTTCTGTTGTACAACCTGGGCTGCTGCTGGACTGGCGGGTATCACCTGCACTTGCTGCTGCCCTGCGGACGTTGTCTGAGTCAGTGTGACCGTCTGCGGCTGGACCTGCAACATCATTGTCATATCACAAGCTCAGTATTGCATTAATCTAGTTCAGTTCTGCATAAGTTTCATAAATATTAACGGCTTTTAGGGTCCAAGCTTGAAAGAAGAAGCCTGTAACCCTTTAAATCCACCTCTGCCAACCTTATAAAGGAGTTTCACGTGCACAAGATTGAAGGAAAAAATGATGGGTACAACGATCTCTTCAATGCACTTTAGAAATGCATTGCATATGTCTAAATCACCTACTGACCTGCTGGGATGCCGGAACCATCTGCTGAATGTTTGCTACAGCTGCTTGCTGCTGGACCACCTGAGGGAGTTTTGCCACCTTAACGGAGAACGAGAGAAGCAGAGAATATGATAGACCAGCTGTCTATAAGATCCATTAACATTCTCACATGCAATAAACAGATCTCTAGGCAAATATAGCTGTAGGATTTATCGCTAAGTTTTATTGCCTAGAATGTGACTAAGATGACACAGTCTACCAAAATAAACATGCATTTTATTAAATATTTAGCATAACTGAATAAATGGAGTTGCACACATTGCATGCCATTCATACAGTCTATATGCACAACACACTGAGAGAATGCAGCCATGACCCCTCCTTTCCAAAGAAAGACTTGTGCACAAAAAAAAATCAATAGGGACAAATCAATTAATCAGAAATGTGACACAGTGGGGGTGGGAGCATGGGTGTAGTATGAGGGAGTTAACGAAATCCTTGGTGGTGGAAATGCCATTGTCTACCCACCCTCAGTCTCTGGTTGTTTATGGTTTGTTGGATTTTCATTTATTTTTTTATTACTACATTTTTGTAGCACATGCAAAACATATTTCCCGTCTAAGGGCTCTATTACAATCTTCACGCAAATGTTTGCGCGAGCGCAAAAACGCATTAACGCGAGGGGCAAAACCCTTTGCGCTGAACGTCGTATTACAATGTCAGCGCAACAAACGCACGTAATCGTCTACTGCGGGTGAACCTGCGCTAACTTACTGTACTTAACATTGTGAGCGCAAATGCGTTTGTGCGCTGGTATGCGGATGGTATTACAATCTATGCGCAGTTTGTAACGCACAGCCTTTGCGCGCATAATTTTAACAACTCCTAAAAGCTGGTGTTAATGGCAAATCTGATCGACCTGGCCGAAACCAAATACACCAGCCCAAAAAAAAATACGCAAAGTATAGTTACACATTCTACTCATAACAAACCAATAAAATGGAGAAGTTGTGCGTGTTTTTTTTATTGATGCAGCATATATGCGCAGATTGATTTTGACAGGCGCAAAAACTTAACGTGAGACAATTGTGGTTCTTAATTTGGATTGGCTGAATCGCGTGAAAAAACAGTCCGCACACTGATTGCTGCGTGCGCGTTTTTGCGCGTCCGTTTTACGCACGTTTTTTTGATGGATGAAAAAATGTGCGAGGATTGTAATACCAGCGTTCTTTTACGCGCGTTAACGTTTAACGCTTCGCGCAAAAATTCACGCGTTCAGGGTGAAGAATGTAATAGAGCCCTAAGTTTATGGATATTATGTTTTTTTAACATCTATATACTTATATTAGAATTAGGACATACCAGGCACAAACATGGCACACCAGAACTTGCATTGCCCAAAGGTAAGTGTAACTGGATTTACAATAATTTGGCAAAACACTATGGATTTATGGAAATAAATGCAAAGGAACGGTGTACTGGAGTTGTACTCTGCATCAATGGTGAGACGCAGAGGCAGCCAAACGTGAGAAGGGGACATGTTAGAACCATATGTAAACAAAATGTGTTTCAGAACAATAGTACCTTATCTTATTTACACCTCAAGATTTCGAAAGACATTTATTATAGTTTAGAGACTAGGCTCTGGCCAAGTTGGCCTTCCTTAAAATACACCCTTGCCCAGCAGTAAAGTTGCCATCATTTAGATCTGGAATTGTTGAACATGCAGGAATGAGGGTGGATTAATAGCTATATAACATTTTAAAATGTTTCTGCAGATATAATGAACAGAATGAAGAGAGACATGCAGGGGAGTGTTCCTTAGGGCCAGTGTCAAATGAGTGCTTTTCAGAGTGGAAGGAACATCTGTGAGAATGGACGTTCCTTCCAATCTGATGCCCCTGAGGCCACTTCACTGAGCGCAGTTAGTGTGCTTAGCGCTGCAAGGCTCGATCCTCCCATGGAGGATCGCGCTTTGCAACCCTGAATGCGTGCCATAGCTTTTCGACGGGGAGGCTTTCAGCACGTCTGCTGTAGTGAGCGCAATTCGTGCGTGAGCTACAGCGTGTGGTCGGCCCCATCGAAACGTCAACGGGCGTTGGAAGGCACGTCAGTACGGGCGCACATAGTGCGCTCATCTGACACTGGCCTTAATGCTCAAAACTGTTTTGCAGACCAATAGTAAGCAAGCTGTTATAGAACATGAAAATAAGCTTTGACAAAGCACAACTACTTGATTAATGTTAAATCCGTAAAAGCAGCAGTTACCTGTACCTGAATCTGTGCCTGAACTTGTTGGGCTCCAGGTGATTTCTGTGCCTGGGCAATAGGAGTAGTAAGGAACTGTGTTTTAATGGCTGGCTGTGTCGCGTATGCCACTTTCTGTTGTTGACCTTGTTGCTGCTGTGGCTGTTGCTGGGCCTGGACGGTCACTTGCTGAGCTGCTATCTGTAATATTTATTTATTTATAAAAGCATTTTACCAGGAAGGATACATTGAGATTTCTCTCGTTTTCAAGTATGTCCTGGGTAATACAAGTAGATATGAAAATCTTGAATATATAAACATAAGATTACAATCATTCAACAAAGAAAAAAAAATAATTACACATAATCGGTTTCCTTCAGGTGTTTATGGTTTACTGTACATCTTTGCTAGAGCTGATAATGCCAAACATCTATTACCAGAGCTTGTGGCTTGGTTGTGATAGCTGGGGAAGATGTTAAGCTAACCCTTGGGACTGTTTTCATTAATAGATCCAGAGGTAAGTGTAACGTCATAGCTGGAATCTGACCCCTGGTGTTAAGGGATTTTGCAAAACTTTTCAATGTGTGTCAGTCATTTTAAAGAGGTGATTTCCATAGGATAGATACAACACTAAAAACAAAACTGGACGATTTAGACTGAAACACCAGTGGAAACTACAGTGAAAGCTACAGGGTTATTCAGAGAGAGGTGAAAACCAGGAGTATGGCAGGAGAAGACAACAATCTAGACCAAATAGCCGATTTGGAAAGTGAGATAAATGGGAGAATGTTTCTGGTTTGGCTATTTTGACCTAGAATTTTCACTTCTCCTGGTTTTCACCTCTCTCTGAATAACCCTGCTAATCTAAATAACCAGGACAGAAACCACAGTGGAAATCCCATAGAAAAGTAGAATGATAACTATGATGAACAACTTCAGCAGAAAATACGTTTGGAAAGAATGGTGACATTTACAGCGAACTACGATGTCAGTTCCCTAAACAGCGAATTCACTGTAGTTTCACTGTATATGATCCACCAAAGTTGGCAGAAGTTAAAACTCTTTTCTTTCAATAAAAAACTATGGGTCCCATTACGTCCCTACAGCTAAAACAGGGGACGCCAAGGGGAAATATTTGCGTTCACTAATCTCCCCTTAGCGTCCCCCTTTTACCTGTAGATTACAGGGCAGGTGCTGAGTCCAGCCTCTCGTGAGATCCTGCTGGTCAGCAGAGTGATTCGTGGAGGGAGACTGGGGACTTTTTTTTCCCCAGTCTCACTTTGCTCCCAGCGGCCAGAAGCGCCAGATCGTGCTGCCGTTTTCACCGCGGGTTGAGAGGTGGGTATTTGGGGGGGGGGGGTCAGCTGCATCTAACTGATTCTGCAGCAGCAGAATCAGTTTGCTACAGCTCTAGGCTGTAGCAAACTTTATAGTTAGTGACATCTCTTTGTAATTAGCGTTAAGACTATGTGATCCTAACGCTAATTACTCTCTTCTTGCACTTTGCACTCCCCATGTTAAGCATAGGGAGAGCAAAGTACAGGAAGCTGACGCTAAAAAGCTCCAATACCGATTCGCTAATGTTTTTTTTAACCCATTATAGATCAGGAGGTCAACTATGCGGCACGCTATCACCTCAATTAACCTAGAGATAACGTTCATTTATGTGAGCGCTAGAGTTAAGGAGGTGATAGACTGGAATTTATTGATTTTTTTAAAAATTAGGAGTACAACTAAATGCCTACTCATCATACTATTCATCTCCAGTCAATCATGATGCGTTTATCGTTTCACATTTTCACTGGAAAATCCTTGCTGCTGCTGCATACATGGACACAAATTAGCGTATTATGCCTCTGTAATCATTCACTCTGGCGGGTAGCTGCTCAAAAGAAAACTAGCAAACTCTTGCATGCTCAAATAGGGACTCAGGGATCATGCCTGGGAGCTGTAGTCTGACAGATGCTTTGGAAAGCTAAATTTTAAGCTAGACCTATAGGGGGTTACACAAAGAGCAAATGTGGTTGACAATGTTGCAAACGCCAGTGACAAACATTACAGTTCCACGAAACAGAAATCCATACTGGAAAAGCTACACTGAGAAGCTTCTCCAGTTGCGGTTTGGATTTCTCTTTTGTGAAACACCAGTGTATATTGCCGTTGCAACAACATCACTTTGCATGTGTTTGCAACTTTGGCATAAAACAGCGCTCTTTAAATACAGGGTGAGCCAGTCAAACCTGCATTTTTGAAAAGGGTGGGAGAGCGAGTTAGTAAGGTTACCATTGTCTCCCCCACAACTAAGCATTTCAGTCGTCATGGAGCAGTGGTCTAAACAACAATGTTCATTCGCTGTGAAAGCGTTTTACCAAAGTGGTAGTTATGCAGCCGCTCAGCGTCGTTTCCGGAAGAATTTTCAAATTAATCGAAATAAGCCAGTGCCGTCTGTTAATTCAATCAAATTGTGGGTGACAAACTTTGAAGCAATTGGTGAAACGAGAAGCAGAAGGGGTGGCAGTGCAAGATCAGTGCGAACTCCCGCGAATATTGACCGCGTGAGAGTTGCTGTGGAAAGAAGCCCTCGGAGATCGGCGCGTCGACAGAGTGCTGCGCTTGGCATGGCAAACACGAGCGTCCGAAGAATCTTGAGGTTAGATTTACACCATCACCCATACAAAATTCAGGTTGTTCAGGCTATGAATGAAAACGATTTTGCAGCTCGACGGCGTTTTTGTCAAACGTTGTTGGACATGTTTGATGAAAACGAGGACCTTGTTCACAACCTGTGGATGAGCGATGAGGCACATTTCCATCTCTCCGGTTTTGTGAATAAACAAAATTTCCGATATTGGAGTGATGAAAACCCTCAACAACTCCATCAAACACCACTCCATTCAAGCAAGGTAACAGTTTGGTGCGCAATGTCCTCATTGGGAATCATAGGCCCGTATTTTTTTGAAAATGACGGGGAGCAAGCAGTTACTGTGAATGCACAACACTATTCGGAAATGTTGCATTTGTTCTTCATTCCTCAGCTTCGTCAACATGGAATGAACAATGAAACCTTATTCCAGCAAGACGGTGCCACAAGTCATACAGCCCGTGTGAGCATGAAAGTTCAACAATGTTTTTCCAAATCGGGTGATATCCCAAAATGGAGCAATTTCTTGGCCTCCCCGATCGCCCGACCTCACAGTGTGCGATTTTTTCTTGTGGGGGTACCTGAAGAGTAAAGTCTTTGAACAACGACCTCCAACGCTTGGGGAACTCAAGAGGAGAATCCGGTTGGAAAGCGAGAGAATTCCTCAGCGTATGCTCCGTGATGCGATGGGCTGTTTCAGAAATCGCCTACAAGAATGTCTCAATCGGGAAGGACACCATCTTACTGGAGTTATTTTTAAACAGTGAATGTTGTTTCTTAAATGCTTTTTAATGTACATTAAGATAGTAACAATCAAATTTTGAAATATCCATCCGTTTATTTTTTACAGTCATTTCAAAAATGCAGGTTTGACTGGCTCACCCCGTACCTCTCATATAGTGCACAGTGGCAACTATGCTTACCAGTAACTATAGAAGAAGAAAAAAAAAAATATATATATATATATATATCTCTCTCAAGAAAAGACCCCATAAAAGAAAAGGAACATTTTTAATAATTTCACTTTGATAAGGTTTCTGGATGTAGGGATGCTATGCTTGCGCCCAGAGAGATATTCAACCTTGCCCTGGAAATTATCAATTAATATGACTGTAGCTTGTGTAAAGCTAAAATGTGCATCTGCTTACCTTTTGCTGTTGCACAGTGGCAGAGCCAGGAGCTCCTTGGGACTGTAGGGCTTTCTGCTGTTGCTGCTGCTGTTTTAGCTTCAGTAGCTGCTGTACATTTAAAGGCTGAGCGACTACAGTCTGCCCACCTGCTGGACAGAAGAATGGAAGATAAAACATGTAAGATTCACTCTGCAACCTACACATTAGAACGCAACATAATTTTAAAATATGTGATATATTTCAGTCAGATCAAAGTGATGGCTATCAAGTATACAAATAGAAACATAGAAACATAGAAAAAAGGAGCCGACCCGTAAAGAGGCCATATTGGATTTAATACTCACAAATGGAGGTTTGGTATCGGACGTTGTTGTAGGTGAAAATTTGGGATCTAGTGATCACCAGTCAGTATGGTTTAATATAAGAACAGGGATGGAGCCGCACCACACAAAAACAAAAGTTTTAGACTTTAAAAAAACTGATTTTTCTAAAATGAGATTTTGTGTGAAGGAGTCATTATCAGACTGGAGGAATTTAAAGGGAGTCCAAGAGAAATGGGATTATTTAAAGGAAGCATTATTGAAGGCCACAGGAAATTGCATTCGGCTTGTTAGCAAAAACAAAAAAGGGAAGAAACCACTGTGGTACTCTGCAGAAGTGGCCAAAATAGTGAAGAACAAGAAGATAGCATTCAATAATTATAAAAAAACTCAGCGTGAAGAAGATAGGCAAACCTATAAGATTAGGCAGAAAGAGGCAAAGCAATTTATAAGAGCTTCCAAAGCACACGCAGAAGAGAAAATAGCTCAGTCAGTAAAAAAGGGGACAAAACATTTTTTAGATACATAAACGAGAAAAGAAAAGTAAAACAAGGATTAGTTAGATTAAAAACAAAGGAAGGAAGGTATGTAGAAGAGGATAAAAGTCTCGCTGACTGCCTCAATAAATATTTTTGTTCAGTCTTTGCAGAAGAAAAGGAAAGAAAGGGACCTCAGTTAGGAGAGAACACTAAAGAGACATTTACATATGAGTTTACAGAGGAGGAGGTTCTAAAGCAGCTGTCTAAAGTAAAGACAAATAAGTCAATGGGCCTGATGGGATCCACCCTAAATTATTAAAAGAGCTCAGTGATGTAATAGCAAAACCGTTAACAGATTTATTTAACCAATCCTTGTTAACAGGAGTCGTCCCAGAAGACTGGAAATTAGCAAATGTTGTGCCTATTTACAAGAAGGGTAGTAGGGAGGAATCGGGGAACTATAGGCCAGTTAGTCTTACGTCAGTAGTAGGGAAATTAATGGAAACCATGTTAAAGGAAAGGATTGTTGAACACCTAAAAACACATAGATTACAGGATCAGAAACAACATGGGTTTACCTCAGGGAGATCATGCCAAACTAATCTTATTGATTTTTTTGATTGGGTAACAAAAATAATAGACACAGGTGGTGCAGTAGACATTGCTTATTTAGATTTCAGTAAGGCTTTTGATACTGTTCCGCATAGAAGGCTTATCAATAAATTGCAATCTTTGAGCTTGGATTCCAATATTGTTGAATGGATTAGGCAGTGGCTGAGTGACAGACAACAGAGGGTTGTGGTAAATGGAGTTTATTCGGCGCAAGGTCTTGTTACCAGTGGGGTACCTCAAGGGTCAGTACTTGGACCCATTCTCTTTAATATTTTTATTAGTGATATTGCAGAAGGTATTAATGGAAAAGTATGTCTTTTTGCTGATGACACAAAGATTTGCAACAGGGTTGACGTTCCTGGAGGGATCAGCCAAATGACAAATGATTTAGGTAAGCTAAAAAAATGGTCGGAGTTGTGGCAATTGAGTTTTAATGTGGATAAGTGCAAGATAATGCACCTGGACGTAAAAACCCAAGGGCTGAATATAGAATATTTGATACAGTCCTAACCTCAACATCTGAGGAAAGGGATTTAGGGGTTATTATTTCAGAGGATCTAAGGGTAAGTAGTCAATGTAATAGAGCAGCAGGAAATGCTAGCAGAATGCTTGGTTGTGTAGGGAGAGGTATTAGCAGTAGGAAAAGGGAAGTGCTCATGCCACTGTACAGAGCACTGGTGAGACCTCACTTGGAGTACTGTGTGCAGTACTGGAGACCGTATCTCCAGAAGGATATAGACATCTTGGAGAGAGTTCAGAGAAGGGCTACTAAAATGGTGTACGGCTTGAAGGAGAAAAGTTACCAAGAAAGGCTTAATGATCTTAACATGTACAGCTTGGAAAAAAGACGAGACAGAGGAGATATGATAGAAACATTTAAATACGTAAAGGGAATCCACAAGGTAGAGGAAGAGAGTATATTTAAAAGAAACAAAATAGTAAAACAAGAGGACATAGTCTTAGATTAGAGGGGCAAAGGTTTAAAAGTAACATCAGGAAGCATTATTTTACTGAGCGGGTGGTGGATACATGGAACAGTCTTCCAGTAGAAGTGGTAGAGGCCAAAACAGTAATTGAATTTAAGCAAGCATGGGATAGGCATAAGGCTATCCTAAAGAAAAGATAAATCCAGGTAAAGTATCCATGTAATTGGGCAGACTAGATGGGCCGAAAGGTTCTTATCTGCCGACATTTTTCTATGTTTCTATGTTTCTATGTCGGCAGATAAGAACCTTTCGGCCCATCTAGTCTGCCCAATTACATGGATACTTTACCTGGATTTATCTTTTGTTTAGGATAGCCTTATGCCTATCCCATGCTTGCTTAAATTCAATTACTGTTTTGGCCTCAACCACTTCAACTGGAAGGCTGTTCCATGTATCCACCACCCTCTCAGTAAATGCTGGAATAATCCAACTAAATGGGATATACTAAATTTGTATATATCATAGTTTACTTTGGAGGGTTAAGTCTTATATTGGGGATACTTATTGTGTCCTGCATTTTCTCTTTTTTACTTTTTTATTATTATTTTATGGCTATCAAGACATGATTATGATCTGAACGGGAAAGTAGCGCCTAGGGAGTAGGAATATATAATATATATATTATATATACACACCATAACATTTGGCAAATAATAAAAGTAAAGACTAGTCTGAATGTACCTAAAACTAAGGGATGGCTTTCCTTCTACCGTGTATAATTAGTAATCAATTGTCTCTAAGCCATTTCCAGTCAGCAGCAAATTAGGATGTTATATTGTGTAGCGCTGGTTTTAAATCCCCTGCCGTGTAGTACTTGCTTTTGGCCACCGGAGGGAGACAAGTGCGATGTGAGACACTGAACATTGGGACTACATTTCCGGGCATGCTTTGGGAGCGGACACAGGAAGTGGGTGGGACACAGATGCTGACATCCTGAGCCTCGTGGAGAGAGCTGGCAGAGCGTGCCAGGGAGTGAGAGGAGCAAGACGCAGTGCAGCAGAACGTGATAGTGACCAGGCCGGAGCGCAGGTGCGGCCTGACAGAGCTAAAGACCGGATTATTCCGCTTTATAAGAGGAAGACCCAGTGATTCACCAGAATAACCCACGCTGATACCAAGTGAGCTGGAGGACCCCGAGTTAGGAGCACCGCAGATCGATCTGACAGGGAGTGCAGGCGGTGAGCTGGACATCTTGCGGCAGCTACAGGAAAGCAAGACAGCGGATCCGGTGGCCCAGAAAATCCCAGTCAAAATCGAGCGGAGAGACGTCCTGGGTCGAGCGGAGCACCAAGTATCTGGCGGATGGGTGAGAGGCCTTCCAGGCCGTTGTGAAAATAGAAAGCACGCTGCTGTTTGTTTCAAAGCCCACAGGGCCCCAACTTGACTAGTCGATACCTCATAAATAATTCACTGACCAGTTGAATATTGTACCCGGGTACCATCACACACACACACACCTACATTCTTTGGACATAACCTGTACGGGACTCACTCCCCAACCACAAAGGGGGTTAAAGATATATTTTTCTCTTTTCCGCTGCGCGTTTCTCGAATTACGAAGCATTGTATTTCTTTTCCGCTGCGCGTTTCTCGAATTACGAAGCATTGTATTTCTTTTCCGCTGCGCGTTTCCCGCATTACGAAGTACTGTAAATATATATACGTATACCGTGTTATTCATTATATGCCATTTATACTAGTAAACTATATAATTTATAAAATCCACGATGGTGCTGGAGTATATTTATTCCCTAGTGCGGGGAGACTGACCCGAGGTTCAATTTCAGCGGCTCCCCCGGGAGTGAGCGCTACAATTGCATTAATACTAAATCAGATATCACCCGTACAGCCGTTCCACCTACAGATCTATAATCACAAATATCTAATAATTACACTTCACACAATTTTAGAGTCTGCAGGCAGTCATTATACATCACAGATCGTCCCACTACAGGGCCGGATTAAGATAGGGGCTGATGGAGCAGCAACACCAGGCCCATGCCCCAGAATAGGCCCAGAGAAAGGATGCATTGGTGAGCATTTGGACCCCTTTATCTCCAACTCCATAGCAGCTACAGGGTCATGTTAGGTATCACTGGAAAGATACCAAATGTGACCAGGTTTCTTTTAACAATAAAAATAAAATAAAATATTTATTCTCTGTCTAACACAACATTTTTCACTTTTCAATTACAAAGTGAACAATGATGCTGCACTCACCAACTCACTATCACATGTCTCATGTCACCAACAAGTGCGGAGGTGATGGCATAATCTGTTACATCAAAAAACCTAAACCGCTTCACTACAGTGAAGAGCACTGGGTGGGACTTTGGACCCCTGTGTCACTAATCTTTACACCTCACAAGGTCAAGTGAGGTGTCATTGGACAGGTCAGAATATGACCTTTTGCATTGACACCAAACGTGACCATGTAAAATCTAAAATAAAAGAGAACCAAAAAAAACTATTTTTTAGTTCCAAAGCAATGGCATTGTCCATTTATCACTTATAAAATGAGCAATATCACGGCCATTACTCACCTTTTAATTTCCCACGCTGGACACAAGGTCAGTGGTTTATACAGTCATATTATTCATAAAACACCATCCTCGAAAACATAAGGGAAATATTTCATATTTTGATTCAAATTGTATATATTTTTTCAAAAAAATGCAGTAACAGGTTCCTATTTCCCTTTTTTTTTTTTACCAAGAATACCCTTTGACTCACGGACTCCCGAACCTGAACGACCCTGAGGCTTTTCTGCGCAATTTGTGATTTCTGCGCTACTTGTGTGGTGAAGGAACAGCAATTGTGCAACGCAATGGGACTTGCAAACTTTATGTAAGCAAGTTCTGTTGCGCCTGCGCTGAATGATGGATCGAGCTGCGCTCATGCACAGAGCTGATCCATTACGGCTTCTCTGAGACCAATTGCTAACGCGTCACTAGTAACCGCAGGTGGGGAATTCAAATTCTCTGCCTTCT